>CM040747.1:26290687-27765687 GCA_022829145.1 Albula goreensis | reverse complement strand
TGAAAATGTAAAAACCAAAATCTTGCATTCACTCAAAGCATTTCACAAACCCCCTTTTCCAGGTTTAAATCAACCAAAATTAGACATCGCTCTGGGCCTTAATGATACTCAGACTCCATAGACTCCAGCCCTGTCTGAGAGCTTACAACAAGTTTACAAAGTTAATAACTTTCACAACACCGTAAAGTCTGTGAGCATTAAATATCTGAGCGGTCCAGAAGACTGATGATTTCTGCGTACTGGGAACCTGGGAGTCCGATCCGCGGATGACAATGCTCCAATTAATCGTCTGTAAACAAAATCAACAAAGGCGGGATCTGTGCGCTACACATGTAAGTTGCCAATTATTTTTGCATAAGCATATTGTGCGGCTCTCACTTTATTTAGCAGCAAACTGAGATCTGAGCGTATGTGAGCGTTTCTGCCTCCAGCAGAGAAAAGCCTGTGTGTCCTGTGATTTGATCTCGTATGTATTCCCCCTTGTTTTGAATTATTTATGTTGTGTGCCATTTCCTTAAGAAATTATTTATTTGCGTCTATGAGAATTGAATCCATGGCGATGCATGTCTAAATAATGAACAATAAAACAATGCTTGACTTAAAAAAGTTGCAAATAACAATGAAAATGCCAATAATGATATTAGTAATAAAAATGGATCATAAAAACAATAGCAGCAGCTGGTATAATTATTGTAATTATTGTCATAATCATTTCCTTCATATATTAAAAACTGTCACAAACAAAAAGCTTTGTATCACATACTGAGAGTTAGATAAAATAAAATATATAATAAACAATATATACTGATATATACTGAGAGCTGAATATACCTCAGTATTTCATAAAATTGTCTGACAATTTGAAAAGTGAAAAAAAATAGTAGCATTTCCAAAAACATTTTTAAAAATAAGACATTTGCAGTACTTTGTGATGCGTGTAATACTGAATATGTACTGTACTGTGAATAGTTGGGCAGAGATATAGAAACGTCTGCATGTGCGTGTGCGTGTGTGTGTGTGTGTGTGTTGAAAGCTTAGTGTGAGGCAGACAAAATTTAATTTCTCAACCAGCCTCTTCTTGCTTAAGTTCATTAAAGGCATGTGAATCTATTTAAAAATTGACATAAAATATTTCAATAGACCAATATTCCGTTTGCGTGATCCCAATAACCTTATATTGGCTGAAAATGCTGTAACGCAGTCTGTTTTGATTGAATAGAAATTGCCATTTAAGAGCCTTTTAAGTGCATTTGATTGAATCACAGCCTTTGCCATCTTTGCTACATATAAAATGTGTGATTTATGTACTTTTCTTAACTATTAACTTGTTTATATGAACTTTATGCTATATAAAATCAATATGCATCACTGCATGTAAATAAAAAACACAGTCAAACTGCCAGTATCCTCTGAGATGTCTGCAAACACATTGGTCTGCATAATCTACAAATATCAATGCCAAAAGCACATTTTCTTATTTGCATCCATACAAGCAATTGTGGAAAGCCATGCCCATAGCATAGCTAATTGTTAATGCAAAATGCTTGTACTAAACAACACTAATTTATGCTTCCAAAAGGTATAAATTAATCCTGTTTATACAGTGGAACTGGAAAGGTTTGGTTCTACTGTCTAAATCGGATTCGGAGTCTTGAGAAATAGATATCGGAAATGAAGTTGAGGCATTTAGCAAAGGAACATTCACACACACACACACACTCATTTACAGCGACCGTCTGCCTTTGTCCCTCCCACACTGAAAAATGACTGAAAATACAAGCTTGTTTATACAGATTACAGACTTGTACTTCCTGATTTGGCAGCTGCTACTGTTAAATGGAGCCAAAAATGATACTTCATATGTGTACTTTTTTTTGATATTTTAAATGGATTTTTTCTCACATATGCAAAATATTATGAAGTCACTGATGATGTTGGATGTTACAGACAAAACTCAAACGCCATCTCCATGACAATTGAAAAGGTACCTCAAGGTTTTAAAGGTTCTACGAAACTGTTTTAGAAGTCATGTAAAGAAATATTGAAACTGTACATGGTTGGATACATGGATGTGAAGTCAAATTACGCACACATACAGAAACACACACACACACACACACACGCACATGAAACACTGTAAAACGCGATGAAGTGGAGAACCACACACAAGGCCTGCGGAAGAACAGAAACAGGCAGGTGTTGTGTGACTTCCTGTGTTTTGCTGCTGTTCGAGCACCGGAGAGTGAACCCGCACTCAGAGAGAGACAGAGAGCATCTCTGCCTGGCCAATCAAGTCTTCACACTTCCCACAGCACTGAAGACAGCTCGGTCGCATCGTAGGAGGCTAATGACACCTCATTTCTGCAGATTTTTCCCCCTGCTCTCGGCTCACTTTCTGCTTTCCTAACTTGATGTGTCAAAACCAAGATTTCTTTTTTTTCCCCGGAACTCTTTTAGTCTCCCCAATTATTCTGCATAGATAATTTTTTTTAATGTTTTTGGGCGGTTCTGTAGAAGTTATATATATGATGTACGAAACGATTTCTACAAATCCACCTGAAAGGGCTTCGGAAATGGGTTTCAGTTTCAGTTTAATTCCTTGTATGCAGATAATATCTCAGCACCACTAAATGAAATATGAAAAGTGGAAATTTGAGGCAGAAATTAGATCTCTGACTGACGGCAACCAAGACTGATACTGACAGTTTATTGATATAATCCAGACTCCAGCTATTTTTGCATACTTTGAAAAGTTTGAGGAATGAGGCTGAACAATTACTGTAAATGTCGTTATATGTGTTTGTGGGGCTGGACTACGTTTAATCCGGTCTGCAGTTTTATACAAAATATCCCAAAGTTGGCCTGCTCTACAGCTTAACTGGTAGCTAGATTCTGACAACATGTCTGCTTAACATTTAACTCTCTCGTGAGACAGTAATAAGACACAAAAAGTTAAATTTTTCAGTACCGACTCTCACAATTCTTATTAACATCTAAGTAAATTTGAAGACTGAGTAATTACATAGTTATGCACTTCATATATTTGAAAAGCCTCTATTTGGCTGTTTGGGAGAAAGCTTGAAATGTGTGCAGTCTTAGGCGATAGAGGATTGCACATTTCATGAAACAGCCCCACACGTAGTTATTAATGCAATTTGCTTGTGAATAGAAAGCTGAGGTAATTTCATGAATTACCAGTCCTTAGTGACTTTTGCCAGCTTTTAATATTAACTTAAACTTAGCTTTTGAAGAGAGTTATTACATTAAAACACAACTGTTTTGTATCACCATGATTTTGATTTGTTTATATTAAATGTGATAGGTATGATAGATGATTGATGAACATAAAGGAACGATAAATTGAGATTGATAACAAAAAAAGTTAATAATGCTCAAAGATTTAAAGGGTGGTTATCTCAAACATATCTTGAAGAATCTATATATTGAAAAAAATATGTATATGTAACAATATGCACACACATAAAATGAAGACTTTCTTAACTGTACAAAAGTGATCTTCAAAGATTCAAACGTCCTGATGCCATTATTTTTTTTAAGTAATTTTGATTGACTGATACATTGTATAATTTTTAGTCCACTTATATGATGATGATAATGATGACTATTATTATTATTATTATTATTATTATTATTATTATTATTATTATATGATTGGAAGATTGTTGTTGTCATTGTGTACATAGTGACAGATTGAAACCTGTCTTGGCACTTTTGTACTCTTCACTAGTTAGACCTGCTGACTAAAACAGCTGTTTTTAAATGTGAGAATAAACTACTGTAAATTTAAGGGTAAACATAATTTGAGGGAGTTCCTTATTTTCAGTTAAACTGAAAACAATCACATCCAGAACCACTGAGAATTACAGCTTAGTAAAAAATTGAAACTGCATACACAAACTTACTGATCCGTGGAAAACGTAACTGACAGGTGTGAAATTGTGACATGAGTATTCCTATTTTCCATTTCTACTCATTCATTTGACCTTGTTTCATAAAAAAGTCCATATATGAGTGGCTCAAAACAAATGAACCCCAAATATATAGTGTTTAAGGAAACCGTGTGTAATTGCATGCAAATGTCTGCAACAAAGAAACCACAGGGGAGAACAAATGAACAGCTCTTCCTAGCAACACCTACTCTAAGAGAAACCACCTTGCTTATGGAGGTAAAACTAAAACCCAAAACAGCATGACAGACAGAGAACACTTGGAACATACTCACTGAAAAAATTAAATATTATGTATTTCCTTTAAGAATATAACTAAATATTTCTTCATGGAAATTTTCTTTTTTAAAATTATGGTTATTTTTATTTCCGGCACAGAAGCATAAAAACGGCATCTTTCCCATCAGGCCGGGGGATCAAGCACAAAGCACCACAGAAAATGAAGAATAGACATACAGTAAGACTGCCACACCATTATTGATTCTTGTGGGAAAAAGCATGGATTTACATTATGTTCTCTTCTGATACTGAGATCAGCCAATGATCTTCACTTTCAAACAATGCAATAGGCCAGAAAATGTGAAATATTTCTGGGTCAGTAATTTTCCGTAATTTTCCTATCATCAAACTTACTATCATTACCCATGGCCTTTCAAACAGACTGAAGATGTCAGGTACACCTATTTCAGAGGAGAAATAACTGTGCTCTTACCGAGATATATATCTGCAGCAAATTCTACTTTTAAAGGAATTACTGTACATAAAAAAAAAATAAATAAGCAAAATTGATCATCTGAGTAACATATAACTGTGTTATTCTTAGAATGATGCATATGCAGTAAGTATAATGGTGTTATCTGCAGAGATTTCACTCCTTAATTAAAAATCATTCCACGCCGTGTTAAAAGAAGAATCACGGCAATTTTAATACAAATAAACAAGCTCATGAGACAGATGTGGGAGACAGCGAGATATGAACCTGGAGGTGCGTAAGTGACATGTCTCAGACATAAAATGCAAAAGGTTCTTAAGTTGTGCTGAAAGGCTTCCAAACGAGGAAACGAAACGCTGGCGCGGAAAGGAAGCGCGTGGGACACGTGTTTTGCATTTATCAGAGATATGAGGGGATAACTCCTACAGTCTTGACAGCTCCGTTAACACCTCAAAAATTGCCATTAGGAAAAAAGAAACAGAAAACTGTTGCTAATTTTTACTCAGAAGTGACAAGGTTATGCACATAAAAAGGGGAGTAAGTCAAGGTTTGTTGCGTGATGTTATTTCTCCACTGAGTCTATTTATAGGAGGTGCAAAGTTTCCTCAGACGCTGTAAGAAGCCAAGGATCGTTTTCGAAAAGACGTAAGACTTATTAACACCCTACTTCTTAAAGACTTAAACGAAAATAGTCTTAATTGAAATAGGTGCGTTCGTAAAGTACAAGTGCAAAAAAAACGTGCATTTATTTTTCAAAATAATTTAGATTCTGCATTTTTTAATTTTAGTAAAAAAATGGGTGAAATACAAAAAAATTTGACGTGGGGGGAGGGGTGGGGGCAAAACGACACTTGCTTGAATGGCTATTTCTGAGCATCATTCTGCTTCAAAGTCAAAAGATAAATGATGCTGCCATTAAAAGTGAACTAATTAAGGAAGGCTTCTTTTAAAAACTCATTAACTAAAACCTCATTTACATAATGATGCATATTAATTCTGTTTTAATGAATCTGAATTACCACCAACTTGCTTTTTCCTTTGTTGCAAAACAAATTGAACAAGTGTTCTTGGATTTACTTTTCCCCTCTAATAGAGGGAAGGGAGCATTAGTTGGTTAAAAATAAGAAAATGATAATCTTTATATATTTAATGTAAGTATTGTTTGCCCTTCAACTGACTTTTTTAATTTTGGACAGAGACATGGAGTGGAAGGGGCAGCACACTCTCAACTGTTCCTTTGGCCTGCTGAGGAGCAATACATTCAGTTAATACATTAACTTTACAGAGTCCCAGTCTCCACAGTTTACTCCATTTTTGGTTAAAGCATAAAAGAGGAGGTAATCCTGTATCTTTGAAAAATAGCAGAAAAGCTATAGGAGGATTTAGATTGAGAAATTCTGGTGTCACTAAACACATTTTAAATCAGAGAACACCTTTGCATCAGCCATCTGGTGATGTTTCAGGTGCTGTCGTGGTGTGCCTCGAATCCTGATAAACACCCACACTTGTGCAAGCACACACAAAATGCACACATAGACACACTCTCACTCACACACAGTGAACATGCATATGGATGCACACACATGTCGACACATGCACACGCCCACACCCCACACACAAACATACACAGACACACAGACACACACAAATCATATATTTTAAAAATAAAGTTGCAGTATACGAAATGCACATGTATACATGTGCATGCTGATATACACAGACACACACATGCACGGCTACAAAATGACAGATGCACGCATGTGCATGCACACTGGAACTCAAATTAAAAGTGGAAATTGGCAGCCTGAAGGGAGAATACGCATCATCAGACCCAGCTCATACAAAAGAAAAAGAAATGAAACGAAAAGGAATGAGACAAAAAGAAACAATCACATGAGACTTTTGCTCAGTGGTTTCAATCCCAGCCCCCTTTGCCATCAATCTCTGGGACGAGTCCCTACAGTGAACTCCGCACAAACTTCTGTTCCCCATCCACTTGCCAGCAGCCTTTTTCTTCTTTATGCAGAAAAAAAAAAAAAAATCAACCACGTTTTGTTTACCACTGCATGTCGACACAGTGGCGGATGCAATATCTCCCTCAGTGCGGGGGTGGATCTGCCGCGGTAGATGGAGAGGCTCCCCGGGGATGGCCGGGAGTCAGGGACCCCTCGTCATTTGGGAGAGGGGGGTGGTGTTTGGTGGAACCAAAAACACAGAGAACCCAGATGTCGCTTAATTAGGGATCCCACCAGACTGGGGGGCGTGAAGGTGCTGGAGCGCTGTATCAGGACAGAATCTGTGACTGACAGCGCTGACACATTCGCCCGTACGCTCTCCAAATCACATGGGAGTCACTTCCAGCTCAGTGCATGAGATGTGGCAGCCCTGCGGTTTCACTCCGGAGACACAGGGACACACACAAACACTTCCTTCAACTCCCAATATAAAGAGGTTGATCAATTTCTTGATTAGGACAATTTTAGGATATATTAGGAGAGTGTATGATCCGATAATAACACGTCATTGTAGTTTTTTTTATTGTTTACTCATTAACACTGTAACACCCTCTAATAATTCTTCAAAAATACAAACACTTTTTCTGTTTTTCCTCTTAGGTCATAATTGTAATTCACTCATTTGTAAAATCAAGCGGCAATACACAGTAGTTGTATAAGCATACAAAGATTGATTGAATGACTTGGCGTCACTTGAAACGTTTACAGTATTTTGGAAAAAAAGAATGTTGTTATTGTTTGTGTGCATTTGTTTTATATTCCAGTACATATAGAAACTGAAAGTGAGAGACGTGACATGTTTTAGATGAGTGCATTTCCCTGTCTCGGCTCTCCCGATTCACCAGAGGAGTTGTAGCAACCCGTGCAGCTCGTGAGTACATTGGAGCATTCTAAATTTGGAGAGAAAAATAGAAAAAGCATGACGGAAAGTGTTTTTCTGGCCAAATCTACAATCCACGAGAACCATTTTTGTTATGGTCTAAGGCAACCCTTAGACTGCTTTCACGTTTAAGGTATCCTCAAGGTAACAGTCTGTACTCATGGTTTAAACTGATGAATCTTCAAGAGATTTTTTTGAGGTTTCTTTCAAATCAGCTACCAGTTTAGGCCTTTGGAAACAGGCTACATGGACGTTTTAGCCAATCAATATCTTTAATTAATCATTAATTAAAGATTAAAACACACTAGAAGGCTGCAAAAACTGCTGACTCTTGCTTTGGTACACACCCATTGACACTGTTAACTGCCTGTGGAGAGAAAAAATATATGATAATGCATTGAAATTTTCATATATTATTTACCTTGTTCTGTCTGCCAGCTTTGGTGGCCAGAATAGTGGTTTGTAGTGTCATGTTGATAATGCATGTTTTACAAAGAACACTTTGCCCACAGCAACGCAAGAACAGACTTAGGTTGTGGTCACACAGGATGCATATTACGTTGAAACAAAGCTTGATGGAACGCTATCAAGGTATATACAGATGCCTTGACCAGAAGTTTAAAGGAACATTTTCTATATTTTCACTGTAGTTACATATGACATTGTGTATCACTAAAGTTGGCTTGCTACATATTTGTCGATAATAAGTGTTGATAATTAACAAGTAGCAAGAAAACATCAGGTCATACAAGTCTGGGCGGCCAGACAGTGTCAATATCAATCTCTCCTCAGACATTGTAGATAGCCAGGGAAGAGGATGTGATGCTTTGTAGAAACTGGGTGAAACATTCCAAATCTGACATTGATAAGATTCAAGTCTTGGCAAAATCTGAACAGAATTTAACTTGACAAGGCGTCTAAAAAAGTGCAAAGATGGAAAAAAAACAGCCAGATTCAGCACACACGGTCAGACACGTCCGAAAAACGCTTCTGTACATAGACAAACAATTGAACGCTTGGGCTGATGGAACAAAAACACACATTCTGTGTGTCCCTGGCCTTACCAAGATTCCATTCCATTAGACCCCCAAGAGTAAACTGATGCATCATTGGACTTCAGTAAGCAAAACACTGATTCCTATCTGTTGTAAATTATATTGTGTCTTTGAATGTAACATGAATGACAACGGATTAATTCCCATTTGGTTCCTGCCTTAGGAACTCAGTTTGAGAGCAATGGCTGGGAGACATTTTTTGAAAGGTAGCACAAGGCATCAGTAACACAGACACTCTCTGTAAGTTTCTTTAAGAGAAGTGTTAAGCTTTGGAAATGCGTAAAATCTGGAATAACCCCAGAAGATCAGCCTTCCGTACATTTAAAACATGTACTTACACCACTGACAGTCATTGCTGGATATCTACATGACAATGTGTGTGGATTAACCACTAAATATGTGCCTTTGGAAAAACTCAAAACTCTGATAAAGAAGAAATTATTACCTTTTTCTGGAGCACATGTGTATTGCTGTCGATTTGTCAGTTCACTGGACAATTATTAAATCCAGATTTAACTTGTTATATATATTTACAATTCTTTTACATTTGGATTCTTTTGGATATCAAACATTTCCATTTACTGAGTCTACATATAGTATCTCTGTGATACGTACTAAAGCAGAGTGATTTCTTGACCTGACTGAATGGGGCTGATCTTGAGGCATGTATATTCCCATTGCAATATCCCGCATTGATACTTAATACATGAAATTGTTGGCAAACATGTTCAGAACAATAGGACTCTGGGTATTTCATAAAAAGTTTTCAATTTTTCTGTATTTCTACTGGTGAAGTGGGGCGTTTGAGGTTCACAACGGATTGTTCCATTGAGTGACGTACATAATGTCATGTATGATCTACCCTTGCAAACATCAGTTAATTATTTTCTATACGTAAGGCCATATACAGGCTTAAGTAATGTATTGTCTCTGAATACATCATTCAGTAAAAACACCAGTCAGTACAACATGTGGTCATAAAAAAAAAAAGATGAGAAAAATTTCGTAAACTGGGTAATTTTATGGTTTCCACATGCCTTGACATACCCCTATTTGTCACCTCTCCCTCTTTTCGCATTATGTCTGTCAAAGGTGTTTCGAAGAAGGGGGTTGACTTGATCAAGTCTTTTTGCGGGGAATAAGAATATTCTAGGTTCTTTTCTCCAAGGAATTTGAAGGTGTTTCAAACGCAACAAAGAGGCGGTGGCAGGGGGAGAATGTTTGGGGGGAGAGGAAGGCATGGTTTTTCTATCCTCAAATCCCTTAAGAGTATACCAAAGATAACATAACAGCGTGGAAAACAATTGTGAAGCAGCCTTGTGAATAATTTTTTGAATAAAGTGGTTTGGACTCCAAAGCGAAGCGTGAACTAGATAACAGTCAGCAAGCCCTGGAACTGCAGTATATAGGTCGGCAAAAAAAGGAAAACAAAAGTTCAACTTCCTGTTCTAACTTAGACTTTTTGTGGGCGCCATTTCGCAAAGTTCTGACTCTTACAGTTGAGCGGTATGCTGGGAGGAATACAGTGGAGGATTGTATTTCATTTTCCGCTCAAATGATGAAAATAACAGGTAATTTCTCATTTCTTATGTGCATCTTAAGAATGTATTAACCCATAATTACTACAATATTTTATATTAAGGATTTTAATATATTTTTTATTAAGAAAAAACAGTATCTTGCCGCACTGTTTTGAATAAGGAACATGAAAAGAAAAGATGGAGACATAAGACTTTTGACTTTCCAGGTATAGCATAATACTAGAGAACAACTTTTGGACTAGTGGTATTATAATTGTGTGAGTGAAGAGTTTGAAATATTGCAGTAATAGTTATTTCAATATAATGGCGATAATTTCTTTTCAATGCTGACAATAATTACCGTGAACGTCGCCCAACATGCACATACACACATCACACACACAAAACACACCGCCATTTAGTGATTGAGTTACCCCCCCCCACCCCTTCATTAAAATGAATAAGAATCTCCTTTCATTCTCAGTTCTATTTGGATAACCTGGCTTTCACGGCAGTCTTTGTGTACTGTAAGTGGCCTGTCTTACATTGCCATCCCTGCTGCTCAGTGCAAAAAGCAATTGTCCCAATTGAGTTCCCCGTATTCATAAGAACCGATGTCCCGATGAGATAAATGCACCCATTCCATGTATTTGAACAATATGGGGATTTTAGAATTCGGAATGTTCCATGTCGAATTTTGACTTTTTTTTTTGTTTCATAGACAGAGTCTGGTGAATAGCCAGATCAAATTTCTACAGTGTGCTTCTCAATACCGTGCTGCTGCATTGGAAAGGGGGAGGGAAGTAGTACTTTTTGGTATTTTTTGCACCAAGAAAGTTGAGGAAGAGGTTTAGGCGTAGACCTATCATAACCAGAAGTCGGACACTATATAGAAAGGGATAAGTGAAGAAGAATGCAAAGTGATGGATTTTCTTAGCTTGAAAACAGGCAGGTATGCTCTGACCGAGTTACGTTCTTTTTTACTTGGGTTGAATCGTTCACACTGTTTCTTCATCACTCAAGGTTTTGTGTCTTTTGTCCACAAAGGCCAGAATACATTTGCTCATAACTTTGACGTGAATTCAATTTTTTTTTCTTCTTCCTTTTGGATTTCACTTACATGCAACTGTCAAGTTTAAGAGTAATGCTGAATCTGGGTCAGGGTTGTAACTTCCGAGCGCGGAATGATTTAAGACATCAACAATTAACTTGTGCGGTTCTCACGGTCAATGCAATGCCATTGTTCTGTTTTCATTGTCTTAATTGATTTGTTTGTGTGTCAAAAACTCGTCGAGTGGCAGCAAAACGATTGAGTGACAACGGCAGAATTGGCATGACTGAAGCTGCAAAGAATATTCTCTCAAAGTAACGTTAGCAGTTTTGTTCCTGCACCCTGTCAGTCTAAGGAAAGGAAATGATTGGCAGACCAATGTAACATGGAGGCACATAAAGAAACAGTAGAAGTGTCAGGAAATATTTTTTGCTAAAAAAAAAACCTCATATCTAAAAAGCAACCAAATGTATACGTGCAGATGTTTCGATGAGTGTGTAACACTGGAAATGCTGTCATCTCAACATATTTATTTCCCTGTGTATCTTACAGAATATACAGGTTGCACTGGAGATTGTTTATATCTCTGTCCAATTACTCATGAAAAAAATCAACATAAAGCTAAATTGTTAACAGTAATTGGTCATACAATGGTGTGGTTGTACATTTTCAAACCCAAATGAATGGACATGTATTCTTGTGTATTAAAAGAGAAAGTCTATTAAGAGAAAGTTGAACATTTAGAAAAAATGAATAATAATTGTAAAGATAAGATCAAAATGCACACACACACACACACACACACACACACACACACACACACATGCATGCACACACACACACACACACACACACACACACACACACACACACACATCAGCTTGATCATGATCAATCAGCAATAAGCCTTGAATTTAAACGTAACTTTGAATTTTGTTAAGTTCAAATGATTCAGCCTCAATACTGTCAGAATGTACACAATACTTTTTTATTTTAAGTTGATTCAATGTTCATTAAAAGCTGAGTCAACAAATTATTGTTAATTGTGCATATAAGTGAGGGTGTGTTACAAAACTCTACAAAACATACTTTTCTAATGAACCCCTAGCCTGGTAGACCTTAGCCTCTAAACCTTTTACTGCTAAATGTAGCTTGGCAAAAAGAGTAGATCTGTCGCTAGATTACTGCTTAAAGCATGAATCTTCAGTCCCGTTCTCTCACTGTCTGAGTGAGAGTGTCGCTGCGGGTATGCGTTCAGCGCTTTAAGTAGGTCAAACTGTCAGAGCGGTAGGAAACGATGCACTTCGGCTTTACAGACCTCATCAAAAGACAACAAAACTTGTCACCTAACTTGACGCTTGTTTTGTTTTCCAAAGGAGAGAAGAGGAAGAAAAGGGAAAAAGACTAAGAAAAAAATCTCCATTCCAAATCAGTCTCATTATTCTGAAATCTCTCCCCCTTTTGCTTGGCATATCAAAACACCCCAAACCCACGCCTTGGTTCGCAGGACGACTTTTGAAAAAAAAAAACAAAAAAAAAAACTGCCACATATTGAGACACAATGAGTCTTCTGGTGTTTGTGTGTTCAGTGTTTTTTAGTGGCTTGGGGAAGGTTGTCCCTAGAGAGAGCACTACAGATTCACTGCCATACAGTATTGCTCTTCCTGATCTATCTATCTATCTATATATATCCTCAAGCAGCATGGGCGAGAGTGAAAGTGCTTATGCTGTCATTTTGAATTTGAAGCTGAGGCTACGACTACGACTGCTTCCAATCCGCTTGGCCTCTCTCCGCATGCAGCCAAGGGAGGCAAGCGCAAAGCCAAGCCTTTTTTAAGTTTTGACCACAGCAAGACCGCTTCCTCTCGTATTCTATTGACATATACTCAGAAGGGCATTGAATCATCAGCTCAGATAGATTGTATTTTACCCTGATATGGACTCTTGTCTTTGAGTTAATTTTATCTCTTAGATGGACGCAAAACCTTTTACTGTGTTGGGCAGGTTTCTTAGGTGGCTGCTGTGCTTTTAACTCCAGCGTTTCCCAAATTAGCTGTATGACCAATGCCAATTTACTGGCAGATTGGACAACTGTAATTTTCTATATATGTTTCTTTACCAAGATACAAGTCTCTGGCTGTCAGTTATGAGTTTATAAGGAAATATAGCTAAATAGCTTGGTAGCTAATGAAGGTGTCAGATGATGTGAATGAGCGTAATTAGTGCTTAATCAGGAGCCACATTTGGCATGAAGTCCAGAGGTAGATATGGGACTGCCCTACTGCAGGGTGCATGATATTCACTTCAGCTCTAAACCCAGGGTCATTTTGCAGTTGTATTTTTCCCTTTTTTTAAATGGAAAGTTGCACTGGAGCAGAGCCACATTCTGATGTTCAGCAGATTGGAACCCCCCCCTCTCCTTTCCGCAGGTGGGCACCAAGATGGGGAACGCAGTTTCCGCGGTGACAGAGTGCCTCCCTCCAAGGTCACCCACCAAGGAGAGTGGCGGCCAATTAGCATGCAGATTGGCGCAGGCGTGCGCTTTAAAGGTATTGCCTGGATGCAATCACATTAAGCGCTAAGGCAAGGAATTCTGGGCCTGACCCCAATCACCGGGGCTGTGGGAGACGGGGCGAGAGCAGAATGGGCAACATTTATTTATTTATTTTGCAGACAGAGTGCTGGCCGCCACTTTGTGAACCGTTTAATCCGAGTGTCCCTAAATAATATTCACACTCACAGGACACTCATACACTCACACACACACATATGAATGCATGTATGCACGTACACGCATGCACACACTCACAGGACACTCCGATACACACACACACATATACACACACACACTCACACACACTTATTCTGCACACAGATTTTCTTTTTTCATTGTCAAATACAAAATGAGCTTTTGAGCCCTCATCTGTTAATGCCTACATTTCTGTTGCAACTTCATTTTATCTCTGAATGACAAAGGAATCACAATGATTTCATTACATTGAATAAAACAAAAATAAAATGGATGTAGAAGTTTCAATGAAAATCAAATGCTATTGTTATATTTTGGGAATGGGCTTTGTTTTTCCACTTTGATAAACTTTTGTCAACTTGATGTAGATTGATTTCAAATTTTCAAAGCTAGTGAACCACACTGTATAGTGATCAAGCGATCAAAAGTGTTACATTTTTTCACTGAAATGTTTCATTGATAAACTTTTAAATGGGGGAAACATGCCAATAGCAAGGGGAATCATGACATTATTTTAACTTGACAAAAAAATCATGCCATTTCTGAAGCAATTCTGTAGTTTTTTTTCGTGAAAATGCACCATAATTTCACAAATATCAAATCCGGAAATATTTTGGATTTCCCTCTAGATGCCTCCAGGATACATAAGGTTGGACTTAATGCAAAAATATTATCATTATAGAAGTAAGATGCTTTGTATATACAAGAAAGGGCACATAATTTCAACAAACAGGCCATTCCGCTTATCAATGCTGGTGATTTAGCATGCAGTCTTACACTATGTTCCTAATATAGAAAATAAAAATAATAAAAAATGTGTACAGTGGACTTTTCTAACCAGTGTTTGTTGCTGTGTTTGGTGATCAACACTGAGGGCAGAAGGATATGTACTCCTCTTTCTGCAGGGTCTATGTCCCGGGGCTGTAAATTTGCCCCCTTTTCCTCCCTCACCTTTCCCTCCCTCCGCCGGCTCACTTCGCCCACGTTAATGAGATGGGGCCCGATCTGGCCGGTCCCGTGCGTGGCGGCGGAGCGGATCTCGCCACCGTGCCGCCGCCGCCACGGCTGCCGTGGCGATGCGGCCGACGCGCGCTGTAATAGCATTTGCATCTAATGCATACATAAATCAAACCCTCTCTGAGCATTTTCATATGCATAATGTCATTTCATCCCGTTTCTTTCCAAAGGAAGAGACTCGTGAAGGTGGGGGGGGGGGGAGCTTATAGGGTGGGGGTGGGGGGGGTGGGGTTAAGGGGGAATTTTTTTTCTTTCCTCTCCTTTTTCTTGCTTTTCAAGAGCGACTTTCCTTTAATGCTCTCAGTGAATTTCTGCTGACTGTGCGGAAACAGCGAAGCATTCTAACAACTTTGGGGCAGGGGATGTCTCTGTTACTCCTCCTGACAGGTGAGTGTGTGTATGTGTGTGTGTGTGTGTGTGTGTGTGTGTGTGTGTGTGTGTGTGTGTGTGTGAGGGAGATATCAGATTTCTCTTGTCCTCAGGGCTTTGGTATGTAAATGCATGTGGAACCAGAAGATAACAAAGTAGTTCTCCACCTGGAGGAGACTAGGGATAACAGGGGAGAGAATCAATCTGGCATTTTGGTTTCTCTGTTTCAAACTCACCAGGCAAAGGCCTACACAATCTGCAATTCCTACTTACAGCTTGTTCACTTTCGCTCGACAGGTTAGGTACTTTCTCTAGCATCTGAAACTTCTTTTTTAACACCCGCCATTGGCGTGATTTGCATACCAGTAACTTAAACAACATGAAGCACATTTCAGTTTTCACAATCATGTTAAGCAACCATTACATAAGGCATAAACCAGACCTTGCTGCACCAGTTCACTCATTCATTCATTTATGCACTCACACATTGCGTTTCTTTAAATACCTGCACCTCCATAAGGGAGAGAGAGAGAGAGAGAGAGAGAGAGAACCTCCCACATCAGCACAATGGAAACACATTTACATTTTGATTCCCTCTGATATCTCACTCCGTTGAATTATAGAGATTTATTCCCTGCAGTTTACATGACATTACATTCACTCCCCTCGTGAAGAAGTGTCCATAACTCACACTGAGATTAATCTGTTTTCCCACCAGAAGTAATTAAATATCACATTTTAATTCTAAAAGTTGAAATAAATCTTATTTTTTTAATGCATGCAGAGGCCTTGAGAGTGCTTTTTATGCGCAGGGCAGGGTACAGTATGCGAAACTGGGTTGAGAATTGCTTTGCAAAACCAGGGAATATCACTCAAACAGTGTCATGTGACCTTCTTTTATATACTTCCTGACTTTATCACAAAAATCCACCAGCCATAATGTGTGGGAACGTATCAGCTTTGACCCCAAAACAAACAAGCTTATTATATTTTGACGGGAGAGCAACTTGAATTTTATGGTTATTTGCCCCGTTTTACTTTCTTAATGGTCATCTGCCCATCTTACGGCCAAACTGTGGGCAGATGAGCTAACAGAGCTCGGGAGTCAAAAATGGCTCACAATCATAAATACCTTTAGTTCAGTGACCACAGGGTCACACACCTACTTAAAGTTAAACAGCCATTCTCTCAAGATCCCAATCAAATACCTAAAACACCACATTGTTGATGGTTAACATGGATCTACATTTGGGGTTACCAGTTTAAAGCAGAATTGGGTGTGATGTGACCCTCTTTGTCTGTTGGTAAACTGAATGTGCTCCCAAATGTAGAATACCTTGATACTCCTAATTGCTGGGGGCCATCACCTCTCTCCCTCTCACTCCTTTTCCCTCCAGGAAAAGCATCGTAGGTGTGTGTGTGTGTGTGTGTGTGTACCACACTTCAAGTTTACAGTCACGTAAAACGTTTGATGACAAGTGTGTCCCTCAACATAGCAGTCTAGACTCAGGTATGTTAATGTTTGGTATCTTTGCGATGCACATAACGAGCAGATAATCAAGAAGATAAGGTATTGTGTTTCCACAGGTTTGGCTCATATGTGTAAAAATAAGCCCTGAGTAAACTTCCAAGCTCTCCTCCACCAGGTAATTAATTATGCATAGACCAGGGAGGAGGGGAGAGACAATAATTAAAACCTGTACCCACTCCAGCTAAACTCATAAACCTGTACCCACTACAGAAGAACTCATTGAACACCATTGGGAGATCAGGAGTGTTTAAAGCAGGAATGAACCCACAATTATAAAAAAAAAAAAAAAAAATTGAAAATCTCTCTTTTTGCCAATGGGGCTGAAAAAAAGACCTGGGCAGAGCTGTGGAGATCATTCATCTCCATAGACATTTTCAGGATATAGTAGCCACCAATATTTAGACCAGGTTGCATCTAGCTACTCAGCAAAATGCAAACAGATTTACCTAAACACTACATTACACTCACACTTCCATCAAATCATAAATGAAAGATAAAAAAAGATATCCAGTTGTTTCCTAAAGCCATCTACAAGCAAAATAATTGGAAAAGCGTTTAAAGTTCTTAGAAGTTAAACTGCCTTTGCGTGCATGCTTAAAATGTGTAAAAACGTAGCACAGCTAACTGATTTGTTCACAGTCATCTGGCGATCTGAACATTGCCCAAGCGTTTATTAAATTTACTCAAACCCACTCAGAGCCGAGTGCTCACAGAGCATTTAACCGCATTTGCAATCCTAAATTGAAATCACATTCACCAACCCCTTTCCTCCCTTAGCAATTCCACCCCCCCACCCCACCCCCACCAAATCTCTCCAAAAACTGTACAGTCGCCTGGAAGACCAGTGATCATGTGGACTGATCTGGATGCATTTGTGAACACTCACTGCGTTTAAACTGTTTGCCACTCTAGAGCCAAACCGTTTGATAACTCGCACAATGATTCAAGCCATTACTTCTGCCCTTCCCGTTAATGACAAGGGAAAAAAAGGGATACAAAGACACAAGAACGGCTAATTCGCTGTCTGCTCAGCTTACATTGTCAATTTAGCATAAGAGCACTGGGGTTCCATGTTAGCTCACATTTCAGTTATGAGATGGTTCAACACAGGGGCGGTTCAAGCACATTGACCAACAATGTCTTAATTGGTCCCCATTTTAACTTTTAATATGCACTTCCAATCGTGCGGCAGAGATGTCTTTGTGTAGGGGATAAGCACACTGACGCTTCAAGAGTCTAGACTGCAGTTGCAGTCTGAATGGGTGACTATGGTAACTGTATGGTAATTGTTACGTCTGTGTGACACAAAACCAAAGACCTCTTTCAAAGGTAGCACTAAAATTTGGATCGATCTCTCATCACAAAAAAAAACTTTTGATTGTTTCTTTGGTCGTACCAAGACTAAAACATGCTTTGTGAATTATATGATACCTAACTGATTTTTTGGGTTTTATTTTTAATCAGAAACATCACTGCAGTTTTTTCATTTGTTATAAAATATTTTCTTCACACAGGATGTTAATCATAATCCTACATAATCCTAACAGAGAATATTCCATGCTGTTATTTATAAGTGATATTTGGTGTGGAAAAAACGCTTAGCATTTTTACCAACAACTCATCTTATTGTCAGAGAGGTATTGTCAAAGAATGGTAGAGGAATAACATAAATCATAAAAAGGTTTTGTACTTTGTGTCACAGACTGGCATCTATGCTTTCTGTCGTGCTCGGTCTCATTCCTGTATGCCACCGCTCAGAGGTTAACCTGTCCCCACGAAGGTCATATGACCAAGTCGATACCGCTACTGACCGGTATCATTTTGAAGTGATGGTCATTTTTTAGAGGCGAGTGGGCAGTCTGTCCTCCCTAGGATTTTATCTTTATTTTTAAGACAGTAGACAGAGGGAGGTAGACAGTGGGTCATGTTTCAGGGGGCGAGGCAGCTTGAGGGGTGCTAGTCTTGATTCAACCTCAAACTCAATTTTTACAGTTCAGGCTTACTGGTAAAGGGGGTTTGATTAATTATTCTGAGAATTCAAAGCTTTTGTATGAGCGAACGCCTTTCGGTTACATTAACTGATAGAAAACCTTTATGATTTTTTAAAACACATAATAGCCCGGCCTCTGGTACACTGTACACTTAGCCTTCAGCTTAGTGAGCAGCTCTGCTGTGTTTTAACACACTGAAAAGTGCCCTTCGTGTTATAATCATGTTTTATTCTCACTGAGGTGAACAGCAACTAATTGTGCATCAAGAAATTAGGTTGTTGTTACACTCCCTGGACAATAAGTGCAAATTCACCTTGACAGATAGTCTTATGTTTTGTGAGGCAAAGTTAAGGATTTCCTATGTTTTGTTGAATAGCAATCATTTAAGGCTTGACTTTGGCCAGATTTCAAATGAAAAGAAACTTGAAATAATTGTAATAAATGAAATCATGTGAGAGGAATGTCATATTAGCGATGGTTGAAAAATGTTGTGTGAACTCAAAGTGCAGACAAAAGGAGATCTTATGCAGCTATATGATTTTTAAGCTTTTCTTAGCAGCTAAACTAACCAATTGACTTGGCATAATTTAATCCCGTTTCTCCCATAGCTAAATGAGAAACTATGTGAAGATCGGTTTAAATAAATTCATTTAGTTTTCAGAAGTTTATCTGATTAGACTCGGGTCGCTCTGCAAGGCGTGCATGTGTCACAAAAATAACAGCTTGCTTCTGCTTCAATTGTATCTTTCTCAATGTACGTTTAAGCATGGACGAATTAGTGCGCTTTTTTGTTGTTCTTACGATGGAACAAAATACTGAACTTAATTCAACAAATTGCAGCCAAGACTCTCATTGCTATGTGGCAGAACCTCAAGAAAATGCTTCCTAACATTTAAATCATATTTGATATCCTCTTGTTGTGTTTAACATAAACCTATGTGTTTAACACAGCCACCTCAGCCAGCAGTCCCCTATAAAGACACACGACTGCATCTTCAACAGGACATGCTCCTTTCAAAGGACTCCTTTCCTAGCTACATTTTCAGTTTTACCATTTGAATCCAAAACCCCACAATCAAACCTCTAAAAAAAATCTCCAACACATTTTAGTATGCCTTAATCCAACAAACAATTTTTTTTTTTTTTTTTACAAAACACTGTTTCATAAAAGCTTGTTCCCTTATCAATATCAGTGCCACTCCTTGTCAATGCTTCTCATGGAATATGTGAGAAATTCTGTTTTGCTTTCTTTACTTCTGATTGTGGTGGACATGCAGATTGTTTATAATTATCTCCCCCTCTGAAATGAAGAGCACCCCTGAAGATGATTGTAACCATTCATAACTACCAATCACACACTGCATAGGGCGCATGCATGTGGATTTTTCAGGGGAAGGGGGCGCACGGCTGGGCTCCCCCAGACCTGAAAATGAAGGTAAAACCATGAAGCGAGGATAGGGAGATGCTTTTGGCGGTTAATGACAGCGGATATCTTTCAGGCAGAGCCGTGAAATATTCGCTCAGGAGACTTCCTGGGTTTCCAATCTCCTCGCAGATCCACTTAAACCTCCCAGGGCTGATATATAGCCTTATTTGAACTGCCTCCTGCATGCAAATTTGGGAGGAGGTGCTGGGGAACATATGCATAATGGAATTCTCAGGGTCAACCCCCTCGCGTAAGGACAAAGGCAGGTGAGGGGCGACAGAAGGGCGACTTCCAGTCCAATGGGGGGTGAACGGCTCAAGTCCTGGAGGGTCACTGTGTATTCTGGGATTTTATCCTATATCAAGTCAATACAAGTCACTGAGCGGTTTAAATAGTGCACACACCTTGTTTCCATAACTTATAATGAAAAGAAAATGGTCAAGCGCTGTGCATGTTGGCCCTCCAGGACTAACAGTAGATTAGGTGAGATTTCTGAATCCACCCACACTATACAGTCCCTATATAGCCCTGTGTATAAGATCAGTGAAAGGCCTACTAATTAATATGTATTATATATATATATATATTAATGAAAGCAGTCATCATTATTATTGTATGGCTCTATGCTAGATCTCACACATCATACACTGTGTTACTAACATATGAGGAAATACTGGGACATAAAATTAACTTAAAATTAGATGGCAAACTTAGATGCTGATCCTGCACTGGCTGAGCCAATAATAAATAATAATAATAATAATAATAATAATAATAATAATAATAATAATAATAATAATAATAATAATAATAATAATCACATTGTACAATTAGTATTATGGTTACAAGTATGTGGATTGTTATTGTTGAGGAACGGTCAGAGGAGGCAGGGAATAATCTAAACACTTTATGGGTTATTGCTCTGATAAGCCATAAAGCAGTCCTCCACATCGGTTACTTGCTAACAGCATGTGGACGTGCATTAGTTAAAACACTGTTACAGCAGTCAGGTGCAGCAGTTACCCCAACCTGAGGCAGGCTTCCCCCTAACTCAGAGCTGACCTCATATATAATTCACTGTGAACGTTAAATAAATGAGATTCATAATGAGAGCTCTCTGTGTTTCCCTGTGTGTGTGTCCCCTCCCCCCACCCCCCACCCCCTGTGTGTGTAATGAATGACCGGAGAGCCGTCTTTCAGATCTGATCTGCCACTGGGTGTTGAAAACCGCGAGGCTTAGGTGAAATCCGTGTCCTTCTCCCCCCAAACGTTAACGACACAAACAGGAACATAAATGGCAGCCGGCACGATGCTTGCTCAATATCCCCCTCTGTCCTCGTTTGGAGCCGTCTGCCTGCAGGCTCCACACCTTGGGGTACTTTTGGGATTCTACATGTCAGTGATTGGTGGGTTTTATCTTAACGCTTAGGCCAGTAATAAAATAAAATAAATGTAATGACCTGTTAAGTGCAAAGTAATAAAAGAATATACCGAAGCAGTAGCTGTGGATGATTTGCGTAATATCGGTGACTTGCTGTCATGCTGTGGTGCCTTTCAGAACAGACGCTCAGTCAGACAAACAGACATAATATATCTCAAGCATAATATATCTCAGGTCGTTCATTTTTGACTGCAGCCAGTGAATATTTAGGACCTCTTTTTTTTTTTGAAGGGGAGGGAGGTTGTGGTTGAATCGTCCTGCTGTTTCTTGATGAAGCTTTTCAATAAACCCTTTTCCGAGGCTTCCAACGGCTGTTATCATGGTATCATCAATACAGTCGCCTGCAAAGTCCCATTCAACTCTGAATAATTCACACCTAGTGCAAAAAAAGGAAAAAGGCATCCGCATCCACAAAAAGAGAAAAAAAATCTCTTACAAACTACATTCAATATGAATAATGCCTACTCTACACATACCGACACACACATGAGCTCTCATACAAATATATTTGCAAAACTGCGTATAAGCTCACACAGAAACAGTGTTGTTGATTTGTTTGTCTTTCCATTCTCTCTCGTTGTTTCTGGACTTCCAGTGATACCACAGTACCATCTGTACCAGTGTCAGTGTACCCATGGCTGAACAGAATCCTTTTACAGACTAAACTAGAAGGCAGCAACTATTCTAGTATCACCAAGGAACACAACATGGAACACAACACTACAGGAAAGGTATACCTTCAGTATCACAAAAAAAGGTAAATCTAACTCATTCATTTTAGTGCGACCCAGCCCCCTTCTCCACCACAGCTAATGAGAGCTCAGACACAAAATGGCCGCCATGTGTTGTCCACACATTGGTAATGGCATGGTGGAGGTGGCAGAAATGACCTTTGACCCTCTTCTGTAGAGCATTTTTACACCATCAGAATATGTAACTGTACAGAACCATGAGAAGAACGGTTTTGTGTAAATGCCCTCCACTGCTAGTGTTACTCAGAAGAGAGATGTAAACTTTGTAATAGAAACCTAATTTTCTTTATCCTACAATTAATTATTCATATTAATAAAAAATAATTCGGTTTATGAATCATTTTGTTTTCTGTTCCTCCAAAAATAAAAGTGGCTGTCCTGTCACAGAGAGTGTGCATTTTTGTTTGCCAATATTTGCACCCCCCACCAGCACATCTTTGATTTTATTTTTTGCTTTTTTATCACATTCTGTCTGCTTGCTTTGTTTTTTTTTTTCTGCTATGAAAAGCCAAACACCTTAAATATGTCATTTTCCCGATTCTCTCTTCCTCTATATCACACATTTCCTTTGTGAGTGCTTTGGCGCGATATTTCATTTTGAATCTGAATGGCCAATTTGTCTTCGTAGACGGGGCAATTTAAATGCGCGGGCTTTTATGCAAAACACACTAAAGCAGGAACATTTGCTCCAATATTGGACGTTTTTATGGGTCTAATTTTACCATTTTGATGGCAGGAAAACCTTCCCCAAAGGAACCGCGCCTCTTATCTTTTGTGCTCGCCCGTGACGTCCAGATGACAAGTTTCTTTAATATGCATATAGACCAGCAATTTCGATATTTTTTTTGTGCCTGAGAGCTCCACATAGCAGATGTCACCAGAATTAAGTGTGAAGCCATATAGAAGGCGTAAAATGTGTTAGCTGTGAAACACACAACGATTCTCATACTGTCTGGGCTCCTGCTCTTGCAATCCTTTGAGACTGCAAAACACAATGGTCAGTCTGGGTAACACGATTATTATTATTATTATTATTATTATTATTATTATTATTATTATTATTATTATTATTATTACCTACGAGCTGACATATTTACAATACGCTTGTGGATCCACCTCATATTACGTACAGCAATTGTAACAGTGTGTGAGAATATGCACTACTACATTGTAATAACATTAGTAATAATCCAGACCATGTCAGATCATATGGGGTGATGGGTAATTCGCTGCGGCAATATCCAGAGAAGGAGGAGTTTGATTGACAGAGATGTCTGTGTTTCTTTTGCTCTATAGTGATCCCCTACTAGCCAGCTGGAGGGACACAGTCTGTCTGCACAAGCCCAAACATGAGGTCTCTTCCTTCAGATCACCATTGGTGGGTTGCATTGTGAGAAATCCGCACTTGACTCCACATATTTTGAGTATGTTTGAGATTATTCTGAATTGATAGGAGAGGTTGTAACAATTACAGTAAGTTGTGGATTGGAAAAAAAAAATATGAGAAAATATTAAAAAAAGCATAAGAATATACATAGCGAAAAATTAGAGTAAACCAACTTATGACTCAGAAAGCAGTTTATATAGCAAAGAATGTCTCCAAATAATGAGATAAAATGAAAAGGTTCACTTTGATATTTAACATCAAATTATCTGTTAATCCACACTTTGCATTCATTGTTCTTACCCTGTATTAAAGCAAATCCATAGCTTGCCGTTATTTATTTTTAGTGAAAAGCATCTTAAACCACGTAATTCCTGTGATTAAGTGCATTAACGGGATGTAGGTCGGCTGCATTGTTCCAAAGTAATGGCTTTTTTCATTATATTCAAATGTGCTTGATGAATAAAAGATATATCAAACTGAATAACTCAGCTATTCAGATTTTTCATTTAACAAATCGCGTTTTGTGTTTCTTACGGAGATGAACATTTAGATCTACCACAGGCCTTTCGTTCTATTAGGTAATTTGAACAACGCCGTTACACTTGACCCCACGTTTTTGTTACAGCAGAAGCTGAAATGTAGAGACTCAGGGTCAAATTCAGACCTGCACTTAAGTGCATTTTCCGCATAAATCTCCCATTCTCGCAAGGATAGATTACATGGAAAAAGCACTTAAGGGCAGGTCTGAATTAGGCCCTAAAACCTCTTCAGGGTTGACCATTTGGGTGCCAATCTCACCTCAGCTTGGTCACAAAGCGCTACAAAGCAAAACTTTCAGCGTCAATTTACCCTAATAGGTAACATTTTACTCTAACAGTGTAAACCCTTATTAGAATCATGCATACAATGTTACAGTTTAATGAATTTTGGCCTGCCATTTTACTACATTGTAACAACAAACAGACACTCAAACATATGCACAAGCATTGAAATAGTGTATGGTATTTATCTACAGTTTGCATGCTTGGAATGCCGACAACCTCCCACAACAAACCAAAACTCTGGTTCGATCCAAAATCCTTCTTATTAATCTCTCTTTGACTATATATTTTTTCCTTTATTGTATGTCAGTCCCATATAGGAGTGCTGAAGGAGTGTCCTGGCATTTTTTAGCAAAATGTGTAACAATTATTAGTTGTCATTCTTATTATTGCTTTTTTAATTCATGCTAAAAGGATGAAGTTGCAATGCAGGCTGTGGTTTGTGTATTTGCATTTGCTGAAGTGGGCATTTTCATACCTTTTTGAGCACAGTGCTAACACTCTCTTACACTTTAGTTATGGCAGCTGCTTCCAAGCCCTGTAAAAAAAAACAAAACAAAAACAAACAAACAAACATACTCAAGGACTGATCAACACCATTTTGAATAAGTTCAAAATCAATTTAGGAAAAATTTAGCCCAGCAGTGAATAAGGGTAATTAGGCCATTCAATGTCACAACCTACAACCTATAAAGTAACACACGTTGAGCACTGATTCCGAATGACCCCAGTCTTGGTTGACCTGGAGGTAGAGGGGTGGGGGGGGGCATTTAACAGCTGATCCAGAGGTGTACTGTAACAGTAGTAGTCCTCCATTTCATATCTGACGCAAAGCAACCCCGAGTCTCAGCTCTTGCTAAATTTGCATGCGCTTTGAATATGACACATTAAAAAAAGAAAAAAGAAAGAGAACCCAGCCAGTAGATTAATTTTTTTTTGCTGTCTCAAAAAAAGAAGAAGCCTCTATCTCCTGGTGTCTACTGGGAAAATCTTTATTCTGATTCTTGTTGGAATTGTTTATCACCCTGACAGAGCCGGGCTTGGAGACGATAAAGGCAGCGCTCCATCACCGCCCCTCACGATCGTGCCCTGCGCGGCGGATTGAAAAGAAGCCGGGGAAATATTATTAATAGATGCGGGCTTGATTTGCCTCGATGGCACGTCAAGAAGAAGAGGGGAACGGGAGGGGAAGGGGGAGGGGGAATGGGGGAGGCTCAGAGCTCCAATGTAGCCTATGAAGTTCCATCCAAAAAGGGAAGCTATTTTTCATTAAGTGATAGAAGTGTTTTCTCTCTCTCTCTCTCCCTCTCTCTCTCTCTCTCTCTCTCGTTTCTCTCCCTGTTTTCTCGCTCCTGATTTTTTTTATTTTGCTTTGCTTCGAAGGAGTCGATAACATATGCATCTTATTCTAAGCATCTGCAGGAGATAGAGAGAGAGAATAAGATACCATTCATTCTTTCACAACGTAAACAAAGCAGTTGGCGATGCCGTTTGGATGCACCTGTCCCTCACACACACAAACTCTCTCTCTCTCTCTCTCTCTCTCTCTCTCTCTCTCATGCACACACACACACACACACACACACACACAACACTTAAGCATTGCTTTTTTGTGCACTCCCTCGAGAACGTGAATTGCACCATGGGATGGGGAATCTGGGCCATCCTGATTTGGAATCCAACACAAAGTTTATTATGCATATAATATGTTAATATGTTTCATACAACATATCACATGACACACACACAGCGATAAATATGTCCAGTTCCACAGGCTTAGAAAATAATTAATGTGAGAACACATTTATGTTAATGTTTTCTAATACATGTGGGCACAGGGTTTCCAAATTTACAGTATCTATCCATCCCTAACTAAAATTTCTTTCTGCCCTTTATTTGATTTATTTATTTCCTTTTTCCAACCACAAGACCAGTGGAAAATCTTCCATGGTCACTTATCTAGGAAATATTTACACTTCAATATATAAACATACAATCTAAAATTCAATACAATCCCCAACTGGATTTTATGTATTTAAATCCACAACAGTACTTCTAATATTAAAGGTGATTCTATGGTTTATGCACATGTGCACCAACACACACACATGCACATGAAAGAAAAAAAATATATACATATAAGTATTATTTACTTGATTTATGATATTGTAGCCACATAACAGACAAAAATATTGAAAATTACAAACTTATATTTGCCATCAAGATTTAAAATGAATTTCTTATTTTATTATATCTGTGTTCTTATATGATTTGATTGGATAACAGTTTTTATACCAGTGGAGGTCCAAATTTTTCAATCTTTGTTGTAATTAAAAAAAAAACTGCAAAAACAGAATAAAGTTTGCAATGACAGAAGCAGTAAAATATATAACCAGAAGTTCACGGAATGAGAAAGAACATTCAAACACACACTTATACAGATATACACACAGCCACACATGCATATATGGACAGGTACATAATTACCCTGAGTTTAAGTGCCCTTTTGACACATACTGCCAGTGGAGTAACACCATCTGACCATAAGAGGGCACTCTTCTGCTTTCTGACTACCTTACAGTTATTCTACTGCTTATGTACAGTTGCAGCTGAACTTTTCATACAATATCCTCCAATATGACCAGACATGAATAACTATCAATACATTTCATACATACATTACACACACACACACACACACACACACACACACACACACACACACACACACACACACACACACACACACACATTATGCTTTTATGGTCATATTGTTGTATATAGTATAAAAGTTCAACTTCAAGGTTTTTTCCTCCTGTACAATTATGATAAAACTGACACATCATCTTAGATAACATGGTTTTACAGTAGCTACAGATAATGCCCAAGACACAGAATGCTTAAAGCAGTATGCAGACCAACACTGAACTGGATCTCTATTCTTTTACTGTAATTTCCCTTTTCCAAAGCACCATCAATTATATTTAGGTTGTTTTGTTTGACCTCAGTTTTAGCATGGGGAGTGTATATAAAATTATCAGAAAAGCTCAGTGCATGAGATATAAAATAAATGGCTGGCAAAACAAACAAATGATAAAATAAGAGAAAGGATAGCAAAACTTTTGACCAAACTCTTACTTTATACTGCATTGATTTTATAATGGTCCATAACCATTGATAAGTGCTTTTCCTTGTGTAAACCAGATAAAGCTATTTTAACGATAATCTCAGTAATGTTTTATAGACTTGTACTGCTGGGTGGTTTCAGGAGGAGACATAATGTGCACATTTTTTTCCTGGGTGTGTCAAAATCATGCTTTGATAACTAAAGGAATGTAAATCTTGTCATTTCATGCTTTTGCCTTGGTGCAAATGTGCATTTATCTCAAACAATGTATCAATAAAACTGGTCCTAAACATGAATTGTGTTCGCAGTTTTGAAAAATGTACTCAATTGTTTAAATAATATTCCATAAGCAACTTATGATGTGGTGATTAAATATCAAGACTAGGCTTATCTAAGTTGAACCACAGCATACATGCGCAAACAACGCTGTATACACTGACCAATGGGCAAGCATAAACAACCCCTGAATGTTACAATCTGCCCGCATCTTCAGTTTGCTGTTACGCATCACTTGAAGTAGAAATGTTTTTCTGGCATGTCGTAAAAATGATCAGTTCAAAAATCGAGCAATGCATCAATTATAAATTTTTGGTGAAATTGAACAAAATGGCTCCCGAATCTTTTGTTTTCTTCAATACAATTGAATTACAACATTAGTCTCATTATTTAATAGCCACACCTCATATACCATCGCTATGCATTATATATACTTTATTTGGCCTAATTTCCCCTCTGAATAACCAACTGCAGCCTTGACCGCAGGTAACAGTTGCTCAAACCGTGACTTTTTGTTCAATATGAGATTTGGAGGCTTTGGGTCCCTCTTGGTTTGAGGGGCCTTTGGCTGTGACCGCAGCTAGGCTACACCTTTGGTTCATGGCCTCGCAGGTGCGGAGCTGTGGTTTAGCCGCTCTGTCATGCGAGCCGTCATGAGCTGAATGCCCACGCAGGAAGCAGACACCTCGGTTGTGTGTTCACCTCTTTCATACTTTTCACTGGGCTGCCGCTGTCATCGGTGGGGGTGACCTGAGGGCGAGATGTGAGGCCAGTACAGTGAGGGTGGGGGTACGTGTGGGGCTATCTATGACCTATTCAAAAATACATTTTGCCTACGTTGTGTCATCGGTTTCGGTTGGGCTGCAGGAGAATGTGCTTGGGCTGCAATTGGAGGAGTTTTCCTCAGCATGATAGTGGAGGGTGACTGAAGAGTGAATCTTCTAATTACATTGACAAGGTACAAGACTACAATTCCCATGTGCCCTAACTACAAGCTATGGAGCAGATATGTGGGGTTAAACCAGCATCGTCAAGCCAGGGGTGGATGCATCATGCTAGAAAATGTCTCCTGCTTCTTGGACAGGTAGAAAACAGCTTGTTGTTTAGATGAAAGTCCCTGGCTGGATCAGAGACTTGTTTTTTACTGGCATTTCTGTGCCATGCATTATTTTTCTTCTGTCTTTTTTCTCTTGTTGCCTTTAGTTTTATGTTCCCTTACAGAACTGTAATGGGGGAAAACAACAACAAAACAATTTCATTGCACTGGTGTCTTCAATTTATTTTTAAATGACAGACTACAGCATGTTAGTTGTACATTGAACATTGAAAAGAAAAGCACACCAATAGTCAATTCAATTCAATTCAATTCAGTTTTATTTGTACAGGGCGTTTTACAAGTTTACAAGTCACAAAGCAGCTTTACAATTCATACCAGACCTGATCCAATACTTGAAGATTCATGACAGTACTGTTCATGTAGCTCAGCAGAGTGTAATCAAGATAAATTAATTAATTTCATTAAGGTCTTATTAATTTCCAGGCTTGTATGGTATGACTTGTCAGTTGTGTGTTTTAAATGTGGATTTCTACTGAATATCCTGTCAGGTGACCACTGGCTCAGGTATTTCAGTCTTGTGACATCACAGATCTCAGAATGTTGACAGCAGCTTTCAACTATTGTGACATCATAACAGCACCATCATAACTAAACAGTTACAGCAATAATGGATTTTCTCCTAAATGATGGTAAGCACCCCATGGGTTTGTGAGCTGTAAAAATTTATGTTTGTTAATACTGGTAAATGAAATCCAGCACGTACTCAGTTTTAAAAAGTTCAAAAAAGTCTTTGAAGAAATCTTTGATATGGTCGGTGAGATTGTTCATAAATTACCTGCCATTATATTATGCTTGGATATATTCATACCATCAGATTGTAAGTTAATGTAATGTTGTAGAGAAATGGGTATAAAAGAGGATTAGCATTAGGGGATTAAATATTTACTAAATACCCTTGTTAAGTAGTGATAATTCCATACAGATTTAGGGGTGGAAATGGTAGATATGGTACTATGGTTTAAATTTTAGCATAGTGATAATATTAAATAGCCAGCTAGTGTATAAGTGATCTGACTGGCTAGCTGGTCAAATAGGGAGTAATTTTGTTTGGCAGGTAAATTAAATAAAATGTAAATAAATAAATAAATAAATAAATTTGTTAATTTAAAATAGTTTGATAAGACAACAAAGAAGGTGCATATGACCATGTCCAGATACCTATTATCCATAATGTAGTTGCTATCTAATGCTAGTTATACCAGCCTGCATCTATTATCGTCCACTTCCTGGGTATCATGTGATTCTTTTCCAGGAGGAGGCATGCAGTCTCACAGCCTGCATGTCAGCAGCATTCAAAATTCATGACAGAATTTTGTTGAACGCAAAGCATTTTAGACTGTGATTTGCTTAGCTCAAAGCTATTACAGCTTGTAACACAGCTTGCCACTACGAAGAAGAGAAGTTGTTTGGAGAGTTTTCTTTTTTTTTAAGCTTGACCATATATGGGTCGTGACACTGCACTAAAGTGCAAAATCAGTGTTGTATGGTTTCTTAAACATGCTTCCCTTTTTGCAGAATTTGCATGAGATTCTATTCATGTGATTCCTCACAGCCGGAGTCCTTTGTAAATAGATATAATGACCATTTGTGATTACTGTGTATGTTCAATGATTCAACTCTTTTGAAACCTCTACTGTAATTTTCCATCAACCTGGGAGCAGTAGGCAAGTCATAAATGTATATTGGTGAAGAGTTATCATGTGTATAGCATACTTGCTAACCTTGCTAGGCTTACTATCCAGCAGTGTTGTGCAATCCACAAAGCAATATTGTGACATCTCAGTAACTTGGAACTTTGACAGCAGGTCATTGCTACTGTGACATCATCACAGCCCAGCCTAGCCATTAAAGATAAATAGCTGCACAGGACAGTTCATTAACATTGAACAAGACTGACTGAATCTCTCTCTGAAGGAAATGGCTGCAAAGTTTCAGTGTGATTTGGAACTAGCAACACAGTCCCAGCGTGATATGGAAGAGCTAGAAGCCCCACTTTCCTTAGAGGAACTGAACAAAGACAGTCAATACAACCTGCAGGGAATGACCTTACAGATCACACGTGATCTGACTGAAACGTCCAGGCGAATTCAACGTGAACTCGGGGAACTGGCTGCCCGGTTGCAGCTGAGCACCATGCCAGTGGCTCAGTCGGGCCCTGAGAAGGTGAGAGCACAGACTCAGTGTGGACTCAAAGATATAGCCACCCAGCTGAACTTTAAACCTGAGGAAATGGCTGCACTTCGGAGCGACCTGGATAGAACAGCCGTGCGGATCCGGAGTGAACTGAAAGAGCTGGTAGCCAAGCTGCAGGAAGAAGAACCATTTTGCCTCGACCTGAAGGGAATGACCCCAAAGGACCTGGATGATATGCAAGAGAGGACCTCTGTTTAGCTGAAATCAGATCCATTAAATGATTTAGGCTATTGTAAGGACAGCCTAACTTTGCTAGCTTATCTTCCATGTAAAATATTGTTTTGACAAAGAAGAACTTTTTATCAGTTCTTATTACAGAAATCCCTTTTCCAAACTCATTGATGCTTTCTCCTTTATTTGAAAGGTTGGCTGGTTCTTAGCCACCTCACCTGGCATAGGAGTGTTACGTTAAACAATATGGGGTGCCATCAACTCTGATTACCCTAACTGGGATTTATGGGCTTAGCTGAGAGTCTCAAAAGGGAGTGCAGAGTGTTGAATACTGGCTACCAAGCATGGATGAGTTCACCCATCTCTCTTTTATTCCCAATTCAATATTGGGACTTTCTGCTACTATCTATGCTGTTTAAATGTATGTGAAATTCTTTGTCAATGTCCAGACTTCTATCTGTTAAAGCTTTACACTTCAACTCATTGCTACTACTACAACCTCTTATACTATTAACTCTCACAGAGCAACTTCCTAGTTGCTACTACTGCTATTTCGCTACTACTGTTATTTCTTACACTGCTAATACAACAACTAGTACTTTTTATACTCCTAGTAGTTACTTATGCTACTACTACTACTAATAAATTAACTTTTAACATTTAAATAAAAACTTTAAAAAAATCTTTAAACATCTTTAAAAGTAGTGTATTAGTAGTATTGGGTGGGCTCAAGCCAAATTGATTAATTAATGCTTAATTTATTTTCTCTTTTTTTTTTTTGTTTTGTTCTGCCTAGTCAACTAGTGTCATATATGTCCTTGACTTGCATATAAAATCCAACAGATTGATGCAGTACTGGGTGATGCCTACACCAGGGATGGGCAAACGTGGTCCTGAAGGGCCAGAGTGTACGCTGGCATTTGTTCTACCAATTAGCATGGCTCATTGGAGGAGCAGGTTATTAGCTGCCTTGGCTGCCTATGCTGATTCACATGTAAACAAAGCCATGCTATATGTCTGCCTTCATGAGCTTATCAAGAACTTAAGCTAAAATGTCAGAGAGCATAGATGAGCTAATAATACATTCATTAAAGGCAGGGGTTAGTGTGATATTCATAAATAGATTAATTCCTCGCCCAGCTCTGCTCTGTGCTGTAGGTAAATAATATCTGAATGGACTGGGAGGCCTGTTCTTGTCAATATGTATTTTTAAGTTCTTGCTGTTTATTAGGCTAGCTGAAAGGGGGCTGTCTCCAGTTTGCCGGAGTGCATGTGAAAAATGACAAAAAAAAAAGAATAATTCCAGCCAACAAAATAAGAGCCATTTCAAAAGTAAATGTTTCATGCCAGTTGGTAATTAATTTACCCAATTGTCAGTTCAGACTCCAATTTTTAACTCAAATTCAGACTGAGAAGCCAGAAAAATCAATAGAATGTTAAACTAATCAGCAACATTTGGAAGTAACTACTTGACAACCTCAAAAAAACTTTGCTTCACTAGCTAGCACCTTGTAACAACAGTTACCTACATGTGACACTTTACTACTTACCACCTTCAATATAAAAGTCACAGTAAATAAGGACAAAATACAAAGACAAACTTCTCAAGCCTTAAAGGTTAAGTGACATACAGTGATTGAGGTAAAACTCTGTATAACACAGATGCAGTCACCAAAGTAGAGGGATCTTTCATGCAAGGTAAGACTGCAGACGGACAAAAGAGGGCAGTGTGATGTCACTGACAGAGTGGACAAACTTTCCCTGCCATTCGCAAGAGGGAAACACTCTGCAACCCTGCAATACAGCGTTAGCGTTGTGTATCTCTCTCTCTCTTTCATGATTATTATTATTATTATTAAATTAAATTGTTAAACCATCTATATATGTTTAAGATTATATATGATATGAAGAAAAAACATATGAATCACCAGCAGTGCCCTTGCAGCTGGTAAAATGTGTTGTCCATAGGTGTGACATTAATTGTTTGCACAGATTTGCATAGATATGCAAATTAAAATATAATCAGCCTCAACATGTATTTTGATTAGATACTCATTGTGACATGATTCTAATCTTTACAAAACTTCTAATTAATTTATCTAATTAAGCCTAATCAATGCATCCAACAGCACTAAATTAGAATAAATTCTGTCTGTTTAATTTGGAATGAGGACTGGTGGAGGATGGTTGAAAACTAGAATTATTATTATGTCTGAAATGGGTAAGGAAGTCTATTAAAAAAATATTCTTGGTCTGATTTACACATGCCTGCAAAATAATGGTGGTAATTACTAAACAATCTCATCTTGATTAAATTATGACTCAGCAATGTGCCATTCATTTGTCATTCCAAAATAATAATAATAAGGATTATTGCCTCTTAATGTACCCATCTGCTAATGAGAAAAATGAAAAAATAAATAAAATTAAGCTTTACACCCACCAGCTCTGAACTCTGAAACAGACACATTCCAGTGTATAAAAAAATGATATAGCGTGGAGAGCATATTGTTTTCTGTCTGTTATTGCTCTCTTATGTGTGTCTTTTCACAATCTTTTTCTTACATACAGAAAGTGCATGTAGAAGTTGTAACTATTAAATGTCAAATATATTTGAGGGTGTTCTGCCGAAGGGTTTTTTTTTTTTTTTTGCCATTTCTCTAGTTACTTTTCAAAGATTGTTGGGTTTCTCTGCAGCAGCCATCCCTTTAAGACAGCAGATTAAAGGGGATTACCGCCCTCAGGAGCTGGAGGTGAAAGGACCAATTACGTGTGATCATTTCTGGCTCCTCTAATCCCTGTGAGCTATCACTGGGTTTCTGTTTGACTCGCAAGACCTGCGGGAAAAAAAGTCAGAAAGCTCATATTTGTTGTTGCAAGTCCATGTCCCTCACTCGCTGTCTTTCTCTGAGTCTTAGTCTGGACACAGGACCAAATCATAAATGTAATGGGCTTTTAACAGTCTTCCTTGTGAGCCTTACATCTGGTCTTAAAGAATACGCCTCAGAATCCATATTCAAAAAAAAAGCTTTAGAGTCTAAGAGCTGACCCAGGATCAGTTTTTCCTAATACCTTATTCCTTAAAAAGATATATCCAGTACTTTTTCAATAGCAACTCTTTGGACATATGAAGGCCTCATTTAATGTCTTTATCCTTAAAATACATGTTTAAAAACCAGTTAATGAGATCATTGTACTTCCTTTATACTAGGTACCCTATATCAGAGTGTGGCCTTTGACCCTTGGACCTGCTGCTTGGTCTTTGACTGTTGAGTTTATTGGGTGAGCGGTTGTCCTTGGGACGCTGAAGCCTCTTTTGGCAGAGGCCGCCTGACATACGGAGGCGATTGTGAATCCCTCTCTGCTCTGAGCAGCAGATGCGGCACACGATGCTCAGAGGGGGCTCGTTCTGCTGGGAACGTCACACCAGACACAAGGGAGCGACAGGGATTGGTGGGGCCATGCGACCCGGAATGATAACCCGTAACTCACAGATACTCCGTGGCCATTCGCGGCTATGGGGCCAAGCTCAAAGTCCAAAAGGCCAGGGGTACACATCGCAGGTGCTGGGATTGTAGCTTTTGAGCACCGGTATTTATCCTAAAACACTTCAACGCACGTCTAGCCACGCTAACAAACATAAGCTGTATTAGTCTCCTTGTATTGCTCGCAGCGGGCAACCGCCGAGTAAATAACTGTCAGCTTCGTCGTTTGATCTGTAGATCTCACCCTTGGATAGCCCTGTGACAGTAATGACTTTCATACCTCTGGAGAGGCATCAGGCGACAGTAAACGGGCGACGGGGGATTGGTCAGACCGGGCTTCGCGCCTGTCGTCTTTAAAGGCCCTCGTGAGCGAGTGCGCTGAATTTATTTTTTGTTTTGTTCTCCGGCGCTCGCCCGTTAATCATCCCGCCTTAGCGAGTCAGCAGTGTGACATCGCTTAATTTCTCGTTCTCAAGGGGGTGGAGTTTTTGGCTGGTGCCGGGGGTTTGAGTAAATCCTGACAGCTCCCCTCTCCTATCCACCCCCCTCCCCTTGACACCCTTCTCCTGCCTTTCTCTGCTCTTCTCAAGAGGAGATATATGAACACAATGTGGATCTGCTTGACTTTGTGAACTGGGTGCCAGACCACATCAGAACAGGGGCTGACTTTGCAAAACCCTCTGTGACCCTTCTGCTCACGCCCCCCTCCTCCCTCCCCACCATCCTTGTTCCACACCCCCCCCACCCCAAAACCCCCTCTCGTTCCTCAGGAAGTTAACAGCCTCTCTGGGCCTCTGTGTGACTCTGATCCACCCAATGCTGAAACCCATTTCTCTTGGCCCACTTCATGAGGCGTTAATGAATATCCAGCCAGACCAGATGCTCTCAAAAAGCACCATGAAGGTTGATCCCAGTGAACATCAATAACTAACCATATATGTCAATGGTATACCTACATCTAGTTACACCACTAACAAAAGTTGTTAACTTTGCTCTACCTCTATGGTGCTTTTGTAGAACAGTACGTCTATAACAACAGTTAAGTTGTCACATATTTAACCAATGGCTGACAGAATACTCTGGTGGCAGAATTCAGTTTGTTGCCTTCCAGGTTAGCGAGATGTTCAGGCAGGGCACAGGCCCTAGAGTGCATGCTCGGCCCTAGAGCTGGGGCCAAATACACTGGCTGCCTACAGCCTTCGGAAGTTCCTATCAACAGTGTTTCAGTTCGGCCTGTGTGAGACCCAGTGAACAGGCCACAGACTGTACAGTGTCAAAGTACACATACATGGTACATGGTAACTGGGCTCAGCAGGACTCTGGTCAGACTGCATGTGTACATTTAAATGGTTTTCAGTGGTCTGGGCAGGTGCAAGAGTTCCTAATGCAACTGCTAAATTAGATATAAACTATAGACTACTGAGACAAATATGAATTCACTGTTCCTGTACCAAGTCATTACTTCATCAGTTAATTTTGATTGGAAATGATGTGCCATGTTTTTACCTTCCCTGGTACAGACATTCCAGTACTTACACCACTGAATAAGGTCAGTTTGTTTTTAATATAATACTATGTTAATATAACTTTGATAAACTCCATTTTAATTTCGCTGTCTTTTTGGGCCTTTCTTCATTTTCAGTCTGAATTCCATTATTACTATACGGTTTTGTAAATGTATGTTCATCACGAATTCTGTGAATGTGCCTCTTATTTATGACTGTTTGGTATTGTTGAGAGACAGTTCTGCAGAGTGGCACAGTGTTAGAATAACCAAGTGGTGCCTCCTGCTAACGACCTCTTACCTGCCATAAGGGAAACACGGAACATGGGGTTCACCATTACCATATATGAGCCATCACATGCTAATGTCTTTCCCGTACTGTATAAATGTCGACCACACATTGTACATTATATTACATTACATTACATTAAGGACATTTGTTAGATGTTCTTATCCAGAGCGACTTACAAGGCAAAGTGCATAAGAATGGTACAAAAAATCATTGTAATCATTGAACATTCTGCTCTGTGCTTGTGTTCCGACAACTGGCTGTAAAAGTAAAGTATCTGTCTTCAACAGAGAACAAGGGAACCATCTCTTCAATAACATGGTTGTTTTTACTCATTTTGAGAATTTACTTATTTACTAACAGCATTTATCAACATACATGTATTGATATGGGCAAATGTTGTACTATGAGTATGTTTGCAACCGGTGGAACTTGTTGGTTTGTATCATTTTGCACACATTTTACAAAAATATAGGTAAATGAGGCCTACTGTTTTATAATGCTGACAGCATAATGTTTTTCATGTGCTCTCAGGATTTTCTTAACTCCAACATTGGCCAAAAACTCCACCCCCTTTAGAAAAAGAAATGAGATGATGTCACACTGCTGACTTGCAAGGCAGAATGAATAATGGGAAAATGCAAAAGAACAAGAAGTCAGTGACTGACAGCCCAATGTAGGACTATCCATTTTGGAGTCCAGGAAGTGTCATTCTCCCAACACTTGTGCACACTGTTCCACTGCTGTGCTACTAGCTTAAGGGCAAGGACCCAATCAATGCTCAATAAGAATCAAGATCAGTTGTTACAATCAATTATTACAAACTGAGAACAAAAAAGGGGGGGAATATGTATATCCTATACGGATAAAATGGTTCCGATCTAGAAATACAAAGACCAAGTAATTGTGTGTAAGTATTGATTTTATCCAACTCACGTATCTGAAACGTATGGTTTAGCGCCATGTAAACAATGCATGTTAAGCAGAAAATACATCAGTACTGGCCACTGTAACATGGCCTGAAGGTGAATTACTGAGACATCCAGCTTGTTTGTCACCATGGTGATCCCAGTCTCACCACTGAAACTGATTATACAGCTTTGAGCTACACAGCACTTGACTTGGCCACAAACCAGGTCAAGGCTCAATGAAACCTGAGACTGTAGTACCTCTGAAAATGGCCTCTGCTCTCATATTCAGTTATCTAATGATATCTTATCACAGTATGTTTTAGGTACGCAAATACGGTCCATTTCTGAATTTAATTTGTAGTCAACAAAACAGACCATTTTGAGGCAAGCACTGAAGCAAAATGCAAATTTTTCGAAATGCATTGTACTTGGAGTCCCATGGAAATTATGCAGATAAGAAAGCAGTTTTCAAAGGTCAGGTCAGGTTCCCATTGCTTAATCCCACCCCATACAATGGAATGAATGACAAACAGAGAAAGTTATGCCCTTATTCCTCAGAAGAATATATAGTTGGTGGTTTGAGCGAAAGTTTGACTCCTCAGCAATACAAAATTAGAGGCCCTGCTACTCTTTTCTGGGAAAATGTCAATATTCAAGTCAACCTTATTTGTATGGCACTTTTCACAACAAAAAATAGTCACAAAGCAGCTTTACAAAGATCCCAAGCCTTAGACTTCCTCAGAGCAAGCCTAGGGCAACAGTGGCAAGGAAATGCTCCCTGACAAACAGGAAGCGACCTTGAGCACAACCTGGCTCAGAGGGGAAGCCCATCTGCTTCTAGCTGGGACTGGGCAGAGAGTTAAACATTCTTTGATATTTTTATTAAAATAGGCAAGTTATTTGAACACATTGCTGATCAGCAGCTGCTGCTGGTTTTTAAGTCATGGCCGTCTGAGGCTCATCATGAATTTAGAGTCCTTGACAAGTCTGTCACCTCTCAGAGAAATGAAACTGAAACACACAGGAAATGCATGCAAAAGTGTGGTGCAGCTGAATCTTTTAGAAACCTGCCACTGACCGTCCAGTCGATGGTCGATATTTTCTCAAAAGCTTGGGACTAAAAGCTGTGGCCTTAATGTGGGGGATAAAAGCAACATTTGTAAATTTATGATATCTAACAGAAGCTTAAACAAAATAAAATGGCTGAATGAATGTGGTTAATAAGTAAGTTCACGACAAAAAATCATACAAAAAAGAACTTCCAGAAATGTAAAATTATTATCAAAGTAACATATGGTTTTTTGGTACCAAAATGTTGAATTTAATGCTGACATAAGGCTCTATCCTATGCCTCACTTTCATGATATCTTTTTCTTATTGTTCTGTTGCTTTTCTCAACCTTTTTCCTTTCGGCACACAGGGATGTATTGTGAAGAGGTTTCATCTGATACACAATACTTATTTTTGCCTAGAATATTGCATATGCACCTCATTTACAAATAATTTATTTATCACAGAACATTTTTCTGTGAATTGCATTGATACACTGTGGATTATGGGATATTCTCAGGAAAGATTCTAAATCACTGTAGAAGACAGTGCTGGTAAAATAAGGTGTCATGAAGCAACAAATGGGTGGAGTAACTACTCATTTTTACCAATTATTCTGCTGTGCAGAGAAAAACATTTTGATTGTTTTGAACAATTCACAGATCAACACCTCATTGTTACACTACCCATTGTGGGGTTCAAGAAACTTCAGTCTGCTGCCTGCTATCTGATTTCCCGCTCATTTCTTCATCATTGTCCCTCTCCATACTCCAACTGGCCAACCCAAATAGTCCATGTGCAGACTCATGCGAGAGCTGGAGAAACAGAGACCATCAGAAATATCTGTGGTTTGTGGCTTGGGAGAGAGGAGAGAGAGTGTGTGTGTGTGTGTGTATGTTGGGAGGGAGTGAAGAGGAAAGAAATTTGCTTTTAATCATCTAGATAATGGGTGCCATACGCAACTCTTTCACCACGCCACGGACTTTGCGTTCCCACACTTCCATGCTTTGGCGATTTTTTTCTGTTTTTTCCCTCTTTGGACAGTTTTGCATTTTGCCCATCAACCCCCCCTCCCCAAAACCCACCCCCACCCCCCAGCCCCAACCCTACCCCCTCCTTTTTCCTTTGATGCATGTGTATCTGTATACAGTGTATCAGCCTACAATTAACTGGCGTCGCAGGGTTTATAACCACAGTTTGTTTAAGCCTCCAGTTGTCTTCATTAAAAGCACAGGGCGTGAGAAAGGGAGAGGGGGAGAGAGAGCGATAGAGAGAGAGAGAGAGAGAGAGAGAGAGAGAGGCTCATTTCCTCCTCTCCTTTATTAATTTTTATTCTTCAAAAGACCTCTCTCCCCTCTCTCCTCTGCCGCCATGGGGGCATTATGTTGTAATCCGTGGCGAGGAGGGAGCAGCCGTTGGGAGGCCTCTTAAATGCAGCCTATTACGCGAGATCAGTTAAGAGCAGGCCAAGGCCGCGCGTCTCGCGCAATTCCCCCAGGTTAATTAAGCTATTATGTTCCGCTTAATTTCTAATGGAAAACGGCGCTCTTTTTTACTTGGTTCACGGCGCATGAGCCTGCCGCGCAGCTCAGCGCAGACACGCTGTGAAGCCCTGCGAAACGCAGCCGTAGCCGACGGGCCTGCGGGTGGGCGAGTGTCCCTGTCAGTCTCTGGGATCCCATGCCAACTTCTGCGCTTCATTACCTAATTGGCCCAGCAATCTGCATATCTAAATTTGTTGATAAGCTCATAAATTACAGCTGAAGACTGCTCTCATGTCCCTGTATAAAATGTTTTAACTACAGTCTGCTCTACGCGGGACTGGGAATTGCTGTATGGACTGGAGCTAATTAGTTCACTGAACCAGGGTGATCGGTGGCAACCAAAACCCGTTTACAGACTCTCCCTCCAGAAATGGACTCTTGCTCACCCCTGTGTTAGACAGAGTGGAGGCTGGTCACCTTGAAATGGTTACTTAGGAGACTGATAAGGATGAGAATGACCATGCACAGGGCTGGTAACTTTGTTTTTGATTTATTGATTTGTTATTCAGGTCTCCGGATGCCAGTTTGTCTACCTCTTAAGTCCACACAGACAGGCAGACAGCAGGTATGTCTCGCTGTGTGTCCCTGAAAGTGAGAGTGCCACACATGCAAAAGAAAACTCTTAGGAGCACCAGCACCAATCTCTTTTTAATAAAATGACTGATATGTTTGATAGAATGTAATACTGTAATTCTACATTTTTATATAAATGCTGACTAACATACTATAAATAGGTAAAAAAAAGGTTGATCAAAGTAATAAATATACTTGTTTATTTTTCTGTAGTTTTACTCTAAAAAGACTTGAATGGTACATTTCATATGATTTATTGTTAGTTATAGATAATATTTTCTATGAGATGTATGTGGATGAAGTGAGATCAGACTGAGCTGTTGTGTAGAGACAGCCACATTGTACCGCCTATCATGTTCGCGGGAGCTGCCTGCAGGGTTCCCACCATCCTCTGATTGGCTATGGGTGCTTGCAGAAGGACACTTTCTTAGAAATGTGGAGGGGTTGAAGCATGACACGACAAACTGCCAAAAATCTGAGAAGGAAACGGTGAACTGTGGCATGTCTGGACCTGCTGGGCCCCTCATCGAATCAGACCAGGGCATTTTCTCAGAAGAGGGGAAAAGGCCCCCATGGTTGTTTTTTTTTTTTTTTTTTCTTTTTCTTGCCAAATGGGCCCCTGGGTTTTCAGTAAAGAGAAAAAAGGTGGTAAGTGCACCCTGCAAGGCATTTACAGGGCCCTTCGGTTTGAGCGATGCCCCTGCACTGCAAAACGGCTGGTGATTAGCAGGTGAGCTCACCACGCACAGCCACCTGGGGCCCACCTTATGGAACTAACGCCTGGCAAGATCTCATGGCCTGATAAGGTTCGGCAGATGTTCATGGTTTCCTCCTCTCCCCTGAGAACAAGTACTCAGACCACAATCCACTCCCCACCCCCCCAAAACACCTAGCACCAACCTCCCCCTCAAAACCAAACAGTGCAACTCTATCACATTGCGTGTCCATGACCTAAGAAGCTTAACCACACAAGGGGCTTGTTGGTGTAACAGGCCTCAGGGACAAAGATTCTATTTGCCATTATATTTCTCATGCGAATTGAACTAGAACAGATTTTATAACCTAAAAAGGTAAAATATACTCATTACAATAAAGAAATGCAAATAAAAATAGATGTTTTTATATATCTATTTGGGTCACATATGGGCAATTAGAAACCAATTGTTTCTTCATACGTCCTTCAGATTTGCCAAATTTTTTGCTTCCTAACTATGTGTGTGATGAGACAAATACTGCTTCACTTGGGCTGTTCTTTTGAGAAATTAAATGTATTGCCAGTTTTGAACAATGATTGCTAACATTGCTAACTGATAGACATAAAGCCATGAAATATTCAGCAATCAAACAATGGGTCACATTACTTTACATAATGCAAATATATAAACTGAATATGTAACTATTTTCTTGATATCTGAAGCCAAAGCTCTGAATCTTAAACATTTTGCACAAATAAGCTTGTAAAATTGTAAAATGGTAAAATTGACATGCATTAAAACTGTGGAACCTAAATTAATTTACATACACACTATAAACTGTTTTGTACTTGTGTTTCCCCTGACAATTCATATCTGCTGTAATCAGGATTTTTAAATCAGGCTCAGTACAAATGAAAGCCATGAAAAATTAAAAGGTATTCCATTGCCCTAAATTTTGATATATACCTCCATATCTGGCCAAGACCTATTCTACCTCAAAACACCAGAAAATGCATGTCCATCCATTAGAGATCAGGTAAAATACCTTTTTGGGGGTTTCAATTGGCAAATGGAATATGTGGTATGCCCATGAAAAAAATTCCATATGAAACACTTGTGCTTTATCGCATTGGTTTGATATCACAATTCACTTGCAGAGATAATTTCTCCTTCAGTAACAAGACTGTCAAAAGTATGAATAATGATGAAATATAACTACATTGGTAGTTCATGCTGATTGGAGGTTTTTGCAGATGGAATGTATGGTCTGCTGACATTAAATATCTTAAATGAAAGATACTGTAATCTTTGAAGAATGAAATCTTTATCTAAAAGATGGCATGTGACACAAAATCTAGCCAACATTCATTGTCTTTTCAGAAGCCTACCAAATACAGAGCAAATTACATTTTTCCATTATTAAAAAGTGTTGAATTATGTAAAGTTTTACAGCTCTCGTTTTTGTTTTCTTTCTTTTTTGAGCAAAAGCCTTTCAATGTCTTTAATCGAGCCAAAGGGCAGAATTCAATAAGAAATACCGGCCTCAGGTGAAGATGTGGTAAGACAAAGAGCAGAGTAATTAAAGATGCAGAAAGGCCTGCTGTAGCTGAGTACGTGTATTCGCTGTGAGGAAACCCGAGACCATACCACTTATGGTATCCTCTGAACCCTTATAATTTACGAACCAAAAAGCTGAGTGGTTTCCCTCCGCTGCTGAGGAACCGCTGTTGACAGGTTGGTGAATATTCCATTAATGTAGGAGCACAGGGCCTGTCCATCTCAACAAAGCAGGCTCGTCCAACTCCAGTCCCAAAGGGCTCCAGGACAGTGTCAAATGAAGTCGCTGATCGACCTAGAAGTCCAAATATTATGTTCCCAGATTAGCTGGCTGCTTATTGAAAACACATTTAGCTTTAATACTTTTATACAACATAAAGTGGCAGACGAATGAAGGTAGAAACACATTTAAGAATTAGATCTTCATTTGCGCAGCGGGACAGAAACAGAAATGTTTTGGCCCGGTTGCCGTTGAGGCCATGAGCAATACAGATGGCAGTAACTATGATGTAAGGATGAATTCAAGATGGATTCCATGGATGGATATCCTTGGGATCAAAAGATGTATTTGAGTGTCTCCATAGCAACAGCACACTTTTTAAAAAATGCTGGTCTAACCATCACAAAAAACCTGTAGCATTTTAACGAGTAAATAGTTTTTTTTTGTTCCACAATATGCAAACCACTGCCTCCATGTTTTCCCATGCATGATTTGGTTTATACAAACATGGAATATTCATGTTTTGTTTTCTGATTGTCACCCTTTGTGCATTTTGGCTGAACAGAGCCGTTAGAGAAGTCGTCCCGCATGGGGTTTTTAACCCAATGCTGGGGCAATGAACTAAGCTTGAAGATCAGGGTTGGAGCCAAAAGGCTGATCTCCCGGCGCCGTTTTCATGAAATCCTGAAAGTCTAACAGAACAGCATCTAGTGTTTATGTCCCTACATGTGGAAGTCATCACACTCAATAATTCTTTTTATTTGTTTGTTTGTTTATTCTCCATTTTTCAGTAATTTGAAGCACAGCTGTGCTTGAAACATTGTTTTTATTTGATTTAATCAGATTTCAAGTTTTCTTATTCTTTAGATTAACCTGCGGAACGGGGTGTCCCAGTTTCCCTTTTGCCAGATCGGTGAAAAATGCGCCTGAAGTGAAGGAGGATGGCCGCCCACGACGTGCTCCTGGCTGCGGGACCTGCGCTGTCTTGGCAGGACGTGCTGACAGTGCTGGCGATCGCGTCTCCATGGCTTACTGGAATCAGCCCCGATCTCTTGCCGCTCGTTTCTGGAAATTCCAAAAGATGACAAACTAATGGAAGCGCTGTGCTACAGCATGGCAGTGAAAGCCCTGCCTAATTGCGTCTATTCGAAGCAGCTGTTTTTTTTTTCTTTTTTTTTTTTTCTGGCTCGTATTTGGTCAAAGCAGAATACATAAAATATGACATCACTGGTCTGGTTCTGCTTAATTGGAGAGCAGCAGTCATTTTTTATAATTATTATTGTTTTTTTCTGCAAAAACACAAGCAGCTACAAAAGAATGTCTGGGACGCCTCTGAGTGGCCCACAGGGTAAAAACTCTTTCTCCCAGGAGCCCTGAGGTGGGATGCTCAAACCCCTGCTTCACCGTTACCGGCTATGGCTGGAGGTCTGCATCAGCGAGCCACAAGGGGCCTGGCCGCTCCACGGATGAGAGGGGTTAAGGTCGTTAGCCTCCACACTCCCCATAGCCAATCCTGGCCGGCTGGGCGCCTGCAGGTGTGAAAACCGAACATACGCTGACTGTGCAACCCTCTGATGGAATAGGCAGCGTGTGATTAGCGGTGTCCAATAGCGTCTGTCATCATGTAAATTGCAGGAATCAGAGACCAGGAAATCCTCCTCCCAAGCTGGCGGGAGCAGGTCGCTGCGGTGGACTGAACAGATCGGCCTTGTCAAGCGTGGGAAAGAAAGGCAAAAAATAAAGATAAAAACGAATGTCTGGGACTCCATTCTAGCCGGAAAGGTGGGTCTATTTCATTGTGCATGTCTACCAGCCTTTTGAGTGATTGTTTAAAAAATCCAGCTCCTCCTGCTGAAGGTATCCTCTATGCCGCCATTTTGTGGCCATCCAACGCTTTTAATGTTGTAGATTTGCCAAGCTTGGGAGACCTCTTTCATCTGACTCTTGAGTCCTGCATCGGGTCGAGTAAAACATTTTCAGTGGCGATATTTTGTCCCTTTTTATTTCTGGTGTTCTACAGTTTCTATTTTTGACCAAATCATGCATGCTGCAAGAGCTTTAACAATTAGTCTGACGATCTCTGACATCTGGATGTGAATAATGTGGTGCAGAGGATTAAAACTACATAGTGATTTTTGGTAACTGTTTAAAACAGTTTTACCAGTAAAATAGTTTACACCTGTGACTCAACCCCTATGTTCTTTTTTACCAAATCCTGGAAATACCATACCTATTGCTGTGTTTGTACTCAGTACAATAACTTGAAAATTTTTGCTCCAACCTGGGGTGAATGTGGGGTAGCAGCTAAAGAAGAAAACTGGGGTGTGTCACTCCCCTCACCCAAAAAGCTTTGAAGATATAAGAACATGTTTTATCAAAGCTCACTTGGACTTTCTGCAAATTAACTGTACAGCAGAAAGCCTGCATAATACTGTCATAAACATGACATAATACCTGGCAGGTCAGCACATTATACCTCATGGTTGATGTGATAACATGCTGATTATAACTCTGTTGTAGCATGTCACATTAACTGTAATGCACATGTAATGTCATTAATGACAGCTATAACAGGTGTTATGTCATGCTTACAGTGAGGGTTATGATGGCATATATACAAATAAGTCTTGTTCCTGTCCTCGGTATTACATGGAGGAATTTCTTATTATAGAGTTGGTATGTGTGTAATAGTGCAGGTGGGCCAATGTAACTCTTCGACAAGGTACTCAACCTGAGCAGTGCAGTTAATAGACAGTAATATTAGTGAACATTTAAAATGAAACCTGTTAAAGATGACTTGGCTAATGGATTCTGTGCAGCGCATAAAATATGTGACAAGGCCATAAAAATAACAGTTCATTTAACATATAAAGTTATGGTGAGAGGTCTAAAAACTTGATTTAAATTAGTCTGAAATATTATGCATGGAAATGTGAATATGGTCCATCTGCACTCAGTAAAAGTTTGTAAATATGTCATTTTGCTTTACTGACTGCGCCAACTGCAATAATAAATCACGGTTTTCTAAAAGCTTGTTTTTGGCAGTCGCATCTTGAGCTGTCAGTAGATTCTTTAGTCAGTTGGATTTGTGTGTGTGTGTGTGTGTGTGTGTGTGTGTGTGTGTGTGTGTGTGTGTGTGTGTGTGTGTGTGTGTGTGTGTGTGTGTGTGTGTGTGTGTGTATGAAATTAATTCAGGCTGTGGTTGAATTTCATATGATGATCTTTCAATTTTCTGTGTGACCAAAATGATTTCAACATAAGTGCAATAAGGTAGTGCTGTCACATTAGATGCAGTTAGGTAAAAAACGTCTGTCTCCCTTGTATTATGGATGATTCTTCCTTTAACTGGACTGCTTGTTTATTCTGATTAGCAGTCAATGGAACAGTTTTTATGTTTCTTCCACATACACCCACATTTTTGTAGCAGTCCAGCATAGTAGTAGCAGCAGTAATTTCAAATATGTTTTTTTTTTTCCAATACTCACACCATACATTTGGACACATTGTTCATGTTCATGGTGATATATTTGAAGATTTATCATTTCCATCATAATTGTATTCATAGTTCTATCATATTTCTATGTCATCTGCAAATGATAACACTGAAATCTGTGTTATGTGTCATACATCTGTTTGACTATTACATCTTGAATTGTGGAGATATTTTGAATTGTACGGTGTGAATATTTAAAGTCACAGTAAATAGTTAAAGTCTATGTATATTATCCACTTCAGTTTTATGTCAGAAAGAAAGCCTGGGTTTGTTGCGCCTGCCACTTGTACTTCACAAACATTGTCATGTGGAGGTTGACTGAGAATTCTTCTTTTAAAGAAAATTAATAAATGAGAAAGAACTTGCGGCTTTCTTCAATTTAATGAATGAGAAAAAAGCCACTGCTTTTGAAATGCCTAATTCTGTTTGTGTTGCACTCATCACTGCAACCTCCTCTGTCGGTCTGTGAAAGCCAGATAATTCAACTCATTTTATACTGTTTTTAGCCTTGAGATATTTCGTACTTCCAAAGAAGTCTTCCCCCTTTACAGTTTTACATATATTAATGCACGATTGCCATTCTTTTAAACTACTACTTCTTTCACATGTTCATTTTTTTTCCTGAAAAGAATGTGTACGCTCAGAGGCAGAGATTACTTATCCATTTCATCTTTAGGCTCACTAAAATGACCGCCCCGTCTGACGAGCCCCTCTGTAATATAACCGTCAACTCTTTACATCTTCATTCAAGTCCCACACAAAGTTACATCTTCATAGATAGTTAAACTTTGGGAAATTCTGCCATGTCTATTAACAGGCCCTTTGTTTGTGGAAACCATGTGACCTGAAAAAGGGGCTCATCTTCCATTCATCAAATAGCAGCGATACATTGCTAGATCAGACACAAACTGGATTTACCACATTGTCACACAGAGGCATGTTTAAGCTGTGATGTGGTTGTATTATGGACCTAGATGTGTAGCCATTTAGTGCAACATAAACAAACACTGTTTGATAAATAAGAAACTTAAGAGTGATATTAAATGAAAAAAAAAGTCTTTTTTAAAAACTGAGTTGGCCATCCCTCTGAACATTGCACTCAGTAAATGCTACTTACTGGATGACTCTGTTCCCTCCAGGGGGTCATTTCCTAAAATCCTCTTTTCCCCTACCTGAACGTATGATCCTAATCTTTCTGTCATCTCAGATTGAGAGGGTAAGAAGAGAGAGGGAGAAATACCGCGCTGCCTGTCAAAAAAGCAGAAGGGTGTTACATTCATTTTTACAGTTTATCAGTCGAACAAAGGAGACTAGATATGTGTGTTCCCTACAGTGTGAGTGTCCGTGTCGTTAATACTGTTGCTCTGTTGCATGGGGAAAGGTTGGGTGTGCATGGACGTCCGTGCTGGGACCTGTTTGACAGGCGTGTGGTTGACGAGCCAAAGGAAAACCCTGTCTCAACTAAACTGACAGGATTTCTGCTCACCCCTAATGAGCCGAAGCTGTCAGGCAGACAGAAGAAGCCGCCAAAAACCTGTTGAACCCTGCCCTGGGGTACTTACGGAATTACTCACATCAGGTCTGTGCTGTGTGTGGTAGTTCCAATACATATGCATGTGTGTGTGCTTCTGCAAATGAATGTGCACAATTCTGTGTGTTTCTTTAAAAATTATTTATTTATTTTGTCCTTTTGTCAACCGTCATGCAATTTCCCATGAATGGTTACACTATTCATCATTCATCTTAGCTTGTATGAGTGTAGTAGGAATGATCTAAACTGTACAGGGGTAAAATGTACTTGATCAGAATCAATTAACTCATTATATGACCATTTTTACATTTTTAATTAATTATTTGGAAACTGGCTATTGTACTGTGTAGAAGCAAGTATTGCAAACAAGACTAATGAAGATTTGGATTAAAATATACTCTGAAATTACAAAATAAATTAATTAATATCTTATTAGCATTTCCTCCTAAAATACAGTTCATCCATTATGAATTATAATGTCTGTTCTGTACATCAAGCAGTACAAAAATGATTGATTGTAGCAGAAAAATGTATACCTTGTGTGCTTTGACATTTTAAAATGAGGCTAGAGTTGTTTAACCTGAGTGTAATGGGGAATGAGTTAAAATATGGCTAAGAAGGTTTTAAAATGAGATGGGAGTGGCTTAAATCACTGGGCGTGTCTTACAGCAGCTGTGGACCTCACTTTAATAACCACGGTGCAATTGTTGATGTTTTATGAGATTTATGAGTTTGATGGAGATTCCTGGCACGCCTCTGCCAGACGTGAAAGGTGTTTACGAATTAGTTGTTTGTTTTTGTCTCCCACTATCATTATGAGAGTCAATAAACATACCATTCTCACTGTAATCACATCACAGAGCCAATATCCTTGCAGGGAGTAATGCATTTTAATGCAGCAGCCGTTTTAATGTGAGGAATGATCAAGACAGAGTGAGTAATTACTCAGCCAATGGGCTCTCCTGCTTTTGAGTGGAGGAAGTAGCAGGTTTTCTCCTGACAGAGTTGGTCATGTTTGTGTTTATTCATTTTCAAACACTCGAAAGTCCCTGTAAAAAGAAACAGTTTGTTTCTGCTTCTTTGTAATGCAAGCAGCACCCTGGCTGATTGAACCAAGGATCCTGCTTAGAAAGCAAAGGGAAAAATATAACAGGGACATAAATTGAATAACATTGCTTCTGCCTGAAGCCCCTTTTATACAGTTTAGACGCACATTTCCTGTTTGTGTGTTTGTATTTGTGTGTATGTTGGTGCATTTGTGTGTGTGCGTGTGTCTGTGCGTGTGTGCATGTGTGTGAGTGTGTATGCATGCACCCTAAACAGCCATGTGTGAATGTCTGTGCGTGTCTGTGTGAATTGTGAATGGTTATGTGTGAATTTCCAAATGTGTGTATGTGTGTGTGAGTGAATATCGAATGGTTATGTGTAAATGTCCAGTTGTGTGTGTGTGTGTGTGTGTGTGTGTGTGTATGTTTGTTTGTACTCATATTTATGTGTGTGTGTGTGTGTGTGTGTGTGTGTGCATGTTTATTTATGGGGGTGTGTGCAGATTCACTAAAACGGCTCGCTGCCCCACAGTTTGGGTCTCCCAACTCGTCACCAATGGAACAACACAGACTATGCTAGCCTGACAAGTGAGGCCATGTGTTTGGTAACAATAACAACCAGCTATACAGTATCATATCATTCAGTAGTACACATTATCTGACAACAATGGAGCATTAAAATGAGTTTATTGATAAGGAATATTATAGAGAATGGGCTTGGGCTTGGAGTCTAAGGGGGGAGGAGTAGTTCCGTCCTCCAGGCTTAAAGAGATAGTGAGAACAGCCCGGATAAGGTACCCTGCTTGTAGAAAGAAGGAGAGTACAAAGGCAGAGATGGGGAGGAGGGATGCTGGAGAAGTGAAGCACGACAGGAAAAGAGGTACGTGGTGTTTATATACCTGTATGAGACAGGAAGGAAGATGAGAGGTTGTCTGAGAATTCTTCTCCCGAATCCCTATCTTAACGAACTTCCATTCTGCTGTGTTTTAAATCACATGGAGAATGTCCCACCAGGCCTGGGTAGATGCAGTCAGTATCTCCAGCATTTCTGCACACCTGTTTTACACTTCATCATTTTATTAGCATGTCTTCTGGAGGTCTATTCGTATCATCTCAGTGGTCTGGAGGTCTATCCACAGACTGCAGAGGATGCAGTTTCCATGTGATGTCATGGGTTAGGCTCGGGTCTCTGGTACCATATGTTGTTTATCCCTTGTTTTCCTTTTTATTCTCTCTGCTGACAGATTGTGATTGATGAAGACTATGAAAGGGCAAAACAGATTTGGTTTTCTCGTCCTTCAAAGCATACAACAATGGCCCACCATGTTCTTTATAAAGGCTAGAGTTTAAATCACATTTATATATGTCTTACACTTCTGACAGGACAAACTATTTCTGATTGGCAATTTCACAAGGCATAGGAAGTGTGAATTTGCCATGGCCTGGCCCAGTGAATCCATACCCAAAGCCATTATCGAGGACTTATTACGACAATGCTGTTGAGACGTTGTTCGGTTCGATGTTGTGTAGGGATTGTTTTCTTATGGAAGTAAATAAAATAAGTGGCACTGGAAGTCGGGCGTCAGGGAAATTCCAGGAAACCCGTTCCATGTCATCGCTTCACCTAAAATACCAGCAGGATGACTTCTTGTTCATTCAGAGATGAAATACTTTTGAGATAATGTCACCCCTTCAAAGAAACGTTCAGTTGTGCATTTTCAACTCTTGTCAAGGCATGCTGGACGAGCGCGGACAGCAGCGCTCGTTCTGAGATGCTATTGTCTTTGGGTGTGATAATTAGGAAGCAGGAGAAAACCACCCTGGCTGGAAACGAGCCTGCTCTGATTAAGGATTTTGCAACTTCTCAAGGCCAGGTATTTGAACCTTTAACCCTTTCCTCAGGGTGCGGTTCCGGCAAAATACTCGGTACAGACCACCTTAACTTTAAGAAATTATGCATGTTTTCACTGATCCATATCAAGGAGTATTCAGATTCACTGATACTATGACTAATAGATAGATGGAACCCACTGATGGGTACAGTGAATACAATGAACCATCTGGGGTAGCAGGAAGTTCTTAAGAGTGATAGTAGTTGCTGTGGGAGACTAGGCAGGGTCACCTGATGACATAGTATTCAGTTTGGCTGATGATAGACACATATGATAGGGATAAGAATAAGAATGAACATTTGCATATGGAATCTATTGGCTGACAGGGTATTTGGGCAGCTTCCAAGACAACTCCCAGCGGCTTGGCTACTTAAACAGGTTTATGTATATGTCAAGTACGTGAAGCCAGACTCTTTCTGCCTGGGAGAGGACAGAAGTTCATACTGAAACAGAGGTGCTGTTGGTAACACGCGCAATGGGCACACTAAACAGGTCTGGTGTGTCAGTCAGACCTGGTGCACACACGTCTGAGATGCATTTGTAAAATTTGAAAACACTCCTGCGGATTCCTCTGAATTTTTCAAATATAGTCTTGTAAATATTTTAAATGCAGTATTATATAATTTAGAGTAATCTGAATGATGGTGATCTACAGGTCAGATCTCACTTTAAAAATAAATGTCATTACTGTTTCCATTCTGCATTTTCACAACATAATAGATTTTAGCCTGGCTACATGTCATCTTTCCTCTTTCTGCATTCTACTGAGCAACAGGTACTAAAAGAGTAATTATGGTTATTTCATTAATATTTCAAATCAAATCCATGTTCATGCAGGGTCATACTTTGAGTCATTTCAGTTTTCATCATATACAGAGGAAGTAATTGTGTAGGTTTTGGAGAATGTTGTGATATGCAGTTTCAGTTAACTTCCTAGTTATAACCCTCTTTATATGAAAACACAAAACACACACACACACACACACACACACACACACACACACACACACACACACACACACACACACACACACACACACACACACACACACACACACACACACACACACACACACACACACACACACACATACAAACACACACACACACACACACCCACACACACACACACACACACACACACACACACACACACATACATGCACACACACACACACCCACGCACACACACACACACACACACACACACACACACTCTCACACACACACACACACACACACACACACTCTCTCACACACACACATACACACACACACTCATGCACACACACACACACACCCATGCACACACGCACACATACCCACTCACACACGTACGCATAGTCACAAACCACTAAAGCAACAGAAATTAAAAAAGCATTTTGTAAGCACATTTTTCACAGAACAAATAATGCTTCACATGTCAACTGTATATTTATGATGACCCAGAGACATGGGCATGAGGATGTGATTAAAATGTTTTAGCAGAGCCCACTGCGGTTAGACTGAAGCTGGGTGAGTGTGGGCCTAATTCTCTGTTAGGCTGCTTGTCAGATTCACTTACTTACCAACTCACTGATTCACTTATTCACTGACTCACTCATCTCTCACTAATTCACTGACTCACTCAATCACTCACTCCAAGTCGTAATAATGTTGTGCATGGCTTGAGTGAGTATCAAAGGCACCAGGTGTATCAAAAAAAAAAAAAAACAACCAGTCCTGACTTTCATTGTGTTTCCAGCCCTTCATTCTCACTTCACAGCTAATAAAAAATCTTAAATGTCAGAGCCTCTGTAGAATGTATGGAACGTTAGGGTGCATATTTATATTCAATATGCGTTTGTCTGGGTTCCTGGAATATCCCTTGAATGACTCTTTTTTCAACGTAGTGGGGATTGCTTTAGAATATTATTCATTCGATTTCACTGTTGGTTAAACTGAGACAAAAACTTAGCATTGCTAAACAAAATCTTTCACTGCAGTACGTTTCTTTCACAAAACTGACGTATCCGACTAATGTCAAATGTTTGTATCCCCTGTTATGTTCTTTCATGACAAAGCGATAACCATCAGGGGAAGTTGGCAGGATGATTGTAAACAGTGTTCCTGGAAGATTTGTTTTTTCTGTGACATTTACAGAACTTGTTTGAAACAATTACATATTCTGGGAACGAAGGGGGAACACTTCCATTGTAATTTTATCTCTGAACCCAATGTGGTTTTGTATGAGCGGGATACCTATCTGAACGCAGCCTTAAGCCCCACCCACGTCTTTCATTTGAATCGGCAGACCTATCTGCGCGCTTGACATTGCTCTGAATTATACTATGTGTTCTTTCAACCTCAGTCCTGCCCTTACTGTCACTATTTTTTTATCACAACACTAAAACTTTATTTTGGTGATACTCTTTAAGGCATTAGTGCAGTTGTTTGCTCATCTGTTTTTGTTTGTTCATGTTTTGTTTGTTCATCTGTTTTCATTTGTCTGTGATGATTTCAAAAGACAAATACGTAATGAGCGGCTCTCCATTTAAAAGAAAATAAATGAAAAAAGCAAGAAAAGAGCACACAGAAGTGCCACTGCGAGGAGGGCAAACAGTAAAAGCTAGCTCAAGTTGGCGCAGCGTCCTTCATGGTTCTGGAGAGACTTGTGTCGCCTTTCTGTGTTCCCTCTGATGACATCACTCTGGAAACAAAGGGAATTCTGGTCTTCGGCTTTCCGAGAGCAACGGCACACTTTCGTATCCGAGCCCAGCCGGGTGTCTTTGTGTCACCGTGATGAGGTTATGCTGCTTAGTGATTGGCTGTGGGAGGGAGAGGGTTGGCAGCTCAGAGCCAATCATAATGCCCGGGGGGATGGGGGGCGCTGCTGGATATTGAGGTGAAAGTGGTGTCCACTCCTCTTTCAGTGGGGGACTCCAGAGAGGTCAGTCTATTGATACTCACAGAAAATCCATGATAAGAGGGGGGAGAATGGGCAAAATGTCCTGAAATAAATTGATGAATGTGTGTTTGTTTTTGTGTTTGGGGTGTGCATGTTTTTGTACATGGACAGTGTGTGTGCATGTCTATGCATGTGTATTTATGTATGTACCATGAGTGTGTGTCTTTCTGTGTGAGGCTGCATGTATCCACACACTCGTGCAGCGCATGTGTGTGTGTGTGTGTGTGTGTGTGTGTGAGTGTGTGTCTGTGTGTGGGTGTTTGTAAGAGTGTGTGCACACCTGCATGTGCGAGAAAGAGAGAGAGAGGGTGTGTGTGGGCGTGTGAGAGTGTGTGTATGCATGTATGTGTGAGAAAGAGACAGAGAGTGCGTGTGTATGTGTGCGCGTCTGAGAGTGTGTGCACACGTGTATGTGAAAGAAAAAGAGTGTGTGCGTGTGTGTGTGTGTGAGTGAGAGTGTGTTAGTGTGTGTGTGAGTGAGTGTGTGTTAGTGTGTATGTGAGTGTGTGTGTGTGTGTGCAAGTGTGTGTGAGTGTGTGTGTGTGTGTTGTGTGGTAAGCAGAGGTATCCTGAGAGCCACATAATTCTGAGTGATTGTCGTTGCTCGACTTCAAAAAGATTCCACAGAAAGGTTTTAATTACGCTGCCTCTTGACTTGGCACCGAGCACAGGGATTCTTATTGAGGGTCATAAATCTCCCTGTATGACAGGCCCACACCCTGCAGACAGCAGTGAGAGCTCCAGACCTCCCAGACTCACAGCCAGGCCTCTCATTCTGTGCCAGAGGCCTGACTCAGGCAGCACCCTCTCTCCCCTCCAGCCTCCAGGTGAGCTCCTCCGCCCAGCCACTGCACCCAGCCACTGCTGCCTTACCTGAGGTAGCCACCTGGAGTCCTCTGCTCCAGCCTCCACACTGCTGCCTTACCTGAGGTGGCAGCCAGAGCCTTCTATTCCAGCTACTGCACACGGGCCTTACCTAAGGCAGCCACCTGCAGTCCTCTGCTCCTGCCTCCAGACTGCAGCCTTACCCAAAGTCTGCCTCCTGTTACCCAACAATCAGTCCAGCTGCAGTCCCCCTTTCCTCCTCTGGATGACACATTAAGCTCTTATGGTTATCACATATATTATAACTTGGCTCTTCTCTGAGGAGTAGTAGTGTTAGTCAGCATTACTCTTGCCATATTCTCACCAAATCTGGGTCATGGAATCTGGTCACCTGATTCACTCTGTACATCTGATTGGCTCCACATATCATGTAATTTGCTTGATCTATAGAAGTAAAAAAAATAGATAAACTTTGACTTCCCAGTTTGTCACTGCTGAAGAGAATCGAGCTGCTGTTGAATAAAAGCTCATGAAGGATAATAAACAGGGACTTAACATTACTGATGTAAAATTACAGCCACTTCAGCAGCTGGAAGGGTTAGCGTGTCTGTTTCACATTTGCCGCTGCAGGTGAGACCCCACATGTCTCTTGCAAAGCCGAAGGTGTTGCCTCACTGAATTCATAAAATCCAAAATCCAATCAAGTTCCGCCCACCTGAAGTATTTATTGTTCGCGCGCTTACTGACTTTCGCACCTTCCCTCATTTTCCAAAATGAAACATCTGCTCCATCCGCACCTACGCCAGGAAAAGAAGTCTGTGTGACATTAGCAGCGCCGCCTGTGCTACTGCTCCGCTGGGTATTTGCCCCGGTGTGATCTTTCACTCCGGCGTCCATACTAATCACAGAAATGACGTTGTGCACGTTTGTTCTTTTCAAAGTGACAATGTGATGCGATACCACATTTATAGGGCATGGCAAAGACAGAGCTCTGATCTGTGATCAGGTTTTCCATCTGTCTGTATTCCAGTGTCCATTGTGAACCAAGAAGAAACCAATCCCAGGTCAGTGCTTGCAGTCAGAGGGACTTTATGAACGTATGCCCTGCAGTTCATGATGGGCTGAAGTAGTCACTTTGTATACTGTCTCTCAAACTGCTGGAAAGAACAGTACAACGCTAAAGGAGCTGATACTGTAACTCAGAGGATACAGGGTCATGTCCCATCTGTGCCACTAAGCTGTACCCTCAAGAGACATTTTGATAGCAAATATCTGCCTGAATAAACATTCTGTATACATAATAATATGCATGCTGAAGTATTTGCTCTGTCATCTACTGTTTAAGTTTAACCTAAATAAATTCTGGTGAAATACAACAATAATTCTGGCATGTTGTCAGATTAGTTGTGTATGTATGTATGTATGTATTTATGTATGTTTGTATGTCATCTACATTTTTCTAAATTAATTTTTAATGTTTGAAATCAATTACTCATATATAAATTACAGAAACACAGTACAATATATCTATATACCAATACATCTAAAGGTTTTTAAATGTAACTGCTGTGCTGGGATAAATCACAGAACACATGAGATATTGAAGGTTTCTTTTGAAGGTAAGATACACAACATGAGAGACAAAACTCACATTCGGTCACATGATGAATGATCCAAGCACAGGTAGAAATACTAAGAACAGGTGACCAAAAACCACAACAGGGGCAAGCCATCCTGCTCTATACATAGAGCCAACGCTGGTCACTGGTCATTTATCCAACACAAGTTCAAAGACGAGAGACCTTGATGAAGTTCTCTTAGGGCCGAATTTATACCTGCACTCAGGAGCATTTTCCGCGTAAGTCTCCCATTCTCGCAACGATAAGTTACTCTGAAAAAAGCCCTTAAGCGCAGGTCTGAATTCGGCCCTTAGAGAGCGTGCTGAGCGTGCTGACGCGGCCTCAGAAAGGGTAATTCCAGCCTCATTTACAGCCTTTCAAGCAATTACCGAAGACTTGATTTACAAGGAATTTCAAAACTGCCGTTTGTTTTGAAATAATTATAAAGTGTTTGCTGCGCTGGATGGTGTGCCGTTTGAACTTACAGGAACACTCTCGATTTGGGATGATTCTTTAGGGGGAAAAGCACGCCCCATAGCCCCAGGAAGTCCCAGAATGTGGGCGACCAGTGCCAGGAATGACATTTACGGTCAAGATGACTCCATTATGCGGGCGGGCCATAAAATTATACACAGCTCCTAATTATCTGCAACAGACAATAATAATTTACAGCTCTGAATCTGTGCAGGGATTCTTTGGCTGCTGTTACAGGAACAAAACAACAGACAGGAGATAAACAGACAAAAGGAAGACACCCAAAACGGACATAATTTGCTGTTGGGCATTCAACCCTGTTTATATAAAAAAAAAAAAACCAAAGAGTTTTGTAACAGGTGAAGGTGAGTACAACAGTGACTGCAGGGCAATATCCGAAAGAAGCTGTCACCTGAGAAACCTGCTCTCAACTGTAAACATGATTGTGAATCTGTTATGTATGAGCGGCCATCTTGTGGGAGACATTAGCTCCATTTATTTCTCTGCATGATAGAATTATGGCCTCTGGCAGGGATAAAAAAACAATATTAATTTATCCAGGTGCACCCTTTGGTGCAAATACTGTTTCCTCAGAATGATCCAATATTCCAACACAATGATGGCCTCGTACACACTGATAAAAAAGACTCAGGGTGGAATCCTGAATACCAGAACAAAGACACGCACCTTATCTTTGGTCTTTTTCACCACCATCTCCAAGAGCAGTCCCAATACTCCTCTAGAAAGAGTTCAAAACTTGAGTAACTACATACATTCCAAGGACAAAAGAATGGCCCAGCTCAGGGTTGGTTAATAATCATACTGTCATATACGGTTTTATTCCATTGTTTTGTCTGCCATCTGTCTATCTATACAATATGCAATAAAAATAATGTACAGAAAAGGTATTTCACCAGGGAGAGCAGGCAGATACAGAGCTCAAAGCCTAATAATAGAGCAGCAGCAGAAATATGTAGTAAGCTTTTCTGAAATAGGAATGTTAAATTAGATGAAAATAGTAAATGAATGCACCCAGATATGGGACAGCATGTGAATGTTTTCTACCTGAAGATCACTTGATCCGGGTAAAGAGAACAGAGCTGGAGTGGCCATGAACTGTACAAAGTTATGGAGACATTCCACACCTCCTCCGTAATCCCTCACCTGAACACATTTGAATTGTTACTGGAATTATGCTGTAAATCCCTGGGCAATATTTGTCTCGAAAGTCTACACAAGCAACCCAGAGATTAGCATTCCTATACAAAAGTGTGAAGCGAACCAATGGCAAATTTTTAAATGCAATGAACAACGATTACCTCTGAAACTCAGGAATTTCAAACATTCAAAATTCACCCCCCCCCTTCAGGACTTTAAATTGACCAGTTAAAGCACAAAGCAAAGTGTGAACTCATGGACAGCGCACAGCCTGGAGGTCTTCTCACTGTTGAGAGACCACATTGGGTGACTTTCTGCAGAGTCTTTTGCTTACGGATCCACTATTGGTGGAGGGACCTGGAGACTCTTTGCCCTGTATTCACTAAGATACAGCCTACCGAACGTCACATCAGGAACGTCTTTAGCTATAAATAAAATGGTCTGTGCAGGGAAATGCCTTTATTACTGGCCATACCTTGCTTGGCTCATGCTAACTGAATGCTTGAAGGAAAACGGAGACCTAAGCACTACTATGACACCAAGAGGTAAAGAAAGTTTATAAATAAATAAATAAATGGAAACAGAAATATAAAAATATGAACTGATATACTGTCTACAATAATTCAATTAAGTAATGGTAACTTTCTAGTACTATTAACTTGGCAGCAGTTGTTTAGCGTTATAAGGATCCATAAGTTTAAACATAACAGGTGTTATGTTCCACATAGTTATTTATTAAATGGACTTCAAATGTCAAAAAATGCTGGCATTACTACATTACTTGAGTGCCTCTCAGTCTATAACCAGCATTCAAGCCTCATTAAGGGGCAATTATCAAAATAATAATCTTAAACAGACGCATTGTGTTTCCTAAGATTTGAATTATATCATTAAAAAAGATGGGATTCTACTGTGTCCTAAAGAGGCATTTTTGCTGTTTCGTAACCTTTTGAAGATGGCAGGGACTTGAAGTGCCTTTCCGTCTGTTATATATTTAACCTTTGATTTGTCACCTCTGTTCCTATTGTGCTAATAATGTCGGAGGGGTAATTATCTCTCTGGTCTGGTTCTATACCCATTAGATGTGAGTAATCAGTAGTAAATAATAGCAGACTGTTGCAAGATTGAGGGCTACCACACTCTTACTATTACAAAATCCTATTGGCCTGACATGTATGGTCATTTGAATTATATGACTACCCCCTAAGAATCTAGACTTTTGTAGGAATTGTCAATTTCCTCATAATTACCCGAACTTGTGTTACAAAGGGAACCCAAAAGTTAATTCTAAATCATTCTGTTTTTGTCTGTGAGCGCTCACCTTACTCTCCAAACCAGTGTCACATGGCATAATGTGCATTCGTTTGCCATTTTCCCTATCACGGTTAATTGACCTGACAAAGTGGTTGGCAGTTAAATTATTTCTGTATAAAGATTCTGAGGTAATTTTGGCTGTATTATGAAAAGAAGTCCCTTCCCACATGCTCCACACACATCCTCACCCAAAACACAGTCTATCAAAAGCAAAAAAAAAAAAAACATGACATGAACGAAAGTCTTTTCTTTCTGTTTTCCCTCTCAATACAGATGCAATTACCGGAAGCAGCTGAAAGTTCTTAAATTTCCCTCTTTGTCTGTAAACCATTGTGCCTCTCAGAAAATGGCTGAACTTTACGCTTTGGGAACTGGAATATCATTGAGATTTCTGTGTAAGCCCCGTGTGAATGCAAAGACAGCTTCTCAGATTATGACAATAAGACCAATTTTCTCTTGTGTATGTTGAAATTGACAGTTAAAGAACCTTCGGCATCATGGTAACTACATACAATTTCTTTTGAGTTTTCATCTCTGCAGAAGCACACAGCACAAAAGGCGAGATAAAATGTATTACAAAATATAGGCCTACTTACTGTACAATACTGCTAGAAAAAACCACAAAATATTTTGATCAAATCTGCTTTTTATACATTTTCTCCCAGTTAGAAACATATTTGTATTTCGCAAACCTGTTAGAAAGGATGAATAATTGTATTTATTTTTTTAAAAAAATATATTCATTACAAACCCATGTGGTCACTGGCAAAAATCACTGAGTCACTAATACTGTACGGTAGCCCCTCCCACTTTAGGTTCAGTGAAACTGAAGCCACCAGCATCGCGACCACAATGACAGCTCAACATGCTTCAGTGTTAACCCTTTGCATCAGTACACCAAAAAGTAACACTGGAACTAAGTGCACCTGTTTGGAGGCCTCCAGACAGGTGACCTGCCTGGAAATGACAACCACATTTCCTACATTTCTGGAAATCATTTTTTGATACGTAGTTTGAGAGGTGTGTGAATTTGATTTGAATTAAATTTTATAAAAAGCATAACACCAAAAAAGTGGCAGAACCTCTTCATCACACACTATCATATACATCTGTACTGTTAAATAACTGTTAATTGAAATGACAGACGAACAGTTCTCCACTTGAAAAAAACACCCTGAAAGAGTAGGACTCACGGGAAAAAAACACAGCAATCTCTCAGCACTGGCTTATGGGCATCTTAGCTTGATTAATTTGAAATTAATATCTTAAATCGCATACCCCCCGATTCATTTTGATTAAATTTTGATGGGTGCCCAGCTTATAATGTGTCTGTGAATAGTTAATTAGATTCAGGTTAATGAGACATGTATTTTTTAAGTTAATTAAAAAAAAGTGTTGGAAGATAAGTCATGTTGAACTGAGGTCAGTCCACATTTGAATGTAATGTACACCTGTATATTGTGGTAGTTATTGTCATGGTAACATGGATATTGTTATGGCTATTGTAAATGTTATTATGATTATTGCTACGGTGGGTATCATCCCTGTTATTGTAGCCTCATTTGTCAAGGTTAAAATTGTATGTCTGATACATTTTTCAGAAGTATTCCACAGTGCAGCCATGATCTCTTCTGCCTCAGTAAGTCAGACAGGCCAGGCTCCGATGTGCAAAGTTCCTTTTCAGAGCCAGAAAATTCTCTGGTGGCTTCTATGATAAATGTTGACATAGTAACACTTTTTTTGGACCATCCATATCCCTCTTCGCAAATCTGAAGGGAACAGCCAGCCTTTGCCAAGAAAAAAAAAAATGCATGCACATTTTCCTTAATTCCAGATTGATCATCAGGAATTGAGAGTGTGGATACTGGTTGAGACCTGAGGACAGGTGGAGGAAAGGAGGGCTCAGAGTTTATTCAGGAAGTAAATGCAGTAGTTGGGAAAAAAGACCATTTTGCAGAGATTTATTGGTCTTTATACAGAGCAGGAACAGTTTTGGAAATATCTAGTGAGCATGCTCTGAATAGAGTCAGCCTGCGGGGTGGGGTTCTGATCTAATCATTAATATCGCATAGGGACATGTTCTTCAGTCTAAAATAGGAGCTTGCATTGAGCCCAGCCTCTGAAAACCACTGCTCTAGCTACATTACCCTGTTTGACAGGACATTACCCTATTTTACATCTAGAGAAATCTAGTGATATGTACGAACAGTGAATCTGGATTTAATATTTGCATGGTAACAGTGTGTCTTAACAAAACTACATATGCTCAGGAGGGACGTGCACACGTTCGTGGTATTGTTGCCCGAGCAATGGCCCTGCCGGGGCCGGGGTCAGAACGATAGACTCACATTTGAAATTTGTTAACTCAAGAGTAGAGGTGGTGCTGATCCAAAATGCACCCTTGCTGAGGTCACAAGGTCACAGAGATCAAGAGAAGGACAGGGGCCTGTGACTGAGAACAGTTTCCAGAAAAAAAAAAAAACATACCCGCATCTGACAGCTCACCTCCTCACAGGTTGTGGTAGCCCAAGTTCACAGACATGCAGGATTAGTATCAAACAAAAACAAACAAATGTACCTTTATTCAACTTGTTCATATGACTGTTATCATTGATGTTTTTAATTACCACGCACTTAAATCACCAGCCTATGTATGCTCTAGCTTTGTGTTTGTGTTTTGTGTGTGTCTTTGAAATGTTTTTACCTGTACACTTCAGTTGATTTAGCCTCAAGGCCATGTGTCAGCTGTAAAAGAGATTATGTTCTCAATCATTTTACCTTGTTGAATAAAGAATTTAATTAAAAAAGCAATGCTGTGCTGAAAACTCATTGAATAACAGAAAAAAACTCAACATTTCTCATGACAATTGAGTAAAAGACAAATAAGTATGGCTTTATCCACAAACGTTAAGCAAACAGCACATTTCATCTATAAAACATATTGTTAACCTAAATGGGACTTCCTAGTCAAATAAATACAAAACACACATGCACAAATACACACACGCATGCAAATTACAGATATCAGAATGACTTATAATGACAATTCTGACGCTGATTCAAAACACTTGATTTAGATGGAGGGAAAACAAAAAACTAAAACATATATATATTTGCTTTGTAGTGCATTGTTGTAGAATAGTTGCTAACAATAACATGATATTTTGGTAGTGGTAAAAGGCAGGAGTCTTTAATTTTGGGGAAAGAATTGCTTTCATAATTTCTTCACCAGTCAAGTTTATGAGGATGATCTTGCTCAGATAGTATATAATTATGTAATTTGCTATGCCTTGTGTCCTGGTGTTCACTCCCTGCTAATGTCACATTATTTGCATACGGTTGCCATAGTAATCTGAATGCAGGTCAACAGTTGCTACATGACTTCAGTTTCCCTTCACATGCTATTTGTTTTTTTTCCGTTTGTTTTCCTTATGGGCTGTAATCTTAGGAGTGGGAAGTAATAAATCTTATTGGGAGAATCAGGTTAACTGATATTACCAAGGACTCACTAACATGAACCGTGACATATTACTTCATTTAAAAGACCTGTAATTTATGTATGGTCAATATTCCAATTAACATAAAAAGTCCTTCCTGTCATAACATAAAGAATTACCGCCGCGACTCCTTGACAGTTAGCTCAAAACCTCTTCTTCTGTGGTGTCGAACTGCCCAACTGTGTGACATCTGTGTGCAGCTCAGAGACTTTAACGGCAAGAGATCCATCTTGTTATGAAGAATGTATGCGCAAAATCGTAATTTTAGGCCAATCCTGACACTTAAAATCCCCTCTTAATCACAGGAGGATGAACACACGTTCTTTTGCTTCCACTTATGCTTTGGGTCCAAAATACAACCAGCTGCTGCCTCTGTTTTACCCTGCAACCAATCAGCAGAGCTGCGCAGGTAAGCTTTAATGAAGCTAAGCTTCAAAGTAGCTGGCACAGACAGTTATGATTAGACTCTTGGCTGTGGGTACCACTGTGCACTGAGAGCAAGAGCCTTAAGTTACCTGGATGCACCAGCTTGGAACCCCAGTTCAGGTTACTGAATTCCAAAACCTCATGGGCCCCCAAGAATAGTTATTTTGACACCGAATGTTGACACCAAAGTGCCCCTTCCCCTCCTCAATAATCTCTAAACAATTACAATCCCTAATATTTGACAGGGCTGAGTGGATAGCTGAACTTTACACAGTGCCTGACAAACTAAAAATAGCCCACACAATTATCCACATTTCAAATGAATACCAGACTTGGCCTAGCCCTTCAGAATTACCTTCTAAAATGTGGGAAAGTCTGCCAATAAAGCCGACTTTTTTCTCTTTTTTTTCTTTAGACTCAAATGAATTTGGATGTTTCTTTTCCTATAAAGCAGTGGCCCTGGATACAAGGATACAATGGCATGCAATAACGACGATTGTGATTCCATGACAAACATCCAAAAAGATGTCATAACGGAATTCCCAAAATATGTACATGAGTAAAGCAAACATACCTGTGAAACACCTACTGCAAGCCGTCTCATCACTAAAGCTTGTTTTAAAGCAACCGTCAATGAGGGGTTGCTGTTGCTTAAATAAGTGGTTGCCTTGACGATGTGTGACCGACATAGATAAGACAATAATGCTCAAGATAGTTAATGCTTGAGCATTACTGGCAGACAGAAAGGTCATCTGGGTTACGATAATAAATAAAGCCAGTTCTGTAAAGTTATCTTCCTCTTTCTCCAGCATGCAATGAACGAGGGCATTCTGGGATTCCACACTCTTTAGTGCTTTTAGTTTTTGGAGATTATATAGGGGAATATAATATTTTCACATATCCCACACTATTCAAAATGCTGCTGATAACTACACGTATCATTCTGAAGTATGTGCTCGGAAATGGCAAACTGCAGTGCGAACGGTACACGTTAGCATCGTGTACGATTTGGGTACGCAGCTAACATTTTCAGAAACATGCTGGCGTGTGGGCTCTTCGTCTAAATAAGATGGAGCACAGGGCCAAAGGAAAGACATGGTGGTAGCACTCATTGTTTTCAAGGCTGTGTTTGCCTCTCCTCTTCTTCTTTATTGTTATTTTCTTTAACAGGCTGACGTTCAGCCAGATTCCCGTGGCTGCCGCTGGCATCCTGAACACGTTAGCGTTAATGACTTAACGAATGGCAGTAGCATGGCTGACAGGATCCCAAGAAATCTTTTTTTTTTTTTTTTTTTTTTTTTGCAGGGATTCTAACATCTGCTTGCTGTTCTTCAAAGAAAATTACATTTTATCGATTTTTTTTTAAATGGCTTCTTAGTCTTTTGGTTCCCACAATGGGCCATTCTGCCAAGTTATAAATGCTAAATGCACCCCCCCCCCGGCTCCCCTCACTCCAACCTGACACACGCTGTGCCACTTCTCCTTTGAGCTGACTTCTCTTAATTAATTGCGGTGATTTTGCCGAGTTCTTGCGATCCAGTTTTTAACCAGTTTAAAAAGGAAAGGAAGAGTGGAATGCGCCAAATCCAGGCCTCTGTTTCACATTCAGTTCTTATTAAAAGTCCTGCCTGCCAAGTCTTTGACTCTAAAAAGGGCAGGCCTCGCCACGGACACAGACGCTGACGGCGGGGGGTGGGTGAGGGGGGAGGGGCAGGGGGACATACTTTTCAGCAGTCTCAATACCAATGTTCCCCTGTATTGAAGTCATACTAGATACTTCACAGTCATTGAAGAAAAGTATGGAGGAAGTGCTTTCAGTTGGTCTGCGCTTACCCTGCAGTTTGAATTCACTTCCTATTCATCAGAGATTAATGCTGTGATGAAGCTGGGTTAATCTCATACAGAGGAGCTCAGAGCAGAGTGTGTTGCAGCAGGATGACTGATCTCCTTTGACTCAAGTTGAGCAACTGGCTAATGGACACTCATTAAACCACAGTTGGCTGATCAGTTATAATCATGAGATGGATTTTTATAAGGAAGTTCAGACAGTCAAAGCCCACTTAAGTGTACTACACAATACCAAACTTTGTTCTGTTTTGAACCACGGCCTTTAAAACCATGTAATTTTAATTGCTCAAGTAGTTCTGCCTTTTAATCTTCGATATCCAGATATTATGGAATTTTTGATTATATGTTCCTACACTGGCATGTTTGTTTATTGTGTGTTTTAAGTCATATATCTGTTCAGTTCTTAATATTTGCCTCTTGACACTTCTGTAAATCCAGTCTCCTGATGATGCAATAATAAGGATGTTCTGAACTGAACTATTTCAATGGAAAAGACATTTTTAATTACAGAGAGAGTGAGTACAGGATTAATTGGGACCGATGAATGTCCATGTTATCATTAACAGAATAGTACAATGAAAATAAACATTCAACACCACAGTTAGCGACTAAATTATCAGAACCTCCCAGTTTACATATTTCGGGGTACATATCTTGAAGTCAGCGGGCTACCTAGTAGAGAAAAGCTTTCAAGCTGCCACAGTGGAAAACAAAGTTTACTTCCAGGGCTAAGCATGTCCAGACATTTTACATTTAAGAATGTGAGACCATTAAGATTTCTCCCATGATTGGAACTGATTTGTGTTACTGGAAATATTCCATGGATTTATATTCATTTTGATAACTGCTTACTGTAGTCTGACGAGATGTCCAGAGAATTTCGCAAGAATGAGCAAACTTAAATTTAAATGGTACAACTGGGTTCATCTGACTTGCTTGCACCTCTTTGTTTGAAGGACATTCAAACCGAGTTCCAAAATCATCGACAAGAAATCTTGAAGGGAAAGTTAAATGCTCACTGACATTCTGCCCTGCCTTCCCACTTACCCCCAACCCCCATTCAAAATTTAATTAAAAAATAGTTTGGTCTGTTGGTGGCTTCAAGGGTCTAAACCGACATTGAAACAGAAGAGCCTGACCACAGGCTAAAAAGTTAAAGATGGGCCTGGCGGGAGAACTGAACCGTGGGGTTCTGATGGAATTTCTGGTGGTTATGAGAAAGAAGCTGGACTGGGTCGGGCCAGACATTGTTCATATAATGTTTGAAATGCCCACTGCCCAGCCTCACCCAAAAAATTTCACTGTTCACCCCCTAATAGTTTCACTGTTAAAATATGAAATAAACAAGGATTTTGTATGTTTTGATTGGAAACATTTTAGGACATATCCAAGTGTATATGCACACACACACACACACACACACACACACACACACACACACACACACACACACACACACACACACACACACACACACACACACACACATACATATATATATAGCAAATAATACATATGTAATTTCATTGTCACAGTTAGTCTGAAATGGCAGCAATTCTCCATATTTTAAGTCTAAATGAGGTGCTACCTTATGCGTCAGAGACATCCAGACAATAGCCATGTATAACATCCAGAGAGCAATCTGTGAGAAATTCCACATATGATCATTTCAATTTCAATGTCAAATAAGTCCAGAGCTCTTACAAAATGAATATTTACTTTTTTTTAAAAATAATGAACAACATCAGTATACATAATTTATTTATTGATCTCTCTGCTTTGATCACTTATTTCCTTTCAATTTGAAATGAAAAGGCCATTTGAGTGGGCTTGATCCATTCATATATTTATGCTAATGAACCACAGCACTGATTGGCTAACAGTACTGGTGATTGCCCAACCCCCTCAACTCCTCAAAACATAAACTCCACTCCAAAGTGCAAATATGCAAAACAGACAGCCATAATTTACATAAATATTTTTTTGTACAGCTGGCTAGGTAACATCATGAGGTAGGAACATGCTAATTGAGCCAAGAGAACTTACATACAATCTCACAAGTAACACTTACTCAAAACTTAAACCTTTGGAAAAAGTTCTAAAGAATTCACACAAAAAAAAAAAAAAATCAGAGCAATTAAATCCTATAATGGTATTTTCAAAGTTAATGAATTCTGTCACTGAATTTTCAAATGTAATAAATACATTGAGCAAGATAATTCAGTGACATTTGTCATAAATCTGTTTCCATAACTGTAAGCTGTGAACAGCACATATGGCAAAACCGTACAGATTCTGCTGTCTGTCCCAATAGTGCAGCTACTGGAGAAAATGCAGTGTAAAAAGTATAACTTCAGTTGCATATTTTGCACCTTTGAAAAAAAAAATCCCATTGCTCCACCAGTTCTCCAGTTCGACCATCTGGGAAGATGCTCATTAGAGAAAAAATACTATGTAAAAATAAGAAAAGAAAAATGATGCTGAAGAGGAAGTGTGTACATTTCCCATGGACCCCCCCAAGTATTCTGTATTAGTGAATATACGACTCCCTACAAATAACAAAGCTATCTATTTCAGCTTTCATCATCCCGCGAAGACGAGGGGGAGATGAAGCTTTCGCTGGGGAGCTCTTGCTCCTACAAAGGAGTCTTTTAACGAGCGCATTTTTCCGAGCGCTCCCCTCCATGGAAAAGCCTTGTCTGGGTGGAGAAGACGCTCCCCAGCCTCCTCCTCCACCTCCTCACGCTGTCTGGGCCCGGGGCCTTTGAGGAGCTCTGATCTAAAACGGAACAGGTGACACCCCGGTCTTCCTGCTAGCGTCGGAGACGCTGATTAGCATCTCTGACATCTGTATCCCCACGGCGACGGCTTCCTTAGCATCGCTCAATCCCGCATCTCAGAGCTACTTCTGAGACCCTTGTCACAACCTTTCTCACAGCCCTGCCACGTTCCCATTGTAACCTTACAACAACCAAGACATGTCCTTACTATATCTTTATTTCAATACTAATACAACCTTATCAGAACCTTACAATCCCAAAGAATGCTTTTACTATACTCTTAACTACTGTTGTTTTATCATGTTCCTCTCATAGACACATTTTCAACCTTACCATGTTTTTTTTATAACCTTACAGCAACCTAGACATGTTCCTACTGTATCTTCATCACTTTACAGTGATAACCATGTCATAAGCCTAAAATACCAAATATGTCACTACTTCATTAAATTACCATAACAATGAAGTATTCATAGATGCCTAATCATTATTGCTATATAATCATACCTTATCATAAACTTAAAATACTCTAAACTTGTCTTTCCTGTATCATTACTGCTATAATATCTCTATCATTATATAATCATATTATCATAAGCATCCAGATACTTCCTATAGCCCTTTCACTGTATTGCCATATCTTAATTGTCACCTTAAAGTGGCTTAATCTATTGTTATCTTACCATAGCCTTTGCATAACTCTGTTATAACCAGTTGAAGATCTGAACATGCCCATTCCTACAGCAATATTACCATATTTTATTATCACCTTATCATAACTATATAATAGCTTAAGTATATATTTATAATTTATCCTTACCATATCCTTACTATAGCCTTATTCAAACTAGTAATTTTCCAAATATCATTACAATACTTTCAAAATGTTCTGTAAATATAATCTTATTATAAACTTCCCATGGCCTTATAAAATCCAAATTTAGAATGTGTGAATGTGTTTGTGTGTGTGTGTGTGTGTATGTGTGTGTGTGTGTGTGTGTGTGTGTGTGTGTGTGTGTGTGTGTGTGTGTGTGTGTGTGTGCGTGTGTGTGTGTGTGTGCATGTCTATGCCCCAAACCAATCTGAATTCCAAACTGCTTCCAAACCAAAAGTCCAGAGGGTCTAACTTAATGGACATGCTGCCAAATAGACTCACACAGTTTTATGTATTGATTTCACGGGGTGGAAAATCACACACCATAAATCTGGAATCTCAAAACATGTGTAGGGAAAACCTCTCTTCTCAGGAAATTAAAACAGCAACAAACACAAATGAGGATGGGAGAGGGATGAAGGGGTCCTGATTGCATACAAATACCAAAGAACAATGTGAAGGCAGGGTTTGTTACACAAACAGGCCTGGCGCGAAACAAGGTGTGATGACTGGAGCAGTAAGCATCTCTAGTAGCACTGAGAGCAGGCTCAGCTTCACTCCTGTCTGCTGGTCCAGCTTCCTGGTCCCTCTCTGCCTCTCTCCCTCTCAGTGACTCCGGCCTCCGGCCCCAGGTTCCTGGTGTGTTTTCTCTTGTGGTGTCTGAGTATTCCCTAATTCCATCTGCCCACAACAGAGCAGAAGGATGACAGCGGAGCAAAAGCACTTCCATATGGAGTGCATTCCTCCCCCCACCCCAAAACTGTTAAGCTACTTTCGGACCACAGGGTGACAACTTCCAGACTCAAGGATAGAGCTAAATGGTTAGGGCTAGGGATTGTTCCCCTGGCCCCACCGACACTGACTAGCTCCATGTTCATATATGCCCATAGTTACATTGCAGTCAAGTAGCTTTGGTGCTATTATTCAGCCACAGATTAAATCTCAACACACTGTCAATTTATACAGCTGGATATTTACTGAGGCAGTAAATATTATGTGAAATTAATGAAAATAAACTGAAAGTAACAAAGAGTGCATACATGTTGTCTGTTAATATCAATACTAATTACAAATATATTTCTGCCCTTTAATATATCTTTCTAAGATGACATGTCAAGGGGAGGAAAAGTGTTAAATGTCTTGACAGTCTAAAATTATCCCATAATTGAATCTCCACCTTGTAAAATACATACTTATATTGAGAGATATAAGGTCAGTCCCTCTCCAGTCAGGTCAATTTATCTTGTCTCCTGTCTGCCGAGACAAAAAAATATATATGTTCTTATGAATAAAATAACGTCCAGCTGAGCAGACCTTAGCCTGCTCTGGCCCTGCTGTAGCTGTCAGTCCATTCTGTGCCCCCTTCACTGCCGAGTACAGCTGACAGCTGGCAGAGATTCTCGTTTAACTTCATTTGATAACTCCAGATACCTTATGTGCCGTATGCAAATTCCCCATTCCATGTGTAAAGTGTGCTCTTTGAGTATGTTAGGTTGCTAAAGAGTGCTGATGGCACACTGCATGAGCTCAAAAGTGATGTATAGGTGACGTGTGTGCCTGGAGGTCCCATGAAGTCTCAAATCTTGATAATGTACTGTTCTGTAGATTAGGTTCACAGCCTGTGGCGTGTAATCCCTTCGTTGATGTCATATTGCTAAAGGAGAGCATCACTATTTATAGTAAACTTCAGTATCAAACAGACGCTTGTGTGTCGTGTTGCTAGCTAACTAGCTTAGCTAATCACACACAATCTGTCAATGAGAAAGCAGCTGCACTGGCACCTAGCAAGGCAACAAAATTCCATGATTATGGGTGGAACCTCAGTGCTCTGCAGCATGGTTATGGGATATCCACGTGTCCCTGTGACCAGCTAACGGCTATCAACAGTCCCTCATTCCAGTGTTTATGGCTCTTTTTGTGCCATTTTAAATCCCTCCATCTCTTCAGTATGGATATTTTTGACCAAGATTATTGTTAAGATTTAGCAGCATATTTTTTTACAAGTTGTACATTAACAGTTGGGTCAGCATGAGCTGATCTTGATCCAAACTGTAGTGTTGAGACTATCTATGTTTTCTTTTTTGCTTTTGTGAATATGCTTTCCACAATGTAAACAGATTCAATTTAAAACAGTTTTGTTTGTGTCGTGCTTCTCACAATACTGCAATCACTAAGCAGCTTAAACAGAACCCCGCCTGAGATCCCCAACAAGCAGGCCTAGGGGGACAGTGGCATGGAAAATCCATGAAAGAAAGCCCAGCCCAGAGGGGGAACCCATGTGCATCTTTCAGGCACTGTGTTCTCAGTTAATATATGAACAGAGTGTAAAAGTCTAGTCGGAAAAGACTGGCAGAGAGGTCGGGATTCTGGGATCGGCCAGCAGCAGAGCTGAGCCAGCAGTCTGGCTGAAATGGTTAAGCTGCAGCTCCAGGTTAGAGCCCGGAGTGTGGAGAGAAGAGAGAGAGAGAGAGAGAGAGAGAGAGAGAGAGAGGATGGGTTAAATAAACTACTGAGAGAGAAAAGTGGTAAGAGGAGATGGTAAGGAGTTGTGAAGAAGGCTAGAGGAGAGCATATGACAGACAGAAGTGACCTGTAAGTGTAGTAGATTGTGAAGTATCTGAAGTACCAGGGACTGATGTCGTTTGGGTTAAGGTATCAATATATTTTGTGTTCATTCCATCCAATTTAACATCTGTGGTTACATTGGGTGTAATTACCTGAGGCACCCAGCAGGGGAAGAGTGTGATTTTCTCCCTCATTAATTGCAGACATGGACAGCTTCCTTCATTCATCAGAAATATGGTTTGAAGAGAGAAGCTTAAGTTTTTCACGACTGCCTGATTGTGTCATTTCCCAACTGTAAAAAATTAATGCGCCAAGTTGGCATGACATGTTATCTACCTAGCCTATTGAGCATTTCGCTTTCTAAAAATGCATAAGAATGTTAGGCTACTCTTTGTGTCAATAGCTAGTTTATATTTGTCCTCTCTGATATTTTTGTAACAGGAAAGATACACTTCTGTTTACAAGAACGGCACTGCAGATAGGCATGGCAGGAGACCTGTTGATTTTGTTGCAGTCCATGCTTTCCATTAAAGCTTTGAAATATCAGTCAATGATGGAGAATTGTCGGTTAACAGAATGCCTAGCTTTATTGTCTTCCAAAAGTGCTTTTACTATTACTTACAGAATGAGAAATCAGAATTTCACGGGGTCACGAATGACAAACAATTCTTCTCTATTTCTTCTGTCTCTCTCTGTAAGTACTCCCTCACTTTGTCTCTCTTGGTCATGGTGAAGGCTAAGACGTTATGTGATGGACAACGTTTATATGCTTCACTCTTCCATGTAAAGCTCTCAACTCACTGCTACAGACAAGGCATTGATGTTTAAACAGTTATTCAGGGGGATCTTTGAAGTTCAGCCTCTTCACCCACACACAACAGATCTCACCCTTCTCCAGAGACATAGGTGCTCTCACGAACGAAGCAAGTGCCAGGCACCGTGGGAGTTCTGTCGCTTGATGTTTGACTATAGAGTAAAGACACAGGGTTTGCGGTCTGTCGCGTTATATAGCAGCATAGCTTCCAGCATTGACTCGAATCTCTGTCAGACCCATTTTTACAAAAAAGCTTTAAAATATTAGAGCCAGGACTAATCCATGACCAATGTACTTGATGTGTTTAATTCTTTTTGGCCTGTTTTCAGTAAAGATGTCAAATAGTCTGTGTCTCATATGAAACCTTCATACTGTCCCTTCCATGCCATTCATGCAAAATTCTCATCCCTGTGATCTGAACTGGCTGAACATTCAACGTGGAAATTTGCAAACTGCTCATTTAGTTGGGATAAGGTGGGAAAATCCTTTATTTACAATGGAAATATGTATTTTTATACTTATCAGTCTGAAATGTGAGGCTAGATTAATTCTGCTTTGGGCTGACATGTGGTCAGTACAGAGTATTCTGTATCTGAGTCTTACAAGGTGTGATTTTCAAACAGGCAATAGAGTGGTCTTATGAATTGGCTAAACAGAAAAAAATTATTGAATAAAATTTATGATTATGATTATGATTATGATTATTATTATGATGATTATTATTATTATTATTACCACCTAAATGACAATTCTGAAAAGGTCAAGATCATTTGTAGGTGTGCTTTATTAATCATATTCAATAATAATCATAAATGTTTCTTGTTTAAAAGACAAAAAAGTACCAATGACTATAATGGAAGGAAGAAACATGCTACAGGATTTAAACTATGATTAAACAGAATACATGATCAACATGTCAGTAATGCTGGACCCCCTTGTATTACTGACAGGTATGGTACTCACAGACATGTATGATAGTACAGTGGAAGGCCGAACACTTCTTCCCTGTATAGGATACATTTTGTAAATGGATATATGGTGCTTTTCCCCCCAAAGTTTCTTTGGAAAAAAACAATGCCATTTATCTGCTGTCAGAAATCTGCTGTCATTTATCTACAGAAAAGAAAGTGAGATTCTTTCATTTATTTGAAATAAGATTAAAATGATAACTCTGATGCTGGCTGAAATATTTCAGTTCATAAATGTGGTGTGGAGAGAGGAATTACAGGAGGTGGAAGGGAAGAGAAGAGGGAGAAATTCATTATGCATAATAAAACAAAAGGTACCATGGGAAATAACATTGATATTAAAGTCAAAATGACACCCGGCTATATGAAAAATGCAAATGCGCTAATTTAAATGACCATGTGGGGGTGGGGGGGGGGGGTGCTGAGAGACACAGAAATGATGTCAGTGTAAAGTAACAAATGTTTGCCAAGTTGTGGAAGAACAACAACTGCACTTTACTGTGTTCTCTGTGCAGCCTAAAGTCTACAGTCTGCAGTTCATCCTTTACTGGGCAACCTAGAGCTAGGATCTGGGATCTAAAAACATACTTGTGATATCATGCCATTATTATTATTATTATTATTAGTAGTAGTAGTAGTACTATTGTTATTAGTAATAGTAATTACTAAACAAGAAGTAATGTACTGTATCTTTAATTATATCTCCACTACGCTTAATAGAGTCATTATTGTACTTAGTGGCGTGATTACACTGAGCAGCTGGTTCTTCAGTGACTGTCTGATTTTTGGGTTTGTTCACTTTAATGGCATTTCAAGGGAAAACATAATCTCCTACTGTAAAACAAAATTTGTGAAACTGACCACTGCTCTTGATGCATTACAGTTGTCCTCATCTACATTTCAATTTTGTGTACATATGTGTGTGTGCTTTTTTGTGCGTTCCACAAACAATGCTCCCAGCGCTACAGATTTCAATCTGGCTTAAACTACTCTACAGACAGCACAATATCAAAAAAACAGGCCTGCTTCTAAATGACAACACATGAATAATGGATGGCTCTCAGACCAGTGAGAACATCTCTGACAGTGCTTTTGCATATTTATTTTGAATACATCGACCTGAGCAGGCGTTTTATGTATGTAGTTATCTTGACAAGTGCACCCAGGTTATTTGGAAATCCTCTAATGAGAAATTATGAAATATAAGACCACAATATCTGAAAACCAAGAAAATTATCCAAACTGTTCATGATGACCATTTGACAACCCCCTGCCACTCCCACAAAAACATGAATGAATGAATGAATGAATGAATGAATGAATGAATGAATGAATGAATGAAATTCTCCACAGATAATCCAAAGGGATCACAGTTCTTGTGAGGAGGTTCCAGGGAAGATACTCTCTGGGTCCCATCTTTACATTTTAACTGTTATTTACCATATGCTCTTATCCAAAACATAGGTTGTCTTTACACACTATCCACTGATGTTGTACCATATGTTTACTGAACCTTCAACTGTAAGTGTCTTCAATTTTAAATGAAGTACCTTTCTTAAGTGTCCAATGGCAGTGTCCTACCTAGAAGCCAAACCTGCAGTCTGCATTTAAAAGCCTGGGTCTCTTCCCTCAGACAATTGCAGGCCCCATATTTCTGTATACAGATGCTAATGCACTCCAAGGTACAACTGTGTCAGCCATTTATGCTTTCCCATCACTCAGTGGAAACTCATCTGTGACAGTGACAACGAAAGTGTGAATGTGTGTGTGTGTGTGTGTGTGTGTGTGTGTGTGTGTGTGTGTGTGTGTGCGCGCATATGTCTGTCCATATGTGTGAGTCTGTGAGCGTGAGTGTGCTTGTGCTTATGTCTGTGTATATGTGTGTGTCCGTAAGCGTGACTGTGTGCATGTGGGTGTGTCTCTGTGAGTGTGCGTGCACGTGAATGCGTGTTTGTCTGCATGAATGTATTTTTGTGTGTGCGTTTTTGTGCATATCTGGTTTTGGGGGATCAATCTTTTGTGATTTGGTGGACGAACAGAGGACTCGGGCAGAGGCTGAGGGTGTGTCTTGCCCATGATGAATAGCCGGGAGTAAAAGTGTCATGATCGCATTATGCAAATAAACAAGGCATCTAAGCATTGCCCCACTGATTATTACAGCCAAACACCCACCTCCAAACACCTCAGAAAATCACTGTCCAAAACCCTGTATAAATGAAATAAATGCAGTTTAACTTATGGTCATGTGATGTGCTATGCTGGTGTTTGCAGCAAGTGTAGGCCTTGTAAATAAGATGTTTGGACTCTTCAGTTAATTCAATCAACCCATCAGTTATGCACTCGAGTGCTCAAACACACCGAGTTAACGGCATAAAAACTCCAACCTTTGCGGACTGGAGCACAGTTTTTTAACTACAGGTTCTGATGGAAATTGATGGCATGGCCAAATTTTGCACAGATTCAGCAGCGAGCCATGACTGAAAGACACCGCCATTTATCAAGCCACTCTAACCCAAGCGCACCCCCCACCCCCCTAACGCCACGTTTTTGCATATTTATTTACAACATCATGGAACCATTAGCGTGACGGTTTTATTTCACCTCCACACTTATTTCATTGTCGCTGTCTGCAGATAAAAGTGGCCGCTGTTGCCTGTCGATCCTAAGAGGATTTTATTTGTCTATTAAAGATTTTTACACAAATCTGTGCTCCCACACTTTGTTATTTAAAATGTTTATTAATCCTTCTAGATTTAAAAACATGACAATGTAAGGGTCAGACTCTTCTTTGCTGTTTAATATCTTTTCCCTCAAGACAGTTTTTTATACTTTTTCATTTGTGACACTTTTTTTGCTGTTGACACATTTATTTTTACACGGTTAAGGATATTTGTTTATAAATCGAAATCTACATAATACCTCCTCCCTTTATAGGTTTAGCGTTGAATTATGAACCTGTCCTCACTCATGACTTGAAGGTTTTACTGCATAATATAGAGAGCACACATGCCATCGACATTACAGCACAGAGACAAACATTAGTCATTATTAACACCATGCCATGGAAGATACCAGTGGCTCAGACAAGACATTTGAATGCTGCAAAGAACAGTTATTGTATCGCTGTCACCTATTGTTTTCCAATCCAGTACAGAAGTACTCTGGCTAAAATTGCTCAGCCTTCATTGACATTGCCTACATCCTGGATACTTTCTTAAGTAATAATTGTTCAGTGTGAACAGTTATTTACAAAATAGTAGCACTGTTTTATGATGGTTAAGGGATTAAGTGTGCACTTCAGAGGTTTCTGGTTCAGTTTCCAGGAAGGGCACTGCCATTGTATGCCCGTGGAAAGTACTTAACTCACATCGCTTCATCAACTATCCTATGAATCAAACATCATCAAATGAATAGCATAGTTGACTAGTCCATAGCATGACTAGTTCATTAGTTGAGTTGAGAATATTATCTGCTCTCTTTTCTTTTTAATGTAGTGCTTATAAAAAACAACTCCAACAAAGGACGTCTCAGATAAAATCCCTATGAAGAACCGATGAGATGTAAATTCTGCTTTGTAAATGCCCATAAGCAATGCAATGAAATGAAAATAATAATATAAAATAAATTGGATTGTGAAATAATGCACAGTGGTGTTTACTTTGCTAAGATGCTTTTACATTTGAATACATTACAAAAAGCGGCTGGATCTATGTATGGCTGTGATACAAAGGAGCTTTTTAATCAGACAAAGAACAGCAGTTTGATTGTAGTAGCAAATTAATGACTACATTTTGGACCATTTTTATCTAGTAAAAGTCAAAGGACTGCTGGGTTAGTAGAACGCCAGCTTCCCTCTTCCATAATAGGGGTAAGTAGTTGTAATACATGTAATCTAATTCTAAATAAACATAATTGAGGAAAATGGCACATCTCTAGATCTAACTAAATAACCAAGGATGCACAGTGAGTCTTTAAAAGGCATTTTGGAACGTAGTGTCAATTTGATTTAAATACCACAAGCAGAAAACATCAGAGACTCCTGTAATTGTCATGAAGTAAAATGTCCCATTTTGCTCAAAACCACCTCTTCAAATGTCCTTGAGTCTCAGATGTCTGTCTCTCCTCCTCAATGCTCCTCAAAGTGACTTTGAAGTCCATGCAACACTGAATGGAGAAGTCACCTTGGCGAGCCCATGCACGCGCACAAAAGAACTAATCGAATCTGGATACGCTCACATTCAATACCTTAATCCGTTTAAAAGATGCTAATGGGAGCTCAATGACTGCGCTTTGGTTGCCGTCAGAGTGTTTTTGAATAAGACCGCCGGTGAGATTAATGCTTTTGTTATTAAACTGAAAGACCACCAGGTGATATCAAAGAGCATCCACTTGAAACGCTAATACGTGCTAATGTGGTATGAACAGTGTTGTGCACACAGCAATGGACAATTACACAAGCTGACTGATGGAAATCCATTGAGCTGTTTGACTCAATGGAATTTCAGTTTTCAAAAATGTCTGATTTCAATTTCAATTTGGTGGCTGGAGAAAACAGGGGATGTTTACTGGCTCTCTAAACTAGGCACTTGGGTTCATAAACAATAACTAGTATTCAAAACGTACATGAGAAGACTAAGGTGTTCCATGTTGACTACACATTTGTTTTATGATGTTATTTGCTGTACCTTAGTACACATCATTAGCAGATCATTTTCAAGGATAACTTCAACCTGATTCAAATCGGATGACTACAAACAAACTCCACAGATTAATGGTCTGGTTTGAGAGATTGGAATTCCTCTCCATAGATCCCCATACATTTCCCCTTTTCCCCAAGATGCCATTACATTGTATTATTTGTCCAAAGAATATGATATATTTAAAAATATTAAATTCAATGAATTGGGTTTTTTCAATTTTTTCACTGGTTACTTCCTGATTTCACCTATGGATATGGTGGGCAGTGGATCCAGACATTGTAAGCGCAGAGCAACATAATTCAACACGAACCAAAGGACACTGACAAGAGTAACATAGCGGCAGAGAATAAGAGTGTGAGGATAAAATGCTAAGAGCCGCTGAAGTGCCTTGGCCTTTGAGGAGTCCCCTCAAGCAGTCCTCGTGAAATCTTGTAACCTGGAGGGCCACTATCGATTGCCTTTTTCAACGGGTTATTGCCGTTATATTAAAGATGTTCATTTCCTGACTGCCTTGTCAGGCCAGCTCAAGATAATATGCTCTCTCTCTCTCTTTCCTTTTTCTGCTTCAGCCTATGTGCTTGTGTAGCCAAGGTTAGAGCAGTTTTGGAAACTCAGCTTCCATTTCACTCGACAACATTTTTAGCCTTGTGAGATCAACACCAAAAAAAAATAAAGTACAACGTTAAACCCTCTCAATGAACGTCTCTTCTGTGTTCCAAAAATAACTTTAAAAGTTAACAAACAACTGAACAACTCAGCTGCCGCTCACGGGATCGTTCACACATTTTTGACCTATGAGTACTGCTCTGAAATCTGAAATATAATCTGTATAAAGAGATTGACCTCATTTTCATAACAGAAAGCAGAACAGGTTTATTCACTTTCATATTTGGGCAAAAAGACATGAGTATAGTATATTTGATATGAATATTCATTTACAGTGAATTGCTCTAAAGTGTGAGGTCACTACCATCACTGTGATTGGAGGGTTGCTACAGCACTGTTTTTAATACAGGTCAAAATGAATAAATGTAAAAAGATTTCTTGTTTCTCGTTTCAAGACATATCCAGAGTGTACTTAAAACATCTTTGAATGGTAACAGAGTCTAGCATGGGACGGTTTCAATGCATTCTATCAATGCAATGCAATCACAGTGATAAATGTGCCAAGGAGTGACAGAGTATGAGTTTATGTGCATATTTATAAGGTTAAAATATGATTCAGAAATGATGGTATATCAGCAATGTCCCGGGGACATATACATAGAACCGTGTTTTTCAGATGGCTCTGCACACTCTACATTGTGTTCAAATATAAAGAAATTTCTAAATATTGAACTGCTTTGCACAATACTGTCTTTATTGGAGATCATTATTGGCATATCATATGCTGTCGGGAAGGAGATCAGAACATGTGAAGCAGAGAACAGGCTAGGCTCACGATTTACGTGCAATCTACGGAGTACTGGTGCTGCATCAAGTCTGGGCATTAACAGAGTATGTGCTTCACCTACATAACCTGGTAACCTATTCCAAGTACAATTAATTTAACTTTTTTTGTGTAAAATGATACTTTCTCATATCAGTGCAGTATAGACTGAATAAGGATTGGAAAGAGCACTGACCATGGTGACAGCGCAGACAATGCAGATGTGTGTGTGTGGGGGGGTGTGTCGTGTCTTGCCCCCACCCCTCATGATCACAAGCTGGTTTATGGCGTTGCTTGTGTGCTGGTGACATTCTGTTTCCTTGGCAGGTATGAACAAGCCCCCTTACCCGTAAAATCTTACCCGTAGCTTGGGAAATCCATGCTGAAATCAAACGGGCGGAATATATTGGGGAACATTGGGGTGGTTTGAATTTGGTATGCAGAACACATAGAGGGCAATTAGAAGCATCAATACCCATAATCACAGGGAGCCATTTTCTGTCTGCAGACAGGGGCTGCGTGAATTATTAAAGGGATTAAAAGAGAATATTTAACGACAAACGAATGCTCAAAAAATAATTTTTAAAAATTCAGTTTGCAGTTACAATCAGATGCACACACACACATACACACACACACACAGGCATGCATAAACACACACACATATACAAACACATGAATGCACATTCACACACACTTGCACACAGACACACATTTGTTTTCACAGGCATGGTTTTGCTGTTGCTAAGTCACACTCCAATCAGTGGTGGCTGGTGAACTCAAAACAGGGGAGAAACAAGTTTTACCTCTTTGCATATCATTATGTCCAACCTCTTCCCATTTATCCTCTTTGATTAACAATAAAACAAGTTATTCACAAAGTAATCAACACCAACTGAGGTAATTAGGTTAAAAAAATCCATAGATATAACAAACATAACATAACACTAGTCTGCAAAGAACAGAAATTCTATTACAAAATGACATTGGTAACCGTTTACCCTATTTACATCAGCTGGTGTTGATTACTCTGTGAATCACTGACTTATTGTTAATCAAGGGAGAAAAATGGGAACAGGTTGAAAGTAATGAATGGTTTAAGGGTAAAGTTTGTTTTTCCCTTGTTTTTAGCTCACCCATTGCCACTGATCTCCGTATGTGTTGCCTAGCGCGTATGTAAGAGATCAGAGGTCCTGCGGCAACTAGCTTGTCGCCTCTCGGCACTGTTTTGCAGTGCACACATGGACGTCACATGTGATACTGACTCAGATCCAGTATGGTCACATTTTGAGAGATCTGTGCTGTACCCATGATGCACTTGACTTACCATCCGGGAAAAGGCTACCTCAGCCACATACCGGCTTTGACATTTTTCAGGTTCTTCAACGGGGAGTTTCGGAAGAGTGAGATATCTGACATGTTTCCTCTCCCGATTCAACCAGTCCCTTGAGTCTAAAAGGTTATGGCTCAGTTGTCACTGTGAATCAGCACACCCACCTTAAACCCACTTTTTCATTGAGGCTACTTGACTACGAAGAAAATATTGGCTGTGTTCCAAAAAAAGTGGGCAGGTTTATCACTCAGGTGGATGGAGGTGTCAGCCTGACACTCAGAGCCACATGAAACATGCAAAAGAATTTAGTTTGTCTCAGTGTCAGTGACATGCAGTGACTGTGACAGCACATATACTGAAAACCAGCTAGTTACCAGCTAGTCTTCGAGAGGGGCCTGTAAATTATATGAATAACTAATAGTGTCCAAATTTCTAACTCTTTGCACCCAGTCCACATAAACAATGAACTCCATGTTTTCTGTACTCCACACTGATAGAATCTGCAGATGTTCTTTCTGCCTTAGATTCAGTTTTAGATGTTTAGCCATTAAGACACTGCATCTCACATGGGAAAAGCAATTAACACTAATGAGAACAGATTATTATGTTGCAATTACATGGAAGTGTTCTGTAACATATGTATTTGAATTGGAAAAACTAAGTAAGAACATAATTTAGAGAACATGTGTACTTGTGGTGTTTTGGTAAGTTGTACATATATACATTTACGAAATGTAAGATTTTGACTTTGAGTTTTGTGCAAGAAGATCTGTAATTTCATCATAGCAATAATTTTACCATCCCATTTTGTCTTGCCCTAACTTTGAGTAAACAAAAGTATGAAATTATTGATAAAATCAAAGCTAACCTGTAAAATTCTTTCATAGATATGAATTCCATGTTGGTGAGCATCTTTCTTCCGTTTGCCCCCCATCGTCGAGTGTTAATGAGTGAGAGCTCAATGTGGGGAAGAACCTTTTATTATTCCCTTTATTGTTTCAAAGCAACTCCAGGACCAAATTCCAGAACCTTCTTGCTTTAATTTCTCTGTGCAAACTGGAGTCAATTTGGCTCATGCAGACCCTCTCTTTGATTACCTAATAATTAGGGAGAGACGAGGCTTTCGCTGTGGGAACTCGTCGATCACAGCCGAGTTAAGGTGAGGATGAAACAGTCATTTAAGAAAAAATATCAGTTTCACAAAATTGTTTGCGGCCTAACTTTCCTCAGGGCCTAAAAGCCAAAAGTATGAGTCTTCTTCAGAGAGTTCCCTTTGATGAGGTGAAGTCAAATTAAATGCTGCTTCTTGAAGAAGGGTGGAACCGATTTAGGGATGACTCTTCCCCTTGAGTGCAAGTTGAGCATAAATGCATAGAAGGACTTCCATTAAGAGATCTTATTCTCCTTTGAGTACCTGGGCAATTACAGCATTACGGCTCAAGTGATGCTAAGACCCTCTGTGTACGAGCATTTTGGTGGTCTCTGTGTTACTGGTGGTATTTTTTTTGTGCAAAGATTTCAGGGCTGCTGTAAACACAGGTTACGTCCTCGCCATTGGATAACAGTTGTGTTTGTGTGCAAACACACAAACGTAGATTCTTTGGCAGTGGTGTGAGAGATGGTGGTGGTCTTGCGTTACGGTTCATTTGAATTTGACCCAACGCATGGCATTGCAGAGCATGTGTAGAGGATGTGACAGTTACACTATCCTCACATGGGAAAACTGCACACAACCCAACTAAGGTCAAAGGTCATGCTCCAAACCTTATATCAGATAACATATAAAGAAAAGATAGATTTTACAGTTTGGTTTTTGCTACTCTTTCTATTATAAAATTCAATCTTTGATAAAACATAATGTTTTATAAAAAGAGTAACATGCCATTCTGAATGAAGCAGGAAATTAATGTGGATCTCGCAGATAATTTATGAAGATTATTAAATAATATTGTTGAGATCAGTTGCTGTTCATAGTGGATTTGCCAAAACTACATTTAATTAATAAACATATTATTTCACTGTGTTTGCTTAGGCTGATCTTTTTTTTATTTCCTTTGTGTGATATTTCCTCCAAATGTCGCAATTTTTTGCCTGCTCAGTGTCTGCTTTTGTATGTCTTCGTTTGCTTGTTTGCTTCACTTGATTTTTTAACCTTCTCTGTTTCTTCCATTTCATTAAACCACAGAGAAGGAAATTGAACGTTACTATCAAAAGGTAATCCTTAGCTCACCTTAACCTGCCATTCAAATGAATAAGGTTTGATATTCATTTTGGAAGGGGAGTGACATGTCCACCGGTAGGTGAGAGGTAGCAGCTTCATGCTAACAATGAGAAGCTTTCTGCAGGTTGTTAATTTTAGCCCACTAACTTACCTATATTGCGCTATGGAGCTAATTGAATGAAATGTTGGTGGCAAACTTATCTTAACGTGTAGCCCTCCAAGCAAAAAAATCTGTTAAGTGCCGACTATAAAACCCTAAAATAAGAGACAGTCACAGATGTATGGCCATTTTTAGAACTTCCCAGTAAAAATCTAAAAAGATAATTCGATTTCATGTTCATGAGGATCCAAATCTTCCTCTGCCATCAGACAGAGCCCCATACAGGACCAGCACAGTTCACAAAGAAGGTTCTGGAAGGCCCTCTCACAGGCGCTGAGGGACAGGGGTGGTTACAGTCCATATGACAGTTCAAAGACTACTACTATCAATTAATGTCATATAAGCGCTTTCCAATGAAATGGCAGACCTCTCATCGTAATTATTCGTAAGTTCTTATATTCTTATAGAATGATTTGGTCAAACATCAGAGAGGACATCAAAATTCAAGTGTCACAAATGATGTGTTTGAACATCCACTCCCATTGCCCTCTCTCTCAATGCCACTGTATGTGACAACCCTGCAGAAAGCAACACAGCACACCACCGCTCTTTACATTACATCTGCAATTAGGCATTCAGTGGACGCTCTTGTACAGGGTGATTCACACAACTGTGTACAAAATGGCTAATGCAAACCACAGAAGAGATGCCGAGTTGTCAGTGTCTTAATTGATAGCAGCCGTCTTTGAAGTGTCATATGGGCTGTAACCACTGCTGTCCCTCTGCGCCTGTGAGAGAGGCCTTCCAGAACCTTCCCTGTGAACTCTGTGCTGGTCCTGTATGGGGCTCTGGCTGATGGCAGGGGCATCTTAGGACAGGAGGGACCTCCTGCAGTCAGCCCTCATTGGGACTCCTGTAACCATGCTGTAACAAAGACAGAGTATGCCACTAGGGGGAGCTAGGCTTGGATGTGCAATGTCCTTCTCTCCCTGCTCTGAGCATTTTTCATATATACAAAAAAATAGACTACACACACACACGCACACGCACGCACGCACGCACGCACACACACACATATACATACACATACACACACACACACACACACAGACAAGTTTGACATTGAGGTGAAACTGCTGCATAAAGTACACCAGTTGTACCTTTTGTCATAATTTCTGTTGCTGAGGAAAAAGGGTACAGAAAAGTACCTTGAAAAACAACCACTTTACATCAAAAGAAACAATGAGCACATCTTTGATTCGTGTTCAAACACATGTATTTACTCATATTTTGCTAGTATGCTTTTTCGGTGTGATTTGCATTCCTGGTATTGCTACATAGTGTTTTAATAAAGACCCACAATTATATATTATGCTTAATTTTATATTATGTTACATCGTTGAAGTGTAAAAAAATGCCTTTTCCACTGAATTCCATGAGATTTGTTGTTATTGACGTAGCTTGATGTTGTAGTAATTGTCGCACTGCCAGCAGCACAAACTGAAATGACGGCATGTCTTTATTTTAAGTTGTAACCGCGATAGTTATGGTTATCTCTAGAGATAGTTATGTACCAAACTTCTCCCCCATCACCGGCCGACTGCTGTTCCATATGATAAGTGAAGTGGTAGATTTACCTTCTCTCTCATTTCTCATGTCATTGCTGAAGCTCAGTGACAGATTCTGCCCCCACTAACACCCTCCCCCCAACCCAATAAGGTGTTAATGTGGGCCTCCGCTCTCAGACTTGGTGATGTTGCTGCTTGAATTATCCGGATTAGTGCTAAAGTCACTTTGGCTGCTGTCCAGTAGGGTGGGGGTGGGGGGAGGCACTGAAATTAGGGGGGGGGGGACTTCAGCAGGCGAGCCAGTTCCGTCGCGTGGCGGGATACTGATCCCCTCTCCCATGGGAGCCAAATTCATCCCCTCTCACACATAGACATGGGCTTTCCTTCAAAGCCCTTCCGGAAGCTCACACTTCCTGTGTGGTCGGCTGACCACCCTATCCCAGTATGCCCTGAGGGGAGGTAGCCATCCGCTGGACTGTGTGTGGGGCTTTTGGCTTTGAGGAGAGGAACAGGTCCGTCATCCTTATGTTTCCCCTTACTGCTGAGCTTCTCTGATTTATCGCTTAGCTTACCAGAAAAACGGGAGACAAAAAAAAATACCTTTGGGAAAGTGTGCCATACTCCACATGCTGTACTTTGGAATGTCTTTCAAGGAGTCTTGTCATTTTCCTGATTAAGACATAAACACATATGGAAATATGTGCTTAAAATACCCAGTAACACAGAGACCATTTTTATGCGTTCCTTAAACAAATAAAGAGCTGAGACGGGCCTGTTAAAACCTCCACCTGCATCAATTAGCGTAGGCTGCGGAATGGATCCAGTGTGCCGAACACATTTTTAATGCCCCGGGGGTCTGAAATATGATTTCAATATGCGCAAACACAGACCACATGAAAGGTCGTATTTACTGAGCTGTTTATGGCGATGATGGCGGTGCTTTATTTACGCCCCTCTTGCATTAATAAAGACTGGACGAAATCAAAAACATCATTCATAGACCTCTGCAGACAAAAGTGAGCCTGCCCCTGAAAACACTGAGGCGAGAGCCGTCAGCTGAACCCAATGCACACCATAGCAGTCCTTATTGAAAATGAAACTTGACAGTGATAACATGCTAGTGTATGTAACAATAGTAGCTAATGACACAGCCCCCATTTTAATAGATTTTTAATAGATAAGCATCAAGGCGCAAATTTACACTTTTACATATAAGACATTTATTTGTCACTTTAATTAAAAAGAAACTGCAAGCATAAACTAAAATTCATAATAAAATTCAAATTTAGTATTTTGGGTTTTATTCATTCAAATTAATGTTAAAACTTGCATCTGATTAAGAAATCAATTACTTCAATTAATGAGATTCAGGTTAGACCAGCAATGTGTTAACCTTGGAAATGATCTTATTTCAAGCACAATATCTTAGAGAATATCTGCCAGTGCCACATTGCACTCACAGAAGTGCTGATTGATTTTGTTTATGTGACTTTAATACATGCCAAAGCCACAAAGCTGTGACAGAAACACTCAAGATACATGATGCATACACTGTATAAGAAACAGTAAAAAAAGTAATAAACTAAAGACTCCAGAAATGAGTATTTGTTCCATGACAGAACTGGTCATGAACACAACCAATAACACAGTGTCCCTTGCCATAAACAAAAACAAACCCAGGAACCAGAGCCTATTTTCATGAAGAATCTCAGTGCTGATCTGGGGTCAGTATTCCCCTGTCTGCACCCTACACGTATCCTTTATGAGATAAAAGATTGAGGTGATCGTGGATCAGCAGACTTTTCTAAATAATTTTATGATTATGGGGCATGGTTTGCAGCATAAATCATTTTTTTTTTGCAACGTCAGTATGTCATAACTCGACTGTCATTTTCACACTTTGGGCTTTAATTAAAGAGGAGTGTTAAATTCAGGCTCTGAAGTTGTTTTCTGAGACTATGTGACAGGTGGGGTCTTGCTTGGCTATATGCTCAGAGGGCTGACAGCTACGAGCAGGTGACAGAGGCTGGGCAGACTCAGTACAGATTTAATGGCAGTGGCAACAAGGCAGAATCCTGTCATTGGTGCAGCCGTGAACAAAAGCTGATAAAACACGGGTTCCCAAAATGGGTCCACTGAAGCAGTCCTGGGAGGGTCCTCAGGTTATCTATTAAACATATAGTAATTGTACGTAGATTTTACCTGATAGAACATTTCCATATTTCATAAATGTAATATGTGTTGCTGATAGTGTGTCTATTCAACTAGCTATGCCTTTATTTACCGGTGGATAACTGCACACATACATCTTTCCGGAATGAACATAAAGGTGACAAATACGGGCCTGCATGAACAGATGTAGGGGAAGGTGAAGGGGAAGGTGCAGAGGCAGCGTTCGCAGCTGCAGCGCATCTGCCCAGTGGAGGGCAGTGGTCAGCTGCAGCTCAACCCCGTTTTTACCAGAGTGGGGTGGGGCCTGCAACCCGAGGAGGCGGAGCTACTCGCCTGAGGGCAGAACACTGGAAGAAGGGTTGGGTGGGAGGAGCCATGGGATGGGGCTTCTTTTCATGTGTCCTAAGAGAGGAGACGGGAAGCTCATTCTACAGCAGGGGCCACACACAATACAAAACTTCTGGTGTTTGGAATGGCTGGTGCAAAAGTAAAGGAGCAATATAGCATGAAAAGTAAACAGCCAGTAAAGTCTGTTCAATTTCCAGGTAAATTAGCCCATGTAATGAAGTACAAGGTGGCTGAGAAATAAAAACATTGCCTCTTGTTTATGACAAGACAACCAAACTCTGCTGTAGTCTGTTGATTCTGGAGATTCTTCAGCACTCATATCAACATGCCATGGTGCTCAGAGCAAAATAGCAGAAATAATTGCATGATAGCGTAGCCACCATGCTGAGCAGACCCTGCAAGTTCCGTGCACTGTCCGTGACTTCAGAAAGAAAGGAGCCCGTAAAACAGCCCCTTTGCCAGTGGGCTCCAAGGCATAGAGAAGTTGCGCCAGTTTAATCTAGTTGGCGATCAGGTTGGAGGGTTCGTCCTGGGTAAGCGAGGGCCCACTGATAAAACCGCCTCTCCTCTCTCTCTCTCTGTCTCACGCTCGCCCTCATTCGCATGCACACCGGCCGCGCTACCTGAAAGCATTTTGCCGGTGATTTACGGGAACGCCTGTACCACTCACCTCATAAATCTGTCACCTTCCAGAGGAGCCTTTTCGCTGGTATTCATCCACCCAAGACATTTTTTTTGTTAAAAGCGCTTTGGATCTGTGCCAAGAACAGTCACTGGGGATTATCTAAAGGTTCAGTCGGGGCAATATACAAGCAGCTGCCGCTGACCTGAGGTTGGAGATACATGCCCGACTGGAAAGTTTTCTTTTTTTTCTGCAGCAGTCTGCAGGTTCTCTTCCTGCACGTTCATGTCCTTCTTATGTTCACATTTTTCTCCCATGTTTGGGTCTGCATGTTTCAGGGTGAAGCACTTTAGTGTAAATGATGGGGTTTATTGCAGTAACCAATTTGTGGTCGTCTTCATCTGGAATCTCACTATCATGCTTTTTATAAGTGGGAAATGACAGTAGGGAAAATATGTCTTCACCCCTTGAAAGATTAATTATTTGTTTTCATCTTTAATCCTCTCATCACGAATAGGGGCTTCCCAAAAATATCCTGCCCCAAATGGACCTGACGTGAGCACATAAATAGCCATAGTGACACCAGTTTGCCCTTGGTCACTGGAGGGTCTTCAGTGTGTCTTTGATGTCACTTGCTAGTGCAGAAAAACACTGGAAACGCCATTTACTCATTTGCTCATATCACAGTAAAAAAAAGGGGGGGGAAGGGTGACAACTCAATATATAAATCAATAAACTGCTTTATTGTAAAGTTCCTCTTCAGAACCGCCCTCTTAAAAGACATGACAAAACCTTCACTGAATGGTACCATCTGAGGAAGGTTACAAGATAAGAATTTCATAGCCTTGTTTTCTTGACCTGGTTCATAGACGTCTTTTCAGATGACATTGCTCAGACAAAGCTACCATATCCTAGTTTGGATTCTACTGAACACCCCATGTTGATCTGAGGCATGCCCAGAAACCGCATAAGTTTATAGAGCCATCTGTCTGGCGAGATTTAACATTTAATTATAATAATCAACATATTTTATAGGTGCTAATTGCTATTTATCTGTGAATAAAGCTGAAACGCATGAGTCATTGGAGTTTTCCCTGCGCGGCCGATGATCAATGTCCTTAAAGCGCGAACGCATCGTGCTTTTAAATGTCTGTCAAGGCAATAACAGCTGGCAATGGATCACCTTCATCCAGTGATTTTCATGACTCCAAAGGAGGTTACAGAGAACTGTGGAAACTCAGCTCAATATCCACCAATCTGTAGCTCTCACCTGAGTAATGTGTAGGTGCGGAGGGATCACCTGAAATCACCTGAGGTAAAAGTCAGAATCACAATCAGAAAAATCTTCATTGTTCCCGAAGGAAATTGTTTTTGTACACCTTGCCTTCTCCACAATGGAACAATGTCAAAAAACAGTGAGGCGCATATCTAAATCTAACAAGACTGGATATAACAATCGAAACAAATTAATACAAATAGTAAATAAAAGAAATAAACCTAACATTACGAATACCTATCTGCATATCATACAGGTATTGCACATAAATTATTGCACGTATGTTGGACGGAATTTTAACATGTAATTGTATTAGTCTCATGTGCCTTGAACTGCACCACCAAGTTCATTTGAATGTGGGCACAGAGGTGCTCAACTTGTGACCTGTCATATATCTGTGAGCCTATCAGGTGCAGTCTGGGGGGAAAAGAGGAGGAGCTGACTAAACATTCTTTCCTGGTGGACCACTAGAAATGAGGACCAAAACAGCATTACATTTCAGAATCAGGGGAAAGCAAATATGCATTGGAGAGGGTGATTTTTTTAGTTATGGGTTGTGCTCATCGTAGTTTGCTTACATTTTCTTAAGAAGACAAAATCAACATATGATCAGTTGATAAACCAACAGGAACCTGACCAGCAAGTAGGAGCTGACAGAGAGGGAGAAGACTGGTTCCCACCAGGTTTGAGGCTAAGGCCAAGGCTTAGACAATTGTAACTTTGACAATGTGGACCTCTGATCATAGCCAATAAAAGCATGGCAGAGAATGGAACTCTCTGCTCTAGTTTGCCCATCCTCTTTTAGTTTTTTATCAGGGTTATAATATAGATATATTATATAATATAGATCAATGGAATGTGATGTCCTGTTTCAGACGTGTTTCTGTATGCTTTTGTAGGAATCTAATCTTCTCTAAGGAGACCCTGTTTTATTCTGGCCCAGCTAAATACACCTAATTCAGTTCTTAATTGGAGATTAAAAAAAGATGATTAGGTGATTAACCTGATCAGGTATTTTTCTTCTTAGATTAAATGTAGGGATTCCTGTGCTATTGTGTTAAATACTCACTGCATTTCAGTCTATAGTGGATGTTACATAAATATGTCAACAGTTAAGTATTTCATTGAGGAGGGGTCCTTAGCCTGAGGGTGAACATTTAAGTTACCTTCAGATGAAAATATCTGGGAACCCCTGAGTTACAGTACTTTGAAAAAAATTAATTTTTTCAAAACAAATATGCAAAGAAGGACTTGAACCCCCAGTGGAAAGTGTGACAGTCTCAGACATGCCTATAGAATAATTTAGCCAGTTTCATTTAGCTCAATCCGGTTTAATTCCTCGAGTTTTTCTCCTTTTGTCAGCCATGGTCACTGAGAAGCCATGGGGGCTTTTCAAAGCTGGTTGCCGTGTGAATATTTACTTTCCAAGTTCTTTACTCCACCTGAGCAAGGAGATTATGTGGGATTTCCTCTGGGATATGAGGAGAACAAAGGACAGAGACGCGTTCCGTGCTTCCTGGATCACTCCTCTCGGGAGGACACATGGACCAGACACTTGGTCGAGGTGAAGCCTTTTTCCCAGCAGCGTAAAAAATTTTTGCCTCTTAGACCGAAGGAAGGAGAGAAAATCTGAAAACATGAAAACATGTGTGCCATCTCCTTCAAAGAGGAATTTTAGAGAATCCACAAAGTGCTGGAGATTCTGTGCTGAAAATATTGGATTCACATAATACCTGTTTACCTTCACTAATCTAAAAAACTGTAAGATAACCTGTAAGAGAGGCTGTTAACTTACAAATAAAACACAAAATGCAAGCTTTACCTTTTCTCATCAATTCAACTTTGTAAGGCATAACAAGTATTGATGTTGGCTGAATCCAAGGCCATATGTGCAAATGTAAATAGCCACTGATATTGTAAAAGGAACTGACAACTAACAATCAATTAGGCCAGTACTGTGTGTGGCCTGTGGGGTGTTAAATAGTCACTGGCTCTCCTGTAGTACTGTTTATGGCCTGTAGGGTGTAAAATAGTCACTGTCTCTTCTACAGTACTTTTTATAACCTGTAGGGTGTAAAATAGTCACTGGTTCTCCTGTAGTACATGGCCTATAGGGTTTAAAATAGTCACTGGCTCTCCTGTAGTACTGTTTATGGCCTGTAGGGTGTAAAATAGTCACTGTCTCTCCTATCGTACTTTTTATGGCCTGTAGGGTGTAAAATAGTCACTGGTTCTCCTGTAGTACATGGCCTATCGGGCCTCAAATAGTCACTGGCTCTTCTGCAGTACTGTTTGTGGCCTGTAGGGTGTAAAATATTTTCCGGCTCTCCCATATGTATTATTTTTCTTAAGCTCTCTCAAACAAACATAGCTGTTGAGTACATTGACCTGATTTTCACCAAAAAAAAGAGAACAAAAGAAAAAGAGGGATCAAAGTGTCAAAGTCAACACAAGTGACTGTAAACCCAATTGTGACAGGCAGCCATACAAAAGCAGATCGCCGTGTGAAACATGTCTCTCCCTGTAATCGTGGCATGGCAAGGCGAGCGATTCGCCTGCTGGGCTGCGCACAGTGTTTATGGGGATTTCGCGTCCCTTTTCTGCGGTTGTCGTTCAGCAATTAAAGCTGTTTCCATACAGTGGGTGGCAGAAGGCCCTCGAAATGGGCAAAACATGACTAGAGGCTATGAGAGGGAAGGAGGCAGGGGGAGAGGGAGGGAGTGTGGGGGTGTGGGGGGTACTTAATTACTCTAGACAGGTATCTATTAAAAACACTCTGATCCAGACGTCAGAGGTCTTCATGCCACAGAAATGGAGGCTGGAGATTAAAACAAAAGAAAAAAAAACAACTACAGCTTTGCACCAACAAAGAGAAAAAAAAACAGATTCAGAAAATGTTTTAAGGCAAGCGCAAGACTGCATAAAATCATAATGTATGTCAACATGATCACTACAGCAGCACACAGCCATGAGGGTTTTTCCACTGAGAACCATATTAGTGAAAATCCTCTATTCAGGTTGTTTACGATTAAGAATTGTCTATATGTTGAAAGTTAATAAAAGTACTATATGTTAAAGTGCTAATGAATTTTAAATCATGAATACAGGGGATTCTAATTCCATCAGTACATTTAGCTGTTGATAAATATTGGTTGCAAGCCAAATGATTTCAGCTTTGTTTTTCATTTCAATGCTCACAAGATTTAGGGTACAGGGAAGCTTTCTGTGAGCACACTGTTTGCAGAGAAGAAAAATAAAAGTATTACATTGTAAAAGGTGAATAAAACATTTGTATGTTTCAGTCATGTGATCCTAATAATGTATTTACTGCAGGGATAAACATTAATGTTGTTCTTCTTAGCAACCAAAATGTGGACAGAAACAGCTATCCGGTTTTTCCTATATTTCATTCAGTACGTACCTGTCTTCTGGCTTCTAGTGAAGCTCGCTTGGCACGCGGTCAGATGTTGACTCTATGACAGTGACAATCAAAGACACAAGAAGTTGTGCAACCGGAGACTGGCTTACGCATTAATGTGTACCATGTCTTTTTCTGAGGTATCTGTTTGGGGGAGGTGGGGGCATTTCATGTGTGCGAGCAGGTTGGGGCTGACTGTGGGGAGCGCTCTGATTTTTAAGATGCGGGCCACATCGTGCCCAGCTGCCGGAGAGAATAAGCTCAGTTTCCACAGCACCTGCGGCATCAGACCGGATAAACCGGGTCAAACGGGGCCGCCCTCGCTCTCGGACATGACGCTGTTGAGTTTGCCCAGGGTTCTTTATGTCCCTTCCCGCGAAAAGAATTAAAAAAATATTTTAAAAAACATTGCACCACGTCAATCATTTTGAGAGGAATTCGGCCTTGGGGTGTGGGCTTCTGGAACATTCCTTCCTACAGTTCAATGTAGGCACCTGTCTGCTTCTTCTTTTCGTGCCAACGTTGACAGGCAGGCCTGTCTGACCTGCAAACAAGCCCTCACAAATTATATCAGTCCCCTTGCACCACTTGTAAGGTGAAGAAGTTATCTTATTGCTTTTCTTTCACCTGCTGCTATTGATGGCCCAACTTTCAACGCTCTTGATTACTTATGTATCATTTTGTCTTGATTAAAAGTAGACCGATCCTTTAGCAGACCCTTTGTAGAACCTTGTGATACACATATATGTACACACCCACACACTCATATGTGCATTAAAACTGTGACATGCAAGCAGTCCTGAACTGTACATAATTACAAAATTATCGCATTGCACCTGTAAATAGCTGTCCTAACATTCCACTGTCCTGTCTGAGCTTTTGTTTGCAAACAGCCAAGTATTAAAACAAACATCAAGGTTTCATTTTAAGTCACAAGGAAGTTACCTTTTGGAGCTGTTTTTTACTAGAAGATGAATGTACTAATCTAAACACCCTCAGTACCACAGTTACCCTTGCAGATTAGCTCTGCTGTCATCAAAGCTAACTAGCAAGCAAGTAAGCCCAGTGGTTTTTTTTTTTTCTTTTTAAAACCTTAGCGAACTACAATATGCGGATGACATTTATGGAATGCATGCTAATATCCTCCTTAGCACAAACTATTATCCTTCGCTTCCCCGGTTGGAGCTGAGAGGAAGATTGAAAGTTGATTCGCTCAGCTGTGAATTTTCAGCTGCGGGTCCCCCCTGCGTTGTTTTCCGGCTGTCACTGGGAATACCAGGGGAGAAGAGGAATTAAAAAACCGCCAGATCCGTTCCTCTCCGAACATGTCATTTCCTCCGTCGGCAGCTAATGTGTTCCACTTTGGATGTTTCTGTCTTCCTCGACGCTAAAGACCCCTGTAAGGTGAAAGATCCCACGGCCCCGTGCCTTATCGCCGTCTTTAGGCTGCTTTTGTAAAAGCCTGACAGCATTCCCCCCCCCCCACCCCTGGGGAGGAAACGGCTCTCAGGATTACAGCTTTACGGTCCAACCTGACTATTCACGGTCAGCATTACTGAGACAGCCTCGGTACACGAAAGGATTTTTTCCCTCCTTCTTTCTTCTTCTTCTTCCTCGTCTTATTTTTTTCCCCGTGCCTTCAATTTAACTTTAATTACGCGAGTTTTCCGTGAGGGCACGTGCAGAAAAAGCCTGACCGTTTGTGTTGAGGAGATTAGGAGACTGCCCTGCCAAGCCTATGCCGGTCTGTGCCGTCAGATAGAATTCAAATTCAAATCCGGGGCTAAAGACAGTGTAGCTCTCACCCCCCAGCCCCAAACCACCAGCACAGATCAAAGATGAAATATATTAACACCCCCAAACCTTCAAAGATGTTCCCCTGGCATTCCATAATTCTCCTCCCCAAACTTACTTTGACACCTCCAATAAAGCCATAAACCTTAAATTATAATTACTTATTGAGACATATTGAGAATGGCTCGTTATTGTGGTATTTTTCGCCTTCTGTTGGCCGAGAACATGAGAATGGAGTTACAATGTTATGGAGTGTTGTTGTATGACCCATTCTGCTTCTGTGATCTTTGAGGCTAAAGAGTGACCTAATCCAAAATATGTTGTCCCAAAACATACTTTTTACTGAATGAACACACAAATTATTATACACAAATTTTAAAAAAAACAATAAATAATATGAAAAATGTATATATATTCAGAGCATTTACATTATCTTTAGCTTCATTTTCAGTGTGACATGCTAAGCCCGCTGACACCCCTCCCCCTCCCCCACTTACACATATACAAATTCAGTCTCTTCCCCGACCCCAAAAAATGGGAGTCAGGGGACATTTTGCTTGAGAAAATGTTGACACAATGTTCTCAAGCAAAATGGGGCAACGATACAAGGCTTCATGTGGGTTCAAAACAGCAAACTTTATTAGCCCTTTTCCACTCAAAGCCCCTCAGCCTCAACGCCATCTGTGTTTTCAAGTGGGGCGACATTCCAAAACACCTGCAATGTCTTTGATAAGCAGACTTATCACTTGTGTGAATGGGCCCCCATTTTTTGGGGTTGAGGAAGAGACTGAGTTTGTATATGTGTAAGTGGGGGGGGGTGTCAGTGGGCTTAGCGTGTCGCAAGTCGGGAACGCTAATCCACCCCGCGCCACACAGGCAAATCCAGGTAAAGTGATCCTAAATCAACAAACCCTCTCTCCCTGGACTTTGTTAAGCCAAATCCATTAGCTGTGTCGGGATCAGAATTTGCTCAGATCTGCTCCAAAGGCCGTTTCTTTGGCGCCGGGCCAGCCATTTGACGATTTAATCTCGGGAAAAATAAGTCAGCGTCTGACTCCCGGCTCCGCGCTCCTACACTGCTCCGTGATTTTCGCCCCACATGTGAGGCCCTCCGTCGATGGCGTAATTTCATTACAGGATCGCACGGGAACCGTACTTGATTGGCGTGCTGAAATCCGAACGGTTTTTAAGAGAGATCTGGCGTGCTCCCGTCATGTTGAATCTTTTCCTACCCAGCCCTGGAGCCGAGCATCTGCTAGCGATTTCGGGAAGGGTGCGCGTGTGGCATCGCTTATTCACAAACAGGGTTAAGACAGACTCTGACGTATCCACATATTAGTGCAAAAACAGGAAGCATGCCCACCGCATAAACAAATGGAGCTGCTTAGTTACGGTTTACCACCAATGTGCAGATACCTCACGGCCTTGTCTTAACCCTGTTTTATTAACTCTGCCAAAGCAAGGAATTAAATACTAATGTCAGTGGTGTGACCTCACCAATCAATGGCCAGTGGAACAGAATGGCTTTGGATAACAAAGTGGCAATAATAACAATGTAGTATAATAACATACATAAAATAAGCGGTGTGAAGAAGATCCCTGAATCACAGGAATTTTCTCTTCAAATCTTATTCTGATTCTATAACACCTCAGCACTGGCCTTATCTCCCCCTTCCAGGTCCTGAACCCCCAAATTCCATCATCTTCCAACCGGCCTCTTGCCTACCCACCCCTCACCCTCCAACACCATCACACCCCCCCGTCCCCGACCCCCCTGCCGATTAATATCTCCCTGCCTTGTCATCTAATTCATTACCAGATCACAGTTAATTTGATTTGATATTATTTTAATAAAATTCTGTAATATGTTAGATTGTTTCAGGCTATCATAATCATTTTCCAATTATTGCAGTTACACCGCCCAAGCGTACTACACACCCCCACCCCACCCCCCACCCCCTAACCCCCTTTTCCCCCCTTCTATCGTGAGCAGCAGGTGGTCTGAACTCAGAATACATTAGTTCCCACTGTTCCACCCCCAAATCCGGCAGATAAGAAATATATATGCATGATTATGCCGGAAATGTCATTAAGGCTAATGTGCTTGCGCAGAAGGTGGGTATGAGCCCACAGATGGATCTGTGATTGGGTCGATGTGAATTCCCCGACAGCTTCTAGTGCCCCCCCCCCCCCCACCCCCATCCCCTTTAAAAATATGCGCCCGATTCATTTTATGTTAATTTCTTTTATTTTCCTTCTTTTCTCTTGATACGTTTCAACGAGTCCACCTTCCCAGTCTCACAAAGCTGTTACTACGGTGTGGGGGGTGGTGGTGGAGTGGGGGGCACAGAACTCATATTTAATGTGTCTATTTAGGATTTAGCAAAAGCAAACCTATTCCTGTTCTACAGGGGCTGGCATGAGCAATGGCATTTTTTTAACTGACCCCAGGTCAGCTGTGGCCTCGGCTCTTGGCTAATCCCAAGTAAGTTAAACACCAGGCTCTGGCTTTGCATGGAAGCAGGCTTTCTAAATCCTTATTTTATAATGGACCCTGAAAAAAGGTAGCTGAATGCCTGCCAACCTCAGGGGTGTATAAGATTTCCATAATACCCCTCCTCCCCTTTGTTTAAGTTGTGCAAGGCTAGCGGGGCGGACATTGTAATGAATCTTCTTGTTCATTACACATTTTTTAAAAAAATGCCATGAAACATAACTAATTATGCTAATGAGTCTTATATTTACTTACTCATTCTGTTTCTGACATTAAAAAAAGATTTGTGTTAAGTGAGCTCAGCTGCAAATCAGGATGTTTATTTGTTCAAGGTGTTTTTTTTTCCACTGTAGAAAAGAGTACCTCCTTTTTAAAAGTGCTATAATAATCTTCTAAAAAGTTACTGCGGGCCTTTTTGTTGCTCAAAATGAGTATGACCAATGCAGACAGGGTGGTCAAGTCTGGTTAGTTGGGACAACAATGCTGGACAGTATTTAAGATGTCTGTCAAGTCATTTCTGTGATATCCCTAAGATTTACATAAGACATACATATGAGACATATTACCGGTTAAGCACCCATCATCAAACAAGATCCATAAGGCATGTATATGCAATATTTACCAGTTAAACACATGTCTCCACAGGAAATTTATAAGATGCCCATATGCAATATATTTACCAGTTAAGCAACCGTCTCCACAATAGGTCCAAACATCTTGTATTGTCCTCCATCTTGCTGTACATCAAGGACACCGTGTACTTAGGGATTTCTCATCATTCGGTCCATATTGATTTCGACCAAAGTCTTTTTACTGTTATCAAATTAAGACCTAGTGTGCTCTGGGTTCTAATGACCAGCTCATGGCACTCACATGGAGGATGAAGGCAATGGTGATTGTGTTTATGTTTTCCGCACAGACAGTGCGGTCATATCGTCCTCCAAGAATTCTCTCCCGTGATTGATGGCTGTGAGAACTGTCGAAGTGACACACCTAGTGGGTTACCTGTGCGTCTGCAATTATGCTCTCTATCATCTATTGAATGCCACCGTCACTGGCTTGGTATTTTTTGGAAGTCCATCATTCCTCCCCAAGACAGGTTATGAAGTTGAAACGACTTGTCTTTGGGTTTTTGGGAACTTCTCCCAGAACTGCCCCCAGGGTAAAGCAAAGAGTGTGTATATTTGTGGACGCTAACTTTTGAGCACTTTATTGGTGCAACTCATAATTAAGGTGTGACCTGAAATCTGTGCCAGAAAAATGATAACAGGCATCTCTCTTGTGTCTGTCTAAACAGTCACATTTAAGATTTCGTTTCCAGCCTCAGCTTTTGATCATCTTTATTTAGTACCTTTTTATCATGTCATATCTTCAGCTTCAGTTACAAGAGAGCTCATCAATGGGGAAGCACAGACTTAAAACTGAGACTATGAAGTTGTTGCTTCACTGGGATCTCTCTACAGCAGTATCTCTCTCAATTGCAGTTGATTACACAGGTGACTCATTTCACATGGTTTATTGGGTCTGACTGGTTATGGAACTTAAGAACATAAGAATACATAATGATGAGAATGGACCATTGGGCCCGTCTGGGCTCATTATCCACAGTCTAGAGAGAGTGTCTGGCACTGCACCAAGCCTGGACTTGGACACTCCAAGGGTCTCAGCCTCTGCTACATGACCTGGTAAGTTCTTCCAAGCACTGAAAATTTAATTGGCAACATGAAAACAAAAAAAAAGAAGAGATCCTGCAGGGGTCCTGGACCTGTACTGGGGAAGATTGATTTAAATGTTTAGGTCTGGCGGAGTCGCAGACTGCATTGTTCGGCACTGCAAGGATTACCGTCCCCAAGTCACTGCTGATTGTAAGCATTGCATTATGGGTATTTTTCTGTCATTTTTGTTGTGCAAAATGAAGCCAGACAAGGTCTTGCTTTCAGTGTTTCACCGTTACCTTTGAAAAGTAAACCATCTGCTCTGTCCTCGCCAGTGCGGTTAGACATTCAATTAACATGTCAGAAACCATTCTGGTCATCCATTTCCCAAGGCTATCTGTACGCAAGACATTAATATTCTCGTCAATTACAGCCATGCTGCTCTCTGTCTTTTTGTAATATAAGCAGAAGATTCACATGAAACAATTCCCAGGAAAAAAAATGTTGCATTACAGCGCTCCCTCACTGATTTAGTCCGAGTCAAAGTCTATTATGCGCAAATGAGAGCCTGAGAAAGAGGCCAAGTATTTGTTGTTTTGAATGTCAGCTCTTAAAAACAGCTCTGTGGAGTTGGAGCTGAGTTCTGATCGAGGTTGGTGCTGTCAATCGGCAATGGCCACACAGCACAGAACCCTAATCATCAAGTCTGCAGTCATACTTTACCAGGGGACACGTAGGCCACCGTACCGTAAGGCCAGTTGACCCATTCAGCTTAACAGTAAAACAGCTATCCAGCAAAATGATGCTGTTCGGTTGATCAAAATAACTCAAAATCCATTTAATGTGTTCAAATATGCAGGTTACAGGTCATGAGAATATCTATCTCCCTGTTAACTAAAGCATGCTATGAAGAATTATTATTTAGGTATGCTAACCAAAGTTACCCAGACAACTTTATAAGCCAGCATTGTGGTTGAAAACCCCAGGGCATACATGAGTCACTCTCTGAGTCATTCCCAACCTGGTATAAGCCATGAAGTACTATTTGCATCTAAACCTTATCATTTATTAAACACAAAAGGGATTGCATTGTATTGAAAGGATTTACTTCCTATTGTTTCAACAAAATCCTATCACAATTACACAGGTCTTTACACTATGACTGAAGACTATGTGGGAATATCAAAAGTGTGATATAACTGCAACATGCTGCAGCATCAAAAGGTTGGAATGCTATACTGCAAACAGGCATGGATACAAGTTCAATCAGGCCCCTAACAGATCTAATTACAGAGACAATAAAACAGGCCCTTGGAACTTTGTCTTTGCCCAGCCAGCAGAATGTGATACAGAGCACAAGGTGTCCTTCTTTGATTGGATGAGAGGCTGAGTGATGTAACAACAGACAATCATTATGTCACAATTAACATTATGAATGTATAATAACGCCTACAAGTTCCTCAAAGAGTATCAATTCTTTGTCACACTGCATGTGTTTTTTGGGTGGTTGTACAGGTACAAAGCACATTGATAATACAAAGGGTCCCAGTCATGAGTTTTCTAAGAACTGTGTTGCTTTTTTGTTCTTCATATGTTTTTTTTTAAATTTTTTTTTGACCAAGATACAGTACTGACAGCAACAAATTGCATGTAGAGTACCCAAATGTTTGCATATTCATGTTTTACTATCAATTTTTTATTTATTTATTTATAATTTTATTTAACAAACTCAAATTCTCAATTACATTTGCAAATAAACCATACATGTGTAGACATGTAATATAACCTTAAATTGTTGCCTCAAATTGCAATTGGTTAATGTTTTAGTAGTTGTATCTTGGCGTCTATCAGCATTTAACACTGATAACTCAACTGTGTTTGAATTTTTAATGAAGTGTGATTTTCGTGTCTTTATTCAGAATGCAAGTTATGCATTATTGCCAACAGGTGCACTTAAATGCTCATATCTGACATATCTACATTACGCTGGAACTTTAACATCAATATTAAAGAGATTTTTTATTTTTCTGATGACTGCATTTAGGATGCATGTCTGGGTTTATGCATTTATGCTTTAAACAGGCTGGAGTTCAATCAGTCATAATGAGCATATTGACATTCTGAGATGCCGCTGGCATTAGTTACCTGGTGTGTTAATGCGCAAAACTGGATGGGGAGACAACACTGATGTGTGATTATGAATGGTGTTCTTGAAAATATTTTTTGCTTGTTATTAAACCAGTAAAACACACATTGTTACATAATTATAGATCCTTTACACCAGTTAAAGCATTATAATTGGCATATCTAAAGTAGAATTGCAGTATGCATAATATATTAATAAGCATGGCATAACTACTGTATTCAAAAAGACATTCATTAACATTCAAAAAGAACTGCAGCTTTTGGCCAACATTATATAACATATTCATATTGATACATTGTAAATTTCTGCTGTGAGAAAGAATAATATTAATTATAATTGTTTTATGAAGAGGGCACATCATGTACATTAGGGTTTTATTAAATTAGTCTTGACATGGAGAAAAGAGAGTTCTATATTTCATGGGAACTGGTCATAATAATTGTTTGATAACAGTTAACCAATCATCCTCACAATAAATTGGGAAACATAACACTACTGTCATTAATATTGGACATAAGGTGAAAATTAGGGTTATTGCAATTATCCATGGGACACGGAAATGGTTTTCGCTCCATTAAAACATAATAATTGTAGTAATTATGGCTTCTTATGTGTTATGTCATTTCAAAATAATATCTACAGTGCTTTATGAGCTGAAGTTGATTCATAGATGGTCTGTTTTCTGTAAAGAGTGCAAAGGACAAAAAAAAACAGGATAAGCTGCTTATAAAAGCAAATGCAATTAACGTTTCTAAATTATTCCAAAATTGACATATTTCGGCTGGTTATAGTATAGGTAAATGTAGTAAGACATTATTTCATGCAAATTAAGGCATAATAATAATACAGTCTTCATAGTATTCAATAATCTGCCACCTTTTTCTTCTCAAAGACTGCTCATAGATCAAACCTTTGAATTATTCTGTCTTCTGTTTTCTGCCACGCTTGTTAACTTTATTCTAAGCTTGAAGCAACACGCAGGATTGAACAGCAATGGAAATATTTGGGTTTTTTTTTCAGCTGGTCTTCATCAAATTTTTCTTCAAAAACTAAAGTTAAGAGTGTCACTGGCTTAACTTTTATACAATTTGAACAAAGGGGAAAAAAACTTCCTCGAACACATTCATTAGATTTGCAGTCATTACATATATATTGTTTTTATAATGATTTAGCAGAGGCAACACATTTAATGAAATAGGTAGAGAGAGAGAAAGAGAGAACTTCTGGATAAAAGCCAATATAAATCATTTCAACACAATGCAAATTTTCCTATATTTTTAAAACAATTACCCTCTGAAGGGCAAATATTTAATTTCAACAACCTTCCCTCAAGTGTATGCACTGATAAAAATCTGAAGGACATGTCTGTACAATTTGGAAAACTCTGTACCATAGTGCAGCAAGTCCGATGCTGTCATACCAGCATTTAAAAGGAGATGTATCATTCTAATTATTTTGTCTGTGAAGGTATTACGACTGAAGACTGCATGCACATCTTTTGAGTTCCTCAATAAGGATTGTAGCTTTTACCATCCTGAACTGTTAAAGTCACAAGCTCTTTTTTTGAATGTTTCTTATACCCACACTTACTTGTTTTAAAAGTTAAACATAAGTTTTATATTTCATGTTTTACATTTTTAATTTTAAGTTTAAAATGTCAATTTTTACTGCATTGAATGTTCTGTATGTGTATGATTTATATACTTTAAGGAATGTAGTTAACATTTTCACTGGGAATAGAAAAAAGGTCAAATTCAGACCAGTACTTAAGTAAATCTGTCAGTCTTGCAGCAATCTTATCCTATCATCTATTGCTTTCAACAACTTCCTTTAATTTTTTTCAGACTGAATACATGTATTCATGCAAAATGGTAATTCACATGCTACACCTGTAGGGACAGTAGAGAGTCAGACTGAATGGAATAAGGAAAATGAATGCTCAGCTTTTTCAGGTTATAGATTGAGGCAGGTAGTCTGCTTTGCTACACTGTGCATGGCTGGGAGGGTTTAAAGACCAAATCCTGAGGCAGACAGAGAAACAGACAGACAGAGGGAGAGAGAAGGAGACATGAAAAGTTATATATGGATCTAAGGTTTTGGGAAGAGGTGGCATGCAACAATTTTCCATTACCATTAGACCCCATATTTAACACTATTATGCACATCTCGATAACAACCAATCAGGACTGAGATTAATCCCCTCCCCCCACACCCCAAACTGTAACCACCCCACCCCCCATCCACCCAACCCCCAGACACACACACACACACACACACACACACATACACACACACACAGCTGCACACACACAGCTGTGTGGGGTTTACACACCGCTTTGGGAGACTCAGGATCAAAAGTGTGGATCAGATTGGTTTGTGTGTGGCTCTGCCACTGCCATTAATAACAAAACACAGCCACAGGCGGTATTGCTACCCAATTATACAGCAACGAGCAGATTGCCAAGTGATGTTTGCTCATTTATAATTGAGTGATATGTGAATTTTTTTCTACTCATAAATGAATTAATTCTCTTTATTTATTTTGAACCACTTTGCATACTACACGTTCATGTGTGTTCATGTGAACTCAAAGTGATGCTGGCCAACTTATGCCCTGATGGGACAATGTTTCTCACTATGATCACCAGTTGGTGGTTAGTCTGTGCAAAATAACCTGTGATACTCTCAGATGAACTCTAACATTTATGGTGTTACTTTGATGCCAAAAATGGAGCAAGCAGGAAATGAATCTGAGAGCAGAGTTCCCCTTGTTTGCACACAGATTTATCGTGCTTTCAGTCAAAAGTCTGTCTGCACACTCAGATCGGACCTGCTCACGTGTGGATTTATTATGTGCACAACCTTGTCTGCTCCCTCTCAGGTAGTAACCCTCTCATGCTTCACTTGTTTTCAGCAGCACAATCAAATCTCTGCCAAAAGTCTAGCCAATAAGCATAAGCCAGAAATTTGATTCAGCCAATAAGATCACTGCTGAATCCCATTAATCTCATTGGCTGGGTAGATGAGTTGCATATAACTAGCTAAGCAAAAGCGAATAACTGTGTGCTGTGGTATGGCTTAGTGGTGACCTCAGTTCAGCTATTAATCTCGTGATACTGATGTGCTCACTCAAATTCATTTCTTGTGCATTTGACTTATGGTGTCGAAGTAACAACATAAGTAGTCCAAAGAGATGAAAATAACCTTGAATTCTTGTATACCCAGCAGCAGTTATAAGCCATTATGTGTTTTTCATGACTTATTTTAAAGCTTTAAGGAAGCTGCTGAAAACACAAAGAGAAACATGGAAATATGTCAATACATTACTCAAATATTTAAAATGTAATTGTATTTTCATCGGATTGTCGCTTTCCAAGATGACATTCATTTCCATTGCTCATAATAGCTCAGAGGTTCGACTGCAGTCACATCACTGTGGTGTCACTCACACTCTCCTTCACCTCCCTCTGTATAAAAAAAGCGTCTGACATGAATATGAAAACAAACAAACAAACAAACAATATGTAAAGAGCAATAAAAAAGGAGAAAAGAATCGCTGTGTGTGTAGAAGCGTTGACTCCCAGCCACCAATCAGGTGGTGGCTCCTGGTCCCTGGCGTACTCCGCTCTCCGCCACAGAAGAGAGCAGTGAAGTGGATCCAGCTGGGGGCCTTTGTCCCGGCACGCATCTTCTCCACCGAACGCCATATACTAAAAAGGTCCAATGAATCGCAGATTTAAAGAAAACTTAAAAAAAAACCACAATGAACACACTGAAGCAACTGGCAGGAAGTACCGCTCAAGTGTCGGAAATTGCTGCAGTGGCGTTAAAGCGCCAGCGAAGACGTGGGGAAATCTGAACGCTTTGTATGAATAGTTATCATAAAAATGTATATAAAACAATCTCTGCGAAATTATGTGAAAGAGTATAGAATCTACGATGGGAGACCAGGGGTGTAGTTGTGGTGTTCTGAGAGGTGTGTGTGTGTGTGTGTGTGTGTGTGTGTGTGTGTGTGTGTGTGTGTGTGTGTGTGTGTGTGTGTGTGTGTGGAAGGGGAAGGGTGGGTGTTTTTTTTTTTTTTTTTGACTGACATCATCACTCCAAACCAGGCCTGCTGTTTACCAAACCCAATTCTCCCATTTACAGTGCAGTTGATGGCACTGAAGGTACCTAGTTAAGGTAGCACACTACCAATATTTGATCCAACTCAATCTTATTAACTATATGAGTAAGATGATATCAAGTGATCAAACTGGAAACAGTAATACGTAGTTCATGCCACCTTAGAAGGTTTAACAAAATGGCTGCAGGAGTAACTAACTATTAAAAATGGCTTGTGAAATTATGTAATAAACTGAAGATATCACTTGACATCACAGGCTAACATTAGCTTGCTACAATTCAGAAGTTTTGTCTTATCCAAAACTAGCTAATTACCAGCTTAATCGGATGTTGCTTGCTATTTAATCTGAGTAACATTACAATGTATGAAAGCAGTGATTTATCAGCTAGCTATTTAACAGCTTCATTTCAGACCACCTGATCTTTTATTTTTTTCACCACTTTTATTGAAGAATGTTTACATCAGCTCTGTTGGACATGTTTACTGAATTACATTTACGTAAACAATATTGGGCATTTACAAGGTGTATAAATCCAAAATTGTGGCATAACCTGGATTCTGATTGGCCTTGAGTTGATAAAATTATTTCCTCATTAGAATGACTGGAGTGCTGTCAGACAATCAGGTAGAAGTGTTAAAATGGTAAGAGAATTACCATAGCTGTGTGATATGCACAGGGTCCAAGACAACATTCCCATTTGCTCCCATACAAAAATAATAAGAACAAGGCATGACTCAATCGAGCAGCCGCTGAATCAGCAGCCAGTGAACCAGGAGCAGGTTAGACAGTTCCTACTGCACAGCGCAACAGCAACTCTGCATTTTATGTAGTTTTTGGAACATATAATCATACAGGTATTTCTCAGTCATGTCTGCTTTTTTAAAATCTAATTCACAACTATCTGTGAATATCTGTAGTGTATATATTTACCCATGTATTGTGAAGTGTTGCGATATCTATGCTGATCGTGAAAATATACTTAATTTTGCTGTATTTCATATCTGCAGTTAAATGAACTGCTTTTGTATTTGAGACTCTTTGTTGTAGTGCCCTACCGATTGTGTTTGTGTTTTCTCTCTCAAAAATATGAAAGTGAAGAGCTTACTTCCCCGAACAGAGCCAAAGGAGGAGCATCCCTTTCAGACAGAGGTCAATAGAGAAGCCTAATTGGCCTAGACACCATAATATGAAATATTCAACGTGATTAGCAAAAGAAAAAGGAGGTATAAAGGGAATTTTGTATGCAATGATGATGTTGGAGCGTTTCATCTCTGCTTTTACCATGAAACCCCCCACTGGTACCCTAATTCCGGCCCACATTTCAGGGCCTGCCCCCACCGGTTATTCCTGCTTTGGATAAAACGGGGATCATAAAAAAAAAAAAAAAAAAAAACCTGCAGTAGTCACGACCACAATGAACCTGGTAAAATCAGGACATTCCCGATTTGGGCAAAGGTTCATTTGACCTATTGCATAACATGATTCAATCTGAGAAAAGATGAGATGATGTATAAAAACAGTATATATATTTCCAAAATAATGGAAACACCAAATGATATATGAATTTGCAAATTACTGAAGAGCTAGGTCACATAGTTTGAAACATTAAACAGTATTTGTATTCATTTAGTAGTGTCTAAGGGAGTATTATTATCTTGGAATACAGAAAAGATAAAAAAAATTTTGGACACATGGTGTGAACATCAAACTAGAACTGAATAAAACCCCAACCCACTGACATGTTTAATTCTTTAGCTTTAATCCCATCCTGACATTTCCTCATCATCATGACTGACTGCACTTAGCAAACTGAGCAGTTCAAACCCCATTCCACATTGACCAATCAGTGTGGAGTGTGTGCTTCCCCACTTACAATTTGCCATGACATGCTTCTTAAATAAAAATCTTCAGTTTAAATTACATTTTAAATTCCTGACTGTTATCATACACCTTTTTCCTGTAACACACTACTGACGCATTGACAGGGGTTGCAGGGTGTGTGCCACCCTTTGCGACATGTGACAACCTTAGTGATCAGAACTTGAAATCTCAGACTGCAAAAAAAATGGAGAGCCATCTCTTTTGAAACAGCTGCACCACCCTTCTGCACCTCTTCACTGTAGGTGTGGCCACAAACGGAATCGTGAGGGCCTCAGTAACATTTTCAATACTTTGAGGTAATGAGGCTTTATGAGACACTGAATCTGAGAAGTCTTCATGCTGTGGAGCTCAATGGCTGGCATAATGTCTCCTGTCCTCCATCTTTAACTACGCTTGATCTAAGCTTATTCAATCAAAAACATTACATTTTGCAAAGCATGAAGGACAGCTATTGTTCAGCTTATTATTCATGCACTGTATGATGACAAACCCTTCTACACTCAAACAGGACATTAGGCACTGCATCCAGAGACCTCTGGTGTTCTATTTATCTTACTTTTATTTTAGCTTTTCCTTGACTAATTCCTGATGCTTGAGAGGCACTGAATAGGGTACCTTTAATGTTAAGAGGATGCAATGTACAATTGGTACACAGTGTTCTGTCCCTGGATCCACACTATCCTCAACCAAAGAGCTGTTTCAATAGGTCAGACCCTGACTCATCTCATACAAATATATACATTATAATGCCATTGATTGAGCTACAGTATGTCACTACAGAACTAACTCAATGTATGAAGAGCATATTACATTGCATATTACAATTAGTTAATAAATAAGGCTAGACAAAGATTTAACCAGTTTGCAGTGATTCATCCACTGAATGTATAACAGATTGACAATATGAGTGAATGATTCCTATGCAGAGATAAGGGTCTGCAGAAGAATGTCTATAGAGTGTGTCAATTTGCTTTTATATACCGTCAATTGGAGAAATACATGTTAAAATATCATTTCTTTAGGCACAATGGAAGGACATTACTGACTGATGTATAAATGATTGGCCCTTTGCATGCGTGTCGCTGATCTAAAGTAATCTGCCACACTTCAGCATGTTTCCATGTGCTTCCCGTTCACTTTCATATTTGGAAAGTGGGGGGATTACGGTCAGCAAAACTGTTGATTTTCAAATCATATCAGGAATACCTGCAATGGTGTACGTGCAGATATCTCACATACTCACTGAACATGCTTTTAGCTGGGAACATTAGTACAGGACCGGTATCCTTTCGAATAATAAAAGCAAGTTCAATAATCTCACCATTGCTCTCTCCAGAGCGAGTTTTGACTCACACACTCTGCACATTCTGGCTAAATTAATACTTTTATTACCTCTGTTTCCTACCTCTATTCCCATTCAAATCTCCATTCACACCTCAGCTTCCATCATGCCAAAACCAGGCACATCAATGAGGCTGGGTCTCTCCCGCCTGGAGAATCTGCACCATGACATGGCTGTGAGCTCCAGCATCCAACAGGAGTCCAGTTTGTTGACATGGGAAACCCTAAAGCTTTCCATCAAATACTCTCAGGTTCAGATGAATTTGAATAATCAAAATTGATTTCACCAGTTAAGTATGAGCCTATGTAACACAATACACTGACGTTTTTCTCTATTTTGTTTAAATTTTAAGAAAAATGTTATGTGGAAAAAAATCTGTACGGTTTGCTTTTCCTCGGATTCCCACAGATTCTACAATCTGATCGTGAGAGTAAGTCTGTGTTGGCCAAAAGTAGAGTGGATTACCCTGCCACTAAAAGCTTTTACTTATAACATGGTGTAGACATGTGACAAGTAAAGTGGAAGCAGGAAAATGGAGGTGCCCATGCTAATGTTGCAATGTTAGGGGACTCTATAAGATATAGATTTATTATAACACTATGAATGGATTGGATTAAAAAAAAACATGTTTGAAGTTTTTATTTTTAAATGTATGCCGAAAATAAAGCCTTGGTTTGGCAGCTGTACAAGAGTTATTTTTAAAATTTCAATATGCTTTGAAAAGTTCTGAAAATACATATACAGTTATTTTTTTGGGTTCAGATGTATTCCTACCAATGCATCAAAGGGAAAATAAAAAAGGGAGGAAAAAACATTTTTTTCATCAGTTTAGAATGTTTTGCTGATACGTAATCATTTCAAAAGCCATTGGAGGGAAGATTTCTAAGGACTTTCTGTCAGAAACTTGGAGTCCAGTTTTCCCTGTGTGGTTAGCATGGATATCCCAGGAAAGAGTGTAATCAATGCTTCTGGCCTTTTGTTTTCATGGGATTCCCTATTCCAAACGTTGATCCCTGCCTCCATGCTCTAAACCAACCTATATTTTCTGTTCAGCCTGGCAATGCCTCTATATGCTAACTGTGCATTCCCACCGAAGGTTAATTTACAAAAATGTGCCTATTAGGCGGCTGTGGAAATAGGCATCTAATGAATAGTGCCACTGCACCTTTTAATATCAAGAGTTATATCGATGAAGGAAGGCGTATTCTGAGATGGGGCCTCTAACACGTGGATCCCAGTGTACAGGGGGAAGAGAAATGTATCATAAACCAACGCATTCCACCCCACCCATAATTCTGCCTGGCCACCGTTCAAACGGCGCATTAAAATGACACGTGTGGCTTAAAGGCTTTCCCCCCCACCCCCCGCCCATACCTCTCCAGCTCTAAAACCTCAAGCCGGCACTATTTATTAGCGTTGCCCCGCTAACAAGTATCGACTGGTATAATTGACCTCTCCTCACCTCTTGTGATCATTAGTTTTATATGGCAGGCTAATGGCTCCGCGCAATGCCGTTTAATGACATTACTCTCCTGGGGGTGATGGTCTTTGTGCTGTACGTTTCCCTTTAAAAGAAACAGAGAATTAATTTCTACTGTCAGCTGGAGATAATGTGTGTTTAAGCCATAATGGGGGTGTGGTGGGGGGGTGGGCGCGATCGATGTGACATCCGTCTCCCCCGTGTTACCCAGTGTGGCTTTTCTGCGGACAGCCTGCCCAGCTAATCTGTTTAATGAATCCCTTTCAAAAAAAAAAAAAAAGACGCCCCATTGATCTTTAATTGGAAGGCGACGGCTAATCACCTTCATAATTCTTTTATCAGAGCGGGAGTTCGGGCAGGCCGCGGAACGAGCGTCTGCCCAGGTGGCAAGCGGAAAGAGCGGGCTTGTTGGGCATGAGGGGAAACGGGACTGGGGGGAGGCTGGTAAACGACTCCCTGGACACCTACTGGTAGCGTACGCATTGGGCGGGGCCCACAGTGACAGCCAGTGGTGCATGAGCAGTCTGTTTAATCAAAGCCCGCGGTGGATTGAACAGAAATTCAAATAATAAGGTGGCAAAACTTGTTCAATCAAAAGTTACACAACATACATTTTTTAAGGAGGTTCACCATCTTACCAGGGTACCTTCAAAAAGACTTGCCTAGACATATGAAGAAAAAACAGTAATGCTGAAATGTCCACCTTATTATGGTAAAATGTTCCTTATTTAGTGTTGTCCTGCATTGAACTAGAAGTGATGGACTCTTTCAAGTTTCCCTTGAAAGGTGTACTTTTCAGATGTGTTACTTAACGTTATTCAAATGCAAATGCAAGTATAAATGTAACTTGTGTGTCAGTAAGTAGGTACTATACCTGCAGTTTGAGGAAAAACATCCAACATAACTGTCTCAAAGACAAACTTGCTCGGATATATCTGTACCCTAAAGAAATAGGATAGGAAGGTGATTAGCCCTTTCTGGTTTATTGCAATTCAGTCTCCAAAAAGTGGATATTGATGCTCAGAACTATTGCCAAAATATCAGGCAGAATGTATGGGTCAAAAATTATGTTGTGCAACCATTGTAAAACCAAATTGGACCGTGAGCTAAATATAAATGTGATCTTGAACTCGCTATTTCACAAAGCGTGGTGTTCATGATTTTGAAAGTGGTCATACGCTAAGATCAAATCCAGTGTCAGGTCCCAACAAGTGTACAGAGAGATTCCACAAAGGAGAGTAGGATCATAAATCTGTGAAGATAAAATATATTACACTGTATTTTCTTCATGGAATGTAGCCTAACCTTATGTATGTTCATCATATTTCATATTTTGGCCTAAGGTTAATAGTCAAATAAATGTCTATTAGACATTCAATTGACAAATGAGTAGACATGCAAATCAAACACAAATTACTCATATGGGCTATTGAGTTCATATAAAATAGGGAAAATCAAATATTTTGCAATTAACAGGGTTGTCAGATGTTTTTTTTTCAGTTGGATTTATTCTACTTTAATTCTAAAAGAAAATTGAGGCCTCAAAATGGCGCCGTCCTAGTGGCAGCCTGTCTTAGTAGCTCCGGAGATTTATGTTAGTTTTTTGTATTTTACTTGAGTATTTTTCGTTTTCTTAGCGCTATTTTTGCTACTTTTGCACGGCGAATTGATCTCACCGTACGGCGAGATGCTTTTCAAACGAATAGGACACTTTTTGATCATTTTATTCGCACTCGGGTCTCTTCGGATAACTGGGAGCCATGCCTGCAACACCGCCAGCATTGTTTACACCCGCGACCAGCTTATGGCTCTGAGGTACCCGACCCTCTTGGCCGGAGAGAGACCCACTGTACCCGAGGAGCTAAACAGGAGACAGCGAGGCTGCAGAGCGGGGCTCAAACGGAGGAGGAAGAAGAGAAAGTTTAAGCCCTGCATTCCCGCAGTTATCACTGGAAATGTGAGATCCCTGGCAAACAAAGTGGACGAACTGGAAGCGCTCGTAAGAACACAGAGGGAGTACAGGGAGTCCAGCATCATGTGCTTTACAGAAACGTGGCTGCACGCGCAGATACCGGACACTAACATCACCATTCCCGGCTTCCAGACGATTCGAGCAGATAGAGACACCACCGCGACCGGTAAGAAGAAAGGAGGGGGGCTCGCCGTGCTCGTGAACAACAGGTGGTGTCACCCCGGGCACATTTCTGTTAAAGAGCGGGTCTGCAGCCCGGACATCGAGCTCGTCGCCGTCGGACTTCGTCCATATTATTTGCCAAGGGAGTTCACCAGTGTAATCGCCATTACGGTTTATATTCCACCATCGGGAAAGAGGAAACAGCGTGTGACGTCATCCACAATGTGACTGCCGAACTACAAACAAAACATCCCGGGGCAGTCATCATCATCACAGGGGACTTCAACCATGTTTCCCTCTCATCCACACTCCCGACTTTCTACCAGTTTGTTACATGCACCACCCGTGGAAATAAGACTTTGGACCTGCTGTATGCAAATGTCAAGGATGCATACAGCTCCACTGCCCTGCCACCATTGGGCAGGTCAGACCACAACCTAGTCCTGCTCTCTCCATTATACAAACCTGTGGTTCAACAGCACCCAGTCATGGTGAGGACAGTGAGGAAATGGTCTCTTGAGGCCATGGAAGCACTACAGGGAGCACTGGAGGCCACAGACTGGGAGGCTCTGTATGAGCCGCACGGTGAGGACATTGATGGCCTTACTGACTGTGTCTCGGAGTACATTGGGTTCTGCATTGACAACACCATCCCCACTAAAGAGGTTCGCTGCTACCCAAACAACAAACCGTGGGTAACCAGCAATCTGAAGGCCCTACTTAACGAGAAGAAGAGGGCCTTCAGATCAGGGGACCGAGCAGAACTCCAACGGGTACAAAGAGAGCTTAAACACAGCATCAGGGAGAGCAAGGACAAATACAGAAGGAAACTGGAACACAAATTGGAGGAAAACAACACCAGGGACGTCTGGAGTGGGATGAGAGAGATTACTGGCTTCCAGAGGAGAGGTGGGGGTGCAGCTGAGGGAATGAACAACGTGCGAATGAGCTGAACCTGTTTTTCAATAGGTTCAACCCCAACCCCCCCCCCAGCTGCCCCCTAACTGATACTACTGATCCTCCAAGCAACAACCCCCACTCCCCCACCACCTCTTGTCACACACCACCCCAGCCACCTCTACCTCCTCCCCCGCGGACACTCACCAAGAACCTTTTCACACCCCACACCCCCAGGAAATCCCCAAAGTCCTCTCAGCCCCCCACCATCTCCTGCAGCAGACACCTCTCTGCACCACCCCCATCACCCCCAACCTCCAACCCGCTGCTGACTCTCACCTCAGATCCTGCAATATCCCCGACCCCCCAGCCTGGACTATACATCACATCCAGCCAGGTGAGGAGAGAGCTGGAGAGGCTCAGACAGAGGAAAGCTGCGGGACCGGACCGCATCAGCCCTCGCGTGCTGAAGGCATGTTCCAGCCAGCTATGTGGAGTTCTCCAGCACCTCTTCAACCTGAGCTTATACCTTCAGAGAGTGCCAGTACTATGGAAAACATCCTGCCTGGTCCCAGTGCCCAAAAAAGGACATCCTGCTGCACTGGAGGATTACAGGCCAGTGGCACTGACTTCTCACATCATGAAGGTAATGGAGAGACTGGTCCTGGCATACCTCAGACCGCTGGTGTGCCCATCGCAAGACCCTCTGCAGTTTGCATATCAGCCCCAGGTCGGGGTTGATGACGCAATCATCTACCTGCTGCAGAAGGCCTATTCTTCCCTGGACAAACCCGACACCGCTGTCCGCATCATGTTCTTCGACTTCTCCAGCGCCTTCAACACCATCCAGCCCAGACTACTGAAGGCCAAATTGGAGAACATGCGGGTGGGTGCTCCCTAGTCACTTGGATTGATGACTATCTGACGGGCAGACCGCAGTTTGTGAGACTAAAGAGCTGTGTGTCTGGTCGTCTGATAAGTAACATTGGGGCCCCTCAGGGAACTGTGCTGTCCCCTTCCTCTTCACCACATACACTTCAGACTTCAAGTACTGCACTGAGTCATGTCATCTGCAGAAATTCTCTGATGACACGGCGATCGTGGGGGTGTATTGAGGGTGGAGGGAGGCTGAGTACAGGGACCTGGTCGACCGCTTCGTGAAGTGGTGTGGGAGAACCACCTGCAGCTGAACGTGAAGAAGACAAGGGAGATGGTGGTGGACTTCAGGAGGAACAAGCCACTGCCGTCTCCAGTCAGCATCAGTGGGACGGATGTGGATATGGTGGCCTCATACAAGTATCTGGGTGTCACACTGGACAACAAATTGGACTGGTCCACCAACACAGAGGCCACCTACAAGAAGGGCCTTAGCCAGCTTTACTTCCTAAGGAGGCTCAGGTCCTTTCACGTCTGCAACAAGATGCTGCAGATGTTTTATCAGTCTGTTGTGGCGAGCACCATCTTCTTTGCTGTGGTGTCCTGGGGTGCGGGCATCAAGACAAAGGACGCCAACAGACTGAACAAATTGATCAGGAAGGCAGAGTCTGTCATTGGCTCTAAACTGGTCACCTTGGAGGAGGTGGTGGAGGGCAGGATTCAGACGAAACTGCTGGCAATCTTGGAAAATCCCTCTCATCCCCTCCACAAAACACTGGACAAGCTAAAGAGCAGCTTCAGCAACAGACTCATTCAACCCCGCTGCTCCAAGGAACGATACAGGAAATCATTCCTACCCACGGCAATCAGACTTTACAACTCATCTACCTCTGTCAGAGCCATGATCACACATCTGGACTAATTCTACCTGTCACCTTCTGCACTACATATAACATAGTATAACGTATACTTAGTGTTTACTATGGACATGTGGGTATATTATCCACATTGATATTATATATCATATTTTTACAGTACTTTTTGCATCCTATTGCACATTCTATGTACATATTCATAACATATTCATAGTATATTATTTAAGGTATGTGTACATCTTGTTTATATCTTGTTTTGTTTTTATTCTCTCGACCTCAGCAATTTATTTATCTATTTTTATTTTATTTTTTATTTTATTTTATTTTATATTATATTATTATTATTATTATTTTTTTTTTTTTTTTTTTTTATTCCATTTATCTGTATTGTTTTAAAACTTACCGGACTGCTATGACAATCTAATTTCCCTTCGGGGATGAATAAAGTCATCTATCTATCTATCTATCTATCTATCTATCTATCTATCTATCTATCTATCTATCTATCTATCTATCTACTGAAATGCAAAGCCATTCAAGGCAATGAGCAATCGCTTTGCAAGGTGATTCCATGACTGCTAATTGCATGCAAGTACCTTGACGGGAACCGAGAGATGGCAATGGCAGATCTGTCTTTGTCGGAAGACCTCGACACATCTGTAAGGGACTTTTTACAGATACGAGGGAGAGCAGTCTCAGGCTATTTATTTGTTTTTGCTTTGCACGGGATTTGCTGCCATAAGAATAAGCCATCCTTTGGAGCCTCAGTTGTATACGTTCCAAAGTCATACCTGGATCAGTGTAGGTGCTCTCCTCCAGGTTATCTTTCCCCTTTTTTGGGTTCAGTGATGGGTCTGGTGTATTGTAGCCGTTAAAAAGCCTAGCAATGCTAACGCCGATGGCAGCTATCAAAGCTAATTACAATCAGTGCATCTATAATTTCCATCCCAAACTCCCCAGCAAACTTGAGAATTCTGTGATGTAGCTGTTTTTTTTTTTTTTTCAAATGTGATTGGTATGATTGATGGTACCTGAGTGTGTCTGACCATCACCATCCATGAATCCTTACACATTCTTCAGTCCAAGAACCTACTATTCCATCAACATGCAAGTGATTTGCAATGCCAAAAGTACACGTCTCAACAATTAACTAAAGCAAAACTATTTGGATGTATTAAAATCACAGCACTTTTACATAAGTGCATGTAAAAGTAAGTATTGCTGAAGTTTATCTCAAGTAGATATTTAAATAGATCACTTCTACTTCTACTCCAGTAAAATTAAAGTATAAACCAAGTGTATTTATACTTTAACTATTCAAGGATTATCATGGTTTAGTCTTTGCTTTTAGTTAATTACATACATTTGAAAAAAAAAATAATAATCTTGGTGTTAGATTGCCCTTACATGTGCCCCACCCCACATCAGTCAAAAAATAAACTGATTCAGATCAATAAACCAGATTCAGAGTGACTGTGGAATTTCCAATCTAAAAGATACATTCTCCCATAACTAAATAAAGCCCAAAATCAACATTTAGTTCAACAAGTAGATTTTTAGTTGGGAAAATCTATTTTATTGCAGCATTTGAACTTGTGACTGGGGTTGGTTGATGCATTTGATGTATGATAATTTGATTATGATAAGGGATTCATATCATACCCATCTACGCACATGACATGTTAAGGCTTGTGTGTCACATGACATCCCCAGGGTTCCCCAGTATGGGCCAGTGTTGTAAGATCTGTTTTCACTGGATTATCTACATGTTACTAGGGATTTTTGCATTACATGTCTATTCATCTACTCACCACATATGTGTAGTAATCTGCAGAACACAAATTTTGGCAATGCAAGACTTCAGTCATACTCCAAAGGAAATTGACAAGGTTTCACTCACAGAAAGTGTTTAAAACAGGTTTTAACAACTAGTTGGCATCAAGACTGTATTAGCATCACTGTTAGCATCCATGTAGAATTCAACAGAAAGGTCAACTCACCAGAGAAAAAGTGATATTTTAGTAGGAAATGCCACCAACTGTGTTTAGAATGTAAAGGTAGTGAAGGTAGAATTGTTTATGTTTGCAAAGGCTTGTGGGATACTATGGCCTGAGAACTGACAGGATGCAGGAAGTAAAGAAGGACAGGAGATGTGGATGGCTGAGGGGCACAAGTGCTACTCACCTGCTGCGTCATGGGCAGAGACAGCCTTACGGGTGGATGATAGTATTACCTCCAGCTCCCACTGCAAGGAGAACCACTGGGTAAGGTGTGGGAGTGAACGTAAAATAATCAGGGGGGCCGTGATTGGGGGGACTCTTTCATTCGCTTGTTCAGTCACCCCTTAGGATGGATCAAACAATATTCACCAATCTGCCTCAGCTGAAGAATGAGCAAAAATAAGGGAAAAAGAACAACAAAAGATACCAAGTGCATTCTGGGTTTTTTTCCTTCCTTTTTAATCATCAAAGCAAAACTGATGGGTCTGATCATAATGAAATATCAGGTGATGAATAGACCTACACACAGTCGATGTCAATCAGGTCTGCGCCATTATTTCTTTATTTTGTCAGTTCATTATATTTTCTGAAGGTTGCATTCTGCATGGCAAAGTATTTGCTTATTCATGACAATCAGTCAAGGCCATTCTGTTTCTGTGTGTGTGTGTGTGTGTGTGTGTGTGTGTGTGTGTGTGTGTGTGTGTGTGTGTGTGTGTGTGTGTGTGTGCGTGTGCGTGTAAGTTCTATTTTCAACCACAAACTCTCTGTATGCGTACGCACACACACACACACAAACCGAAATATTATTAATGATAGTTCAGTTTCTCACCATGACAGTAACACAGCCCTAATTCTGTTATTTAAACAAAAAAGCTTAGTCTCTATATTATATAAGCTCTCAGAAAGGCTTGATTGTGATAAAAAAATAACAGATTATAACTCATAGCACAGAAATGTGCCCTAAGCCATGAAACTTGCTTTTTTATTTTCACAGAGGTAATTTTCATCTCCAGTTTCTTTCTGTCTGTAACACCTCCCTGATCTCCAACAGCCTCGCTTGGCAGTCATCCATGAGAAAAGAGTCACTAATGCAACCCCCCACCCACACACACACACACACACACACACAAATACGAACACACACACATATGAACAAACACACGCACACATACGAAAACACACACACACACACACACACACACACACACACACACTCACTCACTATGCACATATACAAACACACATACACAAACACACACGCACACATGCATACATACATACAGCCACAAACACCTATACAAACACACACACACACACACACACACACACACACACAAGGAATGGAAACACCCAATGAAATGAAATGGGTCTCTTGTTTTGAATTAATTCAACATGAAATCTTTACTTGAAAACTGAAAACTTTGCAAATATGACACCTACTAGGATTATTTGCAAAACAATGATCTAATAAATAATGCTCCAAAAAACAACCACAGCCCTCTGTCAGAACCTCATTGACTCAGTCTCAACAAAAACTGGACGTTATGAATTTCACAAAGCTGCTGGTAATGCTATCATTCAGAGCCCACTCGTAGCTGAGGGCAATAACATAACAGCACAATAACACATATCCTTAGTGTAATGGGCAGAAGACACTGATTTTTGAGCGGTGGGATTAAGTAATACGGTCTGCTGAGTTGCCATTTGCTCTCTGAATGGGTTTATGTTTACAGAAATCTTTCAACCCATATCACGTTTTTTCTCATCTGTATGGTATGGGCGGCCATCTTGTAGGAGTCTTTGGGCCAGATTATTACTCTTCATTGTAGAATTACAGCCAGGTAATGCAACACCATTTTATGTGACCATATGCACCCTGTGGTGTAAATATAATTTTCCTACCATGTTCCCAAATTCCAAGACTATAAACTCTTCAAAACTTGTGTAACAGCATTCAAAGAAGGACTGAAGCTTCTTTTCACATAATTAATATGCATCGCTGATCGGTGCTTCTTTGTTTTTCTGTATATGCACATGTGGACATATCATACACATACATACTCTCACAAACACGGAAAAACAAAGCAGAAATGTGAACAGGTTATAAGATACCAATCAGATTCAATGAAAAAGAAGTTAATCAGAAGTAATCTTATGAAGAAGTAATCTTCTTCTTTATATAAAAACCATGTACCCTTTTAGTTTGAATTATTCCCTGTCCTTATTTTTTATCAGCTCTGAAAATTTTGCATCAGCACACCATGTGCGTACAGCCAACCAGAATAGTATCAGCATGTTTTATGATATATTTTAGTCTGCGTTTTTCATTTTTTACCAGAAGGCATTTATCTTTCTCTCTTCTTGATAAAAGAAAGCTACCATCTTTAGAACTAAATGTTCAACTACATTCTCCGATACTAACCCCTGTTAAACTGTACCCTTTATAAGTTCACCCTCCAGAGATGCACCTTGTACATTACATCCTTCATAACTACTACTATGTTTAAAATTGTCATGAAGTTAATCTGAATGTAGTGTAGAAGGAAAGTTTAGTTTAACTGACTCTGATTTACTTCATGAAATTATATTTTTTTTAAACAGCACCATCCTAAACTAGATCCCTCACATACTCATGCAGCTGTTTTGACATGTTATAAACCCAAATTCATGTACAACACGAAATGCTGTGAAGGTAGAAATTTTTACTTTAATTCACACTGTTGTGTTTACCAAACAATGGATGCTAATCTTACCATGAAATAAAGGAATAGGCAAGAGTTCATTTAGCTTTCCACAGAGGTAAGGGATTTAAAAGCTGAAATATTATACCCACATACAAAATACAGTACACACCTTTCAAAGCTGTTTTTTACACCTCATTTCCTGTTGCCATGGTGCATGATAATTGACAGTAGATAAGATCTGTCTTCTCATAATGATGTGACTGTGGCTCCAAGCAACTTCTTATCAGGACGTCTCACTATGTTGGCCAGATTTCACCCCAGACATGGTGAAGATGCCATTAATTAGTTATAAGAATCCCTGATATCGTTTTTCACAGTTCCAATCGGGGAACGCTGCCTTTCTGTGGGATAACCCTGAATGTCCTCTTCTCCTCCAATAGGATACATCTTCTTTTGTTCACCTGAAGCTGGTCAGCTAAGCTCTAAGTTACGCTCTGATTAATTTAGTTTGTTAGGTCGTTGCGAGGAATTGGTCCCTGACCCACATACGCCCATCACATCACCACTGAAAATGTACCTGATTGGTGGGGAAAGCCCCAGTTTCCAGCTCTAATCCAATCATATTAACATAAATGACTAACAGGGGCCTAAGGAATATGGTTCTTGAATTCAAAACAGATTATAACACTGACATACAAGCTGACATTTCAGTAATAGTTTCAACTAGGTATCACTGTTGGGAATTCATCATGCAAATCAATAGTTTCACAACATAATATAAGACCATCAGGCCCCCTTTTAAAATATATCAATTACCTCTTTCTAAATAAACATACCTGGATACTTAAAGGTTGTGAGATTGCTTCCTCTACTCCACACCACACATCATGATGGTAAAAAAACCCACAAAAACCCACAAGCTTCCCGAGCTGACTTTATTTATGGGGTAACGGGTCTTTTCACTTTGTCATGATCTTGCAAGCAGAGTGGGAATCAAGACTGGAATATATAATCCTGGCAATTAGAAATGTTCTGAAACAGCAGTGATAAACTCTGAGCTGGTTTTTTTCACTCACAATGATTTGAATTTAACTTTCTACACAGATTTGTTTAGCTGCACTTGTCAAGTCCTGTGGACATGTTTATGTTATGTGAAGACACCCAAGAATCTGCTGATGCATGACGATTGTATGCTGATATCACTGACCACAAAGAGCAGATCCCAATACACACAGACTTTGGACTACAGACCTCCAGTACCTCAATGCAGTCACAGAAATCAGCACCTTAAAGACTCAGTAGGTGGGGGTAGCAAAAAATGTGAAAATACAGCTAGATGAGGGCATCAGGAAGTGATGTCAGTCCCAACAATGGGAACAGGAGGGGTGTGTTCCAATACTCGCACACTGCATCCTCTTTTCCTCCACTAGCACCCTGTCTCCTCCCTCTCTCCAGTACTGGGACACTGGAGGGAGGGAGGAAATGAGGCAGGTGTGAAGGGAGGAGGATACAATTTTCGAGTATTGCAGCACAGCCGAGGTATCTGCTTGTGCTGCTAACTCACTAGATATGGGCCATTATGATTTCAAGCCAGTGACCAAAATTGTGAAATAGCTGAATGAATTAAACCATTCACAACCTCTAGGCATTTTTATCCAACATATGTCACTATACCCCCCACCACCTAGTCACCTGGTTTTTACTGAGGAATTTTGGCATGGGAACATATTCATTCTCTCTGTTGGGTTTAAAGCAAGAACACATGGAACAATACAATGACATTACTTGTTGGCATGAAACAGACTTGGTTACCCTTTGTGGAGAATAAATTGGCCCTGTGTTGGATCACAGTAAAACTCTTTAATAAAAGGTTTAAACATGCAATCTGCCAGTTGTATCTCAGGCCAGTGTCAAAACTGTCAGAGGGCTTATGGGCTAATCCAATTGGTGATATCGCCCTCCACAGACAACCAACCAGAATGCAGGGCTCATTTCCACTCTCAAAAGCAGCAGTTACAGCTTCCTCTCAAGGGATCAGGATCAGTATTCATAAAGCATCGCTGAGTATTCATAAAGCATACTGGCGGCTTCTGAGTGCTGATCTAGGGTCACTTTTCCTTAGGATGGAAACACATCCTAGGTCAGCGTTCCTGATGTCTGATGCCTTATGAATATATAAGGGCCCAGCCCTCTGCCCATGACCATTAATTGGAATTCATGTGCGAATTCAGTTACAAAAGGCATCGAGGGCCTACCATTACAATACAGTATGGAATGTGCTGTGTTTACTGCAAAGATCTGCACCCCCTCAGCCCCAACACCGGCCTCCACCCACCTCAATCCTCATTTCTCCAATCACAAACCAGACAAAAAAAATGCACCAAGCAATGAAAGATCGTCCATCGTGGCAGACTGTAATTAAAACGAGTCTGCGCTTGATGAAAGTGGATTCCAATCCATTCCAAGGGCCCACTCTTTTGTTGTTTTTCTTCTTCTCTTTTCTTCACAGCTAGTTTGTGTTTATGACATAATTATAGTCCAAATCAAACAGGACACCTTAATATTTCATTGGGACGAGCATGTGTCCAATTTCAACATCAGTAATGACCCCCGAGGTAGAACAGAGCAGACCTGTTTACCCACAGTAATTATCTGCTGTTTGGGTGTTCCGGGACAGACTGACTGCTGGAAAGAAAAAATCTCAGCCGCAGATTTGGGGGGAAAGTGCCCGCTGACTGGCAGCAGCAATAACGTAATGTGTTTGTTAAACACGAGGATGACTCCTGCTCACTGGAGTGAGACCAGCTGATCCCAAACGCACTGTCACATTACTGTGTCTCCGCTGGTTTGTTACCTCCAAGACCGTCACACTTCAGTGACGATGCATGCTCATGCTGTCACAAAACAGAATCAATGTGTTACTACTCATTTATTCAAGCAAATGAACCATTTGTACTGACCAATCAATATAAAGTAAACATTTTCAATTTGTTTACATTATATTGTTGACTTTGTGTCAGTGACTTGTTTGCCAAGCAGTAAATGTCTATTGCCTGGTAACATTTATAAATAACACATTTTAATGCAATGGAGCCTAAAAATATGCATTTAAAAAATAAAAAATGCAATAATTCAACATTCTACAAATACAAGTCTTTCTGTTGTGTTTACTGTCTGCTCGTAATCATTTACAGTGTTACTGGGCAAGCCCAACAACAAATTGTTGTGTAATTTATTCACACAAATGTTGGTGAAACATTGAAACAATTGTTCAGTGATTACTGGCTTCCAAATGTAATCACCAGCTTAAAATAAGATGATGTAAATTATAATGAATGACATTAAATATAATGCATGTTATTAAATATATTATTAAAGGATTTATGGTTAATTTATGCATCATGTCATCACTATAATTTAGATTTTATACGTTTTTATAAGCTTGTGTGGAATTTTGTCAACCTGGTCACCATGGCAGCCTTATTTTGAAGGATATTCATTGTGAGCATTTATCAACAAATGTAACAATATAATTATTGATACAAAATTTAAAATTTTATAACGATGCCATTTAAATTTTATAACAATGCCACATTTTCACAATATAATTATCAGATATGTTTAAAGCAAACATATCAATATCTTTAAAATAAAATATGACTAAAGGCATATTTGTTGGTAAAGGTAGTTATTAATAATTCAATGGGGTTATTGTTTTTATCTCATTTTCCCTCTTATCAGCATATTAACATTTAGATTTATCCTTTCCAAGTCGGGCAAAGGTGGTGTTAGTATGAATATATGTGACATCACAGGACAGCAAAACTGCTAACCCACAAATGTGAATCTGAAAATGCTCTTCCACAGCGATGAGTTTGGAAATATGAATTTCAGCATAACATTTTTTTTTCTGTTCTAATCTTCCACTTGACTTTCTTGTATGGGTAAGAAAAAAAGTGATGTACTGAGACAAATAGAGAGCAACATTGTTTATTATCCTTGTTGTAATTCTAGATGAGATCTCTGGAGTTAAAAGTGGAGTTGGTTTACATTTTGGGGGGAAAAATCCCTCTGAAACTTTCTTAGGCCTGTCTCTGAAGAATGTTCCCTTCAGAAATGAAAGTGTATTAAATAGTAGCACTGTCTGGTCTTGTCGCGGTGGAATGCGGTCACGATCAGACAGACTGGCATACATTGTGAAGAGGAAAAAAAAAAATTACTGAGGCAGCAAGGGAGAGCAATTCTTTTCTACTGCGTGTACAGTATGTACCGATATAGCTGATCTTTTTACACTCTGTCCTGCGGGAATACATAACTAACCTCTCAATTAGAGACCAAAATATGTTAAATACCAATTTAGCAGTTGGAAAAATAAGCAGTTGGCAAAAATGAAAGATTGTATCATTACTTAAAACATAGTGGAGTGTCTGTAGGCTCATTCTGTTTAAAGAGCTCTTCCAGTGTATGGATGGTCCCCATTGTAGAATCTTGACAATGGCCATTACCAACTGTGGCTAACACTGTAAAGAAATATATAATTATATATACTTATTAAAAAATAGTGCTGTATGAGTAATTTTAGACTGAATTTAATCTCAGCCACCTTTAAAGCGCACTTTATCTTGATTGTTTTTAACTGTATGACCTCCGTTCATATTTAAACCACACACAACCCTGACCAGCCCCACACCACACTCCATTGCTAGACGATACTTAAACCACACATAATCCTGACCAAATTTCAACCACTTTCCAACCTAATCCTTTTTAAACCACATTTAATCCCACCCGACTTTTAGGACGCAGTCCATGCTGACCGTATTTTAAACCGTGCCGGAGCCTGTCTCTTTCTGCCGGAGGGACGAGCAGCTGGGAGCGGTCCCAGGCGGTCATTCTGCATGCTTGGTGGTCTTTGGTTGTAAAGCAGTCGGCCATGTTGACCGTGGAAGGGGACGCCGGGTGATTTAGTCGCGGGATGGAGACATCTGTCCCTCTGATGTGACAGAGTCTGGATCCTGCGGAGGGTTTTCCGAGTTTGACCTCAGCCCACCAAAAACACAAAAAAACAAAACCCTGTTCATTCAGGATGTGGTTTTTCTTGGCCCTTTCATTTTGATCCGACGCTCTCCAGCCCCGTTCACATGGGAGCCAGACATTGTCCATTATTTAAGGGACAGAAATATCTATTTTTATAAATATAATTCTCCTCCCCCCTCCCATTATAAGTGATTCAACAATCTCATACAATGTAGGAAGTGAATTACACTGTGAGGGGAAAGAAGAGAAATGGGAAAAAAAAGTCTTTACGTTCAACAGTGACACTGGAATTCTGGGGGATACCGCCACAATGGTATACCACACTTGTGTGTGACCCTGGTAATAACTGCTTTGGGAATCGTGAAACCATGAGAGTACAAGCAGTCTGTGAGTATGGTGAGAGAGAAAGAGATTGAGTTTTACCAAAACATTAACATCATATCAGGAAGTTTGGTCTCATATCGTCACGTGATGAGAACCTGTGGAAAAATAAAAATACATAAGACAACAAAGAAAAAGCACAAAAGCTGGGGAACAGAAAAATAAATAAATAAAAATCAAGAGTTCCGAATGACTTCTACTCATAATCCAGGGGGAGAAAGAGAGTTATAAAAAGAGAGAGATGCATTTTATAAAACGTGAAAAGTAAAGGGAGGAAGGAAAGAGCATTTTATTTCTCCAAAGTAAAAGGGAAGGAGAGGAGAGAGGAAGCAGACCTCTAGGACTCCAGTCCTTTTTATAATCAGATGGCAGAGCCAGCGCCGAACAGCATTCTCTGGGCTTGAGGACGGAGGATGGCTTGCAGATGTCCATCTCCGTCTCCGCTGGAGACAGCATAAATTAAAGGGTGCTGAAACCTAACACTGGAGACACTGCACATTTGATTTCAGCCACTTCTACCTCCTCAAAGCTATATTTCCTGTGTGAAATATCGTGAACAATGTCTTGTGGTATGTCCCTAGGCAGTATAGGGAGACCCCAAAATCTGGGAGAACGGCAAACTGTGCTCCGCTATGTAATTACAGATGGCTGTCTCCCCCCAAAAGGAGGGGAATCACCGCTGAGTGACATCTCTGTACCCCATCTTTGAACAGGAGCCAAACATTATCTGAGAATTTTTTTTTCTAGTGAATTAGAGACTAAATGAAATGAATGTAATTTCAAGGTCTATTTGTGAACTTACATGTGAAAGTGTATGCTTTCTGTTTTTTCTTTTTGTCCCATAAGAATATTTAATACAAAATGTCAATATGTGTATATGTGCATACTCTGTTCAGACTGTGGTTTTCAGATTGTGACAAAAGAGTGGAGAAGGTGTCAAAGTGAAGTAGATTGGGTTGACCTGAAATCATGATTACAACTTATAGCTGTCATTATTTAAATTTCTGAGGCAGAAAAACTGTTGAAGTATCTGAACTCTTTTGCAAGGCGCTGTATATATTTCCGTGGCTCCTTTGACAGATATGCTCTTTATGCTTTTTCTGCGGGTTTTTTTTTTTTTTTTTTGCATACCATCCATCTGATTAAGTCTTTGAAGCTGTTTATGTGCTTCTTTTATATACCATTATTATTGAAATTGTGGAGACGGATTTGTGTTTTGTTGTTTTTGTTTTCACATCAAAATCTGGAACAAATGAGGCAATCACTCAACTTCCCACAAGCTGATGTTTCCCAACGTTTGTTCCCTCGGTCCTTCAGACGATTCCAACTCTGGTCCTGACATCATGGTTCGAGCAATCAGCGCTCAAAATCAAGAGCGTTCCAGTAAGTGTGCCGAAATGAGGAGCATGAGCAGGGGACCTTTCCACGGCATTTTTTTTTACGCTGGTCGTCCTCTCTCTGATGATTGACCTTCTGGACGGTGACTGGATTCTTTGCTTACCGCTTGTGGTAGGAGCTCCTCTTGAGTTGGAACCCAAAACTAACTGGTGTCAAGGTCGATGTTCTAACCCCTGAACACAAAACCGTCTGTTAGGTGAGGTAAACGTGCTTTTTTCTTAGTCTTCATGGAAATAGAAAATTCGCCATCGATGCTTGCAGAAGCTTTGTATTGCGATGCATCTTTTTAGTGCTCTGCTCTCCAGTAACGTCATACAACCGAGTGCTTTCCTGTCCAAAACCGCTGTACGTTATACAGTTATGGAATAGTAATGATTATAATGTAGTGGAAACTAGTTCATTTGCATGAATAAATCAGTTTTCTTTCATCTTCTATTTTACTCGCAACACTGTATTCCAATCTCTTGATTTCATCCTGATTTTGGTGGAATATATCTTAAGGGGTTTTAATTTGTGTGAGTGATGAGAAAATAAACCTGATATCAATTAGTTTTGCATGCAATTATCTTTCAATCCTTGAAGTATATGTCATTGGTTTGGGGAGAGGAGAGGGGAGGGGAGCGGAATCTTCTCCTCTCTGGCCTCCACTGGTAAAACAAGTTTCCGATTACAGCCAGGAGAACAGAATCTTTGGTTTGACTCAGCCATTCTAAAATTCAGGCCATTTATTCTGGTATGACTATATTTATTTAATCTACATTTGATACTATATCCTCAAACTCCCCAAAATTACTGTCTTGCACCTTCACTTAAAATGGTAGGAGCTGTAGGTTAATGAAATAGCTACTACTTTTGGTTGTGACACTAACAACTGGTGTGACTTCTGTTTGTTACCTAAACCTATTTAATGTACCTTTGCTAGAGGCTCAAGAAAAGAGCTACATACCTAAATTTACATGTTTATGTATTTTATTTGTTCACAAGAGAAGGATTTGTGACGTACTCAGTGAATATTATTTTGATCAAAGAAAATTAAATACAATTTGATCAATTGGCCTGAAATCATCAGTTACATAAATGAGATTTCAGCAATTAACTGACTTGCACAGACATGATAAAGACAAACACAGTACACACACACACAAACACAGGCTAACACATACAGTACATACACAGGCTAACACACAAATGCCCACACACACACAGGCTAAGACATACAGTATGCACAAACACACACGCACACACACGCACACACACACACTTTTACCCGTGTCTTCAGCGCACAATAACATCTTTGTCTCCAGCCCTTCCCTCAGTTGGAGACAAAGATTTATGTAAATCTCCTGGTCTGCTGTTAAAAAGCACGGCGCTCCATGTGAATCCGCGCTCTGAAAACGGGGGTATTGTTGTCGAAAATGACAAGGCAGCCTCTTAATCCGAGAATCCAATCCTCCGAACGTGTCACAGTGCTCCGTGTGGGCAGGCGAACGGGAACATCAAAAGAAATGTTGTGCGCACCTCACTAAGTTGTTATTCCCACGGACGGGTTTTTTTTTTTTTTTTTTTTTTAGAACTAAAAAAATAAATCTGAAGTCTGAATGACTGAAGCAGTTTGAGGTTGAAGTATTAAAATACAAAAACCCAGTTTTTATTACTTCTTTGCAGAAACAAAAAAAAAAACAGACCTGACTGGAATGACAGTATTGCGAACATAATTCACGATAATTGGTTTGAAAAAAAAATAGCAGCCCTGTCAGCTAACTTTGGTTGGAAAGGTGTCCCTAGTCCTTAGTCTGAGGAATGAAACATTGCAAAATAGAAAGGATGGAAGTGACACACATTGAAAAGCCACATGTAAGTGCTCAGAATGAAGGACATAGTGATACGAAATAAGAAAAAAAAACTATTTTATCCTCCATCTCCTCCTGAATGGAATTTGTTCAGACAGACTTTTGACATTTATGAAATACTTTTTTCTTGGTAAAGAACAATGCGAGGAAGATCTTAAGGTGAAGTTCAAGCCAGAGAAACTTCGGGGGAAGGCATTAGCTGATAACTCTATGGAAAAATTTGGAAAGAAAATTGCATAAAGACTTACAAAATGGATTTGCCACTCATTTGAGAAACTCAAAACTGTAAATTGAGAAGCTCGTTATTTCACCTCATAGTTCACTTTTAATAACAGTGCAGTGTCAGAACCATTATTTTTCTAATATCTTTTTTGTCACCTTAAGAATCACCGGCTGTATTCAGGAAGTGCCACAGAGTAACTGACTGGCTTTCTCCTCTCCATATCCAAACGTTCCCCATCACATGCGGAAAGCCAAACCAATTCAGCACTTCTTCTGCGAGACACTTTTTCAAAAGCAGTCCAGATTTCCTCGCTTACATTTTAACTGGTTCTGTCTGCATTCGTCACGCTTTCAACGCTGAAGTAAATAAACATGGAGTAAAATAAAACGCCATCGAAAAGAAAGCAGGATGCCACTGGTTTGCAAAACAAATGCAAAACTGCCGCACCAAACTGGATTAAACGCGAGCCCGGAGGGAGGTGACGGCAGATTCTGTGATGGACGTCAGGACAATCCTCTGATTCTCTCTGACAGCCTCACTGATGTAGGCAAGGGAGTCTTTTCTTCTGCCTCTATAAGCAAAAATCCCTTCTTTTTAACATGTTATTTCATAGACTGAATGCCCCATCACCATCATCATCATCATCATCATCATCATCATCATCATCATCCCTCTCCAAATGTTTACCCACCACCTTAAGTCTCTGCTCTGTTCTCGGTCCAATGGCAAATTCCTGGGCCTACACACAGTTAAATTCTTTACTTATGTCCACATTTCATAAACACATTACAAAGGACATTTTTCAGATGCATGATGTTAGGACTTGACATATCAAATGCACTAGTACAGCACACACACACACACACACACACACACACACACACACACACACACACACACACACACACACACGCACACAAAGCCCTTGAGGAGAATCTGACAGCCCTGTCAGATGTTAAAGTCTGTCACCGCGCGGCAGCATTAAGACGACGGCCGAGGTTTTCAGTCATTTTGAAGTCTCCATTAATTGGAGACGGAGTTGCGTGGATCCTGACAGCTCTGTAGCCTCTGGATAACCCTGAGCAGCACGTCCTAATCCCGCGCCATTTACATCACAGATTAAGGGAAGCGAGACTGTTCAGAGATCCACCACATCCCTGCTTTATCTTCCACCGTGGATTAGATTTCTATTTCCGTTTTACACAGACAGGAAAGGGAAATCGGGAGCTTTGTTTTTATTGCGTTTTAGCCCAAGATTGTGACTCATTTATTTTGACATTTCTTAAAGGGTTCCAGTGGATGTCAACAGCTTGCCCACTAAAATAAATATGAAGGCTATTGTAAGGACCTCCTTTGTTTCTCTTAGATACCAGTTTAAAAGATAAATTAGATGGAACCATTTGCTTTCTGAAATTTCTATCCATGGGATTGCCCAAGATCTATATGTAACATCATAAACATTCATAACTCTACATAGTGCTTATACCAGCCTAAAAATCATTTAAAGAGTATGCCATGGTCTCATTCAAAAGTGTCATAAAAATTCACATTATCGGTCTTGACTGGCAAATTGCAAGTTCTGTGTGCGGTGATTCACCGTAAGGACAAATCCTGGAGTCAGGGCTGGGGCAAGCTGCAGTAGAGAGCCCCATGGAGGACGTCAGTCCGGGCCTCAGCGTTGCCCAGTGGGGGAGCCGGCTAGCAAGCATGCAGCGTCCTGCTAGCAGCCCTTCCTTAGCAGAGCCCCTGGGCCTGCTAGCCTTTAGCAAGTCAATAATTACTCAGAATGGAATAAACAGTGTGAATGATCCATTCTTTCAATTTACCAGACTGTATGAGTGCTGGTTCTCTTTTTCTTCTCACGTTTCAATAATTTAACATTTACGCTGTATAGCCTTGATCTGTGCGCCATAGCACCTCAGCTGAGTATAACCGTCAGTAACATAGTTATTTCATACTCTCTTAGCTGCATAGTATTACAGAGTATAGTTGGGGCACATTGGAGGCAAAATGTGCTGTGGTGATAGGTGAGAGAGGCTACATGACTACCTAATGGAAACGCCTTGTGTGAGGCGTCACGTCTGTGCAGGCTCATTAGACTGAGCTCTGGAGAGTGGCGGCTAACGTTACTTCTTACGGATGAGTGTGCTTGTCCTGATAACAGAGAGCTTGTTACAGTTTTTCCAAAAGCAATTTCTGAAAAACTGTGCCTTTATTTAAAAAAAAAGCTACAAGCTCAAATCCATTAACAATTTCTGCAGAAATGTAGTCATTGCTGTCAAAATGTAGCTATGTTCAAAACCATATTTTCTGGACTTGAAATTAAATTTGGAGGCGAAACACTGATACAAGCCAATGAATGAATAGACCTTACTGAATACCAATTTCACACTGCTGTGATAAATGAAAGATACTCTTGTGAAAATCTTTAGTATGTAGTGTTAGTATGCTTTGGCTTTTAAGAGTTGTAAAGTATCACTTATGTACAGTATTTCAGTGTTCCAGATTTTTACAGCATATACAGGCATACTCAAATACAAAAGATCACAAAAACAAAAATATGTTTATTGTGTTTTTTTTCCAACTTAAAGCACTGTTAGCCAATAAGCATGATAAAGCAAAAAGAAAAATCTGGAAAATGATGTGTAGTATTGAGACATGAAAAATAAACAAATAAAATGATAAAAAGTATCATTTAGCATCCTGTCTCTAATATTGACCCAATCAGAGTTTTACATCTGAATTGTAACCAATGTTCTCCTTGGCCAAGAATTGGAGGAAATATCCTCTGACAAAACACATCCACCCCTGGCATGACTGAAAGTATATATTCAGTATATACTTGCACCATTGTTTAGAGTAGGGGCACATGGGAATTGTAGTCATACATCTTTAATCAACATGCCAAGACTGAATTCTCTGTTTGGTTCAGGAAGCTGGTTTCCATCAAACCAGTCACAGGTTTGGTGGACATTTGCATTGCCCCAAACAACAGCGTACATGGGCTGCTGAGGCCGGCCTTGCTCTCTCTGATCAGGTGGGATGAGACCGTCTCAGGGTGGAGGTGCGCACTGTGGACTAGTGTGGCCGGGCCCTAGGGGAGCCATGGTAACTGATGGGTGCAAATAGTGATATGTCCTCCATGCTCACCAGGATTTTGTGTGTTCATCTGATAACTTAAATCTATCATTTTGAGGTGCAGAGATGTCCATGAAAACACAAATAATTTCCTTTATGGCAAGTGTGTCTAATGAAGAGAATTGTCAAATTTCAAGAATTTTTGGAAGAGGGTTAATGTTGAAATTTGTGTTAAAGCAAGTTAAATGCCTTTAGTTTAGACAGTTTTGTCTTTACTTTTGTATGTGAACATGAATTTTTCCTCACTGGAGTCATACATACAGTTCCAGTGTGAAAAAATACTATAAAAAGGGATGACATTGTAGAAACTAAAATGTCTAATTTTTCAGAATAAAAAAGGCTTTATGATGTTCTCATATTCCATTTGTGTGATTAAGTCTTAGTGCTCCAACAGAAAGGCAAGCCTTTCTTTACCAGGGCGACTTACATCTCTCTCGTTCAGAACTGTCTCCCTCCCTACCTCTCCATCATTCTCACTCCATTTGGGTAATCCTCTCTTCAGCGTTTGCTACAGGGCGGGTCACACGAGGTCAGGCTTAATCATTCAATTGCCTAGCATCTGAACTAAACCTACTCTCTGGTCCCAGACCAATGAAATCTAACCGGCTCCTATTCTGGCATTGAATAGAAACATAAAGAAAAGAATAAGTAGAAAATGGTACAAGCTTTGATAGAGACCTGTCGTGCAGTGGAATCTGTGTGTGACGCTGGTGATTTTGTTAAGCGGTAATGTGTGGGGTTTTATAAAGCCAGCTGCTGATCAGTGAGGTGATGACAGCTGCTGAACAATATAAAACAATGGGCAGGATTTAGTCCACAGTTCTACTTCACTTCTCCTTACAATCAGATTCCGGTATGGCGTGACCTTTTTAAACGCAAACACTATGTCATATCTGAGATTGTCAAACTGGTTTTGTAAATATAGGCCTCTGTGTGTGTGTGTGTGTGTGTGAGAGAGAGAATGTGACCAAGAGTGACATTAAGTAATTATTTTTTGTACGACTTGTTATCGTTTTTTTATGAATTTTTATGAATTTTTGCATTGCATTATTTTCTTATTTCTTTCAATTTCATTGTCATATTATGCACTGTGGGTTGCAAAACTACATGAAAGTTATTAAAGTAATAACTTTAACATAAAGTATATTAAATAAAGTTCATTATTATTCTTATTGTAATGATTATTGAGTGTCTTTATTCAAAGCCTCGCTCCTTCACCCTCCATCTTCCAAAAATGATAGTTTATTTAAAAAAAAGAGAGGAGATGTCATTTTTTCATCCCAGTCCTGCAGTTTTATTAAATACAAACATTAAGAAAAACAAACAATAACAACGGAATGTCAATGAAACGGTGAACAGCAGCAAAGCACTTAAACTCAATGGACTGTTGAACCTGTGTCACAAAAGTTGTCCGGTTGTGATCGGGGGTGTCTCTGAGGTTCTGATTACCCCGACCCTCCAACACCCCACCAAAAATAAAAGCAACTTTGTTTTGTAAAGAAGGGTTTAGGCATACAGCGGACAAAGTGGATAGGCCGAAGGGATAGACAGTGCATTCGACAGGAGCCATCTCTGAGCCCATATCAATGTCACTTGTGAGAGAAACCGTATTGTCAGAGCACATCTGTAAGGCGGACTGGGGGTCCCTCCTCTGAAATAGGATTGTGTACTGAGTAGATCATTAAAAGAAATATAGCGCATTCGGTATAGCGCGAGGAAAAAAAAGGTTGACGTTCAGGGGAGTTCCTCAAATTGTGCCCTTGGAGGCTGGAGGCGATGGAAGTTTTGAACCAGACCAGCTCCCACTGGGCTTCGTTTTGGGTAAGGGCATTTCAACATAAATAGCTCATCAGTGGGGGAGAAAGTTGGGGGAGGGGCTCCCCCACACCAACATATATAATATATTGTGTGTCACCATCATGTCGCTCTCCAGTGCCTGACAACTGACAAAGTGTTCATGACAATACCAAATGCATTTGCTTTGCCATCATTCGTTTGTCTCTTGTTTTTCTCTCTTCTCTTTTCTTCGGTGATTGTGTCTGCATGGATAGTGCATAAAGCAATGGTAAGTACGTGGGCCTCCTCTCTCAGGCAGGGTGGGGTAACAGTGAGGGTGGGGTACTGTCCTATACACTTCATGCTGAGGAAAAGTGGGGAGTACCCAGACCAACAGGGCTGTTGCTTATTAGTGATGTAAAAAAAGGTCAAAGGTCACAAATAATGCAGAACTCTTCCAGTATCTGTGAGAACACACAAAAGGAAAAAATAAAAACAGGGTACTTGTAAAAAAAAAAAAAAAAAAAAGGTAATACAAGTAAAAACATGTTTGCATTTTGTGTAGCTAAAAGGTTGTCATACAACACTGTAAACTCTTCTGTACAATTGGTTCTATTTTTAGAATAATAATTCTTCTGATATGATTTTGCACCATTTTATCCTGCCAAATCAAAAATATATATTTTTTATATATAATGTGGCAGCTTATGAATTCCATTTTGATTTTTTTTAAAGTTATTATGTACCATCCCCAAAAAAGAAAATGACAAAAAGATTCTTTAAGTATCTTTTTTCACAAAGGATGTGCAAGTCAATAACATTACGTCCCAGTAAAACGAAAGACAAGAAGTGCCAACAAAAGTGTTTGAGCTGACCATTAACATCAATTCCAGGATGGGAAAAAACAAATATGGTCAAGAAATGTCAGACGTTTCTTGTAAAACAGAACCAGTAAAATGTAGTTTCTGCCGCAGAATCCCTGAACAGACAGCAGTTTCCATTTTTTATACAACGGTCTGATTGTAGTCCTGGATTGTTTCGATCAGTTCTTTTCATTACATCCAAGGCAAAAACAACTTGCTTATTCAAGCTGAAGATTTTTTACAGTTACAGCAACAAATCAATTTAAATTCAATTGCAAAATATATTTTTTTATGATTTTTTTTTTAATTTTGGAAAATGTCTCTGGCATTCATCAATATAACAAATACTGGTGAATTATTTACAGCTGAAAAGTGTTGTATATATTTACTCATATTTACTAAAAATCCCATCACCATGGAAAAGGTATACATATGACAACTATGGCATCAAGAAAAATTTTATAGTCAAACTTAGAAAAACAAGAAAATACTTGATGGTTGAAAACAGATGTACGAACATATCACTTTACCCTTGAAATTTTTTTCCAGCAATGTAAACATACATTAAGACAGCGTGCACTTCTTTTTTTAAATTTCTGCTTTTCCTTACTTTCATACACTCTTTTCATGTATTGTAACAACTCACTCTTTGTATTACAGTACCTCCAGAGGAACACACTCGTACTCTGATGCGAAAAAAACTCTACAAAAAGTGTCATTTTATGTATACATAAATATATACACATAAACATATTCATGAAAATGCTATGTTTTTCTTAAACTGCATCAATTGGCCTTTTAGATTTTACTTTTGAAGTAAAAATTTTAATTATGTGGGTGACTTTCTATATGTTACTCTAGCTTTTTTTTTTTTTTTTTTCTTGACACGAAAAGTTGTGTAAAGTGGAAATGATAGGAATATTGGTAGGTTACCCTGGTGACAAACTGAACTGTAGCGAAGACATTGTACCTGAATTAACAGTTTTATGTCGTACCATTGCTGAGAGAGCCATGGTCTTACAAGCATTCAAATACCAGATACCTCACTGTGTTATGAAATTACTCAGTGATCTAATTTAAAGGCACAGAAGAGCTGTTAGTCCAAGAACAGTATGTTTTTTTTTTTTTTCACTCATGATTTCAGTAACTGAGCCGCGTAAGGTCCATGGACAGGGTGCATTCCTAATACTCATCATATAAGATGTATCCTAAATAGCTGGGTGTAAAGAATGTTTTTAATGTGGTATCTAGGAAGAATAGCAGTTGCCAAGACAACAGCTAATGAGGATTTAAAAAAAAAGCAAATCAACAAATAAAACTCTTAACCAAACACTTTCACCTAAGTCGCGTCATGAACACTTTCTTTTCCTTCTTAATAAAACATCATTTGACATGAAATTCTCTGTATGTGGTATATGGTCAGTTTAAGAGTTTAAGATTTTGGCTTTCAAAGAACAATTATAGGTGCCTTGTAAAACTTTTTTTTATACTTTTTGAACTAAACACTAAATATCAAGTATGATACACGCCCAGGTCTTCCATTTCTGGAGCTGGAGTATTTTAAAAACTAAAAAACCCCAGCTGTGTTTCTCTTACACATGTGACAGGAGGACCACAACAAGAGTACAGACAAGAACGCATAGTTACTATGCCAGTGCAACCCAACAGAAAGCCCCTAAGCTCCTCAGCCTCTGAGAGAGCTACCGAAACCACAACTTCCTCACCATCGTCCTAATCACTCTTATTAAAGATAAAAACTCTAATAGGCGTGAAAGCAGTGTGATTGAAGTCACAAATGTTGTTTTTCAAATATGCAAAAGTCTGCATCCTGTTTAACTTCAGCCGACAGCTCTAGAGCACCGAGGTCTGCCAACAACGCTCAACACTTGAGTCTGAAAATATTACCATCCTCTGCTCATCAAGTACAGAACAAAATGCTTCACTCTCAAAGAGAATGTTAAAAGCTGTTGCTACTACATGCAGTGAAAGAGGTGAAGGAAGACATGATGTCAGACACTCTACGCTGTATTTGGAGAAACGTACCCTTTCTCAAAATTCCCTGACATGGTGTGTGGGCTGGTAGATTTGCCTTCTAACAAACTCACCGCTTTTGCCTGTGTTTGATCCATGTCACATTTTCGTTTTTTTTGTTGCTTATTAATGTCTTTTAAAGTTATGTGACGAGGACATACACTTCCAAGTTTGAGGTGCAAAGCAAAAAGCCCTGAACTTTGACTAACACTTTTCGGATATGTTCATTTGAGTTTTAGTGAGGCTGAACGACACAAGAAATGTTAAACAAAAAAAAAAAAAAAAAAAAACGATTTCTCAGCAAGTTTGTTATCTAGTTTGGATTGAATCTCTCCCCTCTCAGAAGAATTGAGCTACCTGATACAAGCTGTTAAGCTGAAGAGGAGAAAAATGACAGCTGGCAGTGTTTCAGAGTACATGTAGGTGAGTTTTGGTAAATGGATCTAAGCCATAAAAAAGTACAAATGTAAATGTAGCCATGCTACTCATCATTGTACAGGATATGTAAATAGCCAGACTGTATATCCTCTCAGCTCAGAGCACAGGCTAATGACCCAAATTCAAAAGTACATCCTAATCAAAATGCCTGGAATTTACATTGATATGAAAAAATGTGTGTGGGGGATATTTAATATCAATGTAAACATTTTGATGTACAGTTCTAAAGAACTGGAATACCTCAAGAGTAACAGACAAGCAGCTGATACTGCCTTACTATTGTTTGGTACGTGGTACAGAAGCATAAGTATTAAATTAAAATTTACTATTTTAATTCCTCTCACAAATGGAATCATGAATGCCAAATTCCTGTTCTGTTTTACTGTCATTCAAAACTGACATTCAGTGCTTATATACCCAATCACACATATTTATAAATCAGTAAGTTATATTAAGTAAAACCTTATCAAAAATCTGAAAACCCTACATGAGTGGATTGTTGTCCGCACTTCATCCATCTTACTGTTATATGTGATAAAAATAGCTAAGCTATTTTGAGTAAGTTTGGCTTCTCCCTCAAGAAATTACTTGGGTAGCTTAAATATGCTAGTACCTTGAATTGGCCTATAATATAATTTAAAAACAATAGTATTCCATTTTGACAAAAAAGTAAAATCTCAGCATATCACCTGGGTGTTAAAACATAAACCCCAGTACATAAAAAATGAAGTGAAACCCGACATCAGGAAAACGAAAAAAATGTACCTGCACATGTCAAATATCAATACAAAAATTCCAATAAATACAGAAATTATTGCACAGTTAAAAGGCTCTGTGAATTCCTCACCATTTAATCCTCAGATAGAATTGAGTGGAAAAGGTATACCCCAAAATGCAACAGTTTAGGCTTTGACTAAAATCTCAGAATTTCCTGTCACCATTAATTCTCAGGTATCTGTTTTTTTATGTAAGCAAAAACACACAAAACAAACAAAAAGCATCAACAAATGATTACCCCCTTCCCCCCTTCCAAAAAAAAAAAAAAACTTGGAAAAAAGATTGTCCAGCCACAACCCACATGCCTATCTCCCTCCTTAAAGCAGGACAGTAGGCAGACGAGGCGATTTTAATTCATTTTTTTTCCTGGGAGGGGGACAGCCGGTGAGCTCAGGTCCGTTCTGTTTGCTCGAGTTTGACTTCCCCAGGCAGCAGGTGTTCACCGTGCCACTTCTTCATGTGTTTCTCCAGAGTGCTGTACACACTGAAGGGCATGTGGCAGATGTCGCAGCGGTAGACCTCCTTACCGTACTGGCCGTGGGTCTTCATGTGGCGGGTGAGCTTGCTGCTCTGGGCGCACGCGTAGTTGCACAGCTCGCATTTGTAGGGGCGCTCCCCCGTGTGGCTGCGCCGGTGCACCGTCAGGTTGCTGCAGTTCTTAAACACTTTCCCACAGAATTCACAGCTGTCGCTGCGCCGGCCCTCCTTCGAGCTGGGCCGGCCTGGCCCGGGGCCCGCCCTCAGGTGCGGGGTGCTGCCCCCGCTGGCCGTCCCGCTGCGCCCCGAGAAAGCCCCGTCCAGGGCATCCCCAGGAGGGGTGGAGAAGCGGAGGCTCCCATTTTCGGAGGAGTGCTCGGATGAGGTGGCGAAGGGGGACTGGCGGGAGGAGGTGAAGCCCAGGAACGGGTCCTTAATGAAGTGGCGGGAGGCAGCATATCCCACAAGCCACTGGGAGTACACGTTCTCGGAGGGGATTAGCGGGACTGGAGGCAGGTCCAGCTCTCCCTCTAGCTTGATTTTCTTGGCAGAGGAGGAGGAGGACAGGCTGGTGGGGCTCGTTATGTGGGTCGGCCGGCGGTGGAACAGGCCTGTGAAAGAGTCCCCAGAGCTCCAGTCCCTGCCGTTCTGGGTCACCACCTCGGGCCCCTCCCTGGCCCTGCCTCCCACCCCTGAGTCTTCATCCTCACCCATATTACGCTCCCCATCCCCGTTGCGTTTGGGGAAGGGCGTGGGTGGCTTCCTGCCGTTGTCCAGGATCAGGCCGCCATAGCGATGTGGCTGAGAGTGAGGAAGCACAGGGCTGCTCTCATCGCCCTTCCCCCCAGGGGGGATGCTGACTCCATCACCGCCCCTCTCGTCCAAGATGGCCTTCGGCCCATTTTCCCGAACGCGGCCAAACCGCTCAGCTGACTCGCCACTGAAGCCTGACTCAGGCCTGCTCTCATTCTCGGGTTCCTCTTCCTCTTCTTCCTCCTCCTCTTCTTCCTCTTCTTCCTCCTCTTCCTCCTCCTCTTCGTTTTCACCCATGCCGCTGCCCTCCTGGTCTTCATTCCTCCTCCTTCCCAGGAGGCCTGCTTGGCCCTTGGCTCCGCCCTCCTCCCCTGTGAGGTCGCTGGTGCCAGGCTCTGGGGAGCTTGTTCCTGACATCCCATCCTCAGAGCGTCCAATTATGGACTCATTCTTCCCGTTGCCCCGAGGGTGCATGTGGGTCTTCATGTGCCTCTTCAGCTTGCTGGCCTGGGAGCAGGCGTGGTCGCACAGATGGCACTTATAGGGCTTCTCACCCGTGTGGCTCCTCCGATGCACTATCAGGTTGCTCTGGAACTTGAAGGTCTTCCCGCAGAACTCGCAGGATTTGGATTTGTTTGAGACTAAACTGGGGGCCGGAGGTGGTGGGGAGGGGCCAGAGCTAGTCGGGGGTGGGACTGAAGGAAGGGGAGGTGGCGGGGTCCCAAGGAATGGTGGGCGGTGCCCCGGCTGGAAAAGGGCAGGATTGAGAAATCGGTGCAGGGGGTTGGCGCGGCTGGGCGAGAGGGGAGCGGGCGGGGCAGAGCCCGTGTTTCCTGCCAACTCCCTAAGCCGACGGGAGAAGTCCATGGACTGGGACTCCATGGCGGCTGCCATCGGATTGAGGCGCATCACCCTCTCGAAGGCACTGGGGTGCTGGGACATCAGTCCCAGGTCCTCGGCGCTGAGCCGCTCCAGGTGGGGGCGGGGGGGCGGGGAGAGGAAAGGGGGAGTCCCGGGTGGCAGACGGCCCTCCATGAACCCCGGTGGTGGCTCTCGCAGCATCGGCGCGGCCATCCGGAGCAGGTGGAACGGGTTTCCATCACCCAGGAAACCAGTCAGGGGGGGCTGGGGCATGGTCTCCATCCCCATATGTGGGGGCAGTCCGGGGGTGATCCGTGGGCTCAGGGAGCAGCTGGAGGAGCCAGGCTCTAGGTAGATCCGGAACCCGTGTGTGTTCTGAGCGTGCTGGAGGAGGAACCAGGCACTGGAGAACGGCTGCTTGCATGTCGTGCAGATGTAGCTGCTCGGCTCATCTCCACCTGCCAGAGAAAAAAGAGAAAGGAAGAAATTAGCTAAAAGTTATGTATAAGAATACATAAGCATTTATTTCAAGGGGTATCGTGATTTAATGTTTTTGATATACTAAAAATACAGACCATTTGTGAAGCATATTTTGTTGATACACACAACAACCCAATAAAAGATAAAAAAAAAATTCCCTTCTGTATATTTGTACAGGAACTACTTCAGACTTCAAAACTATTTGCTGTCCACCTGTTCACCTGTTCCAACACATTTTGTGCAAAATTTGGTGATCAATACTGAATAAAGCATTATTTTTTCAAATTTTTTGCCAAGCTTCAGCAAAACGTACTTGGCTTAACTGTACTTAACTATTATTGTATGAATCTTACCCAAGCATAAATATATTCTGAAAATAGTACCAAAATGTTTGCAAAATATATTTTCTAAATAAAAACAGTGATAAAAATGTTTTTTAAAAATACCCTACATGCTTTTCTTTAGTCTATCCTATTTAATACCTTGAGTGGAGCTCACCACATGTGTAGAATAATGACCCCACACACACACACACACACACACACACACACACACACACACACACACACACACACACACACACACACACACCTCACTCAGAGATGACCGTAAAGATGCTTTGATAAGCGCAACGACCCATCCTTTATGTTTATCGCACACATGTTAATTAATTCGAGATTACAGCAGTGAACGATAACGCCCTGTCGCCTCGGTCTGTCCGAACAAACGATAACTAATGAGGTCATTCGGCTTGCATCAGTTGTTTAATAGGATTAAAGAGACAGGGAATAAAAGTCTAATTGACTTGGAAGCACAAACATATCTCACCCTCATTATAAACCTATCCCGCGGAACTGGCGTTGGACAATTAACTCAACGGGGGGTCCCTGCCTCACAAGTCATGGCAACAGCCCACTGCATGAATTCTCCCTCGATATTACTGATTGTGTTCACTACAGTAAAGTACAATGACAGTTTTATTTGTTTGTTTATTTGTTTTATGATAGTAATACAACAGGACATGTCATGATTTGCATGTATTGTATACTGTCCTTCCATTACTAAATGAATATTTTACAGCCTTCAGGTTATTCTAATAAACAGCTTATTGACATAAAGAAAAAAAAGGAAGCAGACAAATTACAAATATGAAAACTGGAATATTAAACATAGTTGACAGGTCATCAGACTTGTATGATTATGAAGTCTCTTTCTATGATGTGTGTGTGTGTGTGTGTGTGTGTGTGTGTGTGTGTGTGTGTGTGTGTGTGTGTGTGTGTGTGTGTGTGTGTGTGTGTGTGTGTGTGTGTGTGTGTGTCTCCAAAGGCCTTTCTGACTCATATTTAAGATGTGTATACTGGCATCCCATGAATTTTCATAAGGACCAGGTCTCCAAAGTAATTGTCTTCCATTTGTAAGTGTTAACGAAATTACCCTCTTATTGTGTCACTGCGTTCCAAACTCCCCCAAGGTGTTCAGACATCCTGATTTATTAGGGTACATTACACTCGTTCATCTGCGAGGGTGTGTGCCGAAACATAGTACCAGGTCACAGATTGAAATCTAGAAGGCAATTTAATTTCACCTTAAAAATGCATGATCTGAAATTAAGATGCTTCCAAATTAACCTTGTCAAAGAACGAAACGTTACTCTTATCTCACCCGGCTTGTCTGTAATATAGAAACATCTTTTCTCAAACACAGTGAGTGTGGGATAAATGAGCATGCTTTGTATTAGTCCAGTATGTAAAACATTTCACTGTGAGATCTGTGAGAAAACACAAAAAAACAACAACACTTTTTCAGTGGGTCCATTCAGATCCGACATAGAAATTGGACTGAATGGACCCGTTGAAAAAGTGAGCTGAAGTAACTTCTCCTTCCCTTGCAGTTTAACTCTGTCCAACTTCCAGGGGTGTGCTTTGCCAATAAACCAATGCAGAATTACTACATCTGAAGAATCTGACAATAAGGAGTGCTTATGGAATGATAAATTGCCCCAGCCAACCAAATCCACCCACAGAAACCTGTAGGCACCAATCAGATTGCGGAAAACCTAGGCCAGAAAAGTTAACAAAGTTGTCCAGACACTCTTTGAGAGACCGAACATCTGTGGGCGAGACTCCATGCACCGGGCCGCAAGCCTGGGCGCTGCTGGAGGAGCGCTGCCACAGGCCCCGCTTCCTCCCCTGTTTAGCTTGGCTCCGTTTCACATCGCGCTTTGGCAGGAGAAGAAAAGTTTGGAACACACACAGAGGGAAGAGTGAAAAAGCGAGAGGAGACGGAGCAGGGGAAGGGTGTGGGTGAGAAAACTGTGATGACTTAAAGCGCAGCTCAGTCTAATGGAGGTCTGTCACAGGCTATCGCGAATGTATGCACACTCTCAAAAAAAAAACAAGGGGAACAACCAAGGTACATTTCTGCTCTTCACTGGAGAATAACTGTTGTATCTTCTCCTTCAAAGATAATGATTCTGCAACTGTTTTATATTTGTTCCTCACAGGCAGTATGACTAAAGGTACAAGGGGATGAACCGTGTACAGTTTTATCCCAATCACTTTTTTAGTGGGGAAAAAAAAGTTTATCTGCGAGCAGACTTCAATGTGCATTGGAGAAGCGCTCGCTTAAGCTACATCAAAAGAAAACACTACTTGAACCATTGGCAGTGTAGTCCTTAGAGAGAACAAGGCGCAAGGCTGTAAGGGACACATGTGTTGCCTAGGCCTTGCAATTAGGCATTCCTTAGCCTGGATAAGGATGAAAATGAAGGTAGCGTTTGATATTGAAATGACTTCAGGACCTTTCCTCTGGTCTCCGGCTCACTTTTTATTTCCCTCCGAGGAAGGGGGAGGGGAGGAGATGAAATGCGACGCGTGTGACTCTGAGTGGTGGCGGTACACCGCCGGTCTCGAGGCGGGTGCCAAACGCCAGCGTGCCGTGGAGAAGAGGTGGGCGGTAACAGCGTTTCAGAATTTACACCCCCCCCCCAACCCAACCGAACCCCCCCGCCCGTTTCATTCCCGGGGGGGATCGTGATGTTCAGCTTTCAAAAGATCTCTGCCTCTGCCTCAGCTTCATTCAAAGCCCAGGTCCTGGAAAAATTTACATCTCATCTTGAAGGGTGTGCCTTGTGTCGTTAAAACACAATGCCCCCCATCCCCCCATCTCCCCACTCACCATGCAACGCCAGCATCAACACCCCCCCCCCCCTCCACAATTCCCAAAGGAAAAATTCCACCTGACAACCGATGCTGCTTGTCTCATGACAGCTATGAACATATTTCATCCGCATCTAAAATATGCAGGGGGAAAAAAAAAAACTGGCGAGAATAGAAGCAGCACACTGCAACAAAAATAAATGGGGTGAGTTGTATAATGATGGGCCTTTGTCTGGTGCCGTGAAAAAATGAACGACCCATTGTAAATCATTCAGTGCATTCTTTGGTACATGCAAATATGGCTGGTGATTCGTTGATTGGCCAAGAGTTAACAACAGCCAAAGCCTGAGAACGGAGCAGAGAGTCGCCAGTCTTCCTAGCATTAGCACAGATTACAATACTCTCAGTTATACGTCATAATGTGTTATTAAGAATCTGTGCAATTTTCAAATACTAGTCTGCGATTTTTGAAAATGTGACCATAGTTGGAATGTAACCTGTTCCAGCCACGTAGTGTAATGGTTAAGGAGCTGGGCTTGTAACTTCTAACAGAGATTGCAGGTTCAATTCCTGGGAAGTGTCCTGCCATGGAACCCTTGGGCAAGGAACCAAATTACCTCAGTAAATATGCAGTGTACTACACAGTGTCAGCCCCTCAGGTTACCAGCATTGAGAACATTCATGAAATGTCATTTAACCTGCATAACCATCTCACCTAGAAAGAACATATATAGTATACAGAAAATGCACCTTTGAGAAGAAAATCTTCACACCCAAATTATCTCATTCCCTCTGCCCGGAAATTAGACACAAACAGCCGCACTAAATAAGATCAGCGCTAAACTCCCAGCATTCCCCTGTTCCCGCTGAGCATTCTCATTTTAGATCGCTCAGACACGGCCCAGCAGCCTCTCCTAATCGCTCCATGCAGGAGTCTTTCCCACTTCTTCTCTCTAACTATTACATTTCTAGCAATTATCGCAGTCCGAGCTAGTTAAACGCTGTCACAGCATGTGCAGGCCAACCACATGTTTTGTGGTGCTTTGTTTTCAGCTTGATGACCTCGCTAGCACTTAACGATCAATTTGTTTTGCGGTAAATGTAGTGAATACTTAGCCTTGTATTTGCGTATGTATGTATGCATGTGTGTGTGTGTGTGTGTGTGTGTGTGTGTGTGTCTGTGACTCACATCTGAGCTACAGAATGGTATAGTTACCACAATACAACAAGTACTGGTATTAGAATGGTTACTACCAAACCATACAACAACATACTCAACAGGGTGGAGAATATAGTATAATGGTTAGTATGAGTCAGGATTGTAATGTTCTCCAATATGCAGTTCTTCTCCAATATAAACCCTTATGAAAGGTAGTTCCCCTGAACTGCATCCAAAAATACCGAGCTATACAAATGAGACTGTGAGCACAAAATATAAGCTGAGAAAACCATTCAGGATATAAGTATCCATTACATGTAAATCCTTGCGCCACATTGCTACCCACCTGTGTGACACACACACACCCCCACACACAAATATTAATAAAAAAAATATGTAAATTCCATTTAAGACTTTGTCAATGTATTGCATATTTATTCACAATTCGTTTGACACATTTTGTAAGTGAAAGGGGAATAGCTGCAAAGTGCAATATTGGCATGTAAAAAAGTTACAAACACTTAATCACTGCTGTATGTAGAATATGGGAAAGGTATATTTATTCTTCCTGGATTCTTGCTACAATAAAATATTAACAAGGAATAAACTCACTTCATACCACAACTGCCAACTGTGTGCATGTTTAGACCGACGGTGCATTCCACTATTGCTGTCAGAGCACTTTTACTTTTGGCCTGGTTTTGCTTGTCCCCATTCTTCATGAAGTGCGTTCATCGTATTATTTTTTTTTCCGATCTTACCCACAAAACACTGGATTGAGTGTTAGTTTTACCCAGGCACAAACATTCCTGATTCAATGCCTGGATCAATGACCACAAAGAGTTTATTAACTGAATCAGATTTTGTTTTAGTTCTGGATTAGAACAAAGCCTGCAACCACATTGATAGTCATTTGATATTCTTGGTAAACATTGTTTTATACAGTGATACTTTGTATTGGGGTGGTATGGGCCATGTCTTTGCTCTTTATACTCATGTCCGTGAAGGCTTTAAGTCAGTGATTCTCATTCCTGGTCCTGGAGAGTCGCAATGCATGCTGGGTTTTGTTGTTTCTCAGAGCTTAATGACCAATTAACACAGCTGATTACACAGTCCACCGCACTCACCTGGTTTCACGGTTCTGAACTTGCTGTGGAGTTAAAGGTGAGAACAAAAACACTGCGGCTCTACAGGACCTAGTGTGAAGACCGCTGGTTTAAATATACTTTAATCTGTAAATTGCTTTGAATGAACACACCTTACGAATGAGTTTATATAAATGTAATGTGACCTACATGAAACATAATGAAAGGCTATGATCTCTCAGCGTGATTCTAAGGAGATTACTAGAATGTGACAGCCTTTTTCCATTGTCCAATACAGGATTATTCATGACTTACGTGTATTACCCTACAGCCTTTGATAAAAAGCTGGCTTCTTTGACCCAGAAACATCTCCCGTCTACAGCTGGCCTTTCTCACTGTGCAGGTGCTTAAGTGATTAAAACAGGGATGCATTTTCCCCTTACTGTCAAAAAAACTCTTTTGCTGCACGGATTCCCTTTTTTCCTCTCTTCCCCTGCTCTTGTCCCACTGGAAACACAATGCATATGTAGGGGCATTTAGATCACAAAATCCGTGGGATCAAAACACGGGATCGATAAACATGGTGGTGATGCGCCGACCCTGAGGGCAGCCCCAGGTCTTTTGTAGCGACATTGGAAATGTCGCCCACGCCAGAGTCAGAGCTCTGCATGTGAAGCAAGGAAGACAGCGCCAGCCCCGATTTGCATTCGGAACAAAGGCGATGCGAGCGCACGGCCCGGTCGGCGCACAAGCCCCTGGGGTGGGCCACCGCCTCCCTCTCCGCGCTTCGTTAGCACACCTCTGATCTGGGGGCCCTCTCATGGCAACCGCTCCCGCACCTTCATGTTCCTGACGTCTTCTTTAGGAGGATCACGACCAATCAGAGGTGACTGCCACTATGTATATAACCCCGCCCACAGAACGACAAGATTGCCAACAAGTATTTATTTATTACTTCCATCAGTTTGTTTCATGCATCATCTTATTAAAATAATTTATAATATAAAAATATTAATATTCAAAATTGTCATCTATACATTTATTTTATCAAAATAATATTTTAATTCATGTTTATTTTTCACGTTTTTATGTGTTATTTTATGTTATATTGACATATCTACTATGCATATTATGCTTTGATTACACTGATGCAAGAAAGTTACAATTTTATTATTTGAAAAGGGCCACATTTAACATTTTTTACTATTTATTTTATTTTATGCTGCCTGTAGCTCTTAAATCCTGTATATGCAATGTAATGTACATGCATGTATGGATGGTGTCAGGCATAATTACAACTTTAATATTTATGTTTTGGATCACTGCCACTTTTGACTAAAAAGGGAATGATTTGGGTGGATAACGGGATGTTAAGAAACACTGGCTGTGCTGACAGACAGAGGTTTGGGAGAAATTGAAGCCCCCCCCCCCTTTAACTGGATGCAGTGAGTGAGAAGCAGCCCCTTCAGTACTGTGTAAGAAAACCTCCGTGATTTAATAACTGTGAAGGAGATGGAGGATTTTTTAACACGTCCTTGTATGACATAGCATTTGAAACCCAGAACGCACAGACAGGGTACAGAGACACACCCCCACCCCCCACATCTGCTCCTCGTTCTCCCGTTCCAGCTCCCCAAATTCTCCGCCAGGTCCTTCAAGCGCTACAGAATCACATTCCAGCACAGGCTTTTTTTCTCGTCTTTGACCACCTTTGTTATTAAATGACATTCATTCCTACAAAGTCGCTGCAAAAGTCTCTGGAATTAATAAAGAGTGTTTATTTCTGGTTTCTTCTTAGCGGCAGTTTTCAGCAACGAGAAGCAATGAGAAGTGTCATACACAGTGTTACACAGCGTTATAGCTATGGTACTCTCAAATGGGGCCCACACACCAATATTAATTAAAATAAAGACAATGAAACTAAACATAAAAAAATTAATGAGATCTGTGCAAAATGTAAACTGTGTAAATGTAATTGCCAGTTAACGATATTGGCATGGCACAAGCAAGATTACAGTAATTTACAACAACTTTGTAGTTTGTAGTTGTAAATTACTGTAAGCTATTAAAAACTAAATATAGCTTTGACACAACTATCATCACTTTCAGTCAAATAAGGAGATAAGTATTTATTTTACTTTCACTTTTACTAAATATATAATCAATATATCATATAGTTGTATATAATAATAATAATAATACATATTTGACACCTATTCTGTTATAAACTGGGCTAATGGTGGCAGTCTAAAAGGCCTTTCACACTGTTAACCCCCACAGAGCAAGATAGCCTTCCTGAGACACTTCTTTCTGAAAATGTGAAAGTAAAAGTGAATTTGCTTGCATAGGAAGAGCAGATGCACAGGTTGTGTATTTACAGACCACCTACGTGGGCATTTAGAACTGCTTCTGAGGAGAATCCCGCCCTCCCACCCCGTCCCGCAGCGGTTAGCGAATCTGACATCTCGTCCAGAGAGAAAACAGCTGCAAAACAGTTTCTGTTTCCCCGAGATATGCTGCACGTCTGAGCGACCAAGCTAGCTTACTGTGTAGCACAAAGCAGACAGTGAGGCTCAGGGAAGAGCATATCAAAGTGTGCTGAAGTATATTCAAATTGGTAAATAAGAATGACAGGTTAATCTCCACATACCTTCTGAATTAGATGTCTTTCAGTATGAAAGGGAATTGGTGACTGCAAATGCAGAGAGGCCTAGAATAGAGATCTATAATAGTGGAAGCGATGGGTCCTGCCCCATGTTGAGTGTGCAATGGAAACAGTGGATCTGACAGAGACAGAATGCTTGGCTAATAGCCTTGCCAAAGAGAACCCAGTCTGTAATGCTGGACTTTAATCTCCACTAAGGACGCCGTACATGGGATAAATGAAGCTGTGGAACCTTTGCAGGAGGATATCTTGGGACTGGGGGACGTGTAGGGGGTTTGGGGATCTGTGTACCACTATGGTTAGGGGAGCGGGCTGTACCCCATTGTATCCCTGGGCAATTAATTTACAATCCAAATACCTCCAGTAAATATTCATAGACTGTGTAAATAGTTTGTAAAAGGGTAAACTGTTTAAATTGTTCTGGACAAGAGTATCTGCTAAAGACATAAAAGATAAAAAGAGCAGTTCAAACAACAACGCACCTCCAGGAATGTTGGGCTTTGGGTTCATTTGTCAGGATAAAACCTGTGAGCCTCACATTGGTATAACGCATGGATGTGGTTAGCTAAAAAACCAGAGGTCAGTTTCTACTGAAGCAGAGTCAGTATGTGAAATAATTAACCATCTAAAACTAAATACCACTTTGATACACACAAAAAAGTGATGTGGTGAAGTGGTGAAAGTAAAACAATGGGGAACAGTAAGCTCAGCCACTTTTTGTGATGTAACCAATACATTCTAACCAATCAGATGAAGGCGGGGATTGAGAGCGGCAGTTTTACCCATGAGACTCAGCGAAGCGGCTGAACGGTGAGACGTATGTGATTAGCGGACAGCGCCGTGTTCTGGCCGTGCGGCGAGAGGCACCTGATCCTTCTCACCAGCCCTCCCATCTTAGCGGTAGCGACCAATGAGGCCATACGTTCAGAACAACATGACACTATGTGTCCATTTCCTCCTGCTTAAACTCTCCCCAGTTGCATTCAAAAAAAGAAAATAAGGGAAAAAAATAGAAGCTAATGGGGATTAAAAAAAGAAACTCCAGAAAGTAATTCTGGAAAAACCATGGGAAAGAGTGTAGCCCCAGAGGAGGGTGGAGGGTGGAGGGTGGAGGGTGCAGAGTAAGCCGGAGTGTGGGGGGGTACGGCCCTGGCACAGTGTGTCTGGCTCCACGCTAACTGAAACCAGGCCCCTCTGTAACCACTCCAGGCTGTTTTCACTCCCCAGAAACAGAGGGGGGGGCTTCAGAAATATGCCAGTCCAGGCCAGACTCTGCATTTAAAGAGGCGGTTCTGGACTGACAGAGGACCCTAGCAGACAGGGAGGTCGTCTTGGGAACCGCATGGATGCTGGGATTGGATATCTAGCGGTCAACATCCCCTGCCCCCCTTCCCCAACCCCCGCCATGCGCAGATCTTACAAAAACGTAAATGAGGATGTGTCTGGTTTATTTTTTTGTTTTTGTTTAATTCATACACATCCTCGGGCATTCAGACACATCTTGTGTGACGGCTGAGTTTTATTTCGCCAGACTAGCTAAGCGTGCGCATGTGGAACGAGGAACTTCTGACACGGGTTCTTGTGAATATGGGCAAATAAAGTAACCGTGGAAAGCCATGGCTCCTGGCATGGAATCATGGAATAATATTGGGGCCTTAAAATAAATAAAAAAAAGAATTTCATTAGCAGGAGCTGCTGGTTTCATTCCACTGCGTTTAGGTCATTTCTTCTGTTCAGGAACGTGCATATGGCTCGATGGCCATTTCCCATCACCAATTTTCTAACGCTCTGAGGCTCCGTCACTAATATTCTAAAGTTCTGTCACTAATGTTCCAATGAAATTCCAATAAATTGTTATAACGATATGTCTATGGTGTCATAAGGTTAATGCTGTGTCTCTAAAATTTGGATTTTGTACTGCTGAAACTTCATTTTATGTTTAAACATTCTGACATTCTGTTTCTACTATTCCAATGTTCTAATCTTATAATGCTCTGCCTGCAGTTTTGTAATCTAATGTTCTTCAGTACCCAGAGGGAAAATAAAACAGCTGTCCATGATAAACATTTGTGAACACTTATGTCACTGTTACAGGCTGCCATAGCATGCGCTATGTCAACACCTCTATCAGATCACAATGTCATGGTAATACTACTTATGACTTAGCTGATGAAATACAGTAGTGCACATAAACCCGGCCCGTCTCATCTGGCATGAAGGCTTATGGAGATTTCACTGTACATTACTCCTCATAAGCCCGCATTTGCAGAACTGGGTTGCCATACCAGCTCCTGTTTTCAGTTGTGATTTGCATTTATTTTGTATGAGGCATCTTTTTTCTGAGACTGTTATCGTACAGGGGTGGCAGTGTAGTATAATGCTTAGGGAGCTGGGCTTGTAACTAGGTAGAGGAAGGGCACTGTCATTGCACCCTCAAGCAGGGTGTGCCACGTAATTTGCTTCAGTAAGTGTCCTGCATTATAGATTGTCATTGTGTAAAAATGTAAGCTGTTTAAGCTGCTCAGGATGAGAGAGTCTACTAAATGTATAATAGACAATGCAGCACACCGGCTCTTGTTTTCACTGTTGTCCTCAACTCACAGACAGATACTTATCAGTTACCATTAACTTTAGCACCTGCTAACTGGTTCCTAGCACAGTATTTGGAGCGGTCCCTTTCAGAGCAGACCCTTCCTCTGTTTCGCTGCAGTGGGTGGATATGGATAGGGGCCCTGGAGCCGGGCAGTATGGGAATTAATGACACGTGTGCCCGAGGATAGCGTGTACAGTACCGTAATGGGTCCCAGCTGCGCCAGGAATCCAGTTCCATTTAGGAGCAGCCCCAGAGAGAGGAAAAGGCCAGCCAGAGCACCTTCAGGGCCAATCAGGCCACGGTCATAAACGCTGCTCAGATGTGCGCAGGGCCAACCGCACACGGGGACGGACTACTTTTCCTTTCCCTGAGAACAAGGCAAGATGGGATAAACTACCATGTCTCCCATCCTCAGTATGCCAACCCACCCCCACATCCAGCCCATCCCCATACCTTGTTTTGGGAGAGTGGGGTTTGTACCCATTGCCCCATCCATTGAAACACAGACAAGAGTAGCGTCCCCCAGAAAGAAAAAAAACATAAAAAACGTTTAGTTTTCTTGAATCCGTTAATCACCCTGAATCTGTTCCCGATGCTTCCCAGGCATCTAGAGGGCGGGCCCACCTGCGGTCACCTCCTCTTCCTGCGGAATTGTGTCTGCTCCTCATGGGTTTACCAGAAAATCGCTATTGAGCCGGTATACAGCAAGTACGACCCCCAACCCCCTGTTTAAAATCAAAGCGCTGCAACATGATCCAGCGTCTTTGATACGCTTTGATATAAAATTGTTGCAAAATGGCACACGTACAACATGTGGTTCGCCATGGTAACGCAGACCCCATCTGAAGAAGGGGAGTGGAACAGCCGCATTTGGGGTGAACCTCGTAAAAGAGTCTTGCATGTCAGGCTTAACTAATGTCTCATTCCCAGATGATATAGCTGCCCAACTTTCAGGAAAGAGCTTAGGTAATACATCAGCTACCACTGACAAATCCCAGGTTAAGTCAGTGGTAGTAACAAGGTGGCAGTGGATGCTTTAAACGATAACCTACAAAGGCTACAAAAATCCACCCAGCAATGATCGGTTGGAGTGCAGGAAGTCAAGGGCTAGAAAATGTAACAGTTCTTCCACATTCTGAGTGGTTGCGCTGGAGACGTTTCATGTGAAGATGCTTAACGGCAAGTTTTTTTAGCTTCTGATTTTCTGCTTCTCTGGGGCCTCCGCTGACAGACAAGGCCCCGCAATACCCCCAGACAGGGAGGGGTGGAGCCAGCAGGGATCCCTCCGCAAAAATGCGCTAACGACGCCGTGACGATCCCAGAGCCATTTACACCTCAACGCTTCCCACATTCACTTTCCATTAATAACATAACCTCCCCAAACCCCATCCCCCCCCCCCCGCCCCGCCTCCTGATTACTGAGAAGCACAGGGAAATCTCCACCAGTCTCAGGAGCACAGCTGTAATGCTACATGGCTGGCTGTTGTGAGCCTGATTAGAATCACCCCTCAGCCGGGAGAGGGGCTCACCTTGCTGGTGCTTCAGTTGAGGGTTGAAATGTGTTGGTGAGCCACACCCTCAGCTATGTACAGCGACATAGAGAAAGAGGGAAAAAGATATACACCCCCCTCCACACACACACACACACAAACACACACTTGCACACACATTAATACACATACATATTAACTCATACATGTGCTCACACACACACGACCGCACAAACATGAACAGACACAAAACATTTATACACACAAGCACATACTGTATAACTATTCATGTTCTCACATGCACAAGACCATCTGTACAGTAGGTGATGTTAAGTCCAGACAATCTTTTTCCCTGAACATTCCAGGGACAGTTAGCTTTGCATGCCAGGCTTATACCTCTCTGTAACACACCTGGTGAAACAACAGGTCTAAGGTGAAGATATGGATTCTGCCAAGCAATTCAAACACAAGCAGCTATATGACATTGCGAGACATACTGGATACATCACAACTCTACACATGGTGCAGTAAATGCTGTTTCCAGATGGCAAGGTTGGAGAGTCGAGATCTCTCAAGATTCAACCACCTGCACTACACCAGTGCAAAGAACACAAGGAACTTTTACTCCATTATGGGTGGAGTGAACTTGCTATTGCCACACAAAGAAGTTCTGAAATCCCCTCTGTGCCTCGAGTTGGTACACACAGTGAACACAACCCACAAGAGCAGGTGTGTCGACCAAGCATGTTTCCGGGTGACAGAGGTGCATGCCAAAAGTCATAGAAAAGTGCGACGAAGACCGAATTCACAGTGAGCAGAGTGACCATATGCTGCCAGTCAGCTGCAACGTTCAAGCAAAACCTCCACCACAAAGCACTATGATTGGCTACAATCTGAAAAGAAAAAGGCTGAGTAAAGTCTTATTTTCCCATCGATATCCAACATCTGTTCCTCTGCCCTGAACTTAAATGAACAGCTCTACAGGATTACTGTATAGATAATGGTCTGAAATTTTTGATACTTTTCTTAATAAGCCCATGAATGGCAGATGAGGAGTCTTCAGTTTAAATCATTTTGTGGTCTAATCTAATGACAGTAAAAGAGTTAAACAGTGTATGCTGCTAATTAACTAAATGAGCTAGAGTAACTGGTGGAGACAAACACCCTCACACGGAGGAATGAGTTTGCTCATCCCTAAAATAAGTCATGGGTTTCCTAGCAACAGCAACCTCTGATTGTCCAGACGCTGATCGTTCAGACGCTGATCATGCAGAAGACCCATGGACGCCAGCTTTTTCTGGGCAGCTGCAATGACTTAAGACATGTTTAACGCTCTCCATGGTTACCATTAGTCAGCGTCACAGTGGTTATAAGTTTTAGAGTAGCATAGAATAACTTCATTTTTCCATAGGACACCAGAATAAATCAATTTTAAGATTCCAATTTAAAGTATATGTTTGCCATCTCTACCATTCCTGATAAAATTAGGACAAACAACTAGCCACAATCGAAATTTGTCTTTAACAAGAACGAGAAAAGTAAATAATGTTTTAAGGCCAATCCAGCAACGTTCCTTGTGTCTTAATGAGACTTCCATGAAGCTAAACAGATGTACATACTGGAGATGTTTACCATTACTTTCCTAATGTTCTGGGAATGTCCTGGTGGACCAAAAATTGTTAGCTGGGCAGACGGTGACAAATGCCAAGGCTAGCAGACCGAGAAACCGAATAGTGTGAGGGGAGAGGGAAGGCTCTCTGTGATCTGATGAAATTAAAAGCGTTTGGGGCCCACTTTACTGCGACGCCACCCAACGTGTCGACGTCTTAAACTGACATAAAAAAATAACACCACAGAGGCAACGGCATACTCTTGCGGTGGAAAAAACCCCAAACCCAGAACTGCCGCATTTTTCAGACAAGCTGTTTCAGCTTCAGGGGACTGTGGAGAGGTGGGAGGAGGACTGCTGCAGTTGCAATTACGAGAGAAAAAGGCCTCCTTAATGATTTCAGGTCCGTGATTCCTCAACCGTCAGGAACAAGTTAGGCGAAAAACAGCAGGGACAACGGCAGAGCTGTCGCTCGGTATGCCCTCGTGATGGTATCTCCCAGAACGAAAAGGGTCAACCATGTTGCCACCGCCCTCAGATATGGTCCAGTCAGCATGGGCCCTGCATGTTGAAAGTCTGTCATGAGGCTGTCAGATGAAGTCTGTGAGCGCAGTTGTTTTTTAAATAGTGCAGACACGGCCTTTGAGTTTTTACATAAGGAGACATGCTTGGGGGGTAACTGGACATCTCTGACTCAAGGGAATTAATCAGGAACCAAAATATGCTACTGTACCTTATGATCCTTATGTATCTGACATGCTAACTCACATTGTGTCAGCAACACACTCATTATTAGTCTGGCTTAGTCCAAGTATATTACTATTCTAACTGCATTGCAAACTCATTATTGAGTGATTCATTCTTGTTAATGAATCCATTAGCTGTTGCTAATTAACCTGACCTTATTTTGAAGCACTGCTAACTATTTAAACAAAAGGATTAGCATTCCATATCTTCCTGACCCCAACCACCAAATGCCACATGTCCATTCATTGGAGGAACCCTTGGCAGGCTCACACGGGCTCCGGCTCTCTGTACCCAGCAGGGATGACTGCAGCTCCAGTTCTGTAGGACCACAATTCCACATCGCTTCCAGCTCTCTCTAAAACACCAGCGTTCCCAGACCACAGAGGGGAACTGAATTGGTTCAATGTGGACAGAGAGTAGCTGAAACAGGCTGTTCAGTGCAAGGCTGAAATGATGGCAAGCAGGAACTGTGTGGCCCTCCAGGACCACGACTTTGTGGCCCTGCTAGAACTGCTGCCCCAGAGCTCAGTAGCCCTGCTAGAACTGCTTGATTATAAAAAAAAGATAATGTTCGCCTTTCAGGCACTGTGGCTGTGTAGGATTAGGGTTGAGTCGTCCTGCAGCCCCTCAGAGCGCACTTCAGCTGAGAAATACACTTCATCAGCAGCTGCACACAGCCGGTTAGAAGGGGCAGCCATGTAGCATAATGATTACAGGACTCATCTTGCAACTTAGAGGTTGCAGGCTTAATTGCCAGGTTGGGCGCTAGCAATGAACAAATGATTGAAGTATTTCACCTGAATTCCTTCAACAAATGTCCAGCTGTATAAATGAATGGCATGTGAACTGCTCTGGATGAGGATGTCTTCTGAATGCCTAAAAAGTAATGTAACAGCACCTGGGAGCTTAATGATGACTAGGGCTGCTTTTCAGAAGTGGACTGTTTGCATTTTACCGTGTTAAAAATAACAAAAAAAATAAATAAACAGCTACAACAAAAACAGCAGCACATGCGCTGGGATGGCAGCCAACGTGTTCCAGAGAGGCTCTGCGCGAAGGAACTGTTTCCAATTTTCACTTCAGAATAATCAAAAGCATGGCGTTACCTTCCAAGCCTCTCCTAAGCGGTGAGGTTTTTTTTTTTTTTCTCCCCCATCTACTTACAAACACAATTAAAGAAAAAAAAATCGACACAATTGGACGATGAAATCAGCGCAAGACAAAATTGGCGGTGGCCTTTATGTCCCAAATGAGCGGCGAGTTTATTCTCTCGCCACGGTAGGAAAATGTTGAATTCGCCAGCATGTGACAACCATAAACCTGCCAACCAGATGGCTCAATGATGCCATGAGAGACGTTTTAACCCCTAGCAGCCAGAGAGCTTCACTTTTAATAACATCGGAAGTACGGCTGAACTAAAGTTGCAGACATCAAGAAACCTCAAGAAGGCTTTGGCTGCAGAGAGACATGTTTTGTAAAGACAGTCATATACAGTCAAAAAAAAAAGCATCAGAGATCAATGCGGCCGAGTGATAGCTGAGATAAGTTCTATATAACTGTACTCTGAAGTGATATTAATGAGGCTCTTTCTTTTGGCGATTCCTGTGGTGGTCAGTGTAAAATAGCAGTAGCATGATAGCCCAAAAATTTTGACTTATAGGCACACCTCTATACATACATAATGATATTTACACTTTTATACCACTGCTCTGATTTAAGGCTGATTGAGTGAGTGATTCCATTTTATAATTAAAATGCGAGATTGACACATATTCCCTGAAGACATATGCTTCATGGTTCACTTGTATCAGAGAAACACATTTCAGACAAGGTTAACTGTGATACAGAATTGCCTGATCTTTCCCCTTGGGAGCGAGGGATACGATTACATTGTGTTAGATTATAGTATCAATTTTAACAAAAGTATATGGGTCATTCTGTGCCTTAGTTCATACTGTTGTATGTGACTTGCGCTGGCAGGCATGAAGTCATTCATACTGTAAAAACACCTGTTCTTACAATACATTCTCACCCGGAATAATAGAATAAAATCAACCAAAAAAGTACAAAAAGAAAATTACCCCTTCAGGGGCTGGACTCTGTATAATCAGATTCATTTCTCTGTGAATGCACAGCAAAGTTTAAGAGTCCGCAGATTGTGCTGGTGAAGTATGTCCTCATTGATAAAAACACTAAGGGTGATGGCAGAAAACTCTGGCCAAACGCCAGGCTTTAAACACTTTACCCAAAATCACGCTCTCATATAGCTGAACGGACAGACAGTCACAGGCATAAACACACACATAAACACATAGGCACGCACTATGCATGTTCATAGACAGACAGACAGACAGATGTGCTCAAAACCACACAAAATCACAGATCACAAAAGTTCTCTCTTTAGCACACATACAAACACACAACGCACACACACACACACACACACACACACACACACACGTCTATGTAAAAGTTTTTTTTTTTTTTGCCAAAACCACAAGTAAGGGTCTAAAATTCCTTAAGTAAATACAGAGAGGAACGGGGTCCCCGTGGAGAGCTCTGAACTGAAAGACTGCTTTTATGAAAGGCCTGTAACTGTAATTTCAACCCTGCATGATTGGCCCCACAGGGTAAACAAAATAAGTTTCATCTTTAGGGAAAAAAGCTCAAAAATAAAAAAAATCAAGGGTACTGAGTAGTCCCTTCACCGAATGCCTCTATGATTAAAGTCCTATGGCTACATATCCACTTAACAGTAGAAGAATATAAGACCAGACCAAAAGAAAAAAAAACTATCAGGGCGGACTAACAGAACACCATGTGAACATGTTTCTTTTTTTTTTGAACGAATGATTTTGGAAAGCAGTTACTGAGGATAGAAGTATCTGGTAACTCAATGTTTTGTTTTTCATCTCAAGATCTCCTCAGATGTCCACCATGTTATTGACTGTGGTACCAAGCATCCAAAGTCGAACCATGCCAACACTGACGGTAGGCTGAGTGCAATGAGGTAACAACGAGCCCCCGCCAGCCCCCATCCCCCCCAGGCCACCTCCCCCCATGTCATCGGTCTCTAGCCACCCCTCTGCTGGATTGGAAATGCCTGCTCAGGTTTCAGAACAGGATAAAACTAGTCAGGCTGACCGTTCACAGACACACAAGTAAAAAGGGCTGGTTTAATGGACAGGGAGCATGGCCTGTATCTTAGATGATGATTTCCTGTTGATAACAGGTTAATTTCCGAGGTGGGGCACTGTCACTGAATCAAAAGTATGGAACTTCACTTTCTTCAATAGTGCCTCAATACGCTCCAAGCTGCATAAGTATCTGAAAAAGGGTGTGTACAGCAAAACTAAAGAAAAAGATGATAAGTGTAATTTAATTTATGATAATTAAATAAATACTAATTGGAATTTTCATCACACTCTTATGCTGTAGGGACCCCCTCATTTCTAAAAACAACCTAAAGCTAACAGGTTTGCAAGGTTTTAAAATGCATTGAGAAAATAACAAGAACATTCACTGTAAAAGGTTGTAATGACAGAGGCGACAAATGTTTCCAGTTTCGACGGTATGTAAATAGTGCTTGTGCACAGTCTTACCCTGTCATTTCATCCTGGGTGTGCTGGAGGTACTGGGTCAGTCATCAATGCCATAGCATTGTTTTAAAGAGAAATAAAACTGGAGAGAAAACAGCGGGTACGGGATGACTGTCTTCAAAGGAGAGGACAGTAAATGGAGCGCTAAAGAGAACACAAGAAGAGCACTGACAATCATCACCACACCGGAAACACACACACACACACACACACACGCATACAGATGTAAATACACACATATTTTGTGCACAAACCTTCTCCCTTACAATGTACAATTAATTAAATTTGACCCATACTGAATTGTACCCCCCTCACAAGCACACACAACCATGTCCCCCATACAAACATGCACATATTCAACTTTCCTACATGCTTAACAGCACAACTGGGATCATTCACTACTAAACTGGGATCTTTCACACACACACACACACACACACACACACACACACACACACACACACACACACACACACACACACACACACACACACACACTGACACCAGAACCTCAGCTCCACACATCTACACCGTACCGTTACCATGCAGCCACACATGCAAATAAAAACCCACAAACCTGAACAGGAGTAATTAACAAGGTTTCATATGCAAATGAGATTAATGCTGAGCTACAAAGTCATTATGCAAATTAAGATTTCCTAGAGGCTCTTGACAAATATTCACTGCTCTCTCTCTGTCTCCCTCACTCCTTCCCCCTCCCCGTTTCGCTCTTGCTATCTCTCTCATATGCACTCTTCCCCCTCTAACTATCTCTCTCAATCCTTCCTTTCCTCTCCTTTCTCTCCTTCTCTCTCTCAGTCGCAACAGTCATAATGCAGCGCTAGTTGTTGCAGAAGTGAAGAAAAGCGTGTGTATTTTTATGGGTCTCAAATGAATCAGCAGTGATGGTGACTGGCACGCTGGCATTCGCAGGGGCAGGCTGTCAGTAATGACAGGGAGACAATGCAGGTGTAAAAGTGGAGGATGAACTCATGAATATGCATGAGACAAATCGCCTTTGATGATTTAATATTTAAATGAGAGCATGCAAAGTGATTAACAAGAAATAAAAAGGCAAAAAAAATCGAGAGAGGAAGGATGTAAAAATATGTGGGAGCAGATATTTCCCCCTGTTGCCCCTGGCTTTGAAATGAATTATGTTTTCTCTGGTTCTCATCTGATCTGAGATCAGCGTGGAGACTTGGGGTACAGGGGGCAACCTCTTGGATTTCTCTGGGGTGCAACTGATCTCAGATCAAATGTTGTCTCATGAAAGGGCCCTGATTATGATAAGCACAAGTCTGTGACCCCTGATGATCAGCTGTTCTTTCACTGCACAATGCAACAAACACATTCACTTTCAATCAGCTGTTTTTCACTGCACAGTTCAACAAATATATCCACTAAAGGTCAGCTGTTCTTTCACTGCACAGTGCAACAAACACATCCACTATAGATCAGCTGTTTTTCACTGCACAGTTCAACAAATATATCCACTAAAGGTCAGCTGTTCTTTCACTGCACAGTGCAACAAACACATCCACTATAGATCAGCTGTTTTTCACTGCACAGTTCAACAAATATATCCACTAAAGGTCAGCTGTTTTTCACTGCACAGTGAGACAAATACATTCACTATTAATCAGTTCTTTCACTGCACAGTGAAACAAACACATTCACTGTTAATCAGAAAAAACAATAGGTAAACTATGAAGTAAAGTATTCATAGATAAGAGAAGACACTTGTGTTACGCATAAGACCAAATCAAATATCATATTTTCAGGAGTATAAAGAAAAAAATGTGCACGTATGCACACAAATGTGTGCAGTTGTCATTCAGTAAATGGCTTGTTTTGATTTTGAAAATAATCTGTGGACTGAAAAACAAGACAAACAAAAAGAAATCTAAATGAAGATGCGTGTTATTGAAGATAGCACATCCTGATGACTTGATGAAAGCTTATTAAATAACAGCGTAATTTCCCCTCTGCCTGGTGGCAGTGTGTGCCCCGTGTGGTCTGCATTGCGGGTCTGAGAGACGTAGCGAGAGCTCCTGAAACCGCCCGCTGAGATCAAACGCAGCGAGGCGCCGGGGGGAAGGGGGGAAGGGGGGAAGGGGACGCGTGACGGAGGTAAATATCTCTATAAACGCACTGCGTCTCATGAAATATTCACCGCTCTGATCTGGCGGGCGAGGGGTCGCGGAGGGACCCTGATCTCGCCTGTCTCATTCTGCCGGCGGAGGTCCCAGAGAGAGGACGAAGCAGAGTCTGAATTTGGGGAAAGTGGGGGGTGCTGTGATGGAGAACACCTGAGGGGCACGACGCGGCACCGTTGCTCAGCAAGGGCCCCAGCCAGGAACAACACAGACACAAACATTTACTGTCAGGATTTCCCATTTGGATGAATCTGGTCATTTTGACTGATTAAAAATGCAGTCCTTGTAAAACAGTCTGAACAGGTCTTAGCAGGTCTGTGCTGATGTTAACAGCTACCCAACACCATGCAGTACAGTCTATGTGTCACTGAGGATCAGACAGAGAGATCTGATTCAGAGATTGTCTATTGCTGTCACAAGCATTACTGTTGCATTGTAATACCTATAGCGTGCTGGCAATTCATTGAGTTTCTCTGTATCCTTCCATGTTGCAGAAGATGAACTTGATTGTATTTTAAGAGGTCAGAGGATGACTTCCCAGTTTTTATTCCCATGTCTGTAGTTTAAATTGTGAGGAAACCCATTTGTAATTTATGTTATACATGAATAAATACTGATGCAAATACTGAGACATATCCTAGCCTAACAACACACCCCTCCCCCCAGCCCACATCCCCTAAACAGATAACAAAACAAATATAGAGCTAACATCGCTCCACCCCCTATTTTATGGGGTCTTGTGGACCATATCTATAAAAGTAAAAGATGCAGGTGACAGACCAAGCCAGAGTATCCCATCATTAATGGAGACCAACTTTTTTATATATATATTTCTCAGGGCTGGGAAGTTCCTCCAGCAAACAGTGACAAGGTTTCGCGCCACTCGAGAAAAGGAGAGGTGAGGATTTTCACGTCCCTTCGTGGCGAAAGCAAACTCAGCAACACAGCAGCAAAGCGCACCTCTTCTTCTTCCCCCAGTTAACCGGTAGAGACGCCAACCACATCCGCACCACGTTAGCCCTGTCAAAAACACCCTCACTCTCTTTCTGCACTAAAAAAACACACGCCTTGGAGCCAAACTGCTGTGTCTGCATTCTATTTGATCACTAAAAAAAAAAAAGAACCAAATATATTTTAAAAAAACCCTTGAAAAATCAAATCGTCAGTTTAAATCGTCCATAACCTACATGTCTGTCCTCAGTAGATACAGCCAAATTCTTTTGACAAGGTCCGTATCTGTTTAAGGAAAATGTACAGCTTGGGCATTTTTACTCCCTTCATTTTTAATTATTAGTGACATCCTGTTGAATATCCTTCGGTAGCTCCTCTCTGTTATTTTTACTCCTAATTCCCTCTCAGTGACTGTCTCAGCCTGTTTTGGACTCACAGAGGGGAGGCTAATAGTCCGTGCGTGCACAGAGGGGCTCTGTTCGCCGGCGGCAGTGGTAGTTCTGCCCCGCGGCCACACACTGAATGTCACACCGCGCTTAATTAGGGGCCATTAAACATAATCCAATTTGGCTGAAACTTGATAGCGCTAAGTGGCTGCACCACGGATTCGCAACGCGCAGAGGCAAACCCCACCGTCCTGTTGGAAAATTGAATTCAGTCCTCAGGTGGCCCAGGCTCCCGGTCTCCCGCATTGCCTTGACTTCACCCCCCCATCCAACCCAGAGCAAGATACCAGGGGGAGATTGTCAGTGAGACGAAATAAGACACTGGGTTTGTGGTCATGATGGAGACCTTTTTTTCAGAGACCTTTCAATTTTTTTTGGCCATCATATATTTAAAAGGCCAAAGTTTTGGTGTTTATTTCAGCTGTGGCTAAGAACAAAAACTACTGAAGGAAAAATCATTCTCTCACTCTAAGTGACTGACAAGCATGGCTACTGCAGTAACAACAAACCGCCACTAGAGACACTAGAGTGCAAAAAAGTAAGCCAAGGAGTCTCAGCCACCATGCGCCTCACCTCTTCAGTTCTTGATTGGTTTGTTTACATACAAAATAATACTGGTTTTCATTCAAGGTTTTTAGGTTGTGCACAGCTATGAATACCTTTGGTTTCACTGCATAACATAGGTTTGGCAGGAAAAGAAATGTGTTTAAAACTATGTTACAGCATTCTTGTTCTCTTCAGTATTAGACAATATTCCTGGAAGGTTGTAGTCAGGTTTTGTGTTTGATTTTTATGTCTTGCTCTGAGCAAGGTTGGCTCTTTGCACACCTTAAATGAGAAAAATTCCTTTCCTTCTAGCTGCTGTGTAAATGTATTTACAGCACAGGGTGAGTGCTTACTAAGAAAGATTAATTAGAGCAGCAATAAAGGGATAGAACTGCCCTACTCAGTTCCTATCTCAGGAATTATCCCTATTTGTGTTGAACAATATCGGTATAAGAAATCTTCAACCATAGAAGTATGCACTGAAATGTCACATTCAAGGTACAATAAATCAATACATTTCTTTAAAAACCTAAACCAGAAGCTCAAAAAACTTCTCTGACAGAATAATCCAGGAAGTGTGCACTTTTCAAAAATAAAAGGCTGTCAATCATGATAAATCAAAGTGACCAATGAAAGACTGACTATATAAAAAAAGGCCAGACCCAGTCGAGCTGTAGCAATCTATTCAATACACTCTCTGTACTGGTATTTCACCATGGTAGATGGCACCATTCATGTGAAGATCATGGTGTGTATGAAAAAGCGTATTTACTGACCAGTAAAAACATTCACATGTGGTAGGCCTTGGGTACAGCTTGCAATTATCCCAAGCACTGACTCCAGTAAACCTCCCTCTGCCCTTATTAAAAGCGATTTGCAATCAGAAGCATATTATTTCAATTACGTTTAATCAATCTTTCCTCAGTGAATATATTTTCACAAGTAACCTCAGCCACCATAGACTCTCCATCTGTCCGCCATTTTTTCCATTGTGTCTGACAATTCAACATCTGGCTCCTAACCACACTGCACATTTGGAGCAACGTTTGAGTAATTAGGACGCCATACAGATTTTTTTTTACAGATTTTGTCTCTTTTTTTGATGAAATAAGGGATTTTGGGAGTTGCCATACTCTTCTCGATAACAAAAGTTTTGTCATGGTGGAGCCATAGACAGTCAATCGCAAAAAACAACAACGCCGTGAGAGAAAATTTGCAATTAATGTCATGTTCTGGTAGTGACAGTCGGTTCGTAGCTATCGGGCGCAGCACTGCGTCTAACGTGGCCCGGCCCCGTATGCTATTTTAACTGCCTGTTTTCCAGCTTCCCTTGGGCCCCGTGCTCTGTGACGACAGTGTTTTCCGAGATAACTCTCTAAGTGTTCTTTCCCTCAAGCTTCACAGAAATAACCGCTTATTTACCCCACTGAATGGCTGGCTTTTCATCCTTGGGTTTGTGTGTGTGCATGTGTGCGTGTGTGTGCGCGAGTATGTGTTTTTTCTCCAGGAGTATTTGAATTTTAATGAGCTTTCCACCTTTCAAGCAGATGGCTAGGCCTGGATTTCTTTAGAAATACTAGGTGAGCTGTTTGTCACGTTTTTGCACATTTCGTTTCAGCTGTCAGTACATCCTTCGGGGGGTTTAGAGCTCGGTGTCTGTGAAGACACGTTAGCTCCTCCTCTAATGAACTCACATGCATGGCAGTGAACTCTCTTGAAGTAGGGAACAGGCACGGAGGGGCTTTCAGATCTGTACAGGAAGCTGTATATGTGACTGAGGGATATTTAAATTGAGCGTGGGTGTGTGTATGTGTTCATAAATGTATGTGTGTGCGTGAGCTTGTGTGTGTTTGCGAATATACATGCTCGTGTTTATGCATGTGTTTGCATGTACATGTGTGTATCTGTGTTTGTGTGTATTGTTGTCTGTGTGTATGTATAGATGTATGTATGTGTGTGTGCCTGTATGTATTGGTGTGTCTGTGTGTACATATTGGTGTGTGTAAGGATGTATGAGGATACATGTCTGTGTGTGTATGTGTTTATGTATGTATTTGTGTCTTTCCTCCCCTCGGACAAAGAGTGACCCACCTCCTGTAGCTCTCTCCTGTTTGGGGCAGACTCCTTCAGCAGGCATTCGCATCGTCTGTCCCTCCTCTGCCTCCTCCTCAGGGGTCACCTGGATGCCCACCTCCACAGGCCCCACGGCCCTGCGGAGCCCCACGCGTGGCGGAGGCGAATGAGGGCCCAGCTTGTCGTAGCAGCCAGGACCCCCTGTCAGGCCCTGGCACAGCGCCCTCTTGTGTTCGATGAACACCAGGATATCCCCTAGGGGGAAGTTGGCCTGGCACTGTCCGCAGGTGAGCAGGTCATGCTCTCCCAGCCCCTGGGCCGGGCTTGCCGGAGTGGGCTCCAGGACAGGTCCGCCATCAACCACCACATGGTCCACTTCTGCTGTGGAGGGGAAACACAAACAGGGCTGTCATTCAAACACTAACTCCACCCACACCACAGCATGGCTGTCTAAACCAGTGACGTCTTGTTTTTCATATGCAGTCTGCATCCATTTAATTTTGTTTACTGAATTGCTCCTTCCACACATTTGATAAAATATTTTACATATATATATCACAATGAAAAACTAAATCTGGCAGTATAAATGAAATCGGAGAGGGTGGGGGTGATACCATAAAGAGAAAGGAAGACTTCAAATATATTTCAGATGACACTAATGTTTGTGCATCACATAGAGTGGAATCCAAAAGTCTGGAACAACACTGATTTTTTTTTCATGTAAATCTGAAGATAAACAAAAATATTTAAAGAAAAAATATTGCTTTTAAAATGAAGAAGAAATATTTAAGATCCTGCACCATTTTTAGGTCAGATTTGTAACATTGATCATGTTAACTCCTTTATACAAAACGTCACACCCCATCAAGCACGGGGCATTGAAAGACTAAGAAAGTTGTGGGCACTTGAAGACCATGGGATAACATGGGTCATCAGGTTTTGTACAGGTTAACAGTTTTTTCATGCCAGCTCTAGTGCATGCTGTCATTAAAGCAAAACATACCAAAAATTAATACATTCTGAAAATCATGTACAAATTCAACTTTTAACTCATATTGTTAATATAATTTGTAATAAATATTACACTAATATTTAAATTAAATTGTAAAAGAATGCAAAACAGAAGCACTTTCACGAGTGGTCTCAGACCATTGGACCCCACTGTGCGTTCTGTCAGAGTAAAATATGTGTAGTTTATTTCACTGCTGAACATTTTCACTGATGTAAATGTAAGAAAAAAACTGTTTCCAGCACTGGTTTGTACTGAGCATTTTTGAAGATTTAAGTTAACTTTCCACTCCATGCCTAACACATTGTGAAGCTGTCACAGTCAAAAGGGAAATTCTGATTGAAAAAAGAAGAGGAGAAGAGAAGAGGAGAGAAAAGGGAACAGCCCTAGCAGCGATGGATGCATTTGGTAAACGTCCTTTCATGATTTCGCCCTTTCATCACTGATTCCCTGTGTCTTCATTAAAAATAAAAAAAGATGTAAAGTGTCATAATAAGGAAGAAACAAATGCTAGCAAGATTTTTTATGGCCTGGTATGAACTGCCAATGTATTATGAGAGTAAATTACGTTATCAAATCATTTATAAGTTTAGGGTAAATATGCAGAGTCTTGAACTTGCATTTATTCCTGTCATTCATTTCAATCACAGCCGTGAGGCCAACCGTTGACATTTTAGATGAGGTATTTTCAGGTTTCTTCCTCTCTCTCTCTCTCTCTCTCTCTGGTACACTCACCGGTGTACATCCTTTCTCTGCACAGCGGTAACACTGCAAAGTTCAGAGCACTCCCAGAGAACAAACACCTGAGATGATCCGTATCATCAAGAAGTGATCAAAGAGGCCGCGGCGCTCCACGCAGACAGCTCGGTATCCGTGTTTTTCACTCTGCAGCCATGACAGCTTTGTGCATGAGACGCAGCGTAACAGGACTGCTCTGGCGGTTATTGCACCGCCTTTTTGAAGTATCACAGTCATGCACGACGAGACACCTGAAGAGCCAAGGGTACCGTGCGGGTTTGTGGTCAGGAGTATCATGTGTACTACTTCCTGTGCCCCCGCCTAAGCAGTGCAGTGCATCATGGGTACATTTAATCTCCAGCACAACACTGAAAACCTTTGGAGGCAGTGCCAGAGTGGCTGACAATGATATTACTATTATTATTATTATTAGTAGTAGTAGTAGTAGTAGTAATAGCATTAGTAGTAGAAATTATAATACAAATTGGCTAAGCATGGTTATAAAAGTAGAAGTGTAGTACTGGCAATGACTATAGTAGATTATCATTTTAAATGGCCTATCCTGAATTCAACAGGGTCATTACAGGCCTTGATGGTGAAATAAAGGCTGTGTGCTGCCTGACAAATTAATACATCACATTGGCTTCATACAGGTACATGGGGTGAAATGTTCACTGGGTATCCACAGACACATCATTCTCAGATACAACCATAGCAAACCACATCAGTAGCAGAAGCCAATGGGCATCCGAAAGTGCTGGTTCCACCTTCTCAATAAGCTAGCAAAATATCCACAGACAGAAGTGGGTGTGGAAGTATGACAAATGGTAACATGTTAACTTGTAAGCACAGTGCGGTTGAGCTATATTAAATTAGCATGGCCTATAATTACTTTCTCCAGGTCCTGGTCTCTCTGTAGTAACAGTCACCATAGTTCACACCTCCTTCACCATTCCCTGCTCATCACCATGCTGTTGTCATGGCAAAACTTTCCTCCTCTGTTCACCAACATATTACTGCCAAGGTGACCCCTTCCCCATCCTCTACCAAGCACCATGCTGCAGCATGTATGTGCATTGGAATTCCCTTGACAACATGCAAAAATTCCCACACAAAGATGGGGACTAGTAAAATCTCTCAATCTTTTAATTTGGCTATGTTTTAACAAATGGACTGTCTGATATTCACCCCAATAACTAATCTCTGTGACTCATCAAATGAACGTTCATAAGACAAGCCGGCATGACCCACATCATTAGTATGGTTAACGGAAATATCATGAGTCAAGCAGTCAAGCAAAGAATGTCCAGAAATGTCAGAATGGGATAAAAAAGTAAAAGCAGATTCATTGACAACTTTTCTGAATAGTCAGCAACATACACCTTTCATCCTGTATTTTTGGGGCCATTGTGCATTCATGCCAAAACTGGGTGTGAATGATGGGCCCCATGTAGAATGTAAACTGGCGTTATTAGAAGCCCTTGTAAGTCGAAGGACACTGTTAAAGACTTGGGCTCACTCCTCAAACAGTCCATGGATCTTTGGGCTGTACCCTGCCCCTTTGGCATTCCGAGTGCTGTTTAGATCAAGGGTGTGAAACCATACCTCTGAAGAGCCGTCGTGCCGGCAGGTTTTGGTTCCACCAATGAGACTGCATCATTTCGGTAATTATCTACATACCTGAATGGCAGTCACTTGCAGGTCAGACCACAGTAAAATATCCCATGAGTCTTCAGCCAACATCCACTAGCTTATCAAGAAACAAAGCTAGTATGTTATGTTACATAATTCCTTGTGCTGATTAAATAATTAAATAATAATAATTGAGTAAACCTGCAACGGATTTTGCCTTCCATGCACACTTGAGTCATCATTAAGTTCATGGCAATCGAACAAGCCACTCAAGAACTAATTCCTTCCTTCGAAATGGAAGTTTGGGCACTGGTTGTGCGGAGGGTGCCTCTTTGCCCAGCCTGGGTTCAGAATACCCATCTGATGGACACATGGCTAAGTGCAGACTGCTCTCAATTACCACCCGATGAAAAGAAGCCCAGACAATCGCTCACACAGCACACACAAAAAAACCTGATAACATTTAGGTCTCAGTGCTTTTCAATTATTTTTTTACTCTCAGACTGAGGGGCTAATTAGACAAAACCCATGATTTTTACTGATTTCATACTGTTTTTGAAGTGTGACCATAAATTCCACGCTTAAACCTCGAGAGCCTTTATAATTCCGTCCAGATATAAATATTTGCCCGCAGTCAATTAAAGCCATCCACACCATAGATGTGTGCGGAATGTGCACTCTGTGGAAACAGGAGGAAGAAATAAGACCTCGGTCTAATTGTGAACTGAAAACACTGAGCCTACAGTCATTGCTGTTTAGCCATCCTTTAATGCTGATTTCACTGGAGGTGTGTAAGCAAAATCTAAACTTCTTCTGCGAGCATGAACCAAAAAAATGGGAAGTTTTAAAGACACAGGGAGGAGTGTGGGGGGTGGGAGGGGGGTATGAGTGTAAGGATGGTAATATATTGAAAATATCTGAAATACACAGTTGTCTGTATTTGCCATTTTCCCATATATTATGAGGTATTACTGCATCCATCCTGATCTTCATCATATATTTTGCTTCAATATATTTCAGGTCCCATTGTGTCCTGTGAATTTTTCCCTTCCATTCATTAATTGATTCATTTAATCCAAAGAGTCAAACTCAAAGCCAAACAGTGATTCACTCAATCAAAGAATCAAACTCAAAGCCAAAGAGTGATTCACTCAATCCAGAGTCAAACTCAAAGCTAAAGAGTGATTCACTCAATGGACTTCAGCTGGTCTCTCAGCACACTAGTGACCCTTCTGGCTGCTCAGATGCCTGCGGTCTATTTGCACCATTTGACCAAGCGGTGGATCAGGAGAAAAGCTGCTGACACCACGCGCACTCACGTATGCACACACACACACACACACACACACACACACACACACACACACACACACACACACACACACACACACACACCTATCTATGCTTTCCCACACTAACAGAGGACGTTGAATTGTTGAATTGGAAAGACAGATTGGGCATTATTTCAAGTGCAACTAGGAATTCCAAACTGGGAGTCAAAAATTGGTTTTAAAAAATCCTGCGTGATTTTAGGTGTACAAAGGAGCAAGGCAAAGCGGCACCAATCAGGCCCTTACTTTTCGGTGTGGTACCTGCTCTCTCCTCCACCTCTGAAACACACACAGAATCAAACAGCACTTCAACCCAAAATCAATAAAATACTGATAAAAATCATGTCTTCAATAGGAATCCAATTAGGTTAATCGGTCCAGTTAGCCATCCAGTTAACACCATCACAGTTCTACAGTTACAGAACGCTTGCTCTTCTGAGAATCACTGATTGTCATCATAAAATGGCATGCAAATTGGGAAAGATAACATACAGATAGCCCAAATCAGCTTTTAAACAGTCTTCAGCCATGTTGAGCGAAAAAAGACTTTAGAAACTGGTATCACGTCCTCACTAATATGAGCAAAAAAAGGTTCAGTTGTGTCAGTGATTGACATTTTACTGTGACTCCTTCCATTAATCCCACAGGTTGAAATGATTTGCCAATCTCAAATGATCAGCTAATCCAATTGATCAATAACTGAACGATCGGTTATTTTAACTGATTAATAAAGTGCTGGGTAGCAGTGAAAAGCAGATTATCCTGTGGCCGCCCATCGTCAGGCTCTATAACAGAGTCGAATCCTGTCCAACCAGAGCTCTGATCCAACCGGTGTCTTTAAGCACCTCAGCCAATCATTGTCTTGTATATACATACTTAGCCAGCCTCCCGGCTCAATTAAACAAGAACTGTAAAACATGGACTGGATCACCAGGCATCGAAACAAGGGTGTTTATCTCAAATCAGAGCACAACAAATTTTTTGGTTGTCTGTCAATCTATGTATCGATTTATGTCTCAGCTCACTAGCCAATCAATGAATTAAATCAATCATTAATTTAAGCACTCAAACACATCAGAAACCAGTAGACACAGCGACCCTTCAAAACTGTATTCAAGCACAACCGCATCTAAGACTGACTACATGTAATCAAAAAGAGCAAGCCACTCGCCAGCATGGGTGTAACTAGATTAGTGCTTCTGCAACCACACAAGAAGGCCATAATCGACAATAACCCTCTATTGAAAAAAAAAAAAAAACAATCTCATCAGAGAAACATTATCCAATAATTTCATTTGGGAAGGAGATGAGGGAGTGGGGTAAGGGGGGTTTAATCTCTATACTGTATACAGTGTCACGGTGCCCCCTCTCTCTAATGCCAGGTGCTCATTTCCTATAGAGACTCCGACAGCACTGATGACAGAGACGTCTGTGTGCCGCCTCAGTTTGACAATGGGAGGATTATTTAAGGATTATTCGCACGACAAAACACACACGCTCACGCAGTCCAGGGGGCGGTGGGGGGTGTAAATGTGGTGTGTGCGTGTGTGTTTGTGTGCCTGTCGTCAAGCATTTTCAGGTGCTTGCTCACAACAGGCCCATAAACTGGGAAGTCCCCAATTGGACCGTGCTTCTCATAGAGCCACCAAGAAGCCACAGACATCAGTGTGGCTTTTGAGCGCCGCCATTTTCAAGAGGAAAATTAAAATGCAAAAAAAAAAGTTAAAAAGACAAAAAAGAAACCCAATACCTCCCATGGAAATGCCATTTGTATTGACCTTGTAGCCAGTATACTAAAGCAGCAACAGCACAAGAAGCAAAAACTAACTGGTGCATAAATCAAGCTCAGGAAGCACGCACAGCGCACTGCTACTCTCTCACTGAGGAGTTTATCTTTGGCATAGTTCCCTACCGTATTTTGCACACCACAGCATATTCAGATGTTCTCTTCACTCATTTTTGTGTTTGTGTTCATCGTAAATGTGTTACCTTTCAATCAAAAAGGTCCACACCGAGGGTTCACTTAGTGATTTAAAAAACAAGAAATGCCTCCAAAATATTATAACCAATTAACCAATTGAAGAAGAGATTTGGTGTTCATAATGTCAATATTATTGCAACACAAAATAGTCTAGAGATAAAGTAAAGCTTGCAAAGTCCTGGATATCAGCTATCAGATAATCAGATATATGTGTGTTCCCTGAAAGAAATCATTTTGTGTGAGAGTAAATGTGTGCATACGCATATGTGTGTGCACATGAGAAAGAGAGGGTGACAAAGAGGCAGAGAGAGAGAGGATGAGAAATGGAGAGAGAGAGAGAGAGAGAGTGAGACCCACTTTCTATTAAACTGTCCAAAATGTTTCCCGAAATGTTCAATTCTCATTGACGAATTCCAAAATCTAACACATTTGGCAAATTAAAAATACTTCTTGGAGAAGAGACCACCACTGCATTTGAGTTAGTAGCCCATTATGTTTCTGCCTGCCACAATTCCAGAGAGGGTATAGGGTAATTAAATAATGTACCACAGTTTATAGTCATGCAGTCCTTTTTTAAAAAAAAAAAATGGTTCAATATGGGTGAATGTGTTTGCATTAGGGATGGCGAGTGTTGTTATTGTGTTTGTTCACTGTTCTTTTTATATTGTATTTTATGCTTAGCAACACAATTTTCGTGTCATGTCTATAAAGCACATTTGAATTTGAATTTGAATTGAGAGGAGAGAGAGAGAGAGAGAGAGAGAGAGAGAGAGAGAGAGATACTTTCTATGATGTGTAGCAAAGTTGAGTATCTAATGATTCTGAAATGGCCAACAGCTCAGAGGTACGGACACACTCACTCAGAGCAAAATATGGCAATGTTGATGTTATCACATGCATAAAGACCTGTAGAAAGCCACTTCCTTGAGGTTCCTGTAACGGCCCCCCTCCTCACACACACACACACACACACACACACACACACACACACACACACACACACACACACACACACACACACACACACAACACACACACACACACACACACAGCCCTGCACCCTGAACAACACTCAAGTTCATATTAATTTCACTGCAAGTTTTCCCAAACTCATAGACTGACAGCGCCCCCTAGCAGGTCAAACACAGAACACCCACTGAGGTTTAGGCTACAGAATCTTTTCCAGCAAAGAAGGTTGCAGCGAGATTATAAAACAAAGAATATCAAGACAGAAAAATAACCTTGCTGTTAAGTAAGTTTGTTCCTGAAAACAATCATGGCCATGTTATTGTGCAAAAAGGAAAACAATGTACAAGCCTTTGTATTTGTGACAGCATCGGTCCAGAGGCATTAATGGCTACAGGAAAATGTCCCTTATTTCAGGAGGATAGACTCAGGTTCGGGCATGCTTGCTTCATTCCTTTGTCTGTAGCGTCAATTATTCACTGGGGCAAAGAGATGTTTCTTGTGTCCTTCTTTCACAATGGCTTAATGACATTGTGTTCATGGGGACTCTGGGAAACCAAGAGGGGTTCTGGCTTGAAATAAAAGGGAACTTTTTGGGGTTAAAAGCTCTGGTTCCAGTTAAAGAAAAGAAATCTAAAAGTACAGCAAGTGTGAAATCAAAAAGGGCATAATTACATGTTGGCAGAAATACAATGGAGCAGATAAAGATGAAATACTATGTCCCGAGAGTATTACCATTTCTGCGCACAGATACAACGGACAAAAACACATAATTTATGACATGAAATTCAAAAATATGAAAGTAAAAAATATCTTATTTGTCCATGATCTCAAAAAAATATATAGCTGTTGTTGCAACACAATAATAAGGGACCTTATCAAAAACCACACTGATTTCCGTTTAAGAACACAAAAACAACTTAAGCCGTTTACTTAATAAAATTGGTAGATATAATAATTCAATTAATGACATTAATTATTGTTATTTCAATGATTAGTACTGGATAGGAACGAAGCAACCAATAAAATAAAAGTAATAAGAAAATGAGAACATTTAGAAGTACAGAATGACTGACTTTGGCTTTCATACGTTATTTAACATGCCAAGTTCGCCGCAAATTGTAACACCACGGGCTGCAGTGAACCGACAAATTTGTGAGCAGGCTATCATACAATCTGTGGACCAAATGTGAAATACGTTCAGTGTAATTGGTATGATTTATGTGACTCTTTCAGTCTTGCGTATCACCTCACATCTAGGATTGTATGTACGGAATTCACACAAAAAACCCCAAGGATAATCTCTATATGCTTTTGCGCAAAACAGACAGGTACTTATGAAGCAATTCACATTTAAAAGTTGCCGATGTTATCCCTGCAAGGCAGGCCTTAGAATACCGTTCCACTGTAAAGAGGTATGGTCTCCTTGTCCGCTATGAAACGTAACTTGAAGAGACACGACAAACTCTGCAGCTCTGCGGCATCCGCTTGCAAACGATCTTATGCTAACGAACCTAACGAGAAACCGCCTTCTCATCTGAACATAGCCAACCTAACCGACCGACCGACAGCCCAAGCCCTTCCCAAAAGCACACATCTAAAAAGACAGGAAGGCTTAGGAAAAAATACTCGCGCATGAGATTTAAGACCTTCCCGCAAGTCAATCTTGCACGTTTTTGTCCGAAGTAAATCAAATAGCTCCCAAAAAGCTGTGACAAAATGTTTTCACATTACATGTATACATTTTTATATATAATTCCAGAAGGCAGATACCTGAGCATGGAGAACTATTTGCATATTATGCAAGGGTATCAATAAAAATACAATTCAAACTGTACATTACTTATTATGTTAATACAATGCACACTGCCAATGCTGCTGAACAAACTGCCGGTCTTTAACAGAAGTGTTTCAGGCCTACCCCATACACAGTGTACCAAAATGTCTTACACGCCATGCAACACACTCTCCCATATGCTATGTGACATTGGTCCACACACCTTTGGACACACTGCCACACACTGTGTGGCACACATTGTATAAACTATCACCCCTACACTCCGTCAAGATGTGTCCTCATACATTGGTCAGTGTGTAGTCCCTCCACCATCTCAACTATATATAGGCCAACAGCCTTTATCATAAGCAGGTGCTTTCATCCGGAGCAGTTTAAACAGTTTGCTTATTTCTTTAACATGCTGTCCATTTCTGCAGCTGTGCATTTGCTAAAGTGGTTCGGTTTGGCACTTTAACTTCTTGCTTACAGGGTGCAGAGGAAGTGACCCACATGGGTATGGTAAAGTCTCTGAGCTATGAGAGCAGTTAGCCGATTCTACACTGAGGCTGCCTTCCGCACGCTGTCCCAGTATCAGGCACACACTGTCTTCATGTGTGTTCCTCAGTGTCCTGCATTTTGTTGGTGAGCTCTCTCTAACTAGGCCTTTACACAGACTTGATGAACTGGTTCTGTCCTTCCCCAGCTCCCAACCCCCCTACCACCCTGTGCTATGTTGTCCCAGTCTGGAGTAACCAGCCTCCGGGTAAACCTGCAAGCAAGGCTCTGTCTGTGTTCAGCCATGCTATGTTCTCTCTCGCTCTCTCTCTCTCTCTTTCTATCTTGTGTGCACACACACACACACACACACACACACACTCTCTCTCTGTCTGTCTCTCACACACACTCACTGTCATGTAGACTCAGACAGACACCAACACACATATCCACTCACAAAGAGTGCATACATACTCATGCATGCTCACATACTCATGTACACACACACATGCACGCATGTTTTATACACACACATATATATATATATACTCACATGTGTGTACACACACATGCACACAAAGTTAGAGACAGGGCTTGTAAGCTTACACTTTGCAGGCCATGTCCAGGTGAGGCAGTGTGAACCACTACTGGGAACACTGCAAACTGTGCAAGCCCTTTCTTAGGCCCTCTGTATAACTGGTCCATTTTTGCAAAAGTCTTTTTGTAGACTGGTCTCTCTGATTACGGACTTTCACGCAAGGCAGCAACGAAATTTAACTGCTCTCAAGGCAGAAATCATAAGTACTAACAGTGAATAACGGCACGTTCATTAGACACCACTAGCTGTAGTTGTAATACCCAGGACTTTCCCTTGAACTCAATCCCAACTTCTGATTTATTGGGGACTAACGGCTCTCTGAATCTATACGTTGAAAAATTACACAGAATACAAATGCATGCACTTGCTCTGCACTGATTAGAATGAACAATTTAATGTCTTTGGTTCTTACTGTTTTAGCCCATGTCGTCAGATGTTTCTGTCTGTTTTCATTGGAACAGAAAAAAAGCACATGTGTAGGAATAGATCACAAAACTGATAGCCGTGGAAAAAGTGAACTCGGTGTACAGTGGGTTCTTGTTTTACCTGTTCCCGCAGCGAAAAAAAAAAACTGCGTGTCCAGAGTTAAGAGGTTACAGTCTGGTCAGTATAAAGGAAGACCAAAGAAAATGATTAGTCTATAAATTAAAGGAGGGAGGGCAGGACAGAATGTGCCCAACTCGGCTCAATACGAAACAGATTTGCGAAGGATTACATCACGCACTCCTGCTACGAATTAACTGGATTAGACTCTATAAAATCGCGTTTAATCTTCGGAAAGCTGAGCGAAAACACTGAATTGACTTAATTTATTTAAAGTTGGATTTAAATGTTAAGTGAGTTTTTCCACTCATATTCCTTCCAAAAGAAGGATCACAGCAGCTAACTAGGTAAAACCCCACATCCACGGGCCACAGGTAGCCTTGAATTTGTATTATATGTGTAAAGTTTAGTGGCACGAGATGCGGTATTAAATATAGCATTAAACTCGTAGCTATAAGGTGTCAAGTTGAAATTCGTGCATGTCTCCACTGGACGAGTTTCCCCTATGTAAAGACGTTGAAGGCCTTCATTTTCACACGCATTCAGACGCTGTGGCAATGAACTTCAACTAAACCCATAACCTAGACAGAAAAATTGTTAGGGTTTCTTTCTTTTTTTAAACACACTGCACTTCAGTGACATAGGACGAATTTCATTGAAGGTCATTCGTTCTGCAAACGATTTAATCAAACCCCTATCAAAAAGTTTAATCAAATATTTACATGTGGCGAAATGAATGTGAATGATATATCCATTTCAAAATAAACTCAACAAATATTTAAAGAATAGACAGTCATGCCAATTAAGGAGGCTGATGTCTGCTTTGTCTTCTAACTATCTTAAAGAGTAAATGTGTCTCTATAATAATCTAACGCGAAAATGCAAAATAAACCAGGAAATACATTAATTAAGGCACGTTGTTCGTGTAGGCGGTTTCACCACAACATATCTTAATTCACAAACTTTCATTTAAGGGGAATGCAAAACAAGTGAAGAAATTCACATGTCGACCTCTTATGCCTATACATTACAGGAGGAATGCTGGCTATATAAGCTGTATTTGAATGTGAAATCATTAGCATTATTTTAATGAATGGCACAGAGCAGGTTGCCATGAAAGTAATATTAACGCAAACATATGTGTTGCGTATTGTAGTTAAATAAAACATGTTCTGATACCCAAAACCCAGTACCAGGACCTCACGACACCCCATACCTGCAAGTAAGTCAATTCTCTCAGTCAGGGCGGAATAGATCCAGGACATATAATTGTAAAGTAAAATAGCACTTGAAATGAGTAAAATGTCTTGACTAATATTCTAATATGCCCACATACACAATGAAGAAAACATATTTTGGTACTGCAGTAGTTAACGTGTGTGTGTGTGTTGTTTTCATTTATTTTATTTTTTTTTTTTGACATTTCGAGTTGTTTTTGTTTCTTACGTAATTTTATGTTTTGCATTTGTTTATGTATTGTTTTGTAGTTTCAACTGAAGTATTACACCAATTCTATTTTCATAAACTCAAAATACAAAATGGACCTAAGTTGGAAAATTTGTCAATTTCATATATGAGAAGAAGATATATATCTAAGGGCAAATTCAATTCGTTATTGCCTGCATACTATATATTTTATATGACTAGCTTACATATAAACTATGTGCGATTTGTAATTAGAGGTTCGGGCCCACATTTTTAGCAGGCTATAGTGTAAGCTGTAGCAATCAAAATCGACAGAAATACGCCTAGTCTGTTAAATTATTCTCTCAGAATTGCATATTTTGAGTTATAATTATTCCATGTTATCTTAGTTTACTACTACTGTTATGCCATGTTACAATTGATATAAAGATTTCACAGTGATTATATACGGCCTACTTTTCACAGAGCGGATGAAACTATGTTGAAAGTGTTTTACTTGTGCTTTGGATATACAGCGGAATTGGATTCTCATTACGATTCCACTGAAAAGCCTGATAAGGTATTTTTGTTTTTCCTCAGTGGTTTTCAGTTTCTAGGATTTGAACGAATAATTAGATCGAAAAAGACAGAATTAGAAATTTACTACACATTTTATTACATCACTATTACTAAAAGAAATGAGCTTTTTCATTCTTTTAATTGTCATCTATTTCCCCTGTGATATTCGCCACGATATTAATATCCCTCTAAACGGCTTTCGCTCATTATTTACGCTCTGTATCCACAAAATACTATATGCGTTATGGTTGTGTGACAGCCTCATATATACCGTGGGAGTGCGGACATACTTGATTATTATCCGTAATTACCGATAAACACTTACGTTTTATCCTGTCCCTCGGTGACAGCGTCAGGTGCTGCGGATTTCCCTGTTTGCGGCGGGACATTGCCCCAGCATTTACACTCGCATTGCGCGGAGACCAGCAGTTGGACGAATCGGCTTGGTTCCCCGTTTTATCTTTTTGCACTCCCTTCCCCAATTTTCCTGGGACGTCCTCAAAATTGGCAGAGTAGCGTTGCTTCTGTGTTTGCTTGTCGGATAAATCAAGTTTTTTAAAGGTTACTTTTTCTTGTACAGTACCCCGTGCTGGGCAACTATGTCCACTCCTGTCCTCTTGCTGACCGGACCCTGATTAGCCCGGTCTCAACTCCAAAAAGTAAGACCATTTGATAAACAACGACTAAAAAAAGAACCTTTCCAGGAACAAAAAAGCGTGGAAACACCCCCACTGTTTTACTTCGGTGAGTGACAGTTGTGAAAGACAACAGTATATGCACTTCCTCAAAACAATTAAAACGTGCCCTTAACGGTGGTCTGACAGTGGAGGAACTAGTTGAATGAATACGACTCTTCGGCCCGTTCGTGGCTCTGATGATTAAGAGTCAGGATGTATTTTCCCTGTCTGGTAAGAACGTAAAAAATATCCCGTGCTCCTTGGCGTCTGAGTTTGCCAACTGATGAGAGCCTCAATCTCTTCTTGGCACTGGCACAGGCGCGTTAGAATGCCAAACCTTGACGCGTGCCTTCCCCTTGTTTGGCACTAGCGAGACTGGGGACAGGAATTGCCCACCTCTTTTTCAAATGAAAAGCACCCGATGGATCTCCTTTTCCTTCTCCTTATACGTGAAGATGGCGGAGTCCTGTCTCTCCAAGAGCTCTCCGTGTGTGTGACTGGGGTTGCCTCTGTACAATGGGATAAAATTCAAGTTCAAGTGCGGACGTGACGTTAAGTCTACAATGTGAAAGAAATACTGGAGACGGGGAGCCTCGTAAGAGCACTGGGGGCGACTAGTGGTGGCGCTTCACAACCATCGGATCACCGCATCAGCGCTGGGAGGAAAGACAACAAGCGCACATGGACACCCCTGTCGGTGTTAAGGAGAGCTCTCAGTTCTTGTGATGTTGAGCTCCCAAACAGGACGCCTTCTGCGGACGGTGTACAAGTCACAAAAGTGAATCCGAGGTGAACTTGCAAAAGAGTATCAGGCCTGAAGTGCATTAAACGGAGTTGAAGATTGTCAAATATTAAAAACAAGTACCCATTCGGGCCAATAGCCTTAGCCTATTCATAGAAATCAATTCTACCACATGTTATTTTTCGTGCACAGCGAGACAAGTAGCATATTTTTGTGCAGCGCCGACGAACTTGCTGTGTTTTGCATTTCTCTATAACGAAATTCCGCTGATTTACATAATGGGGACGTTTTTGGTAGTCAACTTTAGTGTTACTGGCCTACGGTTAATTAGACCATGGAAATCACCGCCGGTAATCCTTTCATCATTCGGTGTTGTATTGTGTCCTGTCTTCACTGACTGAGCCAGTGCGTGACAAAAGCCCCTGAACTGACCGGTATCACTGATATTTAATGTCCTTTCATTATTATATTGTATTGACGCAATTATGATTATGACATGATTATGAAATATACGCATTATATGTTTATCATATATTTATTATATATTTAAAGTATTTTTTAAATTATTAATACTATACGTACAATCTTTTCATTCGAAATACCCCAGTTCTTGACGTGTGCAAATATAAGGTAGTAGTTCGACAGCAGTGGAATAACATGAGAAAAGTTTAAAACTTTGTCAGTTCTGCCATTTTTTCCCTATCCTGTTCGGGGTGGACATAATTTTATGTTTTAAAAAAGATCTTGAACGGAGACGAGTCCTTTTAATAGAAAGAACTATCCACGTGCTTATAGTGGATAGGGGGAGGATGGGGCAACAGCGTTCGGACAGAAGTGAGTGCGTGAGATGACCCTGGAGGTCTCTGTGTGAGATTTGAGCTTGGGGGGGTCTCTAGTCATATTGTAGGGGGTGCCTATGGGGAACGCAGCAGTGGCGCTGCTGATAAGGTGAAAGATGACAGTGATTCTGGCTGTACAGGGGCCCCCAAAATGTTTATCATTGTCACCAACCGGTTGGACATGGGGGAAAAGGGGCATGACTTCTGGCTACTGCTCAGGATTGCTGCACAGCAATCAGACTTTAGGCTGCTGGGGTTAAAACCCAAGAAGGCCATTCCCCCTGTTGTCATGTGAGGTCAACCGATACTTTACAGAGCAGGGCCCAGAGACGATGCATTTGCTGGTTCAGAATTGCACAGTTTAAGCCATTTAACTATTTTTCTATAAATACATATATAAATAAATAAAAGATGGAGGATGGAGACTCTCTGCATCCTCCCAGTTTCTGCCCTTGGAGCAAAGCTATGCCCCATGAGGTGGGACCTGAAAAGGGTGTTCAACGGGTGCTGACCTTTGCATATCGAGATGTGTGTGTGCGTGCGTTTGTGTGTGAGTGTGTGTGTACATATGAATTCAACACATCAGGTATTGGGACCACATCCACACAGTGCCTGCATAACTCCTATTTGCGGCTAAATGATAAGTGATAACCTTGTATATTTTAAGTGGATATACTAATACTGTTCATGTATTTTCATGGTATTATATCTTATTCATGCCTTATAAGATGCACTGTGCATGTGCAGGCTACTGTATTCTGTGTGATTTGTAAAATAAATAAATACATAATTGGCCCCCAGGAAGTAGTGGTTGAAGGATCCTCCTGTACCTTCATTACTGAAGATACGTTACTAGACCATGAGCTCAACCTGTCTGACTGGCCTGACACTCAGTTAGAGCCCGTAGCCTTTAGCCAGTGCGTTCGGTCCTCCTACAATTTAAAATCAAATGAAACAGTTTGCATACAGAATCCACATCATGAAGTTGTCTGTGCCCTTAGCACTAAACTGGAGGTGGGGAGTTGGGGGTGGAGAGGTGCCTGACCGCAAAAAAAAAAGAAGAAATATTTGACAAAATACTTTTGTCAAAGTTGAATAGACAAATTTTGCAAATAAGGTGGCTACATTTGCCTTCATGCCCCGAAGAGCCCCCATACCACTCCCCGGACCCCCCACTGAACAGGTCCGAGGCCTCTGTGGCATCGTGTTTCATATGGAGCGTGTCCTCGTTTCTCCCGGACAGAGATCAAAGACAGCGGCTTTCCCAGGTGCTCACGGATCCGTGACTCACACCCCAAGCACTGAAAGGCCCTAAGGCGGTAGATCGTTTTAGTAATAAATTACCCATTTGACTGCTTCTCAATTAATTTCCCATGCAAGGATTGGTCTCTGAAAGATGTCCCGCTCCCTGTCGTCGGGGGAAAAGCGCTTAGTGGTAAACTGGGCATCCGGTGCTCAGTCTCCAGAACCGGCTCGACCGGGCAGCAGCAAGTTACCATGGAATGAAAGGGAGGTTCACTCCATCTGCCAAACGATGTTGTAGCAAACAAGCGTGTGTTCTGTGGACAGTGTACGCTGCTTTATCCTCTTTTGATCCCTACGCTACAATGTTGCGAATATGAATTCATATTTTATTCTGTGTCGAGGTATGCAATAGATTTTGTGTATATCTGAGTAAAAACAGAATGGTATTTTGAAGTTTGTTGTGGCTTATTTATGTTGTGTAGCATTTGAAGCTGTTAAAAATTATGAATTGAATTTAAATTATAATTACTTTTGGCAAGACTGCAGTGCTGTGTACTGTCACATTTTAGGTTTTTTCGTTTTTGAAGTTTTGAGGGCCGTATGGCTTTTAATATTTAACTGAGATGGATTGTCCTTTTATACAAGCAAAGATACATTCTCATTGGTGCTTTGTTTTGGCTGTTGAGGCCTGTTTGTTCTCATAATATACAATACATAATTAAATGCTATTTGGTTATTAAATAAACATTTCTGCATAATTTGTTTTTATATATCATTACATGTGTCATGTTATGACAGCAGAGTGAAGTTTCATTAAACTAAAACTGGGTAAAGCTTTCATATATTATAAGCGTCTCAATGGTTTGGAACCACATTGCTGGGACAAGAGAAAAATCTTTTTATTGGTTCAGACATGTCAATTATTGATAGCTGAGTGCAGCTCAACCATAACTGGGCCCATGAAGTTCCATTCCTACCTTCATTACTGTCCAGTAACATTCAAATAAATTACTCCACTTTTGACAGAATCAATATTTTTTTTCCCTCAATGATATTGTAACAGCACACTGTTTGGCCCTAAATGACAAAGATCTTTTGATCTCAGATGTAAATTATGCTCAGTGACAAAAGTTGTAACATTTGTAGGTGTTACAGTTCTCAATATTTCTTTATGATCCAACAGCGCCCCCCGTTGGCCGGCAATCAACACGTTAAAACAAAAAATCTACTCTGAGCCAACTCCTGCAGAGCAGGCAATCTTGTTTTGTTTGTTTTTTTTTCATCTTGTGTATCACTGTATAACTCACACAGGAAAAACATTTATTTTTAAAGTCTGTGAAAGTTTATTTTTCCTTTACATCATTATTCAGAGAAAATTGTCTAATTTTAAATTGAATTATGATGATAGTGATGATGATTCGTAGCAACAGTAGTAGCCCTTATTATTAGACAATGGATGCAAGTTGTTTCATTTTTAAAGTATAAGAGTAAATTATATGTCAAAATGCATTTGTAAAGCACAAACCCAGTTAAAATGACTTATACATTTATATGTTTAATATTTACTTCCCACCCCTGTTGTGGCATACCTGAAGTGCTGTAATGCCATGTTAAATAAGAGTCCATTTGAATTTGATTTTTGAATCTGAGGAAAAAACTCCCCCCAACGCTTTGCGCAGTTTGACTGCTCAAGATTAATTAATATCAATAGTACTATGGTTTAAATGGGTGTAAATTAATTGATTCTGTGTTTGGAATAATTCTAACTCACCAAGAACTACAGATTGTAAAATTTCAACCTAGGCCAAGCTCAGAAGCAAGACATGTTTGTCTCTGCACACAGAACAGCACAAATGGAGTCAAGACAAAAGTGTGTCTTTGCTATTTGTCTGCATATGTGGACTGGAAGAGATAAATTCATGTGTTCAAAATTCTACCAGTGTCACCATGTACCCTGTTTATGTACTCATTAGTGTTAACACAGACTTTCTTAAATAAATGGAAACACCATGCTTGTACACAAATAAGGATATTTTTACGCAGTAAAGTATAACAGCTGATTGCTCAATGGAGACGGTTTATCTTGCCAAGACACTATGAGTAGACAGGGATTGAAAAAAATGTTTTTCATTTCATTCTATTCACCCCTTGTGAATACATGACTAAGCAATTGTATGCACACACAGTAACTTCTGCACTGGTCAAGAATAATATCTCTGCTGTTTTCGCTTTTTAGAGTATGGAAAACTTTCAACTTTAGAAACTGGTGATATGTTCAAATTTTCCATCACAATGATATAATAATGAAGCTATTTGGGGGTTGAAGTAATGCTGGATGTATAATGGTATAAATAAAAGACAGAGGATCTTAAGAGCATCAATGGAATTCCTTCAGGCAATGCTGCAGGGACTTCAGGGCCGTTCATTATTTCTATAAATATAATGTCAGATTGGGTTATACACACACACCCAAACACACACACACACACACACACACACACACCAAACACACACACACACACACACACACACACACACACACACACACACACAAACACACACACACACACAACACTTACATACACATACATCTACACACACATTCAAACACACCCACTTACATTGGCACACACCTATACACACTCATTTAGATAGGCACAGATGGACACACACACACACACACACACACACACAAACACTTACATACACATACATCTACACACACATTCATACACACCCAATTACATACACATACATCTCCACACACACCCAAACACACCAACTTACATAGGCACACACACATTCACTTACATACACATACATCTACACACACATTCAAACACACCCACTTACATTGGCACACACCTATACACACTCATTTAGATAGGCACAGATGGACACACACACACACACACACACACACACACACACACACACACACACACACACACACACACACACACACACACACTTAGAGTGCTTTGCCAGGACAGCAGTTTGCAGCACACACAGCTTCTCAAATCTGTTCAGTCAAGGCTTCATTTCACACAACTTTCTTTTTTTATCATTCTCCTGATAAAACAGCTTCTACTTCAAATATTCCCTCAAATTGTGAAAAATACTGTAGTAAGGAAGGTCTGGACTTACAGCAGAGTATAATTCATAACTTTAAGGCCTTCAGGGATATAACTGTACCAAAAGATGTGTGCTTTCAATGAAAATACTAACCAAATCATACAGCTTTTTCATATTGCATCGAAGCATTTTTTTTGAAACAGAGGTCTTTTTTTTCCACAACAGTTAACACATCCCTTTAAAAAGAGTCATGTTTTAAAAAATTATGCAAAATGCACTAATACTCCCAGAACATCAAACCCTTTCCATAAAATCAAATAGATACATTAAAACTGGAGGTCGAGAAGTTGAGGAGGTGCACCAATCACAGACACTGTAAAGCTGTGTCATGGGGAATAGTATAGAAATGGGGAATGGTATAAAAATGCTGAAAAAGACTGCATATATTTTCAAAACACCGCATTAGAAAAGTGGAGCAGTGGTTACAGGTTCACCATTTGGGACAGCTGGACATAGCACAGTTAGCAAAAACAAGAAAACAGAAGCTTTAAGAATGAAGGCCTCTGCACAATGATCCATATCCTGGTGCAATCAGCACAAAACCTGCTCTTCATTGACAGTTGGAGAAAGTAATGTGAGCTTATAAGTAGGGGTGGAAAGTAGAAATACTTACCATGTGATTGTTCTACCCATACACTAAAACAGGCGATTTAATGAAGTGTCTCGTCGACCTGTCTCGAGTTGTGGTAATTAGAATCAGCTTCTTTAGGGTATGGGTGGGGTGAATATGTGGCTGCACTTTTCCTTTCTGTGGCCGGGGTTTCTGCCTCTATTGATGAGTTGCTTTTACCGTTTTCCTACATCTGGACAGGTTTGTATTGGGAGAAAGCCATTTAACACCCACAACTAGATAGAAATTGCCTGTTCCCAACTGGGTGGTTTATCTGTTGTGTTTATTTGTAATCTCCTTTTTTTTGTTTTCCAATGCAATGAAGAAGATAACAGAGGTTTTCCTTCTTGAAAAATGGTGCAGCATGCCCCTCGAAAGACTTCAAAACTTGTATGGCAGCATTCCGATAAAAACTGAATGTGTCTTAAATGCTAAATCCCAACTTCTTATTTGTTAACTAATATTCATAAATTTCTTGACATTACCATTTTTGTATACTCTCTGTACATTTGTAAAATTATTACATGTAGCTGTTTTTTCATATTAACTGCTCATATTTTTTTTTCTTGATGTATAAACTCCTCATATCCTACTGCCTCTGGGGTGGGCTGTGTGTGTGTGTGTGTGTGTGTGTGTGTGTGTGTGTGTGTGTGTGTGTGTGTGTGTGTGTGTGTGTGTGTGTGTGTGTGTGTGTGTGTGTTGATTTTACTTCTCCATGTCTAATGTGTACCGAACAGGCCACTTTTACCCAGTTTGGTCAGGATAGACCTGCAATGTTTGCAGAAGCGACACTGAAGTTTTAAAGCACTTTTCATGTCGGAGAGAGGGGCGTGGAGGCAGCTCTGATGATGGTTTCCCGTTGCATGTGAGAGGCTAGGCCCAAAGGCATCAGCAGTTTGGCCTGGAATGGAAGTGACCATGTATTATTGAGGAGCTGGGGGAGCGTGGCAGTTGGGGGGAAGGGCAGTGAAGGGTGAGAGCCTGAGGGAAGAGAGGAGGATGCTTTTTATGACCACTTTAAGAGTGTCACAATCCACCATTTTAGGGCACTGACAAAAACTCAGTGATACAGCTAAAACAGATGCTGGAATCACAGAATCACTGTAGTGGTGGTAAAAGGCTCTACATGAATGACCAGCCATCCTTCCACAATAAGACTCCACTTTTCCTCTGTTATATTTCTTCTATGGAGACAGTTTCAGCTCAGCATTGGTGATTTGTTTTACTTTAAGAAAATAAGTTATATGTTACGCATGCCTTAAACTATTCATGTTAAACTGCCCCACTGAAGACCAGATGATCTAATATTTGAAACATTCATATTGTTCAGTAAGCAGGCTATTCTTTCAATTTTTCCTCTTATTTTAGCTAACCAGAAATATAATTTACCGATCACAAACACATGGCATGACTTATTTAACTGCCGCTGTAGTTAATACATGGGAATGACTCTGCACTATCAGAAAAAAATATGTAGAGGGTACATTTCCTTTCCCTGGAGCACAAATGTTTTAATTGTTTCACCAATGTAAGGCCAAAATAAATAACAGCACAGTTTTGTAATGGGAATAACAAACCTCTGAAAATCACTATGCTAGCTTATATGTCATGGACGCATCACAAATGCAGGAAATGGCAATATGTTAGGACTCAATGAGGATAGTATATGTATGTTGAATATGGATATTATTTTTGTCGGAGTAAGGTGCATATTGATAGAAATGTACATATGTTTCATAGATTATCCATATTTACTATTTATAAAACATTTTGAGTGATTGGGTAGAGTTTTTACCCAGTATGTGCCCAAACAATGCAGTCCCATGAGTGAGCCTGTCTCTGTATTAATAGTGTGTTATGGGACCGTCTGAGTCCCCAGTGAGCCTGTCTCTGTATGGATACAGTGCATTAGGGACCGTCTGAGTCCCCAGTGAGCCTGTCTCTGTATTAATACAATGCGTTAGGGACTGTCTGAGTCTTCAGTGAGCCTCTCTCTGTATCGATACAATGTGTTAGGGACCGTCTGAGTCCCCAGTGAGCCTGTCTCTGTATGGATACAGTGCGTTAGGGACCATCTGCGTCCTCAGTGAGCCTCTCTCTGTATCGATACAATGCGTTAGGGACCGCCTGAGTCCCCAGTGAGCCTGTCTCTGTATTAATAGTGTGTTAGGGACCATCTGAGTCCTCAGTGAGCCTGTCTCTGTATGGAAACAGTGCGTTAGGGACCGTCTGCGTCCTCAGTGAGCCTTTCTCTGTATCGATACAATGCGTAAGGGACCGTCTGAGTCCCCAGTGAGCCTGTCTCTGTATGAATACAATGCGTTAGGGACCGCCTGAGTCCCCAGTGAGCCTGTCTCTGTATGAATACAATGCGTTAGGGACCGCCTGAGTCCCAGTGAGCCTGTCTCTGTATGAATACAATGCGTTAGGGACCGCCTGAGTCCTCAGTGAGCCTGTCTCTGTATGGAAACAGTGCGTTAGGGACCGTCTGAGTCCTCAGTGAGCCTGTCTCTGTATGGAGACAGTGCGTTAGGGACCGTCTGCGTCCTCAGTGAGCCTTTCTCTGTATGGATACAGTGCGTTAGGGACCGTCTGCGTCCTCAGTGAGCCTGTCTCTGTATGAATACAATGCGTTAGGGACCGCCTGAGTCCCCAGTGAGCCTGTCTCTGTATGAAAAAAAGCTATACACTGCCCAGCTTCAGAGAGCAGGGTATCATGTAAAACATTTTCATGTCTCCATTTTGAAAGTCCCTGCTTGTTTACATTTGTCAGCTGTTGGCGATAAGTACATTTAGGGTCATTAACTGTTTGGTGAAGAATGTCACATTAATTCTCTGTTAGTTTGTTAAATGTATTTTAATAGTTTGGGCTGATTGCTGTGCAGTCTTTGGTTGTCCTCTGTTACCTATGTACCAAGATCTTTTCCGGGTCGCAACAGAACATGTTCCTGCAGTTGTCATACTATAAAGCTGCTAGAGACATGTATTAAAAACTCATATTAACTACTTTTGTTTTCACACTTCAAAACTTAATATTTCTCTGTGCCCAAGTTAAAAGACTGATTTCATTATTCATAAAAGCCAAACATTTTAAAAATATATCAATGCAATGTCAACTATATCCTTTAAATCAAGTTTAATATCAACATGAAGTAGGTATGTATGCATGTGTGGGAGAATGGATAACTGTAAATCAGAACGTTTGCTACAAAGTGAAAGAATTATGATAGCGAAAGAGACACCCGCTGATATTTGTAAATACGTGTCTCACAAAAGGATTTTCCAACTCTATCCAGGAGGCCATTGTATATTAATACATGTGAGGTGAATTATTCATACACTGGATTAGGTTTTTTTGCTAAGGCGTCCCAGGTCGCCCCTGTAAGCACACTCTGGCTTTCTGGTGTGACACGTATAATTCTAACAACACCGGACATTTGTGAAGCCACAGCAGAACTCCTTCGCCCATAGCGTTGCCCATTGTAATAATGCATTCAGGAATTTAAGGCTCTTTCTCTTGGAAACAAATCAATAATGAATGCGGAATTTCAAATTTTAATTACCCACAAATTAAATGATTCAAGACATTGTTTCTTGTATAAATTTACAATGTGGCTGGTGGGATCCTTAAGACAGAACAATGAAAGGATAACCATACGGTATATCAGTATTTTTTTTAAGCCAACGAAGTCAAAGAGCATTTTTAGAGTTCATAAGCTTTTCAGCTCTGACACACTTAGAAACAGAAAAGGTGCACTAAAGAGCATATTGGCACAAGAATATGTTACATTGAATGGAGTTTGTTCAAATAAAGTTTGGGAGAATCATTTTTCTGACAACCCTTTCAACCAATTCCCAGCCTCCTCACAAGTATAAAAACACCTCGTCCCTCACCTCCCATCTTGCTCTGCATCTCTGGCATCCCACCCCTCCCCATCTCCACCTTCCTGTTGCTATACTTTTCTCCACATGGGGCTTCTCTTCTCCTTTGAGAACACTGAACTCAGTGCTGTACATGTGAAAATAGTAGTTAAAAGTTAGAGATCAAACAATTTTGCTCTTTTTTCCTCAGGTCTTTTTAATTTTCTTACGGCCTCATTAAAACCAAATTGACATTTAAGGTCTTGGCTTCCCTTTGCCACAAAGTGGGCCTGCACATCACAAAGGTTATGAAATAGAGAGACATGTGGGGGAGGGGTTAGTTATGCAAAGATATGTGAATATGTGTGTGCCTGCACTTTTATCATAATTATTTAGGAGGGGTTGTACTGAGCTGACCTTCAACATCAATCAAGGATTTAAAGCATATAAAAATCCATTGCATTTAACCATGTTTTATAGTTTGGGTCTGTGAGACCCCAAACAGAACCAATGTGAGTTTTTCTGTGGAGGATATCTGAAATAAGCCATTAATTCAAAATCATGTTTATAAGCAGTTCTCATGAAATGAGGAAAAGTCACAAAATGTCAAGCTGATAAAACAATTACAACCCACATAGAAGATGAGGGCTAATTATAGGAAACTGTGCATATGTGCATGTGAATTGCATGAGTTAGATCATTTGCATAACTTATGTACATTGTGCCTTCATGGAAATTGTGTACATTTTGTAAACTGTGTCTGGTGGAGTCATCTTACAGCCAAATGAATACCCCTTTCAACCACCGCAGTAGTTTCCCCCCTCACAGCCACACCTCCCGGATAGCCATTAAGTGGCTATCAGAAAATTAGCTGTGAGTGGTGCAGTGGCAGGCATAGTCACTGAGGCATGTGATGAGCAGAAGACTCCCTTACTGTTCTTCCCCTACAGTGTCTGCAGGGATAGGGCAGCTCAGCAGGGCTAGCTGCCAAACCATGGTCACCTTCCTACACACAGCATGCAGCACTGTTACATAGTGTTAAAAGAGCACCTTTTTTAAACTATTTTGTGTTTGGGAGGTCTAATTTCATACACAATCACAAACATGTGAATTTTATAACATATGCAAATTGCTCTACATACACATGTATGAACTTTAAGCTCTAATGGTGAGGGTTTTGGTTTTCCTTCCTACGTATTTTTTTAACCATCAGGTAAGTTTCTTTTCTTTTGATCAGCATTAGACCTCTGATGCACAATGGAGAATGACTGCATTATTTTTTGCTTCCTGCTGTCTGCAAAGAAACACATGTTGAATCCAGTTTAGGTACTTTAGAATATGCCTGTTTGATTTGATATTCACATTATATTCTCTACCCTCTGTCTTTCAAAACAGATGAACATTTGTGGTAGCTGTATTAGATATCTAAACTTGTGCTTAATATCCAAAACATACATGTAGCAGGAGATTTAGGTGCCCCTTCTCCTCCTGGTTACCTCATAACATCATGCATTATACAGTAGATGGCGCCATAATCCCAGAGTGTAGTCGATTGTGTTTTATAGATTCTGTAGCACAAGGATTCCAGTGCCTGGAATAAAATGGTTGTATAAGACTCAAATTTTCACATGCTTTCCCCCCCAATCAATTGAAAAATTGAGTGCATTCAGTAAACTTTTGTATTGCTTGCTGTATAATACTTTTTCTGTTCCTTTCATCCTGCTCACTGGGTTCACCATCCTTGATCAGACATTAACCAAAAGTTTAAGTTTACCACTAAAGACTAGTCCCGGCAAAAAAAAAAAAAAAATTCATAAAGTTAAATGTTTTATAGCCAATTGAAGGATGAAGCCTTCAAACTACAAGTATCTGACCGAACATCGATATGGTACATGCTTATTCTTTGAAATAATGTGGTGGCTCTTAAAAGAGCCTTTCTATTATTCAAAGGGTTTAGAGATCTTAAGCACGCTCTCCACGGATGCGGCGAGCCAGCTGGATGTCTTTGGGCATGATGGTCACCCTCTTGGCGTGAATGGCGCACAGATTGGTGTCCTCAAAAAGACCTACCAGGTAAGCCTCGCTAGCCTCCTGCAGAGCCATTACAGCGGAGCTCTGGAAGCGAAGGTCGGTCTTGAAATCCTGGGCGATCTCCCTCACCAAGCGCTGGAAGGGCAGCTTGCGAATGAGCAGCTCAGTGGACTTCTGATAACGGCGGATTTCTCGCAGAGCCACAGTGCCAGGCCTGTAACGGTGAGGCTTCTTTACGCCACCGGTGGCTGGCGCGCTCTTACGAGCAGCCTTGGTTGCAAGTTGTTTCCTGGGGGCTTTCCCTCCAGTGGATTTACGGGCTGTTTGCTTGGTTCTTGCCATTGCTTCGTTTGCGGATTGTTAGAACAGAATACTGTCAGTAAGGGCAGAGGGCTTTTTTTTAAAGCTTAGTGGCAAGAAGATGATTGGTTGAGCTTTTACTGATACACAATTGGCCAAATTGTGGTTCCTTTCCCAATGATCATTGGTTAGTTACCTTAGCCGCCAAAAATTCAAACTACTAATTTGCCCGCCTTGTATTGCAACGTCTTTAATGCATTCTTACGCAAGCTAAGAGGTTATTCTAGATGCTATGTAAAATGTATTTTTAAATGATCTGTGCTGTATTGTATGAAATCTTAATAGTTAGAAAGCCTAAGAGATAAACCCTTGCTGATGGGTGTCAGAAAGATCAGATTTGTGCATATTGGTTTACTGTGGTTTTATTTTTGAAATGTATTATGTACTCAGGCAAAAACAACCAAACCACACAACTGAAAACCAAAAGGCAGAAATTAATACAAGTGGACACTTGTCTTCGCTTCCCCTACATCCATTTTCTTGCAATCTTGAGCAGCACCAGAGTTAAGTATGACAAAACACGAAGACGCATTCAAACTAATTTTATTGTAGAAATGGCAGCAAACCAAATCATTATGCTTAATTCATGTTGTCAATATGATTCATAACTGCGATGACTGTTTACGAAGGACAAGTAGAACTTTTCTGCTCTTTAAGAAGGTTTAGGTGGCTCTGAAAAGAGCCTTTGTTTCGGATCAGTGGGGAAAAAAGTTACTTTCCCTTAACGGCCTTCTCAGTCTTCTTGGGGAGCAGAACAGCCTGGATGTTGGGCAGCACTCCGCCCTGGGCGATAGTGACACCTCCGAGAAGCTTGTTCAACTCCTCATCGTTACGCACTGCCAACTGCAGATGACGAGGAATGATGCGAGTCTTCTTGTTGTCACGGGCAGCGTTACCAGCCAACTCCAGGATCTCAGCAGTCAGGTACTCGAGAACTGCAGCCAGGTACACTGGGGCTCCGGCACCAACACGCTCAGCATAGTTTCCTTTACGCAGAAGCCTATGAACTCTACCCACTGGGAACTGGAGTCCAGCCCTAGAAGAACGAGTCTTGGCTTTTGCCCTGGCTTTGCCACCGGTTTTACCTCTTCCGCTCATTTTCTTTTTTTTCTATAACCGTTTGTGTAATCTGGAAAATACAACTGACTTGCGTGTGCCTTACTTATAGCAGCATGTTGTGCGTTGATTGGTTGTGGCGTCAGAGGGTATTCATCCAATCCAATTTGAGGATAATGGTTGCGCTTGCCATTGTATGTAGCTTCCTGGTATCGATAATTAAAATGTAACTCACAAGCACATAAAACAAACGATTAAAGATGCTTCTTTTGGAAAATAAAAATCTGTTGTTTATGGATTTTAAAAAATTAGCTTGTGGTTCAAACTGCTATATAATTTCTGACATTAACTATCAGTAATTCACAATTATTTAGGAGGTCCATGGTGGGAATTAGTTTTCCTTAATTCCAAAACCTAAAATCCATCTGGAAATATTAAGAAACACGAGGTGCCAACTGGAAAGCATTGATCATGGATTTGGAAAGGGAACTGTGCCCAAGAGCCACGCAGATAGTTTTGTTCAACCCACTTTTTGGTTGCAATATTAGGTAAACTTAGAATGGCACATGGTACATTCATATCATATTCTAATCTTTTTATCCACTGTGTCCATAAATACAGTGGATAAAAAGTCAAAGTTCCGGCCGCATATGATGTCACAATAGCTCTTCGTTAAAATGTCAATAACAGGCGCCGTGTAGGCCAACCGAAATGTCATTCCAAATAAAGGGAGTCCTGTTTCTTTGTAAAAGTGTGGGTGTCATTTAAAATGGCATTTACACTGAAAATATTACCATTCCTTTACTTTGAGCTATATTGTCATGTATTTATCTTGTTAAATCTTGTGTTAAACGACGATATATTTGTGATTGCCAGTAGGGTACATGTAACACGAAGAACTTTTTCCTTTTATCAGTGACAATGCACCGACCGGTGTTCCGCCATAGCGATTTGCTTTCCATCATACAAATGAAAGAATGCCGCTGTTTAACAAACAATGGAGCCTGGCTCACTTTGCAGCCTGGTTAATAGCGCCGCATACTTCTGAAATGTACTTTCATTTTACTGAGTATATGTTGTCTGGTTTTTGCTGTCTTTACAGTTTGCAGACAATCGCCATAGCCGCACTAAAGCAGTTAATGCGTTACATGTATGCAATTTAAAAATCTCTAGGAACGCGGGATACTAAATCGTGAATGTTTGAGCAAGCCTTTCCTATTGTTAAATGATTAATGTAAGTTTATTACTGCGGACTCGTGTCTGGAAATATTTCATGTTATCCTTTACCGCAAAAGTATTGTTTAGGAAACTATGGTATAAATATACAAGTTTCAGGTATCTACTCGGTTTTAAAACTGTTTAGGAAAGAAAATCGCGAGGTAAAATTCAGAAAATGAGCGGGGACCCTCACTTGAGTATTTCTTGGCCGAGAAGATTCCACCAATAGAATTTGAATATTTTTAGGCGGTCAGCGGCTACCACTAAGAATTGACTACGCCAGCGAGCAGGAAAGCCGTTTCAATTTGCATAGAACCCTTTTTATTTCACTCCCACTGTGTCTGTAGTGTATACGAACTTTGGAAGTCTTTGACAACCATGCCTGAACCACCGAAGTCTGCACCTAAGAAGGGATCGAAGAAAGCCGCAACCAAGTCGGCTGGGAAAACTGGAAAAAGGCGCAGAAGACCCAGGAAGGAGAGTTATGCCATCTACGTGTACAAGGTTCTGAAACAAGTGCACCCCGATACTGGTATCTCTTCCAAAGCTATGGGGATCATGAATTCATTCGTCAACGACATTTTCGAGCGCATCGCTGGTGAGTCTTCTCGCTTGGCTCATTACAACAAGAGGTCAACCATCACCTCCAGGGAGATTCAGACTGCTGTGCGTCTGCTGCTGCCCGGAGAGCTGGCGAAACACGCTGTGTCTGAGGGTACTAAAGCTGTGACAAAGTACACTAGCTCCAAGTAAACCCGTAAATGACCAAACCCAACGGCTCTTTTAAGAGCCAACCACCTACTAGAAGCAAACCTTCCATAAGATGAACTTTTTCTGTTTTACTCACAATTGACGTGTCATCGGTTTATTAACCTATAGCTAGCATGTAGCATCCTTTCTCATTGTCTGGTAGCGGTTCTGTAAGAATTTATGGTCTCTTGCATGTTGAGCATCCAAAAACAGTTCAGTTCTACTTTATTCCCAGAGCATGAAATAAATGTTTGTTTTCTCTCAAGACCGTACTTCATGGCCCTATTCTTAAACTGCTTTTTATTGAAACACCATGTCTGTTTCTGCAGCTGAAGAATGAAGTAAATATGAGAAAGTAATGATTTCCATCTGGGCATCATTGCACTGGATTTCCTCTTCTTACTGAAGTGATTTCCAAGATTTTACTCTGTACTATAAGTGGCATTGCTCTTGGTTTTATCTTCAAATAAAATACCTCTGCAAACCAAAATCATCATGGTGGACACAAAAGCAGACCAGGTTTTTCCCAGTCAAAGCTCAGCCTCTGCAACGTTATACTTGAGAGTATTGGATCCACTCAGACTGCCCCTCCCCACTTCATGTCATCAAATTAGCTTTTAATTGTATATAACCTGATTTTTTGTTTTACTTTATACACTTTGGTCACATGCTTGAGAGCACTTTGCCACATGTGAGGTGTGGAGCTGGGAAATGAATGCCTGTTACTCCAGAATTTATTGGAAATTCTGCCAGAATATCCATGTATATTGTGCTGTGGGTGCTATTTAGCATAATTCAACTGATATGATACACACAGTGGTCAGACAACCTGTATTCCATGTGTTACTTGGTTTGATTCTGTTCTGGTAGAGAAGGGGGGTCACATTGAGCATAACAGTTCAAATATGTCAATTCTGCAAAAAAAGGATTCCTGAAGAATGTAGAATGTTCTGACTTATTCTTATCTCTGATAAAATCAAACTCTGAAATCGTTTGGAAAGATGTAGGATTTCTTACAACATATTTGATCTGATGGCAGTTTCACTGCGTTATGGTTTAAACCCTATGGTGGACGAATACAATATAATTATATTGGCGACTATATATATCCTTCACTATTTTCAATTAAGGCAGATAAGGTAGGTAATAAATAAAAACTACATCAAATTTACTGACGCCCATGGGAATTAAATGTCTTTAAAGTATCTAAGGTATCCTCGTGCAAAGAAATATAAATGTGTGTGCTTTAATGACAACAGGAGAGGTCCTGTTTAAAAGCTCCAACTGGGTGTTGCAAGACGCTAATAATCTCCTTTGGCTTGACTAGGTTCTTTTATGAACGGTTACCAAACAATGTTATCGTGTGTGGAATTTTTCGGACTTAAAATGCGAATTTTGTAAGAAAAATAACTCCATCGTCTCCTCGTCCTCATCATGTGGCGATGTTTCGGATGCGCTTGGAGAAAACACACCAAAACTGCACGTGTTGTGGGAGTTTTCCGTGACCGTTAAGGCCTTTTAAAAATGTTACCAATTGTTTTGCAGTGTAATTCAACAATTGGGTGGATTATTTCATCGATATTAGCAAGGAGGAAAACACATGTGCAGGGAGTTCCCGCGAGCAGAGAAACACTGTGCGGGGAATGATTGAGTCTACACGGTCCTCATCTGTTGTTTAATCCCACTCCTGCTCTGACAGTATTCCAGAACTGCCCGACAAAGCAGGAGTGAGTGTTGAGGAGACAGACACCTACGAAAGACAAATGGCCGAAGAAGCTCCAGCCCCCGCCGCCGCCCTGGCTAAGGCACCCAAGAAGAAAGCAGCAAGCAAGCCCAAGAAAGTGGGACCCAGCCTGGGAGATCTGATCATCAAGTCTGTATCTGGCTCCAAGGATAGGAGCGGAATGTCCCTGGCCGCCTTAAAGAAAGCTTTGCAGGCTGGAGGATACGATGTAGAGAAGAACAACCCACGGGTTAAACTAGCAGTCAAGAGACTGGTGACAAAAGGAACCCTGGTCCAGATCAAGGGCACGGGCGCTTCTGGCTCCTTTAAGATCAACAAGAAGCAGGAGGCGACAAAGAAGAAGCCCGCCAAGAAGGCAGCCGCCGCAAAGGCTAAGAAGCCCGCCGCGAAGAAGCCAGCTGCTGCCAAAAAGCCGAAGAAGGCAGCGGCAAAAAAACCAGCGGCCAAAAAGGCGGCAACTCCGAAGAAGAAAAAGCCTGCTACACCTAAGAAGGCTAAACCGAGCCCCAAGAAAGTCAAGAAGCCGGCCGCAGCCAAGAAGACGAAGAGTCCCAAAAAAGCTAAGGCAGCCAAGCCTAAGGCCGCCAAACCCAAAACGGTGAAGAAAGCAGCTCCCAAGAAAGCGGCTCCTAAGAAGAAGTGAACATATTTCATGTCATTTCTTGGAAACCAAAGGCTCTTTTAAGAGCCACCCAAAACCACTTTTACAAAGCAAATTTGATCCATTTCAGCCAATTCACAGAAGTCAGTCCATTGCATAAGTTTAACTGTAAGTGGTCTTCCATTTCCTCAGAATGGCTCAAAACTGCATAAATTATTGATGAATGTCAAAATAACTTGCTGTCAAGTGCATTTAAGTGTAGTGTACTGAATTGTGAACTCACCCAAAGAGGACCTTCATTGCATATGTGTATGCTTTCCATGAAAGGGTAACCCCGTAACACATCCAAATAACCTGCCTTCAATATTTTCTGCTTCAGTTTTCATCTACTTTTCCATATTGTGAAATGCTAATATACTGACTCACAACATAGTTTCCTAGACGCTCTTATCCAGAGAAACTTACACAGTGAAAGAAAATTATTTCAGTTAATATGAGTAACATCACTAAGGCTCCAGTGAAATGCAACTTGAATGAATAGCCTATAAGATACATTCTTAACAGGAATACATCAATAATGCGATCAGCGTACCACAATCAAAACTAACGAATGCTATCATTTTAATTAGCACGGGGAGGCAGTCTGAAAATGTTGCGCTCAGTTTGTTCAGAAACATAATTTACGATTTGTAGCCATAATATGAGGTTGGTTCGCTTCAACACTGGTGGAATAGTATACTAGTGTCGCCACTGAGAGCCCAGGATTACGGCCTTTTGTTTTCAAGAGACAAAAACCAAAGTCTAAAGACTATGCTGCTTGCGCTTGTATCATGGGAAATGGCAACAAATAAAATAAATAAAAAAGTATTTTTGAAACAGGTTTACACCAACGAGAGATAACATGGCCCGTGACGAATGTATCCTCCAATTTGATTGGACAAAAATTCTTCGACAATACAACCAATGAATGTACAGCAAGTATTTATAAGATACGCACTTGATTATAGTGGTCTTCACTGGATATTTTCAGCTCAAATAAGAAACAACATGAGTGGAAGAGGGAAAACCAGTGGTAAGGCTAGGGCAAAAGCCAAGACTCGCTCTTCTAGGGCTGGACTTCAATTCCCAGTGGGTAGAGTTCATAGGCTCCTGCGCAAGGGTAACTATGCTGAGCGTGTCGGTGCCGGAGCCCCAGTGTACCTGGCTGCTGTTCTTGAGTACTTGACTGCCGAGATCCTGGAGCTGGCTGGTAATGCTGCCCGTGACAACAAGAAGACTCGTATCATTCCTCGTCATCTGCAGTTGGCAGTGCGTAACGATGAGGAGTTGAACAAGCTTCTCGGAGGTGTCACTATCGCCCAGGGAGGAGTGCTGCCCAACATCCAGGCTGTTCTGCTCCCCAAGAAGACTGAGAAGGCCGTTAAGGGAAAGTAACTTTTTCCCACTGATCCGAAACAAAGGCTCTTTTCAGAGCCACCTAAACCTTCTTAAAGAGCAGAAAGATTTCTTTTGTCTGATACTCGTTAAATGAAACTGCCTGTAGAGCCACCTACTTCTCCGAAAAAGCGAAAATTGGTGTACATTTTCTTTGGCATTGATTACATCACTTTTTGTACAGTAACAAACAACCGTTTTAACGAAAGGTGGACGAGTTTGAATTTCTGGTGGCTAAATAACTAGCCAATGGGGATTTTTTTTTTTTTTTGTACAGTATCTAACTCAATATTTTACATTACTCCTTTACATCTATAAATTTTGGTTTTTAAAATGACTACTGAGGGGAAATCCATTGATGGGGTGATTCATGATTTATATGAGGTGCTTTCGACAAAATACTTGAATGTGTCAGTAATTTAGTATTATATTTAATGTTTACACATTAACACCAACCTTTTAGGAATTGTCCTATTGGGATTGTAATGGTGGACAAAAATGGTGATATAGCAAAGGAAATTCGGTTCGATTCATGTGATTCAATGCTAAAGCAACCAATGAACAAACTTCAAAAGTAGGCGTAATGTGCTGTATGGAACTTCGTCTTGTAAGACAAAGTAAAGCTATCCGAAGAGGGTCTCACCAATCAACTCGGAATAAAAAGCGGTTAAGGAGTTTTTGGCGGCTGAGGAAACTAGCCAATGACCGCAGGGAATTGAAACTTGATCTAGCCAATGGGCGATCCGTAAAAGCTCGTCCAATCAGCTTCTGTTAACTAAGCTTTAAAACAGTAGGCTATTCTTACTAAGATCATTCACTGTTGAGTCAGTAACTGGAGAATAATGGCAAGAACTAAGCAGACAGCCCGTAAATCCACTGGAGGGAAAGCCCCCAGGAAACAACTTGCAACTAAGGCTGCTCGTAAGAGCGCGCCAGCCACCGGTGGCGTAAAGAAGCCTCACCGTTACAGGCCTGGCACTGTGGCTCTGCGAGAAATCCGCCGTTATCAGAAGTCTACTGAGCTGCTCATTCGCAAGCTGCCCTTCCAGCGCTTGGTGAGGGAGATCGCCCAGGACTTCAAGACCGACCTTCGCTTCCAGAGCTCCGCTGTAATGGCTCTGCAGGAGTCCAGCGAGGCTTACCTGGTAGGTCTGTTTGAGGACACCAATCTGTGCGCCATCCACGCCAAGAGGGTGACCATCATGCCCAAAGACATCCAGCTGGCTCGCCGCATCCGTGGAGAGCGTGCTTAAGATCTCTAAACCCTTTGAATAAGAAAGGCTCTTTTAAGAGCCACCACAGTATTTACCAGAAAAGCAAGAGATTGTCACATTTTCCGTTTTCATACTGTTTATGGCTGGGTTGCTTGTTTATTTTGAAGTAGGAATGGAACTGAATTCCTTTCTTTGAACTCTCTTCAGCTGGTCATGGCATGGATCTAGTGACCTCTAGTGGAGATTAAATTGTACAACGTTCCATAGTCTAATATCTTTGTCAAAGTCAACCAGCTTTGGGGTTGTGTGTGTGTGTGGGGGTTTTTTTTTTTGGTGGAGACTTTATTCAAATCAGATGAGCAATTCAGAGTGGGGTCCAAGGTACTGGGGGGGAAATTGTTCCTAAATCTGGTTTTGGTGTGTGCAAGAAGTATTGAGGAAAGTGCAAGCTTTAACAAATATTAAGATGAAGTATCAGGAGAGCAAGTTTGAAGGCAATTAAGATTTTTTATGCATTTTGGCAGTGACATGCAGGCATAGACTGAGGACTTTGCAATATGTAAAATTAGTTACTTGTGGAAAAGAAATCTTTTGTATCATTGTATGTCAAATAGTGGAGGGGGATTACAAACTTCATTTTTTTTTTTTTTTTTTTTTTTCAAATCATTTACCTTTTTGTTGGGCCTCATATTTCATATGGGGTCTGGGAACACTTTACCTGAAAACAAAGCCTTTTCGATGACTTGCCATTCCTCAACTCCCTGCCATTTGCTACTCCAGCTGTTAAAAATCTTCTTGATTGTGGGGCTGACTCTGCAGCTGGTGCAGATACTTGGGGCTGAAGGAGAGATGAAGCAGTCTGCTAGAGCAGTGGTTTCAAATTCTGTCCCAGGAGACCCCTGTGTATGCTGGCTTTTATTTTGCCTTGATAAATTACATTTGTTGAACACTTGTGTGCTAATTCTCTGTCCCTTTTTGCCTTAAGCATATTTTAACACAATGACATTAGCTTTTCTCTGGAATTAATTTTGAAACAAATGGTTTAGTTTCAGCGGTCACGTGTCCACACTTTCACTCATTAGGATTCCACTGGTCCACTTGAATGTGTGTAATTTAATCAATTAAAATATAGCCTCACAAAGAAACTGTTTGCCTTACAGCACAGAGAGATAGTTTACCTGTAAACATCTTGAAGCACTCGATATGCATTGGTCTGGAACACTTCTCACAGCCATATGTTAGGTGACCCACACACATGACATCTGACAAATCTATTTCCCGCAAAACAAAAGGAATGTTTGCATAATGATTTTTCTTTTGCTTAGCTGTTGGAGTACATTTGCACAGATTACAGTACATTTTCTTTACATTAAAGGCATCTATTACATGCTTAATCCAGAGTGACTTACAAGGCAAAGTGCATATGAAAGGTACAAATAATGCAAAGATAACCCTAGAGAGGGGTAAAGTCCCTAGTGCCAAAGGTAACAGAATAGATCATGACTCCCCTATAGATTAGAGGTGAGTCTTCAGTCTGGGCATGGAGGTGGCCTGTGTCTCTGCTTTTCTGACCTCCACAGGAAGGTCATTCCACCACCAGGTGGCCAAGACAGACCGCAGACATGACCTGAAAGTGCAATATGTTATGGTTCAGAAAACCTCTTCATAGTGTCTGCTTACCTGTGCTTGTTAGCCAGTGAACAACACCATGAAACCTGGTTATGTCAGTCACAACAGCCGACCTTGAGGATGGCCGTCCACGACCTTTTGCTGCAGTACCAAATTTTTGCAGGAGGCTTTGGGCAACTACACGCTGAAATCTTAGGAGATCATAGTCACAATTCATGAAATCTCTGTGGAACAGGCAACTGTTGACCACAGCACTGTGGCCCTTATGTCCCGGCATAAATTGGCCTCCACCACTTTTTCAATCTTATGGTGCTGTGGTAACAGGACACCTGAAGATCATGTAGATGTTCTCCTCCCATTTGGTGGTTGTAAGACTGGATTGTTTGAGGTTACTGCAGGTAGTCATATGCCTTCCTTTCCTTGTTCCATGTCTTAACTGGTACCTCAGTGAAGTTATTTTCCACATTGGTTTCAACAGTGACAGCACTGTTGACCCTGCACCTCACCAGTAGCTTTCCTCATTCAGACAGAACTTCAGTGGAGTCCCTCGGCAACTTCTGGAATTCTTTCATTGGTTTGAATGGCAAATCAAACAAATGGTTTTGCCGCATTGGTCCCAGTGCACCCATATCCTTGCTTTGTCATCTCATCAATGAAGGGTAATGTGGTGAAGAGGTTTTCGTGCATGAATTTGCATCCGTCTGGAACACCGGCTTGTTTGACCAAGCCCAGAACTACGCTGGGCCCTTCACATTGTACGGTCTCTGGAAGAAAGGTATGCACTCCAGCAGAACACAAATTAATATATAGGGAACATAGACTCCCTGTGCTATACCCCTGGTCAATTGTGACTAAAATTAAAATTGTGTGGAAAAAAATTAAGAGCTGTACAAAAATTAACTTAGAAAACTTACTTGTCCTTTCTGAGGTTTGATGTTGTCATCCTGTCAAGGTGGTGGTACCAGAAAGTAAATGTGTGTGGTCACATGATGAAACTACCCAATCATTTTAGACCTACCTTGAACTCATGTAGACATCTTAAATTTGCATTATAAATGAACATCTGCTGTATAAGTGTTGCTTTTTAATACTACAGCAAAATATGTGGGGAAAAATGTTGTCACAATTGTTACCAGTGGGATTAAATGGGACATTATACATTGCAGCTGGAATTAAAGTTATACTATACTGTAATTGCAGTCCATTTCTGTAGGGGACATTTTCTGTTAAGATCAGATTTCCGTTTGGCTGTATGAGTGTTGTAATGTGGGGTGGCAGGGTTAGCCACTGCAATTCTGTATTCATATGGACTACTCTAGTACTTACTCAATGCATATTGTAGGTGCAGACAAATAGTTTTTGAGCAAAGCTGTAGTAAACAATTTCTACACTTGTGATATTCTCAAAGACCTCTTTTAATGTTTGAAAGAAGTTTAATTTTGAGAAATGTATATTGTAAAGCATGTTAAGGTGCTATGAAGGGCTAAAACCTTCAAGCTAAATTCTTCCTGATGCATATTTAGAGACATCATGGCTTAAATATAATGGAAAACTGAAATGTATGAGTATGGTGTACTGTATTGCTTCCTTGTTTGTTGAGTCAGTTGTTTAGATTAGTAATTTAGACTACATGAGAGCGCTTCCTTAGCCAGGGTTCGCTTTTAAATGATTTGGAAATCTCAGTGCAACTGCCCTGATTAAGTTTAAATTGAACAAAATAATAGAACAGCACCTTAGACTTTGCTTACAATGTTTCCGTAGTTCAAAAGAGCGTCGGTTGGTTTTTGAGTTGGGCGCGCTTAGGCATTCACCAATATAATTTGAGTATTGGTCAGCTGATTAGCAACTACCAATGAGAGTCAGTGTTGATTCGTGAGCCGAAAAGCGATGTAAATTTGCATACTACCCATATATATTCAGACATGACATCTATTACTTTAATTATACTTTGCGGTTTTCAACGAAAAGTAGACATGCCAGATCAAGCAAAAACTGCGCCTAAGAAAGGCTCCAAGAAAGCCGTGACCAAGTCGACAACTAAGGGAGGCAAGAAGCGCAGAAGACCCAGGAAGGAGAGTTATGCCATCTACGTGTACAAGGTTCTGAAACAAGTGCACCCCGATACTGGTATCTCTTCCAAAGCTATGGGAATCATGAACTCCTTTGTCAACGACATTTTCGAGCGCATCGCCGGTGAGTCTTCCCGCTTGGCTCACTATAACAAGAGGTCAACCATCACCTCCAGGGAGATTCAGACAGCCGTGCGACCGTTACTGCCTGGAGAGTTGGCGAAACACGCCGTGTCTGAAGGCACAAAGGCAGTGACCAAGTACACCAGCTCCAAGTAAAGCCGGAAGTTTTTTACTAAACTTAACGGTCCTTTTAAGGGCCACCCATCTTTTCGCAGTAAAGCAAAACATCTCCATTTGAATATTGTTGTAATTGTTTTGTGGTTATAAAAATAGCCTTTTTAGTGCTTTCTACTAGCCATTGCTGTTACCGTGTGTCACCCGAGTCCATTTCAGTTGGTGATACCGCAGATGGCCAGGGAGAGTTGATTTCAATTTGAAATGACGAATTTATATATGCAATGGGATTTGGTTCAAGGTGGTCTAGATACGGCTAAAATTTAAAACTGACAAACCTCACAATGCATGCAAGAATTACCCTTTCAGTCAATTGGGGGAAAAACCAGAATGTTAGGCAGTACAACTCAGGAAAAGGTATTTCTGTTACAAAAAAATACAAAAACAGGCATTTGTCCAATAAACGTGACACATCGTATTGGCAATTGGTCACCGCAAGTTGACATTTGCCATTAATATGAGTACAGAGGGGTATGAATTGAATCATTTGCTCAATTTATCATGGGGAATGTGTATGGTTTATAAAATTCAGAGTTACAAATGGCATAGAATGGCCCATTCATATTGATTCTGTGGACAAAAATATGCTACACATTGTACTCTATAAACCTCATACTTTCCAGCAGTCATGAGAAATAAGGAACACAGAAATGAGGCCACACTGAGGATATAATAAAGAGATACACAGGGGCAGCCATACAGTGGCCACACATTTTCATTTTTCAGAAAAAAACATTCTAGATTCAATGAGCTGTGCCACAAATAACTCCCTGTTGGCTATGGCTCTTTTGACAATAAGCAAAATAGAAATGAGGCCATACCGAACAGGTACACGGTGGCATATTATGTACAGGGGCACTTAGGCATGGCAGACTCTGTACAGTTAAACATTTGTGTGGGTGTTTAGGCTAACACTGTAGTACTATTGAAAAGGGCATTATGATTTTTAAGGTCTACTGTAAACCAAACCCTTATTATACTCTAATAAAAAATTAGACTGATAGACATACATGCTAACTGTCAAGTCTAAAGAGTAAATTACTGTCAGTTGCATTTTTCTTTGTGTTTTATGGATTGCTTAGTGATTTTGTCAAGAAAACACCATCTCACTGGCACATGTGAGCAAAGTTAATGTATGGCACTGTACATGGACAAATGCCATACATTAAGTTCCTAAGGGGAAATTCCAAGTATTGTATCATGGTGTTTATTTGGCTACAGATATCTTTATCAGATAAAAACATCATATGTACTTTTAACAATTATTGATGGCTATTTTTGGTCGACAAGGCTTTTGTATGTTAAGGTTATAAAAGACTACCCTTGTGTTTTAATTGCAACAAGAGAGCTCCTGTTCAAAACCACCACGTGAGTGTTGTAAGTTTCCAGTAATTATTTCTGGCTTCGCTGGATGCCCTGACAACAGTGAACAAACAATGACATAGTGTGGCAAGTTTTACAGGTTTAAAAGTCTAATTTAGTAGGAAAAGAAAGACCAACAGATCTTAGTCCCACTCACCTGGCGACATTTTGATCAAGTTTGGAGAAGGTATAGAAAGACTGTGCATGATGCAGAGAGTTATAATGAATCTTGTAGTGAATCTTGCCAACATCTACAATTTATTCTCCAAGAAATGTAATAACACACGTAAATATTTGAGGGATATTGGAGATGAGAAAACACAAGTGCAGGGTTTGCGGCTGCAAAGGAATGCTGTGCTGGGCTAATTGAGTCTACACGGTTCTCATGCATTGTTTAAATGCACCTACTGTGGTTTTTTCGGTGTTAGAACAAATCAACCAGTCTAACCGAGAGAGCAGGAAAGCAAGCGACAGTATAATGTCTGAGGAAGCTCCAGCCCCCGCCGCCGCTCCAGCTAAGGCACCCAAGAAGAAAGCAGCACACAAGCCCAAGAGAGTGGGACCCAGCCTCGGGGAACAGGTTGTAAAGGCTGTGACCAGCTCCAAGGAGAGAAGCGGAATATCCCTGCCCGCTTTAAAGAAAGCTTTGCAGGCCGGTGGATATGATGTCGAGAAAAACAACTCCCGTGTGAACCTGGTAGTCAAGAGTTTGGTGGAGAAGGGAACACTGATTCGGACAAAGGGTACTGGCGCTTCAGGTTCTTTCAAGATCAACAAAAAGCAGGAGGAGGCGGCGAAGAAGAAACCCGCCAACAAGGCAGCTGCTAAAGTTAAGAAGCCGGCCGCAAAGAAGCCCGTTACGGCCAAGAAGCCGAAGAAGGCTGCAGCAAAGAAACCTGCTGCAAAGAAAGCGAAGAAGCCTGCTACGCCGAAGAAGGCAAAGAGTCCCAAGAAGCCGGCATCCACTAAGAAGACTGTAGCAGCTAAGAAGAAGCCGGCAGCAGCTAAGGTCGCCAAGAGCCCAAAGAAAGCTAAGGCAGCCAAACCAAAGGCCGCTAAACCCAAGACTACAAAGGCTAAGGCTGCCAAGCCCAAGACCGCAAAGCCCAAGAAGAAGTGAACAAACGGACCTTAATTTTTTCAGTAAACAAAGGCTCTTTTCAGAGCCACCCAAAATCACTCTAAGAAATCAAGAATTCAGTCTATAATCTTCATTGTCCCTCAAACCTGATGCACAGCCCTGTCTGTTGGAAAGTCACAATCCGCTGTATAAATGTACATGTTATAGCATTAAAAGGACTGTCTGCTGGTTTTTCCCCTAACTCGAACTAGTTATCTACTGCGCTTGTATCCGCCACAGAGCAGTCAGTTTATTGAAGCTGAATGGCTCGACAAGCCATCCTAAATTTTAAAGTTAAACATAGCTCTTAGATGGGCCTTTGATGAATGTGTTAAATACGTTTAGGTAGAGCCAGCTGATAACGTTCTTTCCTACCTTCCTTAACCCTTTATTGTCTTTGGAAAAAAGAAATAATGTGGGCTTCTGTGGTAAAAGATGGCCTGGTAACGTTCGGCAATAAAGTATACACTCAGGTGCTATACCCTATTATAAAAGACACATTAAATTACTTTGTACTACTCTACAAATATTTTCTAGAACTTTTGTCTGCTGTTCAGTGAACCAGATAACGGGATATTAAGATAAAAATATGCTTAAACATGTTGCTTTCAATAGGTAACGTAACGCAGGCTTGCCAATGACAGGAAATCCCAGCAAAAATTTTCCTCAAATTGTATTGGAGGAAAACCATCTGAAGCGACAACCAATGACTGCGTAGTCTGTGGTTATAATTCAGGCGCGCATGAAAACCGGATTCTTTCGTGCAGACTTGTATAGAAAATGAGTGGAAGAGGTAAAACCGGTGGTAAAGCCAGGGCAAAAGCCAAGACTCGCTCATCCAGAGCTGGACTCCAGTTCCCAGTGGGTAGAGTTCATAGGCTTCTGCGCAAAGGAAACTATGCTGAGCGTGTCGGTGCCGGAGCCCCAGTGTACCTGGCTGCTGTTCTCGAGTACCTGACTGCTGAGATCCTGGAATTGGCTGGTAACGCTGCCCGTGACAACAAGAAGACTCGTATCATTCCTCGTCATCTGCAGTTGGCAGTGCGCAACGATGAGGAGTTGAATAAGCTCCTCGGCGGTGTCACTATCGCTCAAGGTGGAGTGCTGCCCAACATCCAGGCTGTTCTGCTCCCCAAGAAGACTGAGAAGGCCGTTAAGGCGAAGTAATGTACTTCTCATTGGGTTACATCTAAACCCATATGCAAAGGCTCTTTTCAGAGCCACACATACCCCTGAAAAGAGCATAAAAGTTCTGCTTTAAAATCTAGACAATCGAAATGATTTTATGTACATTTTCCCTACCTGCTTTTCTGTGTGATTAATGATCTTTCCAATGTGTTCTCATACTAGAGGCTAAAATGGAAAAACTTGAAACCACAATTGAACCAAGCAAATGAGTGCTTGTATTTTGTATACTGCCCTATAAACCCTTGGTGCGGGTCATATGTCTTATACGCATTTTCCATGTTTTGCGGAGAAAAATTTGCTCAAGTTTTTCTTTTGAATGAATGTAACTAAAAGCTGGTCAGAAAGCATGTTGAGATAGCTTTACTGAATTCCTTTGGTTGTAAATTGTGTGCTTGTTTTTGCATTTGTAATTTTTTGTTGAAACAACCAATGAGCAAAACAAATGAAACAGCCATGGATTAAAATCCAAAGCAACCATGAAACTTGCTCTATGTTAAATTTAGTGTTAACAAATGGGAAACGTTATGACTCTTGGCTTGGGGAGCAAACGTATGAATTAAATTAGAATAAAATGTGGGTAAATGAGAAATTAGAATTATATTAGCCCGAGGAAACTATCCAATGACCATAGGAAAAAGTAAGTGAATCTGGCCAATAGGAAATCCGTAAAGGCTCACCCAATCAGTATCTGGCAGGTAGGCTTTAAAATGAATGCGAGTCACATTGATGATTATTACCTTGTATTAACTGGAAAGCAATGGCAAGAACCAAGCAAACAGCTCGTAAATCTACAGGTGGCAAAGCCCCCAGGAAACAGCTCGCTACTAAGGCTGCTCGTAAGAGTGCGCCAGCCACCGGTGGCGTAAAGAAGCCGCATCGTTACAGGCCTGGCACTGTGGCTCTGCGAGAAATCCGCCGTTATCAGAAGTCCACTGAGCTGCTTATTCGCAAGCTGCCCTTCCAGCGCTTGGTGAGGGAGATCGCCCAGGACTTCAAGACCGACCTTCGCTTCCAGAGCTCCGCTGTAATGGCTCTGCAGGAGGCTAGCGAGGCTTACCTGGTAGGTCTGTTTGAGGACACCAATCTGTGCGCCATCCACGCTAAGCGGGTGACCATCATGCCCAAAGATATCCAGCTGGCTCGCCGCATCCGTGGAGAGCGTGCTTAAGATCTCTACACCCTTTGAATAATAGAAAGGCTCTTTTAAGAGCCACCACAATGTCTTGATAGAAATGCAAATGTCCCTCTTGCTATTTTCGTGGTGGTATTATGGTGATATTGTTTGTTTCTCACCATGTAAACGTATTTTAATCATGTCTTTAGCATGCAGTTCCCTTCGGCCTGAATGTGGAAACTGCGTACTTGATGTAGGGCAAATAACAGTGATCAACGAAACATCTGTACAAGAGATCAAAGCCTCTATTAAAAAAAAAAAAAAAAAAATGGCTAAAGGATACTCGAAGATTGACTAGAACGTTAGATCCATGTAATCAGACAGTAAACCAGAACTTGCGCATCCAACTCTTCGCCGCCTGGATCATGTTTTCATCTAAGCCTTTTCCATCTCCCCTTGTATTCGAAAGGGTTAATATTGCTGCCAGACAAAAAGCCGTGCTTTCGGCCCAGATATATCTCAAAAGATATTACATTTCTGTGGAAATACCAGATTCAGGTTAATGGTTAAATCATGAAGCCTACTATGTAGTAAATTTCTTCTTGCTGTAATTTTAGCCCAATATAACCCGTGATTTATCATTTCATTGGTTACTTGAAATAGTGGCTAATTTTTATCCACCAGCTGTTACTGCTACCGACGAATGGAAATTCACCATTGTACTAGAAAGGCCGCAAAATTGGAATCTCCTGCTTTATAAGTTTTTAAGGAACTTTATTGTTCAAGATTTCATACACACGAAACACACGATACAACACAGATCATTTTGAAACAGACATTTTACATAGCAGCTAGAATTAAAGTTATACCTTAATTGCAGTCCATTTCAGCAGTGGGCGTTCTCTTGGAGTCCTTTTCCCTGTCAATGCAGTAATTTGTTTAAAAACTACATCACTATTTATAAATACATTTTCAGTAGTCACGATACACCTTGTTTTCCATAATTTCATTATTGCAACAAAAATACATAGCCAAAACAATTTTGAATGTCTTCATCTATAATGTCATCCGCTAAAACATATACAATCGTTTTTCGGTTGCAGGAAATGTCCAAATCAATGTTTTTACGCTTATGCCACACTTCTTTTGATATGTAACAATCCACCAATAAATGACCGATTGTTTCTTTTTCTAAGTCTGAGTTTCTACTATCATAATAAAACTCCATTTCACCACTCCTCTTACCGGCCGTCTACCATTCACAGTTAACCACATTACGTCATGCATCTCTCCTGATATGCATGTATTATTTCATCGCTTTACTAATGTCTTGCTCTGTTCATATGTACCATCTCTATAAGTTACCATGCCACCATATACATGATCATTTATCAGTTTGTATATACCTTTATTTGACTTTGTCCCCCAATTGAGTCTTTGTATTTCTCAATACAATTGCCATACATTAGTGCATAATATGGTATGGCTCAATCTGTTAAAACCCTTTTACTTTTTCCGTCTTGTCTCCATGTTCCTTAACATTCCATTTTTGATACTTTTACAAAATGCAATTTTCAGGATCTTACCAATTTCAATTGCACGAAGACCACCAAACTCAACACTCAACTTGTCAAAATTCAACAGCTGTCGTTTTGTGACTTCTCTATTCTCTCTTGTTACCCTGAATCAGTTTAACACAAATTTTATTGTCTGGCAATATACCAATCGGTAGGAGGAAATATTGATGCTAAAAATAATTTGGAGAGTATGAAGGTTTTAACTATTCCGATTTGTGATTGTTAGATAGTTTTCCTGTTTTTCCATTTTTCTGCTTCTTCATAAATTTCTTTTGCATTATACCAGCGTGGCAACTGTGTTGTAAGTTTAGGTGGCAGGGTTAACATCCCAAAACCTCCAAACCTCCATAAGCAATCAATACAATTACAGTACCCAAATAAATGCATGTTGTATTAAAACCCATTTCAAGGTTTTAGGAAAATGTTATGCAGAAAGATACTGTGCATACAAACCATTTTAAGGTACTATCAAGGCATCAAAGGCGTGAGCAAGTTGTATTCCTTTTGGAGGAATAATTAAGGAAAATGATGGCATACATGAGAAGGATCGCTGAGTTTATTACCAGCTATGTGTTTGTTTTATGATTTTCCTTGTCTTTCCATCCAGTATTTTTAATGCATTGTGTGCTTTTTCTAGCCAGAGCTAACCTTGAAAAGAGACAGAAATCTCAAAGTGATCCCATATTTTCACTTTCTGGGGGGAAGATTGTAGAGTTATATGTTGATTTCAAGATTCCAAGAGAAATAAAAGAAAAAAAGAAAATGTTTTTATATCCTAATTATGATATAAAAACTTACATAAAAACCAGAATGGAGGAAAAAAAAAACAAGATTCATGTTATCATTAGTTTACAGGCCCACTTTCTACCTGAGCTCACGTGTAGAGTGGCATGGCTCTGTGAGTAACTCTGTCCGTTTTATAGTCAAAAAAAAAATGATTTTGACGTAAGAAATATTTTTTTTGTTTTAACCACTTGTATTTTTGACTTGAAAAATTACTGAGAAATCACTAGACTCAGGTTAGGTCGCATGGGGAGTATTAGTGAATTTATTAAACAAACATTAAGCCTAAGAATTGGTACATTTTCTTTGACGTACTTAATAGGCATTTAATGATTCATTTTTGTTCAGACGTTATTCGTATCTTGCTACACTTGCGAAAGGTCAATGACGTCATTCTGCTCAGAGAGTCTGAGGCATGCTTAGTGGGAGGTGCCATCTCTAGCTCGCCAGGCTTCAATTAGGTCGTCTTTCAGTGAACATATAACACGCGCAGCGCGAAAGGGAATACATTTATTTGTTACTTTTGATTGAAGATGTCTGGAAGAGGCAAGGGAGGCAAAGGGCTTGGAAAGGGGGGCGCTAAGCGTCATCGCAAAGTTTTGCGCGACAATATCCAAGGCATTACGAAGCCGGCAATTCGTCGTTTGGCTCGTCGTGGTGGTGTCAAGCGTATTTCTGGTCTGATCTATGAAGAAACTCGTGGTGTCTTGAAGGTGTTCCTGGAGAATGTTATTCGTGATGCTGTCACCTATACTGAGCACGCCAAGAGGAAGACCGTTACTGCTATGGACGTGGTCTACGCGCTGAAGCGTCAGGGTCGTACTCTGTACGGTTTCGGAGGGTAAATGCAATGCTTGGACGACGTTGACAACCAGAAAAAAGAAACAAAGGCTCTTTTAAGAGCCACCCACATTTCCTACTGAAGCAATATTCTTTTACCACACTTGCTGGCATTTCATTGCAGGCATGATCGCACTTAAAACTCACTAAAATCTATTTTTTTCCCCTCCCCAGCGTGCTTGTTTTAAATTGTTCACTATCATCGGTATTTCATTTTAATTCTGTATTTTTGCCCCGCTAAGTTTAGACTTAATACTGAAGTGCTTAACATTAGTTTGGAAATTTCCTGCGAAAAGAAAAAATGATTGTATGTTTTGACAGATGAAGACACTAAAAATTGTTTTGGTTATGTACTTGTGTTACAATAATGAAATTATGGAAAACGATGATGAGGGGAAAAATGTATTTAAATATTGATGTAGTTTTTAACCAATACTGTATTGAAAGGGAAAGGGACCCTTAAAAGAAAACACCCACTGCTGAAATGGACTGCAATTAAGCTACATTATACCTTTAATTCTAGCTGCTATGTAATATTTTAAAATGGACCTGTATTTTGTGTGAACGAAGTCTTGATCAATAAAGTACTTTAAAAATCAATGGGGGTTTACCGATGAGCAGGAGGAGTGGTTCGCTATTTTTAGGTCTGAAAACAGATGCAGAGAAAGTCTGAAAAATTAAAATGAATGCACACCAACGCAGCGGATAGTATTATAAGGTATGTTCCTCATTAACGTTTTTGCAGCAATTACATTGTGCTGAGTTCCTGCACTTGTCACATTTAACCTTTAAGTTGAATTTAACATTGTATTCTTTTATTTTAACATTCTTGTATTCGAGATTCATATTCACTCTATTAGCACTGGGTATAATTTCATTTTGAAGCACATGTACGTGGGTACTTTTTCTCAAACTTTGAACGGTTTAGCACAAATACAAATTGTTCTAATCATCTCCGGTCTCCCCTGTATCAGATAGCAAAACATTCAGTTTGATTCCTAAACCACAATATGCTGCTACATAGTATTGTATCGACCAATGGCAAATATGTTAATTCCTAGCCCAATACTTTTAGAACAATAATATTTCTAAAATGGTGAGTAACACTAGAAATCCGCGCAAAAGTTTTTCCCCTAACAGGATTGGACGAAAACCTGACGCGGCAAACAGATGACTGATGAGTGATACTTGAAACCGCGCAAAAGTTTTCCTGTAACTGGATTGGACATAATCCTCCTGACGCCTCAACCAATGATTGAATAGCTTGATGCTATAATTGAGTCGCGTAATTGTCAACTGTATTCATTTGTTAAACGTAAGAGAAGACAAAGAAAAATGAGTGGAAGAGGCAAAACCGGCAAGGCTAGAGCAAAGGCAAAGAGTCGCTCATCCAGAGCTGGACTCCAGTTCCCGGTGGGTAGAGTTCACAGGCTCCTGCGCAAGGGTAACTATGCTGAGCGTGTCGGTGCCGGAGCCCCCGTGTACCTGGCTGCTGTTCTTGAGTACTTGACTGCTGAGATCCTGGAGCTGGCTGGTAACGCTGCCCGTGACAACAAGAAGACTCGTATCATTCCTCGTCATCTGCAGTTGGCAGTGCGTAACGATGAGGAGTTAAACAAGCTCCTCGGAGGTGTCACTATCGCCCAGGGTGGAGTGCTGCCTAACATCCAGGCTGTTCTGCTCCCCAAGAAGACTGAGAAGGCAGTTAAGGGAAAGTAACTTCTTCGCACTGATCCAAAACACAAAGGCTCTTTTCAGAGCCACCCACATCTCTTCTGAGCAATAACTTGCCATTTGATTGTTTTTTGTTTACAATCTTTCAAAAACAAGATTTGTAACTTATTACACTTTCTGATAGAACAACTGTGAAACTTAAGAAACCCGGTCAATCAGAAAAAATATAATAGAATGAAAGGGAAAGAAACTGACAACCCCAGAAGCAAAATTATCAATTAAAGGGGGAAAAAAAGGCGTCTTTAAAAGTGCGGACACAATCCGCTGATCTAGTATTAGGGGGTGAACTATTCCAGGGCGTTAGGGGAAAAAGCATAGTAACCCTTTGTTTACAGCCAAGAGCTTGGTGTAGCTAGCAATCTCTGGTTAGAAGACCTCGAAGGTTTTGTTGGTGTTAAGTAACATTGCTAAATGTATCAGCGAATATATCTATATATATCAACGAATCTGACTCCATCTACATTTCCCCCTTCAATTAGCTTTTTTCCCCCCACATTTTTGTATTGAATAATGATCTTTACAGTGTTTCCCCTCCACACACCAGAGACAACTGGAATAAAGAAACCCAGATTTAATGAACTTCATGTTTATTTGCACATGATTGGTCATTAATGCTTTTGCAGTAACTTTTCATTAACATTCCAGTAAACATTTGGAGTAGGCTCAAAGACTCAATAGTAGCATCATTTTTCTGCTGAGTAAAGCATATGAGCAGTAATCAATGGTTACCTAGTACGCTTTAAAATGTCTGACACTTCGCTTCAGAAATTACCTCCTAAAAATGTAGAGAAAACCCACTGCTGAAATGGACTGCAATTAAGCTTCAGTATAAAAATTGTAATGAAGTACATGAAATGAACAGTTCAAACAGGAGAGGAAACGAACCGTTTGCATTAAATAATTGTAATGCTTTGGTTTGGCCGTGTGCGTGGTTCTGCCTGTTTGATTTCTTGCTCAAGCAACCAATGAGCATTTTTTTTTTTAAAAGTAGAAAATGTAGGAAATTTGAAACAGACTAAAACTGTTGGCAAAATGAAAAGGGTGTGCCCAATGACTTGAGGAGGAACGTATGAAGAGAATTGGAACAAAAGGCGCGGCAAGTGAAAAATTTGAATTTTGGCGGCTGTAGAAGCTATCCAATGGCAATAGGGAAATGAGACATAATCTAGCCAATAAGAGATCCCTAAAAGTTGTACCAATCAGTCGCAAGATACTAAGCTATAAAGGCGTTTGTTACAAATGTTGAAGGTATTCATACTTTTCAGAGAGTTCTGAGAGAAATGGCAAGAACTAAACAGACCGCTCGTAAGTCTACTGGTGGCAAAGCCCCCAGGAAACAACTTGCAACCAAGGCTGCTCGTAAGAGTGCGCCTGCCACCGGTGGCGTAAAGAAGCCTCACCGTTACAGGCCTGGCACTGTGGCTCTGCGAGAAATCCGCCGTTATCAGAAGTCCACTGAGCTGCTCATTCGCAAGCTGCCCTTCCAGCGCTTGGTGAGGGAGATCGCCCAGGACTTCAAGACCGACCTTCGCTTCCAGAGTTCTGCTGTAATGGCTCTCCAGGAGTCCAGCGAGGCTTACCTGGTTGGTCTTTTTGAGGACACCAATCTGTGCGCCATCCACGCTAAGCGGGTGACCATCATGCCCAAAGATATCCAGCTGGCTCGCCGCATCCGTGGAGAACGTGCTTAAGATCGCTACCAGCCCCATTCTTTTTAAAAGGCTCTTTTAAGAGCCACCACAATTTCTGTTTAAAATGCAAAAGTATTCCCATCTTTTTAATGTGGCTCTAGTTATTCCCCTCGATTTGTGATTCTAGTTGATGTGGCATTGCTTTCTAAGAATGGGTAGATAATGCAGTTGATATCTTGAATCTAGTGATCTCTCATTCTATTAAACTCTCGAGTCATAGCTACTGCTTCTAACAATAGGCCAGCTTTAGAAGGCTTTTGCAATTCCTCTAATCTATTATGGGGTGCTTGAGGACCGTTGACATGAGCTGTCCTTCAAATAGCCAATGTGAATAATGAGTGCAAGATGTGTGACACCACTCTAAGACTGGTATTGGACTGGAAGGAAGCAAAATGTTCCCTGTACATCTTTTCAGCCTGCTGTCTTTGAACATCTCACTTTGCTCTTGTGATAGGTAATGCTGTGATTCCAGCCAGCTGAAAGGAGAGCAATGTTTTTAATCTTAAATCTAGAGGTTTATATGATTTGAGATTCAAGATTTTACATTTGTTTGTAGACCTGTGTCATAATACTATCAAAAGATATGACATTTGGAATATACCAGTCTGGTTACGAGGTATACGAGAAATATGAAGCCTATCAGATTGTTTTAACCTGGAGGCAAAGGTTGATTACGAAACCGTTGTAGTAAGATATAACTGGTCACTATCAACAATGTATGAACCTGTAACTTGTTCCGTCTACGTGATTATTGTCATGCTCAATAGCGCCCCTCTACTCAGAGGTCTGAGGCGTGCTTAGTGGGAGGCGCCTTCGTTCGTTCGCCAGGCCTCAATCAGGTCGTCTTTGACAGAACATATTATACTCTCCACTGAGTAAAAAAGCATTCATACTTGTAATTGTAGCAGCAAGAATGTCTGGAAGAGGCAAGGGAGGCAAAGGGCTCGGGAAAGGGGGCGCTAAGCGTCACCGCAAAGTTCTGCGTGACAACATCCAAGGAATCACTAAACCAGCTATTCGTCGTTTGGCTCGTCGTGGTGGTGTCAAGCGTATCTCTGGTCTAATTTATGAAGAGACCCGCGGTGTGTTGAAAGTGTTTCTGGAGAACGTCATCCGCGATGCTGTGACATACACAGAGCACGCCAAGAGAAAGACTGTCACCGCTATGGATGTAGTTTATGCTCTGAAGCGTCAGGGTCGTACTCTGTACGGATTTGGCGGTTAAATTAAAACCTTCAAGAATCCCGATAACATCTTGACAAAAAGGCTCTTTTAAGAGCCACCCACCATCACACTTTAATAAGCAAAGTTTCAATTTGTATGTACATTCGCTTCCAGAAGTGTTCAGACTCGGTCCATAAAATTCCCAATACACCTATGGTTTTAATTCAGTTTGATCCTTTGCTTTTCCGTTTTAACGGACTCGCTTGATTTAGAGACGTATCATGTGGCATTTCCATGCCCCATTAGTACACCTCAGTAGTTTAACAAAGCATTTTTTAGGGTCTGATACCTTGTCCAAGGTAGCATGAGTTGTGTTTTGGAATTGAATCCACCACCAGCTTCTTAACCATTCTGTTCGACACAAGTGTGCGCGGAATGAAATCGCCCGTTTTGAGTTCAGTGTCAGTAACAACACAATCGCAACTCTTGTGATATTCTGAGAGAAATTTGGTTTAACAGAACAATGTATATGCCAAGAATATTAAGGTACTCTTAAAGAACCAACGACTTATTTTTTCGTAGGCATGGTTGTGGGATTGATAGTATAATTAAGTTAATCTGAGATGTATGACTGTAAAACGATTTTCTCTTGGTCCAAAGTTTTAGATTATATTGCAATGATTTAATAAACGGGGCTTACTACAAAAGAGCTGGAAATCTCAACTACCCTGGATAAATAAAGTACCTTAGACGTTGTTTATTGTGTGGGTAGCTTGCTGAAATGCTTTTCCGTAATCATTTGCTCATAAAATAAAGATGCGCGGGAAATTCCGTTTGTTTAAAAGAGTATCTTCGGTTGGTTTGCCTTCGGCGCGCATGTGAAACTCATCCAATAGAATTTGAGAATTATTTGTAAGGTTAGCAGCCTCCAATGAGAATTTGGCTAAACGCATGAGCGATGTTAATCAAAAGCAATGTTAATTTGCATACCAGCTATATATAAGCTAGACACGTTCTCCCTGTTACATTATGGTAATTTCATCGATAAGACTGCAAAATGCCAGATCCAATGAAGAACATACCCAAGAAGGGCTCTAAGAAAGCCGCGACTAAAGCTGCCGCAAAGGGAGGCAGGAAGCGCAGAAGACCCAGGAAGGAGAGTTACGGCATCTACGTGTACAAGGTTCTGAAACAAGTGCACCCCGATACTGGTATTTCTTCCAGAGCGATGGGGATCATGAATTCCTTTGTCAAGGATATTTTCGAGCGCATCGCTGGTGAGTCTTCCCGTTTGGCTCACTATAACAAGAGGTCAACCATCACCTCCAGGGAGATCCAGACTGCTGTGCGTCTGCTGCTGCCCGGAGAGCTGGCGAAACACGCTGTGTCTGAGGGCACCAAAGCAGTGACCAAGTACACCAGCTCCAAGTAAAGTCGGAGTGGTCTACTCAATTTAACGGCCCTTTTAAGGGCCACCCATATTGTCATAGAACAGCAAAATTTCTTATGTGTCTGACTTCCAGTATGGTTTGATCACTGTTGAGGCAGCTTTGACTACTGTGTTACCACCAGTCGCCACCTTTTCTGGCAACACTGAGTAACTATTCAAACATGGCTTTGACAGGAGGGGGAAGCTGCTTGTAGTTGAACATCTGCAGACGTGGTGGCTATATGAGGGATTTCAGTGCAAGGTTTCTTTACAAATGAGAATTGCTGATTCGGTTTTATTCTTCACTTTTTTTTTTTTTTTTTTTTTTGATGCAAAAGGCATGCTCCCTCTGCTTGAAAGAACAACCATTTTAGTCAAATCTTAAAGACACCTTTATGACCAATACTTGAGGCAAACATGAATCTTAGAAATTAATTACCTTACAGGAATATAATTCTGCCTGCTTCTCACTTTACATGCCTTTGAAGGGTAGTGCTGCAAGTATATTAAGTCATAGCAATGTCAACGAATTCAGACCCTTAAAGCAAGTGCTGTATTGAGCGCTCATGTGTTGACTTTCTGATATCAGTCATTACCAGTTAACCTCCATACCATATGTTGAATAAATGATAATCAGACAGCCGTTATTTTATCATAGTACAGTCATCAACAGGCATGGTCCTCCCCTAGAGTTGCCTTGTGGTGCATTACTTAATTTGTTCACTAGAGGGATCCAGCACATCAATTGATGTGCTCTCTCTTAGAATTTTCCATTTTCTCTTTTTTATCAGCACTGCCATTTGAAGTGAGCATTTCCAGAATGTGATCAGCACTGCTATTCCCTTGAGAAAGGAGTCTTCTCTGAATTGCCTCTGTGCACTGTATATTTGTATAAATGGATAATGTGGGGAAAAACATGTGGGTGTCACTGGATAAGGGTATCCATCTCTCTGGCAATGAAAATCACTCTAACTTATATTTCCTATTTAATAGAGGAGCCAACCCATTTTTTTTGCATCTCAGTGCCTCTCGTTGCATACTTTGCTTACAGAACAGTATGATATGAATGTTTGACATATAAGTACACAATTTAAACATGTACAGACAAACAAAAACTAGCTTTAATGTAATTTCTAGTATTGAAATTATTTTTGTGACATATTCATGTGTGGAAACTGCAAGGACACAATACAAAGTTATTCAGTTGTAATTTGTTTTAATTAAGCAGTAAAGCAAATGAATAAAAAAGGAATGAGCATGTGATTTTCAGGCCAGAAATCTATGGCCTGTGGGGTCCTTTGTTAATGTGAGTCTCCTGGAATCAGGATGGAGCATTCTCGTTCCATTAAAGAGGAGCATGGGAAATTAAAGGGAGCTGGATGTCAATGATTGTGTGAACTGTGGAAGACATGTAGTACAATATTTTTGAACTTATACAGAGTTTGGACTCACTGCCATCAGGACAGTTTCATGAACAACCATTCTTCATGAAGGAAAGCATCCAGGTCTTTAAAAAACAATGAGCAAGGTAAAAAAATCTACTTCAATATCCACAGGTTCAATGATTTTGATCAGGTGATCATGGAGGTCAGGTGCTTGATTATATGTTCTATGAAAGAACTGTTCAATCAGGTTAGAATATGGGAACATCTTAAGGAAATAATGTATGAATCATAGGTTTCAGCTTGTCATCAAAAATGGCTTTATATTCCTTAACTGTAATTCTACCATGACGCATATTAATGAGGCATAATAGATGGCCTATACTATAACAGATGGAAAAACCATGTTTCACAGTAGAAGGTACAAGGAAGCCTTCAACCCACAGTGTCTGTTCCAAATGTAAACCTGACATGGGATAGGACAATAGAGGAAATGTCAATATTGCTTTCTACCTTTGCTCAAAACTCTGGGTTTTGTGTGTTAATTACACCATGTTATTCAATTGTGTTCCATTATTCTTTATTGCAAGTGTTTTCCAAATGGCAGACCAACCCTTAATATCACAATATAGTCTTTGCAGAGACTGATGAAATTTCTACTTGATATACATCATGATTTTCACCACTGTTCCTCATGTCACATTAAATAATTTTACCATTCATGTTACTTGCACCTGCTATATTTGACCTCTCTCCACATCTGTTAAATCTCAAAAGGCCTTTGCCGGCCAAGAAGATGAGAAGTGCTTTGGTTGTTAAGTCTACAAAAAGAATCTGTGGTACCCAGCTGAGTCTGATGATGTACAAGGCATGTGTGTTTGTGCATGCATGAGGGTGTGTGTGTGTGTGTGTGTGTGTGGTGATGGGTTAACTCCACATCACAGTGTTACATTAACAGTTGTGTCTAGATGTGAAATATTCCTCACCTGTGCATTTCCTACATGGGGAGATTACTAGGAGATTCATCAGCAAAAGCCACCACTGGCTTTCAGGGATAGGCAACATTTGTCCAGAGATTCCTGAACCACAGAGCCCATCTCAGGGCCAGATTGGGATTAAACTCTGAACCCCTTAAATTCATGAATGAGTCCCAGGTCAGCCTCCCTCAACCTCTGGGAGAGCCACCCTTGGTTTTACTGGATGTGCTTTTTTAAAGTGTCTGTCGGTGGGAAAGCATGCAATTCTGAGCAAAGCCTTGTTATTTGGACATGCCAGATTTATTTAGTGAGCGGCGTGTGGATTTGAGTGCGATTCACACAATATGGTCAGGCAGTGAAGCTCTTTGAGGAGCTCTCAGCTTTCAGTCTGCTTATAAATGTGAGAGCAGAGCCTTCCTTGAACCTCGTAGTAGGCAGGACTTCAGTACACTCATTGGCTGCAGTGTAGAGTCGCACTTCTGTGCTCTGGTTCATAACCAAAAGGTTGCTAGTTTGAATTCTATGTGGGGCACCCTCTGTTGTCATCACATGACATTATTTGTTTGCAAGGCAGATGTCCTTAAACGGAGTGACATACACAGCTCACAGTCCATTTATATCTGTAGTGTATCTGCTGAAGCAATGCAGGTTGTGTGAATTCATCAAATATAAACATATAAATGATGGAGTCTCACATTTGAACCTCCAGCCTCTGACTTTGTAAGCCCAAACTGTCATGCTTCACTACATTTTTATTACAAATATCACAATATTTACTACACTGATAAGGTAGTCAGTGGTGTATTGAATAGTTACCAAAGCCCACATTTAATCTGAAGTCAACAGGGCTATACTTGTATGCAATGACTAGGTGATAAGAAACCAGTCTCCCTGAAAATGCACAAGGAGGGTGTGAAACAATGCAAACGCACAGAAAGTAGAGCAGTCTCTAACATTAATGCTCTTAACGATTAATGCACCAGTTACTTATTAACGTCATGGATACATCTGAAATTAGGCTACTTCTGCAATCAACATGGCATGATTTGAATTAATTAAAACGATTTAATCATATAGGTTATGTAAATTACAAAATGATATTGCGATGTATAAATATATTTCATCTGGCTCACAGCTTTCCATCTGTCCCTGAAATTCTCCTGTCCAGGATATTTTAGATGACTGGATGCACAAATTTCCTATTTTTTTTTAAATAAATAAATAAATAAATGTTGGTATCTCCCCAATTTAATAATTAATTACTAATACAATAGTTGAATCCTCATTCCTCTTTACAGAAGCAAATTGTGCACAGTTGTTACGCTTAGTGTCTGTTAAAGGTCTGGCAGCCGCGCGCGCTCTTCGGTCACGAATCAGGTGGGAAGACCAAGTGCTCCATCTGTCTGCGCCTCTCGGTCTGTGATCTTATTCAAGAGCGCATTGTCCCGTTCCCTCTCAGCTCCTCACGCGCGGACACGCGCTCTCTTCCTTTCACTGCCACCGGCCCACCCCCGTCGTTGAGATAACACTCGTGAAAACAGTGGATACATTAATATCTTAGCCTTCAGGTGGAGTAAAAGAGCGCTCGCGTTGCTCAGATTCAAAGAACGCATTGGACTGAAAGATACAGTCTGCCGTTTCAACGGGAAGTATACAGCTACAGCTGGGTAACAGGACCAAGACGCTTGTGGAAGGTGAGTGTTGAACACTTACAGGGCAGACTGTCTTGTCGAACTGTTCCGAAAAGGTTTTCCGAAACATGCAAAACGTGCTACACATGCACTCTTTGGCAGCGATGAAGGATACTTATTGGAGTTATTAAGCCAGGGTGGAATTGGACCTGGATAACGGAAGGATTTCATGACTGATTTGTTCGGATGACATAGAAGGTGCAAGAAAGTGCAAAACTATTAAACAGGGGAGATAATTGGGTGTTATTTTAAGGCAACCCTTTCCATCTTCCATCGTCAGAGGGTAATATCGTTGCTTAAACAGCCTACATTAACCAAACAAAATAGCCTGTCCAATTGAATTCTAAACCTTAATATTAAATAGAATGTAAATCAAAACAGCAGCCAGACGTTTTTAGCCTTCTGGGAAAAGCGTTGCAAGAATTAACATTTTTTTTAAATATTCACGTACCAGTTAGCTGTTCTAATGATCTATATTTTCATACACCGACGAAACGTTTTGATCTCAATGATCAACAATTTTAATTGGGAAAACATATTTGTTTTGACGTCAGTTTCTGATTAGTAAACGTTTACCATTTAAGGTTGCCATAAATTTACTCAGTTCATTTAATACAAATTCAGATTCAACCTTGAGGCTCCAGTAAATATTCACATAAACATTAACTACGTGATTAAATTATTTTTATAGGCGTGTTCATGCAATATATGCAGTGCCGTAACTCAGAATAACCAGCAGCTACATTACAGATACAGATTATACATGTCTATGTTGCAGATATTCTGTCACATACCCGATATGTGCACACTGTATCGCTACCAATCAATTATTCAATTAATAAATCCATCAATTATTAGATATTGTGTTATCCCAGGTAGGAAATTTGGTTTGCAGCAAGGACTTACAACTGAAAAACACAGCCCAAAATAGACATGCAATAGAATTTATGAAATTAAAGTATTGTGCTCATTATTACACTGGTGATATGAGCTCTTGCCTTTGGACCAAGTTTGTCTCAACAAATCCTCTCCTTTCTGTTGAGGCATGCTGTGTATGTATTCCCATTGTGAGCACATATCCTGTGGACGCACTCACTGGCCTGCTGTCCTCAGTATGGGGCAAAACCAATTGACCTAATCTGGTTATTTGCCAGTTAAATTCCAATTTAGGATAATAGGATAATGGATAAGATAATTCAAAGTGTAAATGGGTCAAATCAACCAGAAAGTAATAAAATGTTTTTCAGATGTATTAAAAATGTGAAGCAAGAAATGAAAAAAAAAACAAATCATTAACTCAATGTATGTAGTCTCAGTACTTAGCAAAAGAGAGGATATTAAACCATGAAATTATAGCAGAAGGAGAGGTCACAAATCCAGACCTTGCTAAACCAATGGCCGCTTCTAGCTCCAGTACAACAGAAATCAAATACAAAGAGCTAAGACCGCAACACAACACAGTTCTCCAAACCAAACTAAGAGTAAAAGTAAAACTCAAGACTCCAGACCTGAACCTCTCCCCCCTCAGCACTCATCCTTTCCCAAACAGGGCTTAGATATGGTGGTCCTGACTGTATGATGTCAAACAGGGCTTAGATATGGTGGTCCTGACTGTATGATGTCAAACAGGGCTTAGATATGGTGGTCCTGACTGTATGATGTCAAACAGGGCTTAGATATGGTGGTCCTGACTGTATGATGTCAAACAGGGCTTAGATATGGTGGTCCTGACTGTATGATGTCAAACAAGGCTTAGATATGGTGGTCCTGACTGTATGATGCCAAACAGGGCTTAGATATGGTGGTCCTGACTGTATGATGCCAAACAGGGCTTAGATATGGTGGTCCTGACTGTATGATGTCAAACGGGCTTAGATATGGTGGTCCTGACTGTATGATGTCAAACAGGGCTTAGATATGGTGGTCCTGACTGTATGATGTCAAACAGGGCTTAGATATGGTGGTCCTGACTGTATGATGCCAAACAGGGCTTAGATATGGTGGTCCTGACTGTATGATGCCAAACGGGGCTTAGATATGGTGGTCCTGACTGTATGATGCCAAACAGGGCTTAGATATGGTGGTCCTGACTGTATGATGTCAAACAGGGCTTAGATATGGTGGTCCTGACTGTATGATGTCAAACGGGGCTTAGATATGGTGGTCCTGACTGTATGATGTCAAACAGGGTTTAGATATGGTGGTCCTGACTGTATGATGCCAAACGGGGCTTAGATATGGTGGTCCTGACTGTATGATGCCAAACGGGCTTAGATATGGTGGTCCTGACTGTATGATGTCAAACAGGGCTTAGATATGGTGGTCCTGACTGTATGATGTCAAACTTAGGGCTGACTATGGTGGTCCTGACTGTATGATGTCAAACAGGGCTTAGATATGGTGGTCCTGACTGTATGATGCCAAACGGGGCTTAGATATGGTGGTCCTGACTGTATGATGCCATGTTAGAGAACATAACGAAGGGGAATCGCATATCTAAGGTCTAAGTTACATTTAGTAACAAATAACTCTAGGGTTAGGGCTACACACTACAATACAAAATGCTCTTTTGTTATACACAGACATAAATTTGTTAGGTGATTCCGCTATTCTGTAAACATAATTCTGGAAATGTGATTCATTCCTGTTTTGTACAAGTACAATCTCAATTTCAGGCAAATTAAACGATTATCAATGGACAGGGTCAGTCATAGTTCATGGACCTCTGCCTTTCTCTGCAATCTGGAAACCAGAAAGCCTAAAATCTTTAATAACACTGTATGCTGCTTATTACTTTTTATTCTGATGAAAGAGCCAATATTGTCCTAAAGCCCTTAATACGCCAATATGCCTTTACACCTGATCCCTGTCTATAATTGCTTATTTGTCTGGAAGTGCTTTTCCTCAACATAAAGAGTAGGGAAAAAAGAAAACGCTAACCAATAACCAGGACATAATATTCCTTGGTGATAAGCTATATTCTAAAATCAAGCACATAACAGCTGCTTATTCCATCCTTCATGTGTTGCTCCTTATAAGAATTAGAAACAGGGGCGGCAGGTACAACATGCCTTTCTCATGGCGTTCCTGGTTTGTATACCAGCAAATGCAAAGTTACATGCAGCCATGAACCATGAACTGTCGGTTTAACAGAGCTACTAGCCCGTTCCCAAATATACTGACAATTAGACAGTACAAGATTAGTATACACAACCGCTGTATGTTAACTGCTCTTATTTTATTATTTGCAGGTTCAGTTCGACGTTAGAACTGGACGTAAGATTTTACTTGCGTAGCCAGACGCGATGTGGCGTGCGTGCCTCAAAAACAAAGTTTTTGAAAAACTGTTTCTGCTACTCATTTTCTTTTAGGGAGACAAACTAATGGGAGCGTGAAGCTATGTGCTGATAACAACCGAACTAAGCACTTTTACTTTGTTTTTTAATGTTTTAAGGCACAGCATTACAACATTAACCACCAAACAAATCTTACCGCGAGTATGTTTGTGTATTCCTCGTTTTCCGGAAGCAAAACCAGATACGCTGCTTCGGGACTGTATGTATAATGTAATGAATTGGGTGGAATATTCCAATGTATGGATTAGTACAATTCATTTGTTATGTTTTAATGAGCTTGGGGAAAAGCTAAAATGTTTGAATTCATTATTGTAATTGAAATATAATCTACCAAGTGCAAGGTTGTGATAATGTAAACTTTTGTATTTTATTTTAAAAAATGAACTGATTTGGTTTCTCCCAGGCAAGGTTGATTGGATGGGAGAAACACTGGAGAGAGTCTGCTAATTGAGGCACTGAGAGAGTTGTCATTGAGAGGTGTCATTGAAAACCTTGTGTACGGAAAGAAATCAGCAGGAGTCACTGAAATGCAGTATTTCAGATCACTGCTAAAACACCTTCCAGGCTAAAAATGTCCCTTTTCATACAGTTTACTTCCACCCTCACATGCCCATAGAACGTGGAGTTCTCACAGTACAACGTCTATTTCCTTTTATTGAGATTTTAGGTGGTGTCAAGCTGGCCAACACACACAAAAAAAATGTATTCTGCATTTGTGACATTGGGATTTAACTTTAAGTCTCACTCACACATATGCATGCCTGCATGGATACATGTTCCACTCTGATTTTAGCTGACAACTGTATCCAGAGCTTTTTCAAAAACTGTAGAAATCTGTCATAGGTTTCACTTTTTTGTATTGCACTGAAAACACGCCCTTGCCTTTAGTCCACTTTGATGGGCTGTTGGTTAATGGGGAAAGGAGGGACGAGTATCCTATCAGTTCATGTGCTTGTCTAATTAGCCCCGCTCTAATTAGCCTTTGACACTCTTGTCATCGGCCCAAGCCTCATCAATGTCCAACCCAGGAGAGGGGGTGTCCCTGAAGGGTGTCTGTCTCCTGATCGTGGCAGGGCAGTATGGAAATGTCATGTCAACCAACTCAGGAAACGAAAATGCTGAAAAATGTTGAAAAATGCAATACTGGTAGGAAAGCCAAAAAACCCAGAGGACCTGAATCGCCAGCACTCCAGAAAAAGAAGCACACTTAATTAATGAACAAAGGAATAAGCCTGAACTGGCACACGCCATGTTTCTATGTGTCTTCATTTTAAAAATTATCATGAGAGCTCTTTGAGTCTCCCTGGAAGTTAATACTGAGGACATGTCCTTCAGGTTTAGACTGTAATTCCCATACACTTGTTTTCATATCTGGTATAATATATATATTTAACTATCATATGTTTAATTAAGGTTTTAAGGCAGCTACATCATCTACAATTTGAATAAGCCTTCCAGAATGTTTTTTTTTTCCAGAAGTTCAGCAATCCTCTGAGCTCATGTGCTTTTAATGGTTTGAAGTCAGTAATGCAGTTTGATGTGAATTTCTCCCTTCTTTACACTTGTTCCAGCTTGAAAATCAGTATTTTATAATCATTCATGCATCTGCAGACCTCTATAATTTTGCCATGCTATAGGGTACAGTGCTGGGAAATTGCTCTAGGCTGTACACATTTCAGAGTATTTTAAATAGCTTTTAATCAAGCATTTTGTCCCAATCAATGCCTTGCTTCAGCTCATTTGAATCAAATCTGCATGAATCACAGGTTCATGGTGGCTGTATGCCAGACATTGCAAAGTGTAGCACTTAGATTATTGAGGGTCACGCTTTGATCAGGTTGTTACCACAGCAACCTGTCAGGCTCCCCAGAAGTCCCTGTTCCAACTCGACCGCAGATCCGTCTCAGAAGCAGCACGACCGATGAGGCGTTCCTGGAGATCATTATCTGATGAACCCCAAAACCATCTTAGAGCCACCTGTCACCCCTCCGCGCATCAAGCCCAAAGACTCAGGAGTAATCATCATTTCTCTGAGTATTAAACAAGCCTCGACGCTGCGGCCTGGAGCACCCTCACTCTGAGCATGTGCAGGGGGAGCAATATAAATGTTCCAGAAAACCGCAAAGCAGCTTTTTTTTGGCCTCATTTTCACAACCAATAATCTGTTAAAAAGAAACAGTTCAGATTAAAATATGTCAGCTCCTCATATTCAACAAACAACAGATGAAATGACAACAGCGAGGAAGGGAAAATAATGCTGGAGCTTTTCAGATTGCAACCGGCAAAAAAAGAAGAACTGAAATGCCATCTCTGAAAGGACAGAATGACAGAATGCCTGCATTTACACAAGCTAGTTTTAGAAATTGTTCCATCGATGTCACACTCCTCCAAGATCAGGATCAAAGTTGTGAATTTTAAGAAGCACTGTTTCTGAAACAGACAGGAAGCATTTTATAGATTTGCACTTGCTGGCTTTCAGCTCAGGCCTTCTGACCTCTCTGTCATTGATGATGAGAGTCATGGGCCATTCATTACACATTATATTACATTACATGACATTACATTACATTACACTCAGTGCATTTGTCTCAGCTGCTGTCCAGCAGGACTAAGTCACCCTCTCCGTGGTTCCATCCATTGTCCTGCCGTTTGCTGTGGATCCATTGAGTCAGGAAGTATGCACATTTCCTTCCCAGAAGACATTGGGAGAGTGACATAACAGCTTCCTTTGCTGATGATGCATGTCTTTGTCACCAGAGGCTGGGTGAGCAGTTGGTTTTTTGGGCTTGGACATATGGCCAGAGCCATCAGGGATGGGAGGACTCTGGACTGGTAGAGGAAGGTGCAATGAGTCTGGAGTTACATCACTACAGACACCTCAGCCATAATAGATAGGACATCATAAGTCAGATGGGAACCAGTTTTCTGTGAGTGCAGGATCTAGGACAAGGCCCCAATCATTTATTCCCATAGTCCTCTCTTGTTAGACGAGCGAGGGCTTGTTGAATACCCATGTGTATTTTTCGTTACCTAAGTATTTCATCACGCAGAAGTTGCTATGGTCACTTTGAAGCATCTTCAATTCTTTGCATGTTCCAACAAAATTAGTGCCACAATCTGAGTGGATCGCAGGGACCTGATTAGCAAGGAATGTGCTCAAGGATGAAGTAACATGTGCCTGCACATTGCTTATTGTAATTAGGATTCATGATGTTTGTGTTGCATAGTTTGCATGTTACTTTGCTTTTATGTTTTCAATGGTTGAGCTTTCAAAGAACTGACACACACTCTCCCGTCTCTTTTAATGTATTATCTTTTGCTAACAAAAACAGTAAGGAGAATTGACTAGGGGGTAGCTTCAGCAAATACCATGTTTTTAGATGGCAATCCCTCCACCAAAAAAGTATAATACGTGATCAGAAAAGCTGCTGGCCTTGATTTGTAAGCTGGTGTGCTGTCTGTCTTCTCAGGATGACTGAGGTTATGAACAGTCCTGAAACTGGAATGGAGGACTTCAACCCTGGAGATCAAGGCATCACTTTTCAGGTGAGTGTATTCACTTATACACATACACACATATACCCTTACACATACGTACGTACATGCGCACACACACACAAAACCTACTTAACAAATGTGCACACCACACAAATATACACAAACATGGCACACACATATTCACACTGCATGTGCATGCACGCACATAAACATTCACAACATGCAAGCATACGCCACACAGTTACAAATATATGTATGTATACACTACGCAGACACACGTGTGCCCACACACATACAGGAAAAACTGGCACATAGACACACACATTCAAACATATAAATAGACACGGCACGTGCACTCATATGGTTCACCTATTACACACAGATATATTACACACACAGAAACACGCTCGCACACACACATGCACACACACACTGCACACCTGGATCTTGCACACAGCTGGTTGCATGACAATCATCTTCCTCTCCATCACCTGTGCTGGGTCTCCTACAGAGTGGCAGTAAGCGATGTTTCTCTCCTGCTGCGTTGTCAAGTCAAAAGGGACCGCCTCTGGCTGTGCTGCAATCAGCTCCATGTGATGGCTGCCTACCGCCTCTCTGTTTGCAGCAGAAAAATCAGACCCATCCATGCATAGTTTAGCATTCTCCCTCAATTCAGGAAGGCAGCACTCTCGCCTTCTGAAATGTGCCCAGCCATCCCCTCTGTATTTTCACATTGCAATTTGTACAAAGCTCAGGAGCCTATTCGCCCGGAAGAAGCCGGGCCTCACTGACTTTCCGAGATGTTGAGAATGACATCGTCCACACATCCTGTAGCCTTTAGCCGAGTGGCTAATGTACTTGACTAGAACCTGGATTTGAACCACCAGGTGCGAGACCAATATCGCCGCAATGAGATCAGAGCTGTTGTCTGTCCCCTGAGGGCGGACCACATCGCTCACAAGGGGGAATGGCTCCAAAGTAGTCAACAGTAAAACACTTTGGACAAAAGTGTTCGCTAAATAACATCAGTGTAATGGAAGATGTGAAATGCAGAAAACATTTCCACTTCATCTCTCAGCTAAATTTCATCCTGTCATGTAATTTGCTAACAGTGAGAATTTTCTAACATTACATCTGACAAATGTAGTCTTGATGGCTCTCTTGTGAAGTATGCAAAGGGCCCTGGTGCCCAGTGCTCGTACCTGTAATATGTAACATGGGAGGAATTTCTTTGTTAACGTTAACCTCTGTTTCTCATCATTACGGTTGAAAGTGACGTCCACCTTGTCTCCTATGTCCAGATCTTTCCAGACTCCCACGAGAGGTACCCCAAGCTGTCCGAGCGGCTGCCATCCATCGTGGTGGAGCCCACAGAGAGTGGGGACGTGGAGAGTGGGGAGCTGCGGTGGCCGCCAAATGACTCCGCCTCTCCCCAAAGCCCCAGCCACTCACAGACTCCCACCCAGCCCCAGACAGCAGGTGAGGCCAAGCCGGGTCAACCAGCTGAGGAGGAAAGATGCTGAGTTTGAACTGATTGTGATTAGCTCATGACCTAGAGTGCGACTGCTGCTCATGACCCGGGCAGGAGACAAGAGATCCTACTGCCGTATCCCATGTATACACACACACACACACACACACACACACACACACACACACACACATCTTCACTTTCTTCGTTCGTTGATTGTAAACTGAAGCCAATCCCCTCAATGTCATCATGTATTACTCACACACAGTACTGTGTGTAGCAGCAATGTTCGGTAGCTCTTATGCTATTATTATTCTCTAAGGTTGAAATATACCATTTCAGGAAGTTGTGGGTGGAGAATATCTGGTCATTTTGCTGAACAGTGGGCCATGGTCTGTCTCACTCTCTATGACTCTCTCTGTCTCCCCTGTCTGTTTCTCTGTCCCAGGTGAGGAGGAGCACTGGGAAGGTGGGCTGGCAGACTGTGAGACAGGAGGAGACACAAACTGAGATGCTCCAATCATACACCCCACCAGCTTTTACCACAAATACGTCCCATCATGCAGCAGCAGACAGGAAGGGGTGGACCTGAGGGGGTGTGGCCTGTCTACCTGCTACCAGCTAACCTGTTCACATGTAGGGAGAAACTGTACCTTCTCCATTCAGTGAGTGTAAAACCTTTTATTTGGCAGTTTTTTCTAACATACTGTAAATATTAAATAGCATTTGACAAGCAGACTCTTTTAGATCTGTATTGCCATGTGGTCTTTGTGCATCTGAGTTATCATATGTGAAAATTTTCTTTTTTTCCATCAATCTGCCTATGACCAAGGTCTAGAAAACACAAATAAACATGTTGTATTGGGTTGTGTACAGTGCATTGATGATAGGTAATGAAAAGAAAAGAACATATTTAACGTCAAGTTTTACCATGTGCATAATTTATTGCAATGTATACTTTGTAAAGTGTATTTCATATGTTTTGCTTTTCTTACAATATCAGCTACTACACATAAAATGTATAGTATATTCAGTAATATTCTGTTTCTACAACGGTCATAAATGTGCTGTGAAAGCTTTATTTTATGTGTTATTAATGTCTGTGTAATTTCAGTATGTGTAAATATATAGTAGCTTCTATTGTAATAGCCACCTGCGGAATAGGCGCTGTGGTTTTTCTTTTTTTTTTACTGGGACAAAAAGGGAAAGTGTCATGTCTGTGGATCGAATCTTCTGTAGGCGGTTTTAGCAATGTCTGTGATGATGAAGGTGCTTTCACTGTGCAAGCATAGTGCTGGGGTGTGGACCCAATGTGTTTAATTTTCTCTTGTACAAGCATCTGAGGTCTGTGATTTTACTCGCTCGCTTGCCATGTTAGCATGTTACTTATAAATACCTGACGTTGTTTCAATCCATGCACAAATTAGAGTTTCAGCTGGGCTGGATAAGGGGATCGGGGACGGCTTTAACCCCCACCTGGGTGTTTCAAAGCTGCCTTTCTGTAGTGGGCCACTCCCAAACACTTGACACTGTTTTTTTTGTTCCTAATACTGGCACCCTGTCAAAACTATTAGATTTTTTGGGATTTTGATCCTGTACAGCACAGAGGCTACATGTGAGCATTCAACTCCCTGTTAAGAATTACAGTGGATATCATCCAATAACAGTGCTGTGTTCTCCTGCTGTGGTCACCTACGAATTACCATCAGTGTGTTTGAACCCTCACTTGTGCCTTCTGTTCCTGTGTGAGCATTATATTTTGTGTCGGCAATAATAAAAAAAATGATGATTCAGCTTTTCTTTCTATGATTGCAAACTTTCACCATAATGTGCACTGTGAAGTTATGAATTGTAGGATTATATTCCATGATCAGGAAACATCTATTTGATCTTTGTGGCTTTTATTGTCTGGATATGTTTAATTTGTGACTAACTTGTATAATAATAATGAATTGTGCATTCACGCAGCTTAAACTATGTACAGTATACAATGCTCAAAAAAGACAGGTACGAATTTTGTAATAAACTTTTATTGTTCGACATATTTGTATTTTGTTATTGAGAATGGATACACCAGCATTTTTTAAAATTTTGTAGTTAAATCTTTCAAAGTCTTCTCCTGCAAGCACAGTATCATGAACTGCAGTGAATTGTAACTACAGAAATATTTGTTGATTTTGGTTTTGACACAGACTTGATGATGGACCGATGTCATGATGTCATCATTTCATGGGCGAAGATTTCATCATGATGGGTGTATTATCCTCAACTGCCATTGACCAGTTTGGCTTTGTTCATGGGCAGATTACAATATCTGGTTTGCATAGCAGAAGTTATCTTGTGTGAAGGCTGGCTCATTACCTTGGACAACCTCCAGCAGAGCCAGAAGGGGCGGGGCGGTGCACAACTTTTCCGCTCTGTTCTTGCGCTGACGGGAGAGGTGGCTGATGGAGCTCGAGTCCCAAGGGAGCCTGTGTTTACACTGTGCTGTTATTTTTGATGTGTGAGTCTTACACTATGCTGTTATTTTTGATGTGTGAGTCTTACACTGTGCTGTTATTTTTGATGCATGAGACTTCCTAACGTCGCATTAAGACAAAAAGGCCCGAGTGCTGAGTGCCTCTGAGACCGGCAGTGCTGGGGCGTTTCTGAGGTTGCAGGCGTACTCAGCATTTTCCCGGGCTGGCGCGAGCAGGGGACCTGTACATGTTTAATACTGCATGTGAGACTGACTTTTGAGTTTCCGCAGTGCCTCAGAAAGGTAAAATAAGGGCTTGCTGGGTTGCTCATCATGGTAACGCAGTGTTTTGGTGTGTGGATCGGCAGCACTGACTGTTAGCGAATCCACCACCAGTGGTGGCTGTCCCAGTCAAAGTTCATTTACATATGCAGTCCCAGAGCAGAGCCAAAATACATACAAATTAATCCAAATAAACAGGGTACAGGTTAAATGACATCAGAGTGTTAAACTGGTGATTCTTATCAAGCAAAACTCAGTTCAAAGTTGTTAGTAATTGTGTGGCTGTGGAGATGCTGAATCCACAGGTGTGGGTGCAGAGAGATGAGAGAGGGAGAGAGCTTGTGAAACTGCAATGTCAGGATTTTATTTCTCGTCATTCTTCTTTAACAGCAGCGAGCCTACACAAACAGCATGACCCCGCGCAGGGCCCTGTCATTCAACACTCGCCCACCCGGAAAACACACGTGGGGTATATTGAGATGGGAGTGGGCGTCTCAGAAAGGCAGCGGCCCCCACTCGTTGTTTTTTGTTTTTTTTTTCACCAAGGCCAGCTCCCCCGTCAGGCTAATGAAAGCAGCGCGGGTACTTGAGCTGTTTTGATAGAAAAGCAGCGATTATTTATTCAGCTGCGCGTGACACACACACACGCACACACACATGCATGGGGGTGGGGGGTTAACAGGACAGACGGGCGTCATTCTGGATCCTCGGAGGATGACTGACATGGCGGAGGCAGAACAATCGTGAGGCGATGCCGCAGATGGGTCTGTGTCATCCCTCCGCCTGGCCGGAGAGCTGCTGCGCCTCCTGACAAACGGACACAGGCCGACGTCGAAATGAAGAGACAGACAGACAGATGCACTTATACTGATGTGTTTAACAGGGGAAGCCCATCGAGAGGGGCATAATGAGAGGAGGGCTAACCTCGACAGCAATAATAATTCTCAACCTGTTTTGAATGATTAATGCTACAAATTTACACGCACACAAGTTCAGACTTGACACAGATGACTTGGTTACTTAGGCTCCAGACATCCTCAAATTCAATCACATCACACATAGATGGCTCTGAGGGGGTCCCCAGACTTGGCCCTCATATACTCACATGAATGCCAGTTGTCATTCCAGCCACGCTCTAAGTGAATTAAGGCTGATGAAGACATGCTAAAGGCTCTAGCTCGAGCTCAAATGCAACCTACACAATGCAGGTTAGGCTCAATGCCATTTACTTGTCTTTGAATTCTTAGCTCTCCACAAATGGTTTCATTTCAGGTTTCAAGTTTCAAATTTCTATTGTATTGTACATGACAATAAAAATATGACAAGGCAAATATCATTACAAGTAATGAAATTCCTGGTTTCAGAGTCAGCTCAACTTTGCTTAGTAAGTAAAATAAGACATGACAAAATAAAAACAACATTTAAATAATAGTTCTAAAAATCTAAAGTAATAGTTGCACAAAATCAGAAATGATAAAAATCTAATAAAAATGTAAAGAGGATATAAATAAAAAATAACTAGTATTAAACAATGTAAACAGTAAACAATGTAAACACAGTTGACAGTAAAAGAGGCATGGTGTAGTATGTAGTTACTGTAGTATGTGTGCATGGTGTTGTTAAAGTTAACACTTGAACAGTCTGGTGGCTTGTGGGTAAAAACTGTCCTGCTAACCTTGAGCAGGAGGTTGTGCTCCTGACACTACGATCTCAGGGCTCTCACCTCTGCTTCTAATCCACTTTCACTGACCAGGTTTTTCAGCTGTAAGGCTTTAAACAAAACCCATTCAAAACATGTCATCTTCAATAAATAGAAATGCATCATATGGATCAGAATTGGATTTGTAAAAACAAGCCTCAGACCGCTTGTTTGAAATGACTCAAATTAGATTTTTTCCATTATCCCATAGATATTGCAATCAGATTTTGTCCTTCAGGACTCAAAGGAAGTATCCATCCAGTTTTTACCTTTTTAAAATCATTTTCCATATCATCAATCTTAAAATGTATCATAGGAGAAAACAAGTGTGTGTCTTTACTTAAATGATAAATATGAGATTAATCTCTGCTTTTTACATTTCATCCTTGGTTTCCATGGTACATCCACAGTGAGAATGCCATGCCTTTAGCAGGAAAATTAGCTGGCTTTCTTTTGTGTTCCTTCTCCAGAAAAACATGCCTTTTGTAAACATGGTTGTTATCATTCCGCCCAGTTTGGAATGTCTCCATAGCAATCACTTGTCACACGGGCAACTCATCCAACGTGCCTCTTGACACACAGCACTCGAGGTATCCGTGCAGCTAATACTTATTATCTGCAGACCTTTATATAACTGAAATTACCGTTACTGTTTTTCTGTTTATTCTGATCTCGACACCTTTCCCTTTTTACACTTCCTTTTGAAGTTTTGAGAATATGGTAAGGAACATAAAAAATTATCACAAATCTCTTAATCACAATCTATTAATTCCTCTTCATAGTGATTCTTGATGGGGAACTGCTCAAAACATCTTCACATCCTGGATTTTTACCATCGGTGATGATGAGTGTCAAGGCTGTCTCCATTGTTCCCTTCTTTCTCTGCAGCACTGTTTTTTAATCTTGTCTCTATTAAATGAAATTCAGTAGAATGAATTTTCAGTCAACACTGAATGCACTTACGAGTTTATTGTGATGTGGCAAGTTGTATAACAGTACAGACATTTGATCCCCCAGACCCATAGAAGAGAAAGAGAAATACAGAAGAAAGGAAGTAGACATGAAGATGGAGATGGGGAGGAGAAGGGATGCCGGAAGCAGAGTGTGTGATGGGAGATAATGTATGTGGCAATTTAATACCTGCAAATAAAACCAGATTGGACAGATAGAGGTATTTGAATGAGGGGTTGTCTGAAAATACTTCACCCAAACTTTTTTTTTAAACAAACTCCATGAGTTAAAAGTTGCTGTGGCCTGTAAGAGTGATTTCTCGGTGCGGTCGCATTTCAGAATCCGAAGGGCATTCCTGCAATAGCTGCGATCCCTTTATCTGCACATTCAGTGACCTTCGGTGATTCATTTTATGAGACATCATGAACTGGATGGGTAGTCCAAGCACCACACAAGTCTAATGTTCTCTTCCTCTCTTGCAGAACCATGGGCAAGGCAAAGACCCATATCCTTCAGCCCACAGGCCCAGGTACCCACTGCAAGCTGTCTGTTGCTGTGCATGTTGAGTATTCTCATTTTAATCATTGAACCTGCCCTAGGATTTTTAAGAAGCCATTTCTGAAAGTGGGAATTGACATATACAAATACAGATATAGAAATTACATTTAGATACCATGATTGAAGCAGAGGTGAGAAAAAATATACAGATTACTTCTGAAAAAGTAAGAGAACAAGCAGGTTTAAAAAAAACTATGTCAATATCTCAGAACTAGTGAACACAGTAACAGATGAGAAAAAAGATTCAGTGTGATACTGCATTATATACATGCAGATAGCCTTGAAAGTCACTCCTTCCTTTGAGAAGAACATAACAGGATAGATCACTATAATCTCAAACTGTATTTTACCAATAGAAGTCTTTTCAGTTTTGGTATGAGAGTGTACTTTTGTACTCACAAAACCTTGCATGTTTGTTATATATTTAGAGGTGTTCTGGCAGCCAAAATGGCCCCCTTCCTCTGAAAGGAACCTAGTGCACACATAATCCTTATTTCTCAGGATTATGGAAAGGATTTCCCGTTTTAACGTCTTCCTGTTGTTCAGCTGAGATGATGTCTCAATTAAAAAGATTGCTTTAATTACACAGCTGGTTCTCTTTGTGACTCACTGGTCAGTAGTGGCACACTGAGCTGTGTGGGTCATAAGCCTCCACACCTGGGCCAGAACAAAAGGGCCGTCTTGCTGGAGGTTTTGTGTGGCCTGCCACGGCTTATGAAAGAGTCCAATTATAGCACATTCAAAAAAAAGACCTTCAATTGCACCCCCGCATGAGAACGTCAGTAATCTTAGAGGCAGTGAGGAGCAGGGAGCAAGAGATTGAGCCACCCTGCAATTTGGAGTGATGGAGGAGGTGTGTGTGTGTGTGTGTGTGTGTGTGTGTGTGTGTGTGCCTACATAACTAAATGTGTTGTGTGTGTTTCTGTGTTTGTGTTCATGCCTGGATAACTGTATATGGTGGTATATGGTGTGTGTGTGTGTGTGTGTGTGTGTGTGTGTGTGTGTGTGTGTGTGTGTGTGTGTGTGTGTGTGTGTGTGTGTGTGTGTGTGTGTGTGTGTGTGTGTCTATCCATCAGGATTTCAATGCAAGATTGTAATGGCAATGTGTGGATGTCAGATTAAACAGTAACTCACAAGTGATGAGACAGACACTCCCACAGACCAAATCCCTTCCTCCTGGGGCAACACCTGCATGGCTGCGAACTGCAGTCAGCACTGGCATGCTCCAGATTCCATACCAAATCACAGACAGTCCACACACTGAACCAGGGTCTTAACAGAATGAGCCTCCCAGCTGTCCCCAGTGCTTTTTGAAAACATCCATCACTTCCAAAGAAGGGGTGCGTCCAATGCGCAATTTTTGTATAACCTGAAACAACCTGGTGAGTGTACCGTTGCACAGCTCAAAGCACTTAAATCGTATGAATAATTCTGAATGAGACAGATGGGGGGCCCAGTGTGCTATCGCGTTTCACTTCCTTTGATTTGGCCTGGGAGACGAGTGAACTCCAGCCTGGGGACAGAGAAAGAACCGCTGAACAGAAGCAAAGAAGCTCAGACAGAGTGCACCATTACATTCCCTGACACAGCTTACATAACACATGCTCTACCTGCCATTTACCCGCTATCTGTTTGCAGCAGTGGATGCGCATCAAATCGAGGGCTGCACGCTGTGCCTCGTTTAAAGGTGGAGTTGAGCCAGCAATCTCCGACCAGACGAAAGCCAAGCCCCTCAATCTCTAGCCCACTTCACACCTGGTGCCCAGCAGATTTCACAATGCTATAGGTACATATATCAGCTCATGCTGAAAGGGTGATACCAAGATACTTGTCTAGAGAACAGATGGTGAAAGAGAGAGGAAGCAGTGGATTGGGGGGGAGAGGGGGATTGAGTTTTAGAATTTTAGGCAGTCTAAATGCCTAAACACTTTCTAACCATATCGCAGCCTGATCTATGGGACCCACCCACCCTCACCCTCACCCCCACCCTCACCCTCACCCTCACCCCAACCCCCCTCAGTGCTTCACAAAAAAAAAGTCCTTCACTTTGTTCAGCTATCATTTATTGTGCTTCCTGCCCAGGAAGAATGACTAAGACTTTGTGGTTTATGTGTGGGGACAGGACACACAGGATCATGCCACTTTACGTGTGTCATTGTTTTTAGCCATGCGCTCTGGAGTTTAGGCGATTGCCAGGGATTCCAAGTCCGACTGTAATACTGAGAGATCGGCCCTCAAACATCAGGACATTGTACACTGGTGATCCATTAAAGCGGATGACTCATGGCTGTTTTTCTGAGAAATTGTTTTTTAGTTTATCCGCACTTTGTGCCAAGGGTCTGCTAAAACGCTTTTGATTAAAATGTGCAGTGACAAATCCATCGGGTAGACCTCCTGTTCTAAATAAGAGTGCTTGAGCATGCACACATAAACACACACACACACACACAGGGGCGCCGCTAGGGATTTTGGGCCCCCTGAAGATGAAGGGAGCGGGGGTTGGGGGGTGGTGGGATGACACTGTAGTTACTGACAGTGAGCTGTGAAAATATAACACTGTGCAGACATGCATGCAACATTCTGCATACAGCGGAATTCGTTTTCGTTTTTGAAAGGCATTATTTCATGATGTTCCACCGGCACAGAGTCCTCACTCACAATTCACTGCTAGCAAGTACCATTTATGCCTGGTTTGGGGGCAGGACAAAACCATTTCATGTAAATGGGGGGGAGGGGGCAAAACAGAGGCACTCCAGATGTTAACATTTTGGCAAGAACAAGAAACTGTTAGTTTTATTAGTACATTGAAAATAAAATTCTATTAATGATGATAGGTAAATAATTTAATATTGAAAAAAATGTTCCTAATGTTTTATCACTTTTTAGGGCCCCTGTAAGTCACAGGCCCTTGAATTGTTCTAACTTTCCCCCCATATGGCGCCCCTGCACACACTCACACACACACACACACACACACACACACACACACACACACACACACGACGCACACACACACACACACACACATAAGGAGGGTGTGTGTAGAAATCTTCAGTATCAGCTTTCATTGACCACACCTGTAGACAGCAACATACACAGACTCTATTAGGGACAGGGGCAAAAATAGAAATATAGAAAAAAAAACTATATGTTGCACTTAAAATGCTCTTAAATTCAGAGGTGTTCTTTGCCAAAAGTAATTCTGATTGCTGCCTTTAGCCTCTTGCACCCAGAAACAAAAAGGACAGCTTTTGTCCACCAATTGCCCACCATTGACTGTAGGGTCTATTGACTTGATTCACAGTAGCCTCCAAGAACAAAATCTTATTGTGACTTATCTTATTTTTTCAAAAGTACTTTGTGTGATAAGGTTTGGAAAACCTTCCCTCCCTGCAGACACATAGGCCTGTGGTGCACAGCAATCAGTGCCACAGTGTCAGAGTCCTGTGGTGCCGATCACAGCTACATGCTTTTGAGGTGATGGTACCTTGAACCGACAATGAGATCTTTGTCTGAAATCCATCAGTTATATGTTTCAAATATTTAAACCTTTTGCTACATTATGAGTATATCTCCATGTGTAAAATGCTAACAGCCAGTAAATAGCTGTCCAGGTACAGCAGCAAGCAACAGCAGTTGCATACATGTGAACACTGGGAGGCCAAAGAAATGATTTAATATATGTTTTGTGATGTAATCTGTGTGCTCATCTAGGTTTTTTTTTTTGCACACATAAAATTTTTTTGTCGCAGAAGAACCTTCAAGCACAGTGACATTTCCACATTTCCACCTGTCTGTAACTTCCCCCTCTTTGTTGAACAGATCCATAACTCTGACCCACTTACAAAGCGAATTTTTCATTACTTTTCCCCATGGGTAGTATCTCTTTGCAGGAATGTTCTGTGGGACAAAGAAGACATTGGATACATCTGAAGACACTGGAGTTTCACTGTTGAAAAACATCCTTTGTTTTTTTTTTTGGTTATTTTGTATGTATGTAGATGCTGTATGAACACTCAAAATGGCACCCTTTGCATGTCTATTATATTTTCAAACTATCAAATGGCTGGGGTTCCAAAACTTGGGTCCACAAAGGCATCTCAGCAGTCACCGTGCAAAACAAAAATATTTAAAGACAAAAATGTTTTGTCTTTATTTCCAAATTTAAATAATTAATCACACTGTGCCCCATTTTGGGTATTTCTGTGTGTACTGTTGAGTTAAACAGCACTAAATTGCAGCCTGTACTTGAAGTCATTAAAGTTATCAGAAATTAACCATTACATTGTGGAACATTTAGCTAGAGGGCAATCCTGTCAGAGACACTTGAGATAAAAAGAAAAAAAATCTGGGATCCCACTGGTCAAATTTATCTTTAAACACACCATGAAGGACATTTAAAAAGAATGTCTGAACTTTAGAGACCCACCGAGGGATTGAGGTTATTTCTCAAAGCTGTTAAGTTTCTAAGGAAAATTATTCAGACGTAAGTAGAGAGTCCAGGATCAGACAATGTGCCAGAAAATGGACATTGATGAGAAAAAAAACCAGTAACTCCATCTAGTGTTGAAATGCAGAACCTGCAAATTGTGCACAAAGAATGCAATGCAGAGTCTTGGTCAGAAAGATAACCCTCTGCTTCAGTTTTTGTGAGGGAGGCACAGCTTTTCAAGCAAGAGAACAACATTGGACAGATCAGGCCAATTTTTTGTGCAATAATGAGAATACAGGACATGTTATAAGAGATTACTCTCATTGTTATTATCACTGAATTTCACTATGAAAGAAAAGTATGAGTCATGGCAGAATAAGAGGTTCTAAATTCTCTTCATTATATCAACTCTGATCTGAGTTAAGAAACCTCAGTCAGAGTGGATTTGAAAAATCATATTCGATAGAGTATTTTCAATTCAAATAGAGTTTGGTATGAAATATTTGTGGATTTGTTTATGCATTTTGTATGGAAATTCCATTTGAATTAAAAGTACTCTGTCAAAAATAATTTTGTAAAAAAATAAAAAATAATGAATCCATTCCCAGATCTATCAACATGACCATAAAATAAATTTAATTTTATTATTTAATTGATTAATTTTATTTATTTATTTATATTTTTATTTTTTTTATTTATTTATTTATTTATTTTTTCGGAAAAGGGGTCCCGCCCTGAATGTGGCTTGAACCGTAGTAAAATATAAGCCTTACACAATAAAACTATATTTTTATTGTCCAACAATGTATTTCTGTCAGCATAACATAATAGGGCACTAAAGAAATTGGTGAGAGAGGAAATTGCTCATACAATCACAAAAAATAGTTTGAGAAGTCAGAACAATGGTTTCATGTTTTCTTATTGCAATACCTTTCTTTTCCTTTGAGGGGCAATACAGACCATTTTTGTGTTTGTTGTCATAAAAGTGCCAGCATCCAAAAGGGCCATATTTTCCAAAAATAGATCACTTACCAGTAGCAGTTGCTCCCAGCATACCCAGAGCAGATCCTCTGGAGGGTTACGTCACTCTGTAATGGGAAAATGTTATTGTGACATTGTTCCTGTAAATGTGGTCCGCAAGAATTATTCAAACATTCCGTAGATAAAATTCACCTCAAAAAATAACTTCATATTTTTTCTACATTGACAGATGAACAAAAGATTATCAATCAAGCATGTCAAGTATGAGCTGATAATGGCGACAAAAGCGAACCCTGAATAAAAATAGATTTGTGTCCTTCCACTGATTTCTTAAAACCCTCTCTGAGCCAATTACTACAGACAAGAACAAGCTTCAACTCAGAACATAATGTGGCTACATTAGAAATCAGTTTAATTACAGAATTGTCACAATATTTTCACACATATATACATATATATATATACTTTTGACATAATGTTGTAATGCCACAAACATTCTAAGAACATTCTATTGTTCCAAGTTCTGTTACAAGTTCTGTTAAGGTCACAAGCGAGCATTCCAGGTAAATAATATTCAAGGAAAATGTATAAACTGGACCAAATGAACATCCTGGGGACATTTGCCTGGATGTTCTGTGAAAGTTCTGGCTACCAAAAACTGAATAGGGATAAGGCTTTGAGCCCACTGAGGATCCAGTATGGGTCTGCACCAGAGTCACTCAGCATGCATAAATAAAGCATTAATTTGAATGAATGAATGAATGAATGAATGTTTTATTGAAACATGCTGGAGTACATCAGTATGTACAACAGTTTTTTTTTTTATTTTGATCATGTTATGCAGAACTCCACTTTTACAGTACAATAATTTGGGAGGAGACAAACTTTCAGTATTAATGGATTGTCTGTTTTGTAATGGCATTATGTTCTCCTTTACTGCCTCCAAACCGCCGGTTTATGACTACAATTCCAACAGACCGACATTTCAATAGCATCAACAATATTGAAAAAAACATACCATATACAAAATGTCACTGTAACAAAAGCATACAGCTAGTCGGCTTGTTAATTGATAATGTTTAAAATGGAAAGGAGTAGTAAGCACAATGGTCATGACAACAATAACAATGCAACAACACGAGCTAAGGCAAGCAACATTGCTAGGCTACCGATAGCCAACTACTAGCTACTATGCTCCCTTTCCCCAAATTAACCAATAAAACATAGGGACAATCAATTGTGTCTAGCCACCAAAATGCATGCTATGACATGAACACCTTTAGAAATCATCACAACAACTGGGACAATTGTTTATTTATATTTGGTAAACACATGTAACTAATCATCGCTACACAGTCAACGTAACCTCAGCCAGTGTTGGCTACATCAGCCATGTGTTATTTTGTGCGCCGTGTAACTGTACTGCCTGCGCCCCTTGCACAGCCTGCGACCCCCCATTTCCATCGGCAATGTGACGTTTCACCCCCTTATTTGTTATAACGCTATGACATGTTCGTGCAGTTTGACCCTTGCATACTTATGTGTTTATTCAAGTCGTACCTTCGTATTGTTAAAAAACTCCTTGCTAAGAAAATTTGAGAATTGGAATGCAGCCACAGAGGTATCACAACAGGAAATGTAATTTATGTCCTGGATGGTGGAGGTTGGTATGTTTTTGGTTTTATCTGTCTTCACAGGAAATGATACCTTGGCTGTTGGGAATTGTCCCAAAGCAATAGCTGGAAATAGGAAAGTACTGAGGAGTACATTTAAGCAATATCACATGAGAGGGAGTGCAGTTATACTGCACTGCTGTGGAGTACAACATCATACCAGCTGTGATTATCTTTAGCAAGGAGTACATGTAAGAGTACAAAGATAAAAACAAAAGGTATTTTTTTATTGAGCAGAGGGGAAGGCTAATCCGAAAAGATGTGTTTTCAATTGTGTCTTAAAGGAAGACAGTGAAGTGCATTGGCCCAAGCTTAGGGGCAGAGTTTAGGGCCAGCCACACTGAAGGCCCTGTCACCCATGGTGCGAAGCCTGGAGGAGGAAATGAATAGCAGGTGGGCATCTGAGGAGTGTAAAGTGCGAGAAGGTGTGTAGGGAAGTAGGAGATTGGATAAATAGGGAGGGGCCAGGCTGTGGAGGGATTTGAAATCTAGTAAAAGAACTTTATATAGAATGCAGTATTGGACCGGGAGCCAGTGTAGATGCTGGAGAGAATGTACTGCCAACATAAGCAAGACATTAGTCTCAGAAGAAAGCGAAATAAATTCATCAAGTGCCAACATGATGTTGGATAAACTACAAAATACAAACTACACACATTGCTTTTTAAACAGAGAATAAGACAACATCGCTCAAAGTATAAGCACAGCTAGTCTTCACAGTGATTGAGAGAGGTCACGTAGTCGACAAAAGTTCAGTTTTCGGCCAGGGTACAGTGAGGCCTTTATGCTCATATTACACTCACCAGAGCACTATAGGAAATGATCACATCTATCCCAAAAACATGTCAGCCTCACCGCACCTCACACAGTCTGAGCTACCCAGCCAATCAGACATGGATGACAGCAAACAACTGCCATTGAATGGAAGTGTTTAAGGTTTCTCTGCAGCAGAGCTGCTTGTGGTGGCTTGCCCAAATATAAGGACAGGGAGAGAAACCACATGCTTTCTGGGAAGCAGCAGAGAGAGACTCCTTTTGCAATTGCGACCCCTAGATGGCACTATTCAGCATCGGTGACACAGGGAAAGGACATTCTGACAAAACAGACACTGCAATTATGTTAGTTCCAGTGTGGCAGACGTAAGTGACAATGTTAATAGCATTTATTCTAAATAGCATCCTAAGACAAACAAATACATACATACATACATACATACACACACATAAACACATACAAATATAAGTACAGACACACACAAAGACCTATAAATAAATACATACATATAAAAATACACACACACACACACATTGGAATAAACACTACACTGATCAGATGAATCAGTCAGAAGACATGCCCCATGCCACATCTTATCCATATGCTAAAAGCCTGATATTTTTAATTGAAGTTTGTTAAAACAAAATTTTGGAGAGGTTATTTTCATAAAACACTTCATTCAAATACCTCTACCCGTCCAATCCGGTTGACTGCTCAGGTGTTATTTCACCACGTACCTTCTCTCCCATCATGCTTTGTGCTTCCGGCATCCCTCCCCAGGTGCTTCTCCACATAGGGGGAACTTGTCTCTTCAGAACTCTGGATGTGGGTTGGAAGCTCTAGCAACATTTAAAATCAGCCTGCAGGAAAAGGACTGCTTTCAGAATATGGAGAAGTGTATAGCTCTGTGTGTGGACAGATGTGGTATGATATTTTACCAGCTTGTAAAAAGTAAGGCTGAACAATGATCTAGGTCCTCAGGGGGAAGCCCCAGGAGCAAGAGACTGTTTAAGGCCAAAAGATCAGACAAAGCCTTTGCAGGGGGAAAAAAGTAATGCTAAAAACTAAGATAAGCAAATGCTCAAATCAAAATGTATTTTATAAAGTGTCAGGTGAAAGCAAGAAGTGGGCAAATCTATGTTGCATTCAGGTTTTCATCTCCATCATCACTCCTTAATTTGATATTTAGGCCACACGGTTTAGTCTGTGCTATCCCTTTTTCACACTTGGGACTTTTACCCCAACCTAGTACTTTTCCCTGGCTTAATGTACTTTGAGTTGTAGGTCGTTCTGGACAAGAGTGACTGCAATGTAAAGTAAGGTGGATACACCAATGGCCTATTTACTCATACAGAAAGCCACGGTACAGCTTCTCATATGCAGGCATGAGAACAGAGTCTTCTGACTGTGAATTAGAGGCTCCTCAAAAATATCACATCACGTAAATGACATGAAAATTATGTGAAAATGTTCAATGAAAATGAAACAGAAAAATGTTCATCAAAAATCCAGTGAGAGATACTGTATGGCCTTCCTCATTAAAATATGTTTAAGTCAACATGAAGATGAAACAGTCCTCAACTGTAAGATCAAAAATCAATCTAGAACACACCCACTATATTGAGCAGTGGAAAACACCCTCTTCAGAGAGTAAAACTCCTACCATGTGTTTGCTACTAAACCAAGCTGATTCTATTTCGTACAACTCTCAACCCAGGTAGATGAGGTCATTTGTGAAATCACCTGTTTTAGTGCACAGGCAGAATAGAGGAAGTTTGTGGTGGGGCTAATCATATGGTTCAGTTTGGGTCTCAGGAAAGGGGGAAGAATGCAGAGAAAAGGAGAACCCACTCTTCACACAGCTGCATCTGTGTCTTCAGTTTTCCCACCAGAACCACAACAGTCAGCACAGCGCTGGCTCTGAAACACTCCACACAGCAGGAGCTCCAATAACTCAGGAAGCAGCAGCTATCTCCAAGCAGTCAGGAGGTCAGGAGGTCTGTTTCTAAGACTGCGCTCAGAGACTGGCTTCTACTGCTTAAGTCCAATCTGTTTTTCAAATAAACCTGCTCAAATATACATACCTATGTGTGTGTGTGTGTGTGTGTGTGTGTGTGTGTGTGTGTGTGTGTGTGTGTGTGTGTGTGTGTGTGTGTGTGTGTGTGTGTGTGTGTGTGTGTGTGTGTGTGTGTGTGGGAGTGTGTGGAAGGCTCTCCTTCTCTATACAGTTAGTTTCAAAACAAACCCTCAAGGCACCTCTCAGTCCTCTGACAAGTCGTGACACTACACAGATGCTGAGTTTTTTTTTCCCAAAGCTGCTCAGCCCCCAGCCAGGAACAAATGACCATAAGTGAGAAAAATGCATGGAGACGCTCTTAAAGGGACAAGCACACACTGACACATTGTGTAAGTAAGATGCAGGTAAAGAAAAAGTGTCCTCTACATGTGCATGGGAACCAAACACTACTGGTAACTAAAACATTACTAACTAAAACATAAGTAAAAAACTGCATAGACAATCAAGCATTTAGCCCAGCACTAGATTACAAAAAAACACAGATGCTCCTGAATGACATATAACACAGATTTCCTGCCATACGTAGGTTTTCTCATATATTTTGCAAAAAGGGCTGTTTCAATCAAAAGCATGTCTTTTGAGCATTTGATTTCCTTGAAGTAAAAACAGACATTGACTTCCACATTGACCTGGTGTGTTATGAAGACACGACACATGAAACAGTCTTTGACTCATTATAGCGAAGGAAGTAAGACATTGTAGCAAAGCATAACTGGTTCATCAGGCTGCAGTACAAATCCCTCCTGTCCCATCTTGTTTGTGCTGTTTGGTTCAGCTGCACCTCTTGCCATATTCCATATTCAAGCTCTCTGATGCAAAGCTAGATATCATAGCATGGGAAAATAAACTGTCACTTCCACAAACAGCACTCTAGTTCAGTAATGGTTGTTAACTAGTGCAAAATAAACAGATTAATGTATAAATGAATTCATATGACAAATCTAAAAAAAAAAAAAAAACATTGTTTTGGAAATACAAAACATAACCAACCTAAATACAAAGCACAAATCTATGTGTAACATGTTTTGTAAATGTGTAAGTACTATTTTGGTAATCTGTTAATATTTTCTTGTGTTGATGTTCATATATTTGTGTTTCTCATTGCTTCATTCCTTGCAATTTCCTTATAACTATTTTTTTAAAAAGGGAGCACAATGGTAATTTATATCATTGAAAACAATAAATTAAAAATATCTTATATTTTTATATATTTATAACTACACATGAACTTCATTATTTGTGTTATACAGTGGTTTAAAGGCAGTAATGTGTTTATTTATACATTTGGATTTCATAATCCTCCAATATTTACATGAGACAAGGGTGGGTATTTTCAGGACAAATTTTAATGTTCAACCATGACTGGATCAGCTTCACACAGAGTCTCCATACAATAATATAGTGACACGGTTCACCAGGGACTCTACGATCTTTAACACCAAGCCATGATTTGTTATATAGGTAAGTGTAAAACTTAAAAAAAAAAAAACTATTTGTTTGTATCTTTGAGGCATGCTTCCATGTTTGAGAGTTTCATAATGACCTTAGGTTTGGCTAATATGTACAACTGAGTATCATCGGCATAAAAGCAGAAGTTAATGTTATGTTTACACGTGATATTGCCAAGAGGGTAGCAAACACCAGGAGAAGAGCAGAGATCCAACTGCTGATCCTGGTGGTATTCCATATCTTGCTCTGTTCTAGTTGGACTGTACTGTACTGGATGTACTGGACTGTAAATGCTTAAATGGTGCAAGACAAGGTGAACTGTTCTTTACCTTTGATTCGAAACGTGATTCAAACTATTCAGCAAACTGAATGGGCTGTATAAAACTGAAATCAAAAAACAAAAAATACAAACATATATTTAGCTTGTTGGCTTCCATGCTTCAGAGAAATGTAAATCGGCTTTGCTTCAGAGCTTACCAATAGAATCTGCCATTTATGAAGCAGAATATTATGTATTGCATAAACATACAGAAATATGGGAAGTCAGAAGATTTCATTGCAAGTCAGGTGATGATAAAAAAATTCTGTGTTTTATGGGGATTTTGATGCAGTAGAATCTCACTTTCAGTTTCCCCTGTCTTGCTGAACACCAAGGAATCTCATGACTAATGCTGCACCCCCTTAAGGGAAGAGGTACAGTGGGTAAGAGCATTAACATTCTTACCCACCCCTCCTCTCCCCCACTGAACCATTAACCCCCATAGTACCAGACACTTCTCTCCACCAGTGCAATTTTCACACTGCACAATGCACTTTTTGTATAGACAAAGTATATGCTGCTATTCCCCTCCAAATATACTGGTAATTATGTTTATTTGGCTATGCTATGTTTATTACTATGTCTATTACATAGACTTTATTTTTAGCTTTGAACTGTTATAGCAATGTTTTAATTGATGCAGCTTCTTTTCTGTATTTACACTGATTGTATGCATTCCTTTATAAATGCATCTGCAAAATGAACAAAGTAAATGTAAATGTAATTTCCTTTTTGTGTGTGTACTGTATGTATTGTGTATAGCTGCATGCTGTTTATATGTTCATTGTTATTTTATTTAATATGTTCTAAGAATCTTTTATAAAAGCTCTTTTAATTCTCTATTTTAATTTATGTACACTGTTGGCCTAGGAAGAGTGGTATTTCATTTTTGATTGTACGGAAGCGCAAGAAAAAATGACAATAAAGAAATCTTGAATCTTGAAAAACAATATTTACAGACAGCATCAACCAGAGCAGCATGCTACCGTACATAGTGCAACGCTGCTTTACCACACAACCGCTCAGTTGCTTCCTGAGAGAGGGGCATCCAATGGCTTTAAGTCTGAGTGCTTTTCTTTGCATCTGACTGCATCCACTGGAGTTATCGATTTTTTTAAAAGCACACTGAAGAAATATTTCACTTTCGGATCATATTACATATTATAAACTTCCATATCAGTGGGGTTAGTATGGTGGAAGTACATTTTCCAGGTTGATTCATGAAATGTGTAAAAATGAATTGGATGTTTGGATGAGGCCTACATGAGTGGGCAGAACATTTGGTTCATTTAGAAGACAGCACAAACAGAAAATGATTCCACCTTCTTTCTGAAAACATGCTTGACGTAACGAAACTCTACAGTATTACTGAGGTGAAATGCATCACTAGACGAAGACAGACTAGAATTCAGAAGGGTAGCTGGAGTCTCACCTGTAACAAACACATTTCACTGAGGTTCTGCTGTGAATAACATAATCTGACTTACCTTCCATGAGGACCAATGACAATCTAATACTAACAGTGTACATGACAGCTGAACTACATTTGCTCTCGTTGCTGAATTTTGTGTTGTCTTGGATGTAAGAGGTCATGGCCACTTGTAATCTAACCTTTATTTCAGGCCAAGGAGACTGAGCAGACATGAAAGCTGACAGCTGGTGACAGATGAATAGATGTTACTGGTGACCAGCCAGGTTCCAGTCTGCACATGTGATTGGAATACAAAGTGAAGACAGGAAGATCAGGAAAATAGGGTGAACAGGCCATGGGGCCCTGAACTTAACACACTGCACAGTTCTGACATTTCCTTTTAGAAGTGTTGTTGTTGCTTTCACCTCATTTTCTGATATGTCCCTTTGTTTAATTTGCTGCTACACACCAATTTGGTCAGATGGAGCAGGCTGTACACTTTTTATTAATTGAGATGTATTTACTTTAAAATACAAGTCCTTTTTCTTTAGTTTTTTTCCATTATAAATGCTCAAAACATTTTTGCCAATTCCTCTATTTGTACAGTTTTCTCTTTGTCATCCGGAAGAAAGTGACTGCAGCTCTGCACGCACTGAGCCTGGCTGGACACCAATATATAAATTTATCTGACAACAGATGAAATATGTATTTACAGTGGGAGTTGTTGTTTCCCTTCTGTCTCTTAGCCTTGAAACTATCGCCGAAATGGTAAGATTACGAGTAGCTATGATCTTTCACATTCACTGCAGCTCACGTAAACAAGATTCTGCAATGAGAGCAAATTCAGGCCTGCTGTCCTTACTCTGTTTTCATCAGATTGTCTTTGACCTTCATGAGGGGTAAGGAGTATCGTTATATAATTTATGGCTTATTTTTGATGTTTAGGAGTTTAGGATGTCCTGAAAATGTTTGCATATGCTGGGTTCCATGGAGAAGTATGGGAATGTCCCATAACAGTAAAAGAAAAACACAGAGGCCTAGCTCAGGAAAGACTTTCATTGAGGCCAGGGGATGTTCCTTCATCAGGGAGATTTACGATCCTTTATGTCCCCCATGTCTTACTTTTGAGGCTCAGAGGACCTCACAAACATGTAGAACCACAGGGTATATGATTTTGGATGTGTGGGGGCAGACTTCTACAACATGCCCAGTACTATTTGATCCTCTAAACAAAAGGACCTTGTATGATCAAGCACCATTAAATCCTAACTGATGCCACACATATTGCATCCCAGCATTTGTGGATTTCATGACTGCAATAGGTGGAGTTCAGGTCTGTAGAGCATATTAGAGCATCATAACATTGTGTAAATCGAAGATGTGATCCACAGTCAAAGATTGTCTGACAGTGTAATCATACAGCATTCAAAATGTAGTGGGGGTAGATGGGGAACTATTGCAGTAACTTCTGGGACTATGAATTCTGCTGTTGATACTGTCACTAAAGGGGATATTTAGGGGTTCTAAGTTGTGAGTAGCCCAGCAGTCATGTTATGGTCTGAAGGAGCTCTTGGATGATGTGAAGATCTATGGGATGTAATGGAATATGGAAACCATAAGACTGTTAACTAATTCCACTGTTGATTTGTGTCCTATATCAGCGACATGTAAAGAGGTACCATACAGAGGCCTGCAGGTTCTTGGCATTCGATTTTTTGGATCAGGCCAGCCACAAACGGATATCCACAGGATATTGTATCACTATTGTATAACACTACAGCCACACATGTAAGAGTGAATTTGAAATGTGGTTACATTTTTTGGATGAGGCAGAGTGAAAATCATTTGTCAGCTCTTTGGGATGTGTTAACATAGCAGTCGGCTATGTGAGGGTGCTCCACGGGACCCTGTGCACATGCACTAGAACACGGTGATGAGGCGGACTGGTGCTCCACGGGACCCTGTGCACATGCACTAGAACACGGTGATGAGGCGGACTGGTGCTCCACAGGACCCTGTGCACATGCACTAGAACACGGTGAGGCGAGGCGGACTGGTGCTCCACGGGACCCTGTGCACATGCACTGTGCAACACGGTGATGAGGCGGACTGGTGCTCCACGGGACCCTGTGCACATGCACTGCACTGGAACACGGTGATGAGGCGGACTGGTGCTCCACGGGACCCTGTGCACATGCACTAGAACACGGTGATGAGGCGGACTGGTGCTCCACGGGACCCTGTGCACATGCACTAGAACACGGTGATGCGAGGCGGACTGGTGCTCCACGGGACCCTGTGCACATGCACTAGAACACGGTGATGAGGCGGACTGGTGCTCCACGGGACCCTGTGCACATGCACTGCAGAACACGGTGATGAGGCGGACTGGTGCTCCACGGACCCTGTGCACATGCACTAGAACACGGTGATGAGGCGGACTGGTGCTCCACGGGACCCTGTGCACATGCACTAGAACACGGTGATGAGGCGGACTGGTGCTCCACGGGACCCTGTGCACATGCACTAGAACACGGTGATGAGGCGGACTGGTGCTCCACGGGACCCTGTGCACATGCACTAGAACACGGTGACGAGGCGGACTGGTGCTCCACGGGACCCTGTGCACATGCACTAGAACACGGTGATGAGGCGGACTGGTGCTCCACGGGACCCTGTGCACATGCACTAGAACACGGTGACGAGGCGGACTGGTGCTCCACGGGACCCTGTGCACATGCACTAGAACACGGTGATGAGGCGGACTGGTGCTCCACGGGACCCTGTGCACATGCACTAGAACACGGTGACGAGGCGGACTGGTGCTCCACGGGACCCTGTGCACATGCACTAGAACACGGTGACATGCACTAGAGGCGGACTGGTGCTCCACGGGACCCTGTGCACATGCACTAGAACACGGTGATGAGGCGGACTGGTGCTCCACGGGACCCTGTGCCCATGCACTAGAACACGGTGATGTAATCAGCGATCCATCTGCGGGGACTTCCAAGGTCAGATCAACTGTGGTGGGAAGTGTGGGATATCTGGTGGAAACACATTAGTCAGGGGGGTTAATGAAATGGGTGGGGAGAGAGGGAGATTCCCAAAATCCCAGCCAGAAATAGATGCAATAGCATGGTACATGTGGAGCTTTCATTGTTACACTCAGTGTGCTGCTCATTGATTGGTAAACGTCATACATTAGGAGCTAGTGTTGCAGTCTCATCTTTTGTCCAGGAGCCAGACTCAGGGTAGCAATCATCGCATCTGATAGCAGATATTGAGCTCTCCATCACTATGTTTGTGAAATGGAGATCTCAGTATCTTTCAGACATACAAGCTATATAAGCCCAGTGACCAGTCCGAAACCTTGGGCATATGATATGTCCCTGAAAATTTGCAGACAATGTGACAGATTAACATGTACTGCACACTAACAGTTAGGTCTGCTCCAGACCGGCAGCCTTCATAGCTTTTGTCCTCCTTCCCCCTGTCAGGTAAAGTGAGAAGGTGGCTATATTTTGATGCTAAATATTTGTTACTATGCCAAACTGCTCACTGGTTAGAAAACAAAAATTTTCCAAAAGACTGTTTGGGACATGTTGTCTCATTTTTAGGGGTCAATGTGATGTGACACAATTACCACAGGTGCCTCCATGAAAGTGGTTTATTTGCAGTACCTGTTTGCATGACTATTCACATTATCAAGCTTCAGCTCATCCGTCAGTCATTTCACACATTTTGACTAATGTGGTGCAGCTAGCTTGAAAAACACAGTGTTAAACATGTTTTATTTAAAAAGAAAGAAATCACCCCAAAAAAACAGGGACAACCACCCCTACACGCTGTGACAACCAAAGCCAGCAATGGAGATAACTGTCATAATGTGTCAGAGATCTTTGACAGCCAACTACATTTTGTATAATAAAGATACTGTAATAAACATGATATTTAATTTTACCCGAGACTTTAAGCTTTATATTTACGGTGAAACAACATAAACGCAAGAGTAAAATGAAGTGTGACTGCCATACCTGATCTGCCCTGTCAGTGTTTCCCATGCACAGATGCGGTTTAGCTGTAGCAAAACACCAAAAATTTCAGTATCGAGTCCCACAGCTTCAAACATAGGCAGCTCTACCTTGGGCGTACAACAGATTTTAATCAGCCGTTTACAATCGCTACGTTTCCCAGCAGTAGTCCCAGCTGACAATTTTTGGGTGCAAGATCAGTGGGGCAAATGTTTCCAGGTTGTACATTTTTCCAAATTTTCTTTGTATTCCCTGAACGTTATTTAGACCTACCTAGTGGGGTATGCTTTCTTGTGGCTTTGACAGAGATTTTACAATGCTTGAAGAGCATCCATTTTATCATATTATGTCAAACCCCAGAGAAAATCCAACCTCATTTTTCCCAAATGCTCTAGGAGTGTTTTCTCTAAGGCAGGTTTTTCTGTGATGAGTTACAGAGAACAAACAGCCCCTAAATCAGAGGCTTATCAGGAAATGTATCTTTAATATAAGATCACATAAATGACTAGTGAAATAATTAGAGGCTGAATCTTTCCTCCAATGCTCTGTATTCCTCCATTCACCAGACATCCAGAAACCCACTTGTGAGTCTCCCTGCTTCTGTCCTCCTTTCCTCTCTGCATGCTTTCTGTCTGCCTTTTATCTATCCCCCATCCTCCCCCTTTCCTTTATATATATATAAAGTATATATAGTATATAAGTATATGTATATATATATAAATTATATATATAATATATATAATAACAGTATAATAACAGGTTTATTAAACGTTGTACTATATATACATATATAATAAAATCTTATTCTGCATAACGTGAAAGACATTGGTCAACGTTTGGCGACTTACAGAAAACTCGTTTTCAGTTATGGATAACAATCAAGAAGAGCTTGCTGACGGGGGGAATTCCCCTTGACACACAGCCAGACCATGCTCATCGCTTCACCCCATAATATCACTTGTGAGGAGCCTATAGCACTTCATTTGGCAGAAGGACTACGGAGGTACCAGTCACAAAGCGCTCATGAAGGTTTTCGGTCGTGACATGTTTCAACGCAGGCAAAACAGAGGTAAAGTGGATGCTCAGATTTCTACAGTTTTTGTCTTTTTTTTTTTTTTTTTTTTTTGAGCATGAAGCACGACTGCGGTCCATTTACATGTTGTGTTTGAGGCGTGTCTGTGTGGCTGAATTGTTGCATCCGTCACTGCACATCGTATGCGCTGTTGCAACTCAATAAAACCGAAGAGCTAAAATCATACATTTGGAAAGATCCTGGCTGCCGGCAAAACATGTTGGGATGTCTACGTAGGGATTTGTGCGAAGGAAAATAAAACCGCACTGCTTATACAATACTTAACATTAGGAAATTGTCATTTCTAAAGCTTGTGCACACGTATGACACATAGGTGTTTCGGCTTTTGCAGTTTTAGTAAAGCCGTATCCTTTTTGGTCAACAGTTTTGGAACAGTATTTCGCACAGTAAAAAAAAATAACCTAAATGAAAAATGTATTCCGATGTACATTCCAAGAACGAAATTAACAATAATTTCCTGTTTTACTGGGCGTCATCCGACAGACAGGTTTATTCATAACAGAGTATTCTGTTTCTATTGAGCTACTGTAAATGCATAACTTTAATAGATATTTAATACCTTTCTAGATATAAGTCTCTGAGATAAAGCTAACCCATACCGTGGTTAGTTCTATTTCAAGCAGTTTTCTATCCGTTGAATTGTCAGAATATATTTCTTTGGTTGACAATATTTCCTGTTTAAACGTAATGAATAATTGTTATATTCAGCCGAATGGTGTTAACATATAGTGTCAGTTTCAACTTCTTGTTGTGGTACCTCAGCAGGCCAACGTCGACACCGTGTGGCCAGACATAGATTTACCTGTAGTTGCGGCATACGCCCATAAGTAAGCATCGTTCGCATCAGCCAAAATTTGTCGGAACTTCATCACCTACACATCAACCTTGTTCAACCATTTTTGTTTTTGTTTCACGGCTTTTATTTCCCCAAAAAACTCCTATAGACAGATTTCTCTAGTGCCCATCTTACTACAAAGCGAAAATACGTCATTCATAAGATACATAAGATGTATTCGATAAGCACAACGTAAAATATGTATTATCCGATCAACTGGAATAAAACACCAATGAAGTAATTGAGCACTAAAGTGTGTACTAATCAAATTAATATATTCAGGTTTTCGTAACGCTCTCATGTAGAATTTTCCTTCACCACTCATCTTAACGCAACTCGCTTTCATCCTCCTACCTCTGACGTTGTAGCTTTATTGGAACCTTGACGAGCTTCCAGTCATGCTATCCAACGTACATTTCAGTTTTCTGGAAACACAGAAAGCTTCGTCGCGGAAGATCTTGTACCACAAAGGGTGAGCAAACTTATACTATATAGCACGAGTCTTCATTTATTATTGCCAATTTGTATGTTTGAAGATTGAATAAAAAATGGTATGACTAAAAAATAGGTTATTCATTCGGAAAAGGATTGTAATTTCGCAATCCTACATATCCCAACGTTAACTGTGGAAAGCGCACACCAGAACTCAATAATCTCTAACATTATGGTCATTGTGTATAGTTTCTGGGTATTTTGTTATTGTAGTATTAACAATTAAACGGTGTGTTGAACTTTTTTGGCGGAGCTTTGCTGAACCTTCATTGATTATTTTTATCCTTATTAAGTCTTCCTCCAGTATAACTATTGTGAAATAAATTATCTGAATATGAATTACTCTGTCAAGTATTCAACAGGTAGTTACAAGAAATAACAGGCTGGGTAATCATTTAAGAGCGGTTTAAGTCTACAGGCTATGGCTGAGTTTACGATTAGGGTGCTCTGTGGTTGAAATTTCAGCTAAATCATCCACAGCCAAGTACAGAATTTGTTGTAGGGAATATCTACTTGCTGTGCTCGTCTTTGTGTTAACTATAGCACGTAGCTCTGTGAAAATGTATGTGGTATTGTCGTTATATAGCCTATTTGAGTTGATTTCAAAGCCCTGTTTTGTTTCTTGTTTGTTTTTCTTTTCTTTTGGAAAAGTATTCAAATGTTTTACGCAAATGTAATTTCATGTGAACCATCACCCACATTTTGATTTTGGTTTACTGCATAGGGGAGGGCTGAACCGCAGCGAAAAATGAAATCGTATGCACTTCTGGCGCAGTTTTTCTCACTGCTCACTGCTTTCTGTAAAAGGGGGCGCACAATTTTTTTATGGCAAACTGACATAATGTCTAAACTGGTTGCAGATGTGTCCAAAACATAAATTATGCAGCCGTATATTTATGAATAATAATGTAGCTGCTCTCCGCCCTTTTTTGGGTGGGGGATGATCTGATCACGTATCTCTGTAATTGGATTTCGTTGATATTGGCGTGTTGGATAGTGGCTGCTTAATGTGAATGGGTATGTTTAGAATTATGTGGTTGCGCTGCAGGTCAAACCACAGAAGAGGTGGAGATGCTTAAAGATGGAAGTGAAAATGGAGTGGCCCTGTCAGACACACCACCTAAGGTGACACCAGAAACACCACCTGGCAACCATAAGAATGGAAAACATAAGATTAAGCTTCCGAAATTTAAAAGAGGGCCAAGGCGTGCCAAAGGGAATATCAGCACAGTGAATGATGCTCCACCAATGGGTACAGTCATCTCTTTTCAGTAAATCTGTTCATCTTTCTGTTATATGTCATCCATGTTTTCATTTGTATTTACTGTGTTGTCATTTGTAATCATTGAAAATGCATTCCCTGATTCTGGGTATACTGGAAGTTGGTTAAGAGGAATTGATATTGTAATGTTTTTTGATTACAATGAATGTACTTTTTGAGAAGGGGGAGGGGGTGAAGCCGGGTGTAGCATATTTAAATGTATATCCAGCATATGTACCTACTGATCTCATCAGTGTGCTCTGCAGAGTACTGTCACTGTGAAACTGAAAGTGAAACTGAAATGTTTTGTGTTGCTCTCCAGAGCCTTCTTTCAAGGAGAATCTGGACAGGCATCGATATGTAGAAGCTGGTCATCAGTTGGTCGCCCGGGAGAAGCTGCTGTCCCAGAGAGCTTTGCAAGTGGGAGCAGAGGGGGAGGTGGCAGAGGGGGAGGGAAAGGAGATCAGCAGGGATGAAGAGGAGGATGCGCTGCAGGAGGATTACGAGTTCCTCCTTTTCAGGGTGTGGCAGGTCGTTCAGAGCTCCCTCAGTGCTACGCAGCCTCATGAGACTGAGGCCCTGAAGTCCGCGCTTAGCTTCATCCTACAGGAGGAGGAGCAGGACCAGAGGTGGCGGAAGGAGGCGCAGGAGGGGGAAGGGGAGAAGGAGAAATGGGTGCCGAACTGGAGGCCCCGGGAGTGCAGAGTAACCCATGATGCCCTGCTCCGGACGACGGTGGAGGAGCGGATGGATGGAGCGGAGAATGTGAGCGCAGCAGAGAAGCTTTCCACCTCCCTGAAGAAGGAGGTCTGCAAGTTGGGTAAACAGGCACAGGCAGACCTCCTGAGGGTGGCACGGGACCTGAAGTCCTGCTATCCCAACGAATTTGATGTGTGCAACACCTATGCTCAGCTGTACCATCAGGCCTTCTCCAGACGGCTGGCCAAAATGGCGGAGTTTGAACTTGACTTCAATGACCTTGTGTACCTACTGAGCTGGGCCCATAATTACTATCCAAAGTGAGTTAACAGTATACATTGAGTATACACTGGAGATTTCTAATTACGATAAGCCAGGACAGGACAGTTACATGGAATTAATTGGCATTTGTGTGAGGCCTTGAACCATATGTAACATGTAAAATGTTCGTTATTTTTTTTTAATTTTCTCATTATTTCATATTTTTTTAACTACCGTTTTCTTATTGGATGAAAACCACAATGAAAGAACTGCAGTTCCAAAGTCTATTTGGTTAGCAAAAAAAAAATAAGGTAAAAGATGAGGTTTTATAAGTCATGTTTTCAACCACGAATGTCCAAATAATACAGTAATAACATTTTATTTTAAACCACACACTCTAGTAAAAGAGAGAAGTGTACGTATTGTAAATTGTAATGATCAGACCCTTTATTCCCATGGTAGAATAACATGCATTCAACCAAAAACAAAACAAAAAACACAAAGGAAAAACACAACACTATCATTTAAAAACATGGACTTAAATACAGAAGGGTTAATGGCAAAATTCAGCTCCCAAGACAGAGGTGGATATAAACTGTTGCATGTTGGCATTATAACCAGGGGACCTCCTTTTCAAAAGTTTTGAGGTTTTTTTTTTTTAATTGTTACAACTTACCATTATTTATTTGTCTGGTAGTCTTACTTACTCCGTCACCCTTACGTGCCTTTGTCTCAGTGACGTTCTGAAGCACAAAGAGCTGGAGCCAGTGATCGACGGCCAAGCTCTAGGGCCTCTGCTTCCTGAAAACGTGTCCAGACCATTGGAGGAGAAGTATTTCTCCTGCAAAGAGGTACACTCCTCCCGCACAGACGCTCAGCATACAGAGAAGCAGATGGCACTCTGAACTACACATTGAAGCATTCAGTACATGCCCTTATTCCCCATGATGTAAACACCTTTTGATACACTATTAGTATATACTTAAGCTATTCAGAACATTGCTTTGGGGCACAATGGCAGTGCCACACCTAGGGGTAAAGCCTATTCCATTCCACAGTTATGAGATCATTTGTCTACAACTTGGTAAATTTTTCCATATGGATTTACTGGTGTGATGTGCTGTAAAAGATAATGTAAAGAAAATGAAACAAATTGCTTCATATACAGCAATGTTTTTAATGGAAATGTCAGACATGGCAATCTCTTCATCTGACAGCCTTTTGTGAATCTGCAGCAATGCAATAGTCTTCTCTTACATTTTGGAGCATTTAGCTATAGCATTCCCATCAGTGACAAAGACAGTCCTTCAACATGCTCCTTAAAGTCAAACCTAGCTCTCTCTTTGCCTGCTTGTGTTGTTAAGAGGTGATTGTTACTCTGTGTTTGGCTTGTTTTAGGGTAAGGTGAGGGAGTGGGTGTCCAACGCACTGCGGAAGGAGGAAGACTGCTGGTGCAAGGGTGAATTTCCTGAGCTGGAGCAGTACTACTTTTCTGCCATTGCCATCGATGTCATACCGGTGATTAATCTGTCATTCTTTTTCAAACGACTCGGCTTTCACATGAGTACGGTGTAATCCAGTCTTGTTTGTCAAGCATTTACACATGTTTACACCTGTGGGCCGGGGAATGATAAGGGCAGGCCAGCTTTGAGCATTTGGCTCATGGATCTCTAGCGGCCTCTCCTGGTCAGTCAGGCATCTGTCGATGTCTAAGCCAACAACATAGCTGACTTTGTCATCCTCCAACAACACAGGGCAACATTTAATTGAAAGCAGTGTTGTCATGGTAACAGGAGGAGTGACATGCCACGGCATCTACTGCAAGTCAGGGCAGGTTGCTGTGGTTGACTAGTTTGGCTTAGTATAGGTGGGAATAAAGGGGAGAAATAAAAAATATATATACATTTTTCTCAAATCATAGTTGTCAATTAAATGAGTGGTTAATAGCTGCCTGCTCATTGACTGCTGCTTCCAGTTTACTATACAGCAGTTTTAATTGTTTAACAGCTCTCAGTTTCTCTGACATATAAGCACGTTATTTCCTTTTGGCATTTCAACTTACATTTTGTAACATTTTTTTGTATTTTGTAGTTATATGTATAGTATTAATTGCTAAATTTAAAAATCAGGCAGCAATTATGTAAGTAATGGTTTCATTCAAATGGTTACAATCATTTGCATTTTATTTTGACTTCACTTTCAGTCATCTGGAACCTTTGAATAATCCAAATCTCTTTAGTTTCGTTCTGAGGTGTGGCTCTTTATTTTGTTTTTAGTTTTTTTTCATGATGAGACACTACCATGAAGCAGGTCATTGCTTTCAGGTTGTTCTTGCAGGTCTTTCAAGCTGTTGTAAGATCAGTGGCATATGATCCTTTAGTTTGGATTAGCCGCAGCCCAGATGAGGTTACCTGTACTGTGGATGGAGTTTCATTTCATTTCATTTATTTATTCATTAGGGACAATGTATTATGTGAAACAAAAATGTTGCCATTTGATGTGTTGCACCAGGATTTAGCCTGCTCTCATTTTCAGCTGTGGTCGTTTAGAAGGTTACAGTTGATCGCTCGTGATTAAACAAATGCACTGCCTTCCTGTTTGACAGGTGGTGGAAGGAGCTTTGAAAGAAACCACAGCTATTTTTGGTGATGTAAATAAGGCCCAGAGGATCGTTTGTCAGCTGGAGGTTTTCTTGCAAAGGTATCACGACCAGTAATGTGTGACGCACAAATAGACAGACATTAGTGATGGAAGACTGACGTATCATGAACCTTAAACTGGACAAAAATACCATAAACTTTCAGTTATACATTGTTTTTAATCAGTGTATTTTCTGTGTGAAGCATAATATTTGATTGGTTCAAACAAGTCATTTCCCTTTATAAGAGACAGTGCTTTTAAACATGGTTTGATGGTGAATTGCATTCGCTATGTACCTACACTACATGTAGAGATGAGGGAGTGAAGTACCTCATAATCTTGAAAATAAACAGAACTGCCATATAGGGTAAATGGCTTGCTGATCAACCAATCATTTTGTATTGCAATGGAAGGCAAACACATCTTTTTCAATCAAATAACAAGCCCTAATAGGGTTCACAGAACCTCATTCAATTCACTCTATGTGTTTTCCCCATGATTTTATTTACTTTACAATATGTTCTCATAGCTACAAGAAATCATTAGAAGAATTCATGAAAGGGAAGTCTGTGAACACCAAAGCTGTGATAAAGGGTAATCTGGCCAGCATCGAGCAATTCAAGTAAGTTATTTTCTCCAAATCACAATGCTTGATAGAAATGTCACACTTTCATGTCTGTTTATTCCTGAATGAGAACTAAATACACCCGCCAATCTACTGGATGCATAAAAATGTATGTTAAATTAAGCAATCCAAAATGTAACACATGTTGTGTGGTTTGCAAAACAAAAAGGTTTGCCTGCATTAAATGTTTAATTTTCTTAGTTTGACAAAAACATCTCAGTTTTAGCCAGTACTTCCTCAGAATCCTATTTCCTGTTCTATCAAAGTGTTCATTGTGAGGCATATTTTATTTATTCAGCACAAACACTGTTTGGTCAGTCAGTGTCAATTGCAACTGCTTTCATGTTTTTACAATCAGACGTTTGTTCAAAATCCCCATTGGATCCAGGAGAAAATACAATATATATATATATATATATATACAAAAATTAATTATCACTACACTGATGCACCAGACTGTTTACTTCTGTTTACTTCAGTAGTAAAATGAATGGGCATTTTTTTCTCTGTAGGGAATATGTCGTGAAAATCACAGGTATCCTTGCAGAGGAAACAAAGGCAAGATGCTGGTCACTCCTGGAAGACATGGAGGACTGTTCCTACAAATATTTCTTGGACATTATAGATGCAGATCTCAAGGTATGCTTTGTTACCCCAAACCCTTTGTCTATATAAGTTATGTGAGATAATTTCCTGTACGTAGAGAGAGCTATCAGGTTAGCACACATAGTGTAGCTCATACAATGAGTAAAAACCGTACATAAACATGTATTCATCAGCTTGTCCACTGCCAGTTCAGGACAAAATGCTATCCTGTGAAGAACTGTTGTTACCCTCACAGGATTTCCCCCATGTAAAAATGGAAAGTACTGAAGTCTTGATTTCTCAGAAACATCTGTCCCAATTCCAGCTCTTTTAGCATTTCATGAGTCAGTGCCTCGTAATTTAACAACACAGAAATTCCTGAAGTGATTAAAACCGACAGTCGGCAGTGAACAATGAGCAATGAAGCTCGCTGAGTTTAATTCTTAGGCTGGGTTGCACCAACGTGGATTAACTCTGAAAATGGTTGTAATTAAAGTTTAACCGTGAATTAATCCAATTTATTAATTAATCCTCATTGGTGCATCCTTGCCTTAGTATAATTGATAGAAAATCATGATAAAAAATAATTTGCAATCACCAATTATGACAGAAAATGTTTTATCAGAAACGTTTCTAGGGGAAGGGTAAGGAAAAAGTGCATTGCACTGAAAATGAAGAAAAGACATAAAACTTCAGTATTATTTCCAAAAAGTAAAAAAAGGACTGACACAAGAATATTAGATTTTTTGACATTAAATGATCGTACAATTATATTTGCCACATATTCTCTTCATATGTTGTTCTGTCCCCAGAAAAGGAGAAAACACTTAGGGGTGTAAATATTTTCTCTGCAATTGCATAATTATTAGTATTTGTACAGGAAATGTGGAGGCAGTGTTTGTTTATATATCACCCGACATATTCCAGCTGTCCTGTGTTCTTGGATCCTGTCCTATGAAGGTCCGTCTACAGTTTTAGGAGATTTCAGTTAATAATTTGTCAGTTCTAATGTCTTGAGGCTGAGATGGCCTAAACTTGGATGGCAGTGTGTTAACAGATTTTCTGCTTGAGAGGAGAACTCACTTGCTGGACAGTCCTAAAAAACAGTTGGCAGCATAAAAACAATATTTTACATATTTTTACTCAGCCTACACAGAATAAAGATTATATAAAGCTGCAAGATTTTCTATTTTATTTAATGTATAATATTTTATTATATTTTTGGCAGTTGGCTGTGGGGAGAGGAATTTTTCAAATTCAAACAGTTGGAATTGTGAAAGTATTTTTGGGAAATAAGCTCCTTATACTTGTTCCCCTGCCTTATAGAATGCAGGGATTAAAAGCCTTTACTGTTTTATTTAACCTTTATTTTTCACCATTTTAGTTTCATTGAGTTGTATTGATTTTCATCGGCAAAAGAGACCTGGAAGACAAGGAGTATATCGATACACATCAAATTCACAACAATAGGAATAATTGAGAAAATGCAAAACAATTCATGTGAAATAATAAAACCATAAAATTTTTACTACTGGTGTATAATAAAGTCTGGCTTCCTGAGGGACTTGTGTGTTTTTATTCACACAGCCTAAGTACAAGCAGCTGTGGACTCAGGCATGGCTCACGGGGGGCAGCCGGCAGCTGGAGGAACAGTTGGAGGGCCACATTCAGGACTGCGGGGACCTGAAACCCACCTGCCGGCAGGTGAGGAGGTCTGACCGCCTAGCAGTGCTTTTGTGTTTTGTTTTTGTTTTTCCATTGTGCTTTAACAGAGTTTCTTTCCTGGAATTCACAAGTTAGTTGGTTCAGTGGTTTTGCAGTGGGGGTTGCGGTCGGCTTTTGTAGTCATGCTATTTTATGATACCATTGTCAGACCAGCTAAACATGTAAGTTTAAATGTGCGTGTGTGTGTGCGTGCGTTTGTGTGTGTGTGTTTCTTTGTGTGTCTGTGTGTGTGTTTCTTTGTGTGAGTAGGAGCTGCTCAGCCGGCTGCACTTACAGGTCATGCAGGAGTATGTGAAGAGGATGATGAAGGGGAAGTTGAAGCTGAAGACCAAGGAGCAGCACGAGGTGGCCACATCGCTTCTATGTGAGGACAGCAAAAGGCTCAGCATCATCTTTCTAGAAGCAGTGAGTGTGGATCTCTCTCACGCAGATATTCACACACGCTCACACACGCTCTCCAGCCCACATGTGCACACACATGCACACTGTCCTCTATGCAAATGCAAATTGGCAAAAATACACCAGGTTGAAAAACATACACTGCATATACAAAATGTATACAAAAGCAAATACACTCCAGTACACAGATAGAGCCAGCTCTCATTTGCTTTTCCCACACAGCCACACACACCAACCTGAAATGATTATGGTTAAAATACATTTGGAATGTCATGTAAGACAGATAGAGAACTTACTTTATATTCCCTTATGGAAATATGATATACTAAAGGGCTGTGAAGATAATTGCAAGTTATTTACTATGCACTGCACTCTACTCTATTTCCATTGGGGTTTCCCTTTATTACAACACTGGATTTTGTGTCTATTTAGAATTTTGTAACTACAGTTGTATTCTTTTCAAGATCTTTCTGTGGTGAGTGGAAATTTCCATGGAAGCTTCTAGAGAGAAACACAGATGTATTTAAGCAGAGGTTGTTCATGCAAGGGATAGAGTGCATATCTTTTTCACATGTGGGAGCACTGTGCCAGTTTTCCACTGTATGAAGAATTTGCACAATTGTACAGATCTTAAGCCAGAAATTATTTGCAAGTGGTTCTACAGAACATTTCTCAGCTGAGCTGCTCCTGGCCTCGCTTTGGCTTCCATAACTTCCAACTGAAAGAAAGATATTTTCAGGAAATTTCTGAGGTTATTGCACAGTGAACCTGTGTACTGTGTGGAGGTGTAGCTGAGGGTTAATATCCCACCTGTGCTTATGCAGGAGTCTAAGGAAATGTGGCTGCAGGACATCCTGCCTAAAATTTCAGAGGTGCTCAAACTGCAGGACCCTGGAGCCATTCAGCTTGAGGTCATCACTCTGGCACGGGACTACTCTGACCTCAGGTAAGACCCACCCTCAACCACAAACACAGGCATACATGCATACACACACGCACACACACACATACGTGCACACACATACATACAGAAATATGCATAGATACATGCATACATACATACATTAACACAAACGCATGCACAGACACACACACAAACACACATGTGCATATGTACTTACATACTAACACAACATAGTGATAAACTGACATATTTTATACACTTGTGCACACAAACACACACACACACGCAGTCTCATTACAGCACTCTCATCAGTCAACATGCCTGGCTTCTGCATTCTGAGCACTCTGGTATAGGAGCCACCTCAGCCAAGCTGTGGGAATGCACTGAGAGCACTGAGTCAGACAGGGGAAACAAAAACACTCCAAAAGGAGCTCTGCTCAAACTTGTCACATTTAGAGCTGCTGCTGGATGTGAATGAGCGCTCTGAAAGACAAGGCTGGCATTAGAGCAGAATGGGGGATGGGGTGTGGATCCACCTCGCGTCTCAGGTGTCTCTTACAACACAAAGCCTGTTCCATTCCAACTCACCGGACCTGCCACTCCCTTCTGCTCCCACTGCTAGTCTGTCGGCTAGAGGAAAAATACACAGCGCAGTTTTACGTTTCACCCACAGTGAAATCCCCAGTCCTGATGAAATGAGTTCAGCTGGCACCAGACGAGGGTTTCCATTCCCTCTTCTACTGTGTAGACCTGCACAGGGTGTTTGCGACAGTGTTTTTGTGCTTCATCTTAGCTTTGATTGCGTTAAAAGGTACCTTTTTGGTCTCTTCAAATATAAAAGTTTCAGGCGTAATTATAGGAAAATGTAGACCAATTTCATATCATATTTTTATTTCCAAAATCAATGCTTCATTATGTTTGTTCTCCTCTTTCCAGGCTGACTGTGTCAAGTCCCCATAATATCATTTCAATCTTTATGTCAAAACACTTGGGCACATTTCAATTGAATGTGTTTTTCAAATAAAAAATGGTAGTAGATCATTGTAATCATGTATTTCCCTGAAGGTATTTCTCCCCTTGAAATGCAGAGGCATGTTTGAGTGGGCACACATTCATATGTCCATGTTAATGAACCACAGCCTTGATTGGCTGACAGTCCTGGTGACTGCGTAACCCCCTTAGACCCCTTCAAAACATTAATTGTGTTCCAAAGCCCAAGTATGCAGAATGGAACAGTCGTAACTCACACAGATAAATGTGCAAGCTGACTAGGTTTATTACGTGGGAGGAATGCAAATTCATCCCAGCTGTGACATCGCATCTGGATCTGTTTTCAGATGGCTTGTAAAATAACTCAGAATTTTCAAATATTCATCCTTGAAAAGTGATACTGATTTCAGATTCAAAATTTCAACAGTGGTTTTATACTTACATGCACAAATGCCATATAAAACATAGTAAAATGTGACTTTGACCAGAATGTGTCTTTAAACATGCTCACTCTTGTGCCCTCTAACCCCCCTCAACCCCCTGGCAGTGAAAAGCACATTTCTGCTCTGCTGCACATCAAGGCAAACCTCTCCAACAGCCACATCAAGACGATCAAGGACAGCCTGACGGAGAACCGCAGCCCAGACGCCACCAAAAATGTTCACTCCTTCTTCTCCAGGGTGCCTATCAAGTGGAGAGCCACAATCATGTGACCTCTGACCTCTGACAGAGGTCTTAGGACTTCTTAACCCCTTCTGAGTATGTTCCAACAGTAATACTCTGTCCTCCTCACATCAATGATTTGGGGGGTTGTGGTACCTTATTCAACCATCACTAGCTTGTTTGTGCTTTCCCAAAATTACAGAAGATATCACAGCAGTTTGACAATCTCGTAGATGAAATTGCTTGTGTGTATATTGTGTTTATCATCTTATAGCCTCAAAGTGCTTCACCAAGAAGCGAGGAAGCTCAGATAATTTTTACCATCCACTAGGTGATGCATGGCTTCTAATTCCCACCAGAGCAGTCAACACACATTAGCTGAAAATGAGAGGCAATGAATAAGTAGGTATGAAGATGACATTGACAGGTTAGCAATTTTGCCAGGAATATGTCATATAGTCACAATGCTTATTTTGCCTGTGAACTCAGACAGTATTCTCATGGAGTGGTCACTAGAGGGCGATAAGATTAACATACCTAACTCCCTATCTTTCCCTGGCGAAGCTGGGCTGATTGTTACCTCACCATTGTGGACCTCCAGCCAAAGCTTTTGCTTTTAAAATTATAATGTATGTATATTAATTTGGTGTAAATCTTTATTTATTTGTATATATTCTAATTATATCTAAATTTTAAAATACACAGTATGACTATACAGTATGACTGCAATGTTTTTCAAAGACACATACTATATTAGCTCCATCAAAAGATCAAAATGACATTTACCCTTCATCATGTAATGTCTTTAATTAAAATGAAAACCAAATTGCTAGTGTGCTTCTTTTTTTCATAAACAAGTGTGGCACAGTGCAGTGGCAGGCATGGCCACTGAATCAGGTAGTGAGTGGGGTGCTTTCCAATATTCATTAAGTGCATCCTCCCTTCCTCCACTATCCCCTCATCTTCTCCCCCTCTCCAATACTGGGGCGCTGGAGGGAGGAGGAGACAAGGCAGGTGTGGGGGAGAGGAGGAACCAACATTCAAATACAAGTGTCAGAACAGTAAACACAAACCATCAAACTCACATTAATGTGCAAACGGTACCGTTTGCTTTTTCAAACATCCATGTTTTTGAGTTGCGATTGGTACTTTAACAAATGTCAAATTGACTGTGTTACTGTAGACATTATATAGTATTGACCTTCTGCCAAATAGACCATCACTGTGATATTATAAAATGTGTTAAGAGTGTTTATTAGCCCATGCTTATTTATACGCCTAAGACTTTCTTTCAGCGTGCACAATGTGATTGAATACATATTAAATTATTTCCCTGTTAAGTCACCACATTTTTTATTGGAAATGAGCAGTCTGGTGGGTGAATACACCTTGTCAGAAATACACACTAAAAACTGGAGTAAAGTCCACTAATAACCACAATTATTTCAGTATATACTTGTGTTTGACTGGTGGCACGTCATGTGCTCCCAAGATAAGTTTGCAATTGAAGTTTTTGAGGGTAAATAATTTACAGATTGAACTGCATTGGACTGGTTACTGTGGTGGAAGCACTGCACCTTGACCAATAGACCACTTGGTGACTTCGATGACCTGGAAACCAAGAGCAGAGAACAATTGACGTTAATATAGGAAAACAAAATAAACTTTCCTCAAGGTCTCCAAGGATATAAGTTTTGACTCAAAAAACAGACAAAAGGGCATGCAAACTCAAAACAGCAAAGAGCAAGGCATCAGACATAGGCAGAGCTTCTACAGTGAAGAATACAGGCACAAACTATTAATGTGACAAAGGCACCAAAAACAAAGGCTATACTGCCCTCTGGTGAACAGTAGAGGAAATGGCAATTGTTTGCCTCAGAAAAAAGAAAATGTACCTCAGTCAACTGTTAATTTATCCTGTAGTAGAGTAGAGAAAGCACCCACAGTAGTAACAATACAACAAAATGAAAAATATAAATTGTGCAAGAGGAAGTACAGATGAAGAACAAAATCCTTTTGCCATCAATGTCTCTGCGAAAGATACGCTAAGACTTATCAAGTTGAACTGATAAACAGCCTAAACTTGAATAAAGGCTGAGCATGGACTGAGTGCTGAGGCCTGCTCTAGTCCTCTCTCATCTCTCCTCCTTCCCAGTCCTGGCCCATGTACAATTAAATCTCTGGAGAGGGAGCACCCACAGCCCAGTAACAATCAATCCCCAATTCAGATACCACACCCACATTCCCCAATTACCAATCAGCAGGAGGGAGAGAGAGAGACACTTTATGTCACAATGAAAGATCTGTTATTTTCAATAACAAATTATTCCTAGATTACAATTTTTTTTCTTGAACCACATGAGCATAGGCAAGTAAAGTGCTGCTGTTTGGGAATGCCTGACATTGCCCCTCTCCCCCCCCACTTTTCAAGTATTGGGACGCACCCCCACAACCATGATCACCATTTCCCAGAATTCCATGCATAATCCAGGGGAGTGGCCTTCTATTCACCTGCCCCTTCCCCCCACCCAACAGTTGCATCTAATACGGGTCTGTTCTAGAACACCATTGTTCTGTGGGAGATGAAAGATAGTCTAGTGCTTTCAGGGAGCATAAAAGCATACATTCTGCTAAATGGTGCATGTGTGTAACAGTAGGTAACTGATTTAAATGGCCGAGTGTCATTAATCTCCAGTGGAGTCTTTTGGATTCCCTCTATGACTGCTGACCAACCCATTCCATTCTATGTGCTGTGCTTGATGGAAATATAATATGAAATCAGGGTGTGCACCACAGCTGTTTATTCCTTTGCACACTAATTTGTTTTTTTACTACTGAGAAAACATTAAGTACTAAATACAGGTGAATAGTGAAAACTTTACAGCATTTCACAAGGACTTCCAAACTCATTGTGGCATTGAAAACTTTGCAAATTTATGAGATGCTGTTGTTTCATTATACCGGGATTATTCTGTGTGATTTGGTGTGATAATACTATCCATTTATTTATCAACCCCAGTTTATTTAAATGATTAAGTAATCCTCATTATATTTGTAAGATTTGTATGTTTTACATTCTATAATTACATTCTGTAATTGCAATTATTATAACCAAAGCTTCTGAGTAAGAAGTGGGCATACAATTAATTGTCCCATACCGCCACCAGGCGGCAAAAGGGAGTGATTATGTGGATGATATGTCAAATTATAGATATTTTTCCACTTTGCTTAAGACATAGTGTTCAATGGGAAAAATTCTTAAACACTCCATTGTGTGCTGCAGTAGCCATACAGCACGCATCAAAAATAGACCAGAATCCCAAACACAAGGGATGATCCGTGTGTGCTGCAACAGACGGTATCTCTTCAAAGTATCTGGTGAAAGATGTTAATCTGCTACCTGTCTCAAGTGTTTTATTTAGGGCCTATTAGCGACGGCTGTACGGCAGCCACAGCATCTTGCTGCTTACGTACGGCGCGCGGTGTACAATAGCCTTTACGGTAAGGGGCGGGAACAAGCAGCCCGTTCAGACTGACATAGATGTTGTAAGCACGTCCACATTGCTGCTCAGCGCTGGCTGAATGAGTACGTGTGAGAGGTAAGTGAAGCGTGTACTTCCCGAACGACAGCTGCTTAGGAAGGTGGTCTATATTAGAATTAGCTAGGTTCTAAACCAAACGAAGTAATAACCAAAGGTAGAAGTTCAAGTCGAATGACTCATGTTTAACCAATGTAAATTACCCGAAGTTACCTGTAACAAAAACCATAAGCTATCTAAGCTAAGGACAGCGTTGCTAACTCGGTAACCTAATTATTGTATAACTGCCATTAGCCAGTTGGTAGAGTGTTGTCAGGTTTGTGATGGTGAGAATGAAAAGTTACTGAGTTTGTGTTTTTGTCTTTTATTCCTCTTTCAGATAACGTACAACATTTCAGAGGAGTCCCGTGTTTTCTGTGGGATTTAATCTTCTAATTGTTCTTCGGCACGTTAAATCCAGGCTACGTCTTCGGTACCACATTTGTGTGCCGTTCAACTTCTCAGCACAATCTGCCTTTAGCTAAAAACAGCTTTATAAAGTAGCTAACACTGTAAAAAAAAAAATAGTTGATTGCACATTAGTGTCTGGGCGACCAGCGGTGTGTTTATGTCTTTGTTTTACGAAAACGGTGAGTACCAGGACGACAGGAGCGACGGATGGGAAAGGTATTTTAACCCCTATTTCCTTGTTTTTATTTGTAATATATTTTATTGGATGGATATGTATCTATCTAACTACTTAACCAGGTGTACCAACTGAAGCATGTATGCGTAGTGAAGTGCGAGTCAAAATGGCGTCCCCCTCGCGTTACCCCTGTAGGAGCTACATTATCATGACGCACTCTGCACCACATTGCACAATCTGGGCCCTGGGTATCTAGTTGTACATACATGCTATTACCCTTACCTTTAAATCGCGACCAAATAAATGCGTGTTCGTAGCTGTTTACTTTGACTCATTTTGTAACACAGGATCCCAAAGTTAATCCGCGTTTTTGAGACTGTTTTATGAAGACAAATGATCAGACAGTGAAAGATACCGTTAGGTGATCTGACGAACAGTTAGCCGGCCAGCTAATACAGTTGCCCAACGTGAGCAAACCAAGTTGATCACTGGTTAGTTTTCCTTCAGTCCAACATTATCGATCGCATTGGATGACTACATGAAGGTGAACATTACATTTGCGTAAGCTTGTTAGAAGTGGACCTGTTAGGTAACCTAAGTAAGGTAACCTTTTGATAGTTGTTGGCTAAAACGGACTTAAACGTCACACAGATAACCTATTCTGACAGCTAACTAGATTAGGGCTGGAGGCCGACAATATGAATGCGCAGGATGAAAGTCCTGAAATGGCATGTACATATGTCACAAATGAGAAAGTGTCTCATTTGTGACATATGCTCACATTGGAAAAGCTCACATTGAGGTTGTTTGAGAACAACAGTCCTCTGTTGACAGCAGCACATTAGAAAGTGCATATAGGCTACACTTCAATAAAAAAATGATAGTAAATAGGTTTATTAAAATGTATCACTAATACAGATATTTTAAGGACGCACACGGCCGCCATGCCGAAAAGAAAAAATGTATAGACATTGCGACTGTATTTAGGCTTTTGTTGAGGAACGATTAGAGTCGACATGCTTAGGAATCAGGACTATTTGCTACGCTGTCAGTCAGGGTATACCTTCTCCTGAAACAGCACCTCTTCAGACGCAACAGGTAGTGGCAGAACTTGAAATTTAAAAGACACAGGCAGATACAACATACTTTAAATGTTCCCAGATGTTATGGAAATGCAGTTTGCATACATTCCTAACGCATAAAAAAAAATAAAAAGACTTACAATTATAAACGTGTGTATATGATTACATATGGGATTTGACAGTATAGGTGGAGGGATGCTGTCGCGCTGTGTAGATCGTTTTGCAGCTAACTTTTCGTACAGCCTGAAATGTGACAAAGTAACCATGAAACCCCGCAGCTATTTTTCTTTAATCCAATAATTCTAAGACAGAACGTGGTTTGTGTTTGTTCACATGACAGTTAACAAACTATGCTGTGATGATGGGCATTACACGGTACATGTATAATGATTAATAAAAACTAGTGCAGAATTCACACCAAATGTATAATGAGTCGTTTAAAAAAAAAAAAAAAAAAACCTAGTACATGAACTTAATCTATGCCTAGCCTAATGATGTCCTTCAATGGGAAAAAAGGAAAAAATACTTGATATGGACAGCTGGCTGAGTCAAATAGTAGGTATACTATATGTCATTTAAGGTAACCAGCTATCAGTAAGATATTGTAATCATAATAGTAATTGAATGGTTGCTGAATTGAAATGTTTTACTAACATTAAAATGCTCTGATTTGTGGTGTAAATTGTTATATAATGTGATTCATAAGTTGAAGGGGAGGCATTCTCTAATGGCTTTAACATTGTTGTGGAGGGTATATGTATGACATGCATATGAAAATCCATTGGAAGACCAGTTCTGTTGGGAAAACTGCACATTTGTGATGCACACTCCTAGTACTCACTTGTGTCAGTCAGTCCAGTAGCCAAGGACATTTTCAGGTTTTAGGGGTACATTTTTGCAGTTTCAGTTGTAATTACTATTGTATCAATTTCCTCAAGTACTGTATGCCTATAGTTGAGCTCACTGCAAAACAAATTAGTAAAATTATTAATAAAAAAACATCATTGCATGGATAGAGCTAGTAAAAATAAGTACTATAATTTTATATGATGACTATGTATTATCTAGCTAACTGCACAGTGTAGCAGATTATGTAACATTGGATAACATGTTCTTGCTTACTGATATTAGGGGTTAGTCTACTGTATACTTTACATGGCTGATGGCAAGTACATTGTTGATACAGTGTAAATTGAAATTGTATGCAGTCACTAAGTTACTATACTGATATTCCCCATCAAGGTACGCCTACTGTCACCATGTTCTAGGCTTTCATAGTTACTACCGTATAGTAGCTCTTTAGCTCCAAACTAAATGAGTTTGGTTTTTATCACAGTAGCATGTTAAAACTGTTTGAATGTATTTTAATCATGAGTACTTTTTGTCTACAGGAATCATGAATCTTCCACATTGTAAATGACCTATTAACAGTAAACCATGTACAGGCCTCCATGTCTTGCAAGCTTTATGCTGGGGCATGATACCATCTTAGTATGGTTGCAATCCAGTATAACATAACCAGCTCATGGTAATAATTTAGGTTAAACAGCAGTGCATCTTATGTCCTAGTGTTTTTGCTTGTGAATGAGGATATTAAGACCATGCTGTCCACCTCCACAAGTTTCCTGGCTGGATAGTGGTCTCAACTATGTATTGTAAAAATGGGTGGTGTATCCTTACTTTTCTGGGTGTTCACTTAAGATAAGAGAAAATACAGTATGGCCTTGGGTGGAGTTTCTTGAAGGCCTCATGACGGCATTAAATGACAGTTAAGTCTAATGTTATCAAAATGTCTTGTCTGTTGCAGAGCTGTTGTGCAGCTGTTGGAACCTGCGTGGGGGACACTTAGCCTACGAGCAAAGAACTCCCAGCCTCTGTGGCACAATCTTTTTCATGTCAAAGACCGAATACGCCTGCAGTTGTTTATGTCATCCACTCTCCTCCACGCAGAAGATACCAAAAAACTGCAATCCAAGATCTTTTTGTCTTACTGATAAAGTGAACGGTGAGCCAAAATGTCTGTCAACGTCAACCGCAGCGTGTCAGACCAGTTCTATCGCTACAAGATGCCCCGTCTGATCGCCAAGGTGGGTAAACGTCACATAAGATTCAATAGTAGGGATGGAGTTTGGAAAACCTCCAAGTAACCAATAATCACTTTCCATGTCGTTACTGATTTTCAAATATGTTCATATCATCTTTTAGAGGCCCTTCAGTAGCTATTTGTGATATTGTCTGGTCTATTACATTACCCCAAGGGTACCAGTCTCATGTCTTAGCTGGCTGCAGTAGCAGAACATTTTGTGGTGTTCTTTTTATCCTTAGCCAGGGTCCTGCAGTTAGACCCAGAACTGTGTCACCTTTGCTTTCTTTAAATGTACCAGCAGTACTTCTCAAATTCGACAGAGGGTATTAATTTACACGTCAGGCTAACTGTAACTCGAACAGGATATAGGTTGCGTGTGCACACCTGATGCAAGTGTTCACTCTGTGCTTGATTGCATCTCAATTTGCCAGGTGGAGGGCAAGGGAAATGGAATCAAGACCGTTATTGTCAACATGGTCGATGTCGCAAAGGCTCTGAACAGGCCTCCTACATGTAAGTCCTCCAGAAGTCCTGGATCAGCTGTTTTTGTGGTTATCTGGGATTGTACTTTAAAGAAGCTGAATAAAGCTTTGGTTTGACTGTGGCATTGTTGGGGCTTGGTTATATGGTTTGATATTGATTCAGTAATAACACCGGGTTGAATTTAAAACCAAGTATAATGTTAAATCATAGCCTTTATCTGTTTAAACACAACAACTGCACATCTTTTAATAGTTGCTGTGAAGTTCAAATAAATTGTACAAAGAAGATAATTGCACACACAGCATATCTCTTATAACTGTCAAAATAAATCAAAGGCAGTTGAAATGCGCAGAAATTATGTTCCATAGGTACTTTTAAATCGCTTGTTGTACATCTTTGACAGTGCTTGTGCTGCAAAGCACTTATGGCTGGGAAGCTGGAATTTTGGATCAGTGGATTTAAGCAATCTTTTCAATCCCTACTTCTGTTGTGCTGATGGGGACCATGTCTTTTGCAAGATGATTTGTGACTGCAGCTGCTATTTCTTGCCATTTCTTGCTGGATTTTTCATATGGAACTGCTTGAGAAAACAAAGCTGCCATTGTAGTTTGCTTTACAGAGGGAGCGTTTTTAGCAATGGTAACATTAGCAAAATTCGCATCACGGTGTCTGACAGATTCGTCATACTGCACTGGGTGGTTTTTGAGCTGATGCAATCAGAGAGAGAGAGAGTGTACAGCCCAGCTTACAGAGTGGGAATTGTTTTTTTTTTTTTTTTTGTTAAAACCCCTCATTAATGGTTCAAATGGCTGTGCATTGGGAGTGTTTCCATTTCTGGTCTGACTGTCTCAACGGTGTCCCTCCCTGCTTCAGATCCCACCAAGTTCTTTGGCTGTGAGCTGGGTGCCCAGACCCAGTTTGACGCCAAGAATGACCGCTACATCGTCAACGGGTCACACGAGGCTAACAAGCTGCAGGACATGCTGGACGGATTCATCCGGAAATTTGTGCTTTGTCCTGAATGCGACAATCCTGAAACTGATCTGGTGAGTTGGGCTGCCTCCCAATCTATGATCATTGATTTCACAGCAGCGAAGCTTAAAGCTTATCATGTGAGAAGTGTTGTGAGGTTGATGTTAAGCAGTTAATGCATCATGGTTTTTGCAAAACACCAATATGAACGGAAGCTAAAAGATCTGCAGCCCGACATAGTCTGTCCAGTGTCCCTTCTCAGACCTGACGATAAAACCATTATGCACCTTTAAGAAAGGCCATTAGAATTATAAAGCTCATTTATTGTGTAATAAACCATTTAGTTGATTAGCCGTACCCATCCTTAGTTGGAGCTCAAGATTTATGCCTCTCCCCACTTACCTCTGCCACAAAGCAGTTGGTCACATTTGCTATTGCATTCTAGCCATTCAGTCTTATCACACTAGCATTTGACATTTCTGCTGCAGCCAGCCATAAGCAAGACCTATAGGAATAGAGAAGGGTTTTCCACTGCTGTAACCTGAGGCTGTCTCATCTCCGCTCTTAACTGATTAATCCCGTCACTTCTCAGTTCTGAACAATGGAGTCTGACGTGTTCAAGTCAATGGGGTGCTAGTAACTCAATGTGGTCACGCTTCAGCTGGCTTAAACAAGAATACCCTTTTCCAACTTTATAGCACTATGTGTTGCATTACATCATATTAACGCTTTCAGGCCTTTATATGGAGTGACTTGTTTTTTTTTTTTTTTCTTTTCTTTTTTTTGGAAGCTATCCATTCATGAAGCTGAGTATGTACTGACATGATTTAGTCATAGCCTGGTGTGTCCTCCTTCGTTTTACAACGTTTCATCCTCTCTTTGCAGCACATCAACCCTAAGAAACAAACCATCGGTAACTCCTGCAAGGCCTGCGGATACAGAGGCATGCTGGATACACGGCACAAACTCTGCACTTTCATTCTGAAAAACCCACCAGGTGAGCTTGCCAAAGATACTTACCTGGCCTTTACCTGAACTGTCTTTGGGGGTTGTTGTGATGTTAGACTCATCAATTAGTGCACCTGTAGTAACAGGGTTGATTCAGTGTTTTAAGATTCCAAACAGAGGGGGGCAGGGAAAGGGCAGTCAAGCTCCAGTAAATGGCACCAGAGTGCCCACGACATCTGCAAGAAAGTACCTTGGCTGCAGCACCCCGTTATGAAGTCCAGATTTTATCAGTTTGGATTGCATTGTATTTCTTCCCTCTTGTCATTGGTGAGGATTCCAGTCTTACTATTTGTTTTTTTTTTTTTTTTTTTTTTTAACTCAAGAGAATGACAGTGGATCAGTGAAGAAGGAAAAGGAGAAAAAGAACCGCAAGAAGGACAAAGAGAATGGCTCCAGTGGAGGGGACACTGGAGGCCATGAGGGCATCGACGCTCCAGATGCCGTGGTCAGTACCCAGCATGCCCCCATCAATTTCCAGCTAGAGTCAAAGACCCAGCTAAACTCAGGCCTCTCATCCCTCATGTCCAGGACCGTGATGATGAGGACGAGGACTGGGCCGAGGAGACGACAGAGGAGGCGCAGAGACGGAGGATGGAGGAGATCAGTGAGCATGCCAAGAACCTCACCCTCAGCGAGGACCTGGAGAAGACCCTGGAGGAGAGGGTCAACCTGTTCTACAACTTTGTCAAGGTGGGACAAGCACCCGTTGCTTACTGTGTTCAATTTCACCCTACACAACATTGAGGATAACTGACCTGCTCGTAAATCGTATTTACATCATGGCAGGCCGACCCAGGTCACAGAGAGCTACATAGTGTGCTGGAGTTTACTTTTATCCTCTAAAATTAGCAAAAAATAAATAAAAAATCAGACTAGAGAAACTAGGGCAGATGAGGTAATTGGTGGGTTAGCACAGTTTGTACTACTCACAGCATTTTTAGTGCTCTCGCCAATGCGTCTCCTCCTCAACAGCAAAAAAAGGAGGAAGGGGCCATCGACACAGCGGACAGAGAGATCCTGTCTGAAGCCGAGCGTTTGGACGTGAAAGCCATGGGCCCCCTGATCCTGAGCGAACTCCTGTTCGACGAGAACATCCGCGATCAGATCAAGAAGTACAAGCGCCACTTTCTGCGCGTGAGTCACAGGGCCCTCATTTCCAGCTGGACCCACAGCTTATTACTGGGGCAACAAGCTTGTATCAACGCTAGGGCGTATTTACCTGATTCTGTACTAATGCCGTCTGCTGACCTGCTACATTTTTTTTTATTTTTAGTTCTGCAACAACAACAAGAAGGCGCAGAAGTACCTGCTGGGCGGGTTTGAGTGCCTGGTGAAGCTGCACCAGGCCCAGCTCCTCCCCCGCGTGGCCATCGTTCTGAAGGACCTGTACGACGCCGACCTGCTGGAGGAGGATGTAATCCTGGCCTGGGCTGAGAAGGTGGGCGGGCCCGACCCTGGTCATCCTCACTGCTCAGGCTGTCGCCTCTGTGTGGGCTCTCTGCCTGATTCAGATCTCACTCAGATGTGGTATAGGGCTGTTAACATCACCGTGCAACCTTCATACTGAGAATTATAAAAATCCACACAATACCCTTTTTATGACTGTCTTTATTGCAATAATGTCTTTTTTAACAACGACCAAAGTACTGTAATATTAAAGTAAAAAAAAAAAAAAAAATAGGTATTATTCTCTCTCCTTGACAAGTGTTGAAGTCTATACTTAAAACTTATCTATCAGCAGAATCACACATACATATTTTTGAAAACTTGAAAGTCCAAAAAAAATCTGTCTGTACAGCCACCATGTTCAAGCTGTCTGCAAGTTTACAGTGATGTAGTATGTCTCGGTGACTTGCTGTTACAAATGAAAAATCAAACTGGCTGGAAAACAGATTTTGAAAATGAAAAGCTGACACACACCATGTAATCTCTGCTGTCGCAGGGCCCTTATGTATTGAATCAGTGTGAAAGCTTTGCAAGGTCTTGGTTAGTTATTTCTGTAAGTCCAGCTAAAAGCCCCAGTCACTGCTTTCACTATTAGACTCATTTACAGGAAAAAAATCCCACACATTGGTTTTGTTGCAGTTTGCGCTACCATGTACTCACACTAAGGATTTCAACTACTTGTTGGAACACAGTTATCTTACTAGCACCTGGATTTTTTTTTTCCTCCAAATGTGCAGAATTATATTTACAAAGTGTAGACTCATTGAAATATGAATATCGCAGGTGTCCAAGAAGTATGTTTCCAAGGAGCTCGCCAAAGAGATCCACGCCAAGGCCGCTCCCTTTGTCAAATGGCTGAAAGAGGCGGAGGAGGAGAGCGAGGGCAGCGAGGAAGAGGAGGATGAAGATGAAAATGTTGAGGTGTGTCTTGAGCCTTCCAACTCTGTTTTATATGGTGACAGTTCATAGCTTGCTGCTAACAATCATTGCCATGTTTTTTTTTTTTTTTTTTTCTGTGAAGTGTAGTGATGAGCTGGTTAGATTTGTAGGATCCCTATGGGCCATCGGCTCCACTCAGAGCAGAAATGGAAGTGATGTGATTTATTTACCTGTATTACAATCTCTTATTGATCCACATGTTTCAGGGGCCAGAATATTGATGATCATGCATTCCATTTCAGTTGACCAATACAATACCCAATTGCTCATTCCCTTTGCTGTAGCAGTAGTTACCGTTAACACTCAAAAAAAATTATCGGAACAAGATGAACTTAATAATGTAATTTGCTGTAATTGTAAGTTGTTTGTCCATCTGATTGACAGTTAGGACTTAGTCTTGACCATGCTGTCTCCGTCTTCCCGATCCTGCTCCCTCTCCTGCAGGTGGTGTACTCCTCCTCTGCTCGCGAGCTGACTGTGGAAACCGTGAAGCCAGAAAAGTCCGACGACAAGGACGAGGACGACATTGATATCGACGCCATCTAAGAAGCTTCATGGCTGCACCTGCCATCTTACCACCGGCTCTCCACACCAGCGAGCCGCTATTCCTGCCTACTGCTGTGACTCTTCATTAATATAGCTATTAGCTGGCTGCATCATTAGATCCCCATTTATTCTGTACAGCGGTTTGATGGAACACTGGCTTGCTTCGTTATTCAACCCACAGGCATCTGTTTTGGTGTTACCCACAAGCTCATTTTAGCTCTGGATTTCACTTTATTGAGCTGCTCTTGTGATTTTATTTTTTTTTTTGGGGCTCTTTGCCGTTTTTTTCTTTTTCAAATGATTAAACTATGTTTTTTGCCACTCACGATAATTGTCATTATTGTTCTCACACACTTGCTGAATTGCAGTATTGACAGGGTTTTATTTACAGGGCTTAACCTCTACAGGGTCATGAATATGAAAGGTCTGAATCTGCATAAACAAAACTTTTGATTAAGGGCAGCTAGTTTCACTCTGAAGGTTTATGTCTACACATGGCAACCAGCTATCCTATGAGGTTTGTAATGACTTGTTCACATTGTCTGCAGTGATTTCCCTCCCTCCGTTTAAAGGTTAACACAAATTTGCAAATATGACCCTACTTGAGCAATGTAACTACCTGCCCATGTTTGTGTTGGTTCATTGCTTAGAAGACCATAACATTTTCTCTTGCCAGTATAGTCATTTTGAACACAATGGAAAACTGAGGCCTGCTGCCTTTAAAATGGCAGTAACACTTGAAACAGTATAGTTCTGTATCCTGTGATGACTGTGGGAACAGAAAACTAGTCTGCCTCAGAGCAATTCAGGCATCAATTGCTGACGGTCTTCACAACTAAAGGAATCGCTAAACAAATCCCAGTCTCTTTCAGTAAAAAAATATTCATTGCCTGAACACAACTAAAACTGATGTGAGCTGTATAAACAAGGTGAGTAGCAGGGCGGGCCTAAGTCAGGAGCAAGCTGTACCATTCAGCCACTAGGTGGAGCCATTTGATCTGTTGCAGAAAGATTTAGGACAAGTGCAAGAAGTGGCTGAAATCCAAACTCATGCCACATTTCAGAGGGAAAAACTGGCAGCAACCTACTGAATTACACTAATGTGTGTAGTTTCAGTACAATATGCATAAACCTCACTTACACAATTTATTCACCAGTTGAGTATATGGATAATACAGCTGTATAAATGTTTTTTTTTTTATAATTGCCCTGATTCCACTCCAGTCATATTAATGAAGTACTGACATTTTTGCTCACAGCATGTTTCCAGGCTTGCGGCCAATATGTCCTTTCATTCACAGTCCACCTCATGTAACGACTGTCATTTAAACCTGTTGGTTTTGCTAAACTGCACATGACATTTAAGCTGCCTGTAAAATGTATATCCTCACTGTTAGAAATGATATTTTTTCTTATGTTAACATTTTAAATGAAATCAAGTGTTTGGAGAATTATACCTAAGGAGGCACCAAGGATTGACTTAGAAAGAAGTCCTTTGGTTTTTACTTTGACATGGAGCCATCCAGATATATTTTTAAACAATAAAAATAAGGTGACAAAGAATTTGGTTTAAAAAAAGAAATTAGAGACAATTCACTTTCATTTATTGTGCTCATAAAATTTTAAATAATTATTGTGTGCGGTATCTGTAACCATGGTCAAAATGGGAAATTCAAATGTTTCCTTTTAACTTTCCTCAAGAATTGTGAAATAAAGGAGTAAAACATTATAGTAAGATGTTTCTGGCTGTTCGCATTAAAAAAAATCCCTGAAGGAAAATGCAGGTATAATTGGTAATAAAGTTCAAATCAAATCACCTCACCTTATTTAAAATTAAAATACATTCTTGCTTTTTACTCACAACCATATTTATTACCAATCCATATCCATGTGCACCCGCATATTGCCTCATCACACATAAATATGTTTGGGGGGAGTGTCAACACATTCCTGTGTCACTAACCTTCCAAACAGGATATCTGCTGTATCATGGGAGGGTTTCTTCATACCTGATTACTGGAACAAAGGCATCTTTGTGCAGGGACGTGCACACCTTCGTGCTATTGTTGCCCAGGCAACGGCCCATTTGCCCTCTTTTGGCCAAGCTGCCCCTCTGAAGGATTTTAGTAGCTGGGATTAGCCATTAGTAGCACTAGTACATCATTGCTGAAGTTACCCTTTTTCGGCAGAGCCACTGCCCCTCTGAACGTCTGAGCGCGTCACTGTCTTTGTGCCAGTGGGGTGAGCTCAGCCTGACATAAGAGAACACTCCTACTTTCTCCCGATTTACTGCAGTGGGAGACTATCCCATGTATGTCACCAAGATAAAAGGAAGCCTTTTAGTGAGACTTCCATGTGATTTAGTGATGAGGCTCTCCCATCCTTCCTTTCTCATTCTTTCTTTGTCTTTCTGAATGAATAGGGGCTTTGATTGAGAGTTTGTCAGACCGGAAGTACAATGTGGAAGCCCCCACCAACCACCACCACCCCCACGCCTTTTTTATTAAACACATGTAAGAGTCATCACAGACCACTTTGAACACATGCATTGTCCGGCACACTGGGTTAGATGTGATCTGCCCTCTGCCTACAGTGACTTCTCAGAACCCAGAGATGTGCCTTGGCTGTGATAGCATGTGGCAAAGACTAGAGAACTGCACACAGCATATTTTGATGTTAGCAAAGGATGTTTGTCGAACATTCCCAAACATGGCCAAAAAAAGGTAGCCTTCCAAAGTCACATTTTTGTTAGAATGTTTGACCTCAGATATCAGTTTATTATCTAAATTGTCTATGTGGAAAAACTTTGTCTGTCCATGTCTTTTTTTCTGCCACAAACAATAAGTGAAAGTGAAATGAAACTTCTCATCCACATCTGCAGATGTCTCATAACTCCACTATTGATCAAGTTGGTGTAAAACCCCACATTACTAGACTATAACACTGTATTAGTAGCTAAACAGTTTTTCCCTGTGTTTAATATTGAACTTGGTTTCAAACAATTGGCACAGAAAATTCTCCCTTTGTCACACCCTTTCCCAAAGCTGGCAGGCATTCGCTCATAGTGATGGTTTCAGAGCATTAATTTCATTTTTGTAATACAGTACATGATGCTTGCACCAATTTGCAATACACTATTTGATTCACCTTACATTCTGGCATTCTGAACAATTTCCACCAAAAAAAGTTTTTTATTTGCAAACCTGTTGACCACCTGAAAGTCCAGAACATTGGTTACAAAACAGAACAGACAATGTCAGTTTTATTTGTTAAGTTCCAAATATTTATTGAATGATGTTCAATGTGTGAGCCACTTTATACAAAATTAGGACCTTTTTTAATTTCTCATCTCAAAAACAGAACACCTTTTCAGATTGTTTGATCCATTGAGAACAAATATACTCATGTCCTGTCAGACTGATCCCCACAGACATACTTATTCACATCACTGGATGAAAGAGGCCAACAGGGCAAGCAGATTCCACTGTGAATTGCGTCCTTTCTGGTCATTCCTCCTTGTAAGTGCCAGGCTACACAGCAGACTTTGCAGAGAAATGCACCAATAACAATCAGCTGAAGGGAAGAATGCATACTGAGTAACTTGTGCTTTGTGTTACCCTATAGCACAGAGGTGCTATAGCCCTGGAGAGCCACAAAGCAATCTTGTAATTGATTAATTACAGTGGTTTGCTACAGAATTTATCTCACCTGGTTTCATGGGTATACAATGGTTAATGATATTGTGGTTCTCCAGGCCTGGAGCTGGCTGGCCCTGCTGTAGCTTTTGTCCACACATTATTGAGCACCTTGTTCTCCTGGAGATGGTCAACTTTTACAGTGAAAAATGTTAATCTTAATTCCCTCAACGTATTTGGTTTAAACTTGCCTTAGGTGTTAAGTGAATGATGCAGGCATGGTAGAAATTGCATTCTGTGAAGAAAATGTGTCAAAAACATGGATTTTTTTCTGATCCATTTTATTTCGTCTTTCCTAAGTTAAGCATGGTCGCAGGCTGCCGTTGCGCCTGCCTTATTATCACTGACCACTCCAAATGTCCAGATTTTGTAAAACATCTACTGTGCTCTAAAACAAGGTAGTTTATTCACAATAAATAAAACAATATCTGAATCAATATTGCATGCCTTCCTCAGAAAAATCTAAGGTCTGTTTCTTTGGAACCTGGCTAAGTCCATTAACATTGGACCAATAGGGGAGTCAGCGCATACCTAACTTGGTTATATACAAGGCGTGTATCAACTGACTCAAAAGCCAGTCTCACTCACTTGTGGTTAAGAGGACCACTCCTGGTCCCCTGTCCAATAGCAAAGTACAGAGAAGAAACTTTTGTCCATTTTGTGGGAGTTGGCTGTAACCTCTGATGATCTAAGCTCCTCCAGACTGGCAGCTTTTAGCATTCACTTCTCTACCTGAGGGTACTTTTCACAACCCTTTTTAGATCACCATGCCACACCCTAAAGAGCAATGGAAGAATCTGACTCACTAAGGGGTTAAACCCATCAATCCAGCAGAACGGGCAATTGCCGATGGCTTTTTCTACCAAACAAGAGGAGTCATAAGGTGAGCTACTGCTGCAGTATTGAAAATAAATTGCCTTTGGCATACTGCATGCAGACATAAAAGGAAATTATACGAGTAATGTTTGAAAATCCTAAACTTTTTCATATTATCTCAGTACTTATCAGTTTTACGTAGACAGGTGAAGTGAGGCAGAAAGCATAGAACCTCTGCAGCTTGTTTCTTCTGTGTAGAGCACAGAAGAACCTGCAAGAGGGGCATCAGAGACTATCAAAAGAAAGCACTGAGACGAAACCAAATCAGCAACAATGCAAATCCAATGCTGCACACACAAGTTTAGGGATTGTGGACTGTGCTGATGTTCTGGGGCTCCAGTGTTACCATTTGGTATAGCCTAATATATCTCATATTTTCAGCAGGTAGGTTATTCTTTTTTCCTCCTGCAATCACCCTAGCAACAACAAACAGCTCTGCTCGGCTGCAGCGCCAATGAGCTCTGAATTCTTACGTTTCCTCACTTCCTCCACCCGTCCAGAGTTTGGCTGACTGCTCTGGTACTCCAGCCAGTGGGCGGCCATATTGGATCCAGCAGTCAAGCTAGCGGAAAAGAAAACTTAGTTGGGATATGAGAGAGAATCGAGCGGCCAGCGGGCTATTAGAGCTCCATCTCCCTTGAAAATCGGGGCGGTGTACATCGGAAGAGAGATTCAAACTGGAGGCAACGCATGCAGACAAACCGGCAGCACAATCTGAGAGACCGGTTAAACATGACCCCCTCCTCCCCTCCCCTTTTTCCTTGTCTGAAAAGCTGTGCGGTTGTCTGGGGCCTTTAGCAAGCTAGCCAGCAAGTGTTTGCGATCAGTTCACTCTGTGTGATCACTTCACAAGAACTAAGTTAGGCCAGCGGCTCCTGAAAACTTAACCAGGAGCATACTAGCCAAAGCTCAAGGCTATGTTGTGTTTTCGGTTATCTTTGAGCGAGGAGCACTGTCATTTTAGAAATATTTTTCACCCGTTTCCTGGATATTCTAAGGAATAATGTGGCTCGTTATTTTAGCTACTCAATTAGCTAGCTAACTTCTATAGCTAGCAGTAGCTAGTTCATATCGGGTGTGGGACATCATTATCATATAGCTATTCAGGAGAACTTATCACTAGCTTGATTTGATCCGGTTACGCTGTGGATTGCAGTTGAAATTATTCATCGAATCCATGATCTTCAGCGGACAGAACCAAGCATATCTTTCCTCCGACTGAGGACGGTGCTACAAAATCAACACGGCTAGAACTATTCTGGTGGACCTAGCTAACTTGGCTTGTTAGCTAACGTTAGCGACGTTGATGAAAGATGTCAACCAGAACACCACTACCTACAGTCAATGAGCGTGACACTGAAAATGTAAGTATGCTAGCAATCTGACAAACCTGTAACATTAACTCTATGAATGGGTTTCAATTTGCTGTATTGAGGGTTGTTGCATTTGTGATATTTCTTGTTAGATACTGTGTAACTAGTCGCCCCTCTAGACAACTTGGTTGTACACATTTTCCGTAGATTGCATTAGCTTGTTAGCTAATCCTTTTAACGTTAGGATACTAACTTTTCATGTGATGCCGACTGTTGTCATGTTTGCTGTCAGTTAGCCAACTACCACTCGATCGATAGTTAATATAAGGTTAGCTTTGACCAACAGTTAAGTAAGTGATATTGATATGTATCACTGACTGTACTTCTAAGATCAGTCAGTGATGCTATTAGTATTTTTCTGTTGGAATTTCTCTGCCGAGGCGTTAGCCTGCTAGCTAGCTAACCAAGCTGGGCGAGACAGTCAATGACGCATAGCGCATATGTTGCTGAAACTTCGGACATGCAATATTGGTTCAAATCTTGACATTGTCAACAGAAACAGGCTCTACTGTGATGATATGGTGTCTCAGGAACAAAGAAATCGCGTTTTCCGTTTGTAGCGATAGAATCAAGATGCTTGCTTGGCAGACATTATTTGCAGAGATATACGACCGCAGTCTGTGTCGCCAAAGAAAACGTTCGCTGGTCAAATGATGAATAACCTGTCCCAATTTAATGAGAACAAAATCATAATAAATTAGGGTTACTTAAACAAATAATCGTATTGTCTTCAAATATATGTGATCTCATGGTCACTCAAAATAGCACAAATCCGTTACTTGTTTTTAAATGGCACTTTCACGGTTTGCGAATGTAAAAGTAATGACCACACACTCAAAAGACATAATTAGTCTTTATAAGGATGCTGGCTACAAGTTAACATTTTTGTATGAAACACCAATAGTATAATATCGAAATTATGTATACTGGCGGAAGGGATGACAAAAACAGACTAATGCATGCAGCCATACGAAATGGCTCAATCATTTAGCAGTATAGCTATGCGTGTAGGTTATGTTTGGTTGACAGGCCTGTTTTTTGCACCTTATGAAGGATCATTCATTCGTTGCACTTTCTGAACAACAAAGCAATTTGATGTCAGCTTTTCTCCAAGCAGCATCCGCTCCCCACTAGACGCATTCCTAAAATGGGCCCCATTACTCTGAGTCTTATTGAATTAACATATTGGTGGAGTTTTGCAGAAATGTTTACTGGAAAGCTAATAATAAATATAACTTAACAGTTAATTAAGTGCAACTTGGAAATGTCGAAATATGTTTGTGGAAACGCATGCAATAAATACAGTTCAGAATTATCATTGAACACGTAGCAATATTTTAGCGAATCGTTGCAGTATCAGACTTGCTGACAGTCGAGCAGGCTTACCTGTCAGTGAGTGTGCGAATTTCGTCGGTCGCGTACGTAGAGCAGTATCGAGCATTTGTTTTATGAAGTTCCAGTCCCAGGGATTTTAATAAGGGACAGTGTGGAGCCCATCCCTCCGACTGTAATGACAGGTGACAGGATGATTTCACGCTTTTCTGAGCAGCTCTGAGCACAGCCCGATCAATTGGCCACCCGCACAAAAACCAGAGGCCAATTTGATTCGATGTCATTCAAATGACCAGTACAAAAATGAAAGGATCCAACTCGATAAAGAGGCGCCATATCACCCTAGTAAGTTACTGCTTTGAAATATTACTTTTGATTTCCGAAATGGTACGTATTTATTGTCATGCTGGTTTAAACTAAAATACAGCAGTGCCATTTTTCCTTTCGTACGTAGAAAACCGGAGTTAAGGCTTACTTGGTTTAGATAAAGTAACTACCTTGCTAGATGCTTATTTTAAAATGTGTAATTCAACGGTTTTCTTGCTATTGAATGTGTGTATAGTCCCGCCTAATATAATGGCCCATGTTTCTTTTGAAAATAGAGAGAGCATCATATTGTTTGAGTATCATCATCTTTTTGGAGCTCAAGTCTGAAATTAAATAGCTTTCAGTACTCTTCCAGTAATGCCTGTGGTTGGAGAGGTCTTATAGGTCAGGTTATGTGCGTAATAAAACTTTTGTAAAAACGAGTGGACATGAAGGTTTAAGTGCGACCCATAGTTGTGTATTTTAAGATAACCTTGGCGCGATTTCTGAAGTAAGGGACTGCGATTTTGTCACTCAAGCTAATGCTCCGTTCAGCCTCTTATTTTACATCATCCTCGGTTAAAACAAAAACAACAGGCGACTTGTGCAGCATTGCTGACTAGGGTGGGACGTATTATAAATTGGTTTTATGACGTCATGGCCAATCTGGGATGGTTCTATATTTTCAGTCTGTCAATTTTCATTTCATCTCATGCCATGTAGCCTACACAACCTCTCACTGTGGGCGTTTTCCAGAGGAAATTAAAAATCCCCAAACTGAGCCAGTCTGGGGGGAATTGTTAAGTTTTTTTTCCCTGACCATGAAGCTAAGCTCTTAGTAAATGATAGGATGCAGAAACGAATAATAAACGAATAAACATGAGCACTATGAAGAAGTGTCAGCGATCTTAATGGTGAGAGAGCAAACCACATCCTGTGTTGGACAACTGTTCACATTTGAACAAGAGTGATGCTTTCGAAAGCAATAAGCAGTCTGTCCAAGTAGCCTGTGGAGTTCCTAAACAGTACAGTCAAGGGGCAAGTGAGGAGTCGTTAGGAAAACTTGGTGAAACAAGTCCCATGCAAGCAGTTTGTGAACCATTCTTACAAGTGTATAAGAAAAAAAAATCTGAAAGGCTCAGAGAAAGAATTTAACCCTCTTAGTTTGAAAATGTTCTATTGTTGCATATTCAGTCAAAATAAATACACATTTGAAGGCCATTTTACAAATAAACAGCTACTGTTTTTAAAATGTAGAGAATTCAGCAATATTTAGCTTTACACTGATTAACCCAAGTGAAGGCCAGGGGCTTTAGTCACAAGTATGTGAAAATAGTATGTTAGTATAGGCCTGCAGGATACTGCAACATTGTAATAACAGTTTTTAGAAGGTACAGGCTCATTGACTCTTTCATGGTGTTGAAGTCGAAGGTGATCAGGGGAACATTTCCAGGGACAGTGTTTACAGGGATGTGAATCGCTCTGGCCTCCCACATGACCAATCAGCCATGCGTCAAAGCTTCAGGGATCTGCACGGAGAATCGATACGCCATCGATGCGCTTGGAGCTCATCTTTTCTGTTTTTTTTTTTTTTTTTTTTCTGGTCGAGCCATAAACTTTTGCCAGTGTGGAATTTGCTGTCCTGTCCTGAAGTGCGCGGTTCACCAGGTTGATGTTGTCCGTCTCCACCTCATCACAGAGTGCTCATGGGGAAGCGCTGTTATCAGTCCCTGTGTGTTAGGAAGGCTGAGATGGCTACTCAGAATGACTCGACTGTACTGATCTGAACGTGGAGAATGGGGCTTCAGTCTTCTGTGGAACTTAAGGAGGTTGCATAGACAGACCTATTTTCTCCATTTTCAAATGGTTTATTTGTGCCCTTGACAAGAAACAAAGTGGACATTAATCACCAAATCATTACCTAAAGCTTCCAGTGTGCTTTTAATGATGTTTGTTTTACAACTAATATCCTTAAAATTATGAAATGCCCAGGCCTGTGAACCTCATCTTCTAAAAGAGGACTCACCTGGGCCAAATACATGGCTTCCCCCTTGGCCTACCCTAGTAAAAGTTTTGGGAAACCTTCCTTACCTTGTACTGAAACACTTTAACCAAATTATATGAGCAGCGATCATATTTACTGTCTTTGTCCATCATGTTAGGGCTTTTTTTTGCTGACCTAAATGGATGAGGATTTCAGGATCTATGCAGCAATAGTGTACGGGTTTTGTTTTCAACATTTGTTTATTTTCAGAGAAATGCTAAAATGGGGAAGTATGGTGAATTGCGCTGTGTTTTCAACCAGTGTAGTGGGTTGAACAATAAGGAAGTAATTTAGAAGGGCCAAAAGTTTGTGTTGTGTTTTTCTGACAGGGAGTGTCCACAGGCATGGTTTTGCAGTTAACGGATGTTCTCTCTGTGAAAGCCTGTGTGCTCAGCTTAGACTTCAGTCATTACTTTGGATGGAACTATTCCAGAGGGAGCAGCGAATGAGAAGAAATAACAGAAATTTGAAGAAATGAGCGGAAATCTTCTCCACTAAACTGAAAATTTACAGCTAGAAAGGGCAGCCTAATGCCAAGCAAAACCCTGTAGCACTGCTGCTCGGTTAAGCTTCTCAAGCTACATCATGACTGGAACCATTCGCGTATATGCTGAGTTGTACAAATCAAACAAAACACTTTGGCTCTGCCTAGCAAGACAGATAAACCACTAGTTCAAAAATCCACTCATCCGTATGTTGGTGGTGCATTGCAATAACTAATTATTTTTTGCCACCATTTTGTTCAGCCCCCAATTTGTAATACTGATTGGAGTTTTCCTCCCAGTCTAGTGCATGCTTTTGATGGAACCTGAGTAAATGAAATAACACGGTTTTGCGTCGGTCTCTCCATCGCAGCACACCTCGCACAGCGATGGCCGCTCGGAGGTCACCGCACGGCAGGGCCGCTCTGGCGCCCGCTGCCGAAACTCCATCGCCTCCTGCACCGACGAGCAGCCCCACATTGGGAACTACCGGCTGCTGAAGACCATCGGCAAGGGCAACTTTGCCAAAGTGAAGCTGGCGCGGCACATCCTGACGAGCAGAGAGGTGAGCCACAGTTTAACTCAGAGACACTTCCAAGCGCCGATACCAAACCAGCTAACCGTAGCCTAATCCTAACCATATGGAATGACATCAAATCAGCTTCCACCTATGTGCAAGTTGGGGCCTAAGCAGTGAGCTTGGACCTGCAGGCATACATGCCCCAGAGAGTGTTGGCAGTGTCTGTTCTGCTCCTTTGATTGAATGAGTCCTTCTTCTTTCCATCAACTCTAGATGACTCTAGATAAGTTCAAATGGGATTTTCATTAGATCACATGAGTTTCAACAGTTTGAGTTAACCCAAACGCAGAATGTGCACCATTTACACAGGGTTGCTGTCACCAAGATTTTCTGAACGGTTCCTTCATTTTCAACAACTGCACCCTTTTAGTTTTAAGGGTCTACAGACCCGCCCCTGAACTGCCGAGAGCGGGTGAAATGCCCTCTGTTCTTTTAGTACTTGGTCTTTGTGCATATGTTACTTCAGTTTAGCATGTGGTCTGTCCTGAGATGTGCTACCATATGTGTCACACAGTCTGGCAAGCAAGGCTGTAACGGTACCATGAGATGGCATCCAGATAAATACTGTGAGGAAAAAGACATACAGTGTGAATGCATTTGTCGTCCTTTTGCCATTTGGTTGCTAGGCCGTTGCAGGACAATGCTAACCACAGTGCTGCTTCTCCTCTGTCTTGCAGGTGGCAATAAAAATAATTGACAAGACACAGTTGAATCCTACCAGCCTACAGAAGGTAAGACTGAGATCTGTTTTTGTGGACACGAAGTTCCCCTCTTTTTTGCATTACTTCACCCAGCTGTGGTGGGATTTTACCGGTATCTGCAGATATAGCAGAGAGCCAAGTCTGCCAAAAATGATTCCTCGCTTAAATCCTGGAGGACCTGCAGCGTCTGCAGGTTTTTGCGGTTTCCTCTCAATTAGTGGCCACTTTAGACATTGGGAAGGTGTGAATCATTTAAGTGCTGAAGCACACCAAAACCCAGAGTGCACTGGAGTTTGACACACCTGAGCTGCACTGTGTTGACTTTGTTAAAAACGGATTGGTCTGCAGTAGTAGTCTTTTTGCCTGTTTGGAGCTCAGATTAGTTACAGGAGGCCTGTGGGGTTTACATATTTTAGTCTAAATTATAGGATGGTTACAGTGGAGGTAATAGTGGTGGTAACAGAACAGGGCTGTGGCTTTGCAGGTACTACTTCCTGATTTCAAAACTATTTTGAAGTTTAACAAGGTGGTTCAATTGGTTGAAAACCTGATTGAGGGTGAAGTTTGCTAACAGTGACTGAAGGTGCGCTAGCAAACGATACTGCCACTGTTGGACGAAAGACACAGCAGGTGTGAATGACAGGAGCCGTTGTCGTGGCGTTGCAGTGTTGCCAGGAGACTGGGCAGTCTGGTGACATGGCGGGGCAGCTGTGGCAGAGGGGGACAGCTGCAGGAGCGGGCCACTGCTGGTCATATAAGGGAGACAGAGAGAGGGGGCAGTGCCATGGAGGGATGGGATGGGATGGGACGGGACAGGAGGGGGGGCTCGGGGTCAGCGTATGGAAAGAGTGGGGGAGGAGGTGGGGTGAATGCACAGTGGATCTGTCGCAGGGGTGTCTGAGGTCACACGAATCGCTGTGAGAGAACATTATAGATGAGCGCTGTCTCCATGTATCCAAAGCTGTGTCGGCCCATTTGGAGAGACCAGCTGCGGTACTTTATACTTGGAATAAAATCCTTGCTCTGTGCTGTAAATGTGGGTTATACAATAAAAAGGCTTTAAAAAAAGTTGGTCATTTGTAGGGCTTTATTACATGAACTTATGGGCTTCATTACTCAAAAAAGTACACATTCTGCATTTTTGGCAGTGAAGTGCTTTTGTTGTGGCTGATGGAGAATAGGATCTTACCAGGTGTGTGTGTGTGTGTGTGTGTGTGTGTGTGTGTGTGTGTGTGTGCGCGCACATGCACGCACGCACCTGTGTTTTTTGTATATGTGAACCTTGACTTTCTTTCTGGACAAACTTCTAAGGATTATGGGATTGTGTTCAGTACTGTGGCAAGTGACCCTGTCCTGTACACCTGTGTGCCTTTTGATAATTACCCAGAAGCAGATTCCAGTAAAACCATGGGTCTGAACCCAGGCTGGGTCCTGCATGGCAGTCCACACTGTATCTCTGCCACCCTCATGTGACCAGCGGTGCCGCTGAAACCAGAGAGGGCTTTGACTGCTTGCCACCCGTCGCCGTGCATGATGGGACACGGGCTGCTCAAACTGTTTCTTCGGAAAGGGCCCGCTCGCAGAGTCCGATTTCAGCTGCTTCTAAGTATAGCAGGCGCAGGAGATGTAGGAATATGAGGGGCTTATGCAACAGCCATGCTCGTGTTCTGATTGGGGAGGTGGGGTAGCGCGCCCCCGCTCTGTTTCCCCTCCAGACATGGGCTTTTCCAGGCAGGCTTGCAGAACAGGCCTGTTAAAGGGAGCACCAAGCAGCTTGTCATTAGCCGCATCGATCCGTTCCGTGAAGCCGATGCTGGCTATGACAGCTCGGAGTGAGGGTAGCCATACGTAACCCCCTCGGCCCTGTCCCCAGCCGCACCGCTCCCGCAAAGACTATTTGGCCTGACCACAGTTTCCATTTCCAGGCCATCGACTGAGTTTGTTTTCCACCGCTACCGCTGACAGCTGCAGGGTCGACATGTGGGCATAGGGGCGGAGTGCGACAGCTCTCTCGCTCTCTCTTTCAGATTCAAATTTTAAATGTGAATTCAAATCAGCATTCATTGGCGTGACAAAAACAAGGTCTTGTGTCATAATCTCTGCCTTTCTCCCAATGTCTCCACCTCTGTCCCACTGCCCCCCGCCCCTTTGTCTCTCCCCTTTCCCTGTACTCTACCCTAATCTCTCTCTCTCTCTCTCTCCCTCCCTTCCTCTATTTATCTCTGCTGTCTTAGCTCCCCCCTTCTACTCCCCTTCACTCTCTCTCTCAGAGGACATTATGGTTTTGGTGGGCTTAGGTCTGTCTCTTATAGTCAACACAGAACTCATTCAGCAACAAGACCGTCAACATACAGTACTAGCACAACGGAACCCAGTTGGTTGTTCCGGCTCAGGGAGGCAACACAACAGAACCCTGAGCTCTGTGTCATTCGGCACAGAGTCTTAACACAGCGGAACTCAGCTGTGTCATTCAGCGTAGTCCTTACACCGCAGAACTCCGCTGGCTCACAGAAGATGATGAGTCAGAATGATGGGCTTCCGTCTCCCGTATGCAGTGTGAGGGGATAGGCCAGACTCACTCATACCCAGGGACCAGAGCCAGGCCAGTGAAGAACTGCACAAACAAAGTAGAGCCAAGAACTGTCCAAATGACCCAAAGTGAGAGTCTCACCAGAGGATCCATAGAAACCAGGTTCTCAGCTTCTGCACTTTTGCTGCCCTTTGTACATCACTTTCTGTAGTGAGTTTCCCATAATTTGTTGTAGTCTATTAATATTTTTCAAGAGGTCTGCCCAAAAATTCTATAAACAAACTGGAGCAATTCAGCTACAACTGTAGAAAGACAGAAATTTCAGTGCTGTGACACTATGAGTTGACAATGCTAATGCATTGACTGTCTGGTTAATTTATAGAGTCTTTGCTTGTGTTTGAACCACACAAGAGGTTTCAGTGCTGCAGCTCTTATGTAGCTATTTACAGCACAGTTTAAATCTGTCAGTGCAAGTCTGCATTGTGTGCTTAACTGCTTCACTGTCAAGGTCAGAGTGCAGGATCTGTGACCTAATGTTTGTGTCTGGGGTCTCTCTCGCTGTGTGTTTCTGGCCAGGCGTGCAACTCGGCACTCATGAGCAGTACACTCCAAGACTTAAGCTCGCCCCAGGTGTGTGCCCCAAAGGGAGGTCGGTTGAGTATAGGGGGGAGTAGGGGTGTCACCAAAAAAATATTTCTGGTCTCTGAAGCATGGTTGCGTTATGTTAAGAAGAGATAGCATTGGGGTTTGCTACAGACATGCTGGGGAGGTATAGCTTAACAACCGCAGGGCAGCAGATTTTCTGGATTGATGATGCGCTGTGGATTCTGACACCGAAGCTAAATAAAGAAAAAGGGAACGCGGATGCACCCACTGGCTCCCCTCTGACGCAAATGCCAACAGCATCCCTCAGAGGGGAAAAGGTACCGACTTCAGCCATTTGAATTCACAGGTACATCATGGGGCAATGTTTTTTTCATTTTCATTTCATTTGTCTATTTTAGTTTTGCCGTTTGCCGTTTACACACCCTATAGGACCCAGACCAGGGTGATGAAGCACGCAGTCCTCAGATTTTCTCTCTCCATGTCATTCTCTCTTTCTCTCTGTCCCTTCCTCTAAATCCCTCAATCTCTCCCCTCTTCGATGTCTCGCTCCGTCTCTGTCCCTCTCTCATTTACTCACACTCTTTGGTTTTATCTTATTTCTGTGTCTTCTTTCTTACAACATGTCGATACAAAGAGAGGAAAAGCAGGTGTGTGTACCATAGCATGGTCTGACCTGGGGGTGGGGGAATATGGGACCCTCTTGGACATGACACCCTCTCCCAGCTCTCCTTAAAGTCACACCGTCCAAACATATCCATATTACCTGCAAGTCTCCATCTCGCTTATGTTGATTTCCCCACCCCCTCCTGTCCCTCTGAGAACTTTATTGATGGATCTTCCTGTGCAGAGTTCCAAACGATGGTGAATGCCACCATCTCCCTCCTTTTCCTCGATGGAAGAGCAGGAGGGGAAACGTGGTCAGGGACGTTTCCACGCCCTGCTCCTTTTCATTTGTTTTGACCTGGAGCGCGCTCAGTCCGATCTACAGCGGTCTGGCCGCTCCAGCTCATGTGGGCCGTGGGGCCTTCAAAGGCACACTGCAGCCGCTGACCCAGTTTGGGTCGCATAGAAACAGCAGGCGGTACTTGCTCAGCTTGCTTCATGTCCTTTTTTTGGGTCTTCACAATTTTTAGTTTCCATTATTTAATTGCTCATTGATCTGGATTTTTCTTGGGTCTGTATTCGACCTGATGTTTTCCCTTGCCTTAATTTTGAAGGACTGTTTATCGGATGGATGCATTTTATTTGCTTTTTGATAGATTTATTAAGGTTGAATAGTTTGTCATTTGATTGGTTTGTGCTCTGGCCACTATAGAGTTCATTGTTCCTCGACAGCCACCTAGATTTCAGTTCAGAAAGTTTTGATAGTGAGCCCCCCCCCCCCTCTACAAATGCATGATGGGACATTTTATGGCCAGTGGGCTGTTGTGATGCTCAGAGTGAATCTACCTGAGCAAGAGTAGCTTTTACAAAGAGTTTTTCATGTCTTCAAGTCTTCATGTTTAAAACTCCTACAATATGTCAGCACTTGGACCTTCAATATGTCAGCACTCATGACCTGTCTGACATTTTCCCCCACTGCTCAACAAGCTTAAAGGTTGTATTCCGTTTTTTTTTTTTTTTTTTTGTAAGTGTTCCCGCATGTCCTTGAAATTTTTGCTTTTGAATGCGAGTAGTTCAAGGTTGAAATGCCAGAATGTTTCTAAATTCATTTATTAAAATATGCATTTTTTGACATTATCAAAAAAAAGCATTCGGCTGGCTTTTGTCACAGTTTGCAGACGGTCTTGGCTGTCCGTTGAGGTGGAGTCGCTGAGGTGGCGTGCTCGCCTGCTCGCTGGTGTGGTTAAAGTAGCGTGGGAGCGCAGGCAGCACCCAGGCCTCTGTCCGCCACATGCGCCGCTTCCGTCATGCTGCAGGAAGTGTACCCACCGCTGATCTGAGGTCAGTGTGGAAACAGTAGTGCAGACCCACACTGTTAGATCTCAGAACATCTCCAAGTACTCTGGCCTCACCATCTGGGAACAGTACTGACTGTAGTAAGGAACAGTACTGACTGTAGTAAGTCATCCCAGACATAATTTCGATAAACCATATTATTGACATTTTAAAACCATTTTATGCCACTGATATAATGATTATTTAATATCATTATGCAGCAAGTGCACCATTTAAAAAAAGTAATGAACTTTTAATTCTTAAGAATATTCAGACATTGGAATTGGAATGCCAAAAATGTACATATCCTAAATAAGACAATGAAATAAAACCACACAACCAAAACAATAAATAAAATGGACTCTTGGCATCGTTAAAAAATATTGCACTAAATATTAAACATTTGGCACAGGGGAATTAGGGAGTCATTCTTCCCTTTACAGGGAATGTTCGGCCAATCCAGTTTTCCACTTTTCGTTGCCACTGTTTTTAAACAAAGTCGACATACTGGCTCATTCACGTTAATAGGCTCTCCTCTCTCATTAGGCTTAAAGCCAAAATGTTCCCACACTGGAGCATTGGTATGCGGCTTTGAAACTGAATACTCCTTCTTTCAAACTTTTTGGCTGCAGTCGTCAGGTGGGAAAAACACCTATTATCCTCGAGTAATGTGTTATCTTCACCTGTCGCTTTCCGCTCTGTGTGTGTGGAGGAGCTGCGCCGATTTATGGTTCTGCGTTGAAACTACACAAAACCTACGCCGTTGTGAGCATTTACACCTGTGCCTCGTCTGCATACAAAAATAGACAAAGTTGGCAGCCCATGTAGACGGTCGTGTTTGTATACAAATGTAATTTGTTTGGCTTTTTTTCGCTTACATTTTTAAAAAGTTACCGAGAAATAGATACTGTGTGAAACCCAAGTGTGCAGAAGGAAGTCTTGTTATCACTGATTTTAGTCAGTGTGAAACCCAGGGGTACTGAAGGAGGTCCCATTACCGTTGATCTCAGGTCAGTATGAAACTCAGGGGTGCTGACTGTGACAACCCTCCCCACCCTCCAAGAGATCTGCACAGGAACTCACACTGTCGCTCACAATAGATGTGGTGTCCTTATCAGCATCTCGCTGGTTCTCATTTCCTATTGATGCTGCTCTTTCTCGAGGCTACACCCATATCTTACATTGTCAATGGCATATATTAGAGGATGGCTGTATGTGCGTATGAGCATTTTTGTTTTTGCGAGCATCCATTTGTGTGTACTGTCATGTTCGCATGGCAGTGGGTCTGTGCACCTTTTTGCTAGTCTCTCTGTGTGTGCGTGTGTGTACGTCTGTGTGTATGTCTGTGTGTCTTTCTGTGTCTGTGGTGTCCATGAGCGATTTAACTCACCTGAGCCAGTGGCACCGTGCCTGGCCCTCATCCCCTTTTGGAAAGGCAGCCAGCAGAATGAGGTGGAGTCGGGGGCGGAGCTTGCTCCGTCCCTGGCTGTGTTGTGGTCCGTAGCAGACTGCACAGGCTTGTTGTGCAACTTCTGTCTCACAGCACAGCATGCGGTGTCCGTCTGCTCACCATCTGATGCTGTTTTTCTTTTTCTTTCTTTTCTTTCTTTCTGCTGAGACACATAGTATAAAGGACTAATAGCATTTATGTCTTATTTATTGGTCTTTCCAAAGGGAATCATTGAGCCTTCCCTGCCATTTGGGTGTTTGACTTCTTCTCACCATCGAGGAAAGTTTTAAAGTTTTGTTTTCTGGGGATCGATTGGTACTTGAATTAAAAAAAAAAAAAATAGTACTTTCATTTTGGACAGAGTGCTTGAAGTCACTTGATTTTCATTTTTAACCGAAACTAACTTTTTAAAATTTTTTACGTAAATATCTTGAAACTCTATATGTCTTACAAAATACTTTTTTAAAAATTCAGTGAAATCTGCTTTTTCAATAAAAAGTCTTCAAACGAACCATTGAATTTACCCTGCAAAAAAGTAGTACCGTGTCCATAATATGTCATTTAAAAAGTATAAAATAGTGCGCTGTAGGAACCTTGTGTTCTGTCTGCTGTTTCTTCCAGTGCCCTATATGAATCGCACATTCTCATTTGCTCTCATGGCCAAGTGCTTGAAACACAAGTTCCCTGGAATTCACCCCTCTTGTTCACCATTAGATATGGTGACCAGCAGAGTCAGGCTGGCGTCATGGCAACGTTAAAGCATTTCGTGCTGCTCCTACTCATGCGTAAGAATCCCAAACAAAAGGAACAGTGGGCATTGAGATTCCTGCGATTAATTTCACCTCATAAATTATGTCGGGCGGCTTCTCCCTTCTGGGGGCATTAGAATGCATTGCGCAGGCTAGTTCATTACTGTGTCACAGCCTTGACGAATGGAAGCACTCACAACAAGGAACTCTATTAAAGAGGAAGTACCAGAGGAAAACAAAAAGCTTATAAAAGAAAATGGGCCAGTAGCCAACTAGGTCAGCTTAGTGGTCCCTTTGTGAGCCATGGGAAATAACAGTATTTAATTGTGTGTGTGTGTGTGTGTGTGTGTGTGTGTGTGTGTGTGTGTGTGTGTGTGTGTGTGTGTGTTCATACATGGGAAACCGATTAAGCAATCTAAAACAGATCATAATATAAAAATGTTATCCAGCACTCCAATGGCCGCTGAGCCGTAGTTTCCTCCAGCAAGTGAAGTTCAGCAAACAACATGCAGTACCCTCAGTCAGCGACTATTACTGCATGTTAAGGCTTCAGTTTTGCCGATGTCCCATCTAGCCGTCTCTTGCATAGCTTTCACGTGTTATTTTAATAAACATGTAATAATAATACAAAAGTGTTATAGTTCAGCCATTTAGTGCTCCAGTTAACTGATAAGTTTGCGTGTTCCCTCACGCCTTTTTGTTTATCAAATTAGATGAAATTAGAACTCGCGTCTCTTGCAGCGGTGACCTGTGGAGTCTAAGTAGGACATGGAAAGGATCCTCTAGCCCAGTTAAAAAGAAGGGATGACAGATTTCCCCCCTTTTTTTCTTTATTTTTTTTTTTTTTGTACGTGTCAAGAAATTTGACGACGACTCAAGGATTACATCCCCTAGAGCTGATCAACGTCAAATGATCTCTTGAAGTCTCTGAGGAGGAGCTGTGCACCCCTGGAGCAGTGTGTGGGCCTGCCTGGGGAGGGGGGTCAGCCGATTTCGACCAAACTCACACTCCTCACCCGCTATCGCACAGATACAGAGGTGACCGTGGAACACATATGAGCTCAAACCGGTTGTGTGACGCATCCTTAAGTAGCACAAGATCTGGATGACAGACCAAAATGTTGGTGCCACTGCCGGTTTGGCCATGTGAGAAACTGAGTCCACATGAGGGCGGGGCAACAAAAGCTTCCATCCTCCAATCCTGCGCTGCTGTCGTTTTTTTATATGGAATGGGGTTTACCTCTGTAACGAGATCATGCTTATTTTGAATCAGATTTTTTGAAAATGACTTTTGGATGTAGTGAAATTAAAGGAATCTGCCCTAGTCTGCAAGGGATCTGAATATCTGATGAGCGTTTAAAGTTTGTAGGTTGCTCAGGTCGGTCTCCCCTCTTTACTGTACAGCAGTGTAAGATTGTTAAGAGCGCTATAAAAGCACAGCCCTTTGAAAGTAAGCATGAGCTGCATGCTTGCTCGGCGTGACTGCAGACATGCCGTTCCTCATTAGTGCTGATACTTCTCCTCATGGTCATGTGACGAGGGGATGATCGGTCTGTCTACCCTGCACCCCCACTGCTCCCCCTTCCCCCCCCCCACCCCCACCCCCCTCACTCTGCCATGGAGGACCACAGTAGACTTTGGTATCTCTCATGTGACTGTTCGTCCTTTTTCAAAACATCGTAGACCAATTTTTTTTTTTTTAAATGTAGATTGCGTAAAGTCTAACCTGTGCTCAGACTGCAGTTATTAATGAGTGAAACCTTGTTTGGAAGACAGAGTTCCTGCATTGAACTGTATGGAAGGAAAACACTCGCCATGCTGTAGGGAAGTCACAGTCAAGTGGACAAGGACGTGTTCTGTAGTGCAACGTCACTGATACATCACCTACATTTGCCAGTGGTTTGTAACATGCTTGCTAAGTGGCTCAGGAAATAAAAAAAAAAATTGAGTTTTCCTTTCGGCTGAACATTCACTTGAAAGTTTCTTTGTTTAGAGGCAAGACAATGCTACACACGAATATGGGAACTGCCTTTGAAACTCTTTTTTTGTTTTTTTTGCAGAAACTAAGGGGTGTGGGCGTGCTTCTTTGTTGTTATGTGGAACCTGAAACCAGGCGGACAGGCACCCAGCTGTGTCATCGAAAAGAGTCTTTGTGTGCAAATAATTTGCTAAAATTGCAAATACTTGGTTGCGCTATGCAATCTTCACAGCCCCAGCCAGGCACGCCACGTAAGACTTGATGCAATATTGGGCCTTATGCCATTGAACTATGCGGCTAAAGCAGAGTAAGGGAAGCCAACTTAATTGTGGAACAGAAATGATCCATGATGCATGATTTTGTCACCGACTGCTATGTAGAGGTGCTAGATGTGCACTTTTAGGTTTGTTTGGGCTGGAAGCCTTGCTCTCCTGAAGCTTGAAGTGTCTGTGTGTGTTTGTGTGTGCAAGCGCCTGTGTGTACGTGTATACATACGTACGTGTGTACACCTGTGTGTGTGTATGTGTGTGTACACCTGTGTGTGCTTCCGTGCGTGCGTGCGTGCGTGCGTGTGTGTGTACATAGGGAAATAACAGTATTTAATTGTGTGTGTGTGTGTGTGTGTGTGTGTGCATGCTTGCGTGAGAGAGAGAGACAAAGTGAGAGAGAAAGAGAAAGGGACAGTGAGAAATGATGTCAGGCAAAGGCTATTGCTCCAGGAGCTGTGCTGAATTATTTACTGTACAATTTATTGCCCTTGAAGGTTTCTGAGCTGAGTTTAGTCATTGTGATATGCAGTGCTGCTTCCACCTGGGTATGTGAGATGCAATACTTACACACACAGACAGACAACATACAGATAGACACATGACCAGCCCATTGTGGGAAACACAAAATCTGAAATCTGATTTAAAATAATTGGCCTTGGATCATGAAAGAGCTGGAGGGCAGGGCTCGGTCCGGCAGACCCACCCCGGTCCACGGTGGGCTTCCTGCTCCACCCTCATGCAGCCGCTGGCATTGTTCCGGGAAGGTGGCAATCCCGCCCTCTCTTTTGGAGCAAATATAGAATGGGAAGGTCTCCTCTCCTTGGACGACCGGCAAAGGGTGTGGGGGTTTGGGGGTGGGTGGGAGGTGGTGGGGCTGCGCTGTGTGTTGTTGACCAGTAGATTGTGTTACCGGTTTTCATGGTCAAAGTCACGGGTGGGGGGGCGTGTTTTTACGGGGCTAACTATAGCCTCACCGTGTCCGCTTGCTTGTTCCAAAGGCCAACTGGCAAACAGGCAGTCTTGCTAACAGGCTTTCAGCGCTAAGCAGCTAGCACTGCTTTTGTGGAGCACTTGGTGGAGTTTGAGCTCAGGTCTCATGTGTGCTCTGTACTCTCCACTCTCTCATAGTCATTCACTGTGTATCTGTGTGCGTGCATGTATGCCTGTATTGATACAATAAAGGGAAAGGCCAATAGCGTTGTAGCTGTGGGCTATAGAACGCATAGCTTCCTCCAGCCTCCCTTCCTCCCTGCCCTCATTAAAAATAAAAAGTGCAGGCTGAACATCAATAAAACGTGACAAAGGCTGTCAGTCTGTCTGTCCAGCTGTTGTCACGTACAGACGGAGGCTTTTCAGCGGGGCGCTGAAAGCTTGTTTTAAATGCCGCACCGCTAACAGACCTTTTCAATGCCGCACCACGCATTGAATACGGGACACATCATTGCCAGAACATCAGAATAAATGACCCCACTGCATGCGTGATATTACATTTGCACCCGGGCGTATTGGAAACCTGTGGAAGCTGATTTATATTCCCACACCCCTGGCTAGTCAGGTTTATTGTCATAGCAACTTCCTCCCCTACCATTGAAATATAGACCTGTGCTGCTTAATTCTTATTTACATGCATAGAAACACATTATCCAGAGAGATTTACATTGCATGCACCTTTCTGTATTATAATGTCTGTGTTGAACCCTTATAGTTCTCTGCACTGGCTTTGCAGGCTCTGGTTTTAGGCAACTTCCCTCTACAGCATCTTTCTAAAAGCCTGCAAAGCTGGCTTGAGTATGCTTCTGCATTCCACCACAGATTTTCTATAGTAAACAGATAGTCAGCTTTTCAATCTTTTTTTTTACTTGATTGTCGAACAGGGGCTCTCAAACAATGTGCCATTGAGGGCTGAGTGTATGCTGGTTTTATGCTCCAGCCTCTCCTTTTGATTAGATTTTAATTTCCATTATTATTATATTGAAATATCATTGTAATTTGTGTTGTCTAAATAACAACCAAACATTATTTTCTGTCAGTAATCAAACCAGGCAAATTATAAGTAATGTTAAATGAATGAATAAAATTATATTGTAAGGAAAACTCCATATCACCTGAGTTTTAGACCTGTGCACTCTGGGATTACTGGTTGGTAATGTGAGTGTCCATTCTTTTGTTTTATATCACTGTTCATTAATATCAATGAAACAGTATTCCTCATGGACAGTATGTTGGTCATACCTCTTTATGAATATTCACACCATGTCAAATTGGAAGGTTTTGGCTTCAATGGTGGAGAGATTTTTGAGTGTTAAATGCACAGACCTGACTGTTGTCTATGGCCTAAGTCATGACCTTCAAGCTCCTGTTCCGCACCCCACCCCCCACAATCCCCCAGAAAGATGGCAGTTTAGCCCCCTGGAAAGCCGGAGCGAATCGATATCGAACGTCACTCTGGAAATAACCGAGTGATCAGGAGGCAGGGGACGATGTGTCCAGATCCCTGTGCTCTCCCTGCGAGCCTTTGGCCACACACACACCACGCTGGCCAATCCATGTGTGTCCCCATGTCCGTTTCAGCAGAAGGGCAAAAAATCTGTCCCAAATTAGAAAATAGTGTCTATTCTGCTCATCACTGAAGTCTTCTCTCTTTCTCTCACTCAGCTCTTCAGGGAAGTCCGAATAATGAAGATATTAAACCATCCAAATATTGGTAAGTGACCCCCCCCGTGGTGTTTCTGGTTCAAGTACAAGGTATAAAATTCTGCTTCACCTGAAGCAGGAGGACCTGCTTCAGTAAACATATAATACAACTGTTGTCTCCTCTCGTCCCACAGTTAAGCTCTTCGAAGTCATTGAGACCGACAAGACGCTTTACCTGGTGATGGAGTACGCCAGTGGAGGTGAGTGGTCCCAGAGCGCGATCTGTGTTTCAGTGGAGTGGGGGGGGGTCATGGTGTGTCCACTTATCTGAGGTGTAAGGTTGAACCAGAGAGAGGCAGTTTTTTTTTTTTTTTACTGGGAGGAAGGTCCTGTCACCCACTTTACTGGCAGGGAATGGCAGTAAGTGTGTTCTTCCACTAGAGGGCGTAACGACTGGCAAGACTGAGCGATTGCTCCTGTTAATGCTTTTTTTTAGTGTTGTGTCAGCAGGAGGGATCATATTTCACTGAGATGAGGAAGGCCTGAGCAGCCCTTGACAATGTTGCCATTGCTCTGGTGACAGGGAGAAATGGAAATGTGACAGTCTTTTGCTACATATGTAAACTGGACCCCAACCCCAATTTCCTTTCCAGTCCCCCAAAGATTCAGTATCATCTCCAGATGGGAGACTGAGAGCTGGAGGAGGCCCTGTCCAAATGGATTTCCATTCACATTTTGATTCATAAAGGAGATATATTAGGGGGTAGCTGTTTAGCTAGCGTAAGACAAGTACATTTTGGTTTCATGTAACTGCTTGTACCAGCATGATGTAGTGAAGGCTGTGACTGGTTAACTATTCAAGTCCTGACCACAGTATCGATTATGAAAGCATCACCTCTCAGGGTTACCTCTTTTTTTAGGGGACGCCATCAGTCACTGGCCAATACCAAAAGACTTGAGTCTCCATGGTGATGTGCTGCAGTTCATTGTTGGCATTGGACTGGCTTCCCCATTTCATGGGTGTGCAGGGCCTTCAGTCGTTAGCCTGTGTCGGCCTTGGGACGTCCTCTTACCCTACTTAGGTCCTCACTCGTCTCTGTGCCTCCTCTGTGGTGATCTGTGCTCCCTCCCTCTCTCCCTCCCTCCCTCTCTTTACAGGGGAGGTCTTCGACTACCTCGTGGCCCATGGGAGGATGAAGGAAAAGGAGGCCAGGGCTAAATTTAGACAGGTACTGCAGTGCGCCCATCCGGAGACCTATGCCACCGTCACGGGCAGACCCAGTGCCACCCCAACACCACCATCCCCCGAGAGGGCTGGCCCCGTTGTCACACGGATGCCACCATCTCGGTGACGCAACCCAGCTTGAGCGTGACGGTCATGTGAGAGTCACATGACTGGGGGTTGGAACCAAGAGACAGAGGAGAGGGCAAGGGGGATTATGGGACAGCAGGATGTCTGCTCGGTGATCACAGCACCAGAACCAGTGGCTCAAAATCGGGATTCCCCTCCTGTTCCCTTTAAATGACCACCTCCATGGCTGCAGACTAATTATATAAAAATATAGACAATTATAAACAATTTACTTTAGAAGCCTGTATCGAGCACTCATGAAGTCTGATTTACAAACAGACTTACTGTTTATAATACACTGTCCACAGTCTCCCATTCCACAGACCGGCACTAGTCACAATGTACATACATTCATTTTGAGTTCCATATTTCAACCTGGTAAACTGGGGTGAATTGCATGATAATGATGTGAAACTACATGAAACTCAGGTCCTCATATTAGGGGTTTGGGACCCTTTGTGCTACATGTCTGGTTGTTCTGCCCCCTATGTAAAACACAGGCCCATGTGTAAACATGTCTTAGGACTCAGCGACCACCTCCACCCTGTGCTTGTGTCTGACTTTTCCTGTCTGCTGGTCTTTGTTTCAGATCGTGTCCGCTGTACAGTATTGTCACCAGAAGCACATAGTGCACAGGGATCTTAAGGTAAGGAAAGCAGAGCGCAAACTCAATGCAACATGCATATCTGCCTGCCAGCATCCCCAACAGCCTTCTGGGAGTTGCAGTTCCCAGTGCAGCCTCCCTTAACATTCATGATGGATGAATGAGACGCTATGGCGCAGAGAATGACTGCGTGGTGCACCGACAATGAGCTGTTGATCTCTGACTTATCTCAGCCAGTCAAGCTTCTCCTCTTTTCCACAAAAGCCAGCGATTGTTTGAAAACAGCATGTTATCGCTAACATCTTTTGCTAACAGCTCTTTCCATTTTTGCTATCCTGACACCACATTTCTTCATTAGCAATGAACAAGTCATTACATTTTTTCAAACCACTTATTATACTATTAGCCACCAGTTACTGCGTGTCAGTTATAGCAGCCTTCAGTGTGTTGTATATCAGCTGTTCTTTGGCACTGTGAACGTTGGACGTGATAACGGATCGCTCTTCATGGAGTATTTTCCTGGGAATCACTGCCGGGGGAACCTCACACTGTTTTCATTTCTGTTAAGAATTATTTATAAGTTGTGGAACAAAGGAGGGGAAAGAGTGACTGGTGCTGATGAACAGAGAGTGAGGGGTGGAGAGATTAACTTCTGCACAGACGCAGTCCCATGTTTTTATTTTTTCCGCTGGCTCATCGGTCATCACCCAATCAAACACGCCCATCCAGGTGTTTTTCCCCACCGATCAGAAACATTGCACGTGCACAAAACTATTTCATAAATCTACCTATTCTCATTTTAAAAATGCATTTACTTCATCTTGGTAAGGAAAAAGTCAAAACATGTTCTCATTTCTGGTTCCAATAATTATTCTGTGGGAGTAATTACTCTTCAGATGTTTCACTCTTCCCGCTCACCACCAAACATACATGCCCCAGTGGAGAGTGAGAGTGGTTATGTTATTATAATTATATTTTAATTGTTATCATGTGGCAAATAATATTTTGGTTGTGCATTATGACAGGAACAGGCTGTGCTTGTGTTTTGTACCAAAGCAGCGGTGTTCTGACAGCAGAGGCTGTTGTGCATGCAGGTTTGTTTTTGTGACTTTCTGCACTCAGTACATTCAGGACAGGTCTGTGCTTAATTAAAGGGTTCCTAAGCCTAGGTCCTGAGGCCTAGACTGGCTGATGTTTGAAAGGAAAGCCACTAAACCCTGAAGCCAATACAATTGCTACCGTTATGAACTGTATCTCTGCCCTTCCCTGAAGCTGCTGGAAAGCAAACTGTAACGCATCTCTGAATGTATGACCACAAGAATGGTTGTTTTGACGTCCCGCCAGGCGGAGAACCTTCTCCTCGATGCAGACATGAACATCAAGATCGCAGACTTTGGCTTCAGCAACGAGTTCACGCTGGGGAACAAGCTGGACACGTTCTGCGGCAGCCCACCCTACGCCGCCCCTGAGCTCTTCCAGGGCAAGAAGTACAACGGGCCCGAGGTGGACGTGTGGAGCCTTGGGGTGATCCTCTACACGCTGGTCAGCGGATCGCTGCCCTTCGACGGCCAGAACCTCAAGGTCTGTTTCTCTGTGTCGGTACACGTATGTGTGCGTCAGGTGATTTGGCCTTTGTCCTTTTGCGGCTGTGGCTGTGTGTAAATCGGTTGCTGCTCTGTGCTGCCCCCTGCAGGAGCTGCGTGAGCGGGTGCTGAGGGGTAAATACAGGATCCCATTCTACATGTCCACGGACTGTGAGAACCTCCTCAAGCGCTTCCTGGTGCTTAACCCCAGCAAGCGGGGCACGCTTGAGGTGAGAGAAATCACCCTCCTCCTCTCTTATTGTTGCCACTTCTCACCCTTCTGTCTTTTTTTTTTTTTTTTTTTTTGCACATACACGCAAACACTTGTGTATTCACAAGCACAAACGTGCACTCACTCGAAAAATAACAGTCAAAAGAACGCACACACATTCCCCCTCTCACTCTCTCACTTCTCCCTCTAACAGACACAGACATGCTCTACATTGCTCACACTCCCATCTCCTCTGCTTTATGGCAGTCTTACACATCCCATGTCTGTGCTATTAGCACCGCTCCTGTCTGATCCTGTTCCTCCCTTCAGCAAATCATGAAGGACCGCTGGATAAATGCAGGATGTGAGGAGGAGGAGCTGAAGCCCTTCATAGAGCCCGAGCTGGACATCACGGACCAGAAGAGAATAGGTACAGGGCTGCACTTCTGCACGATGGCTCATTCTGTTCACACACTTCTCCTGTGCTGCTTTGGTCAGACATGGCTGTAACATGGAGGTTGGCGTTTGGTTTGAATCTGCAGATATCATGGTGGGCCTGGGCTACTCCAGAGAGGGCATTCAGGAGTCGCTGGCGCGGATGAAGTACGACGAGGTCACGGCCACCTACCTGCTGCTGGGCCGGAAGTCGTCTGAGGTGAGAGCGGACCGACCCTCGTCCCCGCAGAATCCCCCACCCCCCACCAGTGCCCCCGGCTCCAGGCCCGCAGTGTCTACAGGCACACGCTACATCAGCTGATTTTGCCAATTCATTCACCTCACTGGCCCAGGAGGTGAGCTAAGTGGTGAAATGAGGTGGTGCAGTGTGTGGCTGGAGCAAACACCTGCAGACGCTGCGGACCCCATGACCTGTTGAATAGCCCTGGTGTAGGCCAAGACCTGTTTTTTATAATGTTGTATTTACATCTAACAAAATTCCAACCCTGTTGGAATTCCAATACTTTATGTGCAGGCTTAGTTTGATCTTTATATGAGTTACAGGGATGAAAATGTGCAAATTAAATATGCCTTTGTGTCAAATGTTATTTTTCCAGGGCAGGAGGAGTAACACTTAATCATAGACTATGCAGTCCTAGTGTCACAACAATAGGAAGTGTGTCGGTCAGAGGTAACAATAGCAGTGACGGAGTGTCTCAGTATAGCAGGTTTTTGGGGGCTGGCTGTGGGGTGGGTTGCATGGCAACACGGTGTGACTGCGCGACTGGTCTCTGTCCAATCAGCTGGAGGCCAGTGACACCAGCTCCAGCAGCAACCTGTCGCTGGCCAAGGCCCGGCCCGCCAGCGAGCTCAACAATGGCCAGTCACCGTCACACCTCAAGGTCCAGAGGAGCGTTTCATCCACCCAGAAGCAGCGGCGCTACAGCGACCAGGGTAAGCTCCCAGCGATGTAGAGTACAGCGGCACTGTGGGGGGAAAACAACATGACGCTTTTCACCAGCCTGAATCAGGGGTCGTAAATATTACCCCAGGAGGGCGGAAGTGGATGGAGGCTTATGAGCTATAAAACTCCTGGCTAAGATAATGAAGCTCTTAGTGGAGGACCCAGATTGGTTGACTAGTTGAATTTGTTGGTTTAGTTTTGGGTATAACAAGAATCTGCAATCTAATTAGCCCACTCTCAGATAAGATGGCAGACCCCAGAAGTAAAAACGGAATGCATATCAAAATGCTAATGCTACATGTAACCCTGTCCTCCAGTTTTCATTCTGTCTCCAGCTTTTTCTTTCTGTCTTTATTATTTCTATTTCCTCTTTTCTTTTCCATTTTATTACTTTCTCTTTGTTCCCGCTGTTCTCCTACTCTTTTTTTTCCACTGTCTGCTTCTCTGTCTGGTTCTTGCTTCTCTTTCTACCCCTCTCCTTCTCTTCCCTCTCCTCTCTCTCTGCCTCCATCTTGCACTCTAAAATTCAAATTCTCGAAGTACAAAAGCTCCGTTGGCTGGCCTTACATTGGTGAACATAACAGTGTTGAATTGAAACATGGCCACTCATCAGACTTTTTAAATGTTTCTCTCTTTGCTTCCTCCCAAGCTGGCCCGTCCATACCTTCGGGGACGGGCTACCCCAAGAGGAGCCAGACCAGCGCGGCCGACAACGACCTCAAGGAGGAGGGCGTGGCCCAGCCACGCAAGTCCAGCACTTCAGGGGGCCGGGGTGTGGCTCCCAGCAGTCCCCTGCTCGGCACCGCCAGCAACCCCAACAAGGCCGACATTCCAGAGCGCAAGAAGGGCACCTCCACCATCGGCGTGAGTGCCCCTGCATGGGGGGGTTGGGGTTGGCGGGTCTGATCTTGATGGCAGAAAATACCCCATAGAAGCAAGGGAACCTATGAGTGACTTGGTCATGGTCAATTGTCATGTTGGAGGTGGCTACAGAATATGTACAATATTTACTACTTATAAAAAAGTGAGGTTAGTTGCTAACCAATCAGAGAATACAGAACTGTGATTAACTGTACATGAAGTTATTTATTAAACATTCCAAGACTTTGCAATCTGCAACACCTTCCTAACCTTGGGAATCCTTGGTTAGAACATTGCCAAAAAAAAGTTAAAAATGGTGTTCTGGTACCAAGCAGTGTTTCTTTGCAGCAGCAGAGATGGAGTGGAAGGGTAGATGTGAATGTACTGAATGTTTAAATGGACCCGTCGAGGCAGCGGGGGAGTGCTGTGCAGGTGAGCCAGTCGCATTTTGTGCTGTGGTCTCTGACCTCATCGTTGCCATGGTTGCAGAGTACATCCGGGGGGATGACGAGGAGAAACACGTATGTCTGCAGTGAGAGGAACGCCAGCGACCGCCACTCTGTCATCCAGAACGGGAAGGAGAACAGGTAAGGACCGGGTCCCCCCCGCCCACTGACATCCTGACTGCAATCCTCAAGTGAGCGAGTGTGTCGAAATTCACACAGGTACATTCCTCTGTCCCTGTTTCCCCATCTACTCTGCTCTTTTCCTTGTGGGAGTACACAGAATAAATCAAGGAAAGGAAGGGAGGAAACCTTTTTAAAGTCTTCAAACACAAACTGCCCCAAATATCCTGTCTGCCTCGCACTTCGCCCGAGCCTCTCAGCCTTGGTGTGTAGCGGCTCCCCCTATAGGATGAAATATGAATACCAAAAGCATCCCAGCCTTGCCATCGAATTGCAGCTTCCTCATTCTATAACAGCTCAATTGTGTCCTGCTGGTCTTGTTCTCTTCTTAGAACATGTGTTTTATAATAATTTATAATAATATATAAACAATATATAATTTTTTATTAAATTCTACACATTACTGAGTGAGATTACTGTACAGAAAAGGAGAAGGCAGTTTGTGAGGTGACTGATTGTGAGTCTGAACCTCCTCTTTCCTCTTGTTTCACTGGTAGAGATATGATCATTCTTGATTTCATGATTAATTGGAAAGCAGAGTTGCAGAAAGTCCCTGGCATCATTAGTACTTGTCTTTATATATGGGTCACTTGCCCACAGCAGCTCTCGGATGTGTGTGGAAATGGCAGCTCTGTGCCTTTGATTGAGGCTTGTGGGGTCTGAAAGGTTGATAAATCAGGAAAGGTTGGTAAACGTTACATCCCTGTGGTGGCACACACTTTTTCCTCCTGCTGTCATTTTCCTGCTCTCTTATTGTTGACTGCCTGCCTCTGCCTCTGCTGCCTCTGCCTTTGCCTCGACCTCGGCATCGGCCCCTCCCCCATTTCCTCAGCCTGACGGAAATGGCCGCTTGCATGGCTGTGCCACCGGTGTACGAGTACACGCCCATTCTGGCCGCCTCCTCCGCCTCTGTTCGGCTGCGGCACCAGAAAGCCGTGTCCCTGTCGGCAGCGGCCCATGCCAGCCGCGCCACGCTCCCGCCCGGCGACAGCCGAGGCGACGTCTTCAGGCCCAAGTAAGGCGTCAGGGGCCCCCGGCGTCCGTCTCTCTAACCCGAGTCTTCTAGCTCCGTCCACCAGAATCACACTCACCCCCAGCACTCCCTAACATTTGCTGGCCACTTCCAACCTCTGACCTTTAACCTCCGACATTTTCAGTCTGGCAACTGCCTCACAACCTGTCTTCACTCTTCACAGCCCATTCTACCCCCACCCCTTTACAAGTTCCAGTGGCTCCACCCTTAACATCTGACCAATCAGGACTTTGCTTTAAAAAAGAAGGAAAAGCCCTTCCCTCATATCCTCGTTAACCTACTAACAACACTCTTTTTCAACTCATGATAGTAATAGTAATCTACATTAAATTAGTACATCGTACTCATATCAGGCAAATGTCTTAATGTTTAACTCAGTAAAACACTGTAAATGGCACTCAAAATTAACAGTTGTTACTTGTGATTATTTAAAACATTGTGTGAGACAGTGTGACTCTATATGGTTCAAAGTTTAGATGCTTGCTTATGTGGTCAAAATTGAACCCTGTCCAGGTTGCTGTAGAGATCAATGACAGATTATGCTTACAGCTAGTCATACAGAGTGATGAACAGATACGTGGCTGTATACTGCAGTTAATGTGGCCACTCAAACAGTAAGTCATAACCAGTCATCCTGAACGCCTGGAAGCAGGCCAGCACTTCACTCCACGCACAAACTGCAAACTGTGCTATCCACAGACGGAAACGGTCTGAAATAATTATAAGTGTCTGAAAGTGGTGCCCCTGTTCAATTAAAAAATCGGTTAGCAGGAAAGATGTTTTTTAACCTGGTCACTGCTTTTGTAAAGCCCATGCTGTATGTGAGGCTGCATTCAAACTGCACTGTGGAGTCACCGGTCACTCAGCAAATGGTTCTTCCTCTCTCTGGGCTAGAGCCCCAAACTCTTGAAGACTACAGAGATTTCATTTTTTTTTCCTTCTATTAGGCTGTCTGGCTATCTCCTCCCACAGGAGGTGGAAATACAGACAGTATTCCTCTTCATGAGATGTCTAGCCCTCAGTTCTTCCAGCACCACAGATTCTAGACTAATCACATATTGCCACTGCTGTTGGAGGAACACAGAGTCAACATATGATCCATTTCTGGCTGGGAGAGATCTCTAAAGAGTAACTGCAGCAGTAACAGCTGAGGATTTTAACTGGCGTAACACCTAGTTTTCTCAGGAAAACCAGTTGTTTATTTGCCAGTGTGGTCTTTGAACATTTGAGTTTCTTGTGTTGCCTGAGCTCACTTGTGTTTTTGCCCCCCCAGCACGGCAGCCCCGGCAACCCAGCGGACCCCAGGAGCCTCCACCCACAGTGTGGGCGGGGCCACGCCACCTGACCGGGTCCGCTTCCCACGCGGCACGGCCAGCCGCAGCACCTTCCACGGCGGCCAGATTCGCGAGCGCCGCACCGCCACCTACAATGGCCCCCCCGCCTCTCCCACGCTCTCCCACGACGCCACACCCCTCTCCCAGTCCCGCAGCCGCGGCTCCACAAACCTCTTCACCAAACTCACCTCCAAGCTCACACGCAGGTAGGCCCCCACCCCACCCTCAAACTGCTAATTCCCTCATTTATCTGTATATTGTGTCTTCATTTACTCAGGAGGGTCCACTGACAACCCAGTTCTTATTTCTGGGGATGAGCTGGGGAAATAATTTTGGGATGGGGATTTAAAGGGTTTGTGTGCCCTGTCGCATTTATGGATGTGGTTAGGTGACCAGATATAGAGGAGCTAGAATTAGTTAGGAAAGAGCAACTCGTTAGAGAAATGGAATTTGTCCAGTATGCCAGGGTTAGCACCTCCACTCCTAAGAAAAGCATCATGGGAGTTTTAATGAGCACAGTAAGTGAGGGTCTTTGATGTACCATCTGAAGGACGGCACCCTCTACAGCATAGTGCCTCATCGCTGTGCCAGGGGATTGCATTGCACCTCATTAAACAAAGACGGGAGGCCTACACACCTCACCCTGGCCTCTCAAAACGAGAAAGGAAAGAACGGCAACAGTAAATAATCTCCTTACCCAAGATGCTCCTGCTCCAAAAATGCTAAAAGAAGGTGTGTGGGGGAAAAGTGGGGCATACCACACAAAAAATTGAAAGTTTACATTTTCTGTACTGTGAATGTAACTGCTCCAGTTTTTTTCTCAGCTACTCTCATCTTTTTGGAGCAGCAGAGTACAGAGATTCTTTACACCTTCCTGGAAATTGTCTGAAGAAAAAAATGATGAGGATGTTCTGATTACTATAAATGCTATAAGATCTTGGGTTATGATAGGAATTTTTGAGTCTCTTCCATTTTGCCTTTTAACACCATGTTTGAAACTTCCCATTCTGTAGAGGAAAAAAATGAATGTAGGGCATCTTTTTTTTCCCTGAGACGTCTGTGTCTGGTTTCCCTGAAATCCTGTTCCTCAGAGCAGAGGCTATAACGTCCCAAACGTCTGTAAAAGAGCTGACCCCCTTTCAAAGGCAACCGAAACCTGAGCTGAACTCTAAACCATTTGAGGACCAGTGAGACCCACAGGCAGGGCGACTGCGGCCTCTTGGCTCTCTGGTTGGGTAAAGACCATCAAAGTCATGCATTCTTTGTCTGGGATTGGTCTCGCTAGTGCTACAGACAGCTTTCCAAATCTTCCAGTGGATCCAAGCCCTGGGTTTTCTGATTGCAAGGTGCTTATTCTCTGTGGTTTCTTTGAGTTTTGAACTGGCCAGAAAAGAACATTCTGGAATGCGAAACTGAAAAGAGCAGCTGTTTGAAGGCAGGTAATCAGATTGAAGTGGGAGCTAAACTGAAAGAAGATTCTCACTATCTTCTGATACTGTAAAGTAGTGGGACTTCATGTTCTCCGTGACCTCATTTGCATTGTTTTCATACATCACTAAGACCTTTTTTGTATCTTTTTTGTTTCTTAGAAACATGTCATTCAGATTTACCAAAAGGTAGGATCTTTGATTGGTTTTCTGTTTTAATTAACCTCAGACTTTGCATTTTTTTATCTCTGTGTTTTGGAGTGGAAACATTAAAATGATTTAACAACTTAACCAGAGGCAGATTAAATGCTTGAAACTCACCCTGGGTGGTATGGTTCACTGATGGCCTTCAGAGCCGAATCGGTGTGTGCCACTGGGCATGCCCACGGCACCTGCTTGCCCCCTCCTTGGGTCAGCAGAGCCAATCAGCTGCCAGACACACAGCTTTCTACTAATCACATGCATGCCTTATCTGTAGGACTGGGGTTTGCGCACAGCTACTGACTATGCTTGGTCCTGGGATCAGTAAAAAAAAAAAAACAAAGGTTCATTACACAACATATTTACTGTATTCATTTGTTGTTTTTGTGTGCACATGGTTAAATAACATACATTTAAAGGAATAGTTCACCCAAAAAATACTGGTGTATCAGGATTCTTACCTCAAGCAGCAGTTCAAGTGCATGTTGCTTCATACGCTCATCCCAGAATGTTTGGGAGTCCATGGATGAGGAGCCTCCTTTTAAGGTTTTATGTATTTAATAGGCTCTGTTAGCCACAAGCTGTAGTGCATTGTTATTTTAGCTTGTTTACTGGTTTCTAATTAATGTAAGGATATTTAAGATTCTTATGTGGTTGTGGATACAGTAGTAACCACATAAAAAACCCTCCAGTCCAGTGTGTGAATGACTCAGTGTGTGGTAACAATAGCATCTGTTTTACTTATTTTTGGTGTAGAAAAGATGAGAAGCTCAAGCAGAAACCTCAACTGGAGCTTTTTCATCCAGTGTTTTTATGGACTGACTAAATCTGCAGGAAGGCACCGGTATCATTGTTTCAAAAGACTATTTCTAAAGCTAAAAAACATATGAATAACCTTGTTGAACTATCCGATTGAATGTTGAAATGAGACTAGCAGGTTTAGGGAAATCCTGTTCTTTTTTGGCCCCCTTGTTGTCATGGCAATGATAGCCCTCATGCATAAAGGTTTGTGACACTGTGGGAGGAGGCTTTGTGCTCATTTGGTCATTCCCAGCTCAACACGGTAGTGGCTAATCTAATGGGGTACCACAGGGCCCCATCCTTGGAGCTTTTTGTGGCCTGGTTGTTTCCAATCATCCGTTTTTGTAGGATTGAGTTGCATCTCGCCAGAATTTGTCAATTAAAAAAAGAAAAAGAAATATGGCATGACTCATTGGACCTCAGAGAAGAGGTGGATGAGTGTGGCCTGTGCTTGTGTGCACAAGCATAGATGTGTGTGAAAGACAAGTTCCACTTTCCTGCCCCGCAATGTGTCTTCAGCACCATGGACAGTGCTCAGGTTACAGACACCCCTCACCAGATGCCAAGTCGCCCCTCTCTCCTCCGAGCCCCACTGGCCCTCTGCTGACTCTTCCCCTCTCCTCACGTTTTGTAAGGGATGACCTTTAGACATGTATTTAGCTGAGCACACTGTCTGTCGCAAAGCTGTGAGGGACATGTACTCCAGTCAACAGGCTGTAGAGGTATATTCATGTTGGAAGACTAACTGAGAATGTGACCTGAAGGAACAGGAAGTAGGGAGTGTGGGCCCTCACATGAAACTGAAACTGACTTCCTCCCCACACCATGACCTGAACACAAGAAGAAATGGGCAACTCTCTGAAACTGGCTTGGAGCTTTCTTGGTTTCCTAACTCTTTAACTTGTATGCTGTCTCTCCCCTGTCTTTTTCTCTTCTTTTTATTAACGCTGTTTTCTTTATCTGCTGCCTTCACTGGAATGTAAGCTGTCTTATTAACATTTGTTCCCTTCTCCCCTCTCACCCTGCCCCCCCTCCCCCATGCTTCCTGGCTGTGGCTGTATCAGAGTCCCAGCAGAGTTTGAGAGAAACGGGCGGTTTGAGGGCTCAAGGTGAGCAGGTCACTGAGGAATTCGATGTCTTTTCTTTACCCCTCTCTTGCCACACTCCCCACCGCCCACCATAATCATCCACCCCAGCCCACCCTCTCCTCCCCCTCTGCTTCGCTGGGTGTTTCGGCACTCGAGCTGGGGGATTTGGGGCCTACCTGGAGCCCTTTGCCTTGGCTTCCCTTCCATTCCAAACTCTTCTTCAGTTCCACCTGATCCCCAAAGCACGCCCTCATTCGTGCTTCACTCTATCCCATGCATTGCATCACTGATGTCCTTGAGTGCCTTTCAGGAACTTATTCTTTTCCAACACAATCTGGAGATGGTTATGTGCTTCCTTAGTCAGAAATGGGAGCGAACTTTACACACCGCTCATTCCCGATGACGGCTGTCCCTGAGCATGACTTGTGACAGACCGGTAAAGCATGATATTGCCGTGGGCATCCCTGCTCTTAATTTAGAAGTAGGAAAGTGGGGGCACTTTTTTGTACTGTCCCAGGCTGCTGACCACACTGTTACATAACTGGCTTTTGGAAGGCCTGGTAAGATAGTGCTGTATCATTTAGTGTTTGAACATGAAATGGTGCTACATTAAATGTCAAGTTGTACGTCTCTCCCAAATTGGCAGAGTGCACTCATCTTCATTCTGAATTGAAACTTCTACTTGAAACTGAAATATAAATGTGAAGTACCTCATAATTAATATCATAAGCTATTCAGTTAAACATTATATAGCTGTAGTTTCATTAAAAAAGACAATCGAAAATATCAGTTGATGTCATATTGAGGTGAATTGAGGTGCTTAATTAATCTGCTGTCTGTTACAGCCACCCCTAAAATGGCTGACACACTGGCCATGACCATGGCAGTGTAGACTCTGCACCGCCATGGTCACTGCCATGAGTGGTTCTTTTAAGAAAGGTGATAGGAAAACCAAAAAAACTGAACTCTCTCTTCAAAACCAAAAATCATTTACAATCATCCGTACTGACACTATTGCTGTGGAATGCATCTCAGCTAGTCTCCTGGGTCTTCCTGCACTTTTTCCATCTGGCACATCTCCCTCCAGATGCACTGTGGTAGTTCCACCAGCAGAGGGCTGTGTTGTGCAATATTAAGTAAGTAAGGGCGTTCCCAGCATCAGGCTGACACCTAGTGGCAAGAACTGACAACAGCAAGCAGCCAATGACAATTTGACTCTCAGTGGTGATAACCCATTGCGGATCTTAAGGCACACTGTTTGTGCTGGATTTACGTCCAGCTGAACAGTCTGCTATCTAAATATTAAGTTATCAACAGAGGGTTGATCTGTGGCTGACATTTCTATTTGAGGATTCTGTATTGTGAGTGTAAGAAGTGTGCCGTTGGAAATGTGTTTGCTCATATCATAGTGAACATGTGATTGTTTACTCAACCTTAATTTCTGTTTGCTAATATCTATCCCTTAAGCACATTTTAAACAACTGTCTTACATTGATGGATAATGGCCAAAAAAATCACTCTAATACAAACATTTGAATAAGTATCCTTATTTAAAATATGTTTAGGAGACTCCAATGAACTGAGACAATTAGCACAAACAGCGTAACTTGTAACATACTGGCTTCCAAAGGTTCTTGCGTGCAACACACAAATGTCAGAGTCCAAATGCCCTGAGCCTTAAGCCCTGGTCATCCAGAGAGCTGCTTCAGCCAGACACTGGGCCAGTGAGACACTGGGCAGCTAGCAGAGTTTTATTTAAAACCCTGACGCTGTGTGTCATCATGTATTGAGTTCATCTGGTTTGACTTTAATTTGAGATTCGTTTGTTTGAGTTCATGTGTGATTTTAGTTTGAGTTTGGTTTGTGTGACTTTGTGTGAGTTCAGTTTGACTTTGGGTTTTTTTGATTTTGGCTCTGTTAGAAGTGCCTGCATGTAGAACCTCACATCTGCGGCGGTTTGCCGTATGTCTGCGCCTGTAGCATGCACATCTGCCTGCAGTCGGATGCATGCATTTCTGAAGCACGTTCACTGTATGAGCAGGCAGTCAGTAGCATGGAGCTGGGAGCAATGTGTGATCTCCCTTCTGATATAACACACACACACATGCACGCACACACAGAAAGTACAGATCATCTCACCCCATTGCACACACTCCCACACCACACGCACACAGACACACTAGGGCTGCATGATAGATAGCATTTTTAAAAATATTGCAAATGAACTCATTGAAATAAGCGTATCGTGATCTGTTGCCATAATTTAATTTAAGGAGGTGACAACTGTACAGGAACATACAGAACAGAGAACAGATGCGCTCACACAATTTGCCCTTCTAATTTAAGCTGTAAAAGTAGTCAGTGGACCACTCTTAAGATCTTCCTGTACATACACACACATACACAGAAGACAGGGGAGAAAGAAAGGGTTACAGGCTTACATTGTACACACTCTCACACACCCACACCTAAAGCTCCACTGACTCTCTCTGTCTGTCTCTCTCCCTTTTCTGCCCCTCAGTCGTAACGTGGCCGGCTCCGGGGACCCCAAAGAGGAGAACAAAGACTCCAAACCGCGATCGCTGCGCTTCACCTGGAGCATGCGAACCACCAGCTCCATGGAGCCCGGCGACATGATGCGCGAGATCCGCAAGGTCCTGGACGCCAACAACTGCGACTACGAGCAGCGCGAGCGCTTCCTGCTGCTCTGCGTCCACGGCGACGGCCACGCCGAGAGCCTGGTTCAGTGGGAGATGGAGGTGTGCAAGCTGCCCCGCCTCTCCCTCAACGGCGTACGCTTCAAGCGGATATCCGGAACCTCCATCGCCTTCAAGAACATCGCCTCCAAGATCGCCAACGAGTTAAAGCTGTAAAAGAAAACAACATAGATCCAAAACTATATGACAAAAAAACAGCAAAGGAACGGGGGGAAAACATTCAGAAGTATGTTACAAAAGCTGTACATTCTTTCAAGTAGCAGTTACATAAATGTGTTTTATTCCAAAAACACAGTGTATTGAAAATAATGTATAGAAAAGTGCTTTAGGCAATAATTTCCTGCATCTTTGAAATGGTATTATTATTATTATTATTATTATTATTATTATTATTATTATTATTATTTGTTGATATGGCAGAAGTTCTGTAGCTGCTGTTGAAGAGACCATGGACCGATGGATTGAAGAATTATCTTTTTTTATTTTAAGTGCACTACAGCATTAAGTAGCCTATGGCCTCTAAGTAGTCTTCAGCCCCCATCCAGAACGGGTTTAAAACCCATTTCCCAAGAGCAGAGCAATTGATGGCCAAGCTGTGCTGATCCTGGATCAGTTAAGGGGGGCTAACCTGTGGTTTGATAGGCTGTGAAACTGGAGAGGCAGCCCTGAAAGTAGAGGAATCGCCCTGCCCCCATATAGGGTACCCAGAATCCTCTTTGCCTCTCACCCTTAGATGCCATAAGTAAGGGCCACCAGTCCTGAGAATGTACTGGGAATATGATACATGTATTGCACAATATTTGGAAAGTATTAATGTGATTATTATTGATATTATTTTCTGATGATGGGGAAGGGGTCGATTTAAGTTATTTTGCCACCCTCTCCCCCTCAGAAAAAACAGTGTTCCCTCGGTGAGGAGTGTTGTTGATAATCACTGAGGGACAGCCAGTATCTCTGATAGCAGCCGGACAGAGCGCCACGCGCAGAAGCCGAAACAGGAACCACAGGGTGTGTCGAGCCTGCCACTGTTTCGAGTCATTCTGCAGAGGTGGGGGAACGGTTTGTGGTGCATCATGGGTATTTTCATTTGGAGGTCTGTGAGATTCTCCGTCTTTGGCCACTTTGAATACTTAAGTTTTTTTTAATATATATATTTTTGTTATATGTACATCTTCAGCTGTAAATGTTTTGCCAATTTGCAATCTGGTCCAACCCCTTCGAGACCAAGGGGCGGAGTTTGGATGGGATTTGCTGTGCTGGGACATAGTCCGGTTAAACTTGCCATTTTCAGACTTCAGTATTCTCCTCCAGAACCCAAGGAAAGCAAGCACTGTTTTTTTTTTTTTTTGTCCTCCTTCGGAATGTAAATACTGTAACTTAGTTTTGCAAGGTCCGCATATCGTATGCTTCCTCCTGTTCTTTTATAAGTCCTGCTTTGAGCCAGGAACTATGGAAATAATGTAAACCGTCACCAAGGTTACCAGTGTCTCCATTAAAAACATCATGATCCGCAAGCCTCTTTGTGTGTCTGTCAATGTACCACCTACACTTAAACTCAGATTTATTACGGGCATCCTTGTGTTTTGAGCTGTTGAACACATCTCAAACATCTTTTTTTTTTTTTTTTTTTTATTAATTCAAAATGAATAAACAAGTCTACATAATAGTGTTTGAAGAACAGTAAATGTTGAGGTTTTGAATGCACTTTTCAATGTCCAGACCTAAACCTTACTGAGACACTGCAGGAGCAGAGAGGAGTAGTTCATTCTCCTAAACCTTACTGAGACACTGCAGGAGCAGAGAGGAGTAGTTCATTCTCCTAAACCTTACTGAGACACTGCAGGAGCAGAGAGGAGTAGTTCATTCTCCTAAACCTTACTGAGACACTGCAGGAGCAGAGAGGAGTAGTTCATTCTCCTAAACCTTACTGAGACACTGCAGGAGCAGAGAGTAGTTCATTCTCCTAAACGTCACTGAGACACTGCAGGAGCAGAGAGGAGTAGTTCATTCTCCTAAACGTCACTGAGACACTGCAGGAGCAGAGAGGAGTAGTTCATTCTCCTAAACCTTACTGAGACACTGCAGGAGCAGAGAGTAGTTCATTCTCCTAAACGTCACTGAGAGCAGAGAGGAGTAGTTCTGCAGGAGCAGAGAGCAGAGAGTAGTTCATTCTCCTAAACGTCACTGAGACACTGCAGGAGCAGAGAGGAGTAGTTCATTCTCCTAAACCTTACTGAGACACTGCAGGAGCAGAGAGGAGTAGTTCATTCTCCTAAACCTTACTGAGACATTGCAGGAGCAGAGAGGAGTAGTTCATTCTCCTAAACCTTACTGAGACACTGCAGGAGCAGAGAGGAGTAGTTTCAAACCTTCTCACTAAACCTTACTGAGACACTGCAGGAGCAGAGAGGAGAGACACTGCAGTTTCATTCTCCTAAACCTTACTGAGACACTGCAGGAGCAGAGAGGAGTAGTTCATTCTCCTAAACCTTACTGAGACATTGCAGGAGCAGAGAGGAGTAGTTCATTCTCCTAAACATCACTGAAATCCATACATATCACAGGTGATTTCCACGGGGGGTTGTTCTTAAATAATAGTCCAATCTTTTTGTTACTCACTTGGGTTTTAGTTAATCATATGTTGTGTTTTTGTGGAAAAGCGTATAATGTTCATTGTAAAAGAAAAAAGATGCAGAGAACTAGACAGGTACAGTATATTTTTCCTCGTAATATTGTGTCACCAGGTGGCGCACTTAAGGGGTGTTGCCAGTAAAGTGGAGAGATTCCCTCTTGGCAGCCATGAATCTGCAATCCCTGTTCCCTGGCAAACCAACAATTGATATTTTCATATTTTAGACGATACACACAAAGTTTAGATTTTTTTGTTCTAGTTCCCTTGTGGGAAATGAGGGGACCTTAAATTTCAAATGTTGTATGTCACACACATCTGCGACACCCCTCCTCTTAAAACTCGCCAACACAGTTATGTTGCAATTTACACAATTATCAGATGCTCTTATCTCAAGTAACTTACATTACAAAGCTTACTTTTTACTTAATGTATAGAATCGATTCATGTTGAGCGGCCTTGGCATTTTGTAATCATATATCTTTTTTTAAATTTGATCACTTATGAGGTCATTTGATTACAATTAAGGCACTTGGTGAAAGTGTCCTAGAAAAGCCCTTGCATTTTTGCCTTGCAGATACCAGTCACTGAAACTGCACACCAAGCCGATGCAGCTTGCAGCTGCGGCCCACGTGAGGGCCATCTGGACGTTTCAGCCAGCAGAGGAACATTTAAGGTGAAGCACCTGTCTTACGCCCGGCATATGCAACATTGCTTCGGTATTGCCACACTAATACTGTCGCATACGCTTTTCCATTATCGGACTGAAGCCCTAAGATCAAAGCTTGGGTCAGGGACGTCAGGACGTGTGTGGTGTGAGACGTTCAACAATGATTGCTCTAACGTTATCCAGAGGACCCCAAGACATCCTGATGAAATTCTGAGATAACGCAAGGTCTCCTTTCATGAACGCTTCAACCAGTTCTCGTTTTGTGGTTTTGGAGACTTGAGTTTGTGTTCATACATTGGATATTTTTTGAGAGGGTAAGAGGTTGCAGTGTGTGCCGCGTGACAAACACCACCCTGCCGAATGAGGTGGATGTGTTTCAGGGGGACTCAAGACTAAACATCTTGCTGGTGGATGCCGCATGTGAAGGTATTCAGCAAATGTTGTAAATGACATGTATTTCTGGGTATGGGGTAATGGCACAATGCTAATGTAAACAGGAAATGAAGTCTTCATGTTTAGACTCAGTGTATACTACTTTAGGAGTAAGGAGACATGAGGGATTGTTCCCATTGATATTGTTTTATTGTTATAGTTCCAACACCACCAGATCAGTTAGGATTCAGATGCTTGTGAATACAGTAATTGGTGACAAACACCATTAGAGTCCGTGTATTTTCATTGAGACCATGAGTCAACCAATTAGAGTCCACCTTGGCAGCACTGAACCAGGAAATGTTTGGAAATCATTGGCTGTCCCTTACATAGATGTGTAGCATAGCATTTCAGTGGAAGGACTTATTGTTTGAGACCAGTGCAGGGTTGGGTGGAGGAGCTGGGGAAAGGGGTGCAAGATTTTCAATCACATGACCCACCTGAGATTACAAGCCATGCTCAGCTCATTGGTGCAGGTAGCACAAACATTGTGAAATTTTAGGTTGTCACACAATACACAAAACTGTGTGCAAGCCAGAGTGTAACAGGACTGACCCTAGGAGATGATTGCTCCCAATTCTGCAGCAAGTGTTTGCAAGGCGTTGGTCCCATTTGGACTGATGCATCCAAGAATAGGTAGCAAAACATTAAATTTCCCCAGCCACAATCATTACAGAACCATTTTGGCTTAGGAAACCCATCCAATTTCTTGGACACAGCCCTGTTCAGAAAACCCAACCTCTTACCCCAGAAAGCATGATTGAGAATGGCACAAACCCATCTCCTTACAAGACATTACAGTGCAAGAACCTACAGCTTCTTCAGTGTACAAAAAAAAAAAAAAAAAAAAAAAAAAAAAACACACAAGTCAGTCAAGTGTTTTCCATGGGCCTTTTATTTCAGGTGTTAAAGATCCATCTTTGACACTGCAAGAGGTCTGATACAAAAATCCTTGATCACACCGATGGAAGACTGGTCTAACTTAAGTGCCACTAACACTTGGTTTCGGAGTGTATTCCTTGTTGTAGTTACGATTACTGATTTTGGAAAGGTTTGGTTGGTGGGGAGGGGGGAGCTGGAGGGAGGAGGGGGTGGAGAGGCAAAGGGTTGAAGTGGGGGGGGAATAGGGACTCATTTAAGGAAAGGGGGTTCACTTCTGGTCTGGCATAAGGTCATCAATAGACTGGCCCTTCTCCAAACGCTTCTCCATCTCGACCAGCAGCTTAACCCCATCCACCACCATCTGCACCAGCTCCACTTCAGAGAAGCCCAGGCGGTCAGCGTTGGAGATGTCAAAGACTCCACCCACAGCTGCAGTGTCCACACCCCCTGAGAGACAGCAGTGGAGTCAAAAACCCCACCTATCAGCCATTTCACACAATTCCAGTACAAGGGACTCACTTCATTTCTACTAACAGGTTTCTCCAAATTTAGGACAATCTCTGAATCTGTGGACCATAAGGATACCCCTCAAAAAATGGTCATCTTTTTACTTTTTAAAACAATGCTTCTATATGAATATTCCTCCAGAATAGGAAATCTGAATCAATAAAGGCAATGTTTTTGCACTAATGTCCCTTTTTAAATGCCAGGGTGATTGCGGGTGCAAGTGCGATGGGAGTGCATACCAGTGCCTCGTTTCTGGAGCCTCAGCCTCTTGAGGATCTCGCCGAACTGCTCGTGCTTGCTGACGTTGGGCAGCTTGACGTGAACACCACCGCGGAGGCCAGTGCCCAGGTTGGAGGGGCAGGTGAGCACGTAGCCCAAGTGCTCATTCCACATGAATTCATGGCCCTTCTCCTTGAAGAGGGACTCGATCTGCGGGGCCAAAAAAAAAAAAGTGGCGAGATTTAGGGATGTCCTGTCCAATCACAGCCTGTCCCACCTGAAAACCTCCTACGCCAATAGGACACGACTGGCTGACAACCATTAAAAATGTAAGCACCTACCGGGCACCTGTGCGAGACAGATTACCTGTGTGAGGCCGGTGCAGAAACGGTTGAAGACCTCCCTCATGTTGCCGCCCTTCTGCATGGAGATGACTCGGAGGTGATCCTCCTCATTCACCCACACAAGGAAGGTCTTGTTGTCGTTGTGCCTAGGGAATGGAGTGCAAAACATTGTATCATCCATCATATTGAGACTTTCTCCAAAGGCAACATCTGGCTCATTGTGAATGTGCTAGCCATACACTGCTCCAGACCCATGTCCTGAATCGATGTGCTGCGGGAAGGAAATTAAATAAGGCGAATTGAGCAGTGGCCACTTAAACGTGGCGCTCTAGCCGCGCACTGAGGACTCACCAGATTCCCCTGGCATCGGGCCAGTCACGGGCCATTCCGGAGGCCAGCAGCAACGGAGAGACGGGCTTGTCAAACAGGAAGTGGTCATCAATCAGCTGCTGCTGCTCCTCTTCCGTCATGTCCTTGAGGGCGTAGTATTTCCCTTTGAGGTCCCCCTCCAGGGCACTTAAACCTGAAGCAACACAGCCACAAAAGATGCAATCAGATTTAGAAACCCAATGTATCGGAGAATGGAGGTCAGCTGTCAGTAATACTTGATTTAAACAAGACTGCTTTTCCTTTCAGATAGAATCATTCATTCCTAATGGTAGCTCTGCCCCATTTTTGTCCAGCACTTCATTCTATTAGACAATCTGCACTCTTAAGCCAGTGGCCCCTCCTATACCAACTGGAGGAGGGAGAATTGAATTTTATCTGTTTCCATTAGAGGGCGCCATCAGTACAGAAACACTCATTGGAGACAGGCTTACTTTCAATGGACAGTTTTTCAATGCCTCGTCGCTCTCCACGGCTGCAGTGGGGGGGCAGGCAGAACCCGCGGATGCTTCTTCCGGTTCGCACTCTGGAGCTCAGGACATAGTCTGGGTCCAGGTCATCCCCACCCTGTGAAAGTGCCCCAGGAGAAAGTTGGGGGAAGGTGGGCAGGGAGAATGACCATGATCATCATGTATACAAACAAAATTTTATATTGTGGAGGAGGGGTGGGAAGGGTTAGTGGTTACCTGCAGATTATCTGGGTTCAGGTCAGTCTTGTGTTTGTCTGTGGGCTTGTAACCTCCATGTCGGTCCTCGATTACTGGGTCCAGAAGATCCTTGAAGACCTCATAGGTCTCCTCATCTCCCGCCACACAGCCTACAGTCATGATGAAGGGATGGCCTTTTTTGGGGAGGGGGAAGGGGGTTAACAATTAAATGAATGGGGAAACATTTAAATAATTAGAGGAAAAACCCAGCAACACTTGCTTGCAGTGACTAGTGCAACTGGATTGTTAAAATGCACAGAATTTTTTTTTTTTATTCTACTCCCATTTCCCAAAATGAAAAAGACACTTTATGTGAATCCAAAATACCAACTCGGGTTATTCCACAGGATTTTGAAACATTAAACATGAAGTTGTGCCAACAACCAATGCCTACAGCAGGTCACTGCCACAATTAATACAGCCTCATACCACATTAGAGGAGCAGACAAGCAATCTTATGCCTTTAAACACCCATATTCTTGCAGGTAAAGCAGCAGGGGACATTTGTGTTGAGTGTCAGGAATAAGTTGCATAGCAACCATATTTATTCGTTATTCGCAATGGCCCCTTTGTGCATCCAGCATCACAAGATGCCACAACCGGGGCGGGGAAAGCACGGGCTCGCGCCGCATCAGTTTCCGGCAGGGATTTCATGCAGTGGGAAACATTGTTCTCACGTCCATGCTATAAATTGATTAAGGCTTATTTACAGTGTGACGTCTCAAGGTGAGAAGGCAATTTGGTTTTCCCCCCACTAGGTCACCTTTAAACCGTTGCGCTGCGTCAACGAGAATGTGCCCTTCGACAAGGTCGCAGTCTTGGGAGCAGTACACGGCTCGAAGTGACTGACATTATAAATCTGTTGAACCTCAAGTCTCGGTCACCGAGAGCACCTTGAGTCAAACAGAACATATGGCTTGGTGGGAGAGGGGGGGCGGTCTCGGGTTGTTACCTGGGTTATCCACCCCAGTTTGGATGACATCATCCAGGGTAAATCCACTAGGCGTTTGTTTATCCCGCAGACTTTCGTACATCTCCGGCGTCAGCACCTTCGCCATGTGGTTGTTGTGCTTGCTGAGGTCGGGGTACTCCTGTTCCGAGGAGTAGTTCATCTTCAATAGGTTGTGGGTGTTACCGAAAGGCATGATTGCGTTCACCTGTGCGGGAAATAAAACGGAAGAGACTCAACCCTGAGCACAGACGTCGCTGCACTAACGTTAATGGCGAGCTGAGAGAGAAGAGAAAGCAAGCACGGAGGATTTAAGCAGGCTTTACTTGACGTACCGGTTCATAAGCACGCTATCCACAGTAGTCAACATTCAGTTCACTATCGAAATGGTCATTTAAATGCCGGTAATCCTGTATTTAAAAATGCGATTACATTCAACCACTATAAATACCCATCCAACAAGCTTAAAGCCATTTGACGCTTGCGTCATACCAGTAAACCACCCCTTTATACCAAAGGGTTAAGTGGACGTGGTTAAGGGAGACTGACAGGTAAGAAAATGGGGCGCAGTGAGACCGTTGTGCCAAGCTGTATGTCTGCAAACGCAAACGAATGCGTAATGCGCAACAGACGACGACATCAAGACCTTGCAGGAATACCGAGGAAAATACAAGGTCGTTGCTAGAACTGCGTTATAATTCAGCTGTGGAGAGCCCTTATAACCCCCAGTTTCACTCTAGCCTCGATTTAAGATATCAAGTTGTGCAATGTGCTTCAGACCGATTTACACGATTAACACATTCTTATACTTATCCTTGTTGCACTGCAGGGTCGACGCTAAAATGGAACAAAAATGACTTTGCATGCAATAGTAATAAGTGACAAAAAGCTTGTGTGGAAAAAATACGATTAATAATACTAAAATCAATTTTCATTTTAAACCATTAATCATGCATTGGTCGTGCATATTGTTTTGAGTGTCGTATTATCTGAAAAAGGTGCCACTCCACATAGAAATTAGTAGACTGACATTCAGTCGCATGAAAACAAACAAAAATCCTACCTTCTTAAGCGATTCTTTGGGAAAAGAGGCAAAAATCCGTTTCGACCCAGGAATGAACACACCAATGCTAATTCTGGTGTCCGTATTAAGAGTCCTTGGATGGTTTTTATATACCAGAAGAGCTCGAGTCTGATTGGTTGCTATTTGAGGTCCATTCATTCTATTGGAGAAAAACTAAACACCATCACATAGACGACACTAGCAATTTAGCAGCTTCCATAGACCATATAAATATATTTTTACCTTGATCCTAAATTCCGAATCGCAGCGGTTAATCGCTGGTAAGAATTAAACCAAGTTGAGTACAATATATCTAGATTTATACATGCAGATATCTGAATTTATAATCAATGAATAGTCATATTTACAAAGCTATTTCAAATGTAATATAGAAGTTTGAATTGCAATTTATATTCATCAAATCATGTTTAACCGAAACTAAATATACTCATAAGTTGATGTAACATCTGAAATAATTGTTTGCACTCATTTTGTCATATCCAGTTAAACATTTATTTCTTTGTCGCATTGCCATGCCATAGATAATACAAAAATCAAAAGCACAAAGCGACTAGCGTTTTTGAACATCATCATCATCACCAAGGTTCTTGATGACAGATACATTGTGTAACACCCCTTAACCAAATACACTGACAATATAGTGTTGCAAATGTCTTTTATCGATATGTATTGCAACAGTTCCTTGAAAATATGAAATCTCACGCTCACAATGAAAGGTACATATTGGTCTGTATTCTGCAACCTTGGATTTCTAAGCGTCATCAACTAGAGACGGAATCACAGTCGTCCACGCGCACGTCGTTTTATTCCGCTGCACCTACTCTCGTGCTAGCATCATTACGAAGGTAAGTAACAGTCTGTTATGTATTTTTACTTAAATGAAAGCTATACAATTCCATGATTTAGAAAATAAGATATTGAGGGATACTGATTTGATTATGTTATGATGTGTTCAGTTGGAAGGAAGTGATGGTGACTTTTCTCTTCACATCGCTGACTTCTTTTGGCAAATGGTAATCAAACCACGATGAATTGACTGCAATAGAACTGATAGAATAACACTTAGAGGGAAGTGAGACATTTGTAAAATATAGAAGTATAATAGAATTTCGGGCGATGATATGAATGAGAGAAAAAAGGACACTTATTTTCATCTGTGTCTTCCTTTAATTGTATGTGGACATCTCACTGACAAATAGCCATAGCCATCAATTAAATAAACCAAATAACCATAGAAAATCGACGGTTCCCGGTAAACCCCAGCCTCTCATCTTCGCTACATTATCACTCTCATGTCAACCGTATTTGAGGTGTGCTTCTGTACAAAAAAAAAACCCTTTTTTATTTGAGGAAAATGACCGACTGTCATTTGGAGTTGTTGACATCCATATCAGATGAACCTTGTATGGATGGTAGCTATTATACTGTAGCCCGATTTTAGGGGACTAAAAGTATCTGGAAGATTGGCAGCTCAAATGTTTCTTGGACAGGTGTGTTTCATTGGTAGTCACTTCAACAGAGGTTCAAAAGCGTGTAGACTTGATTGTATGAACTGTGTCACTGAACATTCCAGCTCTGTTTCCAGGGTAAAACGTACTGTAATAGACGGTCAGAAGTTGTAGCTGGCTGAGAAGAGACTAACAGATCACCCTCTTCTTCAAACTCTGCAACAACAAAATGTGCAAAATTTGCACTGGATGTGGGTAGGGTCCTTCCTGTCCAATGACAGAACATGCTTCCTATCCAGCTGCATAAATCTCAGTTAATAGTATCCGTTTTATATTCATCTGTATGCACTTATGCAGATTGCAGTCTTTCAATACTGTACATTTTCTAAGAAACGGTAGCTAGCTATGTTCAGAAATTGGATTCAGGAACCCCCTTGAAAGTTATAAAAATGTTGTAAATTACACATGATACATTTCCAGTCAGTATGTTTTGTGTTATAATTAACTCATATGCTATGACAGTACATTTTCAAAGCCAAAACTGATCAGTTGTCTGCAGATATTTTGAATAAACCACTGAAATATTCTGCTGGCATGAGTATTCAAACACCTGTGCTCTGGAAGCTTCAGGCATACACAGATGGAAAAACAATCCCCTTAGAAGGACACAATTGCCTCTTAATCAGACATAATTAGCCCCTACCTGTAAATCATGAAAGAAAGAAAAATCTGGATAAAACCCCACAGTCACCATCTGGAGATAGAGACTGGTGAGGGAATCCATGGGAAAGCCAGCCATGGCTTTGAAGGAGCTGTAGAGTTCATTGACTGAAAGTAGAATAAAGGTGCACCAGTCAACAATATCAAGAGCTCTGAATAAAAGTGGCCTGCATGGGAGGGTGGCAAAAACGAAGCCATTATTCATGAAGATTCATGTCAAAGCCATGCAGAATGTGCCAGAAAGCATGAGAGTGAGCCGCCTAAGTTTTGGAACAGTGTCATGTGGTCAGATGAGATGAAGAAAGAGCTTTATGGCAGAAATTCAAAGTGCTGTGTGCGGCGCAACCTAGCGCTGCCCATGTCTCACGAAGCAGCATTGCTACAGTGAAGTATGGGGGTGGGGGCGTCATGCTGTGCAGATGCTTTTTATCAGCAGGGACTGGGCATCTTGTTAAAACTGAAGGAAGAATGGACAGAAAAAAATACAGGCTAATAGTGCTAAGAGAACCTGCCTCAGTCTGCTACGAAACTCAAGCTCGGGTGGAAGTCCACCTTTCAGCGGGACACGGATCCTAAGTGCAAGGCCAAAGCATCATGGGAGTGGCTGTAAAGAAAGATGTGAATGTCCTTCAGTGGCCTGGTCAAAGTGCTGACCTCAATCCCATTTTCAGCTGTGCCACTGTTTGAAAATTGCTGTCCACAAACATCATCAAAGATACCTGAACCACCTGAAGCAACTCTGCTGTGAAGAATGGGAGAAAATCATTCCTGCATAGTGTGCAAAGCTGTACGCTTAACCCCAAAAGACTTAATGCTGTTGTTGCAGCAAGCTGTGGCTCTATCAAATATTATTGTGTTTTGTATCATTTTCTTCTGTGGCTTAATACTGACAGAGGCCTGCTGGTGGTCACCTTGAAAACCCAGCTCCCACAGTTAGCATGGCAGTTAAGGAATCATGTGATATTCCCAGGCTTGTGTATTATACTACTAGTTGCTAACAAAACATTTTGTTATTAATGCTTTTTGTGTATTTCTGACACTGAATTCAAGGGCATGGTTCTCCTCCTGAACAGTGGTTCTGTGGCTCAAGCTCACGGTCACCTGGCTTAATTTAGCATAGTAATTGATCCAATTATATAATTAAGTGCTCCGAAACACTGTTCTGGCAGTCCAGGACCAAGGTTATCTGCTCCTCCAAAAACATATCTCATTTACCTCCTTTTTTATTGTATAAAGTAAAAGAGATGGAGTTATAATTATTAATATTCATTTTACATTACATTTTTGTCATTTAGCTGACACTTTTATCCAAAGCGACTTACAGTTGATTGGGCTAGCCGGGGCCAGTTTCCTCTGGGAGCAATGTGGGGTTAAGGGCCTTGCTCAGGGGCCCAGCAACATGTAAATGTATTAATGTAAAGTAACATGGAAGGCCGCTTGATAACCAAGTGTTAAGGTAACAACTTAAATAACCAAATGCTAGCCTCCACAGCTGGAACTCAGGGTGACTGATCTTGGTTTTTAGGTAGTGGTATGTAACGGTTGAGATGTGTTAGCAGTGCATTTCTTGGAACTTCTGGGAAGACCTGGCAATTTTTATTGCTCCAAGCTGTTTCCACATGCTGCCTCAAGTAGAATTAAGCAGTGATGCAGTGAACTAGTGCTCTCAACATCAGTCGCTCTACATTATTCTTCTCCCTTATATGGCCGCCCAGACTCCTGCTGTATTTGATGAAAGTAGCAGGGAATGGGACAGAAACCGCTGACCTCAAACCCCCAGAAGTGGAGCAGTCAGTGAGACCAGGTCACTGGACTCCTTAAGATTGGGAAACTGTGGGTTTCTGTGTGTGTGTGTGTGTGTGTGTGTGTGTGTGTGTGTGTGTGTGTGTGTGTGTGTGTGTGTGTGTGTGTGTGCATGGAGTGCAATGGAGCTGAGGAGGCGGGACGGGTGTGTTGGAGGTAGACATGGCTCACCCTGCAGAGTCCACTATGGGTCTGCCGCAAGGTTGGGTCACATGCTGCATGGGCTGAGCCCATTGACTGACCCTATGGGCTGAGTCCCACACCCTGCAACACCAAGGTCACATTCAAATTCAAATGGTCAGCGGGGGGTAGTGTTGTTGTTGGCAGGCTCTCCTGAAATCAACGACCACCTCCTTCATTTTTCCAATGTTTAGGGAGAGGTTGTTATCCTTGCACCAACTTTCCAGATCTCACACCCCTTCATCGTCGTTGTTGATGGGGCCCACCACTGTTGTGTCATCAGCGAAGTTGATGATGTGGTTAGAACTGGATCTTGTAGTGCAGTCATGGGTCAGCAGCGTGAACAGCAGTGGGCTGAGCACACAGCCCTGGGGAGCTCCAGTGCTCAGTGTGATGGTGGCTGAGTGTCTGCTGCCGATCCGGACCGACTGTGGTCTCCCTGTGAGGAAGTCCAGGACCCAGTTGCAGGAGGGAGGTGTTGAGGCCCAGGAGGCTTAGCTTTTCCATGTGCTGCTGTGGGATGATGGTGTTGAATGCTGAGCATTCTATGAACAGCATTCTGGCATAACTGTCCTTGTTGTCCAGGTGTGTCAGGACCAGGTGCAGAGCCAGGGATACAGCAACGTCTGTGGATCTGTTGGAGTGGTGGGCAAACTGGAGAGGGTCCAGCGTAGGTGGGAGGAAGGATTTGATGGGCTGCATGACTGAAGTTTTGAAGCACTTCATCACAATCGGAGTCAGTGCTACTGGGCGATAGTCATTGCATGTTACTTCACTGACACCTGCTGATGTATGCAGTCACTGTGTCTGCATACGTATGGTTGCTGTAGGTGGCTGCCTCCTTGAAAATGTTCCAGTCTGTTCTCTCAAAACAGTCCTGTAGTGGTAAAGTGCCCCCCCTCGGGCTACACTCTTATCTGCTTTTAAACCGGTTTGACCCGTTTCACCCTCGGTCTGTAAGCGGGCATTAACATAACAGAGATGTGGTCAGAGAGGCCAGTGGAGGCGGGGGATGACCTTGTATGCTACTTTTTGGTTTGTGTACACCATATCCAGTATGGTGCATCCTTAGCTTTAGCACTTTAGCACTTAATAACAATTGCTGTGAATTCCCTTGGTGGATAGTATGGCCTGCATCTCACAATCATAAACTCCAGTAGTGATGAACATTGTATGGAGACAAGTACAGCCTCCTGACACCATGCTTTGTTGATGTAAACACACAGGCTACCCTCGCGAGTCATATTTAGAGTTAGCCCAGCTCAGCCCATATTAACCCTATGGGCTGAGCCCCACACTCTGCAAAGCCAAGGCCATATGAACCCTATGGGCTGAGCCCCACACTCTGCAAAGCCAAGGCTATATTAACCCTATGGGCTGAGCCCCACAGTCTGCAAAGCCAAGGCCATATTAACCCTATGGGCTGAGCCCACACTGCAAAGCCAAGGCCATATTAACCCTATGGGCTGAGCCCCACACTCTGCAAACTCTGCCAAGGCCATATTAACCCTATGGGCTGAGCCCCACACTCTGCAAAGCCAAGGCCATATTAACCCTATGGGCTGAGCCCCACACTCTGCAAAGCCAAGGCCATATTAACCCTATGGGCTGAGCCCCACACTCTGCAAAGCCAAGGCCATATGAACCCTATGGGCTGAGCCCCACACTCTGCAAAGCCAAGGCCATATTAACCCTATGGGCTGAGCCCCACATTCTGCAAAGCCAAGGCCATATTAACCCTATGGGCTGAGCCCCACACTCTGCAAAGCCAAGGCCGTATGAACCCTATGGGCTGAGCCCCACACTCTGCAAAGCCAAGGCCATATGAACCCTATGGGCTGAGCCCCACACTCTGCAAAGCCAAGGCCATATTAACCCTATGGGCTGAGCCCCACACTCTGCAAAGCCAAGGCCATATTAACCCTATGGGCTGAGCCCCACACTCTGCAAAGCCAAGGCCATATTAACCCTATGGGCTGAGCCCCACACTCTGCAAAGCCAAGGCCATATTAACCCTATGGGCTGAGCTCCACACTCTGCAAAGCCAAGGTCATATTAACCCTATGGGCTGAGCCCCACACTCTGCAAAGCCAAGGCCATATGAACCCTATGGGCTGAGCCCCACACTCTGCAAAGCCAAGGCCATATTAACCCTATGGGCTGCACAAGCGGCAATCCAGAGCCTCAGAATCAAAGGGCCTCACATGCACAGCTGTCAATTATTATTTTATTAATTAATTTTACAAAATCAAAAAGGGCGTTTGTCATTTCAGTGTCCCCATAGTTATGATGCAATTATGAAAGGTATTTTTCCATTTCTTATATTTTTGTCTCTTGCACAGCTTGCAAGAATGTCAAATAATCAGTGCAAAAATATAATGGCACATTGTGTCCGCAATAAAATAGTTGAATATGACAGCTATAATGTGTTTGTTAGAGGCCATCCATTCACTGACATTTAAATTTAAATTATTTCATTTTCTTTCTTTATTATAATGTTTCTTGTGCCTGGTGGTGAATTGTGGCAGTACACAGTCTAGCTGCATGTTACCAAGATTTTTTAATATAATATTATATAGAATATCTTTATATTATTTTTGCATGATCATTTTAGTGGACAATCAATCTTTCAGTTTGACAAACTTTCAGCTTGGCAATATTGCAGTCCATCCATATTTCATTAGCAATATTCTACACTGTGAACTAACAGGCTTCAAATCCATATAATGTACTACTTGGCCCAATATTGTTGCAATACCCCTACTTTACTGTCATAAAAGCTGTGGGTGTGCTTTAACGGGGGCAATGTTGATGCATAATTCAGTGTTTCCTTTTAACATTTATTGTAACTCATTTACCATTATAGTTGCATTGACATGATAGAGATTTGTGTAAACAAGGTGTAATTAATGTGTTTAACAAAATATGGAATCGATTAATCTGTCAATAGAATTGCACAGTTCTTAAGACCTCAAAAGTTTGATTGATTCAGGGTAGAGAATGGATTAATTTGGCCCTGTCCCTTTCTAGCACTTTATCCTCCTTTCTTGCCCTTCTCAGTGTGGTCCCGGGAAATAATATTTGTTTTCTTGAAAATTTTCTGCTTCTGTCAGGCCTTCATTATCGGCCTTGCTAATTGTAAGGACAATTTTTTCAGTCTTATATTTTCCTGTCAGTCAGTCAGTCAGGTGCTCGTAATATGTAATGTGGTGTCCATATGGAGTGAGGAGTAGTAGTAAGGGAGGAACAGCGCTGACACCCAGCTGTGTGTCTGGGTGGGACGGGCTGTCCAGTGGAGATCAGCTGACTTGGCCCCAGAACAAAGAGAAATGTCACCCCCCGTCACTAGGAGAGAGCAGGCGAGTGGGTCCTTCAAAGCGCCCATTGACGAGCTGATGAACAAGGGAGAAAGTCCCCCTCTCCTTCCGTCTCTCACTGCAGCCAAGGGCGACCTGTATACCCCAGCTGACCCCATGCTGTGGGTCACCAGCCACGCCAGCATTCCTCTCGGCTGGTTAGCATCCTTTCCACATGGTTAGGCCTCTGATTGGCTCATGAGTGCATAGTAATGCTTAGAGCCATTGTGACATCATCACACCGCTCAGTTCCATTGTGATGTCCCACTGCCCAAAACCATTATGACACACTTCTCAGTATTGTGACAACGTGCCTTTCTGGACTGTTGTAACACCAAGCTCTTGAACCTGAGCACTGTTTACCCCTCAAATTTTTGGGCTGCTCTTTGTAAAAGTGTCATTTCCCAGCCTCTGTGAAATGAATAGTATCAAAGTTATTTATCATTAGAGTATTGCCTTCCAGTGAATGTTGTACAAACGATATATTTGTGTTTGCTGTCACTGAGGTAATGCATTTCCCCATTCTTCCCTCTTCATTTTTCACTTCTCAGCCGCCTACTTAGTCTGGAGCATAACTGTACTTTTATTTGCAGTTTTTTAATGCAAATTGTGAAAAAGAGGAGTTATGGTGAATTGTTTAGTTATTATCAATATTATTGTTAAAACGATTAAGGTTTCTAGTCTGACATATTCATAATAGATTAGATTATACTTTGTCAGATTTGTCTGAAATTCCATCACTGCCTTGTGGTTACTCATTTCTCTTCATCACAATCTATATGACCTTCACAGTATTATCTGTAGGAAATCACAGGGGGTATACTGTGACTTATAGGGTGGCTGTATAAGCAGTGAAACAAAACCAGTGAGGCTGGAACAGGCCCTGTCACACTATGTACTAAAGAGGACTGGGCCGTTACAGATGTGCAGCTTTAGGAAAATCTGCTGCATGCACTTTGGGCTCAGTTGCCCCTCCTCCCTCTGGTGCAGGTTGAAAGTAGGTGTGTCACCATGTCATTGGCTGGTGGGAGGGTTATGTGTGATGGTGCAGCGGAAGCCCGCCCCTTTGAATGTTTCTGCACCAGGATGCAGAGAGTCGAACCTGGCCTGCTACGAGGTACAGTTTATCACAGTGCTGCACTGCAGCCCTGCTATTATTGCCAGAAGCCTAATGCACAACACCTAAAGACCTGCACTGATTCAATAAAACGTGTCCCCAGCCTGCAGTCACGGCAGCAGACAGAACACCTGTCACACCCATGGAAGGGACTAGCTTCTGCTAGCTCTGTCAGGGGCAAAACTAACGTGCCATTTTGTGCTAAGCTGGGTGGGGGTAGTGGGGTGGTGGGGGATGGATTTAGTAGCCTCACGTGCACAGTGCCACCTGTCACTGCAAGCGTTGCCAGGTCCATCTTATCACTGTCTACAAGGAGAGCGAGCGCCCTGGTAGAAAACCTGAAATTTGATAAGATTTTGGACATGTGTGCAAGTCCTCGGCACTGCTTCCAAGGATTATGTTCTTAAACCACGGAAGAGTGATTACCATCAACGGTCCTTGGTGAACAATGGATCAGGAAAACTTAAGTGATTTAATGATTAAGTAAAACGGTGACAAATACAACCATCCTGAAAGTGCCAGGGATCCATGTGGGACACCACCCCACCCATGAACAGCTCTTCTCCCTCTCAGAGATGGCAGTTTGTGCCGATGTTGTCTTTACGACACTCCCAAGTCATTGCCATTCTCAGAACATTATTTAAACACCACAGGCATCAGACGTTCATCTGCCTCGTCATCAGATGTGGCTGTGGCTGCATCTGTCTCATGTATGTTCAGAATCCTAAGTCTAATATCAAATTTAGGTCCTCACCCCCCAAAAGTAATGTTTCCGGCTGCATATCCTAGAGGTGACCCAATGCGTTCTCCCTGCTGGCTTGCTGCAGCTCGCATTCCTGCTACCAGGTGAGGGACAGAGAGGTTGGCAGACCCGCTCAAGGTCTGGCACACAGGCTACAGTCACATTAGCTATCAGTCGACAAGTGCCCCAGATAGATGGGTATCGAGGAAACTTGGCTGAGCACAGGAAGTGTTGAAATCAGATGTACAGGCAGTGACTTTGGGGCTCAGCAGGACGTCAACAGAGGTACTGAACGGAGCAGGTCCACTCTGTTACAGGAAGGACCCTGGTGGGATGCCTTGTAGCTCCGCCCTCTGAAGGGCTTAAAATGGTTGCTCATGGACACCGCAGCTTGGAACGCACCATGAAGCAAGCGGGGCTAGCCTGTCCTCCTTTTCCCCTGCTCCTGCATTCTAGTCAGCAGCATGGGCGCCTGGAGTGTCTGTTTAATTTTTAATCATCTGCATGAATTAGGGCCAGTGCTGTGGGGGCTTCAATGAACCTGAATAATGAATCCCTCCCCCACTCCCCACTCCTCACCTCCTACACCCTCTCTCCATCTTTCTCTGGATGGTGGGGGTGCTTTAGGGTGTGGTTATTTCCAGGCACACCTTTGTTGGGGAGAGAACAGTATGTTTAGTGGCACTGGGGTGGGATCAGAGTTGGATCTGTACAGCAGAGGTGTCAAAATCTATTCCACAAGGGCTTCTGCTATCATTCTATCCAATTACTCAGACTTAATTGCTGTTTTTTAGTTAATTAACTGTGTGTATATATTACAGCTCTTGCATTTTCTTTCTAGAAACATTGCAGTAATGTTATTATTAAAATTGAAAATCAGGAATTGTATTAATTTATGATGTTGCACTTAAATGAATAAAAAGATTTGGTCACCAAAGGAATATCAGTATGCGGGTTTGTGGTCAAGACTGGATTTTACAGACCTGTTGAGAAACAGACTTGAGCAGGCTGCCCTCGTGGGACAGCAGTGGTTGAAACGGAATATTTTGACTGAGCAGCAGACGGAAGATGCTCCTCAAAAGCAGCTGCAGAGATGTTAATCAGCGATTCAGAGGCGCGCCGCAGACCAGCGGATGTGAGTCAGGGGCTGAGATTGAGCTGCTATATCTCCCCCCCGCCCCTCGTCGCCACCCCCTCACCCCGCTCAGCCCCCACCCACAGCCTTAGTGTTCTCTGCTGCAGTGGCATTAGCATTTTGTTAAGTAGGCTTCACTTTGGATGACAATGAGACCAGATGTGCTGAAAATGAGCATGGCCTCCTCTTACGTTGAACAATATACTGGTTTAAAAAAAAGAGAGAAATATAAATGCTACAGCCAAGACTCTGCCGTTTTTGTTTTAAATTTGCAGTTCCAGTTTAATTTGAAGTGGAGCACAAATTATGCACACATAAAAAAGGGATTAAGATGTACACTGTGGTGTGGCAAGAAACCAGACCTGTTTAGAATGAGCACAGCGGAGATGCTCATCCCTGCCAGCAACAAAAGTAGAAAGCAGACAAATCTACATTGGGCAGAACAATAACAACAATTAACAAACCTGCCACAGGGCAGTTCGATTGGTCTGCTGCAACAAGGGCATGACATGAGGTCATCCAGGCTGTTGGCCTGGTGTGGACGCATACAGATTATGACAGCGTGACCGCAACAGTGCATTTTCTTTTAAAACCTTTTCATCACAGGATAATCCGCCGAAAATTTAAAATGACATATGTTATGTTCTTAGATCACACGTTGCCTGTGTTGTTGGAGGAAGGTGAAGTCAACATGTGCTTGGTTCACATGACTGCTGGTGCCCGGGTTGGCCAGGAGTGGCTGCTAGAGAGTTCACTGGGTTAGTTCTTTCCTTTTCCCAGAGAGACTGAGGCAACTATTGCCTCACTATTGTGGTTGTCTGACTGTGGGTGGTAATGGCACAGCTGGGACTCAAACACCCAGTCGCAGTGCTCTCAGCTGCATTACAAACGTGTGCCTCTACTAAGCCAGTCCCCGCAAGGCCCTCCACTGATTTAACTTTCACCATGATCTGTGAAATCCCTTTCTGTGTCATCGGTCCACTAACTCCTCAGCCTGTTTTATATTGCCTCCAGCCATATAAAATAGTGATTCGTTAGCATAATCGTTTGCACTGTAATCTATGGTCATATATTGAGCAGATAATTCATGAGATGCCAAACCCAAGGGAGAAACCTCAGTAAATATTGGTTTGGTCTGTGAAACAGAATTTGAGGGAGTGATTCTTTCTTTTAATCTCAAGTAATTATTGTCATTTCCCCAAAATAAGTATTATTAGATAATAATAATAATTATTATTAGGAACATTTTGTATTTATAAAAAATCATTGATCATGAGATTCTCGATAATATGAGTTCTGTGGTGAGCTGATTGCTGTTGCTGTAGTGAGAGAAGTTGCCCTGCCAGGTTCCCATATTGAAGACCTAGCCTGATGGGAGTGTGACCTCTGATCCTCCTCTCTTTGAGCTGCTGTCACACCACTCCGTAGCTGCATATCTGCAAATGTTAAATTGCTGTTTCAGATCTCCTGGGTTCAGGTTCTATTTTGAACCATACAAAAGAGGTAAGCAAACCCATATTAGGTGAAATGATTGTGCTCTTTGTGTCTCAGTAATGGGCATGGCAAAAAAACCTAAAAACTGCATACTGTATGATATTTTGGATCATGCCTCTTTGATATGTTGCAAAGCAACCCATGCCTCCACCACTTTGACTGACATTTTTACAATGTAATTATCTAACATTGTAAAAGGGTAACTCACAAATTCACACAGATACAAACACACACACAGGTATATATAAAGTCAGCTATAAATATAGAGATTGGCCCAAAGCACAAATCAATAATGCATTTAATCTCTGTGTGCTCCTCTCAGCTGTCTGTGAGGGAAGCGCATCACTTCCTGCTGCGGTCACCTTCACCCGTGTGCAGCTCGGCCTGCCTCCTGGGCGGTCAGCACAGAGGGGCTATTTTTGCTTCTCTAGCGTCTTAATTGATTTCTCTTCTGGGGACCTAAAGCGGAGCTGAATCCTACTTGCCTTGCCTACACAGACTGGCCTTTACTCAAGGGCTACTCCAACAGCAATCACCAGTGATTTTAGGGCCACTCCACAGGACGAAGAAGAGGGATCCCACCCCCCTTCCTGTTCTGAAGCCCAGCTCCACCCCCCCCCCCAATCGTTTGACCTCATTCATCCGGTCTCATTTGCATATGAACGCATGACCAGTGTATTGGGTAAACATTGAGCCCTTTGTTGCCATGAGAACAAAAAGCGGCGCTGACGTAATGCGCAGAGCGAGGCGAGCCATGGCTCCTTCTGCTCGTCTGCTCTGCTGTCTCAGCCGGCTCTGTGGAAATGGGGACGCTCATCTGGACACTCCCAGGCATGTGAATGCTAACGTGGGTTTGCTCTGCCCCATTACAGTACATTACGTTAGGCACTTAGCAGACTCTCATTCCCTTAGCGACTTGCAATTCAAAACAACATAAGTGTATCTACAGTACTGTAAAGAAACAGGGCTTTGTTGTGCTTTCAGCTCCTCATGGAGAAGACATCTACCACCTGTGGGCTACTGTTGTGTGTTGGACACAGGCCTCGCTGACTGTAGGAATTGTTTGTCACCCTTGCAGCTCTTGGGAGTCTCTGAGCCCTTTTGGGAGTGTGTCAGTGTGCATGATGAGCGTCAGGAGTGTTATGAGTATGACAGGGATTGTGTCAAATGACTGTCCTGAATGTGCTTTTAGTCTGTCCCAGTGAGTCCCCCTCTCAACATTCTCTCACCCTGATCAAGGTCCTGTTGTAGCATGAATGGAGAGTGACAGAGAGGCCAAAGACGTCATGTCTGCTGTAACTGATGGGTATTTTAATAGTGATCGTTTGCTACTGAGTGAAAGGCAGAGGTGTACATAAACAAGCCTTCGCTCAGTCCTTTTTATTTCAAATTCAAATAAATGTGCCCAGTGTACAAAGTGCAGTTCTGGAGGCTCTTTCCCTTTATCTGTAAGGTAAATGAAAATTAAAATACAGCTCCTGTAAAGCAGCATTCAGGGCTGCAAGAAAAAGTAATTTCAGAACAGCCTTTGTACCAGGAGAGGGGGAAAAGAGAGAGAGAGGCAGAGAGAGAGAGAGCCGTAACCCTCTGATTAGATGTGCTTGTCTGGATTAAGTTTTTGGAGTTGTCTGGTTCTGAAGGTGGGGGGTGGGGAGTGGGATGGGGAGGTTGTGCGGCAGACGGGCTGTGGGCTGCAGCATGGCGTGGTGCAGCGTGGCGAGGCGGGAGGCGGGCGTGGGGAATGGGCAGTTGCCGCGCCTCTCCAGTTAGGCTCAAGGGCACCTCTGTGCTCTGCCCCACAGAGCTGGCCCTTCCTGTCCTGGCTTTGAAACTCCCCGAGGAGAGATTACAGAGTACCTCGAGGTTTTTCCATAAAAAAAGTGGGACACTTATTCTTCAGGCTAGACTTACTGAAGGCTTTAACATGTCCAAAACCATTATTTTCAGCAGTTCTATTCATAAACACAGTCACTTGTATGTGAAAAATAATTTTTATTCGGGGAAAACAACATATAAACTTGTTCTTTAGCATGGTGGGTCAGTGTTAGTATCAGAGTAACAAGACACTAGTAGTACAACAGAGAAGGTGCGCAGAAGGCATAATTATATCCAGTAACTTAACAAAGCTGATGACTTAATGACTGCCTTTCACATTACATACTTTCTGGTACAGTGCAACTCTGTCCTCTTTCAGTTCTGGATACTGCTGTTAAATAGTCCTTATCTTTAAATGAATCTTACATTGAAGTCTGTCGGGTATAGACTCTACCGTCCCTTTCCCCTCATCCCTGAAACAACCACGCTGTGACACCGACAGTCTACCGTCTAGACCCCTTTCCGTCACCCCTCTGCTTCTCCAATCTGTCAGTCCACAAGTCTTGGCAGGGCTCCCCATACATGGGCCACTCCTAGATAAGCAATGCCCTTAGATTCAGGGAGGTTTGGTTTTTGCTGGTACCCAGCACTTGTTGATCAGTATAAGTGGTCAATTCCACATTTGTATGCACAGTGCATAGTTTCACTGGCCTGAACTCTTTGCTGACATAAGTCGGAAGCAAAAGCCAGCAGACCACGTAGGCACCCAAAACCACGGTTATCCATCTTTGATCTACCATGCTCCGACTGGACATATTTGCATTGTTGCCCTGGATACGATGCAGCATTCTGTATCTGAATATGTTGTGTATATTGTGTTGCGGGACCTTCCAATGCCAGCAGGGCCCTGCTGACAGTGCTACGCTCCTGCCTGGCACTTTGCCTGGTCCACTGGCTCCTCCTAATGGGCACAGCCATTTGAGTGATCCTGTGTTTCCGTTCCAGTGTGTTATAACCTCTTCTCTGATGTTGGCCAGTCTATGCTGCCTGTGGGGCTGGGTCGCCTGGAGAGAAGCAGATTTGATTGCAGTATTGTGCTGGCTGATATAGCTGTTGTGTGCACTTCAGGCAATCCAACTCCAGTCCTGGAGGGCCAAAGTGGCCTGCCCAACAGTCATTGTTAAGCACCGTTTGGGCATTTTTCTAGCTTTTCCCCCTTTCTAATGGAGTCACTCGCCATCTTATATTCTGCCTTTGGTAGAGAAAGGACAGGAGATATGTTTTATTGTGCTTCTGGAATGTGAAATCTGAGAACATTTAATAGAGCTGTACAGGAGTTCTGAGTGGAGTCTGAACTTCCTGTTTTCAGAGCCAATCAGAGTGATTGATAGGGCAGTGTTGATCGTAGTTACACTGCAGTTCTCTGCGTGTCGGGCCTCGCCCTTGTGACATCATCATGAGAGACACAGTCCATTGGGCTGGGACTTGTCTTCACAGCAAGGCAAAACTCTTCCCCACTTAGTGAATTGCAATGGGAGATTCTGAGCAGGGCTGAGGTCAAAATGATGATCTCGGAGAGAAGTTCCAAGCCCACAGGCATTTGGCCAAGAGTAGCCCTGGAAGAAGGAGTGACCTGTGAGTTCCCTCACCGTATGACATGATCCCTCAGCCGAATGATCATCCAGTCACGCCACCAGATGCTCCAAACCAAACCAGGAGCACCGCCCAAGCAGCAGACCACCATCAACAGTCATACGGTCTTTTCATAATAATCTCTCCATATTTTGTTTATGATAATGGTAAATAAATATTTTTGTGTCACTGGTTCTGTTTGTCTTTATCTTACTTTATTTTTGTTATTTTATTTTATACGTGAGCTCAGAAGCTGATTATTAATTGACTCAAATGGGGAAAAACATAGTTTGACAGTGTGGTGGAAAGCTTAAAGCCCTGTCTAATAGTCATCACCATGACATAGTGTTTATGCCCTTGGATTAATTTTAGCCAGACATGATTTAGGGGAAGCAGTGAATCAGGTAGTCAGCTGGAGCATTTCCAAATGTTGGTATTGTATACATTTTCAGTTCTCATTGCAGTCTTGAATTTTTCTTCTTTTTTCTTCTTTTTTCCTGAACATATACAGTATTGTATTATTTTTCCTGTTCAGTTTTGCTGACCATCTGCAAGCTATTGTAACGGAACTCAAAGAGTAATCCTTCAGATGTTTAATTAATGTTTATTTTATGAAATATTTTGTAAATTAGAACAGTATCTTTAATATTGTTTTAAATGTATGACATTGTAAGCATTGTATTTACTGTTGAGTCCATTTGAATTCTCTCTCACACAAACATTTGTAACATTGTCCTGAGGGTGTATGGTCTTTATTCATGGCGGCTCCTCGGGCCGTTGTTCTCGAAGATCGTTTGTTCTGCTTGGCTGCTGAGTTCATGTTGCTGGGAGAAAAAGCCCTTCCTCGCTCTGAACCTCTTTTGTGCTCAAGGTGGTCACAACACTGCAACGCTACCATGGAAACGCACTAATACTTTGTACGTGTGATTGGTGTTTGATTTTTTTTTTTGCCTGTTTGCTGTTTTTCTTTTTCTTGAGCCAGCTGTAAGATTTTTGTTTTTGAAATGTTAATAAAAAACAAACTTTTGACTTAAAGTAATGAAGTGGGCCACTGAGGAGTCACACTTTGGGTGTGAAGATGTGAAGTGAAGATGGGTGTGCAGGTAATGGACTGAAAGTGAAAACTGCTGGATTTGTTAACCATCATGACTTGGGTAAATCTGCATATGAGTTATTATGCTCTTTTTTCACAGCATGGCTGTTCTGTAGGTTTGCAGTGTCATCAGACTCATGGAGCAGGTGATGCCAGTCTAGACAGTCCCATCCCTCCTGCTCTTTCCATCTCTGCTGCTCTCTCATGTGCACCCTTTCACCTATTCTAGTACAGTTTGTTATAGAATCCTTCATCTATTTCACACAGCGAACATACAGCACTAGTAATTGTAGTAATAAGGGGAATACAAATTTCCTCAGGGAAATTGAGGTGTCACTTGTTTTGTTTTCTTTCATATTGTAATATTGCCATAGCTCCCTCTTATTCCATTGGTTTAGCTGACAGTTAAATGATGAGTGAAAAGGCTCTTCTCTCTCTTCTCTCCCTCTGTTTTCTCAAACACACTTCTGTGTCCAGCTCTTCATTTTCTTTGGTCTTGATCTTGGCTGTGCTGTAAATCTTTTGAAGGCTCTCTAAAGGCCCACATCCGTCACCATAGTTTCTGTGCGGAATGTTAAGCAGGGGCTGTGTGCTTCTCCTCGCGCTGTCCTCAGCTAACCCCCCCAAAACAGGTCAAGGGCTGGGCCTCCCAGGCCATGATCGATCGGGGTCATCATGGAAGCAGTGTTCTCATTAATTGTGGCCTGTTCCAGAGTTTAATAATGTTTGACTGTGAGGACCTCAGGCTCAGGACAAGTGCTTTGACCCCATGTACTGATATAGTGTTATAGTGGGGGAATGTGGTTTCACAGGCCGTGATAGACCGAGCCACAATAAGCTGTCTATAACTGACTGCTTTGAACCAGTCAAAGTGTCTCGCTCTCCACACATAAACCATAGTGACTGGATCACCTCAATCAGGTATCAATAGTAGTTGGAAGCTACAGCAGTTTTTGTGGTGTCATGAAATGTGACTTTCCCATCACTAATCTATAGCATTACATATTTACATGCCAAACAGCATCACAGGGGAGTCTTACAGAGGTCATACTGTACTTGTGGTCTACAAATTCATATTTGTGTTGATAATGTTTGGGTTGTTGTATGTGTGTGACTATTTTTGATATCAGTTATGCCTTGCAGTATGTAGGACCAGCAGAGGTTGACTGCTGAGGTTGATTCCTGGCCAATGAACTTCCTACTAACGGCCACGTGAGGAAGTTTTTATTCATGGCAGAGATTTGAGCTTGCCTTCCAGTTGGCAGGCCGGTTCCATTTGACAACGAGCCATGGTGAGATGTGTATTTGTGGGTGTGTGTGTGTGTGAGAGTGTGTGTGTGTGTGTTTATCACTGTTGAAGTTCATGACCTGGGCAGCTGGGGCAGCGGTGGGGGGTGAGTGTTTCCGTTATGGCGTGAGAGTCCCTGCCCGGTCTGTTGGCTTTGGCGTTGGTGTTGCAGCGTTGCGTGTGAAAAGCTTAATTGCAAGCCTCAGGAAAACATGGGCTCTCCCCACCAATGCCCAACTGTTACACGGCTGGTGTGCTTCATGCAGACTTCCCCCATGGTTGCCTGGGTGTGGAGGTGGGTGTACACCAGTTTCAGACTATGACCCACTCAGCACCACTCCCTCCCCTACCACGAGCAGGCCTATCCACAGATGTGACACCCATCCTGCCTTGCAAAAGGCCAATCTTTTGTGCTGATTTATGCCAATCTTTGGTCTGATGTATGCCAATCTTTTTTGGGCTGATTTTTGCCCTTTGCAAGGATACAAATCAGACCAAAAATAAGTGGGTTTTGTATTAATGCATTCATTGGACTGTGAAATTCTCTCTGGCCCTGACTTAATTGGGCTCATCATTAAGTTATTTTGTGTAGGGCCAGGTCAGAACCAGGTCTGGATCTCTCCTGCTATTACTCTCCTAAGGGCAGTGAGTCTCAGAATGACACAGCTGCTGAGTTTTTAGGAACTGACTAATAATTCCTAACCAATCACATCACGTAGTGAAGGTTTGTAAAGTGAAGGCAGCAAATCAAACTGTGCAATCGTCACACTTTGGTGAATTGGCCTCTGAAACTATAATCAGTCTAAGCCAGCATGTCCTTGGCATGGCAGATTGTAAAGTAATCTCTGTTACCAGACAGTATGACAGTGTGACAGGGATGACTTCAGATCTATTGAGATCTTTATATCTGGGTTCCAAGAAAACGGGCATAGATAAGTTTTGGCTTGGAGACATCACTTACCTGCGTTTGAATGAGACCACCTGATTGGATGATTTTGTCATTGTGTGTTGCAGTTTCCCAGGGTCAGTATTTGAAAGGTTCTGTGATGGTAGCTGAGGTGTGGTCACTTCTCTGCGCTCCAGACTGGAACATGTTTTTCGAGCGATAGGGAGGTACCGTCTGAAAGCATAGTGGAGAAATTAAAAAAGGATGCAAGAACCATTACTTTGAATAAAAAATTGAATTCAGTGAAGTGCCTACAGGGTACATTTACAGTGTCACTTTTCAGCTCCATATTTGTACTCACCTACTGGGCATTAGACTGTGAGTGTAGAACAGAGAAGCCTCCAAGCATGTATAAAGCACCAACACAATTTCACATATTTACTGTTTCACTTTTTTCCTCTCCTGCTTCACTTAACTGTTAGTGTCATAGTTTGATGCTCTGTGCAATTTCTGTTTATTTCTGAAAGAGCAGTTAGCGCTGGTAGGGCTGGTAAAACGATTAGCATCAAAAGAGCATTTAGCGCTCTTACGTTTATAGTGTTATTAGGGCAGAAAGAGCATTTAATTTTTATAGAGTTGTCAGTGCTGGTAAAGCTGTTAGCTCTGAAAGAGCAGCTAGCACTGCTGGAGCTGTTAGCGCCATTCAGACTGCGCCCCACATTTCTGCTGTGTCATGGTGGCAGAACCTATTCAGCACAGAGGATATCTATCACTCTGTGAAAGTCGGGGACCTTGTTCATTCAGGTTTTCAGGATCCTGCATTTGTCTTGATTGCCTCTCCGCTCTCCTGCCACGGAACAGTCGAGGTGTCAGCCCAACGGAACGGAGCGCTTTGGCTTCGCGTTCGCGTCGCTGTTCACCATGGCAACCATCTGTGTCAGCACTTCTCCTTTCAGTGCCGTTTTGTTCGCTCTTCAAAAGCAATGTGCCCCCCGGTCCGCCCCCCACTTCCCCCCCCACCCCTCTGTCCCCTGTCCCTCCACATCGTTCTTCTCCTGCTTTGCTATAGAGACATATGAAAGGGGAAAACACAGGATTTGAAAGGCACATTGAGGGTGGAAAGTGAGGACCGTTACTGGCCTCTGGGTCTGAAGCAGGTGGCATGTGAGCGGGCTCCTGTATTATTCATAGGCCGGCCTTGTTTTAGCTCTGCGTTTTTCCCCCCATTCTGTGTGTCTTTCCCTGATGGAGGGGTGTGAGGCCGTGTTGTGTTGGTGGAGCACACCCTGGCATGGCTGCTGATAGCCTCAGCTCACTGCCACTGGACAGTGATAAAAAGGGCTCTGGGTATTTGCTGTTCGCTGCCATTTATCATTCCCCCTCCTTCCTTCCCACTCCCTCTGTCTCAGGCTGGCTGCCTCATTCTCGCATTCTCTCTATCGCTCATGTCCTTCTCTCTAACCCTTTCTCCCTAGCCTGCCTCCTTTTCTTTTTGCTTTCCCCCTGTCTCTTTCCCTCTTCTCCTCTCTGCTTCACTGTGGAGTTTTTTTTTTTTAATCTGGGGATGGCAGAAGGATGGAGGACACAGATGGCTGTGAGTGTGTGTGTGTCATTTGGGATGAGTGGGGGTGTGCCCTCGTGGGGGGTGATGTGTTGAGGAGGCAGAGGGAGGGAGGGAGGGATGGAAAGGAGGGAGTGGAGCGGAGGGAAAGGAGGGAGGGCCGGGCTTTCAGGGCTGCAGCTCTGAATCAGCGCATGCCTTGAGCCATGAATGATTTAGAGGCCGGAGATGCTGCCGCACACTGAGGGCTTCTGCTGCACCAGAACACAGTCTGCCCACCTGTCAGTCGGGGTGTGTGTGTGTGTGTAATCGGCATGTGTGTGAGGTTAGTGGTAAGGCAGTGTGTGTAGGGGTGTGAGTTTGTTGTGTGTGTTTGAAGTCAGCGGTAATGCAGTGTGTGTGTGTGTGTGTTGGGGGGGGCGTAATCCGCATGTGTGTGAGGTCAGTGGTAAGGCAGTGTGTAGGGGTGAGTGGAGAGGCAGTAGGAGCTGCAGTGGGCGGGGCAGCTGATGCTGCAGCTGCAGTGGTGCAGTTTCCCATCATTCCCCTGGATGCTTCACTCCCAGACTCCCCCCACTGTCCATGCCTCAGCTGTCCTTCCACAGTTATTGGAGGAAAAAGCCCTGGGCTACACTCAGCAGGTGGAATACATTTCTCCTACAAATATATGGACTTTTTGTTATACAATGTTAAATATATGTCAAACATTGCAATTCGTATATTACAATGTTTGAAAATTATTGTTATATGTATATTTCCCCTTGAAATGTACAATGTTCCAATAACCTTTCAGGATAAGACTTTATTATTGTGCATTGCAAATTGTGATAATGTCTGGGTTGGTGTGGATGTCTTGGTGCTGGTCAGACTGTTTGGTGAGGCAGTGTGGGTAGCAGGGGCTGCCTGTCACCCTGCAGGCAGCAGGCCGGCCGGTGAGAGTGAGAATACAGAGTTAGACTCTCACCGGGGAATGGTGGTGAGGAGGGGGAGAGGGCAGGAGAGACGTCTGCCCAGCGGTGCACGCTGTGACTCTCACCGGTAGTGTCTCTAACCGACATCCCTGCTGTGGCTCCAGCGCCATGGTAACATGAAAGATGCAGAGCCATCGCTGCTCTCGACCTCTCGATTTCAGTTTTCAACATAAGTACTGTTTTTTTTTGGAATGCATGACATATTTTCAAATGCATATTTTTCCAGAATACAAATTATTGAATGACTGACAAAAAAGGAGAAGTACAATTCTTAATAGATAATAGTAACACATCTCTCTCTCTCTCTCTCTCTCTCTCTCTCTCTCTGCAATGGTACTGATTCCCTGTGGTGAAAACACAGTAGATTGAGACAGTCCTCGACAGCGTGTGACTCAATTTTCTCTGTTCACCACCATGTGATGGGGTTATGTCCTTAAAGTTCCTCCCCTATCAGTTCCCTGAATATGAAAGATGAACTTCTGCCCACCCCCAGTCTGCATCCATCCACACACCCCACTGTATGGAAGACCATAAGAATGCTAATAACATGAACAGGCCATCCACAGTTGTCATTGACCTGCCGCCCACAGAGTTGTACTGCGTCAAGCCTGGACTTCAACACTGTTAATCATCACACTGTCGCCACCACATGATAACTACATGGTGACTATGTATTGCAGTCTCTGTGACAGTAACAAAACTTGCAAACATAAGTGGGTCAATACTTTATGAAATATCTCTCAGCTCCTCAGTTCCTGACAATTTAAACCGACTGTTGCATGTATACAACCTGATATAAGTAATCATAATTTCTTCTGTCCTGGAAAGGATTGCATACACAAAACCTCCTACCTGTATCACCTACCTTCCTTTTCCTCCAAATATCTTTACATCATCATTTTGTTTTTTGGATTTTTCAGTCTCTTTCTCTCTCTGCCTCTTCATTTTTTCCCCTCACTCTCTGCCTCCACTTCATCTCTCCCGATCTGTTCTTCCTTCTCTTTGGAGTGTCTGTTCCCTGGGACACGGAGTCAGGGAACCGAGGATTTACGCCCACCTCCCATCTGTAATAACCCACCCCCATTCTATAAAACCCATGCTGAATTTATATCCACCTGTCCCATCTTGTGTCACCTGGTTCTTTGGGCCTGAACTATCTGCAGAACTTAAGGGGGAAACAAGGAAGCATGAGACCTTAACTTTCCTGTAACTTTCCTGCAACTTTTGTGTCTTTCAGTCAATATCTCATCTCAGAAGAGAATATTTGAAAATGCCACTTTGGCTGGTCCAGATTTGTAATGCAAACCGCTGGTAACATTTTTAAGTTTCCATGCAGTGAATATGGAGCTGGCCACTACGTGCTTGCTGTTTAGAGGCTCTTCTGTAAATGCCTGGACACATAGTCATCACTGTTAAAGGACCAGGCTGCACACTCAACTCCCTGCACTCATACCGAGAATCCCTTGGCGTCTTGTTAAACCACGCTAACCCCATAAGCATCCTGTTACGTAACCAGTTATTGCTAACAGGCATGGGATCATTGCTGTTGGAAACTAAATTACTTCTCCTAACATGATAACAAGCCTAAGCAAAGATGCCCGTATTGATTATTGAAACCCCAGATTTCTCCTCTAAAAGAACCCCTAGATCAGTGTTGAAGAACATAACCCAGAGTGATTTAGTTGGACAGGCCGAAGCTTCACGAGTCAGGCTAATATGTAAGTCTAACACTATCTCCTCCCCTTGGAATAAGGCTAGCTTTACAAATAAATCAGTGATCAGTTACTACTTCTGACAAGTCACAGTCTCTTTTAGAAAGAACTCCATTTGAAGTGTAGTGGCTCCAAAGCAGGGATGTAACACACATTGCAAACTTGTGCAACGGTAGGCATGGAAGCATCTGCAACCTCAGTATTTATGAACAACAATTTTGGTCACTGTCATTCCCTGGTATTTGTGCCAAGTAGGAATGTCAGTACAGATGCTCATTTAGAAGTAGAAGTACAGTAAGAGGTGTCATTTTTTCACATAGCCCAGTGCTAGCATGGCTGATCCCCATAATCAAGATGTTAACTGCAGATCTTGAGTAGTATGGAGTCAGCATGAGTACAGCAGACACAGATGATTCAGGTCAGGGCAAGAATAAAATGCTACAGCCCCACTGGCTGTCCTGAGATAAGACTGGACACAACCTGACTGAATTTTTTCATTTATTTAATTTTTTTGTGCAGTGGGTGAAATCAAATTGCAAGCTGAAATTTGAGCAGTAACTGCAGCAGTAGGGTGGAAATCTGGTGTGTGACGTGTGAAAGGCGGTGAGGGGCGGGCTTGAGTGATGCAGAAGCAAAGTCATGTGATGTCACCTCATGGAGTAGAGAGGAAGATTGTTGTTGGGTGACATGAGACCCACCAGTGCTCAGCTGACTGGATGATGCAGCCAATCAGTGTGACTCAGTCAGGTACCAGGCCTCCTGCATTAGCATGTGTTTTTGTGTGTTTGCATGGATTTGTGTATGTTTACATATGCATGTTTCTGTTTCTCTATGTGTGTGTATGCGTGCTTTGTGTGTGAGATTGTGCTTTTGTGTTCTGTGTTTTTTTGTTTTGCGTGTGCGTGAGTGTATGTACGTGTGTGCGCATGCAAGTGTTTGTGTGTGAATGCGTGCATGTTTGTACGTGTGTGTATGCTTGTGCATGTGTGTGTGTGTATGCGTGTGTCCATGTATGTACGTGTGTGTGCGTGTATGTACGTGTGTGGGTGTGTCCTCGATTAACCTGCACTCTCAGCCAGTGCAGAGCCACCTGCTCAAGGTCACAGCCAGAGAAGAGGGAGGCAGGGAGCGCTATTTCTGTATTCACAGCAGGGCTGCCTTCAGCTCCTCACTGAGAGGGAGAGGGAGATGGGCTCTCACGAGCTGCAGACAGGAGAGGGTGAGATGGTGGATGGGTTTGAGGGATGGCCTCCATGGCCCTCTGTATTCAGTCACAGTCTCAGGGGGATGGTTGGAGCACCTGGAGGAGGTAAATGGTGATTTCCTTTGAAATATTGACATTGAGTGGTTGAGACTGAGTGGGCACATCATACCAAACACCATGGAGGAGGGGCTGAATAAGGGAGCGGAGCATAACCTCTGACCTTTGGACCATGCCCTTGTGGCCTAACTATCCGATATTACCCTGAACCCCTTGGGGAGAGGTCAGGGCTGTGTGACCCCATGTGTAATACTGGATTGAATAATTAGATTGGAAACACTGCTCTGCTTCAACCCCCAAGATACGGGGCTCTTCAATCATGCACCAGGGCTGGCGATGACCTCTGACCCCTCAGTGCTCTGTGTAGCTGTACGGACACATCCTTGCCTTCCCTTCCTTTACTTGATCCATGAGGCATGGGTAAAAGATGAGACCTCACCTCATCAATCAGCAGTCACTTCAGCCCAGGGAAACGATGACGTGGCAGGAAGAGTGCCTCTCCTATCTTGATAGATCTTGGTGGGAGGCTAGGGTGGAGGGAGGTCCAGCTCCTGGTCACCTTGATCTGACAAGCCACAACAGGAGGCCAATGTGAAGTGGATTTGGGAGGGGGAGTTGCGGAGACCTGTCTGCCGCCCGTACCTGGTAGCGGACGCCTCCGATTATCCACAGGCCTCTTTCCTTTCACCTTGCTTTATCCTGCTTACTCAAAGCCGGCTTCCAATCAGCCACCGCTCCTGGACCAGGTGTAACAACCCCCGTTCAGTCTAGGATGGGATGGGATGGGTGGGGGGGAGCAGTCACCTGACATTCATATCCCTTACAGTAATCCCTAAGCTGCTTTTGGGCGGGCTGGGGAGGAGGAGGAGGAGGAGGAGGTGGCGGCTGTAGCCGTAATGAACCTCTGGGCGTTTGAAGGAAGTGACATTGTAATTAGCCGGGGGGAATCAGATCTCAAAGAGGATAGGGCGATCTGCACACACGACACGCAGCGGTAGGGGGTACGGCCCAGGGGAACTGGCATGAGCGTCTCACGGAACAACAACAGGATTAGGGCAGGTTAGCGCCTCCTCACCCTACCTGACCGCCAGCCCATGGTTCAGTACCCATTTCTTACCTGCTAATCCTGCACTGTCCCCTGGCTACACTTCCTCCAGGGAGGGTGGGGTGTTGAGTTTGTGGTATGTTGTTGTGAGGCGCAAAGTAGCCTTAAGTGCTGTAACAAGTAACTGAATTTTCTAGCCTACCAAGGGCTCCTGCAATGTGATTGGTGGCCTCAGATTTCCAGTGGTGCATCTGTTTAGCTGAGGCGAACCGTAATTTCATTCTCTGTTGTAGGATTCATTAGTAGTAGTCACTCACTAATGGTTCATTATAGACGCACATTGCTGTAAGCTGAGTAGAGTTATACAGAGTCAGCATGAGATATTATTCAGGCTATGAGACTGTTATGAGCCAGACAGCTGAGGGGAGTAGTGGGGTGACCCGTGCCAAGCTGCCAGTCACCCAAACTGGTCACTGCCTCAGCGACAGAACGCTCTGCCCTCCGTCTGAACCTCACATCCCCTCTCTATCATAACAACGGCAGAAGTGGGGCGCGGGACAGGCACGCATGCAGTTCCCATAGCAACTCATCTCAAATAACCGACAGCTATGATGGAGGACGCCGTAGCCACTATTGTTATGGTCAGCACCCCCACTGTGTTGGTCAGGCTGTCTGAGAGACAGAGACGACTGGTGTGCAAAGGGCTACAATCTCTTGCCATTTCATCCCTCTCTCTTTCGAGAAGTGACTTTTCCCTTCTGTGTTTGAATTCTGGAACCATTCTGCTTTGTTCCTGGATATTTGAGTTTTAGTTTGAGGTCAACCTGTTAAACAAGACAGATTAACTAAAAAAAAACCAGGTAGTTATTGAAGATCAGCAGGGCGAGGTCGGCCCATTGCTTGGCACTGTGCATTCAAGTTAAAAACATTTTTTCCTGGCGTTAAATTTCAAATGGCTATTGACATTTTCCAGGAAAAAAGCTGATATCCTTTTCAAGCTCTAGTTGCATTAGAGTGTGGAGTGGGAGCAGAAGGTCAAGTGCTTTTGTGTTTATAAGTGAATGCTTATGGTTGCCCTTCAGAGGTAAATGTTGAGTTAGGAAAACCGTTTAAGCGCAGCATTGTGAAAAATTGTCCTGCTCAAGGTGAAAATGCATACAGATGAACATACTTTTTATGGAGGTACAAGATGATGGTCCAAAAGACTCCTGCTCTGGGAGGTTTTGTCATCATTTTCAAACATTTTTCCCTCTGTCTCTGTTTGTTTCTGTTTGCAGGTGGTGACTGTGGTCCATGCCCAGCAGGTACAGAAGGCGGGTGGCTTCTGGCTTTCAGGAGATGTGCAGTGTAAAGATAGTAATGCGACCGCATGGGGTGAGTTCCATCTCTGCTGCCCATCTGACTCCCATAGACTGTAACAGACCAGAATGTAGGGGAGACTTGCAGAAGAAGAAGGAGTCTAGTGCAGACTCTCTGAGACTGGTGAGGACATAGTCTGAGGTTTAAGATACAAGTGCAAGGTGAAAGCGGAGACTAATGATGACTGCAGGAGTACTGTACAGGAAGGCGGAGACTAGCGCAGGATGTAAGAGGTAATGAGAACTGCTGGAGACTAGTCAAAATGTTATGAGACTAGCTCTGGTTCTATAAGGCTATCTTAAAAGATGAAATATAAAACAAAATGGTAGCTGAGTAGCACTGACTGTGGGAGACTACCAGGAGCTGTAGGGAATGAGCAGAGAGAGCAGACTGTGAAAGACGAGCAGAGACTGTTGAAGACTACCAGCACAGTGTGAAAGCAGCTAGCATTGGGGCTGAGGAGGCTGGCTCTGGTGTAGTAGGGCTGTAGGAGCACGGTCTTAGAAAAAACACATAACACAAGTGACAGGCTGTTCCAGTAGTTGGCAGCTAGCTATTTCCTGGTAACCTGCTCGGAGGATCCTGACCACTTCCTGGAAACCGGCTCTTAACTGCAGCATGGTTACGTTGGACGTATCCGAGGAATCCCATAAATAGCTGCCTGGCTGCAGGATGTGACTGTTTTAAGGTGTGAGCGGAGATAGCTGGTGTAGGAGCGGGAGTGATGTTTATGCCTGCGCAAAAAGAGAGCGGATTTATCATACTCTCACTGTCATAAATCCACAGCTCAGCCATTTTAACGGAGGAGCTCTGCTTGCCCCGCCTGGGGAGGGTGCCACACAATCCCTTATGCAACTGGATTTCATTCCCTCTTTTATGTCTCATTTCGTAGACGTGGCATTTGCTGAATCTGTAGTTGGCAGTGTTGTTCGGATGTCTTGTTTACTGTGAACGTTTAAGGAGATATTTGTGGAAGTACGACTGCTGTGCTTTTGCTTCGTCCTTCCAGTTTAAATGATTGAGTTTTACTGCATTATAAAGGTCAGGAAATAATTTTCCAGTTCTTTTTTTATTCCCTCTTCACTAGGAAATGTTTATTGTGAATTTCTATGTGACAACCCGTACTAAATGGTTCTGTACAAAAATAAAAATTGATTGAATTCTGCCTTGTTCTGTGTGTATCATGTGGGTTTGCCCAGATGTTCTGATAGGTGTGTTGTGGTTGTGAGGATCAAGGACTACGAATCACACAATGACACGTCAACCCTCCCCCGCAACCACCCACACACAGATTGAAAGCATTGGCCTTCACCTGCCTCTGTCCTGTGTGTTTACCACATACCCATAATCATAACTCCTATGATTTTTACAAGACGTGACACATTTACACAGCCTGAGCAAATGAGTTATGATGTTTTTCTCAATCCTATTCTCGGTATTGGAGCCAACAACCGGCTGGTCCCGAATGCTGCTCACCTATGGCATCTACATACAATATTATGTTTTCTTGTAAACCTTTTTATTTATCCATTATGGAGTCTGCTAACTAAACATATTTTTAATAAACCTTAAAATACATTTACAATCACATGCTGTTGTGAATAATTTCTGGGGATTTTCAGGGGACAAAAGTGGTTTCGTTGATATATGACTGTTGCGACGATAGTGAATGTGGTTTCACCTGGTGCACTCCACAGTAACGCTAGGCTCAGTCTAATGAATACAGCCACAGATGGTGTGTCATTGTGTCTGTCTGTCTATCTAAGTGTGTGTGTGTGTGTGTGTGTGTGTGTGTGTAACATTGTCTCTGTGGTTGCTCATCTGTATGCATGTGTATCCATCTGTGAGTGTGTGCAAGTGCATGGCAGTGTGTGAGAGTGTGAGTGTGCATGAAAATCTCTACATCACTGCAGATGCTACTGCACTGATTAATGGCAGTTGGCAGTCAGACCTATGCCCTTTTAAATGATGGATGGGAGCTTGGGTCCTTGTCATACCGATACGGTGTTGAGGTTGCCTGGGAAACGGCCACCTATCTGCCAAATCATGCCCTGATTCCTGCAAACCCGAGTGGGGTGCCCCAACATGCAGAAATGATGCGCTTCCCTTTTTCCATCTGATCCTCGTCAGGCATCCACTGCATGCCATCGCCCTGTTATAATGGTGAACCCCATTTCCAAATGTAATAGACCCATTGTGCAGGTGAGGGCATTGTGGGAATGCTGCAGTGGTGAGATTAGCTGAGTGCCTTTTCTTATGCTTCCCCCTCCCCTTTCCTCACCGTTTGCAATCTTCGACTGCATTTACAAACCATGCTCATCACTGCAACCTCTACTATCGACGTGGGAGGGCACAGAGCACAATCAATGTCAGCCATTGCTTATTTTCACTGCAGTCCACAGACTGAGCTTGAACAGTCAGTCACGGAAGACACTTTACCTGCAGGCGGATTCTGGGTGTCTGCCTGACCAGTAGAATGAGTGATGAGGTGTGGACATGCCCATGTCCCATAGCCCAAAGCCCATAGCCTATGTCCCTCCCGACATGGGTGCTGCTGTGGCTCATTATGTCCTCCCTGTCTACCAGCCGCATGTGCAGTGCATTTGATACTACACCATGTGGACCCTCCACATACTGGAACTGTGTCTTAATGTGGTGAGCCACCTGGGAGCCCTGGCCGTTTTTTCTTGTGAAAGCTTGTGAAACTACCTGCCTGGTCCAACTAATAAAATTTAGTTCACGCTTGCTCGGTCTCTCTTGTCCAGAGAGCTGGGGAAGTGGGGTAGACATGGTGGTCACATGATGAGATGAGGGGCTGATCCCCCCCCGCTGCCTTATTTCTTTGTCCAGCTGTGCCCTGGGTTTGTTTTTCAGATCTCACCCCTGGCTGTGGGGTTCACTCCTCCCCTTCCCATTCACTGAAGGCTTTCAGATGAACTTTGAGGAGCACATAGGATATAGTCCCTCTACCTCTACTGGTCACTGAAATGACTTTCTCAAAGTCCAGTTTTATTCTGGTCTTTTTCCTTGTGCTATCTGACAAAGGATCAGGCTGCCGTGTCTGTTTCAGCACACAGACCTCGATTCATTCATGTTGTTTTGTAAAAAAAAGTTGAACACAAGCGCACACACGTGCTAACAAACCGTCAGAATGAGCGTCAGAGCAGCGGGGCAGAGTTATGTAATGGTGGTGCTTTGCTTCGCACACATAATAGTGGCTGTGTGCGTTTGTGTCGTGGGCAAAGAAGAGCCGGGCCGTCTGAGAGATTAGCCCCGCCCGCCTTCCCAGCTGCCCGCCACCACATGACTCCATTGAGCCCCTGCCATGCGGGCCCATGGAGAGGAGAGGGGAGGAGGGAGGTGCCTAATCTAGAGGCTGAGGCCTGGAATAGAGGCCTTGAGCTCCAGGACACTCAGCCCTTAATCAGCTTGGCCACTCCCAGGAGTGCCAGGCCAAGCCCCCACACTGCAGTCAGGATGGCACGGGATGCCCTTACACATGGTGGGATGTGACGGTGAGCACACCCAGCTGTCGTCCTTGGGCGGCGGGTTTAGGACCATTTGGAATGGGAGATGCTGTGGGTCCTGCAGTCAGGGGCATTTCACTGCAGGAAGGGATCGAGAGGCTAAGCCTCTTTCTCCACAGCTGAACGCTAGACTCCCTATCCCTCTCTGTCTTGTCTCCTCTCTCCTCCCCTTATTTTTCTTTCTCTTTCATTCTCTCTCTTTCTTCCTGTAATCTCTTCTCTGCTGCGAACTGAACAGGATGAAAACAGCAAACACTGGATGAATGAAGTCTGTTGATTGAGATTTGATGAACCCCATGATACGAAGAGATAAAAAGAACCATCAATCGTTTATGTCTATTAACCAATCAGAAGGTTTTGTTCTCCATGGAATACCACCCCAATTGGTTCAGCTGAGTTTCTGATAGCACTTGGTAGCTCCACCCATTCACAGTGTCATGAAACTCATTCTTCCTTCACTGCTCTCCATGTTCTAAGCAATTAAATAAATGACATTTATGTGTCTGTGCTCCAGAGCAGGCAGTAAATGTACAAAAGTAGCTCTGTGTTCATGTTTATTTCTCCTGGTATGGAAATGCAATTTTTCAGTGTAGTCTGGTTTTAACACTAATGAATGCGATACACCAGCTAAATTCACTGTGAACATGTGAAAGCACAAGGACAGTATGTGTAACGTTAGTAGAAAACCCATGACAAAGCCAAAATCATGCTTCAGTGCTCTCCATTATATCGGCAGGTTGGTTCCGTGCTTTGTACTCATGCACTATAAATAAATAAATAAATAAATAAATAGCTTGCTTTCTCATTCACCCTGTGTGTTTGTGACTGTTAATCCTGGAAAAAACGCAGCACTGTATAAAAAAATCACTGATCAGATTATAGCGCCACAGCAATTCAGGGAAATCTGGCTGGTTTCTCTCACTGGTACTTTTATGCGCTAAACCTCTTACACAAGCGGCTGTAGGTTTGGCCTGTGGGGTGTTCAGGGCCTGACAAGGCCTGAACCACCTCGCGCCCTCTCTCAGGACAGTGCCTGTTCACACACACACACACACACACACACACAAATGCACACACTCTATAACGTCCATTCTCTTTCCTGGGAAGGAATCGACTGCTATGCACTGCTAGTGTGATATGTCTTGTCTCATGTGTGCTGCTATTGTAATATTATGCTGCTGTCATAACTTTGTAAATTTGCTGTCATAAATGTATTATTTGTAGTTATCACACTGCATCTGTCAAAGAGATGTATGAGAAAGTAGTCGTGTTCATTGTTCATGTTATCCTTGTCATGTAGCTGTCTAGAGAGAGGCCTCCTGGTTAGCCCTGCACCTTGCCTTGAGTCCACACTCACACGGAGCGCAGTGCTCTGACTGCTACACCACACACTTCTGTTCCTCTACAGACACGTCACCCCACTGTTACTGTAACATTACCCCAATGTTTCTGTAGAACTACCCCAGCGCTCCTGTAATATTATTGAATATGATCTGCAGGTACAAGTTCCAACAATGTTGCTTCAGCGTTCCTGAAATGCTACAGTAGTATTAACTGCAGTTTTGCCTCACTGCGGCTGTTGAGATATTTATGCATGTCTTGTAGGGTTCGTAGTAGAGCAGAACTTGGCAGCCTCATTCCTGGAGCACCGTGATCTTTATTGTCCCGGTTTCTCTAAGAGATCTGCTTTGTCACAGGAGAACAGGAGCTGTCTGTGTTGGAGAAGAGCATGTACTTCAGTGACAGTGACTCTTGCATTGGCCAGGTCCTGGAGTGAGGCAGTATAATTGAGACACCCTTTTGAATGTTCCATATGGAGGAGAAAAATGGAAGCAGATACTAAGTGCACAATAAAATGTATACAGTGGCAGTGCAGGAGACCCACCACCACATGCACATAGTGCATTTTCACATGCTAACCTTAAAGGCACAAACTCTCTGAGCTCCAAAGAGATTCTGTGTGTAGTTTTTTTGGGAACAGTTCTTCTCCTTTGAGGCCTGGAGTCCTAAGGCGTTTATCGCTTGAGGAGCATGGCGGCCTGTTCTTGGCTTTGAATCGTCAGCAGCGTCCTCCGGGGCAAAGCAGAATGTGGCGAAGCTCTTGGAACAGCTTTGTGCTGTTAATGGTGACACTGATAGGGCGGTTCATTGGGAGGGGTAAATCAGATAATTGTCCTCACTGTGTGCTCTGTAATGTGGGAGCAAGTTCCATATCTGCCATGATCATCTGAAAGCACGAGAGCAAGAGAGGGAGAAGAGGGGACAGGAGGGAATGAGAAAAACAAGCAGAAAAGGGGGAAACTGTGACTGTTGTCACAAGATCACTTTCAACTATTTGAAGATTTAACTTCTAAGATTTCTTAGAACTTAAAGAACAGACTCTCTCTTTGAGGATTGAGGTTAGATATACAGATATACAGATACTATGTTTTCAGAAATACATTTTTATATTGTCTTAATCTAGTCGCATGTGTAGTCATTTTTGCATTGATGTAGCAGAAAGAAGATTCTAAGCGGTCCCCTCCTCTCAGATCAGGCTCTGTTTAGAGTCAGGCATCCTCCTGGACACCCAAGTTTCATACTGTGCTGACTCACCCATGGTCAAGGACCCAAAACCTGCTGAGAATGGGATGGGAGGGAAAGGGGAGGAGGGGGTTGACAGATGGATTCCTACAAGGACAGCAGCCTTCACAAAATTGACATTGATCTGCATTTTAATGACAAGCCTGCAACTGTCTGTCCCTCCACCCCCGCATTTTGCTGCAATCCATAGCTCCTGAAGAGCAGTAGTCTTCACTGCAGAATCTAAGACACTCAGTCTTTCATAGAGCGTAACTTTAATGGCCTAAGCTTCCTGCAGTGTGATTGGTGCCAGCAGATTTCTAGGGATGGATTTGCTTTGCTGGTTTGGTTTATCATTTCACAAGCTATGCTTGAGATTTGTGATTCTTCAGAAATAGTGAGTTACCATTAATTTCTTTATTAGCAGAGTACATTCCTGGAAGTTGGGCAGTCAACAGTAATGTGATAAGCTAGCCGGGCTCATATTTGTGGCTATCAAGGTTTACATTGATGAAACAGTGGGTCAGAAAATTCTAAAGTGTCTTCATAAAAAAAAAAAAACAACAACAACAAAAAAACACACATAATGAATTCAATTAATACAAAGCAAGGTGTGTGGGAAGCCATACAAATATTCTTATATTTCATAAATTCTTCATGAAAATGTATATGGAAATTTGTCTGAGAATTTTTTTTTTGTGTGAAAAGATCTGTATATGCTTTTTTTGTATCTGAGGCAGTCACATACTGAAGCATTGTACACATTGACCAGACACTTAGAAAATTGCCTGGGAAGGTTGTTGTGTGGTATATAATTATATAATGCTTATCACCAGATCCCTGTCATCACACAGTCATTTCAGTGGGATGAAAATTTAGTCCGATGTAATGACAGGAGAGTGTGGCTTAATGAAATGAAGAGTGGGCAGTGACTTACTGCTCAGAGCCAATCACTGTGTTTTGCTGGGAAAAGCAAAACCTCTTGATTTTGTCACAGAAAAATCAGTGACTGAAAACCTATTGTAGCTCCATACATTCTTTAGTTCCTGAGACCTCTCTCTCCCATCACTAGTACATTGTTTTGGGAGCTGAGCCTGTAATTCAGATTGTTGTGAACTGCTTAAGCAAATATCGTGCTTAATCATATATAAAAATAATAACATAAAATTATTCAAAATAGTTAGAAATTAGACTGTTTGTAAGTTGAAAGTGGCCATCTCAGTGATACAATGAACCAGCAGATATGACTGGAAGATCCCCTCCTTTACCCGTCTGCCCCAGACCCACACAGCTCTCCATTTAGGGTGTTATGAAGACGTGTACACTTGTAATTCAGATGTAATAATACCCAATCAACATAAAAAGCAAATTGCTAGTGGCTACACTCATTACACTCATAACTATGAATCTGACTAATTGCTCACTCTGGTATGGTATAATATAAACTTTCCATGGATGTTCTTTTCTGTGTCATCGGATGCTCACCAAATACAGTACATTCAACCTTAAGTATAAATTGGTTTTGGAAACAAAGCGTTGGGAGGACTGTGCCAGCAGGGTCAGACCAGACATATGAATGGGTGGGACAGAGAAGATGATTTGTTTACATAGTTTACCCTGACCTTTGGTTGCCTGCCATCCTGCCAAGAGCAGTAACCTGTGCTTTATTTCAGCTTTTTATTTCAGGTGTGAGATTGTACTCCTTCAGAACTTCATGATTTATTTTTGTTTTAGAACATTCTGTACTTGCCTTTAGATGCATATGTATCTGGCCTGAGAGAGAGAGAGAGAGAGAGAGAGAGAGAGAGAGAGAGAGAGAGAGAGAGAGAGAGAGAGAGAGAGAGAGAGAGAGAGAGAGAGAGAGAGAGAGAGAGAGAGAGAGAGAGAGAGAGAGAGAGAGAGAGAGAGAGAGAGAGAGAGAGAGAGAGAGACCTACCCCATCACTTTCTCTCAGTCCAAACACAGACATATACATGTGTACACAAACACAGCTGGCTACTTGTAGATATGCAGAGCTGAAAAGTTGTGGTTTGCCCAGAGGTCAGTCAAGATTTGTATGAACTTTACAGCATTGATGAGGGACATTGCAGCAATAGGATATGGGCATTCCTAAACCTGGGGAGAACCCTGAGCTCAGGGTAATTCTAACTGTTGTAGCAGCACTGTTATGCACTAGCATGCTGGCTAGCAAAGTGAGTGAGGTAATGCTAGCCTACACATACAGACTATCATTCAATAAATCACCAGCTAATGAGCCAAATGCTTAATATTGCTTTGGACTTGTCTGAGCAATAATAAAATGATTTGACACCACTGGGTCTTTTCTGATTAATGTGCTCTCAGATATTCCAGTTCTTGAGCAGCTGCCAGTGAAGCCTCCTCTCAGGTCAGTTTCAGTGTAAAAGATGGCTGAAAATCAGTTGTCTGATCTGAGCAGTGGGAAGAGGTCGATAAACCCCGTTCAGCTCCGCCTCTCAGCGCCACAGCTGTTTTCGCGTTTCCGAGAAGCGGCCCTCGGCGCCTTGTACACTCAGCTCGTCCAAAGAATGTGTTAAAAGCGCAGCGTTTATTGCCCTGTCGGCCAGTGAGCGTGCGCCCGGGTGAGTCAGGAGAGGGAGATGGATACACTCGGGCGCTGCGTCCCGAGGCGTGTTTAAACGGGTGATCGATGCAGGCGCCTGGTGCAAATGGCCCACAGCCTCACTGTCCTGTGAGGAGTGCTGAGGCCATCCCCCTGAGGTGCTCCACGGGGGTGTACCATCTCATATTTAATTGCCCTACTGCCAAGGACAAGGCTTTCAGCTTCAGTGATTCGTATGCCTGGCTGTCCCTGTGGAGGAGGGTGAAGGTGGGAAGGGTGGGGGGTGATGGGTGTTTGTTTGGGGAAGGTTTAATGATAGTATATATTCCTTGAAGAGGACAACTTCTCTCTCTCTCTCTCTCTCTCTCTCTCTCTCTTATCTAATCATCAGATCTACTATGCAGCTGTACCTCAGGACCTCATGGTGGGGGCTGTATAATATACACATTATACAGAATATACACATACATATGGTAACCAGCTAACAGTAATATGTAACCTGTAACAAAACATACATTTAACCATGTGAATTGGCCATTATCATTAAAGCTGACACCTACCAATTACACAGCCATTTTTAAAATATTACAATTACTAACGTTATTAGCTAGCTAGTCAAGTATATCACATATGTATATGGCATTTGGCTTCAGGCTTCCCCTGTCAGGAGGTGGAGACTGGAAATAGTGCGGCCACAAGTTTCTGTGAGCTCAGGCTTAAAATCCTGAACTCTTTTCTTTGAGGACAGCGAGGACAGCTAAATAGCTGTGAGGATGTCAGTGTTATTCTACATTACTTCCACAGTAGCGTAGTCACTGTGCATTGACACAATTGTGTTGCCACGGTCACTGGCTCAGGGTGGAGGCATCAGTGATGTGCTCTCCGGCCCTCCTTCACCCCAGTACTCTATACAAGTTTTTAAGAGCCATCAAATCAACTGTATGTAGGTGTTAGAGCCTCTGTCTTCAGGCTATTAAATTTTTATATGATTTTAGGTTCAATGAGCAGATTTCCAATTACAGCTTTTAGGACTTGTTCAAAATCACTGAAATCTCCTGGCTGCAGGTCTACTATCTAGTTTGAGGATAAAATGATGACAATTTTAACAAAATGAATGACTTCTTTCAACCCCATGAAATCAGTTACAACAGCACAAAATCAACTGTATGTAGGTGTTAGAACAAATTTTTATATGAAGGTTAAGTTATCTAAAAAACTGCCTAAGCTGACTGAGTTACAACAGCACAACAGAACAAATTGAAGCTTAAGTTATCTAAAAACTGCCCTGACTGAGCAGAAGCCTTTAAATATAAATGAAACATGCTTTCTTTGTGACATGAATGTCTGTTTCTGACATGATGTGGCATTAAATGATAGATTATTCAAATTACAAACATCTGTAATAAATTACATACTTACAAACAAATGCTGAGAGTGTTTTCAATGAGTCAATTTGTTGTATACTGCACTCATACTCACATACACTGACTTAAAAAGTGTGTGATATATTACAGAAATAATACATTTCAAATTTGGATGAACTATCCCATTGAAGAAGGTAAATCATCTTACACTGGCAATTAAATGCATCCAATTAAAAACATTTAACAGCCCTTTATACTTTAGGAATTGCAAAGAGGGGTGGAATGAAAACCAGCATATGGGGTACTTCTGGATCAGGGTTGGGCTGCAAACAGCTCCAGCCCAAAAAGCTGATTATCTGAGAGATGTGTATCTTATTTGATAGGATGCATTAGCGTAGCAGTGTCATTTATAAATGACTGATCACACCGAATGTGGGCCCCCATTAGTTTATGTGAGAAAAAATGAATCCTCAGAAGTACAAGGGAGGGTTTTTTTTTAACTTGGCTTGTTATCCTTCCAGTTTTGACTTGCTGGAAAAGATTGATGATATTGCTGCTAATTATTGCCAACCAAGCGTTCTAATTTGTGATTCATTTCAGTGAATTTAATTTTGCATATAAATGGTGGTTCCTTTTTTATGTGGCGGGGGAAAAGGTGGGGTGGGATGGGGTGGGGGGTGGGGGTGGGGGTAGGGGGTGAGAGTGTAATGGCCGTAATGGAAGTGTATTTGTGACAATGCCACTGCTTTCTTAAAGTCTAATAAACAAAGTTACTGAACAAATAAATGGTGGTTCGTCTCCTGGACTTGATACTTCTTCCTCATTCACTCAAAACAAATAATGCAGTTTTTTCTTGCAGGACAAGTGCAGAAGAAGAATATTCAAACAAGCTGAAGCATATGCTAAGTTACAGCTCTCTTTTGTTCTTCTTTTGATTTCATTCCTTCTGTGGATGTCAGGGTCCACTTTGACTTTCATGGACAGGTGAATCGCCTCCTCATTTCCTTGTGACTGGCAATGGAAAAAGCATCCGCTGGCGATCTCACGGTCCAAGGAGCAGGTGTTTTGTGGAGCCCCTAGTCTTCATTGGGCTCGCTCCAGGCCTCCCTCTGTGCACCTCTCTATGGCTCTGGCTCTTGTTAGGGTGGATTGGTGGGGGGGTGGGGCTACGTCTGAAAGGCCAGACTGATTACCATGCCTGCCCCCTGCAGGATAACTCCTTACTCCCCCCGACCGACACCCCTGCCAACAGGAGCTTGGTATTGTGGCTCCCCTTGGCTGTGCCAATCATTTCCATGGTGACTGCACCACGCCACAATGCCACTGGCTCATTACGAATTCTTCCAAAAGCCGTTTATTAGAAGGGTTTGCTCAGGAGACTGCTTCTGTGTACACATATGAGAGTAAGTGTGTATATGTGTACTATGTGTAGAATGTATTTCTGTGTGTGTGCGCGTGTGTGTGTCAGTGCAGAAGAGGACTGGCATGATCACCTGTGGTGTCAGTAAAACAGGGGACTTGGATCTTTTTTTGTCACCGTATTCAGTTTGGCTTGTGAGTGGTGTGCACAATCGCCGATAATATTATTGTGCAATGCGTTTTTTGCCCTGCTTTTGGCCTTTGCGAGCTCGACCGGTTTGTTTATTTTCGATTGGTTTGATCTGGGAATCATAACAGAGAGGCTGAGTAGCGTCCACTGAGTGCCACACAATGGAGCAAACCAGCCATAAAACATGCACTTCCACACAGAGTGCTGTCCTTTGTGTGTGTGCTGAATAACACCACTGTGTGATATGGCTTTTTCCATGTGCCACTGTACAATAACTACAGTCTGTGGAGCTCCCGCCAAGGGTACAGACACAAAAGAAATGGGCGAGGCGTCTGGAGGGGGACCAGCGTTGAAAAGTCCCAATTTTAAGGGGTGAACTACAGAGGCGATATTTAATTTTAACTCTCCGAGCAACAGTGACTGGTTTTACGCCCTGAGCACAGATGGAATTGTAAGGCATACAGCTCCTGTCCTTCCTTCCCTCATCTGATTTATAGAGCATGAACAGGCGACAGCAATATGGCAGAAAGCTCACCTTGTCAATCAGCAACCTCAGATGGGTGGATCAGGTCGATTCACTCAGAATATTCAGAGTCTCCACCAGCGTGCAGCGCTTTAGTCTGCATTCTGGGCACGTCCCATGACAGTGGCTCAGGGCCTTGCCAGCTCCAGTGTCATCCTCTCTCTTATGTGACATTGTCAGACAGGATTTTGACCTCTGTCTCATTGAGAAACAACACAAGGAGTGCCGGGCTCAGCTGCAGCCGGGTGTGAAACACCATCACATTGTAACTGCCCCCTCTCTTGGCAGACTGCAGTAACTGCAGGTAGAAAACATACTTTCAGATGACGTCATTTACCAGACATCCTTCTCCAACGAAATAATTTTTTTGTGGACCGTGCAATTCTTTTAGATGATTTCTGTGATAACAGATTTTTGTTCGTAGGCACGACCTTTGAATTCATAACTTTTTATGTAAAAAGTTCAAATTGATGTATGTGTGAATGTACGCATGAATGGCAAAAATGAAGATGATAGCTTCATGTTTGAGAATGCAATAAAGAGTAAAGTTCACAGATTTTGGAGCATACAGAGCTCTATGGTATCTACAGGTTCTGGAGGTGTCTTTTGCTATGGTGGCAGGGTCGGAGAAAAATCGTGAAATAGTCTCAATGTTTGGCTGTCTTTATTAGTTTCACTTTGGTGAGCAGTGCTAATTAATGGTGATAAATCGTTCGCCTCTACCTGTGGTGGGGGGGGGGGTGGATCAAAACAACAGCATGGACTAAACCAAAAACAATCAGGCTAAATGAGAGACTGGGTGTATACCTAAAACCCCTCCCTCCCTCCCCCCACCCCGCCCACACCCCATTGTCATGACAACCAACCAGCTGCTCCTGGTTTCCTCAGCTCTTGGAAGCTCACTGCAGTTTACAGACATAGTTTCTCTTCTTCAAACATCAAAAGTATCCAAAAAGCTGCTTAGCTCCGTCCCTTGGCAGTGAGAGTCTGTGTGACCCCCCGAAACTGTGGTGTGGAGGCCCCTGCTGGCGGAGGTCTGGGTCTCACACATAGGCCTCCAGGGGAGGGGGAGAGACGCTCCCTGCAGCTGCAGCTCAAAACGACACGTCATTTGGCAGGGCCTTTTGGTAAGCCTGCATTAACCTACATAGTGAGAGGAGAGAACACTGTGCTATGCCTGGAGACAGAAGGGGGCCCAGGTGTCACTACACTCACCACTGAAATGGCCTGGCCCTGATGCCCCTTATACTCAAACACACACTGCAACTACCATTCAAACACCATGTCAACCCTTCCAGCAAGTCCCATTTCTAACTGTGTGCTAACACCAGTGTGAACTGTAAGTGACAGAGGGAAGAACGAGACAGGAAAGAAGACAGCGGAAAGGACAGAAAGAGAAAGCAGATTCCAGTCCATGCTCTCCTGATACACACTCTCCTCTCTCCTTATTCCTGCACAGCAGACAGCTGTGTCCGGAGAGAGGAGTGGTGAGTAAGCTGTGTAATCACCTGCATTAAATGATTAAAAACAAAGCTGACCCTCTGGGTCCACGGTTGACCACCTCTGTTTTGTTGTACTGACAGAGCACCACCATGTTAACAAACTTGCCCTTATAAGGGCTGTGAGGGGTGGGGCAGTCCAGTCAGGTGACCTGGAATCCAACCTGAAAGCTGCAGAGTTGATTTCCCAGTTTGATTCCTCCAAGTATTGGGATGGGCAAGGAGAGCTGTGTTCCTCGAATCCACCCCAGCTACAGCTTCCCACTTACTTAAGGCAAGCATTTATGTGACATTTCTTTGATGAGCAACCGACTGACAGCCGAGTGCTGTTCTTATGAACAGACATAGAAAACATTTCATTGTGGTCTAATCTAGGCTCGAACTGGTGTAGGTGTCCACAGCTGAATAAAAAAATTAAGCTTAGGTAATTGATGATGACAAAAACGTCCCGGCCCTCAAGGAATGCAGTCGCCCACTTGCCCCCTGAAACGGGGCGTGTGATTGGATCATGGATCATAACGTAAAGGTAAGCTCTGCAAAGCCATGAAATGACGGATTAGGAGGGCCTCCTGAGAGCGGTCTGTGCGGCTGCAGAGGTACTGTTGGGGGAGGGGTGGGGGGTAAGGTCAAACAGGGGCACTCATCCAGATGCCTGCCCCCCCCCACCCTGCAGGCTCAGCTCTCATCCTACTCCGCCACGAGCCGTTATGTAAGACAGAGCGGATCCGTCCCATGACAGGGCGACGGGCACGTGAGCCGGCGTGTGCAGCAGCGCCTAAAACGAGGAACCGTTTTTGTCCAGCTCTGCTGCTTTCATGATTGATTTTATGTTTTACGACAATGGTTGCAGCAAAGGAAGGTCTATTAATTTTTTAAATTTATATTCATACTGGTAACCCCTCCCCTCTCCTCACCTCCCTGCGTAAGCTGAGCTTGTGAGCAGAACATTGCGAGTGACCGTTTTTAAATCCATTAATCCCTCATTAAAATGTAACCATAACTGCCGTTTGGGACAACCAACTGCACTGAGCCAGTTTGGGAAGGTGGCTTTTGGAATGGTACAGGGTGGCTCGTTATCTAAATGAAATTCCACTGTTTCAATGTTTAAAACAGCTTTAAATGACACCTTGTGTGAGCATATGAATGTGAAGAACGCACTGAGATTGGTTTGAAAGAGGGAACCAGAGCCGCATGTAACCTTTAGCACAGGCACCACAGCGTAGGATGTTACGTAACGTGGATTTGTACGATGCAGCTCTAAACAGCTGAAGGGGGAAGGGAGGAGGGGAAGGGGGGCACCATGGAGAGCAGTCTGTCTCTCCTTGAACGAGCGGCAGGCTCACCAAGGGGAAGGAAACTGGGACAGCTAACCCATATGATCGTTGTCATGACGACGGGCCATGGGCAGAGCAGTGGGTGTTGGGGTGGGGGGGGGGTGGGTTGGGGCTGGAAGGAGATGAGTTCTTGCCAGTTATTGCGAGACGTGTCCGTTTTTCCTCTGCGTGTGTCCGTCCTCCATCTTTGGTCCTCCACTGCAGTATGTATCACTAAAGGTGAGAGGATGTGGGTGTGGGGCAGAGCGGCGGGCTGCTGGGATAGGAGAGCTGGAGGGTCAGAGATCCACTTTCCCTGCTGCCTCTAATAAGACCACCGGCTCATCCCCCCTGCCAGTCCTGCAGCTGCAACAGCTGGAGGGACCAGCACAATGTGCGCTCAGACACACCCACTGCAACACACACACTCTCACCAAAATTCACATCTGTGTTCACACATACAGGCCCACACACTTACACCCATGTATTACCTCCTGTGCACACAAAGACACACATATATCCATACACACATATACACCTCTGCACACACACACACATACACAAACACCCGTGCACGTACAGCTCTGTCCACACACACAAACTCAGGCACACATATATGCACCCACACCCTGTTACACCAAGTCAATAATTCACAATAGTGTACTAATACACCACCATACACACTTACATACACACATTCCTTCAAAACACAGGTGAATTCAAACTGCCTCTCATATACATATTTCCATATATCACACGTTTACACATGCACACACACACAATGGGATATGAGAATGCTTAGATGGATACGCATGTATACACACTCACATACTGCTATACTAACAAACTCACAGAAAGCTACACTACACACAAAATATGGAAACTAAACAGTGATCAGCATTGAAGGGTTGTGATTGGTTCTACAGTGATTTAGGGCACATTTTCCAGACATATGATTGGCTGTACTCATAGGCTTGGAAGGCAGACTCAATGGCCATCATCATGAAAGGTCCTCAGTGAGCATCTTTGCCACATATTAAAGCATTTCTGTCCGGTCTCTATGAAAATATCTCACTCCCCAGAGTACAGGTAATTAGTGATTTGAGGGGCATTATACAATGGATGGGGCACATTCCCCCAATATTTTGTAAAAGTATGTTTGTCACAGTCATTTTGCTTTTGATTGTATACACTGTATATTTATACAAATGGGAAACCCTCTGAAGAAACTATATCATAGTATACAGGCTGTTCTGGGCACCCTACTAAGCTTTGCTCATAATGTACACTGTATATGATCAATTACCCACATATAGCTACAAGATGAAATATTCATCCACAAACATAAACTTCACTCCCTCAAATAAGCACATACACACATAAACACACTCCCTGGTTATGGTATGGGTAGGGTGGGCTTTTGGCGCTACCACTGCATTTTGTCCTCCCACTAAAATACCTCTTGGCTACCAGTTACTGTCAGTGGAAATGTATGCCATTTCTTGTGTTTCTTTATCCTGTTATCCTGCTCTGAATGGAACTAGTCCTTGTCTATAGAACAGCGTGGACTGAATTATGTAAACTAAGAAAGGGAGAGCATCAAAGCCCTCAAGCACTTTTCAGATGCAGTGGCCCGGTACATGGTAAAAATGGCAAATAAATACATAAGAGTACTGAATCTAAATCAGGGGTGGGAGATGAGTTACCAGGTGAGCATAATTTTAATGGACAGGTTCTTCTTATTATGTGGAAAAAACAATCAAACAAACAAAATCACACTCAGAACAGATACAGCGCTATGCGTGTGTGTGAATCTTCTATGTGTATCTCTTTGATCAGGAAGCATTGCAGTGTGCCTCCCTCCTTTCTTTCACTGCCACAGGTCAAGTCTAATCTGTGCATATCATGGCAATGTGATGTTGGTTTTGCTAACAATTAAATAATAATTATTGCATGTTATGTATTGTATCTTTTGTGAAGATGTTACTTCTTAAACAACAGCACAGCATTAAAATGGGAATCGGGAACCCTGCTGACAAGAGGGAAATATCTGTTTTTGGATTTCATATGAACTTTGTGCAGCTTTGATGTACACAAAAGTAACTGAGCCAGGGTTAATGCTGAAAAAAGTCAAACAGACACAGCCTTTGAAGGAAGATTTTTCTGACACTTTTTAATAAATCAACATCACACAGCACCTCACAATATAAATTATGTTTTTTTTTTTTTTTAAATATGAGTTATTTACATGAGTTTACATTAACAGCACACTCTAGAGAAATATATGTGAAGGGAAAACATTTCAGAAAAACATGTGAACTCAACAGCTCTTGCTCAGCCTTAGTTTGTGTACAGGCTGTTGGCTTGTGTAGGGTTTGTCTTTGGCGCCATCAGGTGGCCTTAATGGGTATCAAAAAAAAAAAAAAAAAACGGGACACTTCGGGATTGTAACACTGTCACTGGAGGGGGAGAGCATTGTGAATGCAGGTGGTTTTTTACAACAGTCACCTGTACGCAACAATGCTGGATCACTCAGACATGGGTGTTCCAGGCATTTATGTGCCCTCTTACTTCCAAAAAGTGAAAAAAAAAAATGGTTGCCTCCTAAATTTGTGATTATTTCTCTTAGAATGATAGAAACTCATGTGCATTCACGAATTGTACCAGGAAAATCATCATACACGTTTTTAAAGAAAGCTAATTTGAAAAGTGTATTTCGCTGGCTATAGTTTTATCCCAAAAATTGGTTGCCTACTAAATGTGTGATTTTTTTGTCTTAAGATGATAATAAATCACTAATTATGATACACAAAAAATCAGACACATTTCCAAGGAAAACTAATGGACAAGTGTATTTCACTGAAAATCAAGAAAAGACATAATACTATAGCGTGACTTCCAAACAGACCGAAAAATAGGTTGCCTTCTAATTTGTTTGTTTTTTTTTGTTTTAAATAATTGCAAATCAGGTTGCAAATCATTTTCTCTTTACAATACAAAACATCATCAGAAATGTTTCCAAGGCAAGCACATAGAAAAAAAGTGTTTTTCATTGTAAACCAAGAAAAAACATGACGATCCTCTTCCATCCAAAAAGTGAAAAGTATGGTGCCTCCTGAATTTGTGATTTAAAATGATATAAAATCATGTCAATTTACAATCACAGAAGAGTCACCACAATGTTTCCAAGGTAAGTAAATGGGCATTTCCATTTTGTTATTGCATAGTTCAAAACTGTTTCAGCACAACTGCACAAAAATCACAGTGTGAATACCTAGGCCTCTGTTCTTCAATGATCTAGTGGAGTTTTCCGATAAACAATTTGATTTCTTTATTTTATGGCCTTTCAAAACCTGGCCTGTGTACAGCTGAGTGGGCATTGTGGAGGATGCTGGCATGCTAAAATTCCAAATTGCCCTTATAAAAATCCTCAAAAACCCACCAAAGCGTCAATACCTGGGAAGCTATTGTTCAAAGGTCTAATGGAATTTCTCCAAAATTGATTTTAAAATTTTTTGGCCATTTAAAAACTGGCGTGTGTACAACTGGACGGGCATCGAAGAGGATTTTGGCATCGAGGAATTCCTAAAATTCCGAAATTGCTCAAGTAAAAATACACAAAAATCACACCGTGAAAACCTTATTACGTATTACCTAACGACTTTATTTTAGAAAAGAGTTGGAGAGAGGAAGACAACACTTATTTCTTAAATATACACTACAACCGCCCAGTGTGTTTATCGTCGGTTTGATGCTTATGTATTTTAATACCAGACCAAACCTACATTATACCAATTTTTCCACAGTAGACGTATGAATGTGATTACACAAATATTTCAAAGAAAATGTTGTAAACTTTCCATACAACAATTGAACAAATGACAAGAGTGACCAAGATGTAAATTTGTCCCATGGATAAACCCAGGTTCTATGGTCTATACTTGCTTTCGAGAACGTTAGGTTGAAATACAGCAGTGGAATTTCTTAGTTTCAGTTTTATTTAACAATCGGATGTACTGAAGAACACCGGGTTTAAATGCATGGTTGTTGCATCTGCAAAGAAGTGTGACAGACCACAGCCACTCTTGATTATGGCCAGCCATAGAGCCTCAGCAGTGTGGGCGTGTGAATTTTATTGTAAGATAGACATATAAGACAATTCATACAGCTTGTTAATGCCACAACAGACATTTCAATTCAATGTTAACACATATAACAATCTGCTAATAATATCGTTAACAATTCGTGCCTCACATACACAGTAGGGTTTATCAATTGGATTTGACTGGTTGGACTCTTCCTGTGTTTTCAAAACCCCTTGTCAGCTGATTCTAGTAACGTCACTTACAAGAACGCGCATGCCAAAATGGAGGGGGGAGCATTCTGAACTAGTTAGAAAAACTTCTAAATGCAAATATCCTAACAGGTAGTATCGTAATTTTTTGTAGAATCATCAGTAGTTTATCTGGGTCATATTGTATAACCTCAAAAATGTATAAAACCACGCCCCGAAAACAATATTTGTTTCCACATGTCCCCTATTCACATCGAGTCAATTGGCGTAACCCACTTTTGTTCGAAATACGAGCAGAGCTAAAAGGTATTGTGGTAATTATATTACTGTAGCCAAACAGCATATGGATGCAAGAGGAGTATTTATGGTGCTATCAATACGACATAACAGATATCCAGTTTTGCAGAGCAAAATAATATTGAGTGAATTTGTTGGCGTTCGAAATCCAAGAGAGGCGGAACAAACCGGGGAGTTTATTTCTGGAGCTACGCGAACTTAGCCGCATCATAGCGGCAACAGAAACTTGTTTTGGCCTTTCTTTCCCTGTTGGTATAGCTCCCATTTTCAGTAAGTAATGTCTAGTCTAGATTAATTTGAGAGACCACCGCAAAGCGTTCACAGTACTATGAAAAATGAATTGATCGATTTGCTGGGTAGCTTACGAGACATCACACCCTGGCCATTAATTAATTAGCTACCTAGCTAGCAAGCGAGGAACAAATTACGAATAGGTATTAGATAGCCAAGTAGAAGAGTTAGCTCCTGCTGATAGCGCTAACACTAGTGTGCATTCAGTCAGGTATGCGCGTAAGACGTCGTTAGCTTGTTTGCTAGCTAAATGACAGGTGCCCGCCTTTATGTAGTCTTTCAGTTCCAAGCTCAGTAACCTGCAGCTGAAAACCGAAAGGAATATGCACACTGTAACCGCATCTAAGATGCATGGTTACTGCTAGCTGACCTCGATGAAGAACTGTACCCTTGCTAGTTTTACTATTAAATAGACAAGAGTATGGAAGGTCACACACATGGTTGTTTAGTGGCAGTGCAGTCATGTTTCTTACCAGGTGGTCAACTCTGTTCATTTTATGGAAGAAGTTGTCAGATACATTTTCCGTCATAAATATGTAATATACGGCTGAGACATACTTTGAGGTCCAATTTGTCATTTCGGCTGCAGGCAGTTCGCAAAAACAATTTCCCTCTCTCATTTCTTTCATCCAGCAGTTTCTCAACGCCACCTAAAATTTCACCATGAGCTCCCGGCAGTGCAAGACCTGCGGTGGCACGGATATAGACATCGATCAGGCCCGGGGTAGTGCAGTATGTATGGGATGCGGCTCCGTGTTGGAGGACAACATCATTGTTTCTGAAGTGCAGTTCGTGGAGAACAGTGGGGGTGGCTCTTCGGCTGTTGGACAGTTCGTCTCGTCAGATGGTGAGAGTAAAGTGATGGCGAATTCAGTTTCCCCTCACACATTCATAACACTGGGCCAAGTGGCCTTCATCCATACTACAAGTATACTGTGTGCAAGTATACTGTACAGCTAAGACAGTGCTGGAAAAGGTCTCCAAGAATGTTAATGCCATCAATAGGAAAGTGGGGTAGGGCTGTATCTTCATTAGCCACAGGATTACAGGCAGCACCACTGTGTACAGTGACTCAAAATGAAGTCTTTCCTTGAACATGGATCCCCTCTCACCTGTGAAGCGTAATCGTGTGTGCGCACACGTGCAGATGAGACAGGACTACTATGTTCCTAAATTAGTTGTTAATGTTTAATTCACACACATTTACTTTTACTATTTGTATGCTCTTCAGTTTGGCATTGATTGGCAAATAAACATTTGCCTAGGAAAAAAGCACTAGATGACAATGATAGTTCATCTCGGGCCATTTTGTGTACACACAGAAAATACCCCACAACATGCAGGAACTAATTTGACTAGGGACTTAGTCACATTGAATTTATACAATAGTAGTTTAAAAATTGTATGGCCTAATATTTTCTAAAGCCTACAAAGAATATTTTTAACAAATTGTTTCCATTTAATATATATAATACTCTGTTGGCTGTTAGATTTAAATGAGACTGAAGTATTGAGTTACATTCCTAAACTTAAAAAAAAAAAAAAAAATGGAACCAAAGGATTGTTGTGGGCAGAATATTGTAATCAGCTTACCAAAATGTATGAGAAATGGAGAAACTGAATTAAAGTGGGATGACATCAACATTGGTTTAGAAAAGATGTGTAATTGATGACATTTAAAAATATAGGAAATTGGAAACTGGAATCAAGTTTGTCAGGATGAGTCTTACCCTTTTTTGCACCATAGCCTTGTCACCCATGTGGCTGACATTACAGCCTACTCCCAATAAAATGTTTTGTGCGACATTAAAAATGTAGAGGACAAATTAGTTCAAATATTTATTGTGAAACATTTTTACAGTAAAAGAGCTGAGAGGTAAAAAGCTGGTTGAAGAGAACAAACAACCACGTCATGTTAAGGTGGTGCCATTACCTGTCTGGATCTCTCTGTATCCATGGGGTTTGTGGCTGGAGAATTGGGTTGAACATGAACAAACTGGCTGGGTCCTCTTTTTGAGCTCTTTGAAATACACTTGCTCTTTAAATGTTCACAAGGTTCACAAAGTCTTTTGATAACAGGAACTGTTAGTGGATATTGCCTGACACATGCATTAAGCTAATGAAATCTTGGAGAAGAGACCAGCTTAGCACCACTAATGGAGATTAAGATGCTCCAACTCTGAGAAATTTAATTTGCATTCTCAGCATGCCTGTGGACGCTGTGGGAAGCACAGGTACTTGCTAGGTACTTGGGATGTAGTGGTGCTGCTGGCCTTGATAGCTCCATAGTTAGCAAGCCTAGGACGAACACTGTTGGGGGCATATTTGGTGCTTCTAGTGTGGCTGAAAAATTGTTGGGTGGTTTCTACTAATGGCAGGTTGATCACTGTTAAGTAAATTTTTGGTACTGCTACCTTTTGGGTGCCTGGGAAACCCATCAGAACCACTAACTTGATAATCCCAGATGTGGTTTTGGTTATGGAGTTCAGAGCGAATGCCTCCAATTTGTTTGGTTGCACCACTGCTTCCTGCTTCAGGAGCTTCATAGTGGCCAGAAACATGATGAGCAGTACTGCTGACCTCTGCAATTTCATCATAACTGGTGGCATGGTGCATGTTGATGCTCTCAAAAGTTCCACTGTCGACCGACATATGTTGGGTGGTGCTTCCCTGAAGAAGTTTATGGTTTCTTAGGGGTGGTTGAGAACCAGTTGGGGTGTTTTCACCTTTGGGAAGTCCATAATGACTGGAGACATGAACATCAACACTTTTCGCATCTTCATTGTTGACAGAGAACATTTGGGTGGTACTATCCTGTGTGGTATCATATCTACCGTTGTTTAGTTCAACGCCGTTAGGAACATATTTGGCATTGATTCCTTCATGGTGGCTGGGAAACCTATTTTTACGACTGAGCCGAGACAACCAAATGGTGTCTTGGTGATCTTTACGCTGGGGAACTCCATAAACACTATTGTCTGGAGAATGTCTGCTTCCAGCAGCTTCGTAACGGCCAGAGACACTGCTGGGGCCATGTGTGTGTACACTTTGGCGTGGTTCATGGTGGCTGGAACTATGAACAGCATCACCATCAACAGCTTCACTGTTGACAGGGACATGTTGGGTGGTGATGTCCTGAACAGGTCTATACCTATTCACATTATCACTATAAAAATGGTCCTAGGGACCTGGTTGGCACTTTGATTCACTCCGTAGCGACCAGAGATAGGATGGATGCTGCTGGGTTTGTCTTGGGTAATTCTTTCTTTGGAAGCTTCAAAGTGGCTAGAGCCCATTGCAGATAAATGGTGACTGGGGACATGAACATGTACAACTGCAGCAGTTCCACTATGGACAGGCATATGTTTGGTGGTACTGCTCTGAATAGCTTCATAGCTACTGAGGGTTGGGTGGATATTATTGGGGGCCTGTTGTGTGCGGTCATCTTCTTGGATGGGAACTTCATTAGCACTGCTCACTTGGGTAACCCAAGTGCTGTTTTGGTGCCCTCCACTCTGGCTGGATCCATAACCACTGTGGTTGGTAGGATCATGGCTTCCGGTTTGTGGAGCCCCATGGTGGTTGGAGACATGTATATTGCCATGTTCAATGACTCTCTGAACAGATCCATAGCTACTGAGGGTTGAATGAGCACCACTGTGGGCATGATGGGTAATGACATCTCCAAAGGTGCTGGGAGCTTCAGTGCCAACATGTGAAGCCAAATAATTTTTGTTTAGGTGGCTTCCAATGGGTTTATAGTGACTTTGGTTTGGTTGAATGCCTTTATGAACATGCTGGACGCCACTACTTTCATAGGTGCTAGGAACCATATTGTCACTGCTAGCTCCAAAGGCTGTGAAGCTGCTTGAATGACTTCCGTTCTGATCAACATTGTAGGGACTGAAAATAGAATAGATGCTGCTGGGTGTGTGTTTTGTACTTCCTGCTGGAGGGACTTTATGGTGGCTAGAATTGTGATGGGTTGTACTGCTGCCCTTAGCAGTATGGTGGCTAGGGACATCTACATCGACCCTCTCATCAATTCTGGTATTGTTAGACACATGTTGTGCAGTGGTGCCCCAAATAGCTTCATAGCTGCTGGGGGTTGGATGGAAACCATTGGGGGCATTTTTGGTGTCATCACCTTCATCATTGCTCATCTGGGTAACTCGAATGCTGTTTTGGTGCTCTCCACTCTGGCTGATTTTAATACTGCTCTGGTAGTTAGGACCACTGCCTCCAGTTTGAGGAGCTCCATGATTGCTCGGTACACGTACATTGACATGCTCAATAGCTTCCAGAGCAGGTCCATAGCTACTGGGGGTTGGATGGAAACCAGCAGGAGCATGTTGGCTACTGTTACCATCAAAAGTGCTGGGGCCTATATTGACATTGTCAACCAGGGAAACCAAGTTGCTGCTTGCGTGGCTTCCACTCTGGTTAACTCTGTAGGGATGAGAGGGTGATTGGATGCTGCTGAGCCTGTGTTCGATACCTCCAGCTTGGGGAGTGCCGTGGTGGCTGGGGCTATGTAGGGCAGTGCTGCTGCCCTTAGCATCTCCTTGGTTGCTGGGAATATGCCGAGTGGGAGTTGGATCATGCATTGTTCCATCTACAGGAAGGATTAGTAATTTAAAATCACATTCATGTTACAGGGTGAATGCATCAGACATTACAACATTTTGAAGCTGACCAGTGGTCTATGCTTACACTGTTTGGATGAGCTCTCCACTTGATCCATCACCTTGATGGAGCCAAAGCCAGGTGTTTCAGACTTGAATGTCTTGTCTACAAACAGTCTATTAGTCACATTCATTTGATAGAGGCACTGCACAGTGAGTCTATAAGAGAAATAAACAAGGATCCAGGTGTCATTTGGAACTTTTCCAACATAATTTTCAATGTGTTACCATTTTAAAAAACCTCACTAAAATAAACTTTTTGCATTCTGCTGGGAAGTGCTAGTTCCTGAATGGAGTAATCATTGAATCCACAAACACTCATTCAAGTATGAGGAAACTCAATGAAACCCACTCAGCACTGACCAGGTTATGGACTACCTGAATCTGGAGTCCCTGCTGATCACAGGCTCCCACTCCGGTGCAAGTTCCTGGTGTAATACGATCTCGTTTTGATAGACCAAGTAGTGATCCCCTACCTAGAAGACAAGAGCACAGGCTCAAAAAGCTTGGCCTCACCTCATCAGAACCAGTAACGGCAGTTGCAATAATAGTAATGCATCTTCCTGAGAATATTCATGTGTTCATCCTCAAGTCATGTTAAAAAAAAGGAAAACATACCAGAACTCTAGTGCCACAAGTAGTCACCATAAATTCAAAGAGAGCTCTGGTGCTGTCTGTCTCCCTGGGCTTGCAGTTTTTGTCCAGCAGAGTTGCTCTAGCTGGATCAATGGGTGGAAAGGCTCCAGCAAGACTGGTCACCACTGTCATCACTCCATCAGCTGAACACACTGAAAGAGTAGCAGGCATCAGTACGTAGAGCCCATGATAAACCCTGCCCATGTGAAGCATGCAACTGCTATTTCAGACAATATATTTATGGTATAGGCACTGTGATGTAAATGTGATTTGCAGCTGATTACTCAAAAAATCTTGACATGCCAGTATGATTATGTATCAGTATCTACCACTGGTTCACTACACAGCAATAAGTTATTTCTCAGAACTTTTACTTTATTATGAATTCACCAACAGTTTAGTTCTGTTGTAATATATGATATCAGTGTATATCTGAAATCATATATATTCTCTGAAATTTGAATGTGCTCTTGCCAAAATATTATCTGGATTGCTCAAGTACGTTTTCCCTCATTGACTGTACACTGCAGAGACCACTCTGCAGCCTCTTAGTCTACCATTCTCCTGCTTTGTGTTGCAGGCAACAAGAAAAATATAGATAATGTATGTATTAAATATTAGAAATACTAGGAGGCTTATACAGGATTTATTACAGACATGCTGTCCTACTATTCATTTGGTTTCAGGAACATGCCAGCACTGATGTAGGCAACTTCTAGTTACATACCCTTGCCATGCCTTGATGCGAATTGTTAAACCATGAGCATGTAGTGGGAGACATTACCTATGAGTTCATCAGTATTGAACAGGCAGCGCTTTGCTGTTGACTTTTGGATATCCAGAGTCTTGGCATCCCTTGACAGAACCTCAAATGTACCAAAAAACTGCTTCAGAGTAATCCCCTGGACAGAAAATAGAATGTTTAGTTTTGGTGTGATTACATTATCTGTTTGCACATGTGACATGGTGCTCGCCCTGTTAGTGGTTCCCAAACTCAAGGCCAGGACCTTGTGGTGCTTGATAAGGCTTAAAGTGGACTGTGAGATACATTTGAACAGGTGTGCTTTTTCCCTCACCCATGCAATATCATTAAAAAAAGAGATAATATGCTTTTACAATCTTTTGCAATGTTTAAAAACCATTTCCATAATATCAGAACTCTGAATGCTAATTTGAGAAAAGTACAGATCAAAGAATTCACATTCATTAATAAGGTAGAACTTCAAGCAGGGGCTCCACAACTCAGACTAGTGGTCTTCAACCCTGGTCCTGGTTGTAAAAGGTTTTCTAATTTTTGTTATTCCCACTAAAGTCAATGCAAGTAGCAGGTTACACATTGAAGGTCACCTCATTTCTTAGTGTCTGAACTGCAATGTAATTCAAGGTGAAAACCAGGACCAGCATGCAGGCCCACTGCTCAAAGTCTCCATTTCTGTTCCAGGCAACAAAGAACTACACAGCCTGCCCTTACCTCATATGTATATCCAGTAGTGAAGACCGGTACCTCCAAGGTTAAGCCTTGGCTGGTGTTCTGCAGGGTGTAGCCACGGCTTGCTGCCAACTGAGGTGTCACTGGGTATTGGCCAATGGTGATCTCCCACACATGCTTGAGTTTTGGGTGGTTCATCTTGAAAATTATGCTTTTCTCCATGCAGGCTGCTTGTAAGTCAGGTGGGACTTAAGGAGGAGATGGTAATTGAAAAGTGGCATTAGGTTACAGTTAAAATAAGTGAGAAACATGACAGTTGTGCTAAGGGGATAAGAGTTGAGGCTTCTTACAAGCATCCTTTAGCAGAGCCTTAATTGAGACAAGATGATAGTAAGGATCTTGAGAAGGCAGAATGTTCAGTGTGTAGTTTATGTCCAAGGAGTATTGTAGAAGTCCTTCGCCCAGGTACTGTTCAAAATGAAACAATTCAAATCATAACTTTTTTAATGAGCAGTTGATATCTTTAGTGTTTTTAGATGACCCAAATGGGAAATTAATTTGGTCAAACGTACCACAATTAATTTAAAACCCTCACCCAACCCGGCACTCACCATCCTAAGCACAACACGGTCTTCAAAAGGGACTTTGAGGGTGTAGGCATGGGTTCCATTAGTGTGAGGGATCTTGGAGATGTAACCCATTTGGAAAGCTTCTGATACAAGTGAAGTCTCTGCATTGAGCTTCACTGTAACCAGGTCCACATCCCAAGGGAAATTGCCCAGGTAGACAGTGAACACAAATTCCTCAAGGACAGTTTCTGTGGTACATACAATTTGGTTTTTTGTCAAAACATTGAGTTGATTGAGTTTAACAAAACATTTTTCAATAAATCAAAGGTTTAATCCTCTGTGAGATAGTCAGCATAATATAATCAGATGGCACATTCCAGAATTCATTAAAATCATTACAATATAGCAGTGTAGTAAACAGTGGTCCCCTCAATTTTTTTTTGCCCCAACAAGCACCTTTTTTGTTCAAAATCAGGCAGTGAAAATATTGTATCTGCATGAGCAAAGTCTTGCATGCTTTAAATCAATTTATTAAAACCAACAAAATGAGTTGCAAGAAAAAAACATAGCTGACTTAACACTGTGTAATTAGAGAGAGAACATTGTAGCTTGATGAGAAGCTGGATTGAAAGAGACACTTACGGTCAATGGTAAAGGGATGATGGCTGAAGCGGGGACTTGGGCAGGCCCTTGGCATGCGATGCCTGGTGGTGAGGGCACCATCCATGAACAGGTGCTCATAGTACAGGTAGATGATGTAGAACTCATTGTAGGTGTTATTTGAAACAAAGCTCTGGCAAAAGGAACCCAAACATGTTGCTTCACTGGTGTGCAGTTTTGCTTTTTTTTGACAAAGGACATACTGTAATCTCCAGGCCACTGAATGAGTCAAATTAAAATGTAAACGTGATTAACAACAAACACTAATGGTTGTGTTGTCTCAAATAAAGATTTGAGTTACTGTTCTGCCAACAATGACAGTTACCACAAAGATGGGATTTTTTTTTTTCCCAGAAAACGTTTTACATATTTATGAGGAGTTTATAGCCAAACCCATTCAAGTAGTAACTAAACTTGGTTGTAGAAACACAAGGTTTTGCTGGGTTTTTAATACTTTGATAAATGTTCACTAATAAATTAAAGGAGCTGATTAAACGATCAACTCAAATTACCTAAGTTGCTTGGGTCTAAATTGGTGTCTGATTTTTACTGAACCTGTAGTCTGAAGTGAGGTACAGTCTTACCAATCTGTACCCTCCATCTGCACCAAATGGGATGCTCAGTTTCGCTATTGGCCCACTGGCGTCCAGGGAGTAGCCTCTTTCCTTCCACGCGTCCTCATTCAGGAGCTGGCCCTCCACACCTAGGCTAACCTTCTTGCTCTCAAACTCATAACGGTCATAAACCAGTGGTGCCATGACCATTGGGATCTCCCAGAATACACTCCATGTCTCGTCATCAAATTGACCAGGATCTGCAATGTCAACAGCATTTTATCATTTATGTTGTTGTTAATGTTAATGAATAACTATCCATCTAAAAAAATATATTGTTGAATTCGGGTCCACAGTGTTTGGGGGCATTACATTTAGGACATAGTATAGCCTAAATTTGTCTGGTAGTTTCAGCAGTTAAATGTGTGGTTACATAAACATAAGTAGATTCAATGAACACATGTGGCACCATGAATGAAGACAGTGACATGCACGAATGTTTGGAGGGGCAGTGGCTCTACCAGTGCTCCATTCGTGCTAATAATGGCTAATACCAGCTGTCAAAATCCTTCAGACAGGCAGCTTGGCCAAAAGAGGGCAAATGGGCCGTTGCCCGGGCAACAATAACACAAAGGTGTGCACACATCCCTGAATGAAGGTACACAAGGCCACAAAGAGCCAAGTACAATCAATGCACAACTGTAATAAGTATGTGATAAAGTGTCTTTGAATTTAGACTTAGAAAAAGGAGACTTCAGTTCTGTTAATTGAAACAGATTCTAAAATAGAGGACAACAGTACACCTTGGTGCTGGGTATAACCAAATCTGACCCATCTAATCTCCATAGCAACTCGATTCAACCAGAGCTGCTGTGGTAGTCTGAGTGACCCAAGTCAGACAAGCTTAGGGCAGCTGGGACGGTCAGACAACAGATGATTTTCAAGAACTCCTACTTATTGTGCAGGCTGCAGACAAGTCCAGCATCTTGACATGCCACTTCTGTCTGAACAGCACTGTTGTCTGGATCACCACAACCTCGATGCCATCAACCTGCAGGAGGAAGAGAAACATCGTACTGCTAGATATGACCTTATTTTTAAGTGTCCTAAAATCTCAGGCAAATTGTTCAAAAAAACAGTTTTGTGATGGCCAGGATTTGACGGACAAATATCATTTCCTCTTGGAAATAATTTAAACACTTGACCTCTTTCAACCCTTTCAGGTCGTTTCAAATAATTGACCTGACTCCATTAGCTGTTTACACCTGTGCTAATGTTCTCATAGATTGGACCGCAATGAAACATTTCATATATGGACACAAGATAGGTCCTTAACATTTATGATCTTGGAAAATGTTAGCACCCTGAAATTACATTTAGCATGCAGTTATCCAGATAGACATACGGGTTTATGTATTGTAAAATGTTTACTTTTGCTGCTGGATATTTACTGTAACATTTCATGTGAAGTACCATTTGGTTACAACAACAGTACCTTAGCTAGGAATTGAACCTGGAACCTCTGAGTTACAAGACAATCTCTTCAACCATTATACTACACTGCTGCCCTGGTTCTTTTGAACAATATTTTGACATACAGATTTTCCTGTTTAGTTGCACTTGCCATTACGATCTGAGTGTGATGTTGTTGGTAGGCGGAGCGAAACACCACATAGTCTGAAGAGGCTTCCAACCCATACCCCAGGGCTTTGGCGTCGCTCAAGGACATCATCACTTCCTGTCCGTCCTCCAGGAAAATGAGCCACCATTCTGATACTGCAGATTTGTAAGCCTAGAGGAAAGTTCAGAAGGCTAGTGATCATGTAGAAAAATGCTAATATCGGAAAACTGGGTCTCAGGATCAAATCTGGATTACTGAAAGGGACATCATAAAATTCAAATAATTCAGTCCATTATTGATGCAATTCTGGCCTGTTTTCAGAATACTACTTTTTCTCCAAGTAATAGATACCACCTATACACATGTGTATATAGTTAGGCAATTGATGACTCAAATAATCATCTTGTTAAGCAAAGTAAATGACAAAAGATTGAGGCCAGTGGTTACTAAATTAGGATAAAATATATACCTAAATAGAAGTGTAAATTTATGAAGCTTGGTTCATGAATGCATGTACAAATCCCGTGTAGGACAACAGTCTTTGTAGTGAGTTATACTTAAAAACTGGTCACCTCAATCCAGCCTCCAATCCAGACTCATTGTATTGGAGGAGGGTAAAAAGCCAATTGACTACAATACAAAGTAAATGCATATAGCCGCATCACGTGCCACAGCTCATGAGTGTTATACAGCTATCAGTACTCACAGTTTATTTACAGTTGGTTCAGTTTGTACTGGCTAACGTTGATATCTCAGGCCACCCAGGCTTTTTTAATCTGTAAAATGGATGACTGTAGATTTTCAGTGAATGGACTGGGTGTGGCCATCCAGATGACAGAAACATTAATGACTGTGTATCGCATATTTTCGCCACGTGGGGCACACGTATGTTGCAAAGGATGGTCATGTGACTTACAGCATCCCACGGTTCCTTGGAAGTTTGCCTGCTGGCCTTACAGGGCACATCTCTCCGCACCATCACCTGAGCGAGACAGGAAAGCACCAGTAAACCAGACATTATCTTTGACTGCGCTTGTGAGCCGAGTTGAGCTATGTGCTGCTTGAGCTGACCAATACACTGGACTGTTAAGTTGTAAGCGTGTCACTTTACTCCAAACCAATGACAACTCAGAGGCGTGTCAGACATGTCACATTTCTATGAACCACCCTCCAAACACAGTGCCACAACCCTCAACACACACACACACACACACACACACACACACACACACACACACACACACACACACACACACACACACACACACACACACACACACACACCCCTATTACCTCCATGTAGTTTTCTTCACAAATGACCTCTCTGTCTGACCATGGCAGAGGGGGGTGGCAGATTTTGGCCACGTAGTAGTTGGTCTCTCTTCCAAACTGGTCAGTGGACACGATGGTGAACTTGAAGTCGAAATCATCATTCTAAGATGGAGTGGGTTTTTGTTGTGATGAATTATTAGGTATGGTACCTACTAATAATGGTACCATACCTAATAATAACAATAAAACAATCACTTAGATGATCTTTTTATCTAAAGTGACCTACATTTGATCCCAGTACTTGCTCAGCTTCTAAGTCAGCATTGACCTTATTTTGTCTAGAGTGGGGCTTGAACCACCAACCTTCTAAGTCCCAGTCAAGCACTTAGCCACTAGGCTATTGCTTACCTTCCTCTCAGTGTGGCAAGAGAAGTAGGAGGCTCTGAGTGTGATGCGGCCATCCATGCTGAAGAGGCTGTATGTGTAACCACAGGTCGCCGCGTACTCGTCATTGATTGGATATGTACCAGTCGCATCTGGGGGGAAAAAAGGCAAGGCGTTGCAAGGTTCCAAGCAGGCGCATTTCAACTTTCACACACGCTTATGGATAAGTCGAGATATGCATATGCATTTACAAACACACTGTAAAGGGTGAGAGTTTCAATTTATTTTGGAAGAGAGGGAGGGTGTTTTCACACCACACACTGAAGCCCTGGCCTTTTTTGACATTGTGTGAAGGCACTTTGTGTGTAGACACCTACAGACAAGCCCTGTTCTTAGCCTTCTGGACACCATGGTATCTCCAACTAGGACAAAGATCATGCTGTGTGCCCAAAACTTTGATTACCAGCAAGCCTTGGCTCAACCGATAAGTGTGATAACCAAGGAATATCTTGTTGCTGGCATACAGTACTCCCATGTAGGGTTTGTCTGTTTCATATCCCTGTGCCCCATGACTGAGATGTCAGATGAATATGGCCCACATTGATGCAAGCACTCACCTACAGCCTCAATGCGAAACAAACTGCTCAAAATGGCCTCATCCAGCGAAATTAAGAAGTATCGATCCCGACACTCAAATTCAATGGGTCCTGAATGTGATAAGAGATCGAAAACGTTATCCCTGACAGGGGGTCTGTGAAAGACACCAGCACTAGGGGACTTGTTTAGAAAGCCCTTATGATTTAAATTTAAAATCCATTCTCATGTCTTTGCTTGATTGGATTATTGGAATATATCAATCATTGCTGATCCAACTCAACATTGTACTGGATTTTACTCATTTAAATTATGTTATTAGGTTGTCTTTCTTCACATTAGATGAAATAAGTGAATTGTACATTATAATTGTAATTTGTAAGTTAAAAAGAGCGGTATTTTCACAATTCTTGTAAAATTTTGTGTCTTAAATTAAAAAGCATGCCCTGAAGCAGCACTTACATACCTCTTTGGTTGTCAGTGTGATGAGCATGTGCACTTAGCATCACATAAAGTAATGAAACTCTGCAGAACAAGGGGAAAGTGCAGGAAGGCAGATTTCCTGAATGAAAGCCTATAACACCACTCAAACACACAATATAAAGCAGTATCTTCTTAGATTTTTAAACCCATCAAGCTTCTTAGATTTTTAAACGTATCTCCAGCTTCTTAGTTCAGCACAATCAGGCTTGTTGGATGTTGATGGAGATTAACTTACCCAATATGGAAACTGAAGTTTACAGGCATTGTTTTTCCACAGGGTCCCACTAGTTGGAAAAAGAGATGTTTTTTTCTGCCAGTAGGACAAATTGTGAATTGATGCCATCAGAGTACACAGGTCCTGATTTGAAAACTCTGCTGACTCAGGATTGGCCAGAAGAGCTTTAGTCTTTCATCCAATCACAATACACCAATTAGGGAGGCCAGACCATGAAGTCTTCCCAAGAAAAGCTTTAATCTCAGCGGAATGATGTCAGGAAAAAATGAGCCTATATGAGGTGATACAGTTAAATGATTGATCTGATTGTCAGAACCCCATTCTTAATTGATTGATTGAAGCAACTAATTGGATGAGGTTGTATCCACTGTTTTTCTAAATACTAATCAGCTTCTAGTAGGGAGTCATCTCAACAGCTTTTCAGGTTTACAAAATCAATTAGAGTTAACCGGTACTAAAGCAGTATAGTTGTTGTTAATCTGTTGTATAAACTATTCTAACCATTATTTCCAAAAATCAGTCCAAATATGTTTGTACAATAGTATATCCTAAATGGACTCTCCTGGGTTATGTGTTTCATAAAGATTTCAGATTTCAGTGCAGAGGCTTATTGCTCAGCTTTTCATTGCTACTAACACACCAAAAAGAGGAAAACCAACTGTGATTCTGGTTTCTTCAGACTTCTGAATGAAGCAGTCATGACCTCTCCATTGCAGTTGTTCTTTTTAGCCACTAGATGGCATACATTTCCCATACTGAATTTTCATAGCAGGTGCACACAACACACAGGTGTACCAGGATTGCTCTGCACATTTGCTCCACTAGAGGGCAGTCACTTTAAGCAAGTAATGTATGACTTTATCTATTGCCTGTGTCAGTTTTCTTGTGTCAGAAATCAAATAGCCAGTAAACAAGGTACACATAGACTCTGAGAATGCATTGGGATAGTCTAAATTATAGAGGTTTTGATAATGTGACGCTTCTTTCCACTGCAGTGTAAATTGTTACTAAATCCAGAGACATAAAACAATCCTACTTTACATTTCAGAACTAGGATTAGCCAACTGAAATGTCAGTATCCCATGCCAGAGAAAAATCTCAATAAATAAACAAACATAAAAATGTAAAGTAACAGATTAAATGAAAGTATGCCAGCCACAGAATAAATTATACTAATCATTGTTCATGATCAAAACAATGAGTTGTTTGTGGCTTTTTTTAGTGTATTTAGTCAAATTTTGTCAGTGTGCACACACTAATCTTCGTTGTTGTGAGTGTGCTGTGTAAATGGCACACCGTGCTCAGACAGAAATGCCAGGGATGTACAGGTGTCTGTGCGCCAGCTGTGTGAGATGGGGATACATGCCAGAGCCTGGAGCTTTCTGCACTAAAGGGTGTGGCTGTCAACAGGCTGTTACAGTCAGAGGTGCCTCCATCTCACGCATCTCCACTCTCTTCTACACTGGCACCTTTGCAAAATGTGCTCCTGAAAAAGTTTCTGTGGAGCGGAGAAGCTGTTCTCCTATGAGTTTCCTGCCTGTGTTTCAACCCCCATACCTTTTCCAGTGATCCGTTACAATTCTTGTATTAATTTCTTTCAACGTTGGAGCTTTGTCTGTAGGTGGCATGCATGTCGGCAGCACTAGGACGTGCTTCAGGGGTTGAACACCAGACTTTTGGTTGTCTGTCTATACCCAAGGCTTCAGTAACCATTTTGAATAGTGTAAGCACCTTGCCCATATGCAGAGAGGAATGATCTCACTATCCAACCATGTACTATTGTTCATGTAGGTGTGTGAAATACAAACTGTGAATATGTATCCAGTGTGTGTGTGATGTATTGAGCCGTGTAGTGATGTAATGTGTCCTGTCTCTGCAGGGACAGGAAAGACCCCGGCCCTGGGGAGTGGTTTCCACACCAGCCTGGGAAAAGAATCCCGCGCCCAGACGCTGCAGAACGGTGAGTGACCACCCAGTGACCTCGGCCTCATCGGCTGGTGGAGTGGCCAGTCTGAGTCGCTGCAGAGTGGTTACCTGTATATGTGAAGACCATTCACAGTATCTCAGGGTAGGAGTGCTGATCCAGAATCAGTTTAACCTCTTTTTTATTTGACCTACTTGTTTTGTCTGCCATCCACTTAACCTTCCTCTATCCTCCTGACTTTAAAGCAGCCTAACCCTGTGAGGCTGGGCCATAGTGTGTTAAGGGGAACTCCACTCTATCCCATGAGGCCTTACAGCATAACCTTTGAACTCATAATGAATTAGAGAAGGATATGTGCGTGGCAAGACTGATCCAGGATCAGCACTCCTTCTGATGCACTTCATGAATAATATGGGTCCAGTTACATCACAGTACATTACCGGCATTTAGAGCGACATACGACTGAAAGTGCATAAGACCCGAGTGCCAGAAGGGATAACGTAAGCTTAGACTAGAACCCTGTAAGGAAAGAAAAAACAACAACAACAACATCAAAGCTAGCAAAAATAGAACTGAAATACCTCTAGTAACATGATGTCTACTGCTTTTGTCTCTCAGAAGACCGATATCTCTTCTCTCAATCGTTATTTTGACCAAATCATGACTGTTAGACACACTTGGAAGAGGCCATGAGGTTACACATAGATGCTCCTCTCCTCCCTTTCTGGCCTAACCCCTCCTTGGTGGTCACTCTCAGGACTGCAGTGTCCATACTGTCTGATGTTCTGGTGTGAAAGAGTGGGGGCGTGAGGTCTAGATGTGGACCTTCCGGAACTCTGGAAATGTGCCCTTTGACCTCTGCCTGCACCTGCTGTTCTGAACTTTAAGTTCCTCCCCCAGGTCAGGTGCACATGTCAATCAGAGGGAAGGCACCCCAGTGGGTTATAGCTCAGTGTGACATATCAGTGTAAATCAATTCATAGTGTTCATTTGCTCTGCAGCTTTTGTAACATTTGTGGAATAGATCTTATCCATTGGTCCCCAGCTCATACCTTCCCGTTTAAGGGAAAAGAATCGCTTCAATACATTCCTGGCATTGTTAATATATAAAATAAAAAATACAAGATAAGTAGGCCTATGTTAACACTGGGTGTTAAACGTGAATAAGCAAGTAATATAGGAATTAAGGATTCACATTTTCATTCAGATAAATTGAGTTCTGTAAAATTGCATTTCAGGAGGTCATTTATTTATTTTTGACAGTAGAAGCTAAAAGTGAAATGCAGTAAAGTGTAAAATGCAAAGGTGTAATATGTGTGTACGTATGTGTGTTTGAGAATGTGTGTTTGAGAATGTGAGTGTATGCATGTGTGTGTTTGAGAATGTGTGTGTATGCGTGTGTGTGTTTGAGAATGTGTGTGTATGCATGTGTGTGTTTGAGAATGTGTGTGTATGCATGTGTGTGTTTGAGAATGTGTTTGTGTGCATGTGTGTGTTTGAAAATGTGTTTGTATGCATGTGTGAGTTTGAGAATGTGTGTGTATGCATGTGTGTGTTTGAGAATGTGTGTGTATGTGTGTGGGATTGAGAATGTGTGTATACATGTGTTTGAGAATGTGTTTGTATGCGTGTATGCATGTGTGTGTTTGAGAATGTGTGTGTATGCATGTGTGTGTTTGAGAATGTGTTTGTATGCGTGTGTTTGAGAATGTGTTTGAGAATGTGTGTGTGGGATTGGCCCAGTGTGAAGCGGTTTATCATGCCGTTTGGACATATCCTTCTGATTTATGGCGTCTGCGTGAGCTTGGGATAAGGACTCACGCAGTGTGGGACCAGTCTGGTCACTAAGCATGGAGCTCACGCTCACGCCTGCTCTGATTACCCACAATCCTCCTCTATAGTGGGCGTAGCCATCTGCGGACAGCTGGGTCTTGTGGGAACTGTGAGAGTGCAGGTGGGACAGCGTGACTGGAATAATCGGCGTGTTTGGAGTGTCAGCTTCCCCCTGCCTGAGACTGCAGCCTGCGGCTGAGGCAGTCCCATCACACAGCTCTTGCTAGCTTTCTCATCATAAGATCATTTATCCGCAGACAAGATCCTCTAAAAAGCAATCAGGAAATCAACCTGAGAAGGCACACTGTAGGAGTCATGGTGAGGGGAGGAGCACGGCTAACCGAATGCAGGTTTTCAGTCGTGCCTGTCAGAGGTTGTATCTGTGCAAAGATGGCTCTTGGGAGTTGGGCCGAGCTTCAGTTTCTGGAGTGTGAAACAGATGTTTTTTTCCCAAAGCACACTGCCCCCTCCATGTGTAGTGTCCATCAGGAGAGTTGTGATCCCATTCACCTTCTATGAATAAAACCCGCAGAATAAGGTCATTTACTGAATACCAAATATCCAATTGTGTAAATTGATTATTTGGAAAAAGGAAACCGTACAGTGTGTAGGTCTCCCTAGATCAGAGAATCTGCTAAATTGTAGGATATTTCCTCTATCATTTTTGCCCCCCACCTCCCGCCCCAAGTCCCTCCCACCCAAACATTAACCAAGCGTAGAGCCACATGGCAGAGTTAGCTGGATAATATGGTGGACACTCTGTGTTGTGGTTGCAGTACTGCGGTTTTTACTGGATTAGCTAGTAGCACCTCTGTGGGGCTTCATGCTGGAGAGCTCCCATTCTGAAGAGCTGAAGGATCTGAGTCCCCCCCTACCCCCCATCACCACCACCAGTGTGCTTATGTAACCCACACTACTGAGCGGCCTGCATAATCCCCCCAGCACAGCAAGGATTAACCGCCACCCGCCATTTACAAAAAACTGCCACACTCACAGTCCTGGGCCTTAGGGATTACGCTCTTAAGAGCTTTTATCAGGGGGCATTTCTGGTGTCCCCGGGCGTCACTCCGCCGTGTTCTCACCTGACCAGAGACACGTCAGTCACTGAAAACAACACTTGATTATCGAAGACCTCATTTGCAGGTCATCAATCAGTTGTCCAACCCTGGTAAATCAGCGTTAACACATGAAAAAAGATCCAGAGAATCATAGTCAGAGATGTGTGGGAGTAAAGCAGTTCAGATATGTCTAGATGTAATGTAGATGCCAACCATTACAAGAGAAGCTCCTTATCCGTCATACTACTGTATACTGCTACCCCCAATGTTGTGTGATACAGAGCCAAATCTTTCTGATCACTCGCGATCTTCTCTGTCTTCCTTGGTGAGCCAATGGTGAGCTGGGAACAGAAGAGGTGAAACAGTACCTTTTAACCTATAATTATTCTCAGCAGATAAAACAGCAGATTGTCTGAAATGTGTGTGCCGCTGCCAAAGCTACAGTGTGTGATTTGTTTAATGAACAAGGATGGCAGTTGTCTGAATAGTTAATGAACATGTAATCCCAAAGCTTTCTCTTAACATTCGGACGTTGTTGCTGTATTGCATTACAGAATACAAATAAGAAAACGTAACAAGCCTAAATGTAGTTGAATCAATTTGAATTATTACAATAATAAAAAATTCTAAATAATGTCAGTTGGTTCGGATTATTCAGTCAATTGTTTGTTTTACTGTTAATTGAGGAGGATAAACAGGTACAGGTTGAAGGCAATGATACATTTAAATTTTTATTTGAATTAAAAGTTTTTACCTCCTCTGTTAACTGCTCATCAGCTGCCATTGGTGTTACTCCATGCTCCTTGGTAAATCATTGTCATATTTGCCCATATGTTTTTGTTCATGTGTCATATACATATTTATGTATTTTCACTTATGTACTTATAAGGACAATAAACAGCGGGGACTACTTTAAATCTCTAGAGAGAGCAGGAATTCTCTGCAGGCTAATTGCTAAATTATAACTCCTCAATCACCAGCACTATGTATCAAACTGACAAAATGGATTGCTAAAATTTGAAGTGTATTAATCTATTTCATTAATTCATGGAATATGTTGTAAAGGACTCTGTCATCTTTCAACATATTGTATCATATTAACAAAAGTATGTGTTTGAGCAGGGAAATAATTTCTTTATTTTGAGAGAGAGAATCAGAGATAGTGGAAAGTGAAGTTGTTGATGTGGTGTGCCTTACAGCAGAGAGCCAATGGGAGCTGGACGAGGCACGGTGGTGTGTGATGCTCTCATGGGTCTGGTTCACACGGGTGGCTCACAGCTGTTTAAGTCTCTGTCGGTGAACGGAAAGTTCCCATGGCATCGCCCAAACACCTGTGTGTGTGAAATCATGCATCTGCGTGTGTGCACACATGTGTACACATGCACTCGATGGTAAGTGACAAGCCCAGTAGGGCTGAATGGCATGTTCTTATGCATATGTATGTGTGTGTGTATGTGTGACTGTCTCCAGGGAAACGACAGATCCACAATCTGGGTAACCAACTCCAGCTCAACCAGCACTGCCTGGACACCGCCTTCAACTTCTTCAAGATGGCGGTGAGCAAGCACCTGACGCGAGGCAGGAAGATGGCGCACGTAATCGCCGCCTGCCTCTACCTGGTCTGCAGGACAGAGGGCACGCCCCGTATCCTTAAGCTCCACCCACCTGTCCCCATGGCGATGTGATATAGTCATCATTAGTGACAATGATACAGTCAAGGGAGGCCAAAGTGAGCCATTTTGTGAGCGTTATGTTAAATAATGTAGTTTTCTCAATAGAAACAATGCTCTTGTATGCTGAAAATGTGCAGTAGCTACTGAGCTAACAAAAACTCAACTGCAGTAATCACTGTATTAAATTCTGAGCAACAAAACTCTTGTAACCATCCAGGACCAGTAAGGTCCATTGATTTAAACAAAAAACAGACAAGAAGTCACCCAAAGAACTTGCACCACAAAGCCAGGGTGAATCAGGGTGTACTCAACTGCTAATTATTCAGATAAAAATGCTTTATTTCAAAGTGAGATGTGTTTGTGTGAGTCAGAAAAACAGAAGTGATGCATTTCAGCTGTAGGTAAATCACACACCATTGGTTTTCACCGCTGGGGTGAAAAGCACAGACACCAAGGAGATGCTCGTGTGAGTTACGACACACCCACTGCGATCCCTTCTAATACAATTTCACTGCCACGTTCGCCGCTTTGGCTGATAATGACCTCTGTGTCCAAAGCATGGTCACGAATTTCATTAATACAATTACCCAGGCACAATAAAGCACAGGGTGTCAGGCTGTTTTTAATACCGGGCACTGGCAAGACACCCTGGGTGAAGGTCTTCTGTGAGCAGGAAAAGTCATAATAATTGCGCCAACACCCCTGTTTCTCAGGTTGAGCTGGGGGCAGAATAATATCTGGCCGTGAAAGAGAGAGAGGTGTTTTTTCCATCTTCTTCTCCAGCCTCTGCATCACCTAACACAACCTTTGGCTGAGCAGCCTGCTGCTGTAAAGGCTTATGGCTCTCTAACGTTGATTCACTGGGTTTAATAATAATCCTTCCTGATGCAATAACTTTTAACCATTCTCTGAAGTTAACTGGAAGCTTTTTGGGATTGTCCGTTGTGCTTAGTCAGCGGCGGTGATTTAACACACTTTGTGCTGAGCAGACTGTGGCTTGTGGTTGGTTTCTCCTGGTCATCACAGATGGTGTGCAGTGGCATATGAAGGATGGGAGAGTAACTGCGTCCTGTAGCCAGCTCCACATTTACAAGCTGAATTCTGAAGCAAGGTTTCAGGATTGCAGTTGGCGTAGGCTGGAGAAAGGAACCACAATGGTTGCTTTAGTTGAGAAGACCTTTTGATTAATTCAGACAGTTCAGCAAGTTGTAGAGTAGAAACATATTAACTATTGTAATATCTTGAATCATTTCACAAAGAGTTATTTGCTTGCTAGTTATTTTGGGGTTTATCCATAGCTAGTTAGCATTTTGTGCTCACCATTTGATTTCAGTAAAGACGGTGAAAGTATGCCCTGGTTAAAGGTCAAAGTTGTCTTCATGTCTTCACACCTGGTATAACTATAATTGTGCACCACTTGCACCACATCTTATGTGTACAGAGTTGCTAGGTAAAAGAAATATATTAAACAATGAAATATGCTAATTGAATTGATTAAAATCCAGGACACTTTGTGTCCCAGGAGGAAATGTGTACTTTCCTGGACAGTGAAGACAATTTCAGAACAATCCCTGGAAATCTGGGACAAGTGGTAGCCCTAGATGGAAATGAAGGTAGAGGGATTTGAGAGAGATTTTCCACTTGTCACCATTTGGGTCCCTGTCACTTCAAGAGGAACAGACACATACAATGCAATAAATGGTGCATTCATCAGACATGGAGTGAAAGGGAATCTATTCACCTTGCTTTTCAAATTCCACTGTTGTTTCCCCTTAACCGGCCCAAAGATATGCTCCTGGACCTGAGCGACCTTCTACAGGTGAGTTACCCTCAGCCTCATGACAAATGTGTCCATTATCATGGCCCTGTCCCAGTTAACATTTTATCTTTCAGTAAAGAAATGTATTGTTTATTCACTGTGAAATTTAAAGTTTGTGGTTAGTTCAGGGCCATATACACTGTGAACAGTAGGCCTTTAGCACAGAAGTGCTCTAGCATTGCACTCACATAGAGATAAATTCCTCCATTTGCATGCAGCTTTCTGCTCAGGACAGTCATTGCTGATTAAAGTATGAGTGGCCACGGTTACAGCCACAATACAGCATTGGAAGTGTGAACATTTTCACAGCTTGGAGCAATCTTACCTTGTATTCATTTGTGTGACCGAAGAACCAGCAGACGGAGTGTGCATGACATGGATACAAAGCTTGAGAAAAAAAGCCATTGACTGTGGGGCTTGTATAACAAGCCAACTGCTGCACACACAAAATGGTTCAATTTTCTAGCGTTCCATGTTTGGAGACAGATTTTTTGGCATGGTTCCATGTCAGGTGCACCTTTCCCTGCGGGTGTTGAGTCAAACTCCCCACCCAACCCCCACTCCCTGTTTATAAGAGAACAGTGGAATACTTGTAATGTAATATGCTGTCCATTTCAAAATGACTTGATTTTCCTTTTGTAGCAAGCTAATGTGGGGACGTCAGAAACAATATGAGAAAATTCTACTTCTAAGTTGTCCAGGTTTATTTCAAATAATTGAGCAGGAGAACACAGTCAGGGAATACCTAAGGCAGCTGGTGTGGAGCTTATTTTGTACTCCCAGCTGTCCTGGGAGGCAGGCTCCCCCTCCTTGTCCACTGTTCCTGTGGAGTGCCTTGGACGCACACTTTACACTTTTCCCAATAAACATTGCCCATCATGGCGCTCTCTCACCAGCCATGCTTCATACCTAGACAGCACTCCTTGTGGCAGCATTACTCTTTACCAGTGTTCTCCAGTTTTACCAATGAAGGACTGATGTGGGTGTTCCAATTTTGTTCCTCCCCCCCTCCCCCAACACTAAAACAACTAGTCATGGTGTCCATTTAAGACCATTGATTAATGTTTTTGTGTGAGGCTTGAACACAAAATGGTCCTGATACCATCCTTTGTAGGCTATACTTTAGACACCCGTAGGCTGCTGGTGGCTCACCCTATTAAGGCACTGTTCCAGTGGTTAAGTAAGCCCTGCAGTCTGATTTTGACTCTGGACTATGGCAGTGGTGACAATAGCCTACATCCAAGCGGGGAAAGACCTCATCACCAGGGAGGGATTCAGTCAGTGAGGCTGCTTGTGTTTAATTGCCCACCACTGAGCCCCACTTAGTCAATTAGGCAACAGCAGCCTGCCTTGAGCAGAAAGTGTCTGACTGTGACCCATGTCTGTGCAAGCTCAGATTGTGGACTGTGGTGTGAAAAGAAGCAGCATCTGAAATGACATGATTTGTAAGACAAAAAGATAACATATTGGACACCCTAATCTGAGATGGTGGATTATAGTACTGATAACAATATAAAGAAAGAGCAGTCATATATACCTACAAAGGTACATCTTCCACTCCCTGCTTAAAATATACTGTCCTTTTTACTGTGGACTCTGGGATGACCCCATGTACACATTCATTCATGGTACAACCTCAAACCCTTCATGTATAGTCCCCTCTCCCAGATTCTGTCCCCATAACATATAACCCCTCCTGCTCCTCCATCTCCAGGTGAACGTCTACATCCTGGGCAGAACTTTCCTCCTACTGGCCAGAGAGCTGTGCATCAATGCCCCTGCCATAGGTAATCTGCTCCCACCTGCCACCTCCACACAATGTCTTAACTAGGAGTCTGAAAACCTGGTCCTGGAGAGACATGGTGTCTTTTTTGTTGTCACTTTAAATTCCACAAGCAATTTCTACTCAAAAAAACCAGGTGAGGTGACTTAACTGTGTAATCAATTACTGTAATTAAGGCCTTATCAGCAAACAGCTAACACACCCTGTGGCTCTCCATGACTACTATTTAAGATCCCTGGGCCTAACTATTTAAAATGGTGCTGGAGAGCACTACCTGTGAGAAAATGTTACAATGTGGAAAATGATACTACATTATCAGGGCCGGTAAGACAAATAATCAAAGGAAGCCCTGGCAAAATGCAGGCAGGACACCAGTTACGAGGGGACAGAAATAGAGGAATAATTCTCTCATAGAATCGGCGTCAATCAATAGTTTATGGTGATGTACCTAGGGGGCGCTCTCTGACTGGTTTCAAATTATATTTTCAAAAATTATGGCATTCATCATAATACAAATACTATATGTACTTTTTAGGTTCCACAGTGATGGTTTCTAACTGAGCAGATTAAATATTTAAGGAAATGCCCCCCAGGTACACCCCTAAGCACAAAACTGTTATACATCTTCAGGCACTTCTAGCGATTGTCTTGTAATTCAGTGACTTCCATTTCAGCTGCTGTTGGCTGGCGAGTATATTCTCTTACCAGCTTTACTAGTCTGTTCTTTTGATACATAATTATCATCAGACCATGACCTCCCTTTAGTCCAGTGCCCTGTCAAAGAAATGTAATTGGCTTGGCTGCTCCCGCTGGTACAGAGCTGAGACGAACGCAGTAGAATCAGCCCTCTAATCACAAGGTGAACTGTCAAAGGACAAATTACACGTTACTCACCCTACACAGTTCAGCATCCTCCCCACCCCCTTGCCACTTAATGGCTAAGTGACTGGGAATAACAAGCTATGAACACACATGGATTACATAAAAACTTTTTTTATGGTTTGTGGGTTGGCCATCTGCCCCCAAACACAGAACACCGAATCTGTCCATCAGCCTCAGGCTGAAAACGAAACGCCATCATTTACATCATGTACAAATCACAAAGCAGTAATGGGCGTCACCCGCCAGAAGTGCAATACAGCTTTTTCTTTCTTTTTTCCTTAAGACATGGGATGGCATGCCACTGCCTCAATAATTAAATCCATATTTTTCTCTTTGTTTTAAATAAATACAACTGCAGAGCATTCCTTCTCATAAAACTTGTTTTAAGTCTGTCAGAGATGTAGCAGGCATTTACAGTGTTTATTGTGGCTGTAGCCTCTGCACTGCGAAGAGGGTAGGATCTTGTATTCCTCCCCCACACCCCCCACCCCCAGTTTTTGACAGCAGCAGTGGTGATGCATTCAAATTGGTCAGAGTCTGCTTCACACTGTCTCAAGCATAAAAGACCAGTTCAGGGATCTGTCCCCCCTGCACCCCGGTGCCATTGGTACTGTCCGATGAGCACTGGAACTGAAAGGTCACCTTCCCACACTGCACCTCTGTCATGCCCTCTTGCCCAAAGTAGCTGAGCTCGTTCCCGTCCAGGACGGCGCTCACCGTGTAGAAGGTGTCCTGCTCTACTTGCACTGGATGCTCAAACCACACAGAGAAGGTGTTGCTGGACCCATCTGAGACAAACTTGGTCAGGTTCTGTGCCAGCGTGACCCCCTGGCGCTTGAGCTCGATGCAGACGCTGTACTCGGCCTTCCCGCCACTCGACCCGTACAGACCCAGGCCCGCAATGAAGATGCGCCGGTCCACCGCAAACTGGATGCTGTCGCAGCGACCTCGATACCGCCACTGGTTGCTTCTGTAAGCTGAGGACTGGAACCGGTGGCACCGCTGTGGAGAGAGCCCCTTCCTCCTCGTCAGTGGGAAGCCCAGCTCCGGCTTGTTGGCTGCCGTGTACCACAGGAAAATCTCGTGAGTTTCCTCCAGTGTCAGGACATCAGACTGGGCTGCCCCGTCCGCGAATTCCTCCAGCGTCATAGATGGGATCCGGACCAGGTAGAGCGCCTTGCCCAGGACGCTCCTCTTGTTCCGGGAAGTAGGCGGCAGAGCCCTCCTCTTGCACTCAGCTGCTGCCCAGCTCAGTACCGCCTCGAAAACCACTGCCTCCTTGATGTTGAGTGTCTCCCGTGTCAGGATGATTTCCAGCGTGGGTCGGTCTATCTCACAGAAGCCCTCGGACCGCAGGGCCAGCTCGGCCTGGGCGTCAATCACCTCCCAGCAGCGCTGGGTGAGCTCCGGCTCCTCAAACAGCCTACTCTGGGACAGCAGCACGCAGGCATTCTTCGCCTCTAGGCTGGTCTCCAGGAAGGTGACGCATGCTTTAGCCAGGGCCGGCACGATGTACTTCTTGGCAGCATACAGAGTAGCCAGCACCGTGTCTGCTTCCAGTTCGATCTCATCACTGTACATATACCTGAAGGGGAAGGAGAGAACATGTGAGCATCAAACCAGGAGGGTGCCAGCTTAGTTGGTTCACTCTGCTATGACTGAATGGCAGGCCCTTATACCCATGTGACAATCTTAAGTTTCCTGCTACATCAGTGCCTTCACCAAACTGTCCGTGCTAGGCCTGGTGATTTATATTTACTTATGCAGTCACTCTCTGGCACATACAAAACATGCTGACATTATATTCTATTGGTGCAGTATTCATTTGCTACCTGAATGCCAAAGATTGTCCACGTTTCAATGTGGCAGTCTTACTAGCTCATTAGCTAGCTTGCTGACCTACTGGCAAAAACACAGTGGACAGGAGGACTCACTTTAACAGAATTAAAAAAGCTGCAGGCTCCACATCGGGGATATGAATTTCTGACTGTCCCTCTGCAAGGTCTCCATAGAACATGGCACCAAAAACAGAACTTCCCACTGCCAAAACATACTGGAAAAAAAAGAAGAGAGAGAATTAGCCTGTTTCAGCACTAGCACAAGTATTTTCTTTGCCACAATGGAGTAAAAAAACAGATGGTGGTTGGGCTCACCTTGTGCGCAGGTACTCTTTGCGATTCACCTGGAGGACCCACGATGAAATGAACATCGGCCATTAGTTCGTTGTTAAACATTAAAGCATTCCTGGAAAATAAGACAAGTTACAAGTGTTACTTTCCTACAGACTTTTGAAAGGTTGTCACTATAGTATTTATTCAGACTGTGATGGACCAAAATTATGGTTAAATCTAAAGTGAATAAATGGCAAAACTGGTTGCCTCAAAATCAGTCTTCACCTCTCTCGCAGCGTTGGATGAGAAGTTTGCCAGCTGGTAGTCTCGACGTTGTTATTGTTGATATTCTGCTGAGTGGTGGCGGCAGTGGCCGTGGTTATCGTCTGGGTGACTTGGACGATGCTTTTCTTGCTCGCAGCAGTCACTACAATACCGTTGCTGTTAGGGATATTGGTCTGTGTGCTGGCAGGGTATAGTTCTGCGGCCATTTTCTTCTCCAAGGACAAAGTCACGATCTCATAGCATACTGGCAGCTTTCCGGAATGTCTCCCACTCTTTTTAGCTTTTTTCAAGTTTTCTGGAAGCAGAAGGAAGAAAGTCAAACACCTCATGATCCGGCCATACAGACAATCTGCAGCCTTGGGCATCAGCAAACACAACCGATGAAGCAGCCAGGCAAGAGAAACGGTAGCGCCGATGATAAGTTTAATCACATCAGTTTTAGGTAAATCCAACTCCAGGTCTGCGAACGGCTGTGCCTCCCGTTACATAATGTCGCGTGCGCATTGAACGGCTTGCTCCAGCAGCATCCCACGCCAGGATTGCAATAACTAACCACGAGATAATTCAAGAAACAACATTATCTGTCCAGCGGAATTATTCCGGACTCAAAATTGATACATTTCTTCTTTTCATCAGATCCTGTTTTGATGCGCAGGTGTATTCCTACACGGACTGTCAATTTTAGTCACGATGTTTCTCGCAATTATGTACAGAAAATCTGAACAAAAGTCTAAAGGATATGACATATCCCTTGAAGTAGATTCGTCAGCGTTGCGGGAATCTAAAAAAACCGTCTAGATCTGTAGAGGGGTTTGATTGCGTTCCAACAAATGCTGTGTGTGTGTACTTGAGAACAAACTGTTTCTCTTTTCTCCCAGCCCTTGTCAGATCGGTAGTACGGTACTTTAGTTTTGTGTAGCCGTAGTGTACGCCCACTTCTCTGTCACCGAATCAGTACCTTTGACGTCAGCAGGCCCCCAGGCGCCTCCCCCAGGCCGGCCGTCCCTCTCACCATCTCACTCGACGCAAATACAACAAAACAAAACTATGGAGGGCTGCTGGTAACCTGTTTACGCCTCACTAGTAAAGTAATAAAAGTCCAACTGAATTAACACATAAGCTTATCGCTGACAGTTTAATTGACCAATACGACTAATAAACAAATTCCCTCGGAAGTCCATGTAAAATGTCACTACGCTTTTCGGAAGATCATAACGAAGTTTATGTGAAGATAAGGATTAGTGAATTGTGCTTCAATTCCCGACAATATGTTACAAATCAGTTCATATCTTTCAACTATAGGCTACTATCAAATACTGTTCAGGTCACACGAATAATGTGACAAGAAGAGAGCGTAGTTTACTCCTTAGTAAACCAGTTAACGTTTTTACTCGGGCAGAAGCTGATGTCTCCACATTCACGACAGGGCCGTTTTTAATTAGCCAACGCTAGCTAGCCAGCTAGGTTCCAGAAAAAAAAAACAATTAGCTCGCGTTGGACAAACATGCGTTATTCTGACAGGAATGTGCAGTTTGAAAATATGATTCAAGTACTGCTTATTAGACTGCCTTGTTTTCAATTACTTCAGTAACCATTCTTTATTTAAAACATCGGTAGATAAGAGACGAAGTAGTCTGCATAACATAATAGATCACATCTCCCACGTAGCCGAGCTAGCTAGATGCGTTCTCGCTCAGTTCTGCAGTCGAGGTAAAAACCTGTCGAACCATCTTTTTCAAAGCAATTTCGAGCAGAAGGGAAATACACAATTGCAGAGCGTGTAAATGGTTACCTTACTGAGTACAGGGGTGTCCTATTAGCTGGAAAAGCCGTCAAGTTTTGTCTCTGGTAGCGTCATCGGAGCCAGAAGCCATATTAAATTCGGAGACTGGGAAAAGGGAGGGGGGTTGGGCTTACAGTATCCTGTTACCAGACCGGTCTCTCTGCTTTCCGATAGGGGGCTCCGGTGCCTTGGACTGGAAGGGGTTACGGACTGCCGCTGTACAGTGAAATGTCACTGCAATTACAGTCATTAACGAACATAACCCTGACAGAGATGAGGGATGGCTTTAAGGGTATCAGGCTAGTAGCAAATGGAAACAGACAAAACATGATGGTGGACTTACGTGCATGAACTGGGGAAGTCATTGTTTAGTAGTTCATGGGTTTCCCTTTTGCATTAGAAAGCAGTGAGACGGAGTGTTACAAAGAATTTGCATGTATTTACATCGTGCGAATACCAGTGTGCTCAGAAAGGCGTATAATGAAAGTGATGTGGTGTTCTGGTGCTCGTTCATTTAAAGCCTAAAACCCTAGTTGTAGCACTTAATTGCTCCATTATGTAATAGTGTCCCTATGAAAGAAAATAAATCAGGGGGCTAAGTGAAGGTATGTGTTGATTTTAATTCTCTGTCCATCTGCATAAAACATAACTTTCAATAAAATAAATGCCCTCCCCTCCCCCCTTAAAAATATCAGGCTTTGAATGTAAAAACACAAATTTGTTCATATTTCTAATGCAGGTATCAAATAGTTAGATGCAGTCATAGGCAGCATATGGTAAACTTAACACACTGGGACTTTTTGGTGTCTCATGTTTGATTGCCTGCAGAGAGTTATTCCTGACCTTTTACTTTTGATGCTGGAAGTGTTCAAAATGTGTTACTAAACATGGTTAGGTCATATTAGAAAGGGCTTTTTAATGAGTATTTTCATCAATATTTCACAGTGACATAGATTGCTTAAATATGCTTTATCTAACTCTGTTAGATGAGCCATCCCATTACCTATGTATTTTGGAGATAACCAAAGTCCACAGCATCTGCACAGTATTGATCCCCACTGAATAAAGAGCTGTCAGTGCTGCTGACAGGTCGGAGGATGAACAATGGAGGGACAGAGAAGACAGAGACTAGGGAGATTGGGAGCCTTACTGTTTTGCTCTGTGATTTTCCTTTGTTTTTGTGATTTAAGCAGCGGGGTGCCCATTAAGAGAGTGCCTAATATGAAATCAAAGTCAAGCCATTAGAAGCAGCTTATAACATCAATGGTCCTTGGCACATTTCAGCAGAATGTCATTCATGCTTCTGGACGTTTGTTGAAACCAACCAAAGCCAGTTTCATCGAGCCATCACAGCAGGAAGATGCGGACCATGAGAGTGCAGTATTGGAATTTACTTCACTGTTGGGTTTGCCAATTGGTTGTGTTTGATGAAAGAACATTCTGGAACAAGTGGTACTGAAGACTGTGGGACAGGCTGTCCTCTGCTGGATCCCTTTGTCACCGGCTGCCCATTGGAACCTAGTTGATGCCAGTTTAATTCTTTTTCTGGGGCAACAGCATGGTTTTAAAAATGCTTAGGATTGGCTGTGTGTGAACCTTGTCTCTGAATTCATGCCTTGAAGCGACATATTTGTGATATTCCCCTTGAACAAAAACACAGAGTTTGGAAACAAACACAATTGAATGAATACATGCTAGGGTTTTAGTGAAAGTCAACATGTGTTTTCATCAAGTTAAGAGCATCAACATACAAGCAAAAAGTTATGCCATGACTGCTTGTCTATCTCACTATCTAAAACTGTTGCCAGTAGTCAGGTCATGGATTCCCATGTAGCCTGAATTATACATGTGGACACCCCTGCAATCAACTTTGTTTAAGCTAAATCTTGTTTGAGCAGACTCTGAAGTCTTAAGGCTGGTTTACTGGACATTAAATAACCATAGTTGTAGAGTAAAAGAAAATTGCAATGAAGATTTCTACTGAAAGAAGTTTTAATCTAGGATTAGGCCTACTCCATGTCTAGGAAACCCGGCCCTCAGTGTTTGTATGCATTTAATAAATCCCCCTCTGCTACATTCTGTATTGCATCCTTAAAGAACTATATCCTCTACCTCTCTTTTACACTTACTGTGAGACTAAATGGGTCAGTGTCCTGGCATGAATCAAGTCTGAGACTAAAAGAAAGTATCAATGGAGGTTTCCATTGAAAAACAGTTTTAGTCTTGGGCTAGTTTTAATGTATGTCTTGGAAACCAGTCCAGTGTTACACATCTGGTACTGTGGGATGTAACACTGAAAACCTGGTGTCTCCTTTCTCATTATGTTTTTGTGTGCACTTTTATGAGTCACTCATGATGAGACAGACTCATGAACGCCTAAATGCTATGTAAATGTGTGACATGGGGACTTCCCTTTGGTCTGGCCTTCTGTGGCTTCCCACAGACCCCTGCCTCTACATCCCCCGCTTTGCCCACATGCTGGAGTTCGGAGAGAAGAATCATGAGGTGTCCATGACGGCCCTGCGGCTGCTGCAGAGGATGAAGAGGGATTGGATGCACACTGGCCGACGGCCGTCAGGGCTGTGCGGCGCAGGTAGGTGGCCCTCTCAGACGCACCAGACACCAGGGATCCTGGGGCAGGGGGCAGTCTCGAGCCAGGGAAAGTCTTCGTACAATTTTTAGTTTTCTTTTGTTTTTTCACTAAGATTAGGATACAGTCCTTATTGTAGCCAGTGACTTCAGGATCTAGCATGTTGTGATTAATTTTACTGGGCCTTTAGTGACCATAGATACCACATGATCATTGCAGAGTTCCATTGTGAGCTATGTGATGATGCAGTAGTGGAACATAAAAAGTAACTGCAATCATGTATATACATTTTCACCCTTCCAAACCTGGTAGTTTATCAAACATGAAGATTATTCATGATAAAAGATGAACAAAATTTCAAGCGGACAGTTGAAGCATTGTAACATATCAGTTTGTGTGGCTGTATATTAGAAGGGTTTCATTGGCTAAACTGAGAGTAGATCTGTTTGGTAAAGTTAGAGTGCTCACAGTGTTAGTGTATGCAACTAGTATACGTCCAATCAGTGACCCTATATAGGTCAGTGGGTCCAATGCAGATGATTCAAGCTTGCACAGAGTTGAGTGATGTTGTTGTACCAGGATGGAATGACAAACTTCCGAAGCAGACGGTGGTTCGGCCCTCAGTTCAGGTTTTCAGCAGTGCCCGGCGCTGCAATATCTGAATAATTAATTAGTCTTCATTAATCATTCATAGCCTTTGGAGAAGAAGGGGGAAGTTTAGACGAGGTCACTCCATTGCGAAGTGGATATTTTCGGGTGGGCGTATCTGAAAGCCAAGGCCCAAAGCCCCTTTGGGCAACCCTAAACTGAATCCTGCGATGTGTTAAAACCCGCAGTGTAACAGAGAAGCTTCAAACAGGCCAGCTCTAGAAGATGGGGAACTTTCACAGTCACGAGATAGTGCTGTTTCATAACTCAGTCTCTCCCCCCTCCTACAGAGGAAGTTATTGATTCCAGCAGCATAGTTTTTTTTTGAATGTTTTCTAAATATAGAAGAGACGCTGCAGGAGCGAGGGACAAGCACATATGCATAAGAGAGAGAAAGAGTGGAGAACAATGGCCTGTTTCTTCCGACATGGACACTTAACCATGAACGATAGCAAGTTTAAAATTCAAAGAATTCTTGTTGATAATTTTATTACTTGTAACACTCACAGACTGATTTTAGCTTCAAAGTTTGCTCTTTAAAGATAAAGACACAAACAGAAGAGCTAGAACAGTGTCTGAAGCACACACTCAGCTGTATTCTCTTATCACATGAGTGCTTTCATTGTTTCTAATACTGAACACATTTACTAGAAGTTTAGCGTCTAGCAAGAAGCACTAGACCTTCTAACATGAATGGAGATGACCTGTATAGGTTCATGTTCACATGTCTTTTTGTTCCCCTGATTTGGGTTGATGGCGTGAGTGTTGAAGGGGGGTGGGGTGTAACGAAATGTGAAAAGCCCTGTTAAAGTTGTACGGAAGGTAGCATGTGTTGAAGCGTTGTGTCCTGTTCCATGGGTCCCCAGCCCTCCTGGTTGCCGCCCGCATGCACGATTTCCGCCGTACTGTGAAGGATGTCATCGGGGTGGTGAAGGTGTGCGAGGCCACACTGAGGAAGAGGTGGGTCCAGCAGGCGGTGTGGGGTCATGGGAGTTGGGTACATGCCTAGCCAGAACCAGGAGGCTCCACCAGTCTGACTTTTAAAAGTCAGCCGTGGACTTCAACTCCAGTCCTGTTCTCACCACCGTTACGGTGCTCTGAAACCAGGAGCTGTCACTCAGGATGAAGGCTATCCCAGCATGCACTGCACAGCCTTTTATCTCAGTGAAGACAAAAGATTCTGCTGGCAGGGACAGCCTCAGATTTCACTGAGTCGCTCTGCCACATTAAAAGAGGAGGGCTACACCCAGTCTGCAACTGTTGAATGTTTTTTGAATGCACAATATATTTACTAGCAGTGCACAGTGTTTTATTTAACACTCACAGTGTATTAATGGAGTTTAACACTGTTGCTATATTAAATTAGATTTAAATGCACAGTGTATTTATGTACACTGATGTGCAGCGTATGTATTCATAGGGCACTGTGTTTTTTTATAGAGGGAATTGAGAAAAAATAACATGAAAATTTACAACAAAGCATTTTCCTTTTAAGATACCTAGAGACAGCTTGCAAAATGTATTTTTATGCAAGTCTGACAGCACCCCTCCCCCCCACACCCTTTACATAAATGCCTCCTCTTCCCTTTGCCATTTGTCGGGCAGGTTGACAGAGTTTGAGGACACGCCCACCAGTCAGCTGACCATTGATGAGTTTATGAAGGTGGACCTGGAGCAGGAGTGTGACCCGCCAGCATTCACAGCTGGGCAGAAGAAGCTGAAGTTGCAGCAGGTGAGCAACCAGGTTCCCAGTAACTGAATCAGTGTCCAATCACAGCTGGCGGCTGACAGGACTGTGCCAGTGCCATCCAATCAAGACTACAAAAACCTTACCAGAACCTTATATGGCAAAACACTACAGGCTATCAGTGAACAAAGAACCAAAGATCCCAGCATGCAATGACAGATTCTGGTGAAATTTTTCAGAATGGTAAACACTTCAAATAAGCTGCTTTTACATTGCTTTGATTTTGTTTTGTTTTTTTCATAGCTTGAGCAAGAATTGGCTAAGAAGCTTGATGAAGTACAAGGTAACTTTTTTATTTTGACGCCTTTTGATATAGTAGTGTTACAGAAAAGCACTCATGAAATCATACCTCATTTCATTCGATTGTGCACTGTCGAACAGTTGTCTTGGTTTTAACTGCTAGAATATTCCCTTCACCCCAGAAAACCTGTGCATGTAGACTCTGTTATAGCAGTCACACTATATATCAATACAAGTACATTTTTTGTCTGACATTAAAATATTGGTCTTTAAAACTTTCTTTCCAGTGTTTGCTGAATTTTGATTAAATTTGATTATTTATTCATTAATATTTTTATTATTTATTCATAAAACGCTGTTACCAAAAGCAGTTCATAAGCCGTTTGGACAAGGTACATTGATTTAATGCACTTGGTAGGAAATGGAACCCATAATTCCTCACAAATTACTTCATTATCATTATACTATTATAGTCACAAGAAACCCAAAAATGACCCAGAAAAGTAATGTTGTGTTGCTTGTGCGTGGACATGCTCATAGTAGAAACTATGTTGTTTTAAATCCAAAATGACTGGATTGTATCAAACACAATAGCATAAATATGAATATTTTATGAATGTATGTAACATTATGAAACATTTTAAAGCAGTTATAATAGTGTACATATGTTGCGGTTTCGGTCGGCTGCAGGTGAGATCAGCTCTTACAGGGACGAGATTGAGACAGAACTGGAGAACAGCAGGCCTAAGCTGAGGGGGATCTACGCAGCGTACGCCAGAGACGGTACGGTGCTCCCTGTGTGTGTCTGCCAGCCAAGCCATAAACACATACATTTTGTAATACCAGCGAAACCAAGTGTGTTTGTCATAGTGGTTGCTTGTGCACAAAATGGCTGCCTTCTGTAACTGGGATGGTAAGGTCCTCATGGATACATATTGGTTGTGGCTAAGAGTTGTTCATCATCACCAGCATCATCAATGTCTGTTGTAAAGAATGCACATTTACTGAGTGATGTCTGTGATGGTCTGCTTATACCTGAGTCTGAAAATGTGAGTTTAAAAGGGCCTTGAGATTAACAGATTTTTGTAACAAATGTCAGCCAGAAGTAACAGTTAAACTATAAAGGTGGGTGACAGTACAGTTGCCTTCATTTTGTTATTCTCATGAATCTGTTTTTAATAGTTTTGCACAGTGAACAAGCATGCTTTTTTTAAAGAAAGGATCACCTATTTGCATTTGGCATGTTCTTACCTGATTGCGGATCTTTCCTGGCAACTCTGCCTTTGTGTAATTCATTTGAAATCATTTTAGCAGTGTCAAAGTACAAGAGTGAATGGCTTCAAACTTAAAAGCTTTCTTTGTTACAGTCAGAATAATCTAATACCCACTTGAAGTGAAGTACACAGTCTAATTGATGCCACCTGAGGTGTGACTAAAGTAGAAAAAGGCAAAAAGGAATCCACTTACAAGGGTCATAGCTGAAAACTGTCAAACTTTTTTTTTTTTCAAATACATTCAGGATTATGTTAAATGGACCATTTTTTCATCTTGCTTTTAATTTGTTGTGATTTATGTAAGAAGTAATTTCACTTGCTTTCCTCTTTTTGTTGAGGGCATGTTCAGTTTATACTTGGTTTATTGCTTTACTTCAGTAAATTATCATGTCTTTTCTTTATTGTATTGTGCAGGATATTAAAAATTATGAAGGGCATGCTGGTGGGAACTATGACAACAGTGATAGTTGTCACAAATGATGATTATTTGTGTTAATATTATTATGGCGACTAGTATTATTATGATTATTATTGTTTTTGTCAGTATAAGAGTGGGCTTTCCTCCTTTACTGCTAGATAATCATGAGCCAATACTGGTGTTAAAGGATATCTGTCACCATGCATTGCTAATGAATCCCTAATAAATCAACAGTAAATTTAACATAGGGTACTGTTGGAAGGCTGCTCTTCCAGAGGTAGATGTGTTGATGGGCCCCAAGGTCTGGATCTGAATTTTGACTGTGCCAGAGCAGGCTGAGCCAATGGGGTGAAGCATTATTTCCCACTGTGTCTCCCAGGGCTGGTGGAAAAAAGCACCTATGTCTGCTCTCTGCTCTCCTGTACAGCTGAATAGCAGAGGTTTTGGTGATTAGCACAGATTACGAACACAATGGTGCATTTCACAATGGGAGAAAATGGAAAGAGCATTAAAAAGTAATGAAAAAACATGGGAAATTTCACTATTGCATTTTTGTCCGGAACACAGAATCTCTGAATCTGATTGGGTTGTTTCTGCTAGTTATTGGAAACGACTTTGAGCAGCCTTCAGGTTTCTTCCCTTTCACTGATCATTTTGCATGTCTGCCTGCTGCAGATATTATGCTGGCCCCTGCTGCTGCAATACTGAAGGATTTCTGTAGGCACGAAGGCTTGGCTGATTGCAGGACAGTTTTAATGAGCCGTTTAATCATTCGCGGCAACAGTGAAATCAAGCCGTTCTTAAATGTCACTCGGGGAACCCGCTCGCTTTTCATGTAGCCCCTTCAACCGTAATATCTCATTTGGGGTGCTGTGCTCATGAATCAATCAAGCAATCAGTCAATCAAATTCTGTTTAGCCTGGTGCCATTTACAATGAGCTTGGCAACAGGGGAGTCTACCAGAACAAATAACGACGAAACACAGTTTTAGCCAATATGGGGAAAAAACAACCAACACAGTTTTCCCTGAAACCCTGCCATAAAAGTCCTGGCAGATAGCGAGATATTAAAAATCAAACACAACAAGGCCGCGAATTTATAACAGTGAAACTTCCCTAAAAACAATATACTTATAGTAGCAAGGCACATTGAAAATGCTAATAGATTCAGTTATCTTATGAAAAGCATGTACTACCTTCTCATGCTAGAAGTTTGCAGTAGGTTTAAGGATACATTGTGGGTATGATAGGTAGAGCCCGACCAATATATTGGTCGGCCAATTTTATCAGCTGATGTGGGCCTATCACCAATATATTGTGTCGTTGTGTATATTTTCCGATATGCGCCAATAAAAAAACTTTTTTTACAGACCATATACTGCAGAAAAAGATTCTTGGGGTGATTTAGATTATTTGCAGTTAAAGTTTATTTTTTATTTTATTGTTATTTATTATTATTATTTATTTTTTAAAGATGTTTACAGTTTGGAAAAGCTGTGCTTACTGCATAAACCTGCCCTTGTTGGATTTGCTGTAGCTTGCTTGCCCTACACAGTTGGCTTGTTTTTATTATTCTTTATTAAAGTCATATAGGTAGCATTTTATGTTTATTTTCTTACTTCAAGTTAAATATATATTGTTTTATTTGATTTTTTATGTATTGTTATTGATAATAAGTGAAGTGAAGTTTACTGTTAACAGTGACTCTGAACCCATGTTCTCATGCCACCCCCATCCCAGACTCCAGTGATGACATCATCTCCCTGGCATCTGGTTACCCGGGCGATGAGGATGGCGAGGACAAGGAGCTGGAGGCTGCTGCTGACCACCTCAACCGGGAGTTCCTCAATGGGGTGCTCCCAGGCCCAGAGGATGGGCAGAAGGAGGGGGGGAAGGAGGTACAGGAAGTGACTGAGGATCCCTCTTTACCCAAACGCCTCCCTCTCACCTCCCTCCTTGGTCCCCTGCCTACTGCTGCCAGCCTGGGCCTGACAGAGACCATCCGTGTCTGCATCGATGATGAGACTGAGGACGGTGAGTGCTGCTCAGTTTTCACTTCATAGTCCTCAGTGATGATTTGCAGAACTCCCAAGATAAGAACCAGTTAGGAACAGAGGACAATCAGTCCTCTGAAATGTGCATAACTTTGAACATGTTGTCAAAATATAACAATTTAAAGAACTGAAAACCTTAACTGACTCAATAGCTTCTTTTAATCGGTTTATTATGTTTAATAGCTACACGTTCTGTGGGTGAGGGGATTTAAAGTAGCTTTAAGATTGTAGCGGCCATTGTGGCTCTGGTTCAGGCCGGTCTCTGGGAGGGCACTGGCGCGGTGTGGTGGAATCGATCCATAGGTGGGGGCGCAGTCGCCGTGCCCTTGAGCGAGATATTCAATCTGAATGCCTCTGCAGTGGATATAATATGTGAAATGCGAGCGCTGTAATTTGCACCTGATGGGGGCATCTGTGAACCAGATAAATAATGTACTGATGTCTTGGGTCCCTCGAAAAGGAAAGAAAACCCCAGGCTTTTGGTTTGAATATATCAAGCAGTCTTAAGACCTGGCACTCTGAGTTATTTCTGTGTCCACACTCGTTCAACCCACTCTTGAGAATTTGAAACATAATTTCAGGCCCCCTAAGGATGTACCTTATAAGCAATCGCACATTATTAGTCGTGCCACCTAAAAGGAAAGCGTAGTCTGTGTTAAATATTTTATGCACTTTTGTGAAGTGTGCAGATGAGATTGTGAGAAAATTGTCAGGCAGGCTGCCGGTGATCTGTATTGTAGGCTAACAAACAGCTGCTCACATCTTTAATGGTTTAACCTTTGGCATTTGTTCTGCGCTGATTACTGCCCTTGGAACGCCACCTGAGCTTGTTGTTCTAAAGGCTCTTCTTAAAGCCAGAAGGATGGAGAACTTTGATGAAGTGACGCTGTGTGAATACCTGCTTGTGAGGCGTTTATGGCCACAGAAAGGGGATATGTACATTCTGTACTCGGTGTGACTAAAGACAGTACACACACATCCAGACAGGCTGTGCAGGTGCGGAGGAAAAATGTGAGAAAAAAAAACACATCTGTGAAAATGTGAAAGAGAGAAAAATATGAGAGGAGAGTCCTTATGCTGCAGTCATTCCTCCCAAAAAAATAATGGCTGGGATTCCATAATTTGCCCTTGAGTTGTACTTACAGTTAAATAAGAGAGTTTGGCTTTTTCTGCACGAGAGCAGTTTGGCAAGTTTTAATTTTAATTTTTTCACGATAGATGAGCTTGCTAAAAACTTTTTGGTGAAGATAAAAATTAACACTTGCATTTTACCATGAGCCACAATTAAGGACAAATGTTGATTGAATCTGGAAAATATTTCTTATGCTGATAGCAATGTGATCAAGATTGGACCCCAACCTTAGCCTTTTCAGGACCATCAAAAGCAGGTCTGAACACTGAAGTTGTGGTGAGGTATGCTTGTTTTGGGGCAGTAATTTCAGTGTGTGAACTGCACTTGCTGTACATGCTATTCTATTTCATCATTATCATGGTGTCTGTGAAGATGGGTTTCAGCTGCAGCAGCTCAATGTGAATGTTCATTGGAGCATGTGTGTACACTTGTGTGTTTGAATATGCACAGGTTGTCTGTATATGTATGTGAAGTTTTTAGGTGTTTGTATGTATATATCCTTGGTTGATGTGTGTATATGAATGTGCTTTGGTGTACATGTGTGAATCAGGCAGGATTAGTGTGTGTGTGTGTGTGTGTGTGTGTGTGTGTGTGTGTGTGTGTGTGTGTGTGTGTGTGTGTGAGGGCGTGTGTGTGTGTATGGTGTATATGTGTGCATGTGAGGATGTGCGTATGTGCATGTGTGTGTGTGTGTATGTGTGTGTGTGAGGATGTGTGTATGTGCATGTGTGTGTGTATGGGTGTGTGTGTGTATGAAGGCGTGTGTATGCGTGTGAGGATGTGTGTGTGTATGTGCGTGTGTGTGTATTTGCGGTGTGTGTGTGTGTGTGTGTGTGTGTGTGTATGAAGGCGTGTGTACGCGTGTGAGGGCGTGTGTATTTGCGTGTGTGTGTGTATGTATGTGTGTGTGTATGAAGGCGTGTGAACGCGTGTGAGGGCGTGTGTATTTGCGTGTGTGTGCGTATGGGTGTGTATGAGTATGTGTGTGTATGAAGGCGTGTGTACGTGTGTGAGGGCGTGTGTATTTGTGTGTGTGTGTGTGTGTATGGGTATGTGTGTGTGTATGAAGGCGTGTGTACGTGTGAGGGCGTGTGTATTTGCGTGTGTGTGTGTGTGTGTATGAAGGCGTGTGTACGTGTGTGAGGGCGTGTGTATTTGCGTGTGTGTGTGTGTGTATGTGTGTGTGTATGTGTGTATGTGTATTTGCGTGTGTGTGTGTGTGTAGTATGTTAGTGTGAGGGCGTGTGTATTTGTGCAAACAAACTCTGAAGGATCTGACACACTTCAGAGCAGCACATCACAGGGGGTCCTGGCTGATGATTTTCTCTCTTATTTCAGTCTGTCTTCAGCTCTACATGTGTTTCCCTGGAGACTGACAGTTAAGCAGTAGCTTCTTCAGTGATGACCCTTCTCCAACACCTATTTAGAGCGCGTCTCACTGAAAAATATGTGTTTGAAGCACTTCAAACTTAGGTAATCAAAATGTGTCAGTCCTATGCCCCAGTAAGTAAAACTTAGAAAGTAAACCATCTTGTTATGTATTCATTTTCACAGGGTTCAATGATTTGTTATCATAATGAAATCAGAAAATTTTATCACGCTGTATTTTTTAAATTCCGATAGCATCATGTCGCTTTGAGGTAGTTCACACCAGGATAGGAAAACATCAGTTCAGTTGCTCTCTACTGTCATCATCAAAAAATAAAAACACCATTTTCAGCCTTAGGGTCTCAGATTGGTTCAAATGTTCTCCAGAACCCTTATCACAAATTACACACCTTGCACGAGATTTTCTGACTGCTCTCCAAGTAACACGGCCCTGGGACTGAGGAGCTTATTCTTCTTCAACCAGTTTTTTTCTCCCAGATGTTTATCTTATCTCTCAATTTGAAGGGCCCCGTTGTATTCACACTCATGTTCTGCTCTGTCCCTGTAGTACCTCCACTGTAGTTCTATGGAGCTGCAATTCAGAGCCAACACCAGCAGGGTCAATGTTATATGTCAAGTTCAACAGCAGGGCATTGGCATCATCACTTCATTGAAAACAAATCCCTCTTTCACCCCCTTCTCCTTTCTCCAATTTGGTGCATGGTAAACCTGTCTGATTAAGGTGAGTTTTTGGTCCGGCATTTTCTGTCAGATCTCTGGGAGGTCAGCACAGGACATGCTCTGCTAATTTTCCCTCTTCTTCAAAAACCTGCTCCACTGACCCAGTGGCTCGAAGAATCTTACAAAACCATTTTCACAGATCGGTATACAAACTGTCCAGGATAAAGAGGAATACATCATTAATATGTATGAATTATGATGAATTATTAATAACTTGTACATGATGAATTATGAATAAACCCTTATTAGGGCGGGTGATGTACAGTGCGTGTTGGCTCTGTTGAGCGTCAGAAGCTGGTGGGTAATTGACAGCAGCGGAAGAATGGGGGTCACCTGACCCTGCGATGATGTCGTCAGAGAGCTGCTTCACAGGACCCTAAAGGGCCCACACAGCAGAATCGCAGGCGCTCTTAAAGAGGCGGGCGGAACTCCATACCAGACCAGTCAAGGAGAGTTGTTTGATTATTTATTTATTTATTTATTTATTTATTGTTTGTGAAGCGACAGGAAAGGCGGCTGTTTGAAGTTTTTGCACAAAGCATGAAATGTATTAGCATAAGGAGAGCAAAGGCCTCTCACCCTGGAAGTGTGAAGGCTCCCAGCGGGCGGTGCCTGGCTCGGACTGCTGAGCGGCTCATTAGGAGCGTAGCGTCGGTAATGGCGGCGCTGAGGTGCTCGAGGAGGTAGAAAGAGAAGAGCTCTGGCATGCTGGGAGAAAATGTGAGACGGCTTTTTATCCTTTTCATTGCGGCCAGTCAGACTTCCTGTCTCTCACTCAGCTGAACCTTTTCCAGGCCCACGATGGTAATAGCAGAGCTGTCAACCTCTGTAATCTTCTTCTGCAGTCATCAATGTAACACTGTGCTGCTAAGCTACTCTGAAAGTGGCAGTTGTGAATGCTTCTTGCGATATATTGCTGTTGTTATAAATAAATGCCATTTTGAGTTCAATGCTCAAATAGAAAGCTTACATTATCAATGTTTATTTGTCCCAGTGATTTGAAATGTTAATAATGAAATGAACATTTGTTCCCATGGTATTTAAGTGAATCTCCTGACTTTGATTATGTGTAGGCAGGCCTCACCTGTCAGGCTTGATCTTACTTTCAAAATAAGGTAAAACTGCAAACTGCATTCAGTTTTATGGTATAAATGTTTTCAGATAGCCTGGACTGCACACTAGTTCCAAAGACTGTATTCCACTTGAGACTGAAGGCAGGTTTCTCCTAACTAGCTCGCCTGTTCTTACGTCAGTAGGCAGAGCCAAAGCATCACACCAATACACTGAAACCCTCTCTGTTTTCTTTTAGATGGAAAGTCTGATAACGGAGAGCTGGACCTAGAAGGCATCGATGAGGAGGAGATCGAGAGGGTGCGTCAGTGCGAGAATCCAGCAAACAGTACCCCCACGGCAACTGAGCCATGAGCCTATACACAGAGCAGTTATAAAACACGGCTGAGTAGTAGTCAATGCATGGAATAGTTTGCCAGATCATATACTACAGTCAAAGATCCTTGGAGAGTTCAAGTCAAGTATTGATACAGTGCTAGATACTCTGGTTGCCATAGGAAATAGACAAGCCTGGATGGGCTGATGGGCTGTTCTTGTGGTATAAGCCGGTCTCCTGTGGTCCCTCTCACTGCAGTATATTCTGAATGAGAAAGAGGTGAAGATTAAGACGAAGCTTTGGATGAAGCAGAATGAGGAATACCTGAGAGAACAGAGAGGTATGGAGTGACTGTCACAGACAGTACATGAAATTGCAAATGTATCTTTCAGTCCTGTTTGCTCTCTGTCTGTCTTTTGAAAAGTCATTATTGACTTACATCATCTGCCCCCTTGCCTCCCACAGAGAAGGAGGAGAGGATAGCAAAGGAAAAGGAACTGGGGATCTACAAGGAGCAGAAGGTAAAGGTCCAGACAGAGTCCATGAACAGCTACTCATACCGGTCTCAGCTTAACAATATGTATTTACCTGGTTTCACCCAGACGTCTTTGCAGAGTTTTGCTGTTTCACAGCCTTGGTTGCTCTGTCTAGACTGTGTGACACATACTGTTTTGTAAATGATAGATAAACCAGCACCTGCATGTACTGGATGAGATGAGGAGAATCTGAGAAGAGATCTAAATACAGTGGGTGTTATTGTTCATTAAATAGTCCAGCTGCCTTTGAGAGTAGGACTCTGTTTGACTGAACTTGTGTAGGAGTACAGGCTGACCTTCACCAGTTATATCACTAATTACTCATTCAGGAGCGAGGCAGGTTTCTCTCCAGATCAAGATCCAATGAGCCTACAGTCCACTCTTTTCATACAAGTACCTGTGCAAACAATTGAGATGGTACTTTGGTCAACAGAAGCGGTAATGGTTTATGCTTCATATGATCTGAATTGATCACCAGCTGAAAATGCAACAGTTTTTGTATTGAAGCATAAAAAATAGACATGGAATAGATTTTTCATATGATGTACATGAACATGAGAGGATTGCTGATGGAGCCACTGTCCCACCCTTTAGCCCAAGAAGTCACTGCGGAAGAAGGAGCCGATCCACGCCAGCACAGCGGGTGAGGCCATAGAGAAGATGCTGGAGCAGAAGAAGATCTCCAGCAAGATCAACTACGACGTGCTGCGTGACCTCAACAGCAAGAGCGGCGCCAGCGGTAGCAGTGGTGGCGCCGGATCTGCCCGCAAGGCCGACGAGCCCACTGCCAAGTCCGCAGGGGGCAAACGTCTGCCGGGCCGGAGGAAACGGACCAACAACCATCGTAATCTGGCCGCGCAAGTCAACAGCGTGGCCAAGAGGTAGGAGTGGGTCTGGGGTACCGTATGCACTCTGACTATGTACAACGGCAGCCGTTTAAGGGAACATTCACTCAAACTTTGCACACTTGCATAGGCATAACCCAAACAGAGATGATCAAAAATGTGGGGGTACTTATTTCGGTGAAATATGAAGGCAGAATCCTATGTATCCCTCTCCACGTAAGATATCGATAGGTCTTTGCAGCTACCTTAGAAAACTTCTCATTTCCATTTAAACAATACCAGCCAGTGTCACTAGCAGTGACAGGGAGGTGCTGTACGAGTGTAATAAATCAACCATTTTATGTAGCATGAGCTAAAGAAGAATACATTTTAATCTTGTGAATATTTTTCATATAGTGGTGGGATTGAGAAGGAAGTGTTCCATATTGTTTCTGGATGTATTACTGATTGTTGATAATGAAATAATTGTTGGTGAATAATTGAAGGACTGGGTCAAAATGGTGGAACATGGAGGTCTCTTATGTTCCCTACTCACTGTTGGCAATGGCGTGCGACTGTCTGCTGTTGTACCAGCTGACTGCTTTATTCTGCTGGTCTGTCGGGCTCTGGCTCCCGCTGAGCAGGGGCTTCTGGGAAAGGGGTTTATCGGGATTAGTGCTGCTGGCGGCAGAGTCAGCTGCAGTCTCTCAGACAGGGCTCCCCACAAAGCACACAGATATAAGGCCTCCCCACTCATCACCCCCACAGCCAGGACGTTCCCCAACAGAGTCTGACCGACACGACCCACTGTGGATAATCAGGGGGGCACCTTGCATGAAAGGGTGTGAAACATCACCGGTCTGTGCCAAGGGCCGGGGGGGTATCTGTTGTCAGAGCTGAGGTTGGGGTGGGGGCGCTATCCCAGTTTTGTGTAATGCAGCTTTGAGTTCCCTTCTTCTGCTGTTACTTCCACCATCAACACCTATAACACTCTGAATGTATGACTCGAAAAAGCTGGATCCAACTTAGTCTGCCCGTAAAATGCCTGTGCCTGATATGATTGATTTTGTATTGTATTACCAGCAACTGGAGCTCTACCACGCACCAACAAATCAAATACTGCAGTCTACGTCATTTACAATCCAAAACCTCTAGCTATTTGCTCTGATTAACATTGCTAAATAAATAAATCAACAGATTCCCAGCCTCAATCCCTGCTTAAGTGCTGCTGATTTATTTAGTGTAATGTGAATTGTTTAAAAATCTTACATACTTCAACTTTTAGTGAACTTTATGGTACTTCATACCTGAGCTACAGTCCACACAGGCTCGGTAAGACTGTAGACCTCGAGGCCCAGTTCTGCACTTGGAAGTGAGAAGTGCCCCTGGAGTGTGAAGAAACCGCCTCAAACATTGTGCGCAATTAGCAAGCCCTCTAATTTCAGCCCATTTAAACAACATTAGCTGCTCCCATTAGCAGCTCATTGCATCTTGATTGCAGCTAATGTGGTTTTGCCTGTGTGGGCTTCACATGAAATCATTTTTTAATAAACAATAGCAGACAAACAAACAAACAAACAGGTTTCCAGTAAAAAAAAAAAAGTCATGTCATCATAAATGTCTTGGTTCTAACATGGCCACACAGCCCTTGGCTTTTCAGTTGGGCCCAACCCAGACATTGTGATGGGGCCTCCCTCCTCTCCAACTGCAGGTGCCACCCATAAAGTTGGAGACGGTTCTGGAAATAGGCTTTTCTTTCTCCTCCTACGTCTGTGTACCTCTTCCCAATTTTAAACACTCCCGGCTAGACCGTTTAAGCCTTCTGGATTTTGGAAAATTATGTGTTCCAACAAAATCCACTGAAGGAGCCTTTTTGTACAAGTTCCTTTATTTTTCCACTGTGGACCACTTGACGGTTGATGTGGATGGATTTGACCGCACAAGTTTACACAACGGGGCAAGAAGCTGGGAAATCGTTTTGGTTATGGGCACAGTCTGTGTTGCGGATCAGTATGCGTGTAACATGCTTGCGTGTGCCGTGCCTCGTTCAGGTACATGCTAAGTGCCTCTCTACTGCTGCTGTATAAGGAAGCTCATTATCAGTAGGAGTCTCCAGCTTCTGCAGCACCTACTGAGCATTTCAATACGGACACACACATACACACACGCTCGCATGTAGATATGCATGCAAATAGACATGCGCTCACACATAGCACTCACACACAGTCACACAAACATGCATACAAATGCCATACACTCGCACGCACACACACAGCTAGGCACCATAATTCCCTGCACTATTTAACTATATTATTTAATTAATATCATGATAGATTGATGGCAAATAATGAGACGGTTCCCTGTGGCTGAGGCAGGCTGTAGCCTGCTCCAGAAAGACCAGGCGTTTCAGTGTTTGATTGTGGAGGATCAGTGGAAGCGTGCCCTGCCCATCACTACGCTCCCCCATGCTCACGAGTCTCATCCATACATGGAAACAGGCAGGTAGAAGATTGACATTTTGAGCGGGTCCTGAAAACCACTCAACTCCACTAGTCTCTGCAGCGTGGGCGTGCCCTTGATGTACACTCAGCTATCAGCTCTGCCCCGCGGGAGGGAGCCCAACATACTGCGTGTCACTCTGCGTCGGGGCCACAGTGTGTGACAGCGTAGCTCCGGGGTCCGCTGGGATGCGCTGTTGCTTTTACACAATGCGTCAGCTTACACGCCCCCACACACACACACACACCCAACTCCCTGAAACCATAATCAGACACTGTTGAGCTCCTGCCTTATCCTGACATCGGTAGATATTTGCTCTGGTTTCCCTGCGTGTCTTTAGCACTCTGGAGCGTGCACATGCTCTCTGCAGTAAACACCTGCAACTTCACATGCAGTGCATATTAGTGCGTTCCTCTGGTCTCACATTACAGTGACCGGCAGAAAAGACATCTGTGTATAATCCAAAGACATCAGAGCTGTGAGTGATTAAGAGTGATTAAGACATAGCACCATCACAGTTTCCAGATGTCAGTGTTGTTTTTGACAGTTGGCTTTGAATTTTGTGTTATTGTTTGTTATTTTTGTTATTGCTTGGTAAATTTGAGTCAGTGTCTGATAAGTTTATGTCAGCATTTGGTCAGTATGTGGTAATGGTTGGTAATTTTGTGTCAATATTTGGTGCCCATTTCTTCTTAACTTTGTGTCCAGAATTTGTCCAACTCTGCTGTTTGCTAGAGGTTAAATTCTTTCTGTTTTTTGTCTGCTCTATTTCTGGTTTTTGTGAGTGGTTTCTGGTGTAATTGTGCAAAAATGGGACTTTATAGGTCTCCAGCTTCAGCAAACTAAAATCAGAACACACTTCAGATCCACCTTACAATTAGGCTACATTCTCACGTTTCTTTCTTTCTGTATCTTGGTAGCATCAGTGGTGTCCTTTGGAAAGGGTACATGAAGCACCTACTGATCCTGTGTGTTTTACTCCTGCCTCGGCATTTCCCTGAACCATTAGCCAGTAAGCGTATTAGTCGTGCCTCGGCGGTCCGGTGCTGGACTGTCGGAGATGATTTCACAAAGAACCGCTCCTGAGATGATTTCATCTTCGGTAACGCCCGCGGCAAACAGCAGCAGTAATTGGCGCTGAGCGGGGAGTCATTTGTATCCTGGCGCTCTTGGCTGGCTGGAGCGGCGGGGGCCGCGCGGGCTCGGCAGCGGCAGATGGCGGGACGCTAGACGCTCTCTCTAATGAGCGCCGGCGGAAAGGTGGGGAGAGGCCGGCGCATTGGTGAGAGTGGCCTTTCTGAACTGAGTAATTAAAAGCAGCTTCAGTTAACGGCATGAGAACAGCCACCCTGGGAGGTCTGACAGCAAGAAGTGTCTTACTGTGTGTGTGTGTCCATGTGGGCTATATATTTCTCACATATATTTCAATGCCTGTTTTTATTGTGTGTATGTATTAATACGCTATCGCCAGTAACAGAAAAGTGAAATCACACAAACGTAAAAACCTACAAAGCTATGGAGCTGATTTCGCTTCTGTCACTCAAGAGTCCCATGACTGATTCAGTGCACACTCTCTCCATCGACTGCTAGAGACCAAAACGGCCATGCAGCATTGCCATTGGATGCTGCAGCACTGAACTTCACCCGGGTCATTTTCTCCAGCCCGGCAATTTCTTGGCTTATTTTGATCTTTTAAAACTAATTAACTGTAGAAAGCGCATGTCTGATTGAAGTCCTGTTCGATGTTAACTGCAGATCTGCTGCAATTATGTAGGTCAAGCCCCTCGGTTACTGCCATTGGGCATCTTTCATCCCACAAGTGATGGTGTTTGATGAAACGTGCTGCTTTTATGTGCTGAAGGCATGGGTGGGGAAGTTATTTAACATTAACAGAACTTCCTTCAGACATGTAGAGGAGAAAATAGTATGAGTGCAATGTGAGATGTTTATTCCAGGGGGTTATGATGGATTTCAAAGATGGGGGGTTGACCTTCACATGATATTGTGAAAATAAGATGTGCAATCTGAATAAAAGTATGAAACGGTGTGAGGGAATGCATCTTTAAATTTGTATGTGTTGGGTGGTGTACCTCCTCATATGTAATGTTTCCTGTGCTCTTGTGTTTATTGCTCCGCTTGCTTTCTTTCAGACTCCGCCCACTGATATCTGTCCAAGCCAATAAGAAGCTTGCTGTGGAGCAGGTTAGGCTCTCTCCCTGGAATTGTGGTGTTGTCTAATGCAAATGAAAATGACTGTGTAAATACTAGGCAGTTAAAATATGATCCTACTGTACCAAGAACTGCAAAGTTATTATAGTCTCCAAAATATGAAGCCCCATTGCTTAGTCAACAAGGTATGAAAATAAATTATCTTTATAGAGCAAATACTCCTTAGTCATACCATTGTTGACACTCTCTGAATGAATCTGGAACACACTGATGATGTCACAAGTGCATGAGGTTTTCCATTGGTAAATAGATTGCTGATCCCAGTACAGTTAAATAAATGGTGGCCCTTGGACATTCCCGTTCCCAGACATGCTGCTGTATGTACAGATGAGAGGCGTTTGGAGTGCAGTGCAGCTCAGTGAGGTCTAACGCCTGCCTAACTCCTTTCTTTTGGTACCTGCCCTGCCAGGCACCCCTAGACAGCCCCCCACCTGCGCCTCCCACGCCCCCGGCCCCCCCGCCACCTCCTGTGGTGGAGAGTGGGCCAGTGGTGTATGAGGAAGAGGTCGAGGAAGAGGAGGAAGAGACAGAGGAGCCCTGCGTCAGCGCCATGAAGCTTATGGGAGGCGATGGTTAGTGAGAAACACACACACACATACTCACAGACACACACACACTCACACACACTCTCACCCCAGACTAAGCACCTGTGTACAATGATGTTTCTCTTTTTCCCCCAATCTCAGATTACGGACGTGAGATGGATGAGGAGGAGGAAGGATTGTAGCATGTTTCCCGAATCCCCACATTCGGCCTGCCACGATGCACTGACTGGCCTCCTCTCTGGCCCTCAACAGGCGGAGCCGTTGGGGTGGAGAGGGGGTATGGCAGGGGGCTGTGGGGTTCTCTCTACACAAGCCGTCCTAACAGAATCCTATGCACTGCAGGCAGTGCTTATACATGGGGGTGGGGGTTGGGGGGAGCCAAGGCAGTGCCTACACCAATGGGGGGGAAAGCGAAGTGAAGTGTCTATACCAAAGGGGGAGGAGCTGAAAAAAGGGGCTGGATGTCTTAAAGAAGGGGCCTATGAAAGGGTGTGGCAGCTTGGGGGAGGGGCCGGACTACACCTCAAACATCAGCAGTGGATGAAGACAGATACCAATAAGACAGTGCATGGAAAATGAGATGCTGATTATTGCCTGTGTGCAACTGCAGGCTATTATCAGCAGTGAAATATTTGTGTTCCCCACATGCTGGTGGCATCTTTGATAGCCCTGAGGACCATCAGAGGGAATTCAAAGAGCTCATTTCAGAAGCCGGACACAGTGTTTGTGAAGGAGTTCTCCAGAAGGAAGAGTGAAGAGTATAGGATAGCTCTGCTCGGCCTTGGTGAGCCTCACTTTGCTCACTTTTTGGCTCATTCTAAGACATAACCGCATCGTACCCCAGAACTTATGTAGATTTTTCAAAGGTTAGTGGGGCTGCACCTGGAAGTGGGTGTGTCAGGAACTCTTTATTCCTGTATGTTTATGTGTGCAGGCATTACCTTAATGCTGAAACCCTATATCAGGAGTGTCAGACCCTGGAGGGGTGGGGTTTTTTTGTGTTTTAGCTGTTATTTGATTCATTTCAGCTATTGATTGGACATCTCACATACTCAAAAGGATACCCCAGCATTTTGGCAATTAAAGTCTTTTGTCTACTTATCCACAGTGAAGCAACCCACTTATAACATTTTCATGTCTCTGCATGCAATTCACAGATACCACTAGACCTAGCGTTAGCACAGTGACTGGATGTACATGGGAATCTCCATTAGCAGTTACGGACCTCCTCTCAAATGATGAAATATTGGCTGGGTGGTTGGCATTTTACACTTTGTGCATTTATTATGTACTCACATTAAATAAAAATATTGTTGATATTAGGCTACAGGCAGCCTTATAAGACAACAGCACCACTAGTCAGTAGAGTTTCTTCAGAGCAGTGTTCTTTAATGAGATCTACCTCTAAGGTACAGACCGAGCAGGCAGTAGTGAAAACAGTCTCAACTCTCATTATTATTTGTATAATTCATTTTATATAAAACTGGAAATGCAGGTATAGTCATGTAACACTATAAATATTTATCCATTCAGCTTCGGAGTTGCTAGAGGGGCTTTTTTAGCCATGCCCAGAATGTCTTTCATTGTGCTAATGCCAAGTTTGGTCCAGTGCGTTAGTTCTGGAGTTATCACCATAGTGTATTCACCAAAACTGAAACAGTGCCGGAAAGTTACTCCTCATTGCATAAGCCGACAGAAAGTCTTAATTGCCAGAAAGCCACAAAAATCTGCAGACACTACTTTTCTCCAGGACTGGAGTTTGACTGGCCAGCTCTATACTCACAAATGTGCATGACATTTTGGCAAATAACTATTTTGTCTACTTAACAGGAGTAGAGCAAACCACCAGTACTGTTTAAATTTCTGTCTTTGTATTATATAGATTTCACTATGAATGCTAACCATGCTCAACAGTAGCTAAACGAATGGAAATCTGTGCGAAGTTGTCAGAACTATTCAAAACTGGGTGGTCAGCAGTTTTATACTTATTATGTGTTGAAGGAAATAAAAAAATAAAGATTGTAGTGTTTTAGAACCAGCTATTTTTACGACTATTCTCAACAGACAGCACATTCCATTCAACTGCCAGGTGTACTGATGTTAGCCAGTGGAGACTCCTGGTAGTGGCGTTCTCACACTGGTGAAGAAACACTTTCTTTCTTTTCCCACAGGACATCAAAGTTTGAGCTGGTCTCATGGGAAGAGAGAGTCTTTTCTCCCGTTAGATTGCAGCTCGGTAGTGTTTCCCGGATTTCCCACACACTTCCAGTAATTACACTAACGCTAAGCATGGTCAGGTGCCTTGGTTCAAGAGATATCTCTTCAGCACTTATAAGTCCTCAGCTAGCATTAGCTGGTTCACCTTGCCTCAGAGGGCTACATTGGCTGCTGATTTAAAGAAAACCACAGAAGCCCACAAACACTGGCCCTCTCAGACTAGTTTGAGGTCCCTGATACCCACAGTGCTGTGTTGCAGGGACCACTTCCTTTGTATGTCATTCACTGGAACTGAGCCAGCACTCTAAGCTTTATTGGACTTTCATACACTGCATTTTCATTTTACAGTAGAGAGACTGACAGCCTCTGTGTAATTAAAAATGTTTAGCATTAGGTATGAATCTCACATTTTGTACAGACTGAAGGATGGGAAAAAATGATAAAAGTTTCTGTAAAACTTGTGATTTATATACTCGTTCAAATGTTAATATCAGTGACTGTATCATGTTCAGATTGTATGGTAGCTTTTATTGTTTTTTTTTTATTATTGTTTTTTAAATGTTTTATGTGTTTTCTAGTATGTTCCAGCAGATGATTTATCTGCTTCCTCTGTCTCACTCACGCCAGAGGAAATCTGGGTTGGTTTGTAAGGTAATATGGGCGAATGAATAATTGATTGTAAGTATTGCTTCGATCCCCATGATAATATGCAGTGAGTGTGCTGCAGGTTGACCACATGGCCAGTCTGTTCCTGAGACTCTGTAATGTACGCCCAGTCTGTTGACCGCACGGCCAGTCTGTTCCTGAGACTCTGTAATGTTTGCCCAGCCTGCTGTCAGGAAGGGCACCAGTGGCATTTTAGTAAATGTTTCATTCCATGCATCTCTCTGAGTCTTGTCCATCTTTTGTGTGATTGGCTGCTGGTCTGAGGGTAATGTGTTCAGGGCACTCCCTCTTGATTATCAGTGTAGGCTCAGTGGTGGACATTTGGGGAGTTGTTTATTTTGTGTGTCTTCTAGCCGTTATTAATGGAAAATGACAGGTTAGGTTTAGCCCTGTGATCTGATTTCAGTACGCTCTTTTTCACTTTTTGAATTATTACTGAGCTTTCTTGCATTTTGGTATACTGCAGTTTTCACACACACACACACACACACACACACACACACACACACACACACACACACACACACACACACACAGAGTTTCTGGTCTGGGGCAGGGCTCTTTTGCTTTGCAATTCTCAGCTCAGTATTATAATTTAATGATTAATGTTCATGATTCATTTTAAAGATCAAGCATTTTGCTTTATCAGAATTAATGGTAAAGGGTAATAATGTGGAAACTAAATATGAGACCAAGTTCCCAGCAAAAAGAAAGTGTTTAATGATCAATAGTCTGTCACCCTGCTAAAGTTAAACTTATTTTTGCTTTTAATGCCCCCAGTCAGCAATAGCCACCATTACCATACCATAAAAATGCAGTAACACATTAAGGAAAGACCCGGCCTGGGCCGTCCAGTCTGCACCACTGTGTGCACTTAGGTGAGAGGAGCATCGAGATGCTTGTGTATCATGAAACAAAGAGTCTGTCCCCATAATGAAGACATAAGCACATAATCCACAGTGGAGGTGAGGAGAGCAAGCCGTCCTCCTCCAGAGCAGACAGGGCAGATCCCTAGGGCTGTGATACAGACGGAGCTCTCCTATAGAAGTGCTTGTGCGGTATTAGAGATGGCTCACACCGGCCCTACCTCCCCAGCCGCTCTTGCGTCCTATCTATGCATTTCAGTGTGCCCGCTATGCAGTTCCATAAGGGTATGGATAGACGTATGCAATTTTTGGATATATTGTACCTCTGAAAATAGAATGCATTCACTTTCACTGATTAATTATAAAGGAGGTTTTCAGACCCTACACCAAAGGGCAAGGACATGAAGGTGTCATAAGCAAGCAAGTACATGACTGTTTGACAGCTGAAAACAGGTGAGAAAGCCAAATAGCTATAAAGGCAAATTCTAGTGGCTCCAGAAGAACAAGATCTGCAAATCTGCATTTCCTCATTAATCAAGAAAACATGCAGTTTCATGTGTATGTTAGAAATATTCCGATTTTGAAATGGTATTTGTATTTGTGAAAGTTGTGTACTGATGTAACTAAGGTAACAGTTATGCCATGGTTAACATTCTTGCCAACACCTCTGTTCATCTGGCACGATTGGTCTTGCTGTTCTCGTGTGACAGATTTCTATGGTGTCCCCCGTGGGAAATTTTTAGTGCTGACCTGTTTATGCATGATTTAAAAACTGCAGCACTGCAAGCAGAACAATCAGTTCAATTCAGTCTATTTTAAGGGAACAATGAATACAATGGAAAAGAATGTATTTACAATGCAAACTTCACAATCTGTGCAAGTATACAGTTTGCAGCCCTACCCAATCAGTTTCACTGTTCGACCAGACTTTGCCCTTTGCTGAGGAACTTTGCCCTTGGAACAGCTGAAGTGTGCTGAGCCCATTGGTTGACATTGGCTGCAGAGTATCACAGTGATTTAGTGATTGATAGGTCTTCCCATTTTTTGTTTCACAAGGCCCAATTTTTTCCATCACTCGTCTGGATGCTGTCTTAGTGCATTGCAAACACAGGCAAATCCAGAGGGTGCCAGGGATTAACTCCAGAGTTAGGGTCCTTGCAGCCATTGTGGCTCAAAGCTAGAGTCTATCCTGTCTGGAGCCCTCAGACCTTTACGAAGAGCAAACTGTTAACAGCCCATACTGCCAAACAGATTTATAAGGTCTGCAGCTGCACGTACGCACAGAAATGAGGTCCATTTTGTCTCAGACTTTAATCATGGTGGGTACAGTCTTCTGAGGTGTCACCTTAGGCAGGTAAGTGTCAAAGGGTAGGTCATTAGCTCTTAAAGCCACAGGGCTGCAGGTCGTAGGTCAGAGGTCAGGCAGCAGGCCTAGCCTCAACGCTGTATATTTTTCACACTCTTCAGCTCTCATTTCAGCACTATGGACACTTTCTAGTGCCTCATTGTGTGATAAAAAGGAGGCAGTTAGAGTTGCAGCACACAATACGGCTCATTCTTCCCCCCTGGGCTGGCTCATACAATAGGAGTGCCTGTCTCTCAGATTACAGGACCAGGCTCACGCTGGCTGAATCACAAAAGCTGTTCTCTGCCCACGAGTACGCCCTCCAAGTGCCGCGAGCGCGTTATAGATCAAGTCCCCACAGCGCCCTGGAGCCCAGCGCAGGAGGGCTCGTTGCGTAACAAACGACCGCCTCTGTCAGCCGAGCGATCGGCGCTAAAAGGCAAATGGATGGGTCTCTGGGCGGTAATAATCTGGGTACTCTGCACCTCATTAAGTGAGCTCCACTCCTCTCACTCAGCGGGTAGTGACACCAGGTCCAGCTCCAGATATGTTTCACTGGGAACGATAAAAGCTCATTTGGAAGGCACTGATGCACATTACGGCAGCGCTGCACGGGCATGACATTGAATATGCTATACATTTATGTGTGGGTTTGGAACTTAAAGCTTTTGAAGGACCTAGCCCCCTCAGGTCCTGCCCACCAGCACTGGACCTGATCCCCTGTGGGCCACAGTCAAGCTTAGAGTGAGGCTAAAATAAAAGGAGCTGCAAAATGAAATAATAATAAAGAACCTTTGAAGTCATGTATAAAACCACGTGCCCTGAACATGAGCAATGAGTCAACAGGAGACTCCCATTTACGGGGAGTGTCTTTAAAGTGTGTAAAAGAACTTGGACTGTGCAGTATACTTCTCTGTGAAAAAGAATCTTCTCTGTACACCAATCAGACAGTTTTGGGATGGTGGCAGAATGTACTTTGTTCCTTCCTTACTGTTTTGTTGAGCAGGGGTTGGTTTGCTGCACGGTATCTGCACAGGGAGTTCTATTCACCCAAAGCAGGTGGAGTCTCATTGAGGGTGTGACTCGAATGGAAAGAACATTGCAGAGCATCTCACAATAGTCAGAAAATTGCACGTGTTGAAACAGACTCGTGCTTGTCATGGAACAAGGGCTGGGCACTGTTTTTGGATCTCCACTTGTTTGCTGTCAAGGCAACCATCAATCTTGACTATGGGTTTGCAATTTGAAATCATACATTAGTGTTTTAACTTGTGTGGGCAGAGATCCATCGTTTTTCATGGCAGCCGACACCCCTACTGCTGCCACAGACAGACTATAAAGGCATGTGCCGTGCCATAACCACTTATTATAAGTATCTTTCAAGTAAATGTACTCCTGCACTACTATTCCTAAATTTAACACAAAACACAATATATTATTATTATTATTATTATTATTATTCAGATAAGGAAAACTTGGTTTGCAGAACAAACACCATTGGTGATATGATGACTGTAGATGCTAATTGCTGTATATGCTGATGAGCTAATGGGTTAAATAGACACTGCATTTCAGCAGTTAGTAGTTTCATTCAGCTGTTGGTCTTCAGACAAGAGCTGTCTGTTTTAAGGGTCCTTGAGATGAAAGAGGTTGGGACTTGCTGCATTGAGATCTGTGCCACCCCTTGGCTCTGTATTACAAAGCATTGCATGGCACTGCGTTGCTTCTTCTGTCCCATACCACAAGCAGTGTTATATATAACTCATTAATCCTGAATCGTATTAATGTTTCATAGGCATTGACAATTTTAATTGTTTCATAGGTGAAGGTATTTTCTAGAAAAGGTATATGTGATTATCCTAATGAATTTTCAGATTTTCTTGCAGATTGCTGCTAATCGCTCCCCTTCCCTCCACTATAAATCGCTTCCACTCTCTCTTCACTCACCTGTCAATCCTCACCTTACATACATTTTCTTTTAATTGCTTTAATGCTTACACGCATTTGCTTTAATTAGACAGATGCGTGTTAATGGTGTTGAGTCCCAGTGAAGGCTCATTAGGATCGTTAATATTTCCATAGGACAGCCATGTGTTATTGACTCAGGTGTGCAGATTGCAGCCATTCATTACCTATCCCAGGTGCGCCATGACTGATGCTGGGATGCATCCACAGTTGTGACCTAATGAGGATTAAGGTAGAGAGTATCTCTCATGCATACATATTCACAGAGACACACACACATACCGTGAAGTTTTTTTTTTCTAGCTATTTTAGAATAGAAATTATATTTCAGGACATGTACAGTCTTATGTGATTGTTGAATATTTTCGATATCAAACATTATCAGAGCTTCAGAAAAAATAGACAAAAGAGAGCCTGAGAAAACACATAACAAACTTGTGGTACTTATCTCAATTATTAAAACTAGTATGTAATATCCAATACCCTGAATAATAAGTAATTCCCCCTCAGACTCAATTACAGGTCATACTGTAAAAATTTCCTGTAGTTATTCAGTAGTCGATTACAACGTTGTGGAGGAATTTTGTCCTGCTTATCTTTGTAGATCGATCTCAGCTACATGAATATGGAGTTTCAGGCATTAACTGCTCAGTTCAGGTCCCGTCACAGCATCTCAATGGGGTGTAGATCTGGACTTCGAATATGCCATTCCAAACTTTTTTCCAAATTCTTGAACTATGCTGACATAGAGGAGCTTGTGTTTTTCACAACGGCGTCTTGCTGTGTGACCCAGCTGCTCCTCAACTTCAGTTCACAGATGGATGGACAGAAATTCTCCTGCATAATCTCTTACAGCAGGATTCATCGGTCCTTACATGATGTCAAGTCCTTCAGGTCCTGATGCAGCATAGCATTCCCAAACCATGACTCTAACACCAGCATATTTAATTGTTGGTATGAGGTTCTCACTGTGGAATGCCTTGTTTGGTTTTCACCAGATATAATAGGACCCATGTCACCCCAAAAGTTCCACTTTTGACTCATCTGTCCCAATGAACTCTTGAAGATAATCTTGGTGTTTTTTTTTTGTTTTGTTTTTTTTTAAAGGAGAGTGGCCAAGCCATCTCCCTTAAGTATTTTTCTTTATTAGGAAAGCTGAGAGGATTACAGAGAAGAGGGGGAGTAAACAGAAGGGCCAAAGCCAGGACTCGAACTCGTCTCCCAGGGATTGACATGTGGGTGAGATGGCTGTCCAGCTATCTGTTCTCCCTTTTTGTTGTTCTTAAGATGAACATTCATGTAATTATAAATTGCTTTGTAACTTTTACCACACATAGACATCAACTTATTTTTGAACTTATTTTGATTGTGGCGTGATGTACTTCTAGAACTTGTGTGCTGATATCTTCACTGTAATGGTAAAACACAAACTTAACACTGGCCCAAATTTGGCAAGATCCTAAATATCCCTTTAAATGGGAAGTTTCTTTTTTCATATCTGAAGTTAGCAGGTTTTATCCCAGTTAACAGAGAAGGTTCCCATAAAAAACACCCTAAAAAGTTAACTGTAATTACCCTGCACACCAAATAAATGAGCACCAAAGTTTGATTCCATTTTTTTCCACATACTCCTTCATTATACTTCTACAACTCACTGTCAGTGTATAGAGAGAAAGTCTGACCGTAGGCAAATACATGTTCAGAGTACTATACATAGGACAGCCAGAGAAACACAAGCATGTAGATAGCTAACTCCACAGAAAGTGCATTCACTCAGACTAATAGGCACACAGAGAAACCTCATACACATACACCCCAAATACTGATAGATGGCTGGAACTGCTTGCCAGCAGGTCACCATTATTTTTTGCTTGTCATGATTCATGTAAATGTGATCAATCCTCATCCTCACTTTGGCCATTAATTACAGACCTTTCTCACTCTGAAATGACTCGCTGCAAAAAATCACCTCAGCCTTTTTTATTTTCCAATTAATTTTTTTATATTAAATAAAATGTCAGCAGCAGACCTCTTCTCCCCGATCAGGTCACTCAGTTGCTGCTTATGCTACGTGCGTTTGACGTTAAGATTAACAGTTAGATTTTGCACAGAATATCTCCAAGGGTTACAAATGGAAGAAAAGGTAAGGAGCAGGCTGGGAAAGTTGTGGCTAAGATATATCAAATCTTCTATGTTCAAAATAGTACGTATATATGGGTAGTATGTATATACATTAATAATGCATACCATGACATTTACAGACATGTTCAGATGAAGTACTGTAATCACATAATTTTGTCCCCTCTTTGCAGGATTACTTATGGCACACAATGTTCATTTTATTACTCAATGTCCATTTGAATGTTCAGATAGAGCTTGTCTGATTTTGCGTTCAAGGTTTTGCTCAAGGTAAAAATGGCTGCACTCACACAGAAACAAACCTCTGGCCATGTGCCATATGGTAGACAGTACAGGTTACCAAATTATAAGTCCAACAGGTATAAATTTTCTCTGGTTCCTCTGTCAATTAAGTTGCTGCACAGTAAAACCAAAAGTATATACTCTAAGCTGTTTGAACCCCTGCAGTAGAGGATTCACAACAGATGTACAATTAGAATGGTGATGTGTGTATGCAAAATATTTGGTGTGGTAATATTTTATGTGTAACATCTTAAGAGTGCATGTGTGTGTGATGTGGATGTGTGTGTGAAGTGTATGAAATGGTAGGAAATGTGTAAATTGTGTATATGTATGAGATCAACAACTCTTGAATGTCCAAGACAAATTTCAAGACAACAAAGGCTTAACTTTGTGTCAGCATTTTTAAAAAAACATTTTGTGAGGGTAACTTCACCTTATGAAAACTAATTTTATGGTTCTAGCTAAAGTAACGGTTCTATATTCAGCGATACACCCCCACAGTTGAGGACAGAAATACTGGCAGTCTCTCAGCTATCTATGGTCCAGGAAATTCCACAGGGTGACTTTTATAGGCTACTGGGGACATTCAGGGCCTCACACACTGGACCTTTGATGCACTGAGCCATGGCTGTAAGGTTACATGAAGAGAAAACCAGAGTCTGTGAGGCACATATAGCACAGGGAGAGAGAGGAGGCTCATTACAGGGGTAACAGTACAACTGAAGGAGGTAACGGAGGCTACATGGGGTGTGTGTGTGCGGGGTGGGGGCAAACAAGTAATTGCCCAAAATCTACCTTTGGCATGAGATGTAGAACCCTGTGCCTGAAGGCCTCGGATTCAAATCCCAGATGAAACAGAGGCTCAGCAGCACTGATCCAGGTACAGTGTGCCACCTCATTTCCTTATGAAACCCCAGTTAGTTGGCATTTAATTCAGTTTAATACCTGCCTCCAGCTCTGTACATTTTTTCTACTCCATTTCAAGAGAATAGCACCAGTTTGCAGGTGTGTAGACATAAAAAAAAGTTTTCCCATAAAGAGCTGCTCATGCTCAGAAAGACACTGAGGAGACAAAAAGAAAGCGGACATGTTTGCAAATGTTCCCGGATTCCCTGCTGTTTTTCCCCCTTCAGCCTCATGGATAAGCTAAAGCCCTACTAAATATTCCATTGAGCGACTGCCTTGCCATTTAAACCTGAGGGAGCTGCTTACCCGTGAAGTGTTTGACCTCCCATCGGCCACCATGGAATACGTTGTCAAACGGCAGACTTTTCTCCTGACTCACACTCATGTTCACCGCCTCCCTCGCCTGAATGTTTTGGCCTAATTAAGGTTGAGGCAGGAGGATAAGCCGTGGATATCTGCTTTACATTTAACACGCGTACTGGTGACGGGGTGCTACATCTGACAGCAGTCGTTTCAGTGTACTGGAGGTGAATTAGAATCACCGTTCCCTGTAAAAAGTTTCAGCACGGACATGGGATTCTTTATCCATTCCAAAACTTTTACTTCTGAAGGGTGAAACAAGTGCACGTAAAAATCTCTTGAACCAAAATGCGTTTATCACTCTTCACAAAAGCAAATTATTTGTAATTCACAAACCCTTTGAAGACATTATTTTTCAAAAAGCTGGAAAATAATTCATACGCTCATTTTAATATTTCAACAAAAATATATATACTGACTCTTCTTTAGATCAAGAAATTACCTCACTCCCACACAGTAAACCAACCCATAGACTTTCTCTGGTCACAACCTTTGCTGTTCAGTGCTTTTACAACTGCAATGCATTTGTATAAAATGACACCTTAAATTATTGTGAGTGTATGTGTGTGTGTGTGTGTGTGTGTGTGTGTGTGTGTGTGAGTGAATGGGTGTGTAATTGTGCTTGCATATAAATATAAAGTCAGAGCTTCTCTGGATGTTCTGGGTGATTGACAGGCCTGTGTATCTGTGGGTGGCTCATTAATGAGGCTTGGTGGCAGAGTAGGCACTCATAGGGTCGTATTCTAATTGACAGCACCGCTAATGCTGGCCACATATAATATGACTTTCAAAATTTTTACGTCAGTGAGCTCAAATTACCAGATTTCACCAATTTAAGGCTTTGAGACTTTGTGTTCGTGTGGGAGCTCAGCTCTAGTTCAGGTATCCTAACCTGTGATAGCCCAAATCTCTCCTGACTGAAGCAAACCACCACAGATTTGATTTCCGAGTGGTAAGGTGAGGCAGCTAGCTACAGCAACGCAATATAAACATCAACCTCATTGGTCACTAATGGAAATAGTTTCCCAATCGCGTTTCAATGTGGCTCACACTTGCCAAACTCGGAATGCTTGTGGAGCAATTTATCAGACGTATCAGAAAATGATCAGGATGTCAGAGAGTGCATGGCTGTCTGGAGGAAATGTTAATCACAACTCAGAGATGTGGTCACAGTTCAATTTCAGTGCAATTTCACTATGATTCCCTCCATTAAAAAGTGTATAACTGTTGCATTTATTGTGCTAATTTCACAAAACATACCCATGACTTTAGAAAACAAAATGACACTGGACCAGGAGTAACATTTGGGTGTTCATGTTATCTTGACACATTTTGTCCCACATGTACGCCCAAATTTTGACACCCACAGTGTTAATTTACTGTTTGATATTTGCTATGCTCCTGGTTAGCAGAAGCTCACTGGGTACTGGTAAAATGGGCTAAAATCATGAAGCATCTGCCCAGTTTAAGTCCTTCAAACTGCCTCATTTCTTAACAAAACATCTGATTATATACATGTTAGGTAACATCTGGAAGTATTATCTTATCAAATCTGCTCTGATAGTAAATTAAATTCAATTATTCCTTTTAAAAATGGGGTTCTACTTCTCTGGTTACACCAATATAAGCTAAATTTTAAGTATCAATGGCAGTCAGTGAGCGGAAAGCAACCCCCAACCAAAAATACCATAGAAATGCCTATCATAACTAGAGCCTCATCCCACTGTCTCAAGTGTCCTTCGACTCAGCATGGATTCTGTCAGAAATGAGTTCGGCCATTTCTCCATAAAACATTTACTGCTTATTCATTTGTTGCCTTCTGATGAAAGTAGGGTGACTACAAGATTAACTGCAATAGTAAAAAAACATATCTGCTGTTAATGAGTGATTGGCAGGAAACAATGAAAACTACTTCGGCCAAGAATTACCAAATAAAGGTATGCTGTCTATCTTCCTAATTCACTCCAAGACTCTCTAAGAATAAGAGTGAGGTCATCTTCTGTGTAGAGGGGGTGTGCCTTTGAGTAAAGGTGGCTCCCCCTAAGGGCAAGATGTTGCAATTGCACAGACAGAGATAAGTCCTTAAGGTGGAACATGCAAGGAGAGAGGTAACAAAATGCCTTCCTTCCCTCAGACATCCTAAAGCTCACCATTCGCAATGCTGCAAGGCGTGATCTGGGGCCTGGTGGGCCCGAGGACATCTGTCCTATTGTTCAAAGCCGCGGGCATGTCGCCTTCGCAGCTCATATATGGGACCATCTGCCATGGTTTGGGCTCCTGCCAGGGGGCAGCCAGGCACCGTGGCGTCGCAGCAACGACAAGCCCAGCCAGGTGGGACAACCGCCCTCTGAGGTCTGGCACCACCCCCCCACGCCCATCAGGAAGTGACATCGTGAAATGGGCACAGCAGAAATTGACCTCCTCACTCATGCCATGGCAGAGCTTGCCTGCATGTCCCAGCTCACTAATTATTTAAATGATTCGAAAGGAGCAGAGCACCCTCTCCTCTCTGCAAAGCCTAGGTTTACACAACCGTCAGCTCACCTTAAAAATGCAGAGACTCGCAAAGTCCTAACCTCAGTCTTTCTCATTCTGACTCTGACCCCAGCAAGGTTTTACCCATGCAGGTATGGGCACCTTTCAGAAAATGAAGTACAGGAATGCAGCAGTAACCCACATTATAGTATTCCCATCTTGCTCTAAGGACAGGAAGGCAATGGCTGCACACCATTATAATTGATCTCTGAACATGTATTTTTAACTGAAAATGTCAATTTTAGACTGGGTTGGCCCCTTAATTGATTTATTTGTATTGAATCAAGAACAAGTCGATCACAGCTCTTAGTAATCACATTTGCCGATGACTTCTATCTGGTTGCCAGAACATCACTGTTGCTCAAAGGTTGTACTCACTGTAACATAATATTGCATTTTCCTCTGTGTGAAATGTGTGCTGTGAAGGGCTCTGTGACTGCTCCTTTATTAAGGGTTTGTATTGAATCAAAAACAACAGATTTGACTGAAGTGGGACTGACAGGAACATATGGTGTCAGGGAACAGATATAATGTGCCCACCCCCACCCTTCAAAGACATGGAAGCAGTGTAAAATTTATGGGGGTCCCTGATCCCTCACTCTCAACTACACCCTCCCAGGGCATGATGGGAAACATGCAAATTTCCACAGGTCAGTAGGATTTCTTTTTGCTGACAGCTGGTGTGGACATTTGTCATATCCGTAAAATGGCTACATCATTTGCAGAAGTATCACTAATAATATATTATACTTTATAAACATTTTCAGTGGAAAATTGAACTTATTTTCCCCTAGCTGAAACTGTCAAAATGAGTGGCAGAATGTGGAATTTCAATAGAGAAATGTTTAAATATAAAAATGTTTTATCAAAAATGCCTACCCAGGACAGCTGATTTGTTAGACATTCCAAGTATGAACTGTCAAGATTGTGACAGCCATATGCTGAGTGTATGATTAGCAATTACCTGGCTTGCATTCTTCTCTGGAAACTATTATGTTGTTGTAGAAAATCTGTCTGTTTGTCTGTCTATCTGTCTCAGCAGTAGGTCTTATGGGGCCATGTGCATGCTGGGATGTTGTTTCTTGGAGAGAGGCAGTCTCAGAGAGGGTCCAGGTGGCTTGGAAACAGGAATGATTGACAGCTGGAATAATGATGTCGCTGAAGGTTGTGACCATGGTAGAGCTGAGCGTGTGTGGGTGTGTTTGTGTGTGTATGTGTATGTGTGCACGCACTGGAGCTGAAAATGAAACTGCCTTGGGCCTTGCTTTATCAATCTGCTCTTGATACTCCCACAAGGTCAACACACACACACACAGACTACACACCAATGAATGTACAGGCTCACAGACTATGCAAGACCACACATATACACATAGAAAAACATATATGATAAACATCAACCTTCAATACCCCTACAACAACAAACATATATGATACACATCAACCCACTTTCACATCACAGGTACACTCACACACACACACATACACACACACACTCACACACACACCTTTGTTAGGTCAAGATTAGCCACTGGCTGTTTACAGCAAGAATAACCAGGGTGGAAAATAGGTGTGGGTGGGCGCAAATGCATTAGAATGCATAGTGAGGAATACAGACCCACCCTCTGGCAAGGGTCAGCGTTTATGTGCATATCCATCCTCTGTGTCTAAAACGGACACAATTCCCCCTCATTTTGGGATCCATCCACAGTGTTAATGGTAGTGTACATGCTACATGAGTGGATGCTTATGGCCGTTTGGGCTGAGCAGTTCACCCTTTCTAAGGGGTACTGGCTGATCTTTCCAGGGATGGAGAAGCCAAACAGTGAGCGAGTGAGAGAGAAAAGTGGGACGTGTCCCTCGATCTGTCACCCAGGAGGACCTGAGATTGAAGCCCAAATGCAATCAAACAGACATTAAAACAGGTATGTCACAGCACAACATTTTCTACTTGAGACCAATAAAGAACTGACAGAGCCTGAGCTATAGGGACAGGCTTTGCTATTAAGGCACATTGCACTTTGACACCGCTATGTGGAAATATACATTAAAAATACCTTTTCAGTCTGACTGGTTGACATTAATGAGGAGAAAGCCAGAGATTTATTCAATGGATGTTTCTTCAGTGGACAGATTAGACATTCAACAACTGACTGGGTTAAGTGGTGGAACAAAATGAGGAAAAAAAACACAAACACACCCACCCACACACACACCCACCCACACACACAAACACCCACACACCTTCCATTCCAGCACAACCTCAAAGGCATTTATCAGGCTTAAGGTATTCCGCTGTTGAAGCAAATATAGAAGGGACCTCGTCTGAAAAACACTGTGGTCCCTGATGTGCTGAATTTCAAAGAGATTCTCAAAGAATAGTCACCATTGCGCTAGCTGGTGCCTGCCAGCTGAACCACTGTCTTCAATTTAAACGCTTCTCCTCATTCCCTTTGAATCAAAAACACGAGGCGCTCGATCTTTTGTGTTTTTCCCACGATGCACTGCCAGATTCCCCAGGAATGTCACACCTCCACACAGCTGTGGGATTGGGACTGCTGCTAGCTTGTTATCAAAGTGAGCCTCCAGTCCATGTTTTAATTCCTCCATAAATGGTGTGAAGGAGCTTTGAGAGAGGGTTTTTTTGAGGGTTCCTTTACATGCCAGGTCTTGGCACAGGCTTTTGTTCAAACCCAGCCCTAGAACCCCTCATTTAAATAATCAAGGTAATGACGGAAAGCCTTGATTCTCTGATTGTTTTAGCAGTGCGCTGCAAAAAAGGTCTGTTTGAAAACTGGCCCTTTCTTAGATAACACTTAATAAGCAGATCTTTAATGTGCATATCATGTGATGTGTTTGATTGAGTCATTGGTGAGCTTGGATCTCTCTGCCCATTTTGTAGGTGGAGCCAGAAAACACCTTGGTCTCTTTATACTCCCAGTCCTGCTCGCTGGTTAATGAATGGAGTATGAGCACAAGAGGCTTGCCCCAAAAATGAGGAACAGTTTGTCCAATAAGAGGGCAGCTAATGCAATCCAAAAAAAATGTTGCCTCATTTTTACAAACATATGGGTTTTCTTTTTGATGAAAAGCCTGAACTACAAATTAGGGTGATTATAAGAAATGTTCTTGTATCTGTTCAAAACTCAGCTCATTAACAGTGACAGTGTGTAGGAGTTCCTGCTGGTAGAGGGGTCTCCACTGCAGTGTACTGCCTGGTTAAATATAACAAAATGCCCGGTCATTTCCTTACCAGAGAGACGGTGAGTCATAAAAGACGAACCAAAGGCCAGCTGAATGATCTTTAATGTTTTTCTAATTATTCGTGTTATTGCTATAGTTTAATTTGTTATGTGACTGTTTATTATCATGTGTTATGCTTCTTCCAGCTTTATATTTTACTCACTATTGCTTGGCAACATAAACATATCTGTATCATGTCATGCTAGTGTAGGGTAACTGAGAGAGAGATGCAGCTCATCCAGCGAGACTGGCATTCTCTGAAGGGGAATCTGCTGTCTGTAAAGCACACCATGGCCCTAAGCAGAGATGAGTGAAAATGACAGGGAGTCAAAGACATCAATGCCCTCTGGCACACTTACACACGGGGAGTTAAGCTACAGCATCTGTGTGTGTGTGTGTGTGTGTGTGTGTGTGTGTGTGTGTGTGTGTGTGTGTGTGTGTGTGTCTGTCTGTACATGTGTGTTTATATGTAGCTATGTAGGTGTGTGCACATGTGTGTATGTGTATATTTGCCTGTGTATTTGTGTGTCTGTGCACAATTTGTGTACAGACAAGACTGTGCATGTGTGTGTGTGCGTGCACGTGAGTATGTCTTTCTCTGCATGAAGTCAGTGTGGTATGTGTATTTGTGTGTATGTATGTATGTATATATGTATGTGTGAGTGAAACAGTAGACGACTTGTCAGAGCACATTAAGTAGAAAGCGTTTTATGGGATGCGGACAAAGTTGCAGAGTCATTGAGCAGCTCATTTTCACTTGAGAAGAAGAGTCCCATTTAATGTAATCAGCCAGCTCTTTGACCTAAGAGTTAAGAGAGGAAGCTTCAGCCATTCACCGTTGACGGTGGAGAAACAAATGCACAGTTTTGAAGCAGAGTTTATCCCTCTTTGTCATAAACAGTTTTCCTCTCCCCTATTGTGATGTCATTTCCTCTGTTGAGGTTGTGCCTGGTCTAAAGGGGTCACTATAATGTTATCAGTGCATCATGAAACAAGTATTATGTTTTTGTATAGGGAGGAAGTAGGCTATTTTGAAACTTGGCAATCACAAACTTTTCTCAAATGTGTTATTTCCAGCACATCCTAGCTTCACCCACTAAGAAGCTCATGAATCCTAACTTTCCAATTTGTAGTTTACAGGTAATTCCTCATTTTCAGCCCACAACAGCATAATAAAAAGGCTTCTCGTCAACATTCCCTTTGTAGAACCATTTGTTTTTTCCTGAAAAAGATAAAACCTTGGACCTTGAAAAAAATAATAATCAAAATAAAGTGAACATCTTGGACTTTGAGGGAAATGTGTTTCATTTAAAGTGGTGGTGTGCTTGGTTTAATTTGCGTGCAAATGGATTGGCCATATCAAATCAGGACTCTGTCCACGCTCCCTTCTGTCAGTCGTGCCAGATTCTGACTGCCTAATTAAGCCCCTGTCTCACGAGCTCGTGTTTAACATTCCCCATCTTCCACTGCTTCTGCATTAGCTGTGCATAGTTATCATCCAAAATCTACTCCTCATGAACTCCCCTGCTCCCAATTACCCAGAGTGTATTTTCAGGCAGATATCAGAACATAGCCCGATGCATTAATATTATAATTTCATCATGTTATCATTTAAGATGGAAAGCTTATGTGGAATAATTACTAATCTCTACTCTCTTGTCCCCTGTCTCTGGTTCTCTAGCCCTAAAGTGATGGAGAAAGACATGATTAATATTGAGTCTGACTTGTGTCAGTCTTGAATCTGTATAATATTATGATTATGATGTTGATAATATGGTAGGAACAACAACAACAATGCTCATACATAGCAGTAGTTATTGGGGCCAAACACATATTGGTCACTGGCTGGTGCTACATGGTCAGACCAGCAATAGTGGGTAACACTCATAATTGTATTTACAATTGCAATTACTCATAATTGCTTGCAAAATAATTATAAGGAACTGCAATTGTAATTGAGTACACTTTTACAACTCTAAGTATGTGTACAATTGCAAACAGAATTATAATTACAAGTAATGACAAATAATTATAATTGCAACTGCTGTACAAGGTCATCCGTACTTGCACTCTGCTGGATTGTCGACCATTATTTTCTACTTTTAGTCACCAAATTCATCACATCAGTCAACTTTAGGTTTATGTATTCATTTGCTCATTGCATCATGTGGAATTAAATAAAATTAAATGGTCTATCAAGGTTAAACCATACAATCATGATTTCAATTGCACTTGTAATTGCACTTCACAGCTACAGCAAGAAAGAGAGAGAGAGAAAGAGGGAGAGACAGACAGACAGAGAGTGGGAGAAAGGGAGACCCTCAGGAGATAGGGATGACACAGGCTCACTTGAGGAGGTGATGACATGAAATATTTATGCAGTCGCCGTCACATGGCAGTCAGCTCACCCCCGCTGGGGGAGGGGAGGTGGAGACAGGGGGTGTCATGTTGTTTTCGCAGAGGGAGTAAACACACAGTGCCTCCTGCTGTGACATCATCAAAATGTTACGATCGCTTCTGACAGGGAGCAGAGAAACGGAGAGCCACTGACTGGCTCAAGGTTGGGGTGAAAATACCTACTGGGAAAGACTGCAATTTCACTGAAACTGTTTTCCATGAGCCCCAATGGCTGACAACAACATCTGCTATAATTGCCTCTGCGTTTCCTCTGTACTTGATCTAGACAGATAGTTTTTTTATCGTTTCAGGAAATTGTATGTTGCCATCAAAATATGTATTCTGTTGATAAGATACTGTTCTACACCCCTTTTTAAACAGAATATCATCATGTGCAATTACCGAAAAGCACTCCTGACTGCACTACTAACTACAAAATCATAACCTTCATCTAATAATAGACCAATAGATAAGATGTTTCCCAAACCAGATGAGATACGATATATCCCAATGATTCAGATGGTCCATTTATGCTCTTGATTAAGACAGCATGACAGTTCCTTTAATTAAATTTCTGACAGCAACAATTCATCAACTGGTGTCATAACAGAGTGCTGTGAAGCATTTTTCTTTTATCTGTCAAAACATTTTCTGCAAGTGTTCCACAGCAATACTTTCAGCATAATATGTTCTGTTTCATTTTGGTTTCGTAACAGACGAGAGAAAGTGAACATGCTTACCTCTCTGTTCTAAGTTATGAAGAGTTTCTAAACACACTTTATGACCCATAATCTGGAGAATTAACTGTCTGTCTCACAGATTTTTTATTGATTCACCTATCCTGCAGTGCTGTTGCCTCTATGCCAACTCAACCTATCGGAACACTCCTATAGTATGTACTGTACCTAATTACGTTGCGCTTAAAGAGAGTATCCCTAAAATAAATGTGATGCTATGAAATTATTACCCCATTCCTTAAGGTCACTTCACCTTCACTTGACTGGAAGATTCAGTCAGCTGACCCATACTTTGTGCTGTGTCTCTGATTGGCTGTTTGTGCTGTGTCTCTGATTGGCTGTCACCCCTATAATAGACAGTGTAGAGTACCCTCCTGTCAGGGGGGATTTTTACGCCTTGTTCACTGTGAAGAAAATTCACTGGCACTTTCTCTTAATCAGCTATGCTGTTTTTCTCACTCTGCTTACTGACTGTGAATGACCTTGTCGAAAAGGATTCTGTGCAGCACCATTTGTGTTTCCAGTGCTCATTGGAGAGCCGAACAGATTGTTTGGGTGAATCACCTTAATTCCAGGCCTGCATAGTTAAAAATATCTTGTGTCATTGCACAATATGGTTAATCTAATCAAAGTAATATATATATATATTTCTTTTTTCAAAACTGTGGTGGGTGTGGTCACAGCAGTAGACAGTCAGAACACTCACACATGACAGATGTGAGACATTCATGAGCTTTATGGAAGTTTTCTATCTATATGTAGATCAGCTAACAGCAGCTTTTAACATCAACCCCCCACCCCACCCCTATTTTGGATGGCTTCTTCAAAGCTGCCCCTATCATAACAAATGGATTTCCACTATAAATCCCCATATGTAAAGATTTTTAGAGATATCACAAAGATAGGAAAGGTTAAAGTGAAAGTGACAATCACAGTGTACAAGCTAAATCTTCATAATCAGATTAAACATTTTGGGAGTCATAGTTTATCAAAGTTTATCAGGATTTAGGTATTATGCTGTTGCAGTTAGCCAACAAAGCCAACAGGATGCTGGGATTTATAACAAAAATATGTTAAATATAAATAAAAGCAAATTATATTGATGTTATACCATGAAGCGCACACAAAAGTTTTGTGTGGAGCTAAATGATAAATGAATACATATATAAAGCACAGTCTGTAAAGAATATAGACAATATTTCCTTCACCATGTGTTAGTAAGGCATCTGAAACAGCACCAGGAGCAGTAAGAAAAGTAAGAGACTCAGTTAATTAAGACCCTTGAGGCTCAGCCCCATATCAGTGAAACAGGGAGCACAGTGTGACCACACGTATGAAATATAGAAATATCCACCCTGTTATGTATGTAAACATCAAAACCACAGAAAACAGAATGGCTGGTCAGAAACTCCCTGAAACCTCTCCTATCTAATGGAAAGGGTGAGACTGCTGTGCTGTGTTCTGTAAAAACTGAGATGGTTTTCAAGAGTGTGACCTACCCAGTCAGGTAATTTAACAAAGAGGGTGTGGCCAACGGACAGCGAGAGGTGACCCTGCCCCCTGGGATGGTGTGATCCAGTGTAACAGCTTGCACCGCCCACTCTGAGGGTTTCTGAATCACTCTCCCCACCCAGACAGTTTCTTAGGAACTGTCAAACTGAAATGCAGGGGGCAGCTGTTATGGTTCCCACCTAAATCATATCACATCACAGAATCATATGTAAAAACTTGGTCACATTTCACATAAAGCACCCTAGTCAGCAGATTATTGGTTTATACAGCCTAATATTTCTTAAATCGCTGCTGAATAAAGTAACAACATGTCAGTTGTGAACGGCTGTAATGGTGCGTGACGGAACGTGTCCCCAACAAGGAAAATATGAGCATGCCTATTGGCCCGTATACTGGCTATGGTCTCTCTGGTTGGCTATCAACCCCAGGCATCTGTCCATCATTTGGCTTGGTGATCAATTTACCTTTTGCTCTGGTTGTGTGGGCAAATCCCGTCATTCAAATCAAGGATGGGTTGTGACTCCTGCAGAGTCTCCCCCTCCGTGGTGGAGCTTTCACGCATTTAATCACTAATTAAATTCCCCTACTCACTTCCCGTTTATCAGCCATGCCGGGCTTTCCCCAATTCCGCTCAGACTGAGAACGAGCTTGACGAAAGGGATTCTGTACAGCCACTGATGTATTCCTGAAGCAGCTTGGAAGCACTTTGAAGAGCCAATCACAGCGGGCGTGTCACCCCAATTTCAGGCCTGGTTTTCAGAGGCTGAGTGATGTTTTCCCCAGTGATTGTACTGGATGGTGCTCATTCTGTACCTGCACCCCCTCACACGCAAACCCCAATCAGACACAGGTCCTGTCAACGTAAGACAGTTATGAACGTGGGTGAGAGCGTTTCTGTGAAATGGGTGGATGAGGAGGAAAGCTTTACAGTATTCCTCTGCTGTGCTGTCATAGTCCCTCTGGGTTTACACTTATTCTTCCTATCTGCAAACAGATTGAAATCCCGATCATTCATACTCACCATTATAAATACACAAAAACTCTGCACAACACAAAGACAGACTGTAAAGAACACAACAAAAGTCCACACAAAAAGGCCTCAACACAAAAATCCATCAAACTTATGGAATGAGCCCTTCAATACACTTTTTCACTGACTAGCAGATTATGCCATCCTTTTTAAGAGACTCTCATGAATACTGCTGGAACATTTGCAAGCACTCAGATATGTGTACTTTCAATAATTAATTTTCCCCTTTTTATCCATAAAACCGCTCAGGACTTCCTGATGGTTTGTGATGCAAGCTTTTTTTTTTGTTCAAAATATGTTTCTCTTTGCTGGAACAAAAGGCTTAAATGCTACCTGTGAGGGGGATAGTGTTTTGGTTATTGCCTGTCACTGGACATGTACTGCGAGACAAATACATGCTTGGGTTTAAAAGACAATGTAGTTTTCCCAGGGGGCACCAGGATTTGAACCTGGGACCTCTTGATCTGCAGTCAAATGCTCTACCACTGAGCTATACCCCCAAGTGATACACCAATGAAACTCAATTGAGGTCAAATCACAATGTAAATATTTTGTGACTCAATTGTTTTCAGGCAATCACTGTCATGGATATTTCATTTTAGGGAGAGGAATGAGAAAAACAAATAGTCTAAAGCACACAGACAAACTCACAATCCTGCCAGACTGACTCCTCTTCACGACAAAAATAGGAAACAATATGGAAACAATTCACTTAAAACAAGTGTAGGTTTCTATCTACACTAAAGAACATTTTTACCTTGGCATTTGAGCCACCTTCAGCATACAATTCAGTTTTTTTTTCACATCTTTGTGTGGGAGGATATCCGTTATTTCAGAGTTCCTAGAGGGAAATCATGGTGGAGAGAACATTCTCCATCATGTCTTTATTTCCTCTCCCTTATCACACTATGCTTTTGGCAGAGTGCCCGGGACCTGGGCATTCCACGGAAACCGAGGAGATGGATAGTTCTGTGACATATTGAACAGCAGGCGCATTCCGGAATGGATGGCCCTATTAGGAGTCACATTCAGATTGAACGCTAGTCAAAGAGAGATCAGGTTGTGAGAGGCAGTACTGTGAAGTCATTTCCTTTCCCTACACTAACACATTCATTTGAACATGCTCACATATACACACATAATATGCATATGTTCTCTTTCTCTCATTCTCGCTCTCATGTATGCTTCTATTGAGAATGTAAAAAAGGATATGGATATTTAAGGCAATACCATGAACTGAGACACAGCATGATTGAGATTGACTAATACCTTAATATCCTCCAAATCTTTTTAACTTGGCTGAAACCATATAAAAATTGTTGATTCATTACCTCTGATCCAAGTACATTTTCCAGAATGCTTACAGGTATAATTGACATGACAGCTGTTGCAATTTTCATATTATACTTCGCTGAGAGACACCTTAAATGACCAGGAAATAGATAGTTCCCATCAATCCTCCAGTCATTTCTGTCCTTTGGGGGGTTTACATATAAACCACATAAATCAGTGAGAGGAACGTGACATTAGCATGTCAACATGACACTACTATGGCTGGACGTATTTTCCCCTTTTCATTTAAATCTCTGAATTTATACATCGTTTTGGAGGTGCCAAAATGTGGCCATTTGCTTTCAAAAAACCTCAATGGATATTACACAAGAAGGTATATAATCAAGCAAGAATAGGAGTTCTGTTAAACATGTTAGAGTCACACACTCAAGATGATCTTGTTTGTTTAATGTTTGAAGACCAGCAGCTGCTACGTCAATAAAACTGAATAGCTTGTGTGTGATGATGAATTTGTGAATAAACATTGCAATGGACTTGTAACATAGGTGTAATTGGGAGAACAGCAAATCATGTGTCCTGTGCAAACTCCTATGCACTATAAAAATGAATGTATTATAATTTGTTGAGTGTCACGGTAATGCTAGAGAAGGATGTTGTTACTATCAGATTCACTCAACAATGTTACTGGATATTTTAACCATAATGCAAAACAAGGACTGTGGCCATGGCTACCTCATTAGGGTATTTTAGGGGGAAAAGATAAGCATTTTAAACACTAAAACATTTTAAAAACTAAAGGTCTACCCTAGTTTTGGTCTGGAACCAATCATATAGTTTTGTTTTGTCAAACAAAGCCTTACATTGGTTTATCTAAATTAGTGATTAACAAATTAGGATGCAGATGCTTATAAAGAAAGGATGGCCACCCCCAAAGGCTTATCAGCTGATATTTCCAGTCAGAAAGAACTGCCAAAGGAAAGCCCCAAAATGGAAGATATTCCATGGTTGCTCTGCGTAAATCAAAACGAAATGCATAACATTTTTCCCCTGTGAGGAAATGTTTTTTTCTCCAGATAATAACTGTATTGAATTAGATTTCTTGGTGTCTGCCACTGAATGTTTTAACCTTCACTGTCCAGGATGAGATCTGTTATTTTTTTATTTTTTATTTTTTTTCAGAGAGGAACAGTCATCAAGGGAGTACCATACAGCAGACTGTTAGCTTATTACTTTAAATGCCTGTATGGTTTAGTAGAAAGGACAGAAAGCTTTAATCTTCATTTTACCCATACTTTCACTTGTACAGAGCTGACAGGTAGAAAAATGGCTTGGAAATACATGTTTCTGTTTGAAAAACTTAACAACAGATTTCCCTGCCAAACTAATATATCCCCTGCCAGTTACTGTGTGTGAAAGCTATACGTCTATCTTTCAGACAGTGTTTGTTTCAAAGGCTGTATGTGTCTACAAGTGGGTGTCTATTGATGTGTACAATGAGTATATACAAAATAAATGTGTTTATGTGTTCCTGTAGTAATTATATAGGCTTTGTATAACTTCTTCCCCATTAACTAGTTGCACAGATGCTTTAAGGGGTGAGAGGGCTGGACAGGGGCCTCTAGAATTTTGATCAATGTTGTCAATGCGATGGGGATTGGGGGTGGGAGGTGGACCCAGTGTCAATCCTGCCAGCAGTCCTGGTTATAGTAAATCTGGATACTTGCCAATTGTAATATGCCTCTATATTTTAAGGCAGATGTCTCAATACAGAAAAAAGGAACAATACAATTCAGGTAGTGAAAAATCATATTAACTCTCAAAACAGAAAAAACAACAGCCTAACATTCACCTGTTTGGACATATGTTTTTTTCTGTAATAAAAGCATTTCATATTCAATCCAATCAATCTATAACATTTTTACTGTTGCCTGCGTCTGTTTACAATGTGGCTTCATTTAATCTTTTGGTCTTAACATTCGATCACCAGTATTCCCGCCATCCCTTCAAAGTAAGAGGTGATTTCGAGCATTGCCTACAACTAGAAAGACTGATATTAAGTTGTAGTTGGACTACATGACTCAATAATAATTTGTAAGCGCCCAAGTTTATAAGTAGTGCATTCTGGTCTGACGTCACCAAAGCTAGACCATGAGACGCTAATAGGACCAATTACTTGTTAACAATGACTAACAATACCCTGTCGTGGTTCGCCATGAGCAGTGTTTGCAATTTTGTGAGGTGTTTGTCGAGGTAAGTGTAACCAAACTAAGATAACACATGGTCAGATTTAAAAAAAAAAAAAAAAAAAACTTTTGTAATAATCCACTTTTATACGTCTTTCTGATGTTTAACAGAACCGTTTAAGGTTTCCCTCAGTTTAAACGGTAGGTTGGCTAAAGTTATCTATTGCGTTCATTTTTCATCGCTGTGAATATACAACTGGAGTGGGATGCTATGCTATGGCTAGTTACCAGAAAGTATGCTAGATAGCTATGCATTAGTATAGCAAGGCTTATGTATATTTGTCAGTTAAAATGACGTTTTAAATGACAACTTTTAGTCTTACAAATATAATGTAGGAAATGCATTATGGATGTGGTTTAAACAACACTGTTAGACAATGAGAGCTGTCCACAGGTAGTTACTTGTATAGGACTACCAACGTAATAAACTGCTCTACTAATAGAAACACATTTGAACATACCGTTAACTAACTATCAAGATGGTAAACAAACATCGCAGTCGCTTTGGATAAAAGCGTCTGCTAAATGAACACACAACTGGCCTGGTGTACAAATGGCCGATTCACCATAAAGTTAAAGAACGTTTTTTTTCCCCTTCCTCAGGGAAATACATTTCGTTTTTTACATTTATTACAAATTAACTTTGTTGACAAACTAGCATTTAGGAGAAAAATATCAAAATGTTGGATGTGCTTATAAAAACTAGAGCCAAGCTTTTGCCATAAAAGAAAAAAAAATGGTGGTGCTGATTTCTTAGGGGGATAATGGGTAACGTTGGGCCAGACAAAAAGAGTTAGAGAACTTAGAGAACTAGAAGGTGAAATGATTTGCTACACAAGAGCAAGAAGACACATTTTGCTAAGTAGGAGAATTGAGAGGAAAGGAGGAGGAGAACTAGAGGGTACAGAAAATGAAGGAGCTCGGGTTTTGGAGAATCTTGAGAATAAAGTGGTGGGGGGAAGGAATATTAGAGCTAGGGGGAACTGATAGGATGATGTTGAGGATGGGAGGAGCAACTGGGCAGTTAAAGAGAAGGAAAGGATGGAGATGGGAAAGATAAGGGAGAAGAGGGGGACAGCTAAAGAGGGAAGTAACGGAGGAGAGGGCGGTGGAAGAGGAGGGGAAGAAAGAGGAGAGAAGGCATCATGATAACATTATTGCAGCCTTTTTGTGAACACAGACCTTGAACAGGGTGGATATTAACATTGTTGTCGAGAGGTCTTTGGCACTAAGAGTGTATATTCAAGAGAGCAGCCAGTATGTGCTCTCCCTCTTTCATTTCCTTCTCTCTTTCTGTACCCATCTCTCTTTTCCTCCCTCGTTATCTATAAGGGAATGCACACAACATGGTGGCACTGCACTCCCCTTTAAAATACAGAACATTAAAAATAGATGCTATGCTAATGCTATGGTCTGTAACAGACAAGCTCAATTTTAGCATCATCATACAGTGCCACAAGAGAACCTACTCAATCAAGCCATCAATCAGGAATACCTGTTCTTCTAATACAGAACTTGTATATAGCCAGTATATGTGCAGTTTGTATAAGTGTTCCATATAATGTTATTTATTGGACAGCTTTCTTTTTTTTTTTTTTTTTTACCATCAAACACCGCTAACCTTTCGGATACTTAGATGCTGAGAAACTCAGCGTCATCAGAGGTAGCTTGCATTGCTCATTGCAGGTCTTATGGGTCTGTTTGGACAGAGATGTGTTTAAGGCGCATCGTCATGGTTACAGCTGTGCTCCCTGTGGCTAGGTGTTGGAGTCCCAGCTGCCCAATGACTGGTCATGGATGAACTTCCACATTGGTGAGGAAAGAATGGCTTAACTTGCAGAAAAATAGAGGGAACCCAGTCTCAGCAGTTTTGTAGCTCTGCAGCGACCTCTCCTGGCTGGCCCGGCAACTGCAGTTCCATCAGCTGAACATATAGCATTGTGTGAGGCTCATGTGTAATGGGTGTCACATTGGCAGTGTATAGAATAGTAGAAACCAGTGGCTAAATACACTGTCAGTCTGTGTTAGCAAGTTTGGGTGGCCAAAAGAGGATGAAAAATTTCCATGGTGTTTGCTAGGAATCTATTGATAGCGGTTGTTTTGGGCAACTAGCTAGTTAACTTACATTGTAACAGTCTATTAAATGAACACATATTGTAATCCAAAATCTGAAAACTTGCACAAAAGAACCTGGTTCTTTTGTCCATTATTAAGTCTTTTGAGACTGCTAGTTTCACTTGGACTTAAGGTAAACAGCCATGATCAGATTGTTAGCAATCTAATAAAAACTGAAAGTAAGGTGACTGTGTGCATGTGTGTAAGAAAATCATAATGTCTATGTGTGGGATTTTGTGTGCTTTTGTTTGTGTGTGAATGCCTAAATGTGTGTTTGTGTGTGTGCTTGAATGTGTGAAAGTCTGTGTGTGTGTGTGTGTGTGTGTGTGTGTGTGTGTGTGTGTGTGTGTGTGTGTGTGTGTGTGTGTGTGTGTGTGTGTGTGTGTGTGTGTGTGTGTGTGTGTGTGTGTGTGTGGCATTACTGAACCCTGTCCAGTCCTTTCTTTTGCTCAGGCACACCTGTGTCATTATCCATCCTGACAGCAGCTCTCTGCTCTAACAGAATGTTCCACGTAATGGGCAGAGCACTGACAGAATAACGAAACCCACAACAGGGGCACTATCGATCGCTGCCCAGCTCCCCTGGTAAACATCTATCAGCAGCAGACAAGGTCACTGCCCGGGTGACATTCATCTCTCACACACTCCACACCTGTCACAGGTGGTCCTGCCTCTGGCTCGCTCCTCTTTCTCAGAGGAACAATGGCTAAAAATCGAACCTGTCAGAAAAGGTAGCAATGAAAATGCAACCTGTCTGAATTTTTTTCCAAAGAGTCCCATGCCACTTTCCTGAATATTATGGAACCGCAGAACACAGTGAACATCATTATGATGTAACAAAGGTAACCAATGGCAACAGATTTGCCACCAAGTCCTCCACAGCTGTGGGTTTTCTTTGGCAGTGGGATCATTTTAAAACTCATTTAGTTATTGTGTGTGGAGCACCCCAGAGATTGAAATAAGCATGCTGCCATGTATGAATGTGAAAAGGGCATGGCCATTTGTGAATAAGGGCTTGGATAACAAATGCTAAACGACACAGCAATGTCTGCTGAGAAGATACACACTTGCTCTCAAACCTAAATTTTCCCCCCGAAGAAGGCAAGCTCATCCTTGATTTTTCTTTTCTTCCCTACAAAGCCAAAGTGCTGAGATTTCAATGTGAAGTCTCCAAGCCTAGATTTGACACAGGGAAAACTAGTGGCATGTTCACCTTAATTGGCCTTAGCTGTAGGGCAGCTATAGGCAAGCTGGAGGCATGGGGTGGTTGGTAGGCCGGCCCGTGGCAGGTATGATATTAGGCTGCTGAGTCAAGTGTGAGTCACTGTCTCTTCTGCATGAAGTACTTTACCATGTGGCCAGGTCTTACCCAAACTTTTCTCCTCATCCAGCACACCGTGAGCTAAACCTCTGGCAAGACTGGAATGAAATCCGCTTTGGGTTAACTCTGTCTGTTGACTGTGTTGGACTAAAGAACAGTATAATCACTTCATGTCGAACCATCAAAGGTTTTAGTCCAGGACCTGGCTTTTAAATTTTATTTAGTCATGTTAATTAATGCCAAAAATAAAAACAGTAACACCGTCTCTGAGGCAAACACATTTAATGCCTTAACAGGATTGACTGACGGACGAGTAAGATCTCCATGGCAACACAATTTGTGGTTTGTAAAGAACATTGAAGAGAGGACCCAAGGTAAATTTCCTACCAGAGATGAATCTCTCCTGTTCTCGAGTTCCACGCTGTTGGAAAGTGCATGTCTCCAGGAGGAGGTGTCATTCAGAAAGTTAACAGGTTTGACCCTTGATTGTGTTAAGCAGGGATTTAAGTATGCTTTAACCATGCATTATGTGCTATTTAAATATTAATCTATGCATGTCTTTATCATGCATTAATTATGCTCTACCCATTCACTAAGTGAGGACACATGAATTGAAGTAATAACCTCCCATGGAATTATGCAGCTTTTCAAAACTCCTAGGCCTAGAATTATGCATTTTCCAGCTTTTGTTATAGTTATTGCATATTTTATATTGCCAGTTTTTTCTCTCTTTCACATACACCCACATTCATGTTTGTACACTTCTTACAGACATCAGCGCACGTGTGTTATTTACTTATGTGCTTGTTTGTGCTTTTGTTTGTAAGTAAATAAGTATAAAAATCAGCTGTGCATTATCCAGGAGCTCAAACAGTGGTGGTAAGGTAAATCACTGTAAATTTGTTCTGGCTTTACAGGGTTCAACTGTACTTTTATAATTGACTGTGCTCCTGTCTGCTTTCCCCCATTATTGTTATTTATCCAATACCTTCACTTCTGCATTTTTTTCTCTCTGTTTTTCACGAAACTCTGCACATCCTCTGTTCATTTTGTACTTACCTACCCTACCCATTGACAACAGACCTGCGATACAGGATTAAATCTGTGAGAGAGCAGAGGATGTGTGTATCTGGGGATATTTCCATGGTAGCTCTGCCATGCAGAAACACTGTTTCCACCTAATGACACGTAGAGCAGATTCCATAGCAATCTCGTCAGATGTCTACTTGAGCTGTAATCCATAAGCTCAGTGCCTCAATCACACTGCAGGAGTCAGAGGACAGTTCCCCCTGGTGGTGTTACCAAGACATGAGCACATGCAGGTTTTAGCTCATGCTGCAGGCCTAACCATGACTGTCCAATGCCATAATCTTTCACCTTAACTTATTATAAACATCACCATAACCTCAACCACATCACAAAGCCCAACCTCACACAATGGGGTCAAAACATGATACTGATTTGTAGGAGAGTAGTCTGTGACATTAGTTCTGTCTCCTGTCTGCAGCCAAACATGGCTGCCCCCACTTTGGTACGATAGCAGTGTCTGCTGGGAAAAGCCTACACCCTGTCCCTCAAATACTTGATTACCCCTTGAGATCAATAAGTTTTTTTTTTTTTTTTTTTTTTAAATTAAGTTGAATTAAACTCACTTAGGCTCAGGACCAGTGTAAAACACTGAATATTGCACACACTCAGAAGATTAGCTTCAAAACACATTAAGTATTGAAAGGATTAAATGTTTGAGAAGTGTGATGTTCTGTGAAGTCTAATGTTCCTGTCCCCTGCACATATATATGTGTATCTGAGATACATAAATCCTGTTTTCTGCTTTCCTCCACATTTGTTCCATATGGTTGTACCCTGGTGTAACAAGCTCAGATTTTAGTACAGTAGTCAAAAATAATATGCATTCTTTTGTCTGTTGCCTGTACACACAAAGAACCTGGCAGAGTAATGTTCAGTATTGGCAAACTTTAGCAGAGCGTGGGCAGTGTTGAACAGGATCTATGGACTGAAAATGTTCAACTCTGCACTACAGGTAGAACAACATGTTTAAAGTGAAATATACTTATTGACAGAGAAACAGAATCTAATAATAACAAGAGTCACAGGGATGTCAGCTTGACACCAACCATTATCCTTTGAGATCTGTTACGACTATGTTTGTGTTGTTGTGTATGTGGCCATATGTGATTGCGTTTGATTGTAGGTGTGTGTTGGATATATATGTGTGCTTCTGCAAGCGTGTGTTAATGCATGCACTGCAAAATAAATGAAATCTTAAACCATAAAGTCTTGTAAAAGTAATATTGTCTCAGTCCATTGGCAGATAATTGTCCTCTCAAACTCATTTATCTGTCAATGGGTTGAGATAATTTAATCTCAGAAACAAGACATTTTCTCAAAGCTAGCTGAATATTCTTAGAAACACAGTTCTTGGCCAGTCAATTTATCAAAAAATAAAACAAAAAAAAAGATTGTCTATTTGTGTGTGTGGTTGTGTAATGTATATGTGTGTATGTATACAGTGCGTGTGTCCATGTGTTTGTGCACATGCACTTGTGTATGCATTCTTACATGCAGGGATGTGTGTGCAAGCATGCTTATCTATACTTGTGTATGATGTTTGGCAAATGTATGCATGTGTATGTGTGGGTGAGAGACAAAGATAGTCACATCTATTTCAGTGCTGCAGCATCACAAAGTTAATGCTTCAAATGCCCTGGAAGCCTCCACTATGCCTCCAACTGGCTGCTACCTCAGCAGATGCTGCTTTAGGGACCTGCTCACCTGCACCTTCCCCATCCACCCCCCTTCCACAGTGCCCAGCACACAGATGCAGTCCATCACCCTCCGCTACTTCACCAAGTGCTGTAATTAAAATCATTCATAATAAGCCACCCCCTCCCAACCACATCACCCCTAGGAGGCAGTTCACAGTATTGACCTGAACGTTTCCCATCATGCATTACTCAGGACTGCATCCCCTGAGTCCTCTCTCTGTCCTCTGAACAATGCAGTATGGAAACACTGACATTTATTGAAGTAACTGCTGCAATGGGTAACTGAGTTGAATGTTAATATGTAACCGCATATGTAGACACAAAAGTATGTACACACACACGCATGCTCAAACACTGGAGTCAGACTGCTTGTTCATTCAGTATAATGTTGTTTGTCAGGGTGCTGTAACCAGTTTGTTCCACTGGGTAACCTTGATGTAAAGTCAAGCAAACAACAGCAGACCTATGACCTATAGGACCACCATCAATTAGCTCAACTCCACAATTGTCCAGGCTGGTAGCTCACCTAATTTGTCCAAGGGCGTAGTTAATCTCCAGAGCACGGTAGCTGTGTGACCTGCCTATAACATCCTCTCCCAACAATCCAAAGTTAATCATCAGCATTTATCGCCAAAGTCTTTTTTTAAACGGGGTAGATTAGCGGGAAATTGGACAGTAATTACTCTCCCGCTGTTTCGCGCGTCTTTGATCTCACCCCTCCCGCAGTCTCCTCCTGATCAAGGGCCACAGAACTGTAGCGCGTCACAGCTGCGGGTGTGAAGAAAGGCATGCTGGGTATCTCTGAACTCAATCGCACCACAGGGGTGACTCTCATTAACCGCTTGCCGCTTCCATTATCTTCCACCTTAAAAGCACTATTTAGAGATCCGTCCTTCTGGGTCCGTCCGTTGTGGGTCGTGCGTCCCACCCGGTCAGACCGGGGGGCTCACTGTAATTGGTGTGCATGTGGAAGTGATGTAAAACCCATCAACCATTCCTGAGTCATCCCACAGTTCAGACTTATGCACTGGCTCAGTGGTCTTGCCCAGTGCCAGGACAGATGGTCATTCATTCTACTTGTAGATCAGTAGTGTCATGACACAGAAAACAAACACTGATCCAGTTGGCCACTTGGTCCCTCACCATATTATGGCCAGTCTTGCCATGCAGTGTGAGGACTGGCTGAAAGGGGAGGGAGGCGGACGCTTCTGTTTAGCCTCAGCCACAGCTTCTGAAGTGCATGTGGCCTCAGGGCGGCTCTTATCTGTGTGATGGAGCCCCACTCTGTGGCCGCATGTCTCTGCTGTATGCTTTTGTCCTGGAGAAGGGCACCTTTAAGGGCACCGGATAAATAACAGCATTGGGTTAGCCCCTGCCTCCCTCTCCCAGAGTTCAGCAGCTGTGGAGGGACATCAGAAGGTGTTCGTCGCTGAGTCTGGAGTGGAATACCTCACAACCCAGCAGCCAATTGCCTGCTGACCTCCACTGGGAGAGACAGATCTGTGATTGGCCGGTATGCACTGGATGAGTGGGAAGGACTCTGTTCCTGTGCTAAAGGCCAGTCTCAGGAGTGGATAGGGGTAGAGGGACAAGATAGGGTTTGGGATTCGGCTGTTTGTTCCACAGGCTGTGTCAAATCGGGCCATCTGGCTTGCAGTCACCGATGCCAACCTTGTCTGCTCTAACAAAATGGAAGATGCGGAGGTTATTGGTCTTGTGGGGCGGGAATCGCCATGACAACAGGAGGTCAGGCCGGATTTTCCATGGCAGAGAACAGGGGCGAGCAGACGGGCTCAGAAAGCTGCAGGTGGGACACAAGCATGAGCTGGCACACACTCATATTCACACACACATACAGGCTGTGACATACATACACACACACACACACACACACACTATGAAATACATAATATATGAAATACAAAAACAAACAAATATTAATAAATATTGAGATATTTTCTATCAGACATACCAATATTGCAAAAATGCACAAGCATGCACTCAAAGACCCACATGTATTGCAGACATGCTGACACACTCACAGATGAGATAAAATACTGTGTGCTGGATAGGGGCTGCTTTTTGAGAGGGAGAAAACTCAATCCAGACTTTACCCATATACAGGATAAAGTATGACTGTGAGAATAGGAAAAATGAAACCGTGGAAGCACTGAAAACCATACACATGCTTCAGAAGAGTGGCTGTATCCTCATGTAACATGGTATTGCAGCAAGAAATCAAGCCGATGACGACAATTGGGAATTTCAAACTAGAAGATATTGGTATTGTCTTGGCTGGCGGTGGTGTGGGGCCCTCGCACTGTTTCTCAGGTTAGCTGAGTCTCCACCTCCTCCGTCTCTGCCCAACACTGTTGCCATCCTGATTCAGGCCAGGTGTCTGTCACACTGGTGCTCCCCCAATCTGTTTACTGCAGCTCAGAGTCTTCTGCCTGCGATGTGATGCCTCCAGGACCCCACTGCCTGCGATGTTGTCTTAGAAACGCCTCTCTCCAGCTAAACTGGTACACAATGTACCATTCAGTGGAGGGGGAGGAGTTGGTGGGGAGTGGAGGCATGATTGCCGACTAGTAGATGTGATTACAGAGCCCGGCCCTGTCAGGTCTGCAGCCCTGCATTATGAATAAAGGGGATATTAATTTTTCACAGTGCCTCTTCGTGGGGACCACCGCCCCCCCTGCTGCCTGCTGAGTCATGTGACTGTGTGACCTGCGTCTGGCTAATGCTTTATTGATGGATGGCAGTAAACGGCATGGAATACCGAATGCTTGGCTTCGGCATTAATGAGGAGGTGCTCAGGCGTCTCCATAAGACAGCGAGAGGAAGAGCGCCCAGGTGGGGATTTATTCCCTGGATCGTGTTTTCATGAGTGATGAGCACTCAGGTCACCACTTGCCTCCTGCCATAGCCAATAGGAAGACAGCATAATGCAGGAGCCACCCCAACCCAACTCCATCACCATCAAGACAAATACTGCCCCCCACCCACACTCACACACAATGTTTATTACATCACTTCAGTCAAGCTCGTCTGAGGGCAATTATTGTGATTGACAGATGCTTAAAAGCGTTGAAAGCTTGCTGTGACTCCAATTTAATTAATTCAGTTGTTTAATCAAGTCTAACATTTAATTATCTGACTGCAGTGGTGATTTTCAAATGTATGAGAGGATGAGTTATGTCATTATAAAATGGAAAAGAAACATTACAAAGAGTTTTTGACAGATAAAAGCTGAATTTTTGAAAATGAATCCTCGCCAGCATCTATCAGCATCTGCAAAAGCTACAGAAATAAAGACCTGTGTCCTAGGGCGTGACTGTTTGATCCTCAAAAACACGTCATGCGCATTATTCCACATATGAAACAACTTTTAACATCTTGACGATGCTTCTGTTTTAATGACTGGTTCAAAGAGACCAAATAAAGTCCACCTCAGGCCAAAGTGCAGAAACAAGATCTCTAAAATAAAAAAGAAATACCCATTGAAACATAAAAATGTTTAGTAAAACCTTTAAAAAAAGACCCTCCATTTAGTCAGAATATTCTGAAAAAATTAAACATCAGTATTAATGCAGGGGTGGCTACCTTTTTACAGAGCAATGTATCAAAAATGTTAGAAGCAGAAAATGTCAGTTACATAAACTGACTCTTCATGTCAACATCAATTTACTGACCATTGCTTTGTGTATAAGCACAATTTCAGTTCTTGTTACCATGTGCACCTATGTGATGTTTTATCTGTCAAAGAATATGCAATTGGAATCTTAAATAGCCATATAATAAAATGCCATACAGGTGATGATGCCAGTTATCACTTATGTAGTGCAATGTTGTTTGCCATTGTGATAATAGTATGAACATTTTGGTCATTACTGTCATGCCTTGTCATCAAGCTTTTACTCATTTTTACGTTGCATGTTAAATGTTTTTGCTTTGGTAATACTAATACGGTTGTCTTGCTAGTAAAATGCAACTGAATTGAGAGAGAGAGGTATGAGAATACTGCCACTTAGTGGAAATGCTGAATCGAACATTCAATGTCGTGGTGACTAAAAATCAGGTGTGATTTTATCGGGTGGTTATCTGTATGGTAATCATGTAAAAGTATTTTCATTGATGACAGAAGTTGAATTTGCTAACATTTCTTCAGGAACACTATCTAAGGTGATGTCAGCATAGAGTTCTGAGGCAAAGACTTCATCATTACATTGCAGCTGTAGTCAGAAGTGTGTGGGATGAGATTGATATGTTCATTATTAGCTGTGCGTGCTTCGTTTTAAATCAGCAAAAATGTGAATGTAAATCAAGGGTATGAGCAGTCAAGTTCATCCAGAAAGGAAACTGATCACCAGGCAGTGGAAAAAAATATGGTATAATCATATGAAACATCATTATCCATGTCCTCAAAACCCTGAAACTTCATTTTGGATGTGGTGCCCTCTTGTGGTCATTGTTAGAACTTGCACTAATACTTTGTACAGCATTGGGGAACAGTTTTCATAGGGCACAGACATTGGAAGCTTATTGGGCTAAATAACTAAATGCTATGTAATACAGTCTCATTAATGAAAGAGTACCTACTCTGTCTCTCCTCTTTTACCTTCATGCCCCTGTGATTTCATAAAAGAAGTGTATGGATACCTGAGGATAAGCAAATATAATTCTACGGCTCTGCTTGAGATACCATATTTGTTGTAACAGTAGTGTAAAATCTTTTATTTCAATATTTTGTGAACATATTGACCATTGATGCACATGTAATCCACATTTTGGTGATGGACAGGGATGTTTTCCTCCTTTCCAGCCCTATAGCCATTAAGTTAGGATAGCAATACCAACCAGTATCATGATGTCACAGTTGCAAACTCTTGCATTCTATCCACTGCAAAGTATGACGCAATGTATTAACCTGTGATTCTTAATGACAGTGGTTTATAGGGAAATAGGATATTAAACTATCTGTTGATTGCCACCAGTTATTTTTTATGTTTTCTCCTGCGTGTCCATACCTACATTATTCTGTGTATTTGTTAAGAAACAATCATTGTCATAAATGGAAATGGGCGCGTGCACTAGTGATTTAAAAGGGGGGTCAGATCCCCCGTGACAACAAGCCATACTGTTGCTGGTGTTGTGGCCACTGGAGGGAGACAAGTCCTTGGAACCATTTTGTTTTTTTTCTTCATTTTTCTTTTTTACTGTATTGTTACAAGCAAACTCACACAGCGTCTTGCTTAGAGATTAATATGTTCAAGTAAGTCATTTCATAGTGTAATTGCATCTCTTCAAGTCAGCTCTTCATCGGGCAGCGTTGTTCTCAACTATTTGAGTGACACTCTTTGAACTGTGTTTCTGTGCCCTTTTGAATGAATATCTAAGGCTAACTCCAGGAGAACATTCAAATGTATTTTGATTTTATTATCTTGTACATTTTTACTAAGAGGACACTCTTGACTCTAACCTTTACACTAGTTTTTAAGATTTGGAAAGGCAGTCTTGGAAGAGATATGTTGTATTATTTATCATGATATGCTTTTGTATAACTTCCTTGCTTTTTGAACAGTCTTTTAGCTACCTAACAGTCCATTGCAGGGCTGCTGGAGGAGAATATAGGAATAACAGATCTGAAACATAAAATTGGATTTGACCATTAATGGCTACTGTGTAAATGCAGCCCACATAACTATTTGCTTAGATCTCAAGGATCAGATACAAATATGATATAGGATAAAATGAGTTTTGAGTTCTTTAAGCTTGCTGTCTTAAATACAGCCCAAGGGTATGGTCTTCTACTTCATGACCAATCAATCTTGCCGAAGCATTCACAATTCTCTGTGTAAAAAAAAATATAGACCCCAAACAACTGTTTCAGAAATGTTAACCTAACCTAGCCTCTCCATGTGTTTTACCCATGTGACCCAAATATGTCAAGCACATGTTTGCAGCTGAAAGCTTCACATTCAACATTGTAATACCGTGCTAACCCACACCTCAAACATGTACTGGTCAGCTTATTAATAAGTCCTCGGTAAAAGTAGTACAGTCATAGGATGGTTAAAAACAGGAAATTACATCACATGAGGGTAAAGAAAATGCAATTAAATTAGGGAGGTTGCTAGAGAGCTGATTGGTTTAAAGCAGAAACCCATGTGATGTCAGTATTGGGTGTGGGGGTACCCACAGGCCTCATAGGCGAAAGCAATCTCATGATCCAGACATGGTCCAGGCCCAAGGCAAGCGAGACACTCGGCCTCAGCTCGACCCTCGAAAGAGTAACGCGATTTTCCCATAATTCAATCCACTCCGTCGCGCCACTGGATGATTTCCTGTTTGCTGGCCATGCCGGGCTGCTCAAACAAGCTTACTCTTTCATACGGGCAGGGGCGAAGGGTAAGGTGGGTGTAGCAAATGGGGTTGGGGGTGGGGTGTCAATGGAGGGTTGGAAGAGGATGAGGGGGCTCTCCCTACTTCCTAATCTTTCAACTGTCCCATATACCACAGGGGACTCATTGATCACCACAGGTCCAATGAAAGAGGAGGGATTCATTTAGTAAATCAGGGTCACATGCCACCCATAAACCCATCAACCCTGGTCTACACGATTTCCTGAAGGCCATGATGGGAAACCTGCACAAGGCTGCATTGTGCTGGGCCTGTCCAAAGTTTCCTCCTGCCCTCCACTCCTCCTTCAGTAGTCCATTGGTCTCAGGAAAAAAGATCAATGCCATATTGTTTTCACCTGCCCATGCTCTGCAGATCAGGTGAAGGAAGGAAAGTCTGAATCTCAAACAGAGAGAAAACAACTTTCTTTTCTGAGTCAGCATAATCGGTTTGATTTTTTGCTTGCACTTTTGACATCCATAATTTTGGATGGTTGAGTGTCTTTTGTTCATTCAGTGTGTTTATATTGGAATCTATTCAGCTCAGCTGAAACAGTACACAGAGAGGCACTCATATCCTGCATTTAACGTCAGAATAGGATTTGTCAGTAAGCAACATTAAGTACTGTACTTGCAGTATTATTAAGCCTAAATATGTATTTGGCAGACTCTCTTATTAAGTGTCACTAAAGCAGCACCAAATGGCACTACATTGTTGTGGTCCCCTCCCTCTTGTAAAGTAAGAAGTCAGTGAGATGTATGCTATAATAATAACAATAATAATAATAATTTCAGAAGTGTGCATGTTTTATACATTTCAGTCAGGTAATCGAAGTAGAGCCCCCATTTTCTAGCTTGTGAAGTCATACTGTTCCCTGGCATGACCACCAGGAGACGCTGTCATCCAGCTGCAGAGGCTGAGCGTGCACTGAGAGCAGACAGGCAGACGCCAGCCCGTGGTGCCATCCTCGCGCGGGCCCAGCTCTCCAATCAGCATGCAAGGGGGCACCTCCCGACGGAGGGCGGCCGTTTCAGTGGAATCCGATCTGCGATTAATGGCTTCTCCAAGAGTAACCGCCCAGACATCCGGAACGACACGCGCTGCAGCAGAATGTGACCTAGCTGCAAGAACCGGTGCATAAAACCCGCAGCCTCTGAATCAACCCTCAGTGGTGTTGGGCATCGATCGTTATAAGTGATCACTTATTGCAGCTTATGGAAGTTTGTGCATTACCATTATTTTCACAGTTATGCCCTTCAGTCTGTTTGATTAGCTGCTACACTATTTTTAAGTTTTGCTTCATTATTTGCTACATTATTTTTCACCTTCGGCAAGGACAGATCTTCCATTTGAGCCAGTGCTGGGTGCTGGGAAACAACTTTGCCACATATAAATCTATGTAGCTACTGAACCCAACAAATATTACAATAGTGGACTCAGGTAACATTCTTACCTTGTGGGATGTACGCACACAGTTTCCTCTTTATACCTTCAATACATTTGCACAGTTGGATGTTTTATAGAATAGCGGGTGCTCCCTCAGTGTTGAGGGTGTGGCTGGATGAGAAGAGAACAGAGCAATTTTGTGATAGCAGGAAAGAGGTAACGGTGTAACTGAGACATTAGGATTAACTCCCAGCTAATAATTTTTTGGTTGCCAGAACATTCTCAATTCTGGCAAATATCCCCAGGATGAAACATTTTGTCCTGTTTCCTTCCTGTTCCTTCACCATTATTTACCTGGAATGTTTTCTCGTGACCTTGACTGAGCTTGTTCCAAACATTGTGACGTCGTAGAAATGTTTGAGGAACATTCACATTATAACATTCTGTCAAACCCCAGTGACTGTTTGACATGCTCTACGAATGCTTTCTGTTGGCCTGTTTGCTGGACTTACAGTGAAACTTAAACAGCTCAACAGACTTACAGCTCTCTCAAATTCCCTTTGTCCACCAACCTGCACACTGCCCACAGCAGCCCTCACTTCCTGTGCAACATTTGCTAATGACCATCATTCACCATTTGCTATTCATCTCATATGACTCATAAGGCTTCACCTGCAGTGATCCTCTAGCACATCCTGTTGTTGCTTGATTGTTAAGAGCCTGCTGTTATTTTCATGATCGTGTATTTATCTGCCATCAAGGACCGCCGGCTCCTGCTTTTCTCTCTGTGTCTCTGTCTCCCCCTCCCCACCTGCCTCCTTCATTTTACTGTTTTGTTTGCATCTTCAGCTGGAGATCTATGAAACTGTTAAGCCATAATATTCCTTGCTTGGTTGGATCTTTTCCCCGTGACCAATTAAAAAACAACAAAGGGATGACTGACTCACAGAAAGGAAAAGAAACCGGACCGTCCAGCAAAAGCAGCCTGTAATTAAGTGTCTTTTGTGAAGTGTCTCCTGTGATGACTTGCACCCACTCCTCACCCCCCTGCAAACCTCCCCCACCCCCCAACTCACTTTTTCATCTTCGGGGGTGGGGTGAGCACCTCTGCTTGCCACCACAAAGTTAAACAGCTTTCATCTACAAGAAGGACGTGTACAAATGGGTTAGCATGCACTTTTCCAGAATCAATCAGGATTTTCCCATAGATGTGAGTGCAATCATGAAGTGCAGCAATACTGATGTCTGTTAAGATGTCCGGATGTAAGCGTCTAGGGGAATAGTGGTTACCGAAGAGACATAACAATATCTATATTGCTGTTTTACATCTTGATAGGTAAATATCATAGAAAAATCATAATGTGCTCCAGCACACAAAAACCAGGCCAGGTGCATTAAGGGGACAGGCAGTGCCTCAATGGTAACCAGAGACAGGTTTTGGGGACAGAATAGCTTTAAGATGGCTATTTATATCTCTGTTTTATTCTACAATGACGTAGTGATGTTCTCTCTGTGAGGCATTGTTAGTATTATTAATGGACTGCAGTAACACCCACCATTAAATTACAAAAAAAGAAATGATCGAATAGCTTCTGTACTTCCTTACTGTGCTTTCTGCCTCGCTAATGCTCTTCAACCTACATAAAATAATGAAAACACCAAATTATATGAGAACTTACTGAGTGTGGCTGCCCTTTGCCTTAAGAACATCTTCAATCCCTCCTGTAATGCTGTTGTGCAAGTTTTTGACAGTTCATTGTGAAATATTGGACAACCTTAAAGAAGGAGAGCCACTTTCTATTTTTGTGACTGACACAACCTCAAATCAGCTCTAATTATCTGACCTATTTCAAAATCTGTCTGAATCTCTTATATTGTTTTAGACTGACATTAAAGTGTTGATTGAAAGTCATAGCAGAAACTTTGCAGAGTATTTGTAAGGGCTGATAGCATTTACAGTAATATGAAACATATATAGATGCTACTTAATTGCAATTTAGTTTAATTTACAATTTGTAATTTTAACTTGCTGTTGCTATTTCTTTCTACTCTCATAATGTATAAATATGTCTAGGTGCTTGGTATGCAAGTGTTTTTGCGTGCGTGTGTGCATATGCATGTGTGTATTTGTCTGTATGTCTTCTTTCATGCTGTTTATACTGCACCATTAAGCAAGCACCTTGCTCAGAAGTGCAACAACACAGTGTCCCATTGAGGGTTTTTAACTAGAACCAATGTCCCTGCTTCCCTTTTAATTAAACACTATTTAATTAAACACGAATCCCAATCCATTAAACAAGAAGCAATGAGACATTTCACAGACACGTTTACTCTGTCTGATGAAAAACTAAAGAAAGAGAGAAACAGGAGGTAATGTAGGTGCTATTTCAAACACCAGTGATTACTGCCTCATGTCCCCTTCCATTTCCTCTTCAATTTTCCTTTTCAACATGTAACACCTTGGTATCTGTGCTGTTCTCCACAAATCTCTCTTCAGCAGCTAAAAATGATTTTGTTTATTTGCAGTGCTGCTTTGTTACAATGAGCAGTCAGTCCTCTTTCAAGGTGACCCAGAGAGCCTCGACATTTCCATGCCACCCACGCTCTCCGCAAAGACAGCCACCCCCACCCCCACCTCCACAAGCCCAGAATTCTATGCCCTCTCAGGCTCTGCATGCATCTGCAGGAGCGCTCCTCAAACAGAGACATGTCACCATGTCTGCAAGCCATTGCTGATTGGCTCGTCTGAAGCCCCTGTGCAGGGTGTGCCTCACCCAGGTCACAGTTAGATCGTGTACTCTGCTTATTCAGCCTGAGGCATCCTGACACACTTCCAGGTTAAGTGCCATGCCCTATAGGGCATGAGGGCAGGAGCGGCTGAGCTGAGGGACCCATGCCCTCCTAACTGCATCACCTGTGAGAGACTTTGTGTGAGAAGCAGTAGACAGAAGTGTTCCTAAAGCACCAGTGCAGTACCAAATTGCCTAACCATGATCTGAACCATAACCATTTGGATTAAAAATGCTAAACTGACCTCAGATCAGTAAACAGGGGTAATTATGCCTTCCTAGGAACAGCACTTCCTGGAACAGCAGCTGCTGCCTGACTGCACCATTAGTCAGGTTCACAGTAGTTTCCAGGTTGAACACCCCCGTCTTCATCTCACATTCCGTCTGTATTGGTCACATCCAAATGCACAAGCTTATTGCTCTAGCTTGTGCTGCTTTCTGCCAGGCGTATAATGGAGCGGTTGAAGCTTGACACTTATTTATGCCGGAGCGTCTAGGTGACACAGATGTGAAGGAAAGCACTTGAATTGATGTGATATAGTCTATTGCTGACAGAAGAATACTTATTTTTCTTTTAATTTTCACATTACACCCCCCCCACCCCCAATTTCCTGAATCTAGTAAAACTGTTTCTACGTTTTGAATTCAACACCTACGTATAGCTCTGATGAAAACTGAATGCTATATTGGCTTTTTGGATTGCCACTCCTGTCTAGTAAAACTGTTATTAGCACCCCCGCTATGATTCTTCCCCGCAGCCAGGGGGCAATCACCCTTGTGACTCCTCCTTCATTTCTGTCAACTAGCCTTTGTAATTTTTTCACATTGCCGAATGATGCAATATCACATACCTTTTTCCCACATTGTCAGCAGAATATGCAGTCACCATATGTTCATTCATCATAGGTCACTAACATGCATGTGCCTTGCTGAGAGTGATATGATGGGTTAGTTTAACTGACTCAACTCTCATTTTATGCTAGTAAGATGATGCCTTGCCAATTTAGACCTATGACTATTGGCAATAACAGCATGTCTGGGACTCAAGGGAGCCACCTGAAAGCCCCGTGATGATATTTTTGGATGTCTTTTTATCACATCAAACCATCTCAGCCCCTAATGGAGGCAGAAATCAGCACATTCCATTTGGGAATGAAAAGCAATATTATAGAATCACTTTACAAATTGACTAAAAATTACCATGGTCGATTATTATCACACATGACTTCAGTGAATCCATGGAAGCCCTCCAAGTGTGGAACTTTGGCACATAGCTGGTGGCCTCCTGCAGCTTCCCGCTTGCTGTACAACAGTGTTTGGTCAGAAAACAGAGCCTTATCAGCCTTCTCTGTGTCCGGCCTTGGCCAGGACCTGGAACTGACTGCACCCCTTCTGCCACCACCCCAGTCCATTCGGATGGAGATAAGTCAGAGGCATATCAAATAAAGCATTTGAAGCAGGCTCAGAGGAAGGTGCTCTGTGACTCTATATACAATGGACCCATTCTTCACCACCAGGCAAAATAATATGGTACCCGCCCAGCAAGGGTGCTAAGGGGCTACGCCCCAAAAAACTCCTGGGGCCAAAATGTACTATGTCATAATCATTTTTCACTTGGACTGCACCAGGAAAAAAGTGAGATAAAAAGTTTCTTCCTCCTCCACCCTCCCCTAATTTTTCCTCACCAGAAATTATGAACCTTCCCTGAGGATGAAACAAGCAAAGACCTGACTTCTCACGTGAATGTGGTGAGAAGAGTTCTGGTTTGTTCTGGTTCTGGTGATGCTGTGGATCTCTGGCCATAACTAGTAAAAACATAGCTACCCTGCATGATGATGGTTGGTCTTTCTTTACATTCAGTCTCCTTTTCCAATGCTCCATTACATTGCATTACATTACAGTCATTTAGTGGACGAGTCATTACAGTTGATTAGGCTAGCCAAGGGCCAGCCCCCCCCCCCGGGAGCAATATGGGGTTAAGGGCCTTGCTCAAGGGCCCAACAGCAATGGTGTTCTTGCTGTGGCTAGACTGGAGAGCCACCAACCTCAGGGGTCCCAGCCATGTACCTTAGCCACTAGACTAAAGGCTGCCCATACTACAGGCTGCAGGCTGCTCCCATTAAGCTACCAGAGCTGCTTTATTCTGACTTGCACTGTTGAATAGATATGTCTCAATCATCAAGGAGGAGGCTCAGAAATGACAAAGCATTTCCTGTGAAAGCATGTAGGCACCACTAATACAAGGATTTTCAGGGCAGTAAACTCCAACACGACAGTGAGACTGCCTCTGCATTTTTAATGAGGGACCTGTGATCCCTGGATTGGCAACCTCTATGGCCTGCATGACAAAACAAAACCGACAGCTACACGAGTACACCTCTGCTCATTAGTCCCATAGATCAACAGGTTAGGTAACAGTATATTAGTGTTACATAGTACATTCTATCCCACCTTCAAGCACATCCCAAGGGCTTACAACAGAATCGTTTTATTTTTAGCCTCGTCACTCCCTGGGCATCATGGCCCATTCTCCTCGGAAATGAAACCTGAGCAGCTGCAGCAAAGCTGACCAGATAACCGATATCTCTCTGCCCGTTCAGTGGAATGGCTGGCGGTTCTCTTTAGAAGGGAATTAGCTTGGTGCAACATTTGAGAAGTCTCTGTCTGTGAAAGAGCAACATGGTACCGTGATTGATGTGGTAAACAGGAACAGCGGATGATGACTCAGTGCCCGGTTCTGATAAAGCCAACGGTTTACTGTAAAAGCCTCATGACTAAGCTTACCAGGCACTGGAGAGGAGGACGCTTTTAATGACTTAATGAAGGTCTGAGGACAAATGTTCAAATCTGAACCAAGTACAAAGCTTCACTTGCACCGACGAAAATAATGCTGTGAAACTAAACACAGAACATTTATGTCCATAATATGTAAAAAAATATGACAGATCAGATGAAATGTGGCAGAATTCTTCAGTTTGATTTCCCATGCACATAAATTGTCTGCTGATTGGAAGACTGTGGTGTAGCATGTTGTTAAAATACCGCAATATAACCAAACCCCATAATTATTTCTCCTAGCCTGCAGTTACACAACCCCAGCTGCACAGAGTCCTGTTTCTATTGGACCAAGCATTGGGTCACCTGACTCAGCTACCCCTGGTGCCCTCAGAATGGGATGTAAAGAGCTCTATTCTTCTCTCTCCTAATTTTGGGAGAAGACCCATTTTCTTTGGGAAGGTGTGATATGCCAAGAATCAAAGGAAGGACCTAAAGTCCACTGATATTGGGGTCAGATGATTTAGGGATTAAAAAGAGAATTGTGACTGTGAGTGTGTCCGTTTATTTTTGTTTGTTGTGGTGTTTGTTGTTTGTCACACTTGGGTGTGTTGAGCTTGTGCTTACTAGTTTGCGTTTTTGGTTTGAATATTATTGGTTGTCTGGTATTTTTATTATTTATACCTTCCTCCCAATGGAGATGAAATACAAGAACTGCTGGCTGTTTTTGCTAACATTATTTTGTGTGTTTTTGCCTCAACTCACGACTTGGCCCAGTGGACACTAGACCACTACACCACATTGTGTGTGTGTGTGTGTGTGTGTGTGTGTGTGTGTGTGTGTGTGTGTGTGTGTGTGTGTGTGTGTGTGTGTGTGTGTTATATTTAACTGAAATGACCCTCTATTTATCAGGTCACATCTTTGTGCTTTCTATACCCACATATCCTGTGATTAGGGCAATGGACATAAACAAACAGTGACCTGGCCCCCAGCCCCAAAAATTGACATTGGATCTGGGTTACAGTGTAGTGAAAATAACCCTTCCTTCATAGGGCCCTCCAGGGGGAGGGGGGCAGCTGTCCCACAGCACACTTGGGTGGATCAGGGTTCAGAGAGCCAGTTACATACACAGCCTGGGCTCCCTGCCACTACTGTCTGGCTCACTGGACTTCCTCCCAGACCGCACAAATGCACGCCCCACCCCAACCCACCCCCTCCTCCAAGTAACAGGACCTATGTCAGCCCACTCTGTCTGCCCATCTCCCATCTCCCCCTTTCCACCTGTCATGCATCTGCCATGAAGATGTGGAAGATGAAGAAAGTAGAAGCAGAAGAGAAGGATGACATGACAAAAAAAAACACATGTTCAAGACTTTATTATGGTGACTATTTATGTAAAACCCTGAAAATTGTCCAGCTCGCAGTGCTGGATAGATATGGGTTCCGTTACACTGACTTGTAACTGGGCAGATGACCTGTCAGCCATTCCAATACGCTTTGGGGGATGAAGCCCAAACAACTTCTTGAATGTTTTCCAGGTATGTGTCACAGTACATATGATGGTGTACATTATAGCCAACAGTTTATAAATACTCAATCTTGGTGCACTTTACAAAAGTTTAAAAAACCAAAGAATCCATAATATTTATTTACAGCTGAATTTAATCAGTTTAGCAGATTTTCTTTAGTTTGGCAGATTCTCTTGTCCGGCAAAGCAAATAGAAAACTTTTAGACAAGGACAATTAATAATACACACTCCTTAGTGCAATAACTGATGTTAGTGTCATCACCCAAACCCACAACATAACTATGAGCCTCATAGCATGCGCAAAACTAATACAAGTGTATGACAAGCCTTTTCCTGGAAGTTAACATATGGAAATGTATACATGTATACATATACATTAATGTTCTATTGACATCAAAGGGGTAACAAAAACAGGGATAAGTCTTCACTTCCAAACCATAAGACATTTCCCAGGCAACACAGTTGAGTTTATGAAAACAAAAACAACAATAGCCTTTTCTAAAAATAAAATGTACGTTTCCATTAATGGAGGTTTCAGTTATGAGGAACTCATCTATCTTGACTGGATGTGTGTTGTTCTGAGGGTTGCCTACATGACATGTGAGCTTCCTGTATATCAGGTTTCCTTTATTTACAGCCTACCTGGAAAGGGGAGGGGCTGGGACTTCTTATGTGACAGTCAGTGGCTGTCCTCATCCTGAATCAGTAAATGGCTGCACTACCTATACCCACCTGCTGAGGGCGATAAAACCAACCCATTCAGCACCCCACACTGCATTGTGGTGGTTCTCAATTCTTTTAATCTCAAGGATCCTAAAAATGACCATCCTCTGATCGAGGAACCTTACTGCTATACAATGAGTTACTGTCAACACCTTTACCCAACCCCCTCTGCAAGCTGCAATACAGTTCCTACTTAACATACTAGCACAGTGGTGGAAAACTTGGTTTTACCTTTGTACAGCTGTTGTACTGCCCTATGGACTGCATGATATAAAATTTTATTTTATGTGTGTGCACTTTATATATGTTTGGCATATGTAATGTGAGCTGAAAAAAAAACATTGTTAGTTGTAGAATGCATAATTGTATATTAATTCATTTAAAATTAAAATAAATTGTGAATTTTTAAATCTGCTATTACTGGGCATCACAGGTCTTTGTGGGTCACAAGCTGCTGCAGTATTAATACTTAAGTATTGATGGGTTTACATTTGAATTGCATCATTGCATTAAAATGGGTGGAGCTACAATTAGCTGTCAATCAGGTACTTGTTTTAACCAAGTAAAAGTGATTTGCTGGTAACGTACAATAACTCCACCTATTTTTGATGTCATTATATCTCATTCTGCCATAACTCAACAGAAATATGTCTAAAGGAGATCTTTATGTATGGACTGATATCACACATGCTCAGTACAATATCAATATCTAGTAAATCAATGTAATATATATAAACAAATGCATAAATAAACATATGAATGTACATATATCATTCTGTTACATCACTCTTGAATGCAAAAAACAACATCAAGACCAATTAGTTTACCAAGCCACTTCAGTTGTGTGTACCTGTAGGAGAGGGCTACCACTGTCCATGGTCCTGAAGGCCTCTCAGGCTTTGGGAGACAGGAGAGCTGTCAGGCAGCATTCTTCAATGTGGGACCAGTGGTCACATGGTTTTCCTCTGGCATCCACTATGTGTCCAACAGGCCTCGGTTCAGTGGAGACAAATCTTATCCTGGAATGGCAACACAACTGAAAATGTTTGCTCCTACACAACCCAGCTAATAGTTACGCACTAACATGCTTTTGGCCAGGTCAAAGTGGACAGGAGGTGCCATTTGTTTCCCGCAATCCTTTACATATTAAGGTGCTCTAAATGAAACTTCTCTGTTCATCTACTAAGGACTGTCTCTGAAGTAAACAGGATGTACTTTATTAAACTGTACCATGTTTCTATACCAACTAATGTAAGGATGAATCTGGTATTTTGAGACTGTACTAGAAAAAAGCCTCCACTCACACTAGCCTATATTGGATAACACTGACCTTAACCTCCTCAGTGTTGTTAACCCACTGTGCCAGCCAGATGTATTTGTGAATATTTCTGCAACAAGTATTTCAGAATCCTTCATTTTCATTGAATATTGCAGTAACTTAATGGTGCCCATAGCTTCTATGTCAGCTGTAGAGTTCCATGGAAGGCCTCCAATGCCTCCATCCTAGGTCTTAATGGAAAAATAACATTAAATAACCATCCTGTGAACATACTGTATCTAGAATATTCATGGGATCATATTGGAGTTCCAACATGAACAGAGATGCAGCTTACATACAGTAAATGAGTATCAGACTGTTTTAGTATACTCACAGCTCCCCATATATGAATGATTAAGAATATCACAAATAAATGTAAATGGAAGTAGAACCCTCAAGCAAGTTTGAATTCTTCAGTGCCAGCACCATGACTACATTGTTGTATGAACAGTAAATGGGTAAAACGGTGGATGCTCTATGATGTTTTATTGCTGAGAGATAACGATGACAGCCCTGGGTCATGGGGGTAAGGATCATGTTGGTAAGAGAATGCAAGCACAGGAGACAGAAGTGTCAGGGCTGGGCACGGCTATGGTCCCAGAGAGACTGCAGGCCCTCTCCCTAAGTGCATTCCTCCACACCAGGCCCCAGATCAACCCCCTGTATGACCCCTGGGAGATAAACCTACTGTGGAAAGACCTGTTTTGTAGGGGTGGGTTGGTTAGGCTATACTCTGGCTGCCTGTTGTGAAGGTGTGTGCATTGGGGGGGTGGGGATGAGGCTTCTGATGGGCACCCCCCCCCCCACCCCCTACCCCCTCAACCCCCCATAAACCATCACAGCCTGGCCTGTGTCAGGGAGAGGTACACCCTAATTGGAGGTGACAGAGACATTCCTTTACAGGGCTTGATGTTGGTGAGGAGTGCAGATCATAAGGGGGGAGCACACAGAGGTCTGGGATTAGCACATCATCAGGAATCCCACCCACCCCCCCAATGAGGACCAGAATTAATGTGTTGGAAGAGGGAGGGGATGGTTGACCAGGTGGAAGCCATTGGAGTTGAATAGGCAGTGGGGATGAGGGATGACCACTGGCACTTCCTGTTGGAGATATTGGAGCTCCTATATGTCCACTCAGCTTTTTAAATTTTCCATGGTTCAAAATGGACATACTTTCACTTCACCAGTCATCCGTACAAACACGCAATCACAAGCACAGACAAATGTGTACTCAAACACAGAGACACTTCACACCTCCTTGTATGAACCATAGAATTGTAGCCAGGCAAGTCAGCACTCATATATTGTTGCATGCAAATGCATAGGATTCCATTGACTTTCATCTGGTCCTGGCATTTGTGGATTAGTGTTAAGGCAAGCAAGTCTTGGGGCTGCTGAATGGCTCTTCTTGTTATGACACTCTCCCTGTGTATGGAGGGGCCCTACAGTCTGGTGCTGAATCTGGACCATACAGGTGCTACTCAGGGAGGGAGGGATTCACTCAGTAGGAATGTCCCTGTGCCCTCATTCTTCAGCAGCTACCACTGGTCAAACAACTGCCCATAGTCTACTTATGCGACACATGAAAGTGTCTTCATCTAATCTGTGCAAGCTTCAACCTGCAGCCTGCAGTGTGAAAAGAAGTGGCAGATGACATCACATGCTTTGGAGAAGCTCTCCACGTGCATGTATGCCTTCTGCAGAATTGGCAGCAGAGGTTTTAGCAATGAAAAACAATTTGGCATTTCAGATTTTAAGAAAAAAGTGGGTGAAAAGCATAAATAATAGATACAAAGTATGTCTCAGTTGCATTGATTTGCCTGGCAGCAATTTACCAAGGGAATCAGGGATGAACTTGCTTTATCCTGCCTTTGCCTCACATGGGGGTCATTACCAGGGCAGGAAGCTGGCCCACAGAGATTAGGATGCTACTGTAGGAGTGCCATGTTGACATCACCTTCCTTAGCCTGGAGGAACACAGTAAGCACCAAGCCCGCCCTACCTCACCAACAGACACCTGTGTAGACCCCATTCCATTTTCTGTGGAGGACACGCGATTGGTTCAAGAAAAAAAACAGTCATTGACAGGTCATTTTAGCTTAATTTATTTAGTGGTTCATAAACCCCGTTCTCCTATCACTGGCAATTTAATAGGCTTTTGTATCACAACCATAGTGGTTAATATGGAGTACGGTATATGTTCAATTCAACACTTTCTGTGTTGTTGAGTGTCAAGTCATGACTGATTCACTTTCCAGCCTAAAAAGCTCATTTTGGGTTCTAAATGGACATACAGACTAAATGAAAACAGTGATATGAACCACTACAGCAGGTACGATGAAGATGTGGCCTCCTTCCACAGAGAGGCTGAAAATGGCCCCGCAAGAAAAGTGGGATTTAAAAAATTCCTTGTTTCCTTTCTGTAACCTTTGGGTACATCAAAGGCGCAACAAGTTCTTTATCATGGAGAGAATGAGAAGGAAGGAGGGATCACGAGGAAGATAGAGGGCATCTAAGCCACCCCAGCTGGAATGAACAGGCCATAATCAGAGCCATATGATGAGATAAGGAGACATGAGTCACTGTGACACACAGAGCCTTCCAGTCTCAAAGATGGGCAGATAAGACCTCACTAAATGGATCACTTCTTTAAAAAATGAACCTAAAGCAGACATATGCTGTGACTACTTTACAGCTGTATATTATTTGCAGGCTAACAAGATGCTTAAGGAAGTACATGAATTCCTTTTGGGTTTATTAGGAAAAGAATGAAAAACTTTGGGGATTTGAAGCAGTCATACTTGAGACCGAGGTAATCGGCGCAGTTACAAAGCGAGACATATTTCATCATTTTAATTAAGAAAGCAGAGGATAACATCTTTACACTGAGCTGCCAGTTTTCTGCCCATAAATAATCCCTTTAAAGGCCTTGTTCAGCATCATTGTTATCAGTCTTTTGAAGTCAAACCTCATAGCCTGATCATAAATCCCTACTCAGATTAGCAGGTAATCTTGACTTTTTTGACATGGAGAAGGCTGGGCAATTGCAAATACTACAAGAAACAAGAGTGCATGTGCTCTTTCACAACATTTTTGTAGAATATGGCTATTGTTTTGACATCTGGGCAAATACGACCTGGGATAAAATGCACTGCAAGTATTTTTTGCATGCAACTGCTCTTAGGACATGCATGGTAAATCGTTGCAACCGAGGTCCAAAAGGGGAGCATGCCACATATTCATGGCAAACTTGGATGGGTGCTTCACATTAGATCATAAATGACACCATGCGTCTTTGTCACATTGAGACGTGCACACACAAACTCTGTTCCAGTTCACACTCAGGTGACAGTGGGTACTGCACAGCCATATGTGAAATGGGTAATACAATGTCCCATGCAGAAATGGCAGGCTAACGATTTTAGCCAGGGGAAAGCAGTGGGGTAACTCAGAGCATGTTGATCCCCGACACACCCAGTGTCTGAGGCTGGAATATGTGAGGAGATGCTTTTATCAAGAGCCATTAACAAAGAGCCTCTGAAGCATACACTATGGAAAGAATAATTTATTCACACATGCTAATACTTGCACGCTGTGTTTTTATTTTCCTGTCTGTTTATTTTCCTGTTGGCCTTATAATGGCCATTGGTTGGAAATGAAACAAGGAAGGAGGTATAGTTATGGTGACTCAGAGGGCCAAGAGAAGGAGTTTATGTGTAAATTCAATGAAGACTTGAATGCCCTGTCAGCTATTTATGCCTGCTGATTGATTGTTGTTGGACGTGCCACAGCTGCCTCTGTTTACCTTGCAAGATTTACATGCACGAGCGATGGATGTAGGAAAGTTAATTAAGCCGGTTTGCTTACCCGCAGCCTGTCTGCACAAGTCAGAAGCATGAGAAATTGCGGCGTTTTTGAAATAACGCAACGCATGCAACGACAACTACCAGGTGTGCTCCTTTAAGTATTGACGAGCAACGTACAGATGTTGAAGGTTGGTTGTTCAGATGTGTTCATGTGTAATGTTTTTCGCACATTTGAGAGAGAGAGAAGGTGTCATGCAGAACGCGGAGCTGTGATCGTTGGCGTGCATATGTTAGCTGGAGGGAGGAGGTGGGAAGAGGAGCAGCCACAGCAGCAGAGTCTCGCGCCTGTCTTGCGGGACGAACATTCCACGCGTCTTCCACCGCGAAGCCCGAGGCTTAACAGGGGGCAACTGAGAACGTTAGAAACATGACTTAGACAGATTCCTTAATCGTTAAATATAACAGATAGATTCCTTAATTGTAAAATATAATAGAGATAGCCACAGACACCACTTTTACAGTCATAATAGGTATTTAAAAGCAGAGGCATACCTTGTATAAAGCTATAACGTTAATATTCAACACTTTTCCACAAATGCTGAACATGCAAAAAAAAATTACTTTTTGTTGAGAGAAAAAGAGATAACACAAGTCACGTTTAAGTTGCCCAACCGTAGCGTGTTCATTTACAAGATATTTGATGTGCTCTTTTAAAATATTTGGGTAAAACTTGAGACAAACGAGGACAAAGGCTAAGCATTAAAGGAAACATCCCTGAACCCTTATGCGTAGCCTTTCTTGTCAGCCCGAAATAGCTGACCCTTGGATTTGATTTTCCTAAAACAAAATTATTGGTTGGTTATTGCTTGACTGTTCTGACATCTCACAAGTATGATCATTGCTGTTCATTAGTTGTCAATGTGATGTTTAAATATACCCATTAAACATTCACTGTATGATAATGTTGCATTATTATATAATGAAATATTAATACCCATACTTCCCATTTACACTCCATGTTTTTAATGAATGTACATGAAGTTATATATGATCAAGGCTGCTTCCGTTCGGAATATATTTGCTTTCAATTCTAACGTTGTATCTATGGTCTGTCCTTCATGGGCATCCGTAGGCGTTTTTCTTCCCGTTATTCTGTTCTGCGGTACCGACTGTGGTGAGATTGGAAGATCGAGTGGGCAGCTGGATAGCAATCTATATGAATCATGGATCAGATTAATAACATCCACGTCGTTCCGTGCACAAGCTCCAACCACCTGAAACCGTTCAGGGTGCACTATAGCCAGGTGAGTCGACACAGTCATCTCGTGGGTTATCTGTGAGAATTGCGTTTTGTATTCCATTCATTTATGAAGCTAGCTGGTTAGCCAGTGAGCAGCCCAACCCCCATTCATATCTTCCTAACTGCCTATGCCAATATAGCTTCTATCCAGCTGGGCTCTTTAACGTTATTATAAATGACAAGTTACCTATATCTTAATAAAGCCGTCTATTACAATACTTGCCATCGTTCTGAAAGATTATAAGAAGAATCAGCTCGAGTTTTAATTAATATTATGACTATTAAGGAATATAGGTATGTTTTATTTAACTAGATAGCACATTGATTCTTTCTGGAGTATTTTTGCGCACATGGTTCGCAGCGTATTGATGATATTAAGCTTATAACACTGTTTGCAGTTCGTACGCGATGTTGTTGCCAGTTAGCTATGTTTCCAAGGAGAAAGTGTCATTAACAGCTGGATTTGTTGCGAGCTAGCGAACCTTTGCTAAACACTGATAGCAAAATGGCTATCAAGCTACTATTCAGTAATTAAACGTATGTGTTGTAATAGCAGTTTCTGTTGCAAATAAGGTCACACATTCATTCACTATGTGTACTATTGATTTCCTTCACGTCCGGAAATCTATGGGTAGCCCCCACGTTAATAAGTGGTTATAAACGTGTCACTTTCGTGTCACCGGTCTAAACGAAATATTTACCGTGTCCTTAAATATTTTATCAAATTACATCCCCGAGGCTTTTCTGTTGTATAATGAATCAATAGAGTCAGCTTTATTTTCCATTGGAATCTTTAAAGTGCTTTCAACGGCACATCTACCAGCGACTTCACATCTGTCAGACTAGGTTGGCCAACTTCAAGGTCTTCGGTGCGTGCACTTGAATCGATTTGCATGGACCTCCGGAGGTCATCTTGACATTTGCGGTGCCCTTGTCGCTCGCAAGCGCTTGCTGTGAGCGCGCTGTGTGGCCGGAAGGATCCGGAACACGCAAAGTGTTCTTGTTCTCTGCGATGTTCTGAGAACATGGGCAAGAATAAAGACAAACATGGCACCCACCTTTTTCAGACGCAGCGTATGTGGCCACGCGAGTAAGCTGGTCTTGCAGTCTTTATGAAAATAATTAACAGCATCTGCCTTCAGGCAGCATGCGGTAGCTATGGCCATTCTTTATTGTCTGGAACTCCAGTTTTGCCTGTAATATTAAGTTTGCCTCATACATACATAAGTAGAATGGTAATTAGCAAAAGATGTCAACAGAATATTATTACGCATATGATAGAGAGAGGTTGTTTGGTATAGATTGTGTAGTATATGTGAATGTGAACTCAACACATGTTCGCTAATATTTTTCCGTCTTACTAAATTAATTCTGACATGAATTGCACTGCAGTTGTTATCTTTCGACAAACAGTGAAGCGGTCAGTGAAACACAAACAATGTAGAGGTCAGTGAAAAATACATTAAGGCCAGGGAGTCAATATAGAATAATTTTTTTCTTTTTTTTGAGTTGAATCATCCTAATTTATTTTAACCAATACATGCGACACTAATGCGCTAAAAAATATAAGGTGGTTGAGTTGTGTTTAAAGAAGTTCATGAGTCATGACTTGTTTTTAAAGACGTTCATGTGATATACACATTCTTTCAACTGTCCAAGACCTCTGGAACATTTTACATTTTTATGCTGACCAGACATGCAAACTGTAGACAACGAAAAAGTAATGTTTGTTGTTATCACCAATTGTCTTGTGCACATTTTCAGCAGAATGTCTTTAAGGAAGCTTTGGTCTCAAAAACTGCGATAATAATGTGAATTGTTGTATTTTTTCAAGGACAAATGCATGCAAGAGATTTAATAGCACAATTTGAAGTGATTTCCTTGCCTGGTTCATTCTGTGTACAATGAGCCCATGCAGACATTGCTGAGTGAAGGAAAGAATTCAAACTGAATGTCAGGTATGAGTTACCCAACAAGTTTACCATTAATTTTTTTTACTTCCTGTGGAACAATTGCCCAGTGCATCCTGCAGAATGTTTGAGGTCATGTTTGTCATGTAATGGGCTACCCATTGTGTAAGGAATACCTTATGAAGCAATGGCATTCCTTCAGAGAACATCAGGAAGTGAAGTGGGGGTGTTGTCATGGGTTGGTAGCAGGGGAGTGGTGAGGAGGGGGTGGGCAGTGGGGGGCACCTGTTTGTGTTTCTGTCTCTATTGTTTCCAGGAAACGTGTGCCTGCGTTCTTGGCATTTTTTCGGAGCGCGCTAATGTTTCCTTGCATTGAAGTAGAAAATATAAGCCCCTGATTTCTTGCCGCTCTTCTGACCGGTTTGCGTGAGTCATTAGTCCAAAAGTGAGGGTGGAATTTCCCCATGCCACACTGCCAGGTGTTCCAGAGACTCCCCACTAACAACACTGGGTGCTGGGGAAGACATTGACATACCATATTTGGACTGCATGTGTCTGTTTTACCATTTTAAATTATTACACGTGCTGCAAGCTAGCCATTAGCACTCAGCAAAGATGGTTGTGAAGGGTTTTTTGCAAATCGTGTCCCATTTTGGACCAGTGCCTTGAAATGTCCTTGGTATTTTGTAATGTTTCTGTCCAACCTCTTTTTTGTGGAGAGCAGTAGCCATCACATGGTGTGATTTCCTTGTCATGCTTTTCTTTGAATTATGACTCTAGACATCTTTGCCTCTGTGCAAAACTTATTTTAAAGTTCTTTTTCAGATTTGAAGTGTCAAAAGAACAACAATAATGTGGAAACTGTAATCTGTACATTTCTAGTATGTGCAGAGGGCATTACAAATGCAAAAAAAATGCACAAGCAATTTATTGGTTGGCTCATTAAAGGAAACATGGAAAAAAGCCACTCCAGGTTTGTGGTTGTTGTTCTGTGTGTGGCGTTGTCTGTATTAAATGATGGCGTGTGGGTTTTTTTGTTGCATGGTCCTTGGTGAGAAAGCTGCAGGATTGAGTCACTCAGCACTGTGCCACAAATGTCCCCGCCAGCTCCTTCTGCGACTGTTCCAGCTCTCTCATACACCTCCCACACGGCACCCCCTTCCCCCTTGCCTCTCCCCACACGGCACCCTCTACCCCCACCTTAAAGCACCCCCACCCAGCTCCCACCCCAAATCCATGCCAGCGCCCCAGCCTGCACCATACAGCACCACTCCTCACCTCCTTACCAAACACCCCACCTCTATGCAGGTGTTGCCAGATGATGTTGATGTTTCATGATGTTTCATGTATTTTTTTTTTTTTTGCTATTCAGCATAAATGTTATGAAATGTTGGGCCATACATTTTGATAATCTATGCAGTGAGCATCCCCATATCTCGAGTGCTGACTGTGCTCTTATTGTAGGCCTGATTTCATTTTGTTACCAGGTTATTCACAGAGGCACTCAGTGGAACTGAAGGGATTCTGACTGGTCACTAGTCACCACCCTTAATTTCCAGTGCTGCATGAGGAGTCATTCCTTTCCATTCTGCCTACAGCTATCTGGTGTTTTAGCTGCCTTTTGCCCAAACGTTGCTATTGTCAAAGAATGCACAAGTGGGCAAAATATAACATGAATAACATGAATATGAAAGCCGTGAGGTACACCATTGTGAGTGACCCACTGGCACACAATTATAGGTAACTGTAAGTGAGTGAAGGTTGGCCAAGTGACATGATAGAAGAAAGCAGATTTACATGCAGGTGTTTTGCAGGAGCTCTTATTCAGAGAGCGTAACGGCAGCACACCACCTGGGAAGTGAACCTGAAAACTCTCAGTTACTGGCCCAGTTCCCTAACCGTTATATTAGACAGCCGCTCCAGTCCAGACAGTAAAAAAAAACTGAAGTAGGAGACTGGCAGAACAATGAGGAGAGGGAATAGATGTGACAAAAACGGTACCTTCAAACCTGATGAACCCTGTGCTGATTTTTTCTTTAGTGAAGATGGTTATATGCTTTCAAATTCTTCTGATGGCAGGAGAAAATGCTTAGAATTTCAAGTGAAACATAGGCCTTTACACTGTAAAATAAACCCCAGACAAATACCCAGGGGAGTGACAAAAATGTGCTTCCAAAGATCTCAGAGATAAAGAGGAGAAAAAACAAACTGAAGTTAGAACATTTCTGGTCATTGTATACAGTAGGCTCAGCAAGGGGGGTGGCATAAGAATGGAAGGAATCGTGGAAAGATTTAGTGACCTAATTCATGGGGAACCCTCAGAGGGACACAGTATGTGGGGATGGGGAGGGGTCACTTTTCATCTTTGAATGTTTTGGCCAGGATTGTGTTCAGCGTAAAGTTTTAGTACTCATTTGTTGTTGAGTTTTGTCACCTCTGGATTGAGATGGATGTAATGAGAGATACCTGACCCCCATTGTATTGGTCGCATGTGTCCTGCCCATGTAATTTTCATTGGACCCAGCTCCCCTCTTTTTTGTCATTAATACTGTCATTATTACCCTTTCATGGTTTATTTGGGAACCTGCTCTGGCCTGTAATTATGAGTTTGCTTTGATACCTGTCACCTCAGTGAGGTTGAATTCTCTTCTCTGAGTTTAGCCCCCTTCCTCGAGGCAGTTTGCCCATTCTAATGCACGTATATGAGCTTCAGTAGTGGTGGGAGAATGAAGCCGAAAACGGCTGTAGCCACAATGTATAGTCAAGTCTGTGACACGCTGATTTGAATTAGTCCTTGAGTTCTTCCATGGAGCAGACTTCATCTTTTGATTGTTTCAAATGAATCAGTGATTGATAAAACTTTGTAGCTCCACCCATAAAGATGTTCATGAAACCTCATTGTCATCAACCATCATGTTGTTACAGACTTGTATGTAATGACCACTAAGCTTTATTTATGTTATCAGGTCATATCACCCATATTATGGGCAGCCATTTTGAAAGTGCCAGCTATTCTGTTCGCTAGGTCTTTAGCTTTGAGCTTCCAAGCTGGAGTCTTTTCTTTACTATATTGTGTATCTTCTATCACAAAATCATCACTCAATTCAATAACTTCCAAGTTGACCAATTGTTTGATATGTTTAGGAGGTTAACTAATGCAGAAATGCAATATTCATGCTTTAGAATTAATGATATGGTGAGGTTTTATGCACAAATAGGCCAGGAGAGGGAGATTGCATGGGGAGGGTCTATAATTTGTGATTGTAACCTTGTAAATTACTGAAACATTCCATAGCTGCATGTTAGTCATCTGAGGAACTGACTGACTGATCAACAATATTTGTCCAAAGAGAGAAAGACAGGAGTACTGCTGGAATGGTTGCCATTGTGTGAAAGTGGCAGTGTTGAAGGTGCTCTTTGTGGAAAGGTTCCACTCAATTAGAAAAGCAGAAAATGTCACCAAGGCACAAAAAAGCTAAACATGCCTATATTGGAATATCCACTGAGGAGATGTTTAAAAGTATGCTATATAACTTATGTGTTTTGTCTCACCCACCTTTGTCAGGGTACAATATTTTTCCTGACAAATTGTTCTTAGTAAAGTATAGCAGGACTCAACTCTCTGCCATCCCCACTGTGGATATTCACCCAACCATCGTCGCCTGTACACCCTGCCCCTGTGCGTACGTGCGGCTCGGCATCCCAGAGTGCACTGCTACATCCTGTGCAGACCCAGAGAGCCACACCCTCAGTCAAAGAAAGGAAAACCAGCTTGCTTCCCAAGACTATACAACACTACTTCTCCACTCCACAAACCCCCCTTCTCCCTGCTCCCCACTTCCCGGCCTAGTTTTGATGGTGCGAGACTTTGGTCTCAGAGCGACGGGAGAGCAGGAGGCCAGGAGGCTTTTTTTCCCTGCACTGTACTTGGAGCCACAGTTATGGCAACAGGGCGAGCCGACCGTTCTGGGCATTGTGTTTGTGTCCTGTGCGTGGCTTCCCACTGAGATTGTGAATTGTTAAAGGGAACAATGCTTCGGTTCTCGTTCTTGGAAAAGGACTCATAAATCAGCCATCGCGTTGCTAGCATGGAACATTTGACCACCTTTTTCAGTGCAAGGTGGGGGTAGTTTGACTAGCTGGTTCCTTTCTCATAACTGAAGTACTTTGCTTTTGGCCATCTTAAGGAGCTGTAAAATAAACTGGCCAACAGGGCATCCCTCCTTACGCTGCCTTGATTGTGGCAGAAAAACACCAGGGCCCAAACACCGGTGGTTCATTGCTTGTGAAAAGCCACGGGAAATGGATGGATGGAGCCCTTTTGAGGAAGAATTGTGGTTTGGGAACTGTTGGAAGGGGAAGAGGAAGAATGGGTGGAAGATGTGGGGGTGGGGCAGAGATGACAGATAAATAGCTGTTGTCAACCTCTTCCCATTTTTTCCCATCCTTGCTGCTTTACAGTGGCATGCATACGCAATCATGCACACGCACACAGGCATGTGTGCATACTATACAAACATCAGCACTGCATATGTGTTTGCAACTCTCCTGTTCACTGCTTAGTGTCCAGAAGCATCCAGGCTAAGCAGTGGTAAGGGGGGGAGACCCCATGACGTGCAAAGATGGCTGCCTGAATGAGAGTCCCAGAGCGGGACGACAGGATGTGCACCTGCATGGAGTGCCTACTCTATTTTAGGTTCACTGTCCCACCTCTGGTGACCACAGAGGGACCTGGGGTCATCAGCGGCCATCTCAAAAATGATGCTCAACATACCCTGAGCTTGTTGTGCTGCACTTTTGTCATGAGACAGTTTTAGTCCAGTACAACATGGGGCACCATTGACTCACATTGGCATCCATCTCTCTCCCCTCATCTCCACATTTAAGAATCCGGCAATTTTCCCTCCATAAATATAGACCTACCCATCAATTTCAAGTATCTGGTATAGGATAACGGGTATCTACACCAAGTCTCTGGTTACATGGACAGCAGTTTATTAATGATCCACCAGCATCTGTCAATGCCCCTATCTTCCCTTCATTTCCCTTACAAACCACCTCCCCACAACTTGCACACAACAACTATACATACAACTATACAACACAGGTCATGGCAAGATCGCCCAGCCTGGCTGATACACTCACGGCATATTAGCAGTGTGTAATTAATGTGAAACCCCCTGTAAAGACATACTGTCCTCTCAACACCCCAGCACTCACCAATGGTGCACAGAGAAGATGATTGGTGGAGATGCACAAACCCAAGCCTTTCACAGGGGGCAATAGGGGCAGTGCTTGTCTTACTCCCGGGGGGCTTAAGGGCACAGGGTCGGAATCACAGCCCACGATTGTCTGCGACGGCCATGGTGGCTCTTTAAATTTCAGCAGCTGTTGAGGTCACACTGTAATAAATCAGACCAGTGATGATTTGACGTAAAAGAACAAAATCACCCCCCTCCCCCACCCCCGAGAATATTGTCCATTCATGTAGAAGGCCCTTCTTTATTGCACCATGTGGGGTTCACAGGAGAACATTAGCACCAAGGTCCTGCCCCTCATAATCTTTATAGTAATCTTTGTAGCTGTTAGTTCCCTCAGCCCCTGGTGGTCCACCACTGGCCTGACAAGTGGCCCTGCAAGTGATTGACCCCCTGAACCAGCTGGGGCCTTGACTGCCATCGTAGCGGGCCTGTTTGCCAGACACAACCACCCCCCCCCACTTCATCAAAGAAAAATGCTTTTCATCCCCTTTACTTCCACTAACCACTTCTGTATTTGTAAATATTCTCAAAACAGGAGTGATGACCCATGATCAGGTTCGCATTTTGGCTAATAACAGACATGATTAGGAGATGGTCACAGAAGGGCTGACTCTGGATTGTACCTCAAACCTGGAAAAGATGTTTTGAATACTTGCCCTTTTCAATCGGTTACTTTTATGTGTAAAAGATTTTTCAGATTTTCAAAAAATTTTCAGATGAGTGTCTGTCATTGGATGTTGGAGGAGATTCAACCTTCATTTGGTATGTTTGTACAGCAAGATATGTTTCTGTGCTCGTCCTTGAACTGTGCCAAGCAGCCTGTTAAAAAAACAGTCAGATGGGACCCATTTCTGTCCACAAATCTGCTTCACCTGAATTTTGTTAAAGAAAAAAATGGAAGGTGCTGCTTTTGTTACTAAGGCCTTTTTAAGTGGCAAATAGGATATACTTAATCATGTGGACAGGAAGGATGGCATTAAGCCAACATTGTTAAAGAAAAAAATGGAAGGTGCTGCTTTTGTTAAATCCTTTTAACACAAACTGTAAAACATGACAGAATAATTTTATTTCCCCTTTTTTTCCCCACCATCTTTGGAATAAGTGACAAATAGGATATACTTAATCATGTGGACAGAATGAGAGTGATGAGTTTAACTTCCTCATCTGCTGTTTTCCCCCAGTTCTTTTACAATTGTTGTCTCTCAATGTGAAGCTCTGGTAATAGCATACCTTCACCAGCTAAACCTCATTAAACTGTGAATAGTAGAGTTCTCTTTCATAGTCCCCTAAATTAGTAGCCATAACCAGGAAGCTTTGTAGCTGATATGCAGTGATGGAGGAAGGATGCTTTATGGTAGAGCTGGTGTGAGCCGTCACTCACTACCCAATCAGGTATTTGTAGAATATGATAGGTCAATGCACTCAAATGATTTGAACCATTGTTTTAACCAATCTTATGGGGGATTGAGATATCTGTCATTTTCTGTTTCCAATGGCTGAAAGAATATATTTATGAATTACTTTGGCTCAGTTTCCTCTTCTGAAATCCTTAAGCATCTCAATCCTGTAAACATGATCTCAACCCTGTTAAATAGGTCTGTTTAATGTAAATGCAAAATTGAGTCTGATGAGACGGAGACAGACCTCCCTGTAAAGATTTGTTGGCTGATGGTAGGATTTAGATAAAAGTCTGTAAAATTTCACTTGATGCAGCTGTGTGCAAATAACAAGCAATCAACTGAAGGGGAAAAAGTACGTGAAGCTGCGCCCTGTTTCAATGTGCTTAAGTAGCTTTGATCATAGTAAAACCACAATGTTTTTTCAGCCACAAAGAAAGTCTTTAGTAGAACACGGTGCAAGTTTGGTTCATCTTTCTCCCCTCATTTGACTCCTCTCGTGGCATACTTTGTGGTGTTTCAGACTGGTGCCACCACGCCGACACCCCACCCATTCTTGAACCAAACATGCCTGCCCCCACAAATATGCACTCAAGTATACACTTGTCAGAATGGTTGTTCTTTATGTATCCCCCCCAAAGGAGAATATTCCTTAGAATTACCTATGAAGGTGTGTTTGAATCACACTGAAGGATGCCAGCAGATCTATAACTAGGTCAGAGCCCTGTTAACAGACCTATCCCAGTACAGCAATGCAGTCATAATTTTAATCATATTTCAGGAAGAATGACCATTAGCAGATATTGCAAGTATCGGCACACCCTAATATCTGGGATCTCAACTTAATGTTCCATCTAAGCATTTAACAGACACTCCTATTCAGGGTGCCTTGCACAGATTGTTCTTCTTCAGATGTGTGATTGTTTTACATATTTGGATTGCGGATGCAGTTCAGGTTCAGTGTCTTACTCAAGAGTTCAAAAACAGTGCCTCCCCGTAACAAGCATTACAGTGCACTGCCTCACACTGAAATCCCAGACTGTTCATTGAAGAACATCAGAAAAATATGCACAAGTGTACCCTTGCTGGGGCCGGTAAATCATTGGATATACACTGCCAAGGGGGTGGCAAGTCAGTGGGCCCTACAAGTCTTGGTTAGGAATGATTTGACAATCCAAAGAAACACTTTCCCTGAGGTTTGACCTATTGCCATCTTATTACGCAGACAGTGTATGTTTCCATATGTTCATAAGCTGCTACTGTCTGTGGAGATCATAAACCCTACACATGTGCAGTCTCACCTCTTCCCCACATAGAGCTGCAGTTTCACTGTCAGGAAGCATTAAAGGAACCGTCAGCCATACTGCTGCTCTTATTAGAAGGGAGATATTGATAAGGTTTCGGCTGCCTCAGAAAATAACGATCAACACAGTGTAAATGTTGCACCATAGATTTTTGGGGTAGATTTCTGGCTCTGTCAAGTGTTGGTCAGACTTTTCTTAGCTCTGTTTCTTCTGTGATGAGATGTCAGTACAGGCCAGTACAGCCATCTCCTTCATTCGCCTGTAAAACGGTATGCCTGAGTATCTACACAATCTGCCATTCGAGCTGGTTTTGACTAGACATAATCTGCAGGCTTCTCCTCTGGCTGTACCCAAGATCTTAGCTGGCCATCTGTAAATAGCCTCAGTGCTCTGAGAGTGTGGTCCTCAGTAGTCCTCGGCTGTTGGCCCTGATGATGTGATTGGTCAGGATTGGAGACCCAGGGGAAGGAAGCCCTACTTGAATAAAAGCACACAATGCTCTCATCCTGTAATTAACCATAAAAGCCCACAGTGTGTTTCTGTACGAAAATTTACGTGGGCGTTTTGAGGTTTAAAGTCTTTTGTGAGGTTGGAAAGGGGGGGGGGGTTAAAGTTTTTTTTCTACATTCCTAAATCGTGTAACATCAGGGATTACTCTGTGTTATGTAAATTCTCTAGTGCAATGCTGCGTGCCGTGACCTGAGGAGCTTGTGTAAGAAATTAAGCATGAAAAAAATTCCAGCACATTCACCTCTCCACGCTTTACTCCACTGGCTTTGGTATTCCTGACTTTTCATATAAAGGACATGTAAGAAATAAATCATGCAATAGGAGGGGGGGTAGGAATGTTTGGGATGGGTTGGGGTTGGGCTTGAGTGGAGGTGGGACTTCCTGAAGGGTCTCAGGGTAATGCGCCCTCATAGACATTGGGTAATGCATCTGAACACCTGGGATGGGTGTGTCGGCACAGGAGTTGAGGAATGTGCTCACTACAGGAAATTGAGAAATCCTCCACAAGGCCGGTGTTAATTTCACTTATGAAAATAATGACAAATATATGTATCAGAAATTTGTTTTTTGATGACGACAAAGGAAAGTATAGAGTAACCCCCCCAATTCCCTTTCCAATACCTTAAATTGCATCCTCACCAAGAAGAAAGTGCCAGCTGAGTGAGTCTTCAGCTCACTGAGGGAGGATATTCCGTTGTGAGTGATCATGAATTTTGGCCATTTCTGTATGAGTTTAATCACCTGTAATCATATGCCCTTCTCAGTTTCCCTGGCCAGACCTCTAATTATTAAATTCTTTGCAGGTCATACTGAATATTAATGAAGATGAAAATCTGCAGTTCATTGTGTGTCCTTTTGAAATTTAGTTATGTAATTTCAGACAAATGCAGAACAATAACTATCTGGAAAAAGTGGCAAGCGTTTCATTGGGTCCACAACATTAGCACTGACAAAACACCCTGAGGCTTGGTTTCCAGCTTGTGAAAGTCAATTAAAATATAGCAAATTTTAACAAGTTTTTCACAGGCCGCATTGTGGCGAATCTCATGTTTCATTTCACTCTGTTTTATTGACAGAATGGAACAAAGAAGTCGTGGGACTTTATGCGAACTCATGAAAGGTGAGAGATATTTGTTTTGTTTTTGTCAGTTTTCTGCCTTTTTATGCCACACTACATGATCTAAGCTTTGTTCATCTCTGTAGCTCAGCAGCTGAGCTGCGCAGATATTTTTCCAGTGGACTGCGCAGCTAAAGCTGCTGCTGCAGGTAGATAACAGGAACACATCTAGCGAAGGAGCACCAGATATTACACTTTACACATGTGTGAACATCACATACTCAGTCACTGCTCAGTCATTGTGGAAAGATCCAGAGGATTGACTTTAGACACTTTCATGAAATCTTCTCAATAAAAATATTCATGGAGAAGGTTTGAAAAACATTTTCACAGAGGTTTCTTTTTATCCCTTGCCCCTCCACGAGACACAGGAATCTGAGTGTTCACCTGTGTCTTCGCGTGCGTGAACTCGGCTATCTGCTGCCGTTTGAAAAAGCCATTCTGACAGGAGCTGGGGAGAGGCGCGTGGGGAATCGATATCCTTCGAGTGAAATATGAGGAACGCACCAGTGACTCATTTGCAGGAAAGGTCACTCAGTGCGCTTCCCATCATGAGAGCTTTGACCTAGAACCATATTTGATGGAAGAAAGGGCCTGTGATCCACACTGAGAATATCCTAGACTCAGACTGCTTAACCTTGTACCTACAGGATTTGGTTGCAACCAGGAGCTTAAAGGGTGAACTTAAGGTTACAATCCTCAGGGAAATAATGGTGCAGCAATGGGATTTCACACAATTTTTGGTAAAAGTCTCAAAAAAATTGGATCGTGATGAAAAATCAGAAGTTACTTAACATAAGGAATACTTGGGTGGAATCCTTGACTTCTCTGGCTAATGGGATTTGTTTAAAACTGTTACCCTGACTCCCTTTAGTTATGTCATTAGCTGGAAGGATAAAAAATGTTATATGGGGGAGGGTGGCTTATTCAGATCTCTGCATTTCTGCCCTGGTGGTCCTAAAGATATTGTAGATGTTATTTTCCTTTTAGTCAACTTTAAGATTAAATGAGCTTTTTTAAAAAACATACTAATTTACACTAAGTGGAATCCCTATTGAAGAAATTGCATAGTATGTTGGAATATGTGGTTGACCATGCCTTGGTATTGGCCAGTGTGTTCACAGGGTATTAAGGTGTGTAGTTCAAGAGTAAGAGAAAATGACAGATTAAGGTGATGGAGTATTGTTGACAGTTGAGTGAGAATAAAAGAACACCATCCCTGAGTGATGGAGGAGAGGAGGGGGGCAGGAGGAGAGGGAAAGATGGAAGGAAAGAGCAGAAGAATGACGGTGTGTGGGTGGGGGGGTTTAGTGCTCCCGGAGCGGGTAGTCTTTGAATGTGTTCTTCCCATTGGGGATCTCCTACTTCTTTTCGGTCTCAGTCCCAGACGAGCCGTAGAGAGTTAGAGGACTGTGCAAGGGCAGCTCAAAAGGTGAAGCTGTTCAAGACCTTCTGGCTCCTTTATTCATATGATCCCCAGGTCATCTTTGACTTTCCCCCCAATTTCAGTTCAGTCATTTCGGGGTACTCCATTCATAAGAGAGAAGCTGTGGTCAAACTTTAGTGTATGGGTTATGTGGAACACGATTGTTAGCGACTTCAAGTTTGGGCCATGTTTGATAAAAACTGGTCCGTGGTTATTTGTGGTTTGGAGCTATTTATAATAAACTGGATGTTCATGCACAAGCTCCATCCAGCTGTTTGTGAGAAAAGAACATTCCACACTCAAGTCTTCTCACTTTTTGATGAAATTTTCAGTACTGTTTACTGTTGGCTTAAGAAAACCAACATTTTGGTTCAGATGACCATGATGTCTAAATAAAACCCTGATGATGGTTATCTAAATCTAAACCATGTCACTCTCACACTGAGAAGAAACAGTTGTGAGTGTATGGTTATAGACATAAAGGTGGAATAGGGTGTTTGCTGTTTATATGTAGGGAGATAGACTGACCTTGAACCACTGTTGTTTATAGTTTAAGTGCTTGAATATGTTTAGAAGTTGAACAATGTTGTTTGTGATTGCTGCATGTGTAAATGTTGATCATGATTGTTTAGAGTTTAGCCTAGTTAATGTAAGGAGACATGTGGTGGACTATAACTGTTTCTACTTTAGTTGTTGGGAGACCTTAAAAGGGTGACCATACCCTTTGAGTATTTAAACAGCTGACCAAAAAAAATGGATTACGGTTGATGGGGTTAAAATTGTAATAAGCAATTCATAGTTGTTTTCAGGTTAAATATTGAGGAGGTGGAGAAGGCTGAAGTTGGAGGACCAATATCAGAGCACCAGCTATTCCTGGTGGTTGGGATCAGGTGGAGGCGTGACAGGACCAGGCTAGGACCCGCCCCGGGCCCCCTTTATCATCCCCCAGCGGGGCAGACGGGAGAGGAGAGCAGGCTCCGTGGAAGCGGCCAGCTTCCTCCCTCTCTGCCATGTTTGCTTTTGTGTGGGCGAGGGGTCCAGGGGCAGGAGAGATTGCTGTTGCCTGATAGAGCAGAGAAACGGGGCCAGGGTGTCCTTATCTGGGCCTGAGGACTGGATTAATGGGGTAGGCTGCTGATAAAGAGCTTCCCTCCTGGCCCTGTCGGAGTAACACGCTGTGTTCCCAGTGTAGCGGGACCGGCCCGTAATCTCCCATGCACTCCAGCAAGGCACGTTTGCCATGGGAACGGCGGGTCCGACGAGCCAGGGTAGGGCTTCCTGCTTCCTCAACGGCTTCCGCTTTCCCAACACTCCTCACACACACACACACACACACACACACAAACAAACATAGACACATATAAACATGCAATGCACAAGCGTAAACTCAAAGTGCATATGCACAGATGCACATAAATACACAAACGCACAGTGCACACATGCACATACAAACTCACAATGCACACATGCATGTAAATTCTCAATTTATACACACAATCACACTCCTGCACATGCACTCACATGCACCAACCTGCAGTACGCATACACACATTCAAACTTGCAGCACAGAGAAACGTCTGCAAAACGTTTGCCATATACACACGCACACATTTGAGTTCTTTTTTTTTTAGTCCACATGTTATAAACATACGAAAGGATATTAGAAACATGATTATCCATATCACATGTGTATAGTATAGCAAGAAGAATTTTACATAGCATTTGCAGATACAAAAATAAATATTCATCTTCCATTTAAACATTCCATCATACATCATGATGCATCAAACCACATTAATGACAGAAATTATCATGGGTGTGACACACAAACACACGCTCGCATGCCTTTGCAGTATACACAAGAATCCGTGTACACACGTTCATGCACATCTGCGGACATGCACACAAATGAAAACTATGCAAGTACTGGATCAAACATACCTTTAGTCTTAAAAACCTCACCCAAGGCACTTTGATAGAGTTGTGCCAGTGCCCTCTCCTCAACCAGCTCGCTCCCACCTGCTATTATCTATGAGTCATATTCGCAGTACATAATTTACTCCCTCAACAAGGCTGACAAGCATAGCTTCCGTTTCACACATTATCCATCTATAAAACTTGATGTTCCCCTGAACTGAAGCGACTCTGAAAAGCCTTAGTAAAGGATTTTTGACACCCGAGGCTTGAGCATGAGGTCGTCGCCTTGATAACGAAAGTGCCTACTAGCAATGTCAATCTGTCAAAAACATGACTGATGATTCGACAAAGGCCCCCCCGTCTGATGTCACAGTCGCAGCGGGAGGATTTTTAGCTGGTGAGACGTTACATATTGTGTGCTTGCCTTTTTGTGGGGTGTTGATGGGGGGGCTGTGAGGGTGTGCAGAATTGGAGCTTTGCTGTATCACCACATTGAGCTGCTTTTCTGTTTCAAAGCTCCAGGTATTTTTCCATTGTCTTTATAGTCAAGCGTGATTCAGTTAAATTCAGTAAAAACGGTCCTTACATCATCTGCCAATTGGCTTTGCAATTATATACAAATGAACAAAAATATACTAATAAGTAAATGAATAATGTGAAATGACCAGTAAAACAATACGCATCACTGTATGCAATCAAAAGAATAATCATACATCAGAAGCCAACTGAGGGCTAAATTTTTGGCTCAGTATGTAAGCGTTACCGGTTTAGACCTGCCGAACAGAGTTCTGGGTGGAGCCAGAGAGAAGTGTGAGTGCTCCGCTTTCCTCCAGAGCCTGGCCGAAGCGATGAACAAAGGACACATTGCTGATTGCTTCTAAACAAAAGAGAACCTTGGTCTCAGGAATAAAAACAACTTGTGCACAACCGTTATCGCACGTCAGCACAGCTTTCTCCTTCTCTCTTCTTCTTTGGAACAAGCCATCTGCAACACTGCCAAAACTTTAGCTCTACAGTGAGGAAAGTTTATAAGGAACCAGACTAGTTCCAACTCTACTTAGCGAAAGGGGTATAAGGAATCAGACTGGTTCCAGCTGTACATTGGGAAAGGGGTGCTAATGAGCCAGCCTAACTCTATCTCCTCAGTGAGAAAGTGGTACAATGAGCCAGCCTGGTTCTAGCTCCTCTATACAAAAGGGGTTTGCACAGTCTTGTGTGTTTGGTGGCAGGTGTGTGTATTTGCAGATACAGTGGCCCAGAATATTACAGGTATTCAGCACAGAGGAACCAAATGAAGTTTCAAAGACCTTGTTAGACTGTAATGGTTGAATTGTGGTAAGATTATACCCAACTAAAGTGTTTGGTATGATAAATAAACCCTATGTGTGTTTGTTTCAAAGAGCAATTAGGTGGTTCTGTAGAAATACAACTTAAAATTAATTTTGTGCAAATAGATATGGTGAATGGTAATTCTGCATAATTGCTCGTAAAATAAAATTACCTTAAAAACAGCCTTAGGTGTCCAATTAAAGGCAAGGCCAATTTGATTTTTGGAGAGGGAGGTGGTGCTGGGGAAAGACAGTTTTGTGAAGAATGGTAAGTATTGGAGATGCAATCAGGAGTTCAAAGAGTAGCTGATCAGAGAACTACTTACTGTGCAGCCACCTTCAGCATTTAAAGCATAGTAATCACTCCCAAAAAATGAGCTACGCAGACGCTGCCTGATGGACACGGACATTACAGACGCATTTAATTTCTTTAATTTTTTTGAGCATCTCTACGTGATCAGAGACACAGGATTTTAAACAGATGGAGAAGAACTGACTCCTTCCTACTTCCTCCAAAGGGAAACAAAAAGAAGGTGGTTTGTGCAGTTTCATGTATCAGCAACTTGTCAAAGTCTACCATTTTGGGTCAAAATAGGGTGCAGGGCGGTGAGGGCATGAGAGTAGCTGGGGTAGGTGCTGACCCTGTTTGGGGGATGTGCACAGGTACGTGCACATGTTAACTATCAAGCTTAAGTCTTTACTGCACGAAAGGAGAGAAATGGTGTATGGGGGGGTAATGACTCAACACCCATCCCAGAGCTCCTCCCTCCCTCCCTCACTCACTCACTCTCTCTCTCTGGCCACTGTGGGCGTTGCCCTCCTCCTTTCCAAAAATCCTTTCATGTTGAGATTCTTAAGACCAAGGTATTTGCCTTTTTCTTCCAGGAATTAGCCAGTAGCGTACAATTAAAGCGAGACCGGGAGACAAATGCTCGGCCGTTAATCTCTCCCTAAACCCCGGCGGAAAGGCTGGTGGCCAGGCTCCACCGCGCCCGCCTAAATAGCCCACAACGCGGCAGCCCAGCGATTATCAACCGCCGTGCTGCCCTAAGCTGCGCTGTTATTGGGGCGGAGAAACTTCAAATAAACCCTTTAAAATGTCCTCAAAGGGCCCAGTGGAGAGACTCGGGGAGCCTGGATATTGATTAAGGCCATAAGTCTTACCTTCTCAGTCAGCTCCAACCTGTCGAACCCATGTCACACTAAATGGAGCTGTCTGTTTGCCTATATGGGCATGGCCCTGGAGGTGAATCTCTTGTTGTTTGAATCAGTGGTCTTCCTTTTTCTTATGATGGTATCATTCGAAACACAGATACAATTCCTGAGCTGTGACAACCTGTTAATTATTGTTAATGAAGACATTTTTCCTTGTCTTGAGATATTGTTTACCTTCTTAGTCCACATCATGTCAGCAACCTCAATTGATCAAGAGGTTTGTTTTGAAAGTTCATATCAAACATAAAAAGAATATAGTTTATATAGTTTAAGAATATAGTTCACTTTAGTTGATTTTGGTTTGCCTCTGGTTGCCTTTATAATAACTTTTCTTCTCTCTGCTTCTCTCTCCCTCAGTGTTTCCATCCTGATCTTCAACACCACCTCTCACTGCTTCATCCTGGTCAAGCAGTTCCGCCCAGGTAACATAACCGCACCCCTTCCGATGCCAATCAGAACTCAGCAGAGCATGGTGCACGGTTAAAGGAGAGCCCACCTTGCTTCGGTGTCTGATCAGGTTTCCGTTTTACCGGATCTCATTGAGATTTGGTTTGTCCCGGTGCAGGTGAAGTAGATGACTTTGAGATGTCCATAAAGTAACATGCCTGTAACACCTGTAAATATATACAACTCATTCATATTGCCTACACGTAGATGTTACTTGCATAGATGTACAAATCACAAGTACATATATGAAACATATACACATCACATGGTTGTAAATGCATTTTGTACACAATACCTGTACATATGTAACTTGTAAAGACATACACAACTTGTATGACTTGGAGGACCTCCTCTTAGTGCACAGAGGGAGCAGTGGCAAAGGGAATATAAACACTGAAATAAACATTTCACCCGCGGCAGATTTATATGTCCCATAGGGCCTGCAAAGACATTACCCATCAGGCTCTGCTGCATTTACCCGCACGCACCCCCGCAGTGTGACAAATTGAGTTCATTATCCCGCTCTCCAGGTGTGGCACACAAGGCCTTTGTTACTCCCCCCAGTCGGTTACTCCCCCTCCAATTACTCAAAGCAGTGTAGACCATCACCCCCATGGAGACATGGGGGGTGGCAGTATAAAACACTCAGAAACAAGGGTGCTATTTATTAATGAATATGTTAATAAAACATTACTAGCATTTATCATTTGAATTAACATCAATTGTTTTGCCCGGCCTTTTATTAAGACTCATTAGAACTAGACACCAGTCAGACCGTATAAATGAATTATGAATTGCCATCAAACATCAATTGACACTAGAGATTGTTTCCTGACCTGTATTGTCCTGTATTGTCTGTCCTCAGTTGTGAGAGAATGGCATGAACTAATTCCAAGCCATTATTATTGTTGTTGTTTGAACTTTTGGGGTAGGTAATGCAATAAATATTTATATTTAATTCATTTGCCAAGTGATGATTAATTTAAGTAAATTTAAGCACATAATTAAATTATGTTTTATTAATTGGACATTTGGAGGGCACTTCAAATGTAGGGACACAACAGTCTATCCCTTTAGTGAGGGACACCTCACATCATTTTTTAAATCATTGGTTCACGATTTAGATCATGCAGTGTATAAAAAGTGCTGTATAAATGAAGTTTATTTTCATTATTTTGTATGGTCTTGCCCCCCCAAACAGCCGTGTACGTGTGCGAGTGGGAGCGGAGCAAGCCAGGGCGGGCGGAGGAGAAAGAGGAAGGAGAGTCAGCGGCGGCAGGATCGGCACCAGAAGAGGAAATGGAGAAGAAGGAGGCGGAGCCTGAGGCTGAGGGCGACGGAGAGGGGGCAGGAGAGACGGGGAGCGCCCCGGACCTCCCCCCGGTCTCGGTGGGGGTCACATACGAGCTGTGCGCGGGCCTGGTGGACAAGCCTGACCTCCCACTGGAGGAGATCGCCCGGCAGGGGGTCCTTCATGAGTGCGGCTACGATGTGCCTGCAGCCAAGCTGCGGAGGATCACCTCCTACAGGTGCCTGTGCTCCACCTCACTCCAACGTGCCTCTCATACACACACACACACACACACACAAACACACTTTCACAAATGCACATGCACGCATACACAAGCACTCATACATATATGCACATATAGAACTACACACACTCTTCTATGTACACAAACATACAAAAACTCAATAAAAACCACATAAATTCTCTCACACACACACACAGCGACCAAAGATTCCTCTCCCCTCTCCCACTTAATCCATTCCTCTCTTATCTGGAGTACTAGATCACTGTCTAATCATCATTCCTCATTCTGCATGGCCTATATATACATTCTCCTCTATACTTCTGCATCATCATTACTTTGATCATATCAATAATGATAATAATAATAATATTTTAGGAGTGGTGATTGATTTTTGTTTTCTCCTCGATGGAATCTGAAGCTTGACTCATGTTCACCCAAAAAGCAAACAGCGTCTTTCACCACCCACGGGTGTCATGGCAACCCCTACACCCCCATGAGGCTGAGCCGATGATAGAGGCTGAAAGGGAGAGCTGTGTTCCCCTCTGCAGGCCGTGGGGGGGTGGGGGGGTCAGGGGTTATGTCTGAACATGAAATGGAATGGAATGCTTTGCATTCAGTTTCTTTAAAACATGCTTTTTGATTTTAATTTTAATTCTTGTTAATGAGAGGGTAAAGGACAGGGAGGGGAAAAACACAGAAGGTCTAATGGGTTTGTGCTGGCTTACAGTTAAGTAACGCCTACAGTATTACATTTTTGGGGTTTCTTTTATATTCTTTGTCAATAAAGTGTTGTTTCTGACCCAGCGGCAATGAGGCGAGGTGGGGTGGAGGCACTGGAGCGGGGGCGGAGTGTGTCCAATCACGCGCCTCTTTTTTTAAAAGCATGTTTTTAATCCCAGGGTGCATTTGAAAGCAGGGCAGGGAGGGCACGGCTTGCCAGGAAGGCGTCTGGGCACGGCTCGCCCAGGAGGTCTCCATGGCGATATTGCTATGGCGATGCCTTTGTAGAGTAGGTAGAGAGCTGGACTGACGCCCTTGGGAGCGACACCCAGCTCCTCTGAGCTAGAGACTCTCTTCTCCTCCCCCACCAGCACCTAATAAAAAACATGGCCTGCTTCTGTTCAGTATGGTTATAGGTGGAAATATGTGAGCATGGGGTGTAGGTGGAAGAGGGTGTGTGTATCTGTGTGTTAATGTGTAGATGTGTATGTGCCCCTGTGTGTGTGTGTGTATGTGTGTTGGTGGAGGGGGAGGGCTCCACATTATAGATCTAAAAATGTGTGCATTAAGTGGTTTACCAAGCCCTTGCTGATTTTGCATGGTAACAGGCCCTGAGTTCTGACCCCACCTCCTTTGTGTCATTGGTCAGGTCGGGAGTGGGCGTGACGGGAGCCAAGCAGACCCTGTTCTACGCGGAGGTGTCGGAGGAGAACCACGTGGGCGTGACTGTGGCCGAGGGCGAAACCAAGCCGCGGGAGGGCGAGGTGGTCAAGGTGCCCCTCCACGAGGCCATGACATTCGCCTATGACGAGAGCATCCCCAAAACCATGCCCGTCATCTTCAGCTTCGTCTGGTTCCACAGCAACATGTCACCCAAGTATAAGATCTCTACCAACGTGTAACCACCGTCCAGCCCTGTCCCCCATAGTCCACATTATGCGGGCAGTTATACAGCATACTCCTTATTACTGATATTTAATTCTTTGTCTGTTTTTCTTTGTGGTTATTTCTCTCTTTCTCGTTCACTTCTGCTGTCTTACACATTCTCTCTCTCCTTGTGCTGCCATTTTCACACAAGCTTGCTTTCTGCTGCACTTCTCTGTTTTTCTTTCTTTATTTTGAGTTCAAGCCTTGTGTGCTGTTTCACAGAGATGGCTCTCAAGTCTTATATTGAGAACTATGACTCTTAATGAGCTTTGTAACTCAGGCCAGCCTCTCTCTCTCCCTCTCTCACTCTCTATCCTGCTGGCTGTCTGTTTTGCACGACATCACTGTACAGTAGACAGTCTTTAGTTGTTCTTTCTTGGTTGACAGTTATGTTCCATCAAAAATAATGTGGCATTAGTTTCACAGGCGGGTTGATATAATAGGGTTTATAATAGCAGATTTTATCATATCTCTCAGCGCACTCAAAGTTGCTGTCAATATGGACCTGCGCCAACTAATAACAATACTAATAATTTGATTACATACTTGCAAGTGTTACTTTATAGAACTGAATACCTTGCCAGCTAACTTAAATGTTTAACATTACGTAATTTTACTAATTACATTTGCCATATAGTCGATACAATATTTGTCTTCGAAGTATTGATCTTATGTCATCAGTATTCGTTTTCAAAAGAATTTTACTTGGAACAAGGAATTTAAGTTCCCTGTTTGTTGACTGGAATGTTCCAGGCACTGTGGCATTGGAGGCCATTACAGTGATGGTCAGACCGTAATCCAGTAATACAGAGTTCAGTAATGGTCATGCAATGGAAGACATTGTGTCCACCTTCCTTTGATTTCTATTTCGCTCTAATTCACAGAGAGTAAGATGTCTCTGATATGTGATGAGAGAAACAGCACCTCATATAACGCTCAGTATAAAATTCTAGACAGACATACACGTTTAGAGTGGTGATATTTGTAAAGTATATGTTAAAATGCAGAGTCTAAGCAATTACACTTTAATAATAGAATACATACATTTAAGCTGTTATACTAAAGTTATCATCACCACTTTATGTTAATTTTTATATGTATATCTTATCATTTAGTGAAAATATTTCATTGTTTTATCTCATGTAGGGATTTTTCATAAGTCTGTATGACAGTGGCAGTAATTGAGATATTTTGTAAGAACAAACCTCTTTGTTTTTAGACATAGAATGAAAACTACTTCCATTTATTGTTTTTATTACCATATATACCGTATGTACAGGTTATTTCCTTTCATGATGGTCAGAACTACTAATACCTGTACCCAAGGCAGTCTTGTCTCAGCTGAAGAATTTGAGATTGGTTAGGATTGAAGTGAGTATGTGTGATTTTCAGAAAATACAAAGCTAGTTTTGACTGATCTATAGATCTATGTCCTTATAAAATTGCTCTCCTTTTTCAAAGATTCTGGAGTTTTGAGTAATTCATGGAAGGGGAGGAATGTGGGAGGTGACCCGCACAATTTGTGTCATAAGAAACCTTGCTATATTAATATACTGTAGGGGTGGAGAGGGCCTGCACTCAAATATTTTTGGGAATCCCAAAATAAGAGAGAAATAAAAAAGTTTGATCAAAGGTGTGTTGAAAAATGCAGGTAACTGGAGTAACCTTTTATTGAAAGGTATACAGTAGAACCTCAGAGACAGAGAACATAGAATTAGGGGAGCACAGGTGAAATGAACAGGGTATAAACCCAGAAATAGTCTTAATACACTTTCAATTGTATCCTATCAAGCACTCCACTCCTATTTCATTCTAGTTTGTAAAATTTTGTTTTTTGAGAGGGAAGGACCGATAACATACATGTAGATACAGGTTTGTGTGTGTGGCCGTTGACATGGTAACCATATGTCTACAGAATGAGCTACATTAGCTACCAATGAAGGTTGGCAGCAGCAACATGAAAGAGACGTATTTAAAAAATTAGTATTACACATTATATGCATATGTACAATAGCAGCGTACAAGTAAAGTTTCCAATCAATGAGGAAATCACGGTCTAAATGAGCAGTTTGAAAGTGTGTTTGTTTCTCTATGGTTCTACTGTAATTTCTAATTAGAATTCAACATCCAAGAGCTTACTCCATATGCCCTTATATTGTGCTCAGTGTTTAAACACTCAACCCAGAGCATGGCTAATATGTTTTAATCAGTGCCCTCTTGCTTAGACAGTCATTCCAGTTGTTTGTTAAATGCTGCATAGCGCTATATAAATACTTCAGATACTAATCAGCTCTTTCACTTTGCAATCATGGGTTCATCCATCCAACTACATCACAAGCAGACCGCTTTGGGACGTCAGAGTTCCCAGATGGACCGCACAGTCAGAGTGCTTAGGAACAATCAAAACACTGAAAAGCAATTAGCTGTCGTCTCAGGTGTAAAAGCTTTGATAAAACCAGGTGTCATTCAGGGATAACGTGCAAGCATGGCACATACATGTTACACAATCTTTATGTTCTGGCCTCACAGAGACAGTGCTAGATTTCCAGAACTGTGTTACGTTATTATAGGAAGGACACAGATCTCTGACAATCCACAGAGGAGTAAGATATTCAGTTTGTTTGGCAGGGTGCATTTGCCCTCTGTGTATCAGCTTAATTCAGACAAAGGCACATGAATTTACCTGTAATGCTGCTAAGGGTAAGATGAGTAGACTTAAAAAGGTAGATGAGTGTATATTTTTATCACACAACTGCAGTGACTCTAGTCTCTCTTTCTCTCTTGCTCGCTCTCTCTTTTTATCAAAGACTTGAGAATCTGAGATCTGAGAATTTCACTCTAGGTTTTCCTGACCACTGAATCTAGTCCACTCATCTTTCAGTGTGTTTTCTTTATTCTTTCTGCATGTGCAATGACAGGTGGGGTGTAATGCTCGCAGTGTGTTGTGATTGCTTTATCACTGGCATCATTTGAAGGCCAGAAGTTGCGGTGAACATGTTAAGTCTGGAGAAATAGCAGTTTTCCACATGTCTTAAGGTACTGAGCACGCAGAAACTCAGATGTGTGTGCTGGCATTTCTTGGTAAAATACATATATGTTATAACATAGCTATAATATATCCTAAATCTATAAAATTCAGACTATAAAGTATTAATTGTGTATACTACACATCTAACTATACAGAACATTTTTGAAAATTTATACATTATTGCTATGATTACATTATATTGCGTACAACATATTTTTAAACATAGATAAGATTTTGCAGTATGTTCATATATACCACATGAGCGAACATTGCAATAATTCATATACATTTAAATGTGTACTGACAAACACATTCACAGCAAATTTATATTCTTTATAGTTTAGATTTCATATTTGACATAGTCCATGGCACAATGAGAATCTTTGAGGTCTATTTTTTTTTTTTTGCCTTTTCTTGTGTAAACCACCGTTTGCCTTTGAATGTGCCTGCGTTTTACTTGGATACAGAGCGAAATACTGAGGGCCACAGGCACTTTAACTGACTCGTACACCTTGCAGCCCAACCCATTACCCAAAATGCACCTCTTTAAAGCTCAAATGTGGTTTTACCATAGGTACTGCTCCTTCTTACTCATGATTCTAGGCTCGTTTCGTTTGGTCTCGCCAACATGGACATGGAATATTGCCTCCTCCACTTGCACAACTGTCTAGTGGACCACTTGTAATTTATGGGAAAATTTGCTGAACCACAAATTTGCACAAAAATGAAGCTACGTGTAGATTTAGGATTCCTCACTAACACTATTGATAAATAGCTGAGCAGTTAAGGTCGCTCTAATTTTCCATATATCCATATTTTCCATAATTATGCACGATTTCCACGCACCACTTGACTGGTGCTTGTGTGACCACACATGGGGCTTATTGAATTATAATAGGTGTGTTATAATGACATAAATTCAATTTGTTTTTTTCCATAGTAGTATTTATTGGGTTATTTTTCCTCTACTGTTGTCAGATGAGCCTTCTCAATATTGTTGACTGTGAATGCACTTAAACTCTGTGAGATCATGTTAGACGGACAGAGGGACATGTTGAAATCAAAAGCTGTGAAGCATCTGTAGCTGGGTACGGATTTGTCTCTGATAAGGATGCCAGATGCATTCTGGGGAACATATGACCTCCGTAGGTGTCATTTTGCTGAAGCTGTTGTTTGAAAGGTTTTTTTTTTTTATGTAGCTTGCACTGAAATTTTATTTAACTGATTTTATGAGTAACAGTATTGAAATGAGACTCATTGAAGTTTATATAATATGCCAGTGTTGAGTATTTTAAGGTATGTGTATGCTTGATTTAAAGTGAAGTTGTCAGTGAAATTTATGTAATATTTGTTTGTATTATCTTATTTTCGATTTCATTTTGTTATGTTTTTTAAATATCACATTTTTTATCATCTTAATATTTTACGCATAATTAAAAAGGTGCATGTGTTCTGTACTGTTTTGTTGCATTGCATTGAAAAGTGTAAATAAAAGGGTTTCATTCCAGTAATTTCACTGAGTGTATTCTTATCCCTCATTCAAATACTACAGACCATGTTTTTTCTTATCTTATATTTATTCTTATACCTTCATCTTATAAAGGTGTGTATGGACCAAACATTTTCTAGTACTTCCAAGTAATGGGAGAATGAATGGTCTCTTCTTTAAATATTTATACCTCAGGACACAAAAATATTTTTGATTTTGTTTAATGATTTTTTTTTTTTACTTTTCAGCTATTAAAGAATCAAGAGTATGTTTGTGTCAACAAATTGTCCCTGGGCTGCCAGGCAAATTGCCTTCTATGCACCAGTGATTTCCAAAACTGGTATTGAGAACTTGGCCATTGTCCTGTCCTTCCCCCCTTTCTTTCAAGCTTTCAGTTAATAAGGATAGTTAAGGCCATTCTGCAAATGGGAAATAAGTTTTCATGACCAAGAAAATGAAATGGGTGGAGTAAGCGTATGCTGGCAGTACCTGACTTAGTTAAACCAACAACTTTGTTTTGATTGGAGGAGAAAAACCTTTAAAGTGCTTCAAAGAAATGTGTGACTGGCAGCGCATTTTTGTTTCACCCATGACCTTCATAAAGATTCATTCTACCATCATCAGACTGATTGTCTGTCCTTAGCTGGCGTCTGAAATGCACAGCTCGAGGGCATGTGTGAAACAGGAAGTTAAGTGCTGACGTACTGTATATGCAGTGTCTGCTAACGCTCATTAATCTGATCCTTATCTTACATTAAAAAGTGTGCATAATATTTTTAAAACTCCCTTGACAACTATTAACATTACTGTTAATGACTGTCACACATGTACTGAACTCAAGCTTACCTGGAGGCCAGGTGTGTAGTTAACCAATCCAAAACCCCCTCTTCTTTGACCAACATTTTCCATACCGTGCTTGTCTAGGGTTACAGCTGGCTCATATCACCTTTATTTAATTTTTTTGTTTTGAATGGACAATTTTACTGGACATCCATCAACATAAAATCTTTCATTTCATCTTTCTTCACTCTTTTTACACCATCCTTCATCACACTTTTTGGCAGAAAGAGAGAAAGAAAGATAATTAAATGTGAATTGTCCCAAACCACATGGACATCACATTTATACTGAGACCTTTTCCTCACATAGAGCAGCATCATTTCTCTTTTAGGGTGTTGATGTGAAAGTAATACATATACACAGGCACATCTAGTATATTGTAAAAATGTATTTGTCCCAGGCATAATATGTAGGATTTATTAGAAGATGCACTGTGTTATGTTCTGTGAAATAAGGTTTGTGTTTTGGGACTTCTGCCATGATAGCCTTTGTCTTCATTCCCCAGTTACGACACTGCAAGATCATCGTCATCATCATCACCTGCATTGTATCCTTCCTGATGTCAATGGAGGAAATGGACCAGCATCATGCAATCGCTCAGATAGAATTTCCTGCATGTTAGCCAGCTGTCCATCACACTCGCCGTTTGAAGTTCCCTTGGTTTTTCTGAGCAGGACGAAGTAAGCATGATGGTAAAGCAGCCTTCAGCCCCGCGCTCACTGATTAATATCGCCACAGGGTAGCCATTTCAGGGGGACCAGCTTCTGTGTTCCCCTTAGCTGTGAGTGTTCAACTAACAGCACAGATTAACAGTGGGAGATGTTCACATTATGCCACCAGTTATTTAAAAGTCAAAGAGCCCCCTGCTTTGGTATATACTGCCATTTGTTTCAATTGCCAGTTCATTTGTTACCTCCTTCTGCACCTCCTCATCTTGGATTAAATACATGTTTAGACATTTGTCTGGCAGCTTGCAATTCCTCAGGTGGAATTTCCTGCTTGTTTTAACTGTCTGTCCATCACAGGGCACCTTTTGAACTCACCTCTGCCTTTTAAATGTGACGAAGTGAAGGACCATTAAAATGCTCCTGACCCAAATAAAGCAGCTACCCCCACAATGACCCCGAGATCGCACAGGAGACATAGCAACTGCGGATATGATATATCAAGCCGATTGACATCATTAAACAGCAGGGTGTGGGTTTTATTCACCTTTCAAACATCTCTTTTGGGTTCAGAGCGGTGAACAAATCGCTGCATTGACAGCAAGCCTCAACATGCATTTCAGTGTCCTCCTCTGACATTTCAACACGTAGAATTTTGTTATACGTGTATGAAAGCAACAGCAGTATTTTATCAAGTATTTTGGCAGGCATGGAGATCATGTATCTTATTATCTATATGTTGATGTTATCATTTAAGTAGGAGAAAAAATGGAAACAAAATGAAAGCTGCTCAATTGGGTGTGGGGCCTCCACTTGTTACCAGCATCTGCAGATGGAATATCTACCCTGTCTTTCAGGAGGAAGTCAATCTACTCCTCATGAACACACTGTCTCAGGCATTCTTCCTGAACATTCCATAAATTCTATGTTTGGCTCCAACCTGGTGACTGAGAAGGTCATGATGCCTATGGATAACTGGACAGCTGCTCCTGCTCTGTTGTTAGGACATATTGCCATAATGACAGACATTCCTCTCCACAGAAAATAAAAAGAACTGAAAGGATGTATGACCACTGATCGAGCTGACCATGCTAGGAGAACACACCATCCCAAAACCATCAGAATCTCTCACTTTTGGAATACTGTTGTGTTTTTACATGGTTTTTGTTCACTGCCTTCATTCTGTTCCCTACCTGTCTGCCTACCAGCTGCTTCCTGTCAGTGTAGCCTAAGTATGGGCTGGCCCAGAGCCCTTGAATGCTTTTTCTTTACCCTCAGGGCATAGGATTTTCTGTCTCCAGTTCCAGAGGACCAGCTTAAGAGTGAAAGGATGACTTTGCACTGATCCTGTCACTAATGTGAATCAAAAAGCACGGAATGTTTTTCCTGTGAGTCAGGAAAGGGGACGGCCCCTGACGAAGAGTGTGCCTCTCGGGCCTAGGTGTGATCAGAGTGCGTTTAAGCGTTCCGCTCGAATGCGATGCAGGTCTTTGACTCACCGTTCTACTTTCCGTTTTCCTGTAAGCGTGCTCATTTACGTAAAATGCACTCGGAGGCCTGTGTGGTTTTTGGTAACATGTAGCCCGTGGGCTGGTCTCATTTGCAGTAAAGACACAGTTTTTCTGGCACCATGACATGGACATGAGAGTCCGTGAAGATATCCCACAGGGTTCTGGGTAAATGGGGAAAATATTTCCACCTTCTGCATTCCAGTATGTATACTGGCATTATCTGTACTGGAGATAGGAATACTATCTAGGACACATTTTTAATCCGCTTGGAATAGGTATTTTCATGGTTTCTTTCCTTGGAACTTAGATTCACATGCTGGATTTGAGCTCAAGTGTACTCTGGACGAAATGGTAGAAATTATTATTATTATTGCAGAGAAATTCAAGCATGTATTTCAAGTGTAAGAATAACCATCTCTCAGCTGACTTATAACAGCAAAAATGCTGTTTTACAGTGAGATGTTTAACATAGAGGAAGTATAATTAGATTGGCTGACCTGTCTTGCCTATTATGGAGGTCTGAGGGCTGAGGCCTGTGTGTTGGGGGTGTTGGATGTTTGAAAGGGAGTCTGCATCAGCACATGTGGCCATTGCGCAGATGGAGATGCTTGGGCTTTGATGATTCTGGTCAAATTTACTCAGAGGACAGACCATCCTTCTTCCTGGAGGAAAAGAGTTTTTCTGTCTCTTCCTGGCAGATGGGAAGTTTGAAGGGTGGGTGGCATTTGGTTAGGGGGTGCTGATGTGTTTTTCTGTCAGTTTTTTTCCCCTCATATTCTTGCCAAAAACACATCCTGACCAACAAAAAAGGGTTAGGATGCTTGCGATATCGCTTAGAGTTGATCGTAGGATTTCCTGCATGAGCTAATCTGTTTCCCTTTTTAAGCAGACACCAAAAATGCCCTTTTCTTGCGTCATCATGTGTATATTCTGCTCAGTAAAACAATCCCTTCTATGGCAATTATAAAACAAACAGCAACCCCAGGCAGGATCCTGACTAACAGGACTGGGAGACACTGGTGTGGTGACTTCCTGGAGAAGGAACTGATTGCTGACTATGTGCTCTATGGAACCAAATCTGCACCAGGTTGTCCCTTATTACGCAGATCCCTTATCTTCTGGAAGCAGTGTTTGAGATTTGTACTGGCAGAACTGAACTGAAAATCTTTGCATTTATGTCTCTGGTGTATTTTCATGGTCTCTCATTCTGAAAATCTGTGCACCATCTTTCTGATCTCATTCTGATACTGAAGCAGGTACCCCCTGATGTATTCACTCTCACCAGGGCTTGCCCTACGATTGTCTGTAATTAGTTTCTTTTGTATCCACCACCACCATCATTTGAAGTGTCTGGGCTTTCTTGACTGTCATTCAAGTAAGAACCATTCTGCTGGTAATGGTTCCATAGATGCCGTCAATACAGGTACAACCTTGTGTATTCTCCAATGCCTTATGTATTCTCACTGTGTTGTTTCAGAAGCTTGCGCATTGAAGTCATGCAAATAACCTCATCAAGTGTGCCTTTCCATGCCAACCAAGGACACACGGGAGCAATTCAAGGTTGCAGCTCTTAAGGAAAATTCCATGGGTTCGGCTGCCAGAAGACACCACACCCAATTCTCTTTTATTTCAGCTTTCTGAACGTGACAGCAAACAAGTCTCTGGATTCCTGCAGCGTGTGATGGATTAAAGATAGAAAATGTCAGATCATTCAGTGTTAAAGAGATGGAACGGTTTAACAATTAAACTGGCAGTCACTTTAAAGTGTGTAAACACAGGCTTGGAGGTGCAGGTGGCGGCACTGCACAGCTGGCCATTTCCAAAATCTACCAAAAGCTTATGCAGTTGGCTGTGTCATGTTGATAAGGAGAGGTTATTTTGAAATAAGAGTAAAAAAATGGGAATCTGGGGTCAAATCTGCTCATGTGACCAAGGGACACATTGATTACCATGAGCAGATAGACTGTATTATGAGCTTAGGTTAAAGTAGCACCAATGACTAGATGGCACTGTTTCACTGGGGGGATTTTCCAAGGTGGAGCTTTAAATCAATTCAGTGTTTGGGAGGAGTGTAAAACTTTTCATACACAATTCACTCAATTCATTCAATTGTGTAGCACAATTAACAGGGTGCCATGCTGACCTCCATTGTCTCACTCCACAAAACATGTACAGTACAGGCTTTAGTATATGTATCAGCACATTGCAGAACAGTGTGTGTAGTGCAGCATGTGTCCTATGTCTACATCACCAGAGGAAACAGGAAACTGTTGTAGAGCCCCAGTACCTGCATGTTTCTCTGATGTCCTTTCAATCTGCAGCCAGTTTAGGTCTGGGAGACAATGTGTGTGGAATCTTAGGCCAAAACATGTCTTAAATTAACCAACAAAGTGCTGAAATGCTGATTGAGAGCCAGCACACTGTGGCTCTCCAGGACTTGAGTTTTAAATAGCTGAGATCCCTTGTATTGGAGCATGGCCATTGCTCTTTCATAGCTACCTCTGCTCCACTTGTTAGCCTTTAGCCTGAGGCTTCAGCGACATATAAAACGCATAGCAGGTGAGTGACTCGTGTGAGGGGCTTATCTCCTGAGCAGGGATAATGACAGAGGCTTATCAGCTGAACTGTGCTTTTCTATGTGAGGAGGGACTCTGTGCTGCAGGACGAGGATCACTCCACTGCTGCAGTACAGTAGCGATGGTGGACTGGGTAGGTTTAATGAACCCTACAGTGGGTGTCAGCCCTACAATAAGCTGTCACTCAGCATCTTACTGAACCAATAAAATTGTTTGGTTCTCCACAGCAACACAAAATGATTGGTTTAAATCAGTGAGGGGCCATATTGGTAGCCCCACTCATGTTTGGTTTCATGAAACCTCTTACCCTGTGACCAACCATTCTGGTAAGTATGCCTACTGTGGTGATCAATAAATCATGGGTCAGTTATTAATGGACCCAGAACCTTGAATATGTAAGAAGGGAAGAGTACGACATCTACATCATGGCAGTAGCTGAGACGTCACTAGCTGTATGCTTGGTCAGTCTTCGGTATTCTCTTAAGTTATTACCTGTTGTTCAAAACAATAAGAAATACTCACAATGCAGGACCCCTGCACAGTTCACAAGTGGTGTTTTTGTTCCACCAACGTAATAACAAGTAAAACCATGCATTGATGCACCACTTCACAGACTTTTAGTACAGATGCTTGTATAAAATAGTGTGATATGATGTTGTGTGTGTGGGGGTGTGTGTGTGTGAGTGTGTGTCTGTGCCTGATATGTTTTAATCTGATATCATATCAAACATTAAGTTCATATATGCAGTTGTTGCATCTAGTCCTGGCATATCATCAGAGATTGGGTGTATGTTCTGATATGATGCAAAGGATGCTCTTTATGAAAAGGTTTAAGGATGTTCATATTCAATTAGGAATTTATGCATCTTTTTTAAACTTACCTTACTGCAGGAGAGAATGAAGTACAAACCACCGCATCGGCGAGAATGGCTCATCAGTACACAGCGTCATCGAGGAGGTGTTGCGTAAGTGCACTGAAGAGGGCGCTGACTGCCACGATTTTTTCCAGGAAGGAAACACGCGCTCTTAACGTCTGCGGCCGTTGCGCGCGCCTGTCCACCTTTATTCTTACATTCAAGCATGTATCTCAATATTCTTTCGGTCACTTTATTATTCTAAGACCTCTATTTGAAAACCACGAATGAAACAGACTCCGAAAGACACGAACAATATTTTAAATATTTTGATTTATGTCAAAAGATCTGAAATATTATATGTACTTCCCCAGTCTTTTGAAGGTCCATGTAAGAAATGAGAGGTTACAGCAAATTTCCGAACTTCAATCTCGACTAATTTTTTTTTCACCACGAGTATAACAATAATAATAATAATAATAATAATAATAATAATACATCGAGAAATTGTTGATATAAAACGCTGAATAGTTTAAGTGTGTCCGTTTAACAGGTGATGTAAAGCCAATGGTCGAAAACAACACATGCGTATTCTTGGCCTGTAGGAATTACTAAAACATTACAGTGGGAACGCATGGTCATATAGCTAAAATAACATTTACACATACTGTATTGGCGACCATCTTTCAGTTATATTGAACTAAGTTGTATATGTGCGAGATTATTCAAATCAGCTAGACCACACTCACGCCCTCCTGTAATGAACTACTGCAATGCAAGTTTTTAGAAATACCCCGCCTCCGTTCTTTTGGTTGGCTTGGGGCTGGTCTCCTCCAAGTACCAGAAAGCAGCTTTGTGAGTGGCTCGTGTAACCGTCAATCACAAGCCCATCTCGGGCTTTCCTTGAGCTGTGAAACAGATCAGTTGCCGTAGAGTGATTTGACAGAGAGAGAGACGCGAGGCTGGAATCATCAGTGTGCGGCGTCGGTTGTACCCCAAAAAGCATCTAATGCTTCTCTTATATCTGGAGATTTTGTAGGAAAAGAAAGGTTTTGAAATTTGCATGCCAGGAACGGAGGATCCCGTCGCCGGTCAACGGCTGGTTTTGATTTTTTGCTCCTTGTTTATCCCTCATGATAACACTAATTGATAGAAGGCATGTGGAATTGTAATAGGATTACGAATTGCTTTTCAATAGTGTGGCTGCTGCTGACGTCATGGACAAAGGTAAAAGGACAGCTGTTTTCAAATATTATTTAAAATCTATTAGATGAATCTCCAAGTAATCGAGTCAAAAGTTTGAGGACATGCAATAATCGGATCAGCTGTTTAGCGAAAGAAACGTTTTTGTTTGTGTATTTAATTGAATTACGCAGCCGTTTTTCATTTAGAGCATGCGATATTGCATTTCCGTCTGTCAACGTGAAAGGTAACTTCGTTTAAATCGGATTTATAATGTTTTGCCATACACTTAATTCACGTGTTGTTTCTCTGTTGAATATATTTGATACGATGTATTATAAATACAGACGTTTACTGATCTTTCCAAGTTGTGGACCTACCGTTTCCAAATCGTGTAGTGCATGTATTGGCAATCTAAGAGGTGCTAATTTACTCGAAATGAAACCCCGTAAGGTGGAATATGCAGCGCAGTAAAGGCGTGTTATGAAGGGGCAAAGCCCCAGCGCCACTTCTTCAAGCGGGAATAACCAGGCAGATGTTTGACTTTGATATTTGATATGTTATGTTGCTGTGTACTATGTATTGCTCCTGGAAGCACGTTGTTTAGTTTGGATAATTTTCCATTTTAATGTTATTTTTAGATGTCCCAGTCCTCCGGCTATTTCGAGCTGCAGCTGATTAGCGTACAGAATGTAAACGGTGAGTTGTCGGACGGGGAGTGCTGCGACGGCAGAAGAAACGCACAGGATCTCCGCTGTAGCCGGGACGAGTGCGACACTTACTTTGAAGTCTGTCTGAAGGAGTACCAGTCGGAGGTCACAATTACCGGACAGTGTACCTACGGAATGGGATCTACTGACGTTCTTGGTGGAAATATTTTCTCTTTTAAGAATACCAAAAACACTTCAAACAAATTAAACGATGCTGGCAAGATTACAATTCCCTTCCAGTTTGCTTGGCCGGTAAGTTCAGTCGTTTGGTTCCCTTTGGTGCTCACACACGCACACACACATATATATATATATAGTCATGGGATAAACTGAGTTAAAGCGGTGTCATAAACAAGAACCGCGACTGTCGATTCACCTTGTACAATATGTTGCCTTTGAATTGGCTTTGAATGCATGTGGACATCCTGTTACAGTTACTACGTTTCAAGTTGCATCATTATGTTTTCTCTGTTGTCTGCGAGATTATTTGATATTAATTGTTGCCTGGTTTGTGTCAAGAAGCGGAGGTATTAGTCTTCTGTTTTAGAGGGATTTTGATTCGGCCACGTATGCATGCTCCATATAAAAGCAATAATTAGCATGCTGCGTAGAGTCGAGGATGTCAGAAGAAAACTGTCAATGTAAATCCCATCACTAAATGGCTCAATACAAGAAACTAAAACCCATTCCAACCGTACGTAAAAATATCATTCCACCCTCACCCACCATTGTATTATTTATTTTCCAATTATTTGTTCTTTATTTTCATCCAACATCGCATTCAAATCTTTTTTACCGGCTACGCATGTCCGAAAGGGGTAAGTCGACCTTTCGGTTTCGTAAATATCTGCTGACTTGCCAGCGTCAAGTGGTGCAGTGCAAATGAGGTGACTATCGTCCCGGAGGAAAATTCGTGCCGCTTTCTGGTCCTACTGCATGTGCCAAGCAGCCCAGCAGGCAGGATGGCGCGTGAAGTGCGCGCGACTTGCCTTGCTTAGCCTTATCCGAATTACCTAGGGTCTGGAATAATTTAGCTATACTTAATAATGAGGGATAGACTACCACATCTTAACCTATTAACCTTTTTTAAAGGTTTATTCATTTAGCATTTGTGGAAGTTGCATATCACGATGCACATTTTCTTACAATATCATTTACTTAACCATTATTTTCGAGCGATTATCCCGTTTAAACAAACCCTCAATCACTGCAACAATACTCCTTAGAGAAGAAATAAATGAAACTGACGATGATTTACTTTATACAGCATTTAACTAGACCGGACTTGCTCGTAGAGAGAAAATGCTATTTCACTCTAAAATCCAGGAGACTAAAATTCAGAGGTTAATGCCCTTCTCGCTGACATTGCTGCCAAGAGCTCGTGTCAGGTAGGAGATAAGCAGCAAAGGCGTAGACCTAGGTGCTGCAGGAGAGCACCACTAGAGATATACTGTAGCTGGTATTCACTTTCAATCCTGGAGAGGTGCCCAGCAAAGCGTTGAGCGCTTGCATGGAGTCTGTCATTCGAGCGTCTGTCGACAGTGAGTGGAACTACTCTGTTATTGGTAACCAAATCCTTCCCGGGCTCCTGGGGGTTTGCCATTGCTCAGCAATCCGCAAATATAAAACTAGTAAATATCAAAAATTCACATTTTGGTTTGTTCACGTGAAATTGCAACACCTAAACGTCTGTTGTCTTGCCACAGCACAGAGGCTTGGAGGTGAATGACCTTAGTATTAAAAAGTAAATCATTTTTACCGTTGTGATCCAAATCATCGCATAAACATTTATGCTGCATGCAGTCAAATTTTTATTGACTGAGTTTTTTTTTTTTTGATGAACTATCTTTGCCATTTCTCCTCTCGGCTGTTCCTTGGAAGCTAATGAAATTGCTGGTGGAATGTTTCCTGCCTCTTTGACATCCGTCCACTGTGTGCTCAGTGTAACTCCATCTGCAGTGTATTGTAAAGAGATATCTATCACCTCCAACAGATCGGAGAGCCACCACCTGTCAGACGAGCTTAATTTATTTTCTGTTTTTACGTGTGCGAGCTGTTCCTTAAGATGCCTCACACCCTCCAAGTGTGCTACTTTTTGTCCATGTCCAGGCAACCAAGTCACCTGTATTTGTAGGTTTGAATTCTCTGATGCTGCATGTGTATCATGTATGAGAAAATTGCATCAGTGGATGTAGTAGTGAATTTCTTAAAGCATTGTACTTCAGTGTCTGGCATCTTGTGATTTTAGATAACTGATAAGATTTGTTCATCCAGTGAAACACTGCTGTCTCTTCTTTCTGCAGATGTGGTGAAGTAGTGTTAAATAGTGTGCAAGTTCAATGAATTGGGGCTGCTGGGTTTGTCATAATGTTAAGACTGTGTTTGAGAGTGCTTAACAGTCTGGTTACATATCTGGGCCAATTCAGTGGCAACTGTAGCCAATAGCCAAGCTCAGGGAGGGATTTCTGCATCACAGTGCTCACCAGCGACCCCTATTGGCCAGTGGGGCACTCACAATCTGAATGCACAACTGGTGCATAAGGTGTCCTCTGCTGCCTGTGTAACCTCAGGTTATGGGGTGCTGAGAGAAGTGGTGCCAAATGGGGAGAGAAAAGAGAAAAAAGTGTAGTGATTGGGTCATTTAATGTGAGGAAATTGTCATGTTAAGGGACTTGTTGATCTAATGCCGCTTCACAGAAAGAGCTCTGGTTTTTGTCTTTGGCCACAATTAGGTTTTAAAATAATTTGACTGAGGCTAATTTTCACATAGTGCTCTATTCTTGGGGACAATGGACTGCATGAGGATAAAAGTGTGTAGCAGTGTGCCATGTATAAATGAATGGATGGTGAAAGCCTGTTGAAAATGGCTTCATTTGGGGTTTTACAGAATGAAATGTACATCCTTGAGTCATTATTCTACAGGATGTGAACTAATCAGTTTTCAGTTTTTCTGTTTGCTTTCAGAAAACCTGCTTATTTCCCATTTTTACTTTTTCTCAGAATTTCCATTGTTTTTTCCCCCAAGTACTGCATGAGTGATTCATCTCCACTTCACTAATTTGGACATCCCGATTTTATTGTTGGAATTTCCTTTTACTGAATAATTCTCCTGAAAATTGTAGATTTTCATTCTCCCCCGAAACTGTGTGGAGCTGTTGCATTTTGTATTGCTCTAGGGACCTGCAGCTGTTGTGTCAGTGGACTGTGCTACACACGCAGCAGGCACAGGTGGAGCACAGGTGTGGCTGTGCTGCGATGAAGTGAAGAGTTCACTGCCTGACAGTAACAACCCGCCCCCCCACCCGTCCCAGGCAGTACCATTTTAGATAACCAGGCCACGACATGCATCAGCTGAACTGTTTTTAAACCTATTCGAATTCATCACCAGATCACCACAGTTTAAATGGTCAATAATTAGTTTTGCCTGTAACAAACAAGCAAATATAGCCCTTTACCGAATGCTTTTGACGTAGTCCTCTGGTAATGTATGTCTGACAGAGGACTTTCAGTACAGGATGGGAGGCTAATGGGGAGCATCTGCTTTGGATTGTACCAGCAAATGGAGGAACTATGTCAGTCATCCTCTTGCTCTGCATTTTCAATAGTCCTCCAGTTCCTTTGTGTGGTGCTTCAGTAAACCAGCAGTGTTCTTGCTTCACCTTAACACTGGTTGCTTACAGTTTGGTGCTGAGACATTTTTTGACCATCCCACAGTTCCACCATTTTGATTATGTTTGCTTGGGAAATCTAGTTAGTTTTCCTCAAGCCAGTGTGCTAAACTGAACTAGCAGTTTGTTATATTCTGAAGTGTTCATATCTGAGCTGGGAATGTTGTAGCTGATATGAGGCAGCGTTGCCCCCTTCCTTCCTCTGTGCCACCCAGAGGGTAAACCACTCCCATCTGAAACAGTCGACAAGGGCCTCCGTGTCCTCAGTGAAAAGGACTCTTCTGTTAATGGCAGAAATGACAGTTGGAAAGTCCCATTTTGAGGAAAGGGCCACCACATTCCACATTCCAAGGTTGAATGACGACTTTAGTCTTACTTGATTGGATGGCTGGCTGGGCGTTGCTAGGTGACTGTTTAACAGTCCATTCCTACACAATTATCCTGCACCCTCAAGGCCTCCTGCTATCCCCTTCCAGCCCACCCCAATACTCTCCAGCTCACTGGCTCATCACATACCTCCCATGCCAGTGACTGAGCTTGTTATATTCATTTTTTATATTGTCCCTATTCAAAATTAACTACCATGTGTTAGTTTTACATTTTACATGAGTTTTTACATAGTAATTAAGTTTAATATCCAAAGATGACCACAGGAGCAGTGAAGTAACAGCACTGATACCTGGAATAAAGTTCATAGCAATATGAGCTAACAATGATAACCATCTGTTGAGGTCCTCATCAGTATCGGAGAAAACAAAACCTTGCATTTGCAGTCAGTTAAGTGCTTTACACTGCCCCTACTATTACCGTGAAGCTAATCAGTTTTTCCTCTTCTTGATTTCCTGGTTTGGTATGGTTTAGGTATTTATTCAGTAGCCATAAAAAACTAACAGATCTGCCCAAAACCTGCTGTGAAGAGACAGTTCTACAATCACAGCAGTCATGAAAAGTCATTTCAGCCAGAGAGAGGCTGGGACCTTACAGTGCCCTAAATGGGATTTGGGCCCAGTCGAGACCTCTGTGCTTTGTCAGTTGCTAACTACTTTACTGCATGATGGTGTTCTTTTCCTTGTTGGTTTTGATGAGAACTTTCTGTTCTCATCAAAGACCATTTTGTCCTCTCTGTTCACCTTCTGCCCTGTTAAGGGATTTTTTTCATGAATATATCATGATTTTTTTTCCAGTGGATATATTCAGCTGCCTGTTGGAGACCTTTTGTCTTCTGAATACAGACTTACAAATGTGCAATGGGTACTGTAATGTGACATTTATGATTTCTCCGTTGTATTGGCTCACTGTGTGTGCCCTCCGTTGGCGGGCAGGAAGTCAGAGTTCGGAGGGACATCCTGAGCCAGTCACTCGCGCCTCTGTCCTTAACAAAAAGGCCTCTGTTTCCAAGTGCAATAAACATTTTTCTTTTTTCATAACCGAGGGCAAGGAACGGACGGAGTGATGCTTCAAGGTCCTTTCTTGGTATGCATTAGTCATCAGAGCAGGAGCAAGCTCTTAGCCAGCCAATTAGAAAATGACGTCCTGAACGGTGACTCTAGAAAAGGCATTTTGTTCATCCGTTTACACACAATTCATTTTTCCCCCACTGGATGTATTTTAGAACATTCCCCTCTTGTAACTTCTGACACAGGAAATCCAGGAGAGGGTGTAAGATTTTGGTTTTTTACAGTCGTTTTTCAGCTGTTCCCTTCCCCCAGTGACCTCAGACAAAGAAATTTAGAGAGGTTTCCAGCAGGGAAGTAGAACAGCTTTTTGGCCAGAAACTGAGAATTTCCTCAGAAATCGCTATATAGGAAATGCTTCTCAAGGCCTGACCAGCGTGAACCACATTTCACGTTCTTGTCTAATATGCCTCAGGCGGGTACCTAGTGTATACACAGGCATCCACTCACACGTGTCCACAGACTGTCCATCTTGCCCTCCTTCACTGTTAGCCTCTCGCCAGAGTAATAAAGGGAGCCAAGCTTTGCTTTTGGCAAGTGTTCAGGAAAAACTGCCAAAAACTCAGGGATTTAACATCTTAAATTGTCTCAGTTAATTCAAGGTAGTGGTGTTCTTTCGTTATCTCCTCACCCTAGAAGGGCCTCTGTGCTTTGCATTTTGATTCATTCGGTGTGTGAGAATGGGGGGAGGGAGGAGGTGGTGTCAGGATTTTGACCGTGTAATGGTGTCTTGAATTCCCCCCCAACCCCCAATAGAAGGGCATCAAAGCCTTTCCCATGTGAATAAACACTAATGCTCTCAAACACAAGGGCAGGTGTCCTTTATCAAATTATACCGGTGAAGTTGCACTGCTGGTGCACTCAGGAGCGACACTCCCATTAAGCCTAATTGTGTTGGATGGTTACCATTAGCTCTTGCGTCTCCTTCATGAATTAGCCAGGCATCGTGGGGATGAGTTAGAGGGGAGGTGGTCAGTCAAGCTCCACCGGGGCATTCTAATAAGGCTAAAAGCAGAGCTGGTTCCCAGCACTGCGGCGAAGGGGGATAGTGTTGTCTCGGGCCTATTTTTCCTTAATTGGTGCCAGGAAGCCTCCGTTGGGGTTTTGTTTTCTCTGTCTCAGCTCAGGTGTCTCCTCTGTTTGAAAAAAAGGGTCCAAAATACCCTGGGGAAAAACCCCCGAATCGGCATGGTTGCTTTCTCATCACATTTAAAGCTGAGGAATTTCAATGTCCCCCCCACTCCCACCCAACCTGTAGCTGCTGACCTCCCATTGTCCCTCATCGTTACAGGCCGTAGTGTGGTGGCTATGTAACACACTAGTATTTGGAAGAATGGCTAAACTGTGATGTCACATCATGGATCTACGGGGCGGACAAAATACTTATTATGTGTTTCGCCTTCAGCCACTTTTTACCCTCAGAACAGATTGAGTCATGGAAATGGTGTCATATAAGTTTTTAAATGTTTTTAGTGAGACATTGGAGTGTTCAGTTCTTTCAGTTATTTGAGTGATAGAGATGGATCTATAGGTGCTTTCTGACCAAACAGTTTTGGGGACTTTTTTGAGAGGAACTACCCACTGGGGAGGGTCCCCGAGAACCACGAACATTCAAGGGCTTTTTTCTGTTTGCATTCGCACCACCAGAAATGCTGAAGTGATGTAAGCTGGTGGTCAGTATACCAATGTCATTTCTTCACAGTTAGTTTTTAAAAATGGCAGTGGCCAGTGCTTTATTGGCTCATGTGTTCAACCAATCACCGTGCACTTATGTCACTCAAGGTTCCTCTTGTGCTGGAAGAGTACTTGCCCAGAAGTTGGAGCTAAGAAAGTCCCTCAAAATGGCATTCTTAGAACTATGATCATTCCCAGTTCCTGCAGTGTGAACACAATAAAAAGGGGGTCTTTCTTCCAACAGTTCTTAGAGCTGTGAAAAAATTCCTCCAAAAGTTCAGTCCGAAAGCGACTTATACTGCATTCTGCCTCGTAGTTCATTCAGTAAGGTTTCAATGATGTTAAGATCACCTTGTCTTTGTCATGATATCATGTGTGCCAGATTCCCCCTTCAAAAAGAGATGTTAATCTCAATGGGAAATAAAAGATGAATAAAAAGCTAAAATAAGATCAGGTGACTGGGGAAGCCATAGAATGTGTTTGACTTCATCTTGGTGCCACTCTTGAACCTGTTCAGCACTGTGTTTGTTGCCTTGGAATACAGGACATCATAACTAAACTGGTTGCACCATAACCTGGTTGTCACATAAACTGGCCTCATATTCTTCTATCGTAATTCTGTCATACAGAGTAATAATCAGGCACAGTGAGGCTGGTTTTTAGCAACTATCATGTTAAGGTCCATCTTTCCCTGCTGGTGAGCTTCAAGTTGTGACCACCATTCTGTCACGGATGCACTTGCTATTCAAGCACAAACTATCTGACGTCTTTCTCTCATGTTGCTGTAGAAAATGCATGTTAAACAGCTGATTTTGAAATTTCTTTTAATGCAAAAGAATTTTGGGAATTAGCCCTGAAATTAATACAATGCACTTTTTAATTTTCATTTAATTATGTAGCTTCCTTCTTGCAATCCTCATATGCTCCTTTTAATTTTGCTGTAATTTCCGTGGCAGATATTTATCCCTTTGAAATTAACGGGCTGTGTGAGGGGGAGTGACGCTTTCATGCATTCTTATTCATGAATCACAGTTCTAACTGGCTGAACAGAATGGTGATCGCCCAGCCTCCTCTGTCGTAAATGGCACAAACGTCTATGCGGGCTGACTAGTTCATGTCAAGGTGGAGAGGCATAAAAACTGAGGGAATGATAACACAACTTGACCCAAGTGCTTGTAAAACTGCCTGGAATTATATGAATATAATAACCCTTTCAAAACAATGCTGACTTAAACTTTATCTGTGTTTATTTGATGTCATCATATACAAATGGCATACAAAATATGGTGATAATACATAATAAAAGCATAAAAAATATGGTCTTAATAAATGTGGGAGCAGATCTCTGTGGTAGTGAGCAAGTGATGGTTTTTGCTGAGCAGATGGTAGTATCCACAGTGGGCCACAGCTGCATGTTTACTGGAGCAAATCAGGCTAAATGTCTCGCTCTAGGGCTGTGTCTAGGAACTGAATCCCCAACATATACAGAGTCTGTACTGTACAATTCCTGTTTTATGGCATGTGTTCATCTCTTAATGTATATTTACTGGCAGCTCTTCCACCTAATAAGAACAAGAAAAGAAGTGCTTGTGTATGTGTGCATGTGCAGGACATGGGTGCTTGTGTGTGTGGGGGGGGAGGGTCATTGTGTGTCCCTTGGTGTGTGTTTCACCCTTAGACACTGCTCATTTACTGATTTAGTGAGGGTTTTTTTGTGTGCTCTGGTTTATGGCTAAGCTGGTGATGTGTTGTGTTTTATTGCAGCATGCTGAAGGCTCGGTGTGTGTACAGATGGCGCGGTTTGCGTGGTGGGGAAGTGTTTGTTGTTTATTCACACACGGTCTGCTCGATCGGTTTACAGCTCCTCTGCAGAGGAAGCTGTATCCTCCACTCATATCCCCAGTGTGCTTTCCTAGCTTACTGTTACAGTGCGTTCTGGTTAAATCTGAAATTTGCTTTGTGTGTCATCAACAGAATCCATATGCAAACAGCAATGCATTATTCAATGCTGGTCAATGTCAGGATAGAGCTTGGCAATTGCAATAACTAATTAATAAGTTATTATTATTGTGGTATTCTTAAAGATCATTACTAGTCTCTTTGTACATTAATACACTGTGTTTTACTCTAAAAATCATTAGGCATTAGCTGTGTGTATACTAACATAGTTACTGCTGTATTTGCAACTTCCTTTACTGTCACTTGCTACTCTCTACTTACGTTGTGCATTACAACAGTAAAGATAGTAAAGATAATAAAAATGGCAGTAGTAACAGTGATGCATTGTGTTTGTGTAGCTAATGTGGCTGATGTGGTTCAGAGAGGTCAAACAATGGTGCAAGAGTGCGTAATCCAAACATTTTAGAGAGGGCGTAAGGGTGTCTGTCTCCATGGATATAAATGCCTCTTGGCATTGGTTGATGGCTGGGGAGCACTGAATTGAGTTTTTGCTGTGGGGAAGATGGATGTGAGTGACCTGTCTGCTCCCTACAGAGCCCAAGACAGGGACCTTTGGCGCCCGCTGGTGCGGACGGGTCCTGAGCTCCTAGCCCCCTTGCTGTGAGTTGATTGATCACAGGGAGAACAGGGAAAGGTTGCTGCAGCTGGAGATTACATGGGATGTGGCTTTGAGTTCTGTTCTTGACCAGGGAGCAAATCTAAACAACACAAATGTGTACACACACACACACACGCTGTCACACACATATACACACTCACACACAGACACACACACGCTGTCACACACATATACATACTCACACACAGACACACACACACGCTGTCACACACATATACACACTCACACACAGACACACCCACACGCTGTCACACGCATACTCACGCACACTCACAGTGAAATGCACTGGTACACGGCTGCATGCATAAATGCGCACACACATATATAGAAATACAGTGTGTGGAGACACACGGATGCATATACAGACATGTATAGACACACATACATATATGTGCACTCATATCATCCTGTTATAATGTGCACGTCTAACCAGATGGTACGTGTAACGCCAATAGCAATGGATGTTCTTCTGATTATGTGATGAGTTAACAAACTCCACCATTGCCCCAAGGTGCCAAATACTCAGGCCTGCTTATTTAATAATTCTGCTGAATGTTATTTCATCATGACGAATTGCCATTTTAATTTGGACCTAGTTCATATTTAGACTGTATTGATATTTAAAACCTTATAAGGTCGGAGGGAAAACAATTGAACTGGGTAGCAGCAGGATAATGTTTTTTTTCCCAGTTTAATGAACTATCTTCACTGCTGTGCACGTGTTTTCTTTAAGTAGAGAAGTGGGAGGGGCTTTGTCTCATCAAAACAGTGAAAAACAATCCTTGGTCTCCTGTGATTGGCCTAGCAGTGTCAGAGTCAAGTCCCACTCACAGGGCCCACTCTCACCCGCTGCGACTCTCATCTGAGGACGTCCTGACCCCTAACCACCCCCCCACCCCCCACCTCCACTTGCCGTAAGTCTGAAAGCCGGGATTGACGTGACGTTTAAGATTAATGAAGATTACGCTCTGCGATTTACTCCCCACGCGATGAATGGGGAAACCAGAGCAGTTAGTCAGAGGGCAATAAATCACGGGCTGTCATTTGAATTTATGGGAGGGGGGCAACTGGAGATGGGAGGGGGTGTTCTTGTGCCTTTCTCTGGGAAAAGCCAGTGCATGGTGGCAATTGCTTCCCTTTCGATTGGGATGAATGTAGAGTCATTTTAACCCTGTCTCTGTTGGTCTCAACAGCCCAGAGGGTCTATTTGGTGATTCTTCTGTCTCTCTCTCTCTTTTTTCCCCTTCAGACTTAGATAGGAGATAGGGAAGTAGGAACTGAAACAGTAGGCTTGCCCAATGGGTCAGGGGTCATCTTGTATCTGAATAGTTCTCCCACACCATTTTTCCTCCTCTCTTAACTCACGTTAGAACAGGAACTTGTCTCCCGTCTTGCTGATAATGAATGCCTCCAGAACCTCTGTCCTTTTCTTCTTCCAGCCGTTAGATTTCAATTTTTACATGCTGTATTGGCACAACATGACAGACTTAGGATGCACAATGGCAAAGGTTCAATAGTTCATTGTTTAACAGTACAAGTATTTTTTCTGTTATTTTATAGTCATTCCTCCTATCATTTGTAAATTTGTATGTTTTACAATGAACATTTAGCTGTATTGATACATATGTGTTGGTTGTGTCAAGCGAGAGATTTGGATTTTGGAGCCTGTGCGACCCCGCTCTAAGAGGGCTGTGCTGTTTATCAGATGTGACGAGGAGGTGTGTTGATAAGGTCGTGACCCCACACCCACTCTCTGCTCACTCCATGCAGGGGTAGAGTCAGAGGTGGCGTGGTTGGTGGGGGGGTGGGGTGGGGTGTGACAGGAACGGCACCTCCTCCCCCCCTCCGTCACTTTGCCAGGAAGGAGCCGTGTCATTTAACACTCTGCTTGGATCACCAGGTCGTGCAGGAGACTCTGGGGCTATGCCAGACTACACTGAGGGAGGGAGGGAGAGAGGGGGAGATTTTCTGTTCTTTCAGAAAGGTTACCTAACATTGTGACTAATTATAGTTGAGATGTCAGGGCATTTCTTTTCACAAATCAAACCTGCGATGGCACAAAACATGGTATCTCTGAGATGTGAATTTTGAAGCATTTGCATTTTTACTCAGTAGCTCAGTGAGTGCCGTTTGATGTGTTACTCAAAGAGACATCACGGTGGTGATACCCTTCAAAGGTCTTTGTTGCTTACGTGTTCCTGAGCGATCTCCTCTTCAGAGCAGAGCTACTGCAAAAGCCTTTCTTCACCTACTTTACACCATCCAAGGGCCGAGCCCAGCAGTCCAGTAAATATCGTAAAATCTGGGTGGAGGGGCCAGCACCTTCAAGATAGAAATCACCACTGCGCTCATGTCTTACCCCCACCCACCACCACTGAGAGCCATGTCAATAACGTGACGTAATATCAAAAACATCAATAACAATGAATGTATAAAACAATGAAGTAGAGTCATGCAAAGTACTGATATTTATGGTGCATTGTAATTCCAAAACATGTTGAGATGTATGATCTCATAATGTTGGCCAGTGATATAACAATTGCAGGCTGCTGTAATGTAAACTGTGGTACTTCCACAAATAGTAATTTGCTAAAGTTAGCGGGATGAGAAAAAGCCATCCGCTCGTTATTTCCTTTGGTGCTCCTGGGACGTGCACAAGTAGCCTATGGCAATGCACCTCCAGTCACTCAACATTCAGGAGCTCACGGATTCCTGGTCCTGGCCCTCTTTCTACAGCACCCTTCAACATTATCGCTATTTTGAATACTGTCAGGTCTTTTCACACCTGTTGTAGTACAGACACCTGGTTTGGGGAAAAACCTGGTGGTGTTGAGTTTTTCCCAAAGAAAATGACTGTTTTCCTACAGGAGACATGATATAATGAAAAATTGCTAGAGGCAACGTAGTACAAATTCATATTTTGACTGTGGTATATTACATTTCTGGTGTCTTTGGTATTAAAATAAATGGTGTTATGAGGTAATTTCTGTAACAGCAGAAGGTGAGCCAAAGTAATTTCAAACAGTCAGTAATTTAGTTAAAAAGTGTGATGAGTGAGAATTTTTGTTTTGTTTCAGGTGGTCATGTCTTGACAGTAGTGTTTTTGAAAAGTGAACAGATAATATGGATTTGCCCTCTTTATGTAATGAGTATTCATCACTTATTAAAATCTAATGGTGTATTTCATGCATCTGTGACTCTTGCTGTATTGCTTTATAATTAACCGATGCTAATGATGAAATTTTGACCACTCGTTATGTTTAATATGTTGTTTTTATTAAGGTCAGTCAAGTGCATTTTTTTTTTTTAAATGAGTCTTTCCAAAGCTTTGCAGAGGGACTGCAGTAATGGTAAGAATCATGGAACTTGCTGTGGTGCCGTATTGCAGGTAAAATATTGTATTGAGGCAAGGCTAGAATAACGTCAGTCCTGTTCTGCCCACCAGCTCTAAAAATAAAGCCTCAAAATATGATTTCACATGAGTGCCTAGACATGAGTGAAGCAGGCTCTCAGCCCTTAACCAGACATACTGTGTCTGCTCAGCAGGGTGTTTTTAACTCCCTCTGTCTTCAGGGACACAAAGGCTTGCAGAGTATCAGCCCTGATTAGAGGTCCCAGGGGCCATTAGTGACCGTGGTCACTGTGGTCCCTTTCATCACAACACAACCCTGCAATCCCTTTCCCACGCCCACACCCACACACGCCCACCCACTCCCAACAGCCCCCCACCCACTCCCACCTCCTGCCGTGGGAACTGAGTCCTTAAAATGCCTCCCCAAAGAACTCAACCCCCATGCACCACCCCCCACCCCGTATTTATATACAGTTGTCTCAGACAGGAAGTGACATCACCAATTCCAGAAAGGGACTTCCCGGTCATGGACCCCCCGATATCACAGATATTAGATTATCCAGAAACTCAGCTTTGTGTTCCTAACACAGAAAGTTCCTGGTGTGATATCACTTCTGTACTAGCATAAAAAAATGTAGGTTTAATGCAATCTCTCAGAATTGATTAAAGGGCATGACTGAGTTCAGTAAAGTTTAATCGGGTATTCTCAAGCATCATAAACCCATATTGTGAACTGGAACCTCCAGTGAAATGGAGAATGGAAGGAATGAATGAGCTCAATATCTATTTAATGTAATATCTGTGCCCGTATCTCTTTGCTTATAGCAGACAGGAAGTGACATCATCAAGGCCAAGGCTGGCAATGATTGCAGCGCAATGGCAGTTACTCGCAGTGGCAGCAAAGACTTATCATCCGCTTTCCCATATTATTAGAGTTCAAGTGGAGCTAATGCCCTGCAGAAAGGAAATGACATCATAAAGGCTCTGTCCTGTCCTGTCACCAAGCTGCTTGTGTGGGGTAGAGGAGCGGCAGGGGTCTGTGAAAGGGTTATCTGTGCTGTAGTGAATGTATTGTACAAGTATTTTGGCAAATTTGTCTGGGGCTCAATGCCCTGTCTGTGGTAACTGAGGACTCCTGGACGGACTGGGGTTTGGGAGGTGGGGGTGGTGGGGGGTGGTGGGGGTTGGTGGAGGATATTGGGTCATGCAGATTTGAGATCTCTGCTGGCCCTTGCATGTTGGGTGTTACAGCTTCTATTGTCTGGTTCCCAGCTGGGGTTTATAAATACACATCAATATCAGCTCTTCTGGCAAGAGAGTGCGAGAAAAGGAGGTAACATCTCTGAAAACAACAAACGTGGCAACCCTCATTCAGCACCGCAGGAACACATGTGCCTCCCTATGGGATATGTAGTTTATTTTGAAGTGGGGGTTTGGGAGTTTTGGCTAGATTCTGCTGCAGTATTCTTCCAGGAAGAGTCTGAAGGTGGCTGTTGACCCTCCAGTCTTGTCCTCTCCTGGCTTGTCTTGTCAACCCCGCCTGTCCCCAGCCATTTGGGCAGCTGTCCGTTAATCCCGCTAATCAGCCAGAGAGCATGAGGTCAGGACCCCCCCCCGCCCCACCCCCACTGTCACACCGCATGTCAGAGGATGATCCGAGTCCGTATCCCATAATAATCCCTTTTAAAGAAGCATCTGCTGTGGCCAAGCCAGACCAATCCCTCTCAACACCCCCTCAACTACCGCCACCGCTACCCGGACAAACCCCCGCTCGCCCCCTCCCTCCCCTCCTCCTGGTCAGACTGGTCAAACCAGACAGTCATAATACTGTTCTTTAATCCCTAGTCATTTCATTCTACTCCGCTCAATGAACTTTTCCCAGTCTGCTTCCTTGTCTCTATAGATTGTGTTTTTACCTTAATATGTAACTACCCTCCCCTCTCAACCCACACCAGCAGGCCTGACTATCACCCTAACTGTGGTCTCTTTGCTCCCTCTCCTATGTCCACATTTGTCTGCCCCAATCGATCCCATTTCCGTAGTGTATATATGTGTAGAATATCACTCTCATACGGCTGACCTTGGTCCGAGTGAGCGCAAAAACATTTGAAACCATTGGAAGAAAAATGCACCTTACCTCCCCCACAAACCCCTGCATCACCTCCAACCAGCAACTCTGCCCCCCCCATTTTGTAGGTCAGCGGTTCAGATGGGTCGCCTTACAAAAAGACCTTATTAAAATCCCACTCTCGCGCGCCATACCTCGCTACTCGTCCGCAGCGGCCGTATCGCATGACCGAGCGATCGCGGTCACCCTGCTGAGTTAAGGTTTTGCCTGGCGTGCTGTACGCACTGATGAGTTCAGGCCGACCAAAATCACGTTACTTCAGTTATGATAATTTAGTCATTTTTGCATTTCTTTAAATGTTCACGGCTTGTAACCCTCGATCATAAGCCTGGTCGCAAGAAGTACACTTAAGTTCAGAGTGCAAATCCCACATACTTTTGGGACTTAACCTATATTTTATAGCCAATCACATCAAGTCCGTGCAGGCAGGATTAAGAGGAAAGCAATGACTCAGTTCTGCAATTCAAAGATAAACAATGAGACAGAGGAAGTTGGGAGAACAGACACTTGTCAAATATGTCATGCTTACAGGCTTTATTTTTTCATGAATTTTTTTTTTTTTTCATTTATACATCAGATTATTTTATTGAAGTAATTTAGGTCAAGCACCTTACTCAAGGGTACAAAGGCAGCAGTGCCTCACCTAGGAGTCGAGCCAGCAGCTTCTAAGTTACAAGCTCAGGTCTTTGGCTATTCTATTACGCTGTTGCTTGCTTCACTGGCGCACTAAATTACGGTGATGACATGGTGAAGCACACTCTGAGGGCTTCCCCTTGTGACTGCTTGTGTGGAGTGTGGACAACCCCCAGATCCACCTCCCCCAGGGACTGTTCTGCATTTCTGACAGACAGGTTTGCCCCGTAGGGGAGAGCAGCATTGTAACTGATATGAGCTCGACCACCCCCCCCACAAAACCCCCCTCCCAACCTGCATCCTGAGCTCAGGACTGTCCCCAGTCCTGTTTTCCCGTGTCACCTGAACAGCAGAAAGCAGATCTCACAGTTGCCATGTTAATATGTCACACACTGAGAAACACTTACTTTTATGTCATATAAAGTAGTGAGGGAGTATGGAGGGGATACATTGCCACCACCAAGTCACCTGGACTGAAGACATTAATTTCATTTATGCAGTCCATCTTTGTGAGTCTTCCATCTAAGATATGGAACAGTGGATTCTTTTACAAAACACTTGAAACCGTTTCTTTTTGACTCTACTTTTATGTAACTTGTGTGTGTAGCACACTGGAGTTTACCTTGCTTTTTTAAATTGAGATATACTGATCTGCTCCATGGGTCACCTTGGTGTGATGGTTGTTATATACAAATAATGTCAATTGGTATAGATTTCATTGCGTGTCAAAACGATCTACTTTTTTTGTTAAACTACAATGCGACTTTCATGTAAGCAACATCTCACCTGCATCTCTCTGTCTCTCTTCCCCTTGCAGCAGGCGTACACGCTCATCCTGGTGGCCTGGGACTGGGACAACCGCACACGCAGCGGTAAGTGCTCCTCTTGCTGTCACACCCGCTGTAAAGGGAAAGTGGGTGGGGCCGGTTTTGGGTGCTAGTTTTTGGGAGATTTAGGAGTAGGGTATGCCCCTTCTGGTAGATTTTTTCCTTGGTCTTCACTACTGAAATTCACATGCAGGTCCAAACATCTGCAAGGCCAGAAGGAGAGCTTATGAGAAGGAAAGAATTTTGGGTGGTAAAGACAGATTGGGAGGTGCGTGCTCTTGACACTGTTCTCTGTAGTTTTGTGAATGCCCCCCCTTTATCGATGACTCATTTCACAGCGATTTGTGTTCCAAAAAAGCAGGGGAGCTGTCCTGACATTTCCCTCTCCCCAGGGCCTGCAGACCTGTGTTTCGCCCCCTGCGGCAGCACGGGTGTACCTCATGTACCTCCTTGCATGTGGGATGCAGCCTCAGTGTGTTCAGGCTGGTTAGACTGCTACTGGCAGCACCCACCTCGGCAGCCAAACCCCAAACCGCAGTGCCATTTCCCTGCCTACTCCGCTGTGATCAGCACTTTTTGTTAGTGGATGTTACCCCACCCAGATTGGGCATGTCCTTTAGCGGGGGCGTCGCAACCCTCCGTCCGGCCATCAGCGGGCCACGTGCCACTGCGCCAGGTCCCTGTCTGGAGATTTTACCCATGACCACTACGCTGCTTCCTCTCTACTGTGCGGTGACCCCACCCCCATGCTTTTCTCACCTGTACCTGAGAGGAGAATCATTGCTTTGATTTTTAAAACCCTGAATGTATTTGCCATTGCCTTTTGGAATGTGTGTTCTTTCACAGAACAAATTGTTGGTTTTCATTTTGTATGTTTTTTTAACACCAATCCCACTGCTGGGTGTAAGATAAATGGGAGTGAATGGAGGGGATCAGATGAGTTGAGCCATCACGGCCCAGACCCCCAGCTGTGCTGTTCCGCTCTCCGAACCCTACAAGGTGAAATGTATTTCAGAGCTGTGAGATTACAGCATCCTGTAAAAACCTCCCCATCCCTCTTCCTCTGCCTCACAGCAGGACGAAAGCTTCTAGATTTCTCTGGGACTAGGTGCCTTGCCTCGCTAGAAACTTTAGCAAAGACGCCTCCGCTGGGCTGCTGTCCTTCCACAAGTCCAGCCTGTGGGAGTGATGGCTGGGGTGGTAGACTTTTTTATGTAAGGCTAGAAGTGAAGAATGTTCACTTTAAATAGCTGCGAAGCAGGTGTCTTCCAATACAGTTACCAGCATATTTGTTTTGCAGCAACTGGACCGTAATCGAGTAGTACTGTGAAAAGAGAGACTGTGATAGTGATGGTCACTTATCCCCAATGTTGCTGTGAAGGTCTGAAAGTTTGGGGGGGGGTTGGGGGGGGTGAGGAATCTGTACTGTAGCTGCAGAGATTCATAGCTCCTCCTTGTCTGCAGTCTCTCCACTTAAGGCACGGATATCAAACACCAGTCAGATGCTTGCAGAGTCTGCTGGCCGTTTGTGGCTTTCACCGCTTTTAGTGCGGTCATGCCCTTGTTCCCAAAGCTTTAGCTGGCTGCTGATTGAAGAACAACCTTTTGCAGAAACCTCGGCCTTCAAAGGCCTGGAGTTTGAGATCCCTGTCTGAATGCCTGCAGCAGAACCCCAGAAAAAGAAACAAGAACAACATGCACACCGACATAGCAGCATAGCATTCAAAGTAGCTGCCAGGTTTTCATTTTTCCAGTGATCAGCACTTTGTGCATGCTGATCATTCGATTGGCTGGTATATTATTCTGGCAGTCACAGCTAAGAGGCCTTGTGGCCCAGTTAGCGAGGGGCAGATTGGGTCGCCTTTTTCCGGCTATAAAAAGGCATCAACTGTCTCACCTCGTTAAGCCATTAATTGCTGAGTGGTGATGGTTGTTGGTTCATTATGGTGCAGGCAGCTGTCAGCTACTGCATGGTGCTTTGTGACCCCCCAACCTGACTGAAATGGGGCAGTGTAAGGGGGCTTGTGGGACCTCCCCAGTTCTAAGGAAACAGCCTCCCGTGGTGTTCTGCTCACCAGGCAGGAAGCCCTCTGGACGGCCCCGTGTTTAGATACAAAACAGTTCGGCGGCGCGCGGCTCGCGGCATTGTTCTGTACCGGGAAGCGGCGCAGCTATTTCTGTTATCGTTTCTGAATTCCTCTGGCATTGTCAGGAGTGGGCGAGGAGCATGCATGAATATGTGTGTGTGTGTGTGTGTGTGTGTGTGTGTATATGTATATGTGTGTGTGTGTGTGTGTGTGTGTGTGTGTGTGTGTGTGTGTGTGTGTGTGTGTGTGTGTGTGTGAGTGAGTGAGCGCGTGTGCATGAGCATGAGAGAGCAAATGTAAGGGGTCAGTACACAGCAGGGTGTAAGAAATGGTAGGCCCGATGTTCACAGAGATTTTTCTCCATCTCTGCTCCCACTGTGAGAATAGATTGCTCAGAAAATTGGACAGGCTGTACTGCTTTTTAATGTGTTATGCTGAACGGGGCTGGGCTGTGGCTGGGGGAGAGGGGGGTTCTGATTTCATTTCAGCTGCGCAGCTCTGCCACCTTTGTAGATCGATCCTCAGAACACTGAGGTGTTGAAATGCCCCACCCCTCCACCTGGCTGCGACTGTACACACTTGCCTCTTTCATCGCTTCTGAATTTAACAGTGAGTTTATACCTGCTGTGAGCCCTTATGCCTCTAGTGGTAAACCATTGTAATTACAATCACTTAGTGATTGGGCGGAAATGGGTGCAGAAATGATGGTGTCACAAATGTATCAGAAGTACCCTTGTCTCTAGGAAGCCTCATTGTTGGGGGATAGCGTTTGGATAACGTTTATCTGCTTATTCTGATCTGTACCCCGAAAAAAGAGCTCTTATTTGTTCTTATGATTTTCATATCTTGCTAACACACTCTTAAGACTTTCTTTACACAAGAAAATGTTATAAGTTGATTAAGTTGGATCTACAACATAGCTGGTCAGATATGGTCTTGTGCTGATCTTTTGCTGTTCCTTTGTTCATAGACATACGTGATACGGTAGCCTATAAATGATGTTTTTCACCTTGAAAGCATTTCACATGGCCTATGAGGATTTGAGGTGTGCCACTATATCAGATATGATTTGAAAAAAAGACAGAAATGTAAGGCTACATTTCGGAGGTAGTTGTTGTTGTGTTCAAAAACTTTTCAATTAACCAGTATACCATGTTGCCCAACCCTATCTTCATCTGACATCTGATTTAAGTTGTAGGAACAGCTAGTTTACATTTTGCCAAAATATAATCTCAATATTCCTTGTAAACAGTCTACTAAAACCGCCTTAAAATCAATACCTAGAGATCAATGCTTAAAATCTTAAAATCAATGCTGCAGAAAAGCAGTGGCAGTCCGTAGGGAGTGTGAGATGGGGGTCTTTTCATTCGTATGTTTGCAGGGGCTTCTCCTACTGTGTGTATGAGGGTCAGGGACGGGAGGAGGAAGGCAGTGGGAATGAGGTGTTATTGTTGACGGGGAGCTTGTTTCCAGTTCACGACCCTCCTCCCCCTCCCCTGCGCTGACTTTAGGCGTCGCTGCTTTTTGTTTTGCCCTTGAGAAAAGAGAAGGTCCCTGCGATCTGTGCCTTATTATTTCCGCTTCGGCTCTGGAAGCGGGGGAGTTGGGGAGCGGGGGGGGGGGGATTTCCTGAGAGGGAGCAGGGAGAGAAAGACCCATTTCAATAAACAGAACATGGTTCCAAGCCCTGCTACCTGGATTTCTATGTATTTATGTGTCTGTGCACTGCATCTATGAGTGTGCACTCAAATGTGTGTACATACATTAGTGTGCATGTGTGAATGTGTATATGCTTTATACTGTGCTGTGCTTTCCTGTATGCTTTCATAATTTTACAATGTTGGAAGTTTCTTGGCCAGGCTATTGTTATTTTAAATGCGAATGTATTCGTAGTTGACCTGACCTCCTAAAATAAAGGTTAAATAAATGAATATTGTGCCTGTGTGTGCATATGATCATGTTTTTTTTTTCCTGAGTCCTATCAGTCTGCAGCTCACCTCCACAATACCATTAAGGCAAACTGGTGATGGATATATATGTATATGCATGTCTTCCCCCATCCAGGTGAGGACCAGCTGATCGAGCGCAGTGTCCACACAGGGATGATCAACCCTGGGGGAGACTGGCAGCCTATCCAGCACAACGGCATCACTGCCAGCTTCCAGTACCGGATCCGCGTCCGCTGCGACGAGCACTACTACGGCAGCAAGTGCAACAAGCAGTGCCGGCCACGGGATGACTACTTTGGCCACTTTGTGTGCGACCAGTTTGGGAACAGGGGCTGCGTGGAAGGATGGATGGGGCCAGACTGTAGTACAGGTGAGTTCTGTTTCCTTTTTTTTGTCTGATTTTTCCATCTTGCGGGATAGCAGCGGTCCCTTCACAAACATACACGTTTGCCTACTTGTTTGCCTTCTGGCTTAAAGAAATTGGTGGCTGGAAGGTTCATGGGAAATGGAGTCTGGCTCTCGATTTTGGAACCCCACTTCCCATCATGCTAGCTGGGGAATTGTTTGAGATGAAAACAGATGTACTGTACATGCTGCTTCATATTATGGATTCAAAGACTGTCAATCCAACAAATATGGAGGGAATTCTCACAGAAAAATCTCTCTCCTGTTCTCTCTTCCCACCCCAATCCCTCTTTCCCTCACAGCGATATGCAAGCAAGGCTGCAACCCTGAGCATGGAAGCTGCAAAGCACCTGGAGAATGCGAGTAAGACAGCGTTCATCATACATGCCTGCCACTTCTTATTCATGTGCATTAATGCATTTCACGGCTTACCAACTGAATTACAGAGCATAGTACTCCATGCTCAATTATTTCTTAAACCTCTGTGATAACAAAATCAAATATCCAGAGCAAAATTGTTTTGAAAATTTAAAAAAAAAGTTTGAAAATAAGAAAATCGTAACATAACAGTGACCAGGCCGGCAACCTGCCAGTCGCCAAGGCAACCAGGTTGATTGCCACAACAGGACAAATGAGTTTTTTGGCGAATACTCTCAGTGAGTGAAACGAGGGCATCTCTGCAGTCCATCTTGGCTCAGACAGGCCTCTGCTGGCTCCTGGACTGAGCTGTGTAGAGGATGTTGTGTCTGTGTACCTGTCTGTCTCTGTGTCTGTTTGTTTAAACATGTCTCCTTTATCTGTGTTTGGCTTTGATGAGTATTTGTTTTTCCTATCAATTGAGCAAGTAATTGTATGGTGTGTATGTATCTTGTGAGCCTGTGATTGTATGTTTGCGCATGTATGCGCATGTGTCTGTGTCTGCATGCATTTGCCCTCTTTTGTTCCCATTCAATGGAAAGACTAAACTTTTAAAAAAGCAACAACTTTTAGATTTTATATTTCTTTTCTCATAGTATTAACAACTTTTTGACTGGCATACAAAAATGGCAGTGGTTTCTTCATCAGGAGTTCCATTTAAAAGAACGCACTGGAGGTTGGAGGTGTTCTAAATCTCCCACACAAAACCCAAACCCCCCCCCCCTCAGCCCCCCCACTCGTCCCCCTGTTGGGGCGCAGTATGTGTTCTGCAGCCATTGTTCCCCTTCCTGTCCTGCAGCCTCTGCAGACTGTTTTCTGAGCTGCCTTTCCTGTCCAGGGGTAACGCTTGGAGACTGCCTCCCCCCGCCTCAGTGCTTCCTGTCTCCGGCCTGTTTTGGCGACTGAGGTGTACTGAACCCCCCCACCCCCCCGTACCCCCTTCCACAAAAACTCAAGTGTGGAGGAGGAAAAATTTCTTACCGTCAAGAAGCGCTGAGGGATTTGGCTTTAGCGCCCCCTGTCTGCATCCAGAGGCTCCCTCCCTCCCCTCTGTAATCAGGAGGGGGTGCACAATTGCTTGTATTTCAGTATTGGTCTAAGTCAGCTTTCTTTGTATAAGACAAAGAGTCATAGCTGAACAGTTAGGGTTAGACTTGGGGCAGGAAATATATGTGAAATATCTTTTCATTGCACAAACCTCTCACAGGTTCTGTCTTTTTATGTTTTCCAAAGAATTTCTATCTTCCTGATTGCTTCATTTTCCTGAATTGTTGAAAAGAGGTTAGTAAGATAAGGGGAAAATCTCCCATGCACGAGTATCTGTCAGAGGGTTGGTCAGATAGAGGCGTAGCAGATCTGTGAATGATGTCACAGGAAGCGTGCAGTGAGCTTCCTGTAGCACCTAGAGCAGGGGGAGTGCACCTGCATTCCGCTGAAGTGCTTTTGCGTGCGTCCTGTTGGAGCAGGAAGTGACACGGTCACCCTGGCTCACCTCTTTTGATCAAGCGGCCCGATGCATTTCCGTCGCATTGCAACAAGGGGAGTGGCCACCACAGGTCCAAAAGTGAGGAAGAAGCTGAGCAATCCAGTGGTTTTCCTTCCTTCCTGAAAATGTCTGTAGGTGTCTGTAGGGTCTCTCCCTCTCGACCTCTTGACTGTCAGGCCAGCTGAGCTCCAGCAGCAGTTGGAGTAGCAGCCAGGTGTTTTCATTGTTGGGCTTGGGCTTCATGCTCGCTGTGCATGTGCTAACTAATGGTTCCTCTTGGGCCGTTTAGTGCAGACGGCCATGGTTGCATGTATGCCTCATGTATTGTGATAAGGAAGTCAAGCTGTGCTTCATCTCGAGACTCTGAGTGTCAGCCTCTGACTTTAGACTCTCCCTTCATCTGTTCCTCTTACGCTTGAATGTGGAGTTTTGCTGTAATGTTGGGAAGTCCTGGTGAAAGTGGTTTTTGATCGCTGCCCTTCTGTTTTCCAGGTGCAAGTATGGGTATCAGGGGCAGTTCTGCGACGAATGTAACCCCTACCCAGGCTGCGTTCACGGGACTTGCGTCAAGCCCTGGCAGTGCAACTGCGACAAAAACTGGGGAGGACTGCTCTGCAACAAAGGTGTGACAACCTCCCCCACCCCCACCTCCCGAGGCCACGATGCAGTGACACACTCCTTATTGCACTGTAGCCTTGTCATCCACGAAGTCAAATGTCAAAATACGTGTGTAGGTAGGCTTCAATGGTAGGGAGTTATTTAAGCCAGCTCGAGCTTTGACCTATAAACATCACACCCGGTCAAACTTGCTCTAGTCAATCAGATTGCAGGAAACACAATCTTACTTACTGTAACTTCCATTTCCATGCACACTGAAGATAAAGAGATTAACCTGGATTTCACTGGGCCTAAATAATGGCTTTGTGTAAACCCCCACCCCCTCCATGCTTAGATCTAAACTACTGCGGGACGCACCATCCCTGTGTCAACGGCGGGACCTGCCTGAACACGGAACCAGACGAATACCGTTGCTCCTGCCCAGAGGGGTATGCGGGCAAGAATTGCGAGATCGGTGAGTGCCCCCTCCCTGGTGAGTGCAGCTGGCTGTGCCAGGCACCAGCTGGGTAGACAAGCAGCCACTTCAGTTCAGAGGGGAGGGTCAGGGTTAGCAACAATGCAGTATGATGGTTTGAGGACTGAGCTTGTAAATCAAAGGTTGTTCCCAGATGGGACATTTTAAACCGAAGCCAAGATACTCAACCTGAGCTGCTTCGGAAATGTCCAGCTGTGTTAATGAACTGTGAAAAAAAATAAAAATAAAATAAACTATGCCCTTTAGGCTGTCGTGGATAAGAGCCCCTGCTAAATGTGAATGAGTGGGTGGGCTGGGATGAAGGGGTGGAGTCAGCATGCTTCACTCTCTGAAATGGCAATCCTCGTTTTGTCTGTTCACTCCACAGCGGAGCACGCATGTGTGTCTGACCCCTGTGCCAACGGCGGCACCTGCTACGACATACCGTCCGGCTTCCAGTGCCACTGCCCCCAAGGGTGGGGTGGGCCCACCTGTGCTGAAGGTAAATCTCATCTCCCGCCTTCCTCAGAGGCCCCGCCCTCCCCTCCATGCACATGTCGGACCGGAGAAGCTCACTCTAACGAATGTGAACACACATGCACAGAGATGCACACACCAGTACACATACACACATCGGCACTAACACTTGCACATGGACGTGCGTGCGCACACTGAATCCTCCACAAAGTTACAAACACAAATACAGCATCTCCTCCTCTTTGTGCTGGGCCCTGAGAGCACCCATTCCTCTTTCGCAGGCAAAGAAACATTGCCACAGCAATATGGGGTGTCCTTGTCTCCATGGTACCCCCAAACTGACTCCTGCACGCTCCACATTTTGTTTCCCCTCCCAGAAGCCCTGTCCTCCACCTCTCTCTAAGTCCAACCCCCACCTCTCCTCCAGCCTCGGTCAAAACTGCACCACCAGCCTTTCGTAGTATCTGGATTACGCGAACGGTAATCATGTTAGTGCGTGAAGTCGGAATCGTGTTTTCACAAAAGTGTAAGGCTCTTAACTGCTGTCCCTGCCAGTGAGTTTGTGTAATGGCCAATGTCGACGAGACGCGCTATTCAAATTGGCTTAGGCTTCGCTTTAAATGTATTAAATGTGTTAATGTATTATGTTTAAATGTATTAAATGTGCTAATGTATTATGTTTAAATGTATTAAATGTGTTAATGTATTATGTTTAAATGTATTAGAGGAGCCTTGCCCACCTGCAGGTGCAGGAAAAGTATCGCCCAAAGTACTCTCTCTGTCCTGAGCAGCCCATAGGCTAATCAGCCACCAGGCTGTTAAACCTCACCCAGCTTGTGTTGTAACACATCTCAGCTTTACTGCTCCATTCATTTAAGGCAATGGCTTAACTGGACTCAGGTTTTGTCCAACAGGAAGTGCTTGCATATGTGTGTTTGTGCACCTGTGAATGCGATGTGAATATGATGAATGTGTGCATGTATGTGTGTTTGCGCACACGTGTGTGTGTGTGCGCGTGCGTACATACGTGATGTGCATACATTTGGTATAATCATGCACATGTGTGTGCATGTGTGTGATGGTGCAGGTAATAAAATGAGTGTGTTTTTCAGACCTAGACGAGTGTGCGTCCAGCCCTTGTGCCCATGGTGGGAGCTGTATTGACCTGGAAAATGGGTTTGAGTGTCTATGCCCTCCCCAGTGGGCGGGGAAGACCTGCCAGATAGGTAAGAACAGAGGGGTGTGGCATGGGTGGATTACGAGTGGCACGCTTTCTGTAAGGGCAAAAAAAATGAATGTTGGCTTCATGTTCTATTGATTGTGTAATCATATGCCTGCGATGAGACAGCCTGTGTGTGTGTGTGTGTGTGTGTGTGTGTGTGTGTGTGTGTGTGTGTGTGTGTGTGTGTGTGTGTGTGTGTGTGTGTGTGTGTGTGTACCCATGTAGTCTTATCTAATTTTATAAGGCTACATGGGTAAAGCTGGTTATTATGGGTAACCTGATGCAGGAAAGTGGAGTAAATCAATAAATAATGCACACTCTGGCTGTCACCATCTACAGGAGTAAAACAAAAACAATGGGAGTGGGAATTTATCTTTGAGGCGACACACCAGTAGAATGGGTGTTTCCAGCCAAACACTGTACTGCACTAATTTGGGAAAACTTGCTCCATGGAGAAGAGAGCCACTGAGGACAAAGTCTGCAGCTTGTTAACACGCTGGACAGGCAAATACAAGGGTCCATCTTCCCTTTCACTTGTCAGGTGGTACCTGAATGAAAGTCTCAGGTTCCCCCCGTTTCCCCTACCCCCCCTTGAGAGGACAGGTGCACCCACTGGAGAGGTGATTTGCTTGCTGTTCGGCCCTCGTGAATATTTAAAACGGTTATGTGCACGCAGTCTTCCCTTGCGGTCGGAGGTTCTGGCAGGGATCCATCTTTAATTCTGTCAGTAATGAGCTCGGATGTCCACATCTGCCGTGTGGCCACCACCTGGGGCCCCTCGGAATGAGATTATGTGTATTTCACAGTGTCATGCCAGAGCTTGGCACTGATTGGATGCTGCTAGAGTAAAGGGGAGTAGCTCGGGTTTGTTTTGAAGGCCTTTCCAAGAGGTCCTGTCTCCTGGACTTCTGGAGCCATGACATAAATGGTCATACTCAGGTCTCTCTCTCTCTCTCTTTCTCTTTCCCTCTCTCTCTGTCTCTCTCTCTCTCTTTCTCTTTCTTTCTTTATCTCTCACCTCCTGTCCTTGTGTCCTCTGCTTCACAGATGTTAATGAGTGCACAGGGAGGCCTTGCCTAAATGCTATCTCATGCAAAAACTTGATTGGTGGATATTACTGTGACTGCTTTCGTGGATGGGCGGGACATAACTGTGACATCAGTCAGTATCAGTCGTTGTCATGGTGCTCTCTTCTCTGTCATAAACCTCTTGAGCTGTGACACCACACCTGTCTGCTCATACCAGTCATATGTCACTTCCCTGCTGCACAAAAAATATAATATGTATTTGCTTTGTTTTCCCATAACCCCTATAGGCAGTACTGTCTGCACTCCCTTCCCAGGCTGTTACTTCTGTGAAAAATAATAGGTAGAAGGTTATAAATCTTAGGGAGGAGCAGATACACAATTCACTTTCCAGATGAAACACTCATGCTTGTTGTTAACACTAATCACTCTGTGATGTCTTTTTGTGTCTTGACTGCATTCGGTTTCCTTATACAATAACATTGCATGGCACTGTATAGCGATTGCTGCAGGCTTTGTTGAAATAAATGGCTGCATATCTGCTTTTTTCTGTTCTGTTGCATTTTGTGTTGTTTGTCGCATATAGTCCATCTGCACCTTCGTGAAGTCTGAAGTGAGTTTTGACTGCTGCTGTTTGTTGCACAGCAGAACCTCTGAGACAGGATAGCATCAGTAAGGGAGGTGCTGTTGAACAATACTGTCTGTGTTTTATTAGGAACTGGTCAAATTTGGCATTTTAACGTTTCATATCAAACGTTAATTTACCCATTTTATATTTTTCAGAAATATTACTATTAAGTGGTGACCCCTTGTAGTTAATTTTAATTTGTAATGGATCTGAAGTGTGATATAATTTCAGTTAAATCTTCACTTTCTTCATAGTACAGAGCAGTGTTCAGCTGACTGGTCATCCTTTAACTCTGAGGTTCTGCTGTATCACAAAAGTTCATAATTGTGTGTTTGTGTGTTTGTGTGTATAACACTTTAATTGTGTTCCTGTTGTGACAAACAGTAAGAGTGAACCTTTTCTGTCATTGTAGATGTGAACAGTTGCCGAGGACAGTGTCGGAATGGAGCCACATGCCAGGTACACCCTCCTTACCTTCTGCTGAGCAAACCAATGGTGTTAAACTCATGTCCTGGAAGACTTGGAGCTAATATAGAAATTCATGGTTTCCTTTCCACTATTTTATGCAATTTGTTTCAAAAAAGATTTGGACTTCAGCCAATCAATGGCTTAAATTGATTGTGTAAGTGGAGAGACTGAAGCTGCAGTGAGATGGGGCTTCTGTAGGCTTCTAGGTGATGTTGTACATGTTGAGAGCGGGGGGAATTTACACTTAGGGAAAGGTACTGAGGAGGAGATCCCATTCTGTCACTGCAGGAGGGGCCTAGAGGCTACCAGTGCCAGTGCCCTCCAGGGTTCGTCGGTAAAAGGTGCGAGATCCAGCGTAACCAGTGTGCCAGCAGGCCCTGTCGGAACGGCGGGCACTGCCACCTGCTTCAGGAGGGCTTCATTTGCGAGTGCCAGCCAGGGTTCTCCGGCCCCACCTGCGAGGTGAGTGTGGGCGTGCATTCCGCTGTGAGGGGTGGGCGGGGCAAGGGCTGTGATTTGTAACACCTGCAGCAGGTCTCTGCCCCCTGTCGCCCTGGAGACGCCCATCTCAGGGGCGCAGATGAACTGCCGGGTGACTAAAGGATGTCCAGTGGGCAGAACTGATGATGAGGGTGAGATGTTGTGGGCTAGTAGGGGGAGGGGCCATCCATCCTGTGTTTAGTGGCTGTCTCACGGCAGCTAACTGGCATGGCTATAAACAGCTGCCAGTGCGTGCTGAGTGCTGCTCGGGCGCCAGGCGCATTGACTCACCCTCTGGGCTAAAAATAAGGGCTGTTCAATTGTGAATGAGGAAACTTATTCGGGACGTGCTGGCATGGTGCCCTCTTCTCGCCCCGGGAAAATAACACCCACGTTCAGAAAAGTATGCTTTGCATGATTTCACTGCAAACTTTTGTGTTCCTTTACATTTCCCTGATAGAAAATTGGACGAAGCTATGATACCATTTTAACTGAAGGACTTCCATGGTGCTTCTGGTTTCTCCATGTTTTTACTTTCTTCTTATGTATCCAGCTGCTATATACAATTTGGTCTGGGGTCAGGAGCCTCAAGCATACATGTCCGTTCTATTGCTATAGGTTTTCAGGAACTGAATTTCATTTTTAAAATTCCAGTGTACTTACTGAGAATACTCATTTCCACAAGCAAAACTCATTTTTAGATCTCTCAACTCAAAATAAATAAATTCTAGTCAGTATTCAGCCACAGCATCGTATGCCTGTTTCATTGTCTGCTCACATTACTTTTGTCAGTAATCATCAACATGGTTCTATGTGTAATCTATATGTAATCCATCTATATGGTTCTGTGGAACTTTTATTTTGAAACTGATCTCTCTTACTACAGCCAATGTTTTACATTGTTCTTAATGACTGGAAACCTAGTGATGGGTGAGTGAGCGAGATCAAATGGATGAAGGATGCCTGTTTTCACACATGCAGGTGAAGCGGAACACGAACCCCTGTGATCCCAACCCCTGCCAGAACAGGGCACCCTGTCACAGCCTGTCAGGAGATTACTACTGCGCCTGCCCAGATGGGTATGAGGGGAAGGACTGCTCCCAGCTAAAGGACCACTGCAGGACGGCCCCTTGCGAGGGTATAAGCTCCAGTGATTGGCTATCACCGTTGTCACTTTGTAATCAGTAACCAATAACATTCACAGAGGAAGAGGAGGAGGAGGGGTCACTTGGATCTTGTTTGCTTATTTGTCTGTTTGTTTTCATACTTTGAAAGTGATTGACAGCTGCACCATCGCCGTGGCATCCAATGACTCGGGGGAGTCAGTGCGACGGATCACATCCAGTGTGTGCGGACCCCATGGCCGCTGCGTCAGCAAACCCACCGGCAACTTCAGCTGCGCCTGCGAGCCTGGCTTCATCGGGATCTACTGCCATGAGAGTATGTGCACCAATACTCTCAGACTTTCCTCTCCTCTTCCTCCTCCTCCTCCTCCTCCTCTTCAGCATTGGGCCGCACTGTCCTCACCTCTCGTCATCTCAAAACCTCACCCTCATCCATGAGTTAGGCACCACTGAATCCCTGTTGATTCCATATACTAATTTAAGATATTCTTGTATCATTGTATTTGTATTCCTTAACCAAGTATGCTTGGTAGTGTCAGTACTTCTTCTATGTAGTTTTCTTTTGTTGGTAGGGCATCTGATAGTTAGCCCTAACATCTTACTTTGAATCTTCATTATCGTCCTACTCCTCTTCATCACTGAGCCCCACTGTTCACTCCTTCCTGCTGATCTCAGGCCTTCCTCGTCCTCGTCATCCTCAGCTTCATCACTGTTTCTCTCCTTTGTTGCAGACATTAATGACTGCGCAGCTTCCCCCTGCCGGAACGGCGGCACCTGCATCGACGGTGTCAACTCCTTCCAGTGCATGTGCCCTGAGGGCTGGGAGGGCCGCCTGTGTGACCTCAGTGAGTGCGACCCTTGACCCCTGACCCCCGACCCTACACAACCTTACCCTCTCCTTCATTTCCTCCATTTCTGATGACCCTGTTTTCTCTCCTTCATCCTTTCATGGTAGATGTGAACGAGTGCAGCCGGAACCCCTGTAAGAACGGCGGCCACTGTGTGGACCTGCTCAACGACTTCTACTGCGACTGCACCAATGGCTGGAAGGGCAAGACCTGCCACTCCAGTGAGCAACCGTCCCTGAACCTGCCCTGAATTCCCACCTACCCTCACTACCCTCTCCACCTCTCTCTCTCTACCCCTTCCTCAGTTTCTCTGTCTGTCTCTAATTCTCCAGCTTGTGTATGTGTGTATGTATGTGTGTATGTATGTGTGTGTGTGAGTCTGGATGGCACACCTGTGTTTGTGTGTTGGTATGTACAAATGTGTGTGTGCATTGATTTTTTTTTTGGGTACATTTTATGCATTTGTGTGTGTGTGTTGTGTATGTTCCTAATCAGGGGAGAACCAGTGTGATGCCAACACTTGCCGAAATGGGGGCACCTGTTACGACCAAGGAGATGCCTTCCACTGCGCCTGTGCCCCAGGATGGGAGGGTAGCACCTGCAGCACAGGTGAGTCTCACCTGCATGGGATGGAGAGGAGGAGAGGGTCACCTACACTGGTATTAAAAACCCTGCTGCATACTGTCCAACCATTAATGAGCATTAAATATTATTTTACCTCATTTCTATACAGTGATAACATCCTAGATGTAGTCTTACTGCATTGCAGATTCTTTGAATTTTGAAAGCTAAAAGGAAGCTGTGCACTTTACTAATTCCAATGACCGCCATATTAAAATTGTTTGCACTAAATGGGAAGCAGATGGAAAACTTTCGCATTAATTATTAAGCCAACGTATTAAAAGCTTTTTTTTGATGAGCTGGTTTGAACTGATTTGGAGGTAAATGTGAAAATTGGCACTCGCTCTCTCCTTCAGCCAAGACCAGCCCATGTGCATCCAACCCGTGTAAGAATGGGGGTACCTGTGTGGGCGAGGGGGACTCCTTCACCTGCATCTGCAAGGACGGCTGGGAGGGGCTCAACTGCGGGCAAAGTAAGACCACACCCCCTATCACCCCCCCTACCACCACCACAAACTTACAAGTGTGTGCCTGCGCTGCGTAACAAGCTTGGTACTCCCTTTTCCTTTCTCTTCTTAAAACAGACTCTTCCATTTTTCTCTCCAGGACGCCTTTTTTTGCGCATGCCACATTTTCATTTCAGCATTTAGCTGACCCCTATATAGACATGTTGCACAGATGTGCGGTTTATAGAATGTGCTTTTTACTGCTGAAGCATGCCAGGTTCAGCATCTTGCTCATAGCAACAGCAGCACTGCCCCCACCCCCACCTGTAACCTCTGTGTTATTAGCCCAGTTCCCTAACCAGTAACACAGTGAGCACTTGATTAATTGCCTCAGAATATGAGCTTTAAACTGTACTTCAGAATGACTGGTCTTGCTGAACTTTCCCCTTTGGAACGTGAACTGGAGCTGAGCAACATGCTAACATTCCTTACCCTGTGCTGTACATCAATGGTTTCCAGACTCTGTCCTGGGGTACCCTTGTCTATGCTTGGTTTCTTTTTTAAAACTAGGTTTATCTGAATGCTGTTTTGCTTTTTGTTTTTCACTGTCATTATTTAACACGTATTAGCTTCCGTAACAAAGTGCCCACACTTGGATCAGATCAGGACCCCACGGATTTCATCTTTTAATTCATAATTTAAAAAAATCTAAAATCTTGGCAAATAGTAGCTAGATTTTTTAATTCATTTAATTAAAGGATAAATCATACCAATACTAAGTTGCCAATTTAGAACCATTAACTGTTTGTTATACTTCTGGGGTGGCAACTATGCTTCCCACAGGACCCATATTCGGAGTCGCTGTTTTTAGATGATGGTGCCCATAGAGTGCACTTATGATAATTTTTTTGTGTAATGATTTTCAGCATAAATCTGCTTTCTTTCCACAGACACCAATAATTGTAACCCACACCCCTGGTAAGTTGAAGCTGGATTGGAAATTAAAGTTGTTGATGATGGGTAGTAGTAGTAATAGCAGCATTAGTAACAGTAGTTGTAGCAAAGATGGCAATAATATAGTAGCATTAATAGCAGACGTAATAGAGGTACTAATTGAACAAGACTTAAACAGTAATTAAACAGTAATTGTAGTTTAATAGCGGGCGTAGCAGTAATAATAGCAGCAGTAGCAGTCGTAGTATTAGTAGCAGTAGTCATGCTTCTTCTACTGAGATGAGATATCGAGTTTCGGGAGGGGAAATTCTGTAAGGATGGGACAGAGCAGCTCTTATCATTAGCATTTTAACATGTGCAATGAGGGTATGTGCACCAGTATTAGCATGTTTGTCTGAGCACATAGAGAATATGTGGGAAGTTGGCTCACAACCCATGTCCATATGTTTCCTTTGCAGCTACAACGGTGGCATCTGCATTGATGGTGTCAACTGGTTCCGCTGTGAGTGTGCACCGGGCTTTGCCGGGCCAGACTGCCGAATCAGTGAGTACCGAAAGGGCTGGGGCCGAGAGGATGGGTGTGTCTTAGGTGGAGCTCAGCACCAGGATCATTTGGTGACCATTAAGCTCTTCTGAAAGGATAAGCACTGCTCATAACATAATGCCTTGCTATCTAACTATGGAAGCTGTGAAATTCACGCATAACGTATGGCTTTCATTTCTCTCTTAAACAGGAAGGCCACAGGAGGAAGTACAGTGACTTAAAATTAATTGCTTGCTTACCGGCACAAAACATTCTTTTCAAATTGCTGTTTTCCTCAATGATGGAACATGCTAGCTGATTACACTGCTCCTTTTGATTTGATTACAATTCCAACCCTGATTACAGCAGAAAATGTAGAAAATGAATAGCTTGTTTCCAGCGCAAATTGGTTTTGTCAAATTGCTCTTTCCCCAGAAAAAAAATGTTGGCTGATTAGAAGTGCTGATTCTGTTGCATTTAGTCACCCTTTGATCTCTGCAAAGAGGGATGGTCAAGTGTAGCACCCCCACTAAGTCAGTGCCTCCTCTTTTGGAGTTTTCTTCACAGACAGCAGGCTTTTTAGTTTCTGTCCTGTCTGTCATTATAAGTCCAGCACTCATGTAATTGGAGTGATGTGGGGGGCGGGGGTGGACTGGAATGGGTGGCCGTGCAAACAATCCATGTCCCCTCCTTTCACCTGTGGCTGCACCCTAATCAGATTTTTTTGGAGGTGGGAGGGTATACTCCCATGAAGTGACTCAGGTTCACATGTTTTCCTCTCCATCCAGACATTGATGAGTGCCAGTCCTCACCCTGTGCCTATGGAGCCACCTGTGTCGACGAGATAAACGGGTTTCGGTGCCTCTGCCCAACGGGCCTGGCTGGACCTCTCTGCCAGGACTGTGAGTGCCCAATTGGATTGGGGGATTGAAGCTGCAGTCCAAAGCGGGTGTACTATAAAGTGTGATTAATGCCTTAATGAGTGAACTTTAACTCAAGGTTACTTGTGTCATGAAAATAGCTCACTTGCTAAATGGGGACATTGCTATGGAAACACTCACTACACACCTAACTCACTCAGTGATAGGATTAAAAAGTAAAACTTCACGTGTAAACTTGGCATACTGACCAATCAGACCTCTATGACTCATAGTATCACCGCCCCTCAAATCGCTGCAGATCTCTGCTTGTGCTTTGAGGAAGCATCAGATAGGTTAGGATAAGAGATATGGGGAATAGCGTATTGGTCATTTTGCAAGCTGTGCCTTGCATTGATAAAAAATTTGCATTAATTGTTTGTATTTTCAGAAACTCCGAATAAAATAGCTGTGCTAAAATATTTTAATTTCCTTTTCCTTGCTCTTTGGCTGTTTTTGACTAGCATAAGGCCATTAAGAGCATGAACAAGGAAATTATGTTTGACCAACCCCCCTTTTTATGTGAACGTGCACCCAGCTGGATTAAGAAAACTTTAGTTGAATGCTGCAAGTTGTTATATATATGCTTAGTTGTTATGCTGCAATTTTTTGTTCTGTGTAGCAGGATGATATCAATTAACTCAAGCTAAGTTGATCTTGCTTTATTGTACCCCCTCTGGACTGCTGTTAAAAGTTGTTGTAGCTCTTATGATTTGTTGGGTGGGTCTGACCTTGCTGTATTGTGTTGTTTAGTCGTAGGCATTGGGAAGGCCTGTCGCTATGCAGGGCTGCAGTTCCCCAATGGCACACGGTGGGAGGAGGAGTGCAACACCTGCCAGTGCGTCAACGGCAACGTGGGCTGTACCAAGGTAATGCTCCGCCCCCAAACAGACACTGCACACAAGTATAAAATAATCAGAGCTGAAGCTGAAAGTTTGAAGTCAGTTGTTCATTCATTTATTTTTTATGTTGTAGTGATCATTTGGAAATTTTGGGGTGTTTTTTCAGAAGTTTCAATTTGGTTTCAGTTGTGATGTCACAATTGGGCGAAATCTCTGCCCCATTGGCTGTCTGGTGGGGGGGCTGTGTGTGAGCATTTTTGAGTGTGACAGTGTTTGTGTTCCACCATGCAGGTGCTTTGTGGGCGCCGGCCCTGCCTTCTGCAGGGAGCTTCTGATCGAGAGGGTCACCGCTGCCCCGCGGGGCGGGAGTGCCTCAACCACGCCTTCCTAACCTGCTTCTCACCCCCCTGCGGCCAATGGGGTGTCTGCTCCTCACCTGAAACCCCGCCCACAATCCACACCAGCTGCGAGCCCAACAGTGGTTACCTGGACAACAGCTGTGCTCGGATCACACTCATCTTCAACAGGGACAAAGTGCCACAGGTGAGCTCTGCTGCTGTCAACTCCCACAATGCACTGCAGCGACACCATTGCTTAACTAATGAGAGATGACGCCACTGTTTCATTTGACAGCCATTTATGCTGAATTTGGTCAGTTCAAAGAACCTCCTTTCTATGCATGGACAAGGCTAAAATGAAATATTTAGTCAGCTCATGATATCCATTTTAAAACATCAGCTTAAGGTAGCTCTGCTAAAATCCATGCAAGCTTTTTTTCCCTTTTTATATGCACAAGGCATCAGAAGAGATTTAAGGGAACTAATTGGTCTACAGTTACTGTTAGCCTTGATGGCTGTAGTCAGCGGGAGTCTTTTCACTCAAAGATAAAATACTCAGATCTTTCAAACTTATATCTAACCTCTGCAATGACTGTTAGCCAAGTCACTCGGCCACATGATTCATTTGTTAGTTGAGGGTGCATGTAAAATTAGTCAATACTTTGTGATGCAGCAAAATGTGCTGAATAAAGAAATTCAGGTTCCATTACTCTTCCACTGTTTCTGTGGAAAAACTATTTCAGCTGTATGAAAATATAACATGTTCTTCAAAGGAAAAGAAATCTTATATTTGTGAAAGATTTTGGGTGAACTGCCGTTCTGAAGCGAAACCTTGCGTTTGTGTTCCTGTGGGTTCCAGCTCCTCAGTCTCATCTGTTTGTTTTGGCTCTGCCCGTAGGGAACCACGGTGGAGAACATCTGCGCTGAGCTTCGGTACCTGCCTGCCACTAGAACCCTGGCCCGCGACCGGACCCTCCTCCTGCTGTGCGACCTCTCCCACTCTAACCGTGATGCCGTGGAGGTGGCCATCGTAAGTCCCTCCTACTGCCCGGGTGTCGCAACACAAGCCACACAATACAGTGACCCTGGAGGTCCCCAACACAAGCCATGCCACACAGTGACCTGGCCCTGGAGGTCCCCCATACCACACAGTGACCCACACCATGCACAGTGACCCTGGAGGTCCCCAACACAAGCCATACCATACAGTGACCCTGGAGGTCCCCAACACGAGCCATACCACACAGTGACCCTGGAGGTCCCCAACACAAGCCATACCACACAGTGACCCTGGCCCTGGAGGTCCCATGTAATGTACTCTTCTTTTCCCTCCCTCTCACACTGTAATAACTTCACCAATAAAAGCAGCTTGTTACAGTTATTTAGTGGGAGCTTTTAAATCAACATGACTTACAGTTGATTGGACTGATCAGGGACCAACAGCTGCGACAACCTTATTGTGGCTAGACTGCGTCATGAACCACTAACTTTCCAGGTCTCAGCCAAGCACCTTAGCTACTAGGCTACAGGCTACCCCAACAGGCTACAGATCTCCCCTACTTGTTTCACAGTTAACTCACCTCACCTGGGTACTGGGTCTGAAGTGGTTGTATAGTTTAAGATGAAAGCACAACCAGCAGACCCTGCTGCCCTCCAGGGCTAGGGTTGACACCACTAGTTTGACTCATACCGGGCTTAAGTCACGTTAGGATAAGATGAAGGCTAGACCTCTGTTTGTGAAAGTGGTGATTGCACATTTTAGAACTTACTGAGGATCTGACAGATGTCAAAACCACCCCTTCCCTGGCAGTGAGACTCTGGTCATGGCTGCTTATAGTACACGGCTGTTACTAGACAGTAAGGTGGAAGTGCCTTGAGATAGTGGAGACGTGAGGGTCTGAGGTCCGAGTCTACCTGTCTGTGGGAGAAGGGGTAGGTGACCGCCTTGAGTCTGATGCTGACGTACTCTTACCCCCTCTCCTCCCTGTCCTTTTCCCCCCGCTGCCTCTCTGCAGTCATACCTGCATGACGAGCCAGACCCCAGCCTGATGCAGGACACCGCCAGTGCCCTGGTTAATGCCCTGTCTCAGCGCCGAAACGGCACCATCCTGCAGGCCGTCATCGAGGTTAAGGTGGAGACACAGAGTGGGGCCAGCTCTCAGACACTGGGTGAGTAGGGGCGTCACCATCTCTTGGAGTTTGTATTTGCACCTCTCATTTTTTTAATTTACAAATCAAATCACTAATTTAATTAGTACAGCAGTGCGCAACTCCAGTCCTTGACTCCAGAGCTGCAATATCTGCAAGTTTTTGTGGTTTTGTTTCTTCGGAAACAAGGGCTCATATTCATATAAACATGTTAGAATGCTATTCTGTTACATGGAATAAAGTGTGTGGCTTTTGAGCCACCAGTGAGTGAAACTGTAGTGTGTGATGGCTGAAACGCATACGAAAGAAGCAGATACTGTACCCTTACAGGACTGGAATCCTGCAGCCCAGAATGTCTGTCAGTGACGAAAGGATTCAGTGGGCTGAGGGGGCCAAGCCAGAAAGAGACAGCTGTGGTTTACCTCATTCCAAATACCGACGCTCCAATGCCCAAATCTTCTTTTGTTGTTTGGCATGCCATTAAGTGCATCGTAACAATGATTATAGCCAAATTCATTTGTCCTTATTTGGGATTCCCTGTGTATGTTGAGTGGACCTGCTGTTGGCTGAAATTCAGCCCTGTGGCCTGACCTCTGCCATTTGATGGATATGTTTCCTGGCCTCTGTGCTCCCGGAAGGCCGTCTCGGCTCGTTCGTCTGGCATGCCTGTTTGTCATAACTGAGTGAAAGCTGACCCTCGGTAGCAGGTCCCTGGTATGGACTGTCTGACTCTGTCTCTCTATCTCTGTCTCTCTCTCTGTCTCCTCCCTCTCTCTCTCTCTCTCTCTCTCTGGCAGACCCCTTGGTGCCAGTGCTGTGTGCCCTGTTTACTGCTCTGTGGATCCTCTGCCTGGCACTTTGCCTGTGGTGGGCGCGGAAGCGGAGAAAAGCGCGCGAGCGCGGCCGGGCACCAGCGGAGGAAAACGTCAACAACCAGTGGGAGGCACTGCGTCCCAGAGACAACAGGGACGTTCAGTACGAATGCAGGAAGCTCATGATCTCCCCAAACCGGACTTGTGATGGAGGGGAGGAAGAGGAGGAGGAGGAAGAGGAGGAGGGAGAGGTGTCAGCTCGGGGCTGGTTGGAGGTGGACAAGTGCCCCTCCGACAAGCACCTCCCCAAAAATACGCAGGCCGCAAAAGTGGGGGTCGTCTACACCCTCGGGACCCCACTCAAACTGCCCCACCGGACGGCGTACAGCCCCAAGGACAACCGCTGTAAAAACATCAACGCTGTTGCCTCCGGCAAGGACGTGAAGGAGCTCTGCGTATGAGCTCACAAAACAGGCCGGGGATCAAAGAAACCCAAATGACATTTCTCTGTGCTGGGTTCAAAATATTTGAGAGATTTCATTTAAAAGAGGCTGTTTTTCCCCCACCTGTGTCTTTTTAGAGCTCAACGACGACACAGAGGAGAAAAATGTTTTTGATACGCAGGTTGTTTTTCTCACGTCTGTTTAAAGGAAGCAGCGGTGCTTTTGAGTGGACAGCACATAAAGCTCACAGTCAGAGTGTGCCGTGGGGAAAACAAAAAAGAAATAACTGTTGAAAATGGAAGAAAGAAAAAGAGGAATTTTTGTTTAATGGTTGAGGATGGTTTTGTTTTACATGCGGGTCCTCCACCGCCACCTGAGTTTCTTCACCTGTAGGGGTTTATGGTGGGGGGGGGATTGCCTCAAAGCCTCATGGTGAAAATGTCAGCATTTGAGGACCAGACAGACAGCAGTTCACCCCCCTCTTGGACAGTGCTAAGCTGCCCTCCTGTCCTGTCTGTACCTGGCAGGACCCCCACCCTCCAAAGTGGCCTTTCGCCTTTAATTTAGTCTTCTTCCAACCTTTTGCAAGGATTGCAGTATTTGTGTTGGTTGCAAGTGCCTTCAGTCTCATGTTTTTCCTGTAATAATCATTCAGATAAAGGGAAAAAGACTCATACAACTCATATCACCGTAAAAGGTATTTGACTATTAAAAAAAACAAAGAAGAAAAAAATGTGTGTGTGTGTATATATGTACATATTAAGAGGCCGCTGTGTATATTTGAATTTGGTAAGTTAAAGACAAGTCACACTTTTTTATTATTATTGTTATAATTATTGGTTTTTATTATTTCATTGTTTTTTTTACAATGCCATTCCTTTTTATTTATGTTGTTTGACAAAGGCATGTTTTATAGCAGAAAACTGTACAGCGCCCCCTCTTCACCCTCAGAGCATTAATATAATCAATGAGCATCTTATTTGTTTTGGTTTTTTATTTTTATTTTTTTTAAAGAAATGTCATTCTTTAAAATATTGTGTTATGTATCCTGACATGTCTGCTTGTTTCTCAGTTCAAACCCCTGACCTCTGACTCATTTTTGCTGTCCAAAGTTTTTAGCAAACCCCATGGAGTCCCCTAGCTAGCAATGGAGCTAGCGTGTCCTCCCTCATCATTTAATTTGCAAATGTTTGAATGTCAAGTGACATCACACCCATGAATCTGGCGGTCAGTCCAGTTTTGTTAAGCCTTTGGCTTTGAACCTAAGGAAGGGAACCGTTTCTTTTGGCATTTTTGTTTGTACTATTTCAGAACCAGGGTGGACTGGAGACATAAGTGCTGAAGCAAAAAAGGATTACCTCATTGGTAGCGGTAATGAATATGATTTTTGTCTGAATTTGTTTTTTTTTTTTTTGTTTTTACATATTAAAACTCTTGGACAGCATTGTGTTTCAGTGTTTGGGACAATGCAAAATAAAAGAATGTTTAAAAAAATAAAACAAGCAGGCAAATCTGCATCACAGATGTGTGTCACAGGAGGTTGTCGATGTGATGTTCAGAAAGTCATAATGCACTGAAAAGATGTCACGCAAAGCCATGCGGAGCATTTGCTGAAGCTTTTTGTTTGTTCTTAGAAATAAATCAACATATTAAAACATTTCATAACTTCTTTCAGAAACACTCTGTCTGCTAGTGTTCAGTATGGCGGGAAATGAAGAGAGAGATGAACAGAACAGAGGAGCAAGGATGTAAAATGTTCCACTCTGACCTAGTGCCCAGCACATCTTATATTATTATTCAAGTGAAGCTAATGTAGATCCCCTTTACCCTTGCAGATCTGAGCCTTTATTTACAAAAACGCCTACATGCTTTTTTTCCTGGGGGTTCTAAGAAAGGGAGTCAGTTGTCGGCATTGTTTAGAGCATTTAGAATGTTAGATGAATATGCATTCTTGTCCTTGTGGTAACCAAAAAAAAGGGAAAAGAAGGGAGAGTGTGCTGCAGCCGGAGGTGAGGACAGCATCAGATCAATACAGGAACTTCAGCCTGAATCAGAGCGCCCAATGGGAGCCCTGCTCCCATCTCCTGCTGTGGGCTGATTAGATACCAGCCAATCACGGGCCAGGCCTCATCTCGTGGCTTCATCCAGTCTGAATATTTCATGCGGATGTTTATGACCCGTTATTGCTGGGTAATGCTTGTCTCCCCTGGGTGCCCTGGAGCTAATGCATCGGGCCAGCGGTGCTGTTACAGGCCCGGTTCCTGTGCCAGATGTCTGTGAGGAGACTGAACATGGTGGGGTGGGAGAGGAGGGGTCGAGGTCAGGTCAACATCAAGAGTACCATGACCTTAGATCGTGCTGGTTTAGATGCCCTGAATGGAGGGGGCAGGTTTTAGAGACATGTATACAGGATGGGGCAAACTGCATTGAGTCCCCATCGCTGTTTGCAGTCAGCACTTTTGTCATACAATGTATTTATTGTATGTAAACGTATTACATGGTGAAGTTCACACCACTGTGTGGAGAGAGCTGCTTTGTGTGAGGAGAATGACAAATACCACTTCTGTGGATTGTTTTAACTGTTGTGCTCAACAGGGATTTTGTATTCCACTGGCCAGGTTTACAGTAGTACCTGCTCAGGTTGAGCTTGGTAAGAGAGAGCCTTGCTCCCTTGCTCTCAGCGCAGTGATGCACTCTACAGTCAGTGCAGACTGGGGCTAGTGGCCTGCTCGGCAGCATGGGGATTGTATTCACCCAGGGTGGGAGCATTTAAGTCTGAGTACACCCTGTTTGATCCCCCTAGGGCAACTCCTCTGGGCGTCTTGGAGCCTGCCTGCACCAGCTGGGCATGAATGTGGCCCTCCAATACAATGTTCTGTATTGTAGCTGGTTGACTGCCCAGAGAGAAGAAACACCTCACAGAATGTGCATCAGAATGCCGACTGTGCTGCAAGCCAGTCTGCATGCTCTTTATCTGATGGAAGAGATGGACAGCAGTCAGGAAGGGCCCACAAATTCGACGGGCATTCAAAAATGGAGTATGAAACTTTGTTCTGAAAAGACGAAACTACTCAACACCCTCGGACCAAGATGCTTTTATTGGTGTGCCTGCTGTCAAGGCACATCCTGGGACATGTTCTTCACACCCCACCCTCCCAAAACACTGCATTCCACTTCACCCACCCCTGACAAATCCTAATCTCCACCATGGTTCCAGATCAACCCAGGCAGAGCTACCCTGCAGGGCCAAAGATCCTACATGACACTGGAGACAGTGGAGACAGTTTCACACAGTCCGTAGCTATTTAAGTTCCACAAAACGGCAGCGTCCAGCATCCCTGGGCAGGGCGGAAAAAGTTGGGATCTCGTCTACGTTAGGCAAATCAGCTGTGAAATTTCTGCAGTGAAGATGCTGCTCGTATCAGCCCAAGATGAGAATGGAGGAAGACTTGCTCAAGCCATGCGCAATATCCATTTTATTTAAATGTGACACATGCATGTTACATGATACACTAAGACCACCTATGCAGAGCTGTTTGGACCCATCCAAAAATTTTACATTATACATCCTGTTTGTCTCCACTGTAAAATTTCTACTCTGGATGAACAGAGAACCTACCATATCTAAAAATAATACCATCATGCCGCCTCCTCCAGAGGTTCAGTTTAGCATACTTCTGCATTTTTCCAAGCAGTCCTCAAAGTCCAACCAGATAGCTTAGGTTAAATAAAAATTGAGAGAAATGGGTCTGCCTACAAAAGGTGTTAAATTTAACACTTAAAAACTGCAATTACAGTGTTTTTCAGAGTTCAAAACATTTAAAAGGAGTTTATGAGGGAGGTTCAATCACATCTCCATTTTACGACTATTTGTAAGGCAGCAGGGAGCCAGCGCACTTGTGAAACAGACTGTTCACTTGGTCTCAAGATTTAATAGAAGAAGAATCTCTGCATTCCACCCAAGACATTCATAGCTCAAGAACCATGTCCGTCCTCTCCCAGCAGAACAGTTAAACACACTCTGCTGGAAGGATCCACACAGAATACCGGAATTTAGAGTGTGTCATTCCCAAAGTCTTTAAATATCTTGGCACGACTCTGTTATTAAAATCAATGTTAAAATGTGCTCCTTTTCAAAGAGGAGCCAAAAAAATGAACAGTCATAAATCCACATTATATATGAGCATTTGCACCTTAAATTAAGATGAAAGACGAATATGTGTCCCTCCCTTGGGCCCTCGTATTTAAAGTGCACTTTTGCCAAGATATTTTGTTGTGTAATGTGCACGGACTCTCTTTGTAAGCGTGTTCACTCTGACAGCTAGAGCGTGTCAGGACAGACTGGCTTAATATTTACTGTAAAGCGCTGGAGCAAAGCTGAGACTGAGGAAGCCATTTTTTTCCTTTGAATTAACAGCATTGCTTTGCCAATGGCAATCATTTTCACTGTGAGGTTACATCACCCCAAGCACTTAACGCAGTCACCGATTGTGCAAGACAGCAGTATTTTTTGTCCTTGAAGGAAAAGCAAAAGGAAATAATGGAGGTCAGGAGTCTGTTTTAAGAAACGTGAGCTGGCTTTGATAAAGAGCTGGTGGTCTTTCCTGTAATTCAGTCAGTACCATGAGCGAGCAGGGGGAAGCACATTTTTTAAATGCGGATTTACCATGCGGCTGCACACCTGACGTAGCGAAGAGGAGCACAGATTTATGTGGAATCAGAACCAGTGACCTGTTAAAACATCATGGTTCTCCTGACCTGAAAAGGTCGAGCTCCATTGTTCCAGTGTATGCTTAGGGTTATGTGGAATTACTAAGAATCTTTTGGTCAGGAAGGTGAATGGGTGTTGATTGTAGAGAGGTTGTAGCCTGCCAGGTGGCAGTTACCAAGGCCAAGTATAACACCATCAAGGTAAATGTAAGTACAAACTGCTTCAAAAAGAGTCACATTAGAGGTGGAATTTAAGACATGATTATTGATGATTATTAGACATAGGGAGCAAGATTTAGAATGTGTCCAATCTAAAAAAGATTTGGGAGTGATATTTAATAGACGTTTATCAGCATATAGTCATCATGCTGTCACTTGTAATGTTTTTCCTACAACAGCCTAAAGAAACCACAGCAATTATACTGCCACTTCCATTACATTTACAGAAATGTGCAGCTCCTGATCTCATATGAAGACATTTGCTTTAAGTCACATTGTTCCACTCTCCAGCCAATCAAATAGGAGATTTGTATGCAAATCTGCTGATTTAGTCCACAAGCAGCCAGCCCATGCCCGAGGTATCTGTCAGTACCTCTGTCACCCCCAACCCCCCCAAAACCCACCCACCACCAATGCTGCTACTGTCAAAAAGACATGTCATAAGGAGGGGGGGGGAGGAGGTTCTGGTGCTTTGCTGCACAAATTGGGTGCCTTTGACTTTCTTTAGGGTTCTTCATTTCCTCATCCCCCCAACTTTGCCCTCTTAAATCGGGACAGTCGACCCCCAAAAAGACATTAATCTCACCAAGTACTCAGGTGATGTGAAGCAATCCTACCTTACCAGCAAGAGAAAATTCCTATTGAGGCTGCTGTTTATAGCCAGGGGGGAGGGGCGTTTTGAAAGAGGGTGCCCCCCGTAGTGATCGTCTGTACTGAACTAAGCTGTGATATGAGGAACAGATAACCTCATAACATACATTGTGCACTCCTTTTGTTCTCTTGCCCCAGATACCCTGATCGAATCCCAGTGACAAATCTGTTCAAAACTACTAGAAAAGTGCAATTGGCCAAAAAGTCTCTGCAATGGCAAGTGGAGGAGAAATGATTGAATTTAGCAGGTTCGCTCAAGCTCCCAAAGGTGCACTGTAGACATTGCAATTTGTGTGTACAAGTTAATGGCTGAGTCAAGGTGTGGCTCCAACAGTGGAATGGTGGTGCATGCAGGTGAATCTTAATGAACGATTTTTTTTTGCATCATTGCATTCCTTTGTTAGTCGAGGCTTGTCTTGAACGGTGTGGCCTACAGTGATGTTCACAGAACATCCCTCCCTATCATTTTTAATCGTCAGTCTAATGAAGGTTTTATGGTTTGCTGCTCATTCCTGTGCCACCGTACACATAATCCTGTTACATTTATTAAATTTGGATGTGCTGAAGGTGACATTCTGTACTTTGAAGTTTACAAAAATGTAGTCCTGTAGTTTGTTACCTGAGGTGCTTTTCTGTGCTTTGCTCGAGAGTACAGTACTACCGTTGTAAAATGAGAGGGGTGTGTATGTACTCATTCACCCTAGTCTAGTTGGTCCAATAAATAAGCTATGCACATTTACCTGACGCATAACCCAAAACTCAGCTCCATGAAATACTTTACACTTGCAGTGTTCAGTTGTAGTATTTAATTTAACACCCAAACAAAAGCATTACATTTACATTTAGGCATCTAGCCAATATGCTTACCCACAGTAACAAACAAAAGTGCATATCATAGGCTCGGACATCAGGCAGAGTGAATGACAAGTTTTCAGTGCTTCAGCCGAAAATAATAGTTCCTACACCAACCTACAAAATAGCATTGTGTGCACTTGTTGGAGCCAGAGGAAGTATAGGTACATACGTTTGAGCGTATACTGACAGACAAATTAAATAGATGTTCATAGTTCATTGGGTTAGATGGGAGTTGGCCATATGTCAGACACAGTGAACATAATAGTTTGGGAAGGGTAACAGAGAAGAGGGGCCCTTTCGGGAAGGAAGTACAAGGTAACCATAGGATGCAGAGCAGAGTAGTTTAGTGGGAGAGTGAGGCTTGATAGTAGATTGAAGGTATGCATTTCCTCTTACTGCCTCAAAGGCAGGGTTCAGATGTATTTTATATAGGCCAGGCGTGGTGTGACATGCATATATTTTTTCTGATTACGCACAAGGCCAGCTGCAGCTTTCTGTATGAGAGGAAAGAATCAGTGGTGTGTCATTTGCATAGCGGTGGTAGGAAAGCCCCTGGAATGAAATTATTGAGCCAAGGGGGATTTGTGTCCATGGAGAACAGCAGTGGTCCGAGAACCAATCCTTGAGGGACTCCTATGGTGAGGCTGTTGTGACTATGAGGAATAGCCTCACCACCTTATCTGATATGAGTGGCCAGAAAGGTATGAAGTGAACCATTTAATCAGAAACCTGTACAATTTGATCAACAGACAGGTAAAAGAATGGTCACAGTGAAAATTTAAAGCTGGCAGAAATAAAACCCAAGAATACCTGAGGCAGAACGAGGAATTGGCAGTGGAACAGGGATTTGCTCAGAGAATTACCCCAAAAACACATGCCAGTGCCTCGGGTGCCCAGGTCCCAGGATCAGAGGGCCGAACTGGGAGCTGAAACTCAGTGATAGGTAGGCAGAGAGGAGAAGCCATTCATGCAGAGGTTCCAGTAATGTTGCAGTCTGGTGTTATGGAGGCATGGGGTTTTAATGACACAACAAATGGGTGGAGCCACTGTGCAGCAGTATCCTCAGTTGAACCAAACATTGTTTTTGTGCAAAGGGCTAAATGTTTCGATTGGTTCACAGAATTCTGTGACTGAAGACTCATTGTTGCTCTATCTATTGTAGGGTTTAAGACTCCTCAAACCACCATCACTATTTTCAATGGGCCGAGTGGGGGATGGGCGTATACCGCTGCTGTCCACTGTGTCTGAGAGAGCTGCTGGGGATGTGTAGGATGTGAAACACATGAGCATCGCTCCCCTACAGGTAATCTGGATAAATATGTAAGAACTACATGGCCATCCCCCAGCTAAGACTGGTTCATTACTTAGCTTTTTCCGATGTCTTTCTCATAGGGAGTTTTCCCTTGCCACTGTCACCATAAACTTCCTTTCGTGATAGTTAAGACAGGATGTTTTTTGAGAAGCATTTTGTGACAGATATTTATGAAATGCCTTACACAAATAAATTTGATGATGAAAGGAGGGGAGGAAGCGCACTCTGAATGGACAAACCCGATTTTTATCATTGCTCCGTCGTCCCACGCAGGGCGTGGGTCAACAGAGCGGCATGCGTGTGCCAGGGTGTAAGGGCTCGCCAACGACATCACAACCTCGCCCCTCCGCAGCTCATTATCGGGCATTTACAGGTCACCCGGACGACATACACCCCCACCTTCCCATGTCCCCCGGCACTTTTTCTATGCATTGTTCGAGTACTCCAAATCATGCAAAAAAATTTTAAAAAACCATGGTTATTCTTTCAGCTAAAGCCCTACCCTCATTTCTGGGGAGCTCTCTTTGTTCTCCGTGTGGCAGGAATAATGACACGTCTATTGTAGGAACTCAGAGTTCCTGCTGATAAAGACAAAGTAAACTGCACAGGGGCGTTTTGTCCATTTTCATAAGCGGGCAGCGCACGTTTGAAATGCCCAGCACTGCAAGAGAAATAGCACTGCTTTCACATTTTAGCAGACACTCTGGTACCAGAATGCCTTACATTGCTACATGCTGTTCATGCAATCCATTTAGGTTTAGGTTAAGCTAAAGAATACAGCGACCCCATGTGAGAATTGTGCCTGCAACATTGAAGCTCCAGTTCCCTAATAATAGTGCAAATCATAGCAAATCATAGATTTATTTAGGTTCAGGTTTTTTTTCTAGCTCCACCCTACAAGACTTGATTCAGCCAATCAAGGTATTGGCTGAAGACCATGATTAGTTGGTGAACTGAGTCGGGCTTTTCAGCGATGGACTTTAGAAAAAGACTTCACCACAGTGCCTTTTTGGATGTGATTGAACGCCACTCTGCTATGAGGGTAATGCATGAGTTTCGATGTGTTCCATGAAAAAAATCACCTTGCCTTCTCTCACTCCTCACCTACGCCTATCCCTAAAACCATCAAGCGTCAAGGTGCCAAAAATAAATGGCAGGTAAGTCCACTGCCTACACACATTGCTAGTCTCAGCTATGCTGAATGGCCTGTACTTGCAATCAAATATTTGTACATTCTGTTCTGCATGAAATGGTGACAGACAATCATTTGGAAAAGACAGGCCCTATGAGACTGCATGCCTCACTCTGCACTTCAAAACAGTGTGAGAGAAGCCTGCGCCTCCAAACCATAGTTTTATCATTTATCATGTCACAAATGAGTGAAGCTTGTAACAAGTGAGCATAAATCCTTCCTTACCACATTCATTTGTCTTTTTGCAGCCACCAGTGTGCCGAAAGACTAATATAACAGACGTGACAAGCTTAATCCGGAATTTCCATTGAACTTCAATTATATGGTGAGCCACATGACTATCATCATATAGGTATTAAATATAGCTTTGTGTCTCAGCACTTATTTGATCAAAATCACACTTCTCCCACCTCAGGAGAGAGTGAAAACTGACACCATGCTACATCTGTATTTTTCCTCTGGTGGCATTCTCCAGGTTTATTACCAGGTTTGAGTTGCAGGTCTGAAACGTTCAGCTCTGTCACTCTCATTGTGGAGCACTTCATCCTTGAAGCTTCAGTTAGAGTGTGGTACTCTAAGGGTGCAGCACACATTCATTCAGGACCCTTCATAAATCTTCAAGCAAGTAACAGTCTGTAATTTCTTTTGCTCTCCTGACATCCTTTCAATGTTCTTTGTAGAGTAGGCATCTGTATGACTGTAAGTAGGTATTAGAGTATTGTTCTGGCTTTTATAATATAAAAACTAGAGTGTGAATTATGGTTCATTATGGATATGATTGTCGATTCATACCAAAACCCAAATTAAGCCTAAAACTTTGAACAGCAAATTGGTTGTTTATTTATTATGGAAACACATATAAATTATTTCCCAAGTTCCAAATGCTCCGAGTTAAGAACAGAGAGAAGGACAGTTGAGGACAAAGCTTTATCATTAGCCTGAGGGTAAGACTTTTAGAGATGGAGGATGCCAGTTAATGTTGCCTTACATCATGTTGGGGCATGTGCAGCGGTGTGGGGAAAACGCCGCTGAGCTCCACGATGACAGAAAAGGACTAATCACACACTCAATTGTCTACAGCTTCTGGTAGCCAGACCTGTCATCAGACTACAAAGAGGAGGACTGAGCAAATAAAACTGCTGAAGCCAAACGTGAGATGGCATGGTTTTATTTGATCTTTGATCTTATTTACACCTCTTCATAACAACAGCACAGAAAGGCCATTTTTAAGGAGAAATCTCATGCCCTCGCTTGTACAGATGCAGACTGCCATGGGAACGAGCCCTGCCATGAAAATCCCCCCATGCTGAATTTGGGCACCCCTATGACTGCCGATGCAAGGAAACGTTCTCTGTGGACTGCATCCTGGAAAATCCCTGCCATGGACCCGCTGACTCACAGCTTAAGCTGAAAGGTGTGTCTTCTCCTGAGTTCTGCACCTCAATGACATATTGGCATGCAGTACTTGAGAGAGAGCATAACAAAATACCCACACTTGTGGTGGCAGTATCGTATAATGATTTCACCGAAAGATCTAAGGTTCTCCAAGGAGATAACTGCCATTGCATGCTTATGCATGGTACGTAATAAGAATTGCTTCCACAGAATCTCCATACCTAATAAATAGAGCATCTGTCATTTTTAGGATTGTACTGAATAAGACTATTTGCTAAGAGCTAAGAGGTACATTACAGTCATTTAGCAGATACTCTTATCCAGAGTGACTTGCAAAGCTGGAGAACGTTGAGTGCATCCACCTGATTATGTGAGTAATAGTGCCAGTCCTTAGCTAACCATGTTTCTCGACCAGAAAGTACTTAAGCAGCATCACTTAGCAACGCAGCAAGTTGGCTATGCTACGCCAAGTTAAAATACAACCCAGTTTAAATTGTCAGTTTCACAGCATTTGCCAAATGATTGGCTGGGTAAAAATTGTACTTGTTTGGAACGTCACATATATACATTTATTTATTTCTAGTACAAAATCATAAGCAATGACATAAAGGAAAGTAGAAATCAAGATATAGTGTCTGTATAACACAGTTACACATAAGACAGCAGGACAACATAGCAACAACAACCACATAAAACAGAACATGATGCAAACAATAAAAATCTGTGTTAGAGCATGTGGAGGTAGATTATGGAGGTACACAGCATTATTTCCCAGGATTCTAGAGGGAATAGAGGCGTATCTCAGACAGGAAGTGAGGGGACTTGTTCACATGAACCTAATCAGCTAATTATGGTCAGGAGTTCCTGGCTGATTGTTTTTATTTTGTCTCTGCAGCAGCGTGTAAGTGACAAACTGAGTTTGGATTCCTGGTATCTTGTTCCGCTGTGAGTATAAATCCCAGGAGAACTGTTGCTTGACCGATACTGCGCAGCATTTTTCTGGTTCTTTGTCCTGTCAATAACTGTGAGTGATGACCCATTCAGGATTATTGAGGCCGTCTTTGTGAAACGTTGGGTGTCAGCCTCACAGGATCCGGGGCAGACTGATTTCTTTTTCCATTCAGCCTCAAGAGGGGGTCCCAGACAAGCCCCCTGGGTCTGCTCCGGTATCGGACGGGTGTGGGACGGGAGGAAGCAGCCCTCAGAGAGGCGATGCATCACGCTCCTATTTATAGAGCTGCCCTGGTATCTCTCTGCGGCAGTGCTTGGCTCTCCTTCCACAGTCTGTAGTACACTACACTGGAAAAAGTACCAGGGAACCAAGCATCTCAGAGTGCTGATCTAGGATCAGGTTTTCTGTGTCCATTTCCAAACATTATCAGTCATGGTATCAAAGTGCAGAGGACCCAGATTAGTTTTCTAGTTTTTAATCTGAATACAGGCCCTTCTTTCTTTATGTGACAATTTCAAATCTGCAACACCAATTTCCACCCCCCTCTACCATCCGGAGTGTGTCCCACATATCTGCTTTTTTCAACCACCCACCCACCCTTCCACCCATACACATCCAAAGAGCTTGTGACCCCAGTGCCAGTGTCTGAAGTCTGTTCCAGGCGTGTTATCAGCTGCTAATTGCTAATAACGTTCCACAGCACTATGCATGAGACACTGTGTCTGAAGTCCAGACAGAAGTCCCCTCCCCACCCCCGGCTTGCCGCCCTGATTTACTTAGCTAGCCCCCACCCCGCTGTCTCTTTCATGTGCTCTCCCGTTCCCATGCATGTCGCATGCCAAAGGGAAATGGCTCCAAAAGCAAAGTATTTCATTATGTTGTATTTTGGTTCGCCTCCGAACACTTTGTCACTCCAAAAGGTTTGAAACAGTCTGCAAAACATTTCGGTATGCAGGAGAACAGTGGTCTGCAACTCCTCACACTCAATGTCTAACCCTGGGACCAGCACTTCAACCTGACAACTGAGAAAAGGCCTTACTAGCAGTTTATGCAAATCTTAACATCTTTTCTCTGGTTTGGTGGGTAGTTGAATGGTGCCATGGCGAACCCAGAAGCAGTGACTGACATTTTTAAAAATTAGTGTTACACAGTGGAAAATTGTTCCTATTGGCTAGTCATAGGACCTGGAATTTCACTTGACATTCCCTGGAAGAAACAGTCAGTGCTTTTCTGCAGTGTTTTCCCAAAGCTTGAACATAGGCCTGTTATTTTGTGTTGCAGGAAAACACAAGGTTAAGAAGAGAAGTGTATGAGTGTGGAGGGGGCGAAGACATGTCATTTGTCAGCTCACACCCCCCAAATCGCCCCACTCCTTGGAAAAAACGATAAGGGTTTCGCCCTTACTCCGCACCCCACTTAGAGTCGCCACCTCTGTGGCGAGAGGCGTCGTGCTCAGATCCACCATGCTGTCACTGGCGCCCACTGGCGGTATGACCCCCACCACTGCTGGAACAGAGCCATTGGGAGAGTCATGTGAGAGCATTCTTTCTGTTGGTAATTTACCTGTTTAAAATAAGGGAGTGTTTTTAAAATATACATAATTTCCAGGTTTTTTTCACCCCCTTTGCTGTGCAGCCACCCTTCTGTGTGTGAACAGAAGTGCTCTTATTGGGGGGAGGTCTGGTATGCTCGACAGGCTTCAGGCTGCACCCCACCCCCCATCTCGCACCCTGTCGTGTTGACATCCCTAAGTGGAGCAGTACATATGTGTGACCATCCATCCTGCTCTCTTTGTCCTCCATTACGGATCCATTCTTCTCCAGGTCCCTTTGCACAGACGCCAGGGAGCTTATGCTGTGATAATGGAGGCTATTGCAATCATGGAGAGTGAGGGACAGTTATCAGCAAAGCCATCATCTACATATGAAACATGGGGAGACCACTGAATTACATCAGTTTCTTTACACCTCCATAACACAGCTACGTGCTGTGTACTTTTAGTGTTGCCACGCAACATGAGTTCTGCAGAAAAGATGTCATACATCCTGGCTGCACAGTGAATGCAGGGCGTTGAGGTCTTTCATCATCAATGCTTGTGCAAGTGGGGGAGGGCAGCCTATTTCATCAGAATAAACCCCTCAATCTGCCTCTGTTATCACAGAGGTCAGCATGTGGGAACTTGTCCCTCACCTCTACGGTACGGAATGTTCTCATTGGCAGGAACCAAAAGCCATATCACGAACATGGGAAGATATTGGGTTTCTAACTCTCATATGTTAAACTTTCAAACACAAGCCTCGTCATTTCGTTTTAGTTTTAACATAAAAAATATTACAATGTGTCTTTTCATTCTGGATTTTCTTCCTTTTACCCCGGATATTCTTTCACTTGTATTTATGGAAGTTAATTTCTTGTATGTTGTAAATCATCTTTGAGGTTTGCCTTTTAGCTCACTATGCCATAATGGATAAGTGTAGGACACAGGCAGAGGAAATCTGATCCTGGATCAGCACTGCAGTTTTGAGACATTGTATTATTACAGGCTCTGGTGCATGATCATTACTGTAGTATTAGTAGCTTACAGAAGCAGAAGAAAAGGGGAAAAGAAGGTTATTGTATCCGTATTCAGGTCACCTGTTTGGGCTGTGAACTAAAAGCAAAATAACCTTTAAAAACAGGAAATTTATTAAAGTTAAATACCATTATAATGTCATCTCTGATAATATACTTTGTCCCATAATTAATGATAATATAATTGTTCCATTACATTCCCTTCTTTCTTCGTACCTTCCTCTCACAAGCTGGCAACCCTTCTGTTCAGCTAATATCTCTATTATGCATTGCCTTCCCCCATATTTTCTCTCTACTGGGCACCCAGTTCAGCTCATAAGTCATATCATTTTACACTAAAAACATCAGAAACATATGTACATGAGTTCATCTGAAAAATGACGCTCATGTCAATATGTTAACCCAAATTTCATTGACCAAGCTAGCTATCTAAATGTCATGGTCAATTATAGTGCAGTTTAGTGTGTTTTAATAGATCTTAATCTCATACCCTAAACCTAAACGTTTTATCATAAAATGTGGCCCGTATTCTGAGCCAGGGATTGGTCTGCTGTGGATGGTAATCTTGCAGAAGTTTTGCAGAACATTTACATGTACATCTTCTGTATTGTGTTCTATTCAGCACAAAGTGTGTTATTTTGTTTGTAGCGTGGTAACTAACCAGTGCCAGGACATGCTGAAGGATGCAAATCAATACAGCTAGAAAGCTATTCGTGTCTCCCTTTCAAGGCTGTACTTCAACACCAGGGACCAAGTAGGATGTTTTCACATTTCTGAGGACATGTTCAAAAACCCAGTGAAAATGTTCTCATGTGGCTAATCAGCTAGTTTCAGTGCACAGTCTCTGGTAATGTTTGGTTCGGACTGCATCATAATCAGAATTCAGCTATGACAGTCAATAATTATGGCACAATGATAAAACTGTTGACTATTTATTGACAACCCAGATGTGTGTGATTTCTTTGTCTGTGCTGTTCAGTTTTGTTGTAGCTGAGTAACCATTGCATGCTTCCTATGTGGAATTCATCACTCATTGTTTTGAAATAATATGGCAGTTACTCAAGGTAATATGTTCTATTTTGTCTACTGAGCTATGAGTTTGGACCATTTAAACAGGGCCTATACATTTTTGTGAATCCATCATTCAGTGTAACACACACTTTATACTTCCTTCCCAGCTAACAATTTTTGGTTGCAAGGCCATTCTCAAAACATCAGACTCTTTCATTCTCCTTCAGTGTTATTTACCATTTCCTTGTGTCCTTGATGGACTTTTTTTGGAACAATGTAATATTTTAGAATGTTTGAAGACTGTTCACAGTGTAACATTATGTCAAACTCATAAAAAAATGAGCTAAAATTTTTCCCAATGTTCTGGGATCATTCTCTGTTGGCTGGGTCATCTCAGCTCACAGCTCATTTCCTTTCAGGCAGAGGTGCACTCTTGATTTTGTTCCATTTACCAGGGTTCAGAATACCCTGCAGTTTATACTTCAACTGTAAGGCACACCTGGGATCATCACTTTTGATTTATGTTTTGCATAAAAATGCAACAGAAGGCAAATTCTAGGGCTGGTTCAGAAATGAAGCAGAGGAGGGAGTCACACATACATGCACATACCGAAACACACACACACACACACACACACACACACACACACACACACACACACACACACACACACACACACACACACACACACACACACACACACACACATGACTTAAACATGCGGATACACAGAAACACATGCACATACACGCATACAGAAACACCCACACACACACGTGAGTTAAACATGGGGATGCACAGAAACACATGCACATACATGCATACAGAAACACACACACACGTGGCTTAAACATGCAGGTACACAGAAACACATGCACATGCACGCATACAGAAACACACACACCCATACACACACACATAGGCACATGAACATACACTCACACTCTTACAGAAAGATACACACACACAGAAACACGTGCACATACACTGACGTGCACACACGATGCTTTGGCAAGTGAAAGTCTTACTGCCCTGCTATGAGCCAGCAGAGTTGGGCAATCACCCTCTTATGCACAGACCCAGTGCCTTCTGGGAAAATGTGCAATGACAGAAAACCTATGAACAGTTCGCATGCAGGCAGCTCTGAGGCACAGAAGGATCGGTGCTGAATCTTTTGTGACTGATCCCAGCCTGTTACAAAATGGGCCTCATGCTACCGCTAATCAAGCGCTTCTGAATGACTATCAGAGATGAAGTGCCTCATTCATTGGCTCCTCTTCTGAATCTGCAGTGAAACATTTGGTGGTCGGGACTGCTGTCAAAATTGATATCTCCGTCTGGGCACACTGCACAAATATTTTAGCCAACAGCTCCCTCCTCAGGACCTGAGATAAAACGCATCCGTGAGGGAAATGGTGTACTGCTTGTGATGTCAGTGGGAAGCCATGACAAATGAAAGGGACAGGTGAGTGCCCCCAAAGTGAACTCACCTTGCCCGGTGTGGGCGTGGGGGCGTGGTGGAGGTGTGACCTCAGCGTGCTCTGCCCCAGCCCAGAGTCGTGCTGGCTCCGGGTGGCCCAGCCTGTTCACGCCTGTGATGGATCCTTCACCACTCTCCAGGCACTGTGCCACTTTTATCAACTTTAGTAATAATTTCAATCATGTGCTGCCGTGGTATGAATACTGTGCCTCCCAGGAAAGCCTCAGCTCCACCATCGCCTCTCTCTGGAGAACTGTGTGCATACTTGTGTATGTAAGTCTGCTCGGGCCTGTGTATTTGTGTGTGTGTTTTTGTGTTCAAGTATTGTCTGTAGTTCAAGTGTGTCTGTTAAGCATGTTCTTTTTAATTGGTTGAGTTCTTTATTGTCTTAATAACACAGTTTGGTCTCTGTTTTTTATCTGAATAATCAACATTTCATTGACTGTAAAGATCCCAATATGTACTTATTTCAAAACTATCTGACACCAATACCACACAAATAGAATACAATAGTTAAATGGATCACATAACAATTGCATTCCAAAGTGCTATAAAATTGTTTTTATGTGTGTACAAGAAAGGGATCTGTTTCAGTAGACTGTTTAAAAATGGCCAGGTAATGGATTTGTGCTCATTTCAGATAAGTGTTTTAGTGGCCACTCCAGGCTCATGGTACCAGATTTATATATAGTCATTATAATAAGAGACATAATACATAACAGACAACAGATGGCGCTATCATTCCAGGGTCTAAAATTCACTGTGTTTCTTTGATTCAAAACAACAGGGACAAAAAATTCACTCATTCCACCCTCTCTCGCCCATTTCCAAAATGCAAGTTATATAAATTATATAAATAGGAATACAAGTAAAAATAAGAAAATTCCACAAATCACAAAAAACAATAATATTAAATAAATACCCAAATTACACAAAGTACATACATAATACAAATTAAAAATATGTAATACATTACTTGTGCATTACTTGTGCAGATTATGCTGTAATTACACTGTATACTGAGGAACAAAGAGTTGGTTCACCTTTTGCCTTCAGGAGAACACAAGCCAGTCCTTCTGGAATACTGTTGTTACACAAGTTGAACTGTTTTTATTAAACCATTCTTCAACAAATTGAACCTTCCTTCAAAAAAAAAAAGAAATAATAATAATCAATTGATCGATCAATCAATCAATCGATCAATCAATTAATCAATCAATCATCCACTCCTTTAAGAGATGATTAAGCTTAAAATCTACTCTGCACTGTTTTTCAGAATTTACTATTTATTCTAAAATCGAATTGTCGTCATGTTAATGTGTGGTCATTATCTGAGCAATAATCCATGAGATGCCAGACTATGTTATGAATTTAGTCAAACAAATGGTCTGTAGAGGGCGATGTTGATCCTTTTTGGTGATATCTCTCCTCATTCAAATCCTTTGGAAAAGAAGTGGAAATAGATTTGCTTTACAAGAAGGCAATTCACAAAGTTATATTCATACTCTGATTACTTTATTTTATGGGGCCACTTCTGCAGTTTGAAAAATTGAATTAAGCACACTGCCTTCACTCAATTTAATATTAATTACCTATAAATGTACAAACAAATTGTATATGTATGTAAATTGAAAATGCCAAACTAAGAAGAATACAAACTAATTTTGGGATGGAAAGCCCCAGCTTGAGGAAATAGACAATATGTTTGTTCCATCTATGTACTAAACCAGCTGATTCTAAGTGCAACTCCTTTTATTTTTTTCATGTTTCTTAATTGCCTTGACGTTGATTTTTTAGACTCATTTAGTGTTAATTTTAAAAGATATTCTTAGCAGAAACATACTGGTAATTAATATTGACATCAATATTAACACATGCATTAACATCTTTTTAATTGCAATTTAGTGACTTTAAAAAAACACATATTTATATCGGCTGTTTCCTTAATTCTGTTTAGAACCTGTTTATGTCGAATTTGAAGTCTTCCCTTTTGGAAAAATAATATGAATGTCAGAAGTGAACACCTATGTAGACGTACAATACTATGAAGAATATATATCCAGTAAACTGGATAAGGTGATCAAGGGGCACTATGTACATGCAGAAATATGTAATACATATGTCATGTAATACATACGTATGGCATGAATCATGTGCATGTTCAAAAAAGACGTTAACACATAATGCAGAAAATAAATGTGAATTTTCTGTGAGTGTTTGTTCCCCAGGTGTAGGTGCTGAGCACTTTGTCAAGAGACGAGAGAGAGAAAGGGCGGACAGAGGTGAGAAGGAGATAGGATAGAGCTGTTCTGTGCAGTCCCGTACTTCAGAACAAAAAAATAAAATGGTCTGACAAGACTCTTTGTTGGAGGCTGTTCGTATTCAACCCAAGAAAGGCAGAGAGACAAGAGAGGGCAGGACTTAGTGGAGGGAGAGAGGAGAGAGAGAGGTGGAAGTCCTGAGAATTTGAGTGAGCTATTCAGAAAGTGAGAGAGAAAGAGAAAAAAGACTTGGAGAGAAGAGTGTTCCCTCGCTCTTCTCTCCAAGTCTTTTTTCTCTTTCTCTCTCACTTTTTGAATAGTGAGAGAGGGAGATCTGAACAGAGAAAGTAAGAGAAAGGTTCAGAAAACTCTTACTGCACAATGAAACAATGATGTATTGTATTAGTCTTGTATTACTCTTCCTTTCGAGGCCATTGATAGTGAGATACCTGCTGATCATTCTATTAGGCAACATTGTTCTTCCCCATACAGCATCAGGATGTGCTCTGCAGTACATCATTATATCCACTTCAAAAATAAAAGGGAGCTTGATTGAGTAGATTGACTGAGTTGAGCTTGTGCAGAGGTAGAGATTTCAGGTGCAGGCCTTCACAATGGTTCCTTCCAGAAATACTTCTGCCCTTTTTACCTTCCTGCCTCCTGTGGGAGAGGCTGGGTTTTGGTACAGTCATTTGGGAGGACCACATTAGATACTGGCTTTGGCTGAAGGGACTGAACAATGAAGGACAGAAAGCATCCCACATCCTCCACATGCTGTTCATCTGAGCTTTTCTAAGGCCAGAGATAAAACAAGGAAACCTGGAGACAGAGAATGGTATGCACTGCTCAGACACGCCCCTCCCCCACACTCTCACAAACACAGATGGATGAACTGAAACGTCATTGTTTAATTTTACCCACTTTATTTTATAGGAGCTCAGAGATAAAGCAGATGTCTCTGACAATGCTCTCAAGTTACTCCAAAAGAAAGCAACTTCCAAAACAGAATTATTATTATATAATTACTTTATATTATTATTATATTGTTCCAAAGAACAGTTTTTTTTCTCCTGTTTTCATGTTACATTGTACAGTACTGTGGGTCCTGTTGTAATTTGGAAAAGTAAAACAGTCGTACTGTATTTGTGATATTCATATCTGTGTTGGACTGTATGCTCTGTAATGATTTGGAATCACAGGCTACTATGCAGAAGCTGCACATTACAGCACAGAAAAAGCAATAGCATACTCATACCGAATATTTCCATTTATCACACCACTGTGTAACTGTTTTTCAGCAAGAGCTGATTGGTCTGAGCTGAGCATATTACATGTGCTGTCAACAATATGTGTCTTTATGTGTTTGTATGGTATTGATGCATATCTCAGCTTATGAAGAAGGAGACCCAATATCTTAGTTTCGGTTTAACCCAGGACATCCTGGAACCAGCTGTTGACCGCTAAATGAGTGATGCAATTGAAGTGAAAGGTGGAATGACCGTAAGATTAAAACAAAACCAAAGCTGTGTTCCCTCTGTTCAGTTTGACCTGAGCGCAGCTCCAAAGTGCAGCGTGATCTGACTGCCCCCTGCGAGGAGGTCGGAGGAGTTCCCGAAATCAGCCAGCCGGGGTGGAAGTGAAACACAGACCCATTACCCGCGCCTCTGGCTTGGCGAACGCAAGCTGATGTGTTCCAGGTCCTCTCTGCTGGGTCAGTATCATGGCGATGTGAGAGATGGTGTTCAAAGCAAGCTTCTCTCAGAATGCTCCTGTGTGTGTGGACCTTACCTTCAGGTACGACACAGGGCAAGAGGTACTGAAGGGAATGTAACTGTGCTCATCCTCTTTCTGTAGCTCAAGTCTTCTCATTTAAGACCACACATTGAACAGGTACAGAGCAAACTGCATCCACAGAGAACCCCAAAATTTTAAAGCTAGAGGCCTGCACACATCCAATGAAAAGCCAAACACACCAGGGTGTTAGAATTCAAACTCAGTGGAGACCAAAGCCCCCAGGTATTTCAGGAATCAACCCCAAAAACTGTATATAGGGAAACTACCAACACTGAATTTGTTTTTTACAGTATGTCAGAAAGCTTTTCTCAGCTTGATTCATGACATATTAAAAATCCCTGTAAGATGACCAAGTCCTTTTAAGTGAGAAGACCTCCAATATTTATTTATTGCTTTACTGGCATTACAGCTGGTACTCCAGGACTAACTGTTTTTCCAATAAAGTGATGAATCCGTTTCATTCCAAGACATGCCAAAGCAAATGTTCAATGTGTTTGTGTCAGCAGGAGACATCAACCTGAGGAAGCATCTACACACATCCACTAATTATTACGCCATCTTAGTGAGGAGTAAAACAGGCACAAACAGGGAGGAGAGAGTTATTCAATACTCAGAGGAAAACCAAAGCTTTGTTGTGGGTGCTGGTAGAGTCATGTGACCGTGTGCCTTGCCTTTTCAGCACCGAGTATGATTCTGTAAGGGAATTATGGAGGAAATAAGGCCACCTGTATAATGGAAAAGAGCAATACAGGATATTTTCAGTGGATCTAAGTAATTTGTATAACCATAGAAAAGAATAATAAAAACAGGACTCATAGAGGGTCATTTTTGATAGTAATGCAATATCAAAGGGTAGATTTGTCCAGAGCACATACCTTTGCCAGACAGTTGTTCTTTTGGACTAAATGTTGGCCTGTGATTTATTAAATCTGCATGTAAGCAATCATTTGCTCACCCTTATCAGAAATTATGCAAAAAGACTGATGGGGTGTTTGTGCACCTGTTCAGAAAGCATTAATTGAAAATGGCATCACTCCAGCTCAGTTAAACTGGTTTAGTAAGACACACTTTAATGCTAAAGATTATTCATGTTGACAGCAGCGTCGGAGAGAGGTCTGCAATCACAGAGCAGGCACAGAGTAATCGTGCAGTTTAATTGTGCTAGTTTATATCTGTCTGTATAGTACATGTCAGTATTTAAACCTGCGTTGTTTGAGTAATGCTGGCAGTATTGCTGGCCAAGCGCTCTCTCATAAATCAAAGGTTTGGCGGATGGGCTTAATGGCTTTGAACAAGCTTCTCTTTGATCCCCATCCACCGCCTATGTCAGGCATCTGATATCCTTGCAATGCAATGTTTGTCCACTTTATTCTTTCCTTCAAATTAATGAATGTCCTTTAGGGATTTAATTCAGAAATGAAAGGATTTGCTGATTTTTGTTTCCACCTTCATATTCCCCACACCCAAGAAACTAAGGTGAGGCGGGTTTACAGTGTAATCAATTGCTGTATCCAATCAATTCAGTGTGAAATAACAACAAAAACTACTGAGCACTGTGGCCTTTCAGGAACAGGGCTGGAGATCTGTCATAGAAAATATTTATAAATAAGATAAATGGGATGCAATATTGAATATTTTACATATGCTCCCCACCTGTCATAACAGTATATACCTGATTGCACTGATGTAACTTAGCATACTTGACCTTTTAATTGATTATTTCCCATTATATGACTGGCTCAGTGACTGTATTAGTCGCGTCAGTTTAAAATGGTCACATGACGCGCGATATGCTTTGTCCATCTGTCCTGCACGTTCTCCGTGTCACAAGTCTCCCTGAAGCCGGAAACAGCTGGCAGGAGAAAAAAGGAAGTGCCAAGTCCAAGGAGGAGATTGATCTGAGAAGAGGAAGCCTGCCCTGCCAACCAAGCAGGCATTCAACAGGGCACCAGGCCTAGGCCATTCTGCATGTCATATTTTTATTCGCCCGTCAGAACAACAGAAACGAGGAATCAAAACCATGTTTACACAAACCATGAAAGGTTGGGTGTGGGTCACTAGTGAGGTGAAAATATGGAAGATTGACAGCATCTCAAGGATGGCTTTGTAGAAGTGAGAAAAGGAACTTGGTTGTTTTTCTTAGTCTTAACCTAGCATGTGTTTGCATTACAGGTGGGCATGGGTTTGTGGGTGTTAACTGTATGACATCATTTTCATTGGTCAACATTTTTTTAATGAACTGCATATAATATGTTTTTTGTCCCTCTATGTTGGCAGTTGAAGGTCCATACATGGCTTTTTAAAAATAGTTTGTCTCTCCTTCAAAAATAGTAAAATATGTCTTTTTAAATAATTCAGGGGCAGTTTGTTCTACAACATCCTAAAAAGACAAGAAAACCCTTATTGGACTATTTAAATTAGAAAGAATACACCAAGACATGATTCTTGGGGAATCACACATTGAATATTTGATAAACCCTTCACATTTACAGGTTGGTCTCTTTTACAAACACTCACACTGAGCAATTTAATGACCCATAAACCATGTGTCCATAATCTGGACTGTAAAACATTATTTACAGTAACAACTTTCAGCTCATATCCATCATTACTGCTGACTGTTGTGGTCAGTATTGATCAGTCCATTGATTTCATTCCACAATATTGAGGCATTTGGTTCTCTCCTTTTCTTTATCTCCAGTTTTGCCTATTCAGAATAAACTGCTTCTCACCCACAACTGCTGCCATTCTCTTACAGCAACCAGTCCTTAGTCTTTTCCACACTGCAGATGGAGCACCAATGATATATTGAATGTACCATCAGAAGAGCACAATGTCAACATAAAGCCACTGTGGAGACGCTGCTGGACAGTGATGAGATTAAGGATTTTATCAGGCATAACTTCAGTTTTTCCATTGTGAAGACTGTTGCTTTTCTCCAGAGCCAGCAATGGCGCAGATAGGAACTGAGCACCCAGCCACAAGCCCCATAGTCGCACCACAAACACAAGTTTTTGCACTATGAGATACCCACTCTGTCTTTAAAACCTCAGGACAGCTCCATTTGCTGGCCCTATCCACAGCTATGAACAAACCTATAGTGCTCCACTTTCTATACTAACAAAGCTGAAGCCATAGGGGACTGGTCATTTTTGTTAAGTTTTTTTGTCAGGATTAAACAGACGTGTGACCCTCCACGTTCTTATCATGGAAGGGAGGCCAAACCGGAAATGGCTCATAATCTTCAAGCCAAGGAATCTGCAAATTACCCCATGTCATGACAACAACAATACAACAGACACTAACTGAAGGTTAAACAAAAGGCAAGTTACATAACTCTGTCCCATGGGATATACTGATTTTTAAGGAAGCAAGGTTTAGACTTAACTTTCCAAAGATCACCAACTTACTGAAGCTCATTGATGCATATTCTTTCCAGTCTTTCATGAGGTTGGATTTACAAGCTCGTTCATAAACATTGCTTCACAACAGGGCTGGGCAAAGAGGGGTAGTATCTATTTAGTGGATTTCATACCAGAATCAATGGATGAATAAGGTCTCATCCAAAATTTAACATTTTGTTAAGAGTATCTGCACTGATTGATGCTTTAAAAGGAGGTTGATCATTTAGCCATCATTCTCCTCTACAGGAGAGGGACAGCCTGCCTGTACCTCTGAAAGCCACAGCCTAAAAGGTCCTCTTCTTGCAATTTGCTTATTTCATTGACTTCCATATGGAGGGACATGACTTTTGAAGCCCATCTTTATTAGAGACAATAAGAAGGTCATTTTCAATATGGGCAATCTCACAGTTACTTTTAACACTTATTTCCTGCATCTAAACATGCCCAGCCAATCACTTCTGTGTGCTGTCTCTACCTACAGGACACACTTCTGTTTTAATTGAAATTACTAGCCTAGAAGGGCTGAGGCACTCCCTCTACTATCTTCATGTTCATTGTTGTGATCTCTGCGTTCATGATGGTAAGCTTCCCCAACAATCAATCCACTCAACGTTCTTTTGTAATTCTTCCCCCGTTTTCTCCTGATTTGTTATTCTCAGTCATTCATAAGTAACACTTATTGCTATAACCTTCTGGAAAGAAAAAATCAAGAGCACAGACAAGCGCACTTTACCCTCCAGAATACATGAACTTCTTACCATGCCACTGTCTGCAAGCTTAGCTTGGAGAGATGACAGCTGAAAGAAATTACATCATGTCTGGTTTTTGCAGTAACGAATTGTGGGCATCCAAATAACAAGCAGTGGTTGCCGGAGAGCGATTAGACATGGACATCCCCGCCAACTGATTCCTTTTCATCCTTGGGTGACACCTAGGCCAGATATGTGTCACTCAGTAGTGCTGCTGGCCACTGCTGGCACTGGCATGGTCCAAGTTCAGAACCACTCACTGGGACAGTGTCTTCACAGGATGGTGCCACCCAGTCGCCCTGTTCATCATTCTATTCCTACATATGTACTTATTGTATTATTATGTTTTGTTCCCCTAGTTAAAATACCTACTCACACAGCAGATAAAGCCTTCATCAGTACAGGTCAGACAATACTCTCTCTGATCATCCTAGCTATAGCTTCTTTAAGCATTCTTGATTGTACTTACTGGGGTTATGTTGTTTTATATGTCGGTTTAACAAAACCAACGACAACTGGCAACAAAAATCGATAAAACAGAGTGGGGAAATACAATCTTCTCACTGCAAGGCCAGCATTCCCTCCTTCTCCTAAGACAAAAATGTGAACTTTTTGCCTGAAATGTGTGCTTGTGAGAGCTGTGAGGCTGAAAAGAACATCTCTGTGTTTTTCTTACACTATTTCATTCCCAGGCCTTGGCAACCAGGCTCCAAAAAAAAAAAAAATACTTCTGTCCAAGCGAATGCCTGTGTACAGTGCACACACAAGCTTGTCAGCAAGATATTGAAAGATCTCAATTTAATATTCAATAGCTCCAAGGAAAAGTGAGCGATTAAGTTAAGCTTCAGTCATCAAAATCAACAGCAAAATAAAAAAATAAAAACCATGATGGATGTCAGATTTGGGTAATGTGATCTGTCAAATGTGGATATTATAGACATATTGGCTAGGTTCAGTCAGAGCTATCTGTTGTTGTTCATCAAGCCTGTTATAGAAACAAGAAGTCATTTCATGAATCTGTTTATTTTTATTTACTAGACCGTTCAAAAACTATGAAACTTTATCTTCTATATTTGTTGAAAAAAAAATGCATTCTAAGCCTGTGCTTGAGTGTGTGTGTCTGTGTGTGGGTGTGTACGTGCGTGCGTGCGTATGTGTGTGTGAGTGAATGCTGTCATCTTTGTCTGTGGTCATGCCACAGTAGTCTTACAGAACTGAACCAGTGCACTTGATCGGTGCAGCACTCTGTTTACATTCAAAGGTTGTTATGGGTGATGCTCCCAAACAGTTTAAATCCTGCCCAATCCCCCCCTCCCATTCCCCCAAACAACCCCACAACATTTCTCAGACAGTCACACAAATACCAGGAACCTGAAAAATAATGTACAAATGGCACATACTGCACACACACCAATAAATTCCAATTCCAAAACTCAATGTCTTGGCTCTGACAATCAAAATATGGCTAGTCAATACATATAGAGACTCTCTAAGTGTGCAGCTTGCTTTTCCCCCTAATTCACATGACCAGAAAGAAGCAGCCTGACAGTTTGTGATCATATGGTAAACACGTCGATGCAATTGTATCTGAGAGGGACTTGCAATTTGGGACATGATTGGGCAATAGAGTATTATGCTGATAATAACAGTAGAGAAAATAAATCTGTGACTACAGTAGCTACTTTTCCTGCTCAGAGGTTAGTTACAAAAAAGGTTGTCCTTTTGAAGTAGGCTTTATGTTAGATTGGCTGTACAATTAACATTCTTTGCAATATCCAAGAGAAGGTGCTGCAGATGGGACAGCCTTGTGCACAGTGAACGGAAATGTTATAAGGTGAGGAACAGGCGAGCAGAGAGCTCAAGGAATAACTAAGGAGGTTCCGAAGCGGGCGTGTCGTGTGTGGAATGACGTTGGCGGTTGCAATCTAAAAACGAAGCTCTCCAGACGCGTTGGACATCCTAAACTGCAAGGAACAATGAGCGCTAGATTATTGTGGGATGACGCCACAAATTAACGGATGTAAAGTAGTTTCTGCTCTTGCATTCTCTCTGGAGCACACAACCGATTTACAACGTTACTGAACGGCACTTTTATAAAGCGGACCCATTCGGTTTTATGTTATTTGTGCACGGTTCTTTCTGCAGACTGTGAGCTGCTTATCACACTCTACATAGTACCATATTTTCATCCTCTGACAAATTAACGAGATTTCTTGTTTTCGGCAACAGGTACGTTGAGTCTTTAGTACATCTGTGATCCCAACTGTAGAACTGTGGTTGTATCTGTAAACAAGGGGAAAACTATACCGAAACTGGCTTATCTGCTGACTTTAGTCGTGCCATGTTTATTTTAGACCTGTTTTATGCTTATTTGGCAATGGTGGATTTCATTTATGAATCCAGTTATGAACCACTTCCTTCTTGGAATTGCTTTCACAGAAATAGAAAAGCTGCACAGATTCCATTATTATCTACAGCTGGTATGTTAGTTGTAGCTCTAGTGGATATTTTCAAAATTCTGTTTAAACATGTGCAACATTGGCTACTGTAGCGTAACTGTAATTGTGTTGGATGTAAAATCAATTGAACATTGTAGCACTGAATAAATGCGAAATGTTTCTCCTTGAACGAAATGTTGGTGCAAGGTGGAGCCGACTAAACTGTGGTTGAAGTAGGATAATTCTAAAGCGAGACTTGCTTCACATCGCCATCTCCCTTGTGCAAATGGGTTCTTTTATCACTTTTGGTACAACTTGGTGTATAGTATGAGGATGACGGAGGGGACGGAGAGGACGGGGGCCGGGGGGGGGGGTCAGTTGGTGGCCTACCTCAAGTTACTTTTCTATGTCGCTTGATTTGTGCCAAAATCTTGACGTGTTAACAGCCGAGGGAGGCTACCGAGTCATCACGGTAGACTAATGACAGACTGATAAGCCCGCGCCGGCGACTGATGGGCTGGCATTGGCCACTGATGAGGCTAATGCGAGATGCTGTACGCGCCTGGCTATTGACACGGCTAGACTAGCAACCCGCCCACTAGCAACCCGCTATCCCACAACAATCCCAATGAAATGGGGCTTGTATCGCTTGTAATATTTAGTGGTTCTGTTGGTGAAGCTTCGATATCCTCATATTCGTATTAATGTTGTTATGATTTTATTGTTTAAACGCTCATACGTTGTGTGTGTAAATTATTTGGGCATAGAATGCATGCATGGCTTCAGTAAAGATATTTTCTCTACACTGGTCAAGAGTGCCAACGCATAGGCTAATAATGTTTACTTACAAATAAATTTCACATGGGGGTATTTCAGAGAACAGATTTAGTAACTAACCCGAGTTACTTAACTCAGAATTGATGGAAATTTGAGATTTTCTGTGCCAAAAAACTGACATTAGGTTAACTGTAGTATGGGTAAGTTACTGTGGCAACTTGAGCTCTGAATAAAAATATTTCGTATTAATTAGTTTTTTGGAACAGAAAATCTAACATTTTCCTTTAAGCTCCAGATTAACTAACCTAATAGATAACTAATTCAATACAAAACTAATTCAATACAAACTATTTTAGTCTAAATGTGTGTGCCTGCATTTCTTACACAATTGTGTGCAAGAAAATTGCTGTTGTACAATGATTTAAAATATGTGTCATATAATATATAAACATGCCTTCAAAAACAATTAAGAGGGTTAAAAACTTTAATTTATAATAACAAATTAGTTACATAAAATCAAATACTTTATTGTCCCTGATTGTAAATTTTTCAGGCAAAAAAAAAATGCCAAAAGAGACATACAGTACAACAGATTAAAATATTGCATGGCCAGAGTGGAAGAGGAGCCCTAACTGTATGAATGAAGCCTAAGTATAGCATGAGGGATGAAGGAGAACTTGAGTAGTTTTCTCCATTGTTATTTGAACTCTGCTTGAATTTTACATTTAATATTTTCTGTATATTCTGTGTTTTTGTCTGTGGTTGTTCACATCGGGTCTTGTTCTCTAATACTATATTTACATTTATCGTGCAGTTGTGTTTAGAAAGGATGTAAATTCCTGAGTCATGACAAAGCTCTGTTTTGGGGATATCCTGTTCTCCCCTACGCATCCTAGGGTTCCCACAGCACCCCTCTTCAGTCACATACACACACACACACACACACACACACACACATATTCACACACATACATACATACATACACTCTCTCTCTCTCACACACACACATATATATATACACCCGAAAACTAACACACATGCATGCACACAGACCCACACATACTCACATAAACGAACAAATATGCACACACACAATAATGTACGCAAAAGGTCTACTCAGGGCCTGTTCTGCAGCTTTAAGTTATTTGTTTGAAAGTAGCTCATTTATCAAGGCTATGTTTCCATAGAGCTCCTGTGTTATTTAGCAATCCAAAACTGTACACTGTGTTCTAATGGATTAAAACAATCTTCAGCCAGCCATGTCGTTGCTATAAATTTCTTCGGAAAGACAGGTCGAGTCTGAGGCGTACTCTTGGGGGAGGAATGTGGGGCAGAGGGATTTTTTAGGAATTGTCCTTTGGCTCCTGTCTCTGAGAGTTTCAGTGCTGTGACAAAGCTCTCTGCCCAGTGTACATTTTTCAGAAAAAAAAAAAAACATATGCGTTAGAGTCTTCCATGTGGTGTGTTCTGCCAAAGTTCTTGTCAGTGTTGTGTCGCACCCCACGCAGTCAGTCTGTAATTGAATATGTAATCCAGACCTTGCCAATGCTGACTGAGGTAAAGGGTCCTTTTTAGACCCAGGTGTTGCCGAGGAATTGAGGATTTCAGCTGGCACAATTATTGATATTCACATCGAGACATATGTAAACCATGCTTGAATTTACCTTTCCTTGAATGTTATGACTGATATGTGTTAATCATGATAATAATTGCAAGACCTTTTGCTTATCACTCTTTGTCTATGATTTTGCACATAGCCTTTTATATATATGTGTGTGTGTGTGTGTGTGTGTGTGTGTGTGTGTGTGTGTGTGTGTGTGTGTGTACATAAATATATAGTATTTACACAAATGCAGGTGTCTTATTGGAGAGAATGGGTTAGAGTTAAACATTACGATAACGAAAGAATATGAAATACATTGCATTGTAATGTACAGAGGAGTATATCTTATATGTATTGTATGTACTGTATTATAGAGTGAATTATTACTTTATTATTATTACTTACTACTTAAGTGTCTGGTTTTTCTTCCCACAAAACCTATCAATGTCAAGTGCAGAGACTGCAGGTTCACCTTTCAGGTGACTTATTTCTGGCAGGCTCCATCTACTGGCCAATAGTTGAAACTGAATATAAAAGACCAACTGGCATGCAGGGGGCATGCAACTTTCATGGGTGGAGCTATCATACTTTTGTGGTTACTCAGTATTTCAAATGAGTAAATGTGTTTTGCCTAGAGAGAGTTCATGTTAGTGATTGACAGAACTAGGCAGCAGCACTTTATAAAGTTCAGAAAGCCTTTCTCTGATGGATGTGAAAATCTGAATTGTTCCGTAGGTTTTTACAGTCAAAGTAAGGCTCATGAATATTTAATTTGAAAAGAATTTTGTCAGTAAAATTTTTATAGATTTTGGTGCACTCAATGTGTTGTGAATAAACAGCCAGGACAACTTCTCTGGTTAAGATTCCACAATAACTAGCACTTCTGTGATGATTGTTCAGAAGAGTTAGGCTATGGAGTGAATAGTGCACTATATTAAAAGGCACCAGCTGTACCAATCCTCACAAATTATGGCAAACTTGATGTGGTATGACAGCCATTTTGGCTCCATTGACAGGCACATTGTTAAATAGCAGCCAGTCCTCTGTACCTTACAACCAGGCTGTCTGCCAGGCTCTCTTCAAATATCAGTTCCCCTTGGTTACCCATACTGTAGGTACATTTAACCTGACTAAAATTACTCTCTTATTCACCTGCATCTAGTCTGAATCAGACACAGCACGGTGGCTTTCATTCTTTTGCCACATAGTACAAAGTGTGCTTTTTAACCTGAAATATAAATGCACTGTGGGAGACTTTTATTTTCCCATGCTAATTTTGTGAGGTTGTTAGGGAGGAGTAGGTAAGAAGTTATAGCTTAAACTTCAGGCCTCCAGGGTTAGTTTTAGCAAAGGCTAAAATGTCCATTTCATATTAAACTGCCAGCATATTTTTTAACAACATATTTTTGAACAACATTAATAGATTTACATTTATCAAGATGAGATGTTCTGCCCTTCTTTTAAATTTCCCCCTCATTTTAAATACCCTATCATATAGTTTAGGCCCATCCCATCACTAAAACATCTTACGTTGATTCAGGAGAGTTCACACTGGCACACACTTACTCCACAACACTAACCCAATCAAACATTTCATCAACTGTTGTCACACCGCTGTCCACTTGCTTGGCTGCACAGCTGGTGGTGGATCTCAGCCCTGATCTTGGACGTCCCATGTGTATACTAGATTTGGCTCCTTTCAGTCACCTGACAATTGAAGATATCTGTTAATAATTACAAAATTATTCTAACCTCTTTTAAAAAGAATAATTTAGGACAATACATTACACAACTAATCCAGCTGATTTAATATCATCAAAATAGAATTCAAATTTTTCTCACACAAAGACGAATTGTGTTAATTAAGTAGATAAGCCCTCATTCACAGCAATAAATATAGTTTTCTCTTCAGGAAATGCAAAAGGGTTTGGATGAGGTAACAGTAAATATAGAGGTTCTCCAAGACCAAAGGTTGAAGACAAATGTTCAGGTTTCTCTACCTTTAAATCACTACCTTGTTTTTAAAATATAACAACTTAACACCTAATAAATATACTGCAATTTAGTAATTGACATCAAAGCTTGAAAATATTTAAATATAGAATGTAAATTGTGAACCTTACCAGAATGAACAAGGGACAATGTCCAGTTTAAAACAAATATAATTACTGATAACTGGCTGCCACTTGCTCATTATTTCAGACAAATGAATGAAAACTGTTCCTAAAATATTCACACCAAATGTAAAGTAAAACAATATAAATTAACTAGATAAAAATACCAATACAAGACATGCTACCATGCATGTTGGAGGTGCAGTGGTAAATAATACCAGAACTGAAGGCTAAATTTGTAAGGGAACAACTTCTGTTTTCACTGACATGGGAAATGGCATGTTTGAGGAAGAGCCATTTTTGACTTTTGACACCCACTGACAGGAATTACAAGTCGTATTTTATTGTTATTGATACTTTATTGTTCAATTTTAAGGCAGTGGGTCGTCGATCATTTCCATTGAACTGTTAAACACACTGTCTATTCACATATGTCAAGTGTATTTATGGTATATTTCAACCTTGTACTGATTTGAATTGTATACTGGTTAAAACATAGTGCCATCAGGTTGAGCTGAATAATGTAGTACAGTATATAATATTTCTTTTGGAAGTGTTTTTTTCCGGAGACACAGGACATATGAACCAGTTCGCTAGGCTTATCGCACAGTCAAATTGCCTACTGTGCACAACTTTTTCGTAGTTGTAATTAACACAGGAGTAAATTAAAACCGAGAGCACCAGCAGAAAGAATGACTCAAATGAAAGAAATACCTAATATGTGCGCCACACACAGAGTAGGTGCGTACCGATGTTTCTCCTATTTAGAAAGTTCAGCGTAAATTCTCTGTGGCTTGAATTAGTCAGAAAAAACTTTAATCAGAGCACAGTGGAAGATTGTAGTGGAAGACTACAGTTCACAGAACGCGACCTGTGTAGGGCTTAGCTACACGTCGTCCTTCAAGATGTGGTATGCGGTAACGGGATAAATATGCCCTATGCAAATTTCGCGAAACGACAGCAAAGAGATAAAAAGTGGTTACGTCTGTTCAAGAATCAAGGCTTGACATGTCCAATAAGTAGATGTTAATTGTGACGTACCTCCTCACCATCCTTTTTCTTTAACATGTCGTCACTGCGGCCAGGACAGCTGCTTCGCGACAGAGTCGAGGGCATGGTTGTAATTGTTACCCGCCTACTCTGTGACCAAATGTACAGCCTCCCGTCCATGTGAAAATGAGTAGACGCTGCAGGCGACAACGTCCACGTTTGTTTTCGATTTTAAGGATCACTCACAAGTTGCATTCTGTTCCTGTTTGCATCGTGTAAAAAGTAGCTAGAGGTAAGAAAATTATTGGTTTACTGTACAATTTAACTGTATGGTTATTCATGTTTATAAAATTTCAGATCACAGGACATTGTTTAATATTGTAAATTATGTCACATGTGCCGCTCAATAGATGAATTTCAATCGACTGTACATTATTTGTTCATATTTTTAAGAACTACCGCCAGCTCTTTATTAGAACATCAAATATCAAATAAATGAAATCGTTTAGAACTGTAATTTTAGGGCAAACATGACGGTTGATAACCAACATTACTCAGTGGTGTCCTTATTTTAAGACTCGTTTGTAAAAGTTTCGAGTTTAGTATTAGTAGGAAATAGAAAAATTATTTGGCAATATACAATACAGACTATTTACGAGGCAGACAAAATCCCCAAAGCTAGGAGGTTATACTGAGTTTCATATCTCAAAGGTCAGACTGTGGGCGTCCGTTAATGACTTTTATTTTCCCTCTGTCAGACTTGGAGCAACTATTTAATAGTTGATGACCGAATTCAATTAACTTTAAAACCAAAAACTGTGACCTGCGACCTGACTGTGGCAAACTTGGAATGACAGTTTTGATGTGTCAGAGCCAATGTTGCCAGCTCTAACGAGGACAAGCAACCACTCGAACAAAACAACTTGATCACCGCAATTTTCAGTTAGACTCCCAATGTTTTTCAAGCGACGAAAAACAAGAACAGATCTGGACACGCGAGCGTTATCTTATAGATCAAAGTTTTGCAGGTCAAAGTTCATGAGAGTGGAGATAACGTTTGTTTAGATGCAACTTATTTTTTGTAGTTGGAAAAGAATGAGACAAAAGGGAATGAGAACAAGTTTAGTGAATTAGAACCAACGACGGGATGAGAGGCTGCAATCAAAAATTCATTTAAGCCAAACTTAATGGGGCTTATAGTTTAGATTTTTTTTTTTTTTTTTTTTATCTGTTCTGCTGTATGGGATATCTACTCCTCCAATGAGGATCAGAGATATGGGCTTACATTTTTCATTAACTTTTACTTACAACTGAACAAGAGTGTTTTGCTTTTTCTCTACAAGAACTTTTTAGTGAGTTCACTTTCATGATTTTGGAAATTGCCCGAGGTGTAGGTGAAGGCACACATTTATTTTAAACTTTAGCAGTTTAAGCTTAATTGCGGTTAAGCACAAATGTTGACTGAATCCCAGCCATGCTGTCCCTCCACATTCCATAAATTTGATTTGTGATAAAATAAACAAGCATCTAATGAAAAATAACAAGCACAATTTTTGAAGTTTAGTAAGTATTTACCAGTTTAAAAAAAAGTACTGTAATGAAATATTTGATCATCTGAAAATGGAAAATATATATGTATATTATGTATCTTTATGTGAAACTTTGATGTATGTGTATATCTTACATTCTACAAATCCAACATTTCTATCACCTGTGTTTCTTGGATCAATGTTCTCCCACCTACTGTCAAATACAGACAAGCCATTTATTTTCAGATAATTTGCCAATTATCACTGTCAACAGAGAAGGAAATAAAACCACATTTCAAGATTTTCGAGGCTAGTTCCCTTAATTTGGTGCCTCCTTGTTTTTCACTTGGAAACTTCTGGCCCACTTCAAATTCTGTCCCACTATACATTTAATTGACTCCACTTTTATCTGCACCTAGTTCAATGAGAGAACACATGGTATACAGTACCTGTGACAAAACCAGGCTATGAAGAATGTGTAGTTTTGTCAAAATGAGAAATAATTCATAGAAATAATCAAGAAATAACTTCCTGACCATGTCTTTGCATATTATAGAAGGCATTGTGGGTAAAACAGCAACGTACCAAAGCCTTCGACATCACCAATGTGGTAGTTTGACCTTTCATAATGAAAACGAGTAGAAATGAGGCTAACCTAGAAGTACTATCACATGCATCTTCAGCATTTTTACTTGGATTGGAGACTTGAGAATGGGGTTGATGCGTAATTTCTAGACAGCATTCTTATCGGTGTGACACGTTTCATTAGGGACAGGCAAGTTGTCACAAAGTAATGCTTATTAAGTGATTCATGGCCCAAATTATCAAGATGTTCCAAAAATGCCCCTACAGTTTAACTGCTATCACCATGCTACATCAAAGCATGCTGTAGAATATAGCACAGAGGGGAAATGACCACACAGCTGTGGGTGTGCAGATGCTCAGTGTGCAAAAATACAAGATGCCTTAGATGATATTTCCATACATGATTTGGTAAAACTCAGTTTAATTGTTGTGGGGTTGTTTTTTTTAAAACCAGAAAAAAATATCAATTGAACCTTCAACAGTCACTTTACAGCCAAGCAAAATAATTAGTGTACTTGTAAATTACAGTTGTTTATTTTATTTTTATCATATGGATATACATACTGTACATGGCAATGTCAGGAAAGACGTTGAACTTGACAACATGAATAAAAAGTTTGTATCATTAGTTGTGTAATGTGAATATTTCATGGTTCATGTAAGTAGGTATGTACCAATTCTTATGTTAGTAATAAGGTTTACTCAAAACATCTAGGGTCTAAAATCTGTCTAATATAATGTCATTGATAAAATATTTCCTCATTTTTGGAAAATATGTAAGTCAATCAATATTTTGCACTATGTAGCCAATAGCAATTTGAATACTTGGGTAATATTACATTTAGATGCAAATTTAATCGCCGGTGAAATAGACTCAGTGCATATCATGTTGTTGTCCGTAGAATTTGGGCTTTGTACCCATGGTGTTCAGTTCTGGGGCTCCATCCGACATTTTGGCTGTTTTTTAGCCTTTAATGGTCAAATGCAAATGTTTTTTCAAATCTATTCTTTTTGGGAGAATGTTTACTCAATATTTACAAGTGACCATATTGGATTTGTCTTTGATAATTAGCTGAAATCGCTACACTGGTTGTCATAGTGATATCCATCTGCAAAAGGTTCAATGCTCCATTTGTGGCTGGTAATTGCACTGTATTAAAACTGAAATACAAAGAACAATGATCACTCTGCTCCGTTCTTACTGCTGTTGTTCATCTCCTCAACTTTAATCTTCAGGTGTTTTGCCTTAGACTGGCACTGAAGCAAAACCCATTGACCCTCCTTTATTCCATACTATGCGATATGTCTTCATTTAATATTTTGTTCCTACATGCTTCTTCACATTGTGAGGGTACCAAGGTATCTTCCCACAATGTAATTGTTGGCAGTACGCCTTGGCTAACTTGCGCTCTTACCTGTGTTATTATTTTTCCCTGGAGTGATGATACAAGGTAATGTTTTTCGATGGACAATGGTAAAAAAAAAAAAAAATTGAAGTATAAAAATCTGATTTCACTGGTCAGACACAAGTCACATTGATAGGAATCATATATGTATTGAATTTGTCGGATTTGAGCCACAAACATCTCAAGGAAAGGATCTGAGACTAACTGATCAGTCAAGGTGGCTGTCTGAATACAGCCTTAGTCCAAATGAGTAATACATTATAACAGCCAGCCAGTGTGATCTTTTAGATTTTTATTCATTCACATTGAAATATCATGAACTGATGAACCTGTAAATCAGGTGGGAGTGAGATGTGAAAAAAAGTTGCACATGTTGGTCATTGTTTATTCCACACCCCAAGATTTGCTCTTGGTGTATGAGCCAAGTGTGACCATTGAGTATGCCACACAAGCCAGGGAGACATTGAGGACACTGCACAAGCTTGTGAAAATTAATCAATGTGAATTTATGGTGAGTCTTTAAGTTTGCTCTGACCATTGCTGATTTTTTCAACCATCATGTTGTATTTGTATGAGTGTGTGTGTGTGTGTGTGTGTGTGAGGATGCAGTGATCTCTATTGACCCCCTCTGTCTGTGTTCTCTCATTGCCCTTTCTCCCTCTCCTTCTTTCCCTCTTTCTTTCTCTTTCTGTCTGTCTATCTGTGCCTACAGTAGGATTCCTTTGTCACTGAGCTGTGAGCAGGATGAGATGATGAGGCCCAGTAGCGGTGGTCTCTGATTGGTCCATGGCTGGCCCTCAAGGGCAGGGTCCTCCTCCACTGCAGCTCCAGGAGGCGGACTCCAGCAGAGCATGTGACAGGCGTGTGTTCTCTCCTATTTACTCCACCAGCTCAGTCCTGCCCCTGACTGGCGAGCCAGACTCAGTCTGCATTCCCTCTCCGTATGTGGACAGCAGCCACGATTTCGCCACGCTGACCCTGTACAGCCCCCCTGTGACGGGCTATGGCACCCCCCACAGCCCTTCCCCGCACCCAGCCTTCCTCTGGCCACCTTCTCATGCCCATGGCTCCCCCCTCACTGTGCACTGCCATCAGCCCCACCTCCCACAAGTCAAGCCCTCCCACAGCACATGGGCGGAGCCTAACCTCCACAGCCACGCCCTAACCAAGAGCAGGTACCTGACTTTCCATCCTCACCTGTTAGGCTCAAAGCTAAGATGTGATTCATGTAACATGACAATCACAAACATGAGCCTGACTAATTTTCTCACTCCTTACTTATGCTTAACTTCTGGGATGTGCCTTAAAGAGGTTCTGGCAGTTCACACATTCCTGGGGTGGGTGTGCAAAGTGGGAAACGGTCAGCCAACTATGCCATTAGACATATTGCACCTATCAGACTGTAGTTAGCCAAGGCCAAAAATGCTGAAGTTGCCTATATCTTGGACATTGAGAGTTGAGATTAGGTATCATAATATCAAAGTAGGCTAAGCTGTCACTGGTAACTCACAGATTTGAGCCAACTGCTGGATTTTGCAAAGAAGATTCCTTTTTAATGATTAAAACAAGTCACTGATAGTGGTGCCTCATTCTATAAACACTAAATTTATGTATCATGAAGCATAAATTTGAATGAACCTGAGGCTCCTTTCTTTGAGTGGCATGTTCAGAAAGACCTTAATTTGAAACCATTGTTGTGCTTCAGCTAAGAAGGCCTTCATTAGTGGAGTGTTAGCAGTGAAGGATTCTCTCTTATAGTGCTGTACCATGTCCCCACTGTCCCCAGTGAGTCCGTGGGGCACTGGACACCAGCCGCAGAGGAGCAGGGCCAGGCCAGCTCCTCAGTGGGGGGTCCTGGGAAGAAGCAGGAAGTGCACTTCTGCTCCGTGTGCCATGACTATGCCTCAGGGTACCACTATGGAGTCTGGTCCTGTGAGGGCTGCAAGGCCTTCTTCAAGAGGAGCATTCAAGGTACACCAACCCCCCCAGGTGGCCCAGTTCCCACCTCTCATCAAAGGATCCACATCAAATGGAAATGTCACAATTTAATAACAGCACATCATACATCTATGCAAATATAAAATGACCTCATCACCATAATTCAGTGTCAGCTGATCATTCCATATCACAATAGTTTCAATGCTAATGACGTCCCTCTTTTGAGCTCTGGTTGGTTTTCACTTCTGTCTCGTCCATTGGCTAGTTCTACCATATTGGGCTGGCTTCCCAGACAAGGATTAAGCCTAGTCCTGCACTGAATACTTTTTTCAGTGGAAATTTTCATTTAAATTTTCGTTTAGTCAAGGACTTGGCTCAGTCCATGTCCGGGAAGCCTATTATACGGTAAAACTACCGTGTGATGTGATAGTGAGCTTATAGGCAAACTTTGAGTCTAGAAGTTACCAGCTCTCTCGGCTCCCTTTCCTTATGTGCCTCACACCACTCACACTACTGCAAGGACAGATTGTACCAGTCTGTCTTGCATCACAACCCTTTTCTGGCTGCCAGTAATCCTTTTCCAAGTATTTGGGAAGCATCAATTACACTTTTTCACTTTTCATATGCTCTCCTCACACCATCTGAAACCATTTTCAAAGCAAACAGGAAAAACTGCAAAAGCAAGCAATGCTGTCTGAATTAGATCTGGATGTGTGTTACAATGCCACATTTGAATTCACCAATTGATATCTGAGACGTCCATACTGAAGTGTGTCCTGATTTCCATGGAAACTAGGACACAACGACTACATCTGCCCAGCGACCAACCAGTGCACCATCGACAAGAACCGGCGGAAAAGCTGCCAGGCGTGCCGTCTACGGAAGTGTATTGAAGTGGGCATGATGAAGTGTGGTATGCTATTGTCTCCTCTCTCTCTGTCGATCTGAAAAGGCTTTTTTCCACCTAATCGGGAACGCAGAGGACTGCTGTGAGGTTTTTTGCAGAGTGATGTATCTTAGGCCTGACAGTGAAGAATGATTCTACATGCAATAATGTGGATACTGAAATAAAGTGTGTTTACCGTATTCTTGCACATTTTCATGTGTTCAGGGATGAGGCGGGATCGTGGGAGTTTTAGGACCAGGCGTCCTGTGACCGGGGCGAGGTGCTCCAGGCGGGGCGAAGCAGAGGTCTACACCCAGCGGCCCAAAGAGCTCCACCTCTCCTCACTCACGCCCGAGCAGCTCATCTCCCGCATTGTGGAGGTGGAGCCGCCCACCATCTACCTGATGGAGGAGGTGCAGAAGCCCTTCACCGAGGCCAGCATGATGATGGCCCTCACCCGGCTGGCCGACAAGGAGCTCGTTTACATGATCAGCTGGGCCAAGAAGATCCCAGGTGTGTGCGCCTGTATGCATGTGGGTACGTGTGTGGAAGGGGGAGTCTAGGGATGGGGAAAGTGAGACATGAAACAAAAATGGACACTTATCAGTAACTTGCTGATCTGAACCAGTGAAACATTAACATACAATTGTTTTAACAGATTGGTTCAATCTGACTGAATTATTCAGCTGTCCAACTTTTTTTCCAGAAGGTCCACCCTATTGCTTAATGAGCTGTCAGTCTCATTTGTAGGGAATCTGCAATGAATAGAATTTGGGTCAGACTTATTATGCAACTGTGTGTATCTGAAACTGTTCATCATTGCTCTAAACATGTTAAATTGTAATGTGTATAAACACATTTGGTATTTTAACTTTTATTGTAGGAAGTAAAATTTAGAGAGACATATACTTAGCTTCAAGGTCTGATAAAAAGAATTAAGAATATAACATATTGAATACAGGTAATATCTAAAAAATTAAAACTTCATTTGCATTTACACAGCCATTATTGTTCCAACTGTTTTCCACATGAAGGTGACTCTGCTATCCCTGTTGGAAATATTATTACTGTCAAACTGCCAGTATTTCAGTACTTCTCTGTCCAAAAGTCTAACATCACCAGTCTAACCAGCTAAATGCGCAGAATCTGCAATGAATAGAATCAATGTATGTCAATGTTTTAATCTCAGGGTATCAATCTCAGTAAATCACTGCATTGCCTTGATGTGTCAGTCTCATTGTGTCAGTATGAGCACGCTAGTCTGAGCGTGTGTGTTTCTGGCTGTGCCCTCAGGGTTTGTGGAGCTCAACCTGTTTGACCAGGTGCACCTGCTGGAGTGCTGCTGGCTGGAGGTGCTGATGCTGGGCCTGATGTGGAGGTCCATGGACCACCCCGGGAAGCTCATCTTCTCCCCTGACCTCATCCTCAGCAGGTGCCTCTGCCGCCATCGCCGTGTGTGCCGTTGCCATGGTGATGCCAATGTCGGGGTCTTTTGCCGAAGCCAAAACGCTTGTGTTGGTGCTGTCTGAGTGGAATCCCTGTCTGGCTGCATTATGAAAGAGCTCCAAGGATTGCAAATTGCTTTGCAGCTGGGTTTTTGAGGGTCTTGGTCAACATTTAACATTTAAATATTCAGCAGTATGAAATGAAAAGAAAGAAAGACAATTGCAACAACAGCAATGTTTTAAAGGGAGCGCAAGAATACCACAAAGACTGAAGAGGCTTTGTTTTCCTTTTGTGTGCTTTAGTCAGCTCCTTTCTGCTCTGAGAAAAAGGAGAAAAACAAGCAGCTGAAGTCTGAGTTTCTGATGCTTGTCTATTTTTGGTTGCAGAGATGAGGGGAACTGCGTGGAGGGGATCATGGAGATCTTTGACTTGCTGCTGGCCACCACCTCCAGATTCAGAGAGCTGAGACTGAAGCAGGAAGAGTATGTCTGCCTCAAAGCCATGATCCTCCTCAACTCCAGTGAGTCCCACCCACTGTGGCCTGAATGGGCTCAAACCATTGGCTTTTAGCCATCCCTTTCCATAAATGATGTCAGAGTCAGTCCCCTCTGACTCCAGGGTCATATATAGCTGTGTGTGTCCATTGGCTTACTGGTTTGAAACGTCATTGTCATGGCTCAAAAAGTCAATGACTGATTGATTTGAGGCAGTGTAGACAAGGGCAAGGGAGTTGCAGAGAGTCTGCAGGTTTAATGTCCTGATATTGCTTTGCCATTTTACCCTTGAACAGTCACCTGGATTGCTTTAGTAAATATCCAGCTGTATAAACAGACAGCTTTTAAAAAGTCAGCTGTATAAGTCACCCTGGAGAAGAGATTATACTAAATACATAAATGCAAAATGTAAGCACACATTATCTCCAGCACTTACAGCATATAATGAAGTTTCTCTCTCTGTATAAATTGTTCATTTGTGAAAATGTGAATTACTTTGCTGTTTTTTTTTTTACTTTTAATGAAATATATTTAGTTCCATCTCTGACACAATTCGACATTCCAAGTTGCTGAGTGCATCACTCGACCAATCGCTCCTCATAGCTCCGACACTTTTAGTGAGGCATTCAGATAAGTTTTCAGAGAAGCAAAAGAGCTTTCTTTCCAAATGCAAGGAATATGTACGGAGGCTGTGTCAGCGGAAAAGGCATTGAACTGTTACCCAGAGGTCATTAATCAAAACCCATGTATGGGACTTCCTATTGTAATTGTAAAACATTGAAAGCCAGCCTGGCTAGATAAGCTTAACATTAACTGATAATGATATTTGGAAAACAGTCATATGTTGGCTTACGCTGTTATATGCTGAACTATAAAAGCCAAAACCAGAACACTATATATGGAATGACTTACAGAGTGTAACGTTTATCGACATTTATAAAACACTGTTTTGTATGAGAGATAACTGATGGTCTACCTTATGCGCTGAGGACGCTAATTGGATGTTTCTACCTTGTTCTTTTTGACCTTTGTTTTCCAAACACTGTGTTCTGCCTCTCTAAGGTTCTACTGTACTAGAATTCATTGGGGGAAAATATCAGCTCACTTTCTGGATATCTTTCACAGCTGAATGCAGCCAGTGTCCATATTTGTTTGTTTGATTTTTCCCCCACATTTGGTGAAAACCAAAACCTGCATGACTTGTGCAATGCAAATGGTCTCTGCCTCACTTGGAGCTCATGAGCCATGCAGGGAGGGAATGGAGAAACTGGAAGAGTATCAAAAAATCAGGGCCATGTGAAGGCGGGGGAGAGCCATCTCCATCGCTGTCTCCACACTGAACGGCCTTCACCCTCTCCTGTTTCATCTGTTGCCAAATTGCACTCCAGTGCCCTTCATAAAGAAAGAAAAGACCAGTGATAGTAACCACTATGCCATAATCCGCTTAGATTGCTGCTGCTCAAGGTCTACATGGCAAGTAATGGAAGAGATAGTCTGGACTTCTCTCACAATAATGAAAGATAAAATGCCTTTTGCTGGTGTCTTGGAGCTGGCTGTGTGACCCGTGGGTGGTGGATTGCATTCCTAGATGAGGTTGTGCTGAAACCTGAGACTAAAACTCCAGGGCCTGATTGAGCAGGCAGTGGAGTGGGGTAGACTTCCTCCAGGGCCTGATTTAGCAGGCAGTGGAGTGGGGTAGACTTCCTCCAGGGCCTGATTTAGCAGGCAGTGGAGCGGGGTAGACTTCCTCCAGGGCCTGATTTAGCAGGCAGTGGAGTGGCATAGACCTCCTCCAGGGCTTGATTTAGCAGGCAGTGGAGTGGGGTAGACTTCCTCCAGGGCCTGATTGAGCAGGCAGTGGAGTGGGGTAGACTACCTCCAGGGCCTGATTGAGCAGGCAGTGGAGTGGGGTAGACTACCTCCAGGGCCTGATTGAGCAGGCAGTGGAGTGGGGTAGACTACCTCCAGGGCCTGATTGAGCAGGCAGTGGAGTGGTTTAGGTCTCTCTCCACACATTTTCTCTGCTCCAGTAGTGCGTCTTCAGCCTCCACTCCGTTTCCTGCCAGCTCACTGCATCAAACACACATTGAGCCGTATCCAGCACACTCTCTGAGAGTGGCCAGCGGAAGCTGTAACTCAGTCTAGAAGCGCTGATGGGGGAGCTGGGCAGTGGAGAGGAACGTAACTCATGAGGTGCACATGCTGTACAGGAACACTTTGCAACAGCTCAGGGACCACAACAGCAGACACCAAGACATGTCCCCCCCACTCCGTCTCCAGGCTCCAAGGATCAATCTCTGTTTAACTAAAAAGAGAAAACACACAAACACAATAAAAAGGAATATATTTTTAATGTTTGCATATCTTGTTTTCCCGTATGTGTTTGTGTGCCTGTCCTGTCTGTGTGTGCATATATGTATGTGTATGTATGTACGTGTGTTTTTGTGTGCGCGTAAGTGTGCATTTGTCTTGTTTGTGCGTTTGTGTGTATGTGTGTTTGTGTGTATGCATGTGGGTGCATGCAGACATGTGCCTGGTCTCTCCTGACAGTGGGGAGGTTCTGCAGAGTCGGGCCAAGCTGCTGTGCTTGCTGGATGCTGTGACGGACGCACTGATCTGGACCATCGCCAGAACCGGCCTGAGCTTCCAGGAGCAGTCCGCCCGGCTGGCCCATCTCATTATGCTGCTGTCCCACATCCGCCACCTCAGGTAAAACCCACCCCCCACCCCACCAAAATCCCCAGGGGGTATATGTGTGTGTCTGAGCCCTTACTGAATGTGCATATCTCTTGTCTTGTTCTACAGTAACAAAGGCATGGACCACCTGCACTGCATGACTGTGAAGAAGGTAGTGCCCCTGTATGACCTTCTCCTGGAGATGCTGGACGGCCACATAATGCACAGCACCCGCTTATGCAAACCCACCCCTCACAGTGCTGTCCCCGCCCATCCAGACAATGGGACCACCTGTCCGGACCCTGGCTCTGCCCATACTGACGATGGCCACACCCCCCAGACACCAGCAGCCACACAGAGGGCTGTAAGCCCCACGTCCCCTACAGTGAGTGACACTGCAATGACTGATACTTCATACACTTAATACCTGCTTCTTGGGTCCAGGAGGCCTGGCATCAGACCTGCACCACTCAGGAACCACTGTAAAAAAAAAAAAAAAAACTGAAACTGATGACATAACAAGATAAAAAATGCACCCTTGATAACAAAAACTGTTTCATTGACAAATGATCAACAAAGGATAATGTCAGACATGAATGGACAACCAATGTAAGTACCGTTCACGCACTCATTGTACTGCATACATTGGATTGTGTGATATGTACCTGCAGTGCTGCTCTTCATATCCTGCCAGCAATTAATGTTAGCTCACACTTATTAAGCCTTTTGCTGCTGCCAGTTGCTGGGGGCAGTATCAACCCTTGGAAAGGTGACCCTCCTTACTCTCTTTCTCCCTCTGTCTGTTTTTCCCTTCAAAGGAAAATACTGGCGCGGAGACAGAAGTAACTCAGAGCACACTGGCAGAGGATTCTGGGAACACCGACAGTGAGAGCAGCAGTGAGAGGATGCATACACTAGAGACCCTGGAGGCTGAAAATGTGGCTCTGATCTCACACCAGGACGTCCCAGCAAGCTCCTTGCTCCCTGCAAGCCCCCCCTTGAGGCTTCATTGAAAGTCCCAAACGGTTCCCAGGGGAACAGGGGCTCATAAAACACAGAAACTATGAGGACCTTTTGAAGGGAATATTGCAGAGCAGAAATATATTATCATTTCCACAAATAACTGTGATTGTGAGATCTATCCTGTAAATATAACAGTGAATCCATACTTCAGTAGTAAACCTGTCTCTTCTCTGACTCTCTATAAATAGTCATTGGCAAAGTTGGTTTGTAACGTGAGCAGAGGGTTGCTCACAAAACTCCTCTGCTCCTGTTTTGGGGCTGTGAGGCAAATTGAGAAGGCCGTTGCTCCATCCCCTGCTTTCTGGATATTTACTGTAATCAGCAGTCACTCTGCCCCTTTTTTAAATTTTAAGTGGTGTATCTTGGTATTTTCACACACACATTCCATTCTATTGACTGATAAAGGCTTGCTTCAAGAACCTTTGCATATGCATTTATTTTTTCTTTTCCATTTTCATTTTAAATATGCTCAGTGATTTTTAAAGGAAGAAATTTTCCAAAGGGGTCAGGGTTATGGTGGGTTGAGTGTGGGCCTCTTTTATTTATATATTTGAGTAAAACTGAGTAAAAATAAAATAAAATCAATGCAAATACAGCCAGCTGTCACAGAGTTCAGTAGTGGGGTTCAGAGTTGCAGTTCCATCAGTACAATTCTGTGGGAAATGTGTGAGGCTAAATTAATGCAGCTAATTAAGTAGTTAGCCTGATTTGGAATGGCCCTCTGTGTTTTAGTGGGAAAGGACAATGTGTACCTGACTGCCCACACTGCAGCAGCTGTTGACTAAAAGCTGGAAAAACCAGTCAAACGTAATGTGCATAATTACAGAGGGATTGTACCTGTTAATAATCTAGTGGATCACAAAATTGCTACTTTTCACAAACATGCACACACACAGTGTAGCCAAAATAAAGGAAACACTTATCAATATATAAGTATTTGTAACTAAGGAGTTTGGCTACTCTTTGCCTTGAGGATAGGTACAGTCTATCTTAGAATGCTGTTATACAAGATTACAACTATTTCTATAAGGATATTTTGAGATAATTTTAGGTAGTAAGAAGATGAGGACATTTTTTCACTGTAATTTGTTCCCCTTGACACATTGAGTTGCCATTTCTGTGACTGCTGCACCTGTGTTGACTTTTTGACATATTTCAGAATCTGGTATAGACATTTTATAAATTCAGATATTAAAGTGTGAATTATTAACTGTCTTTCCTAACTAAAACATGGTGGTCATTAGTAATCACATAAATATAAAAGTTGAGTAAACTCAATTTTAATGGATTCGTGACCTGAGAATACTAGTCCTTTTTCATTTGGTGTTTCCCATTATTATGTGAAACTCCACATATATGTGTGAATAAACAACTTGCTTATCACCCACCCCACACAAATACACACTTCCTTTAATGAATTCATTCTGTTAAGAATCATTTTCCTAGGCAATCTAACTTAATGATCCTTCGTCTAGAGTCAAAATAGCAGTTGCTGTTCAATTACCCGACAGCCTTCAGCAGATACCGCTGAAGCAGCATGCTGTGCCCCTGACAGACCCTTGTTTCCTAGACAACTCCAGTTGCTGTGGTGATTGTCAGGTTTGATGCCATGACAAGGGACATAATGGCACTTTCTAGAGGAAATGACACAGACAGCTCTGAACCCACAAACAAAAATAAGTTGAAAAATCATTGTCCTCCCTCAAATTTATATATGTATATTTATAGTATATTTAGATTTTCAAATTATAGTGGTTCCAAATGCTTGGCTTGTCTATTTACACACAAGGTTTGTAGGTTGCCCAGGGCTACATAGCTCAGAATCTGATCTATCTTTAGCTTATACAGCTGAAAATGACTATTTTCTTTATGCCTTCCAAAGTCATCGGTACTGCATTTGCCTATGGCATCCGGTTTAAGTAGAATCAGTCATTAGGTCTCTCAGGACGATCGCACAGAGCTGAACTTCCCAATAGGCATTGCCTTGTTTTGGTGCACCGCGGTACTGCTGACACCAGTGTGTCTCATTAGTTTTCTTAAACTGCAGCCATGAATACCAACAAGTCCTCAGTTTTACAGACTGCTTTGTATTGAAAGTGAGACCCAGTAATTAGCAGCTTGTTTAACAAGCAACCCCTGGCTGCGTTCCCAATGGACAGCTTGGCAAAGGACGTGCAGCGGCTACCTTTGAGCAGACCAGCTAATGAAAAGGTCTTTGGATGGGCATAGAAGGTACTTATAATTCAGTGTCGTGAGATAATTGATCCTGGTGAGTGTTTTCTTACATCAGACATTTCCAGGGGTATAGTAAACAAGTTAGATTTTTCTTTGAAAAAAGTGCAAGGTGTTCTTTGAAACTAGAGTTGTGATGAAGATACTGCTCCAGTGTGGTGGAAAAACACTGCATAAGGAATGTTTAAAAAATTAAATTTGAAAGAGGGAAGGAAGATACAAAGAAAAGAAACTGGAGGAATGAAATTTTCGATGGTTAAAAAAAACACAAGTTATGGTAAGGTTATGACTTCATTCTCACATACTGTTTAAAAACACCTAGAATCTTGCATCTTAGAGTCCATTTTCAGTGCCAGTTACAGTGCATACTATATATATATATAATATATATATATATATATATATTTATATTTTGTACAAAAAGGGATTGAGATCTGAATAAACTATAAGTCATGTAACAAGTGCACTTCTTAAAACACCAAAAAAACAGGAGGGATCAAATGATATCCATGACGACAGGCTAGATACTTCGCTGCTCTCTCCTTTTTTTGCCACAGTTTTCAAATTGAGAACGCGTGCTTGAAATGAAAACTTGATTTTCATTTCAAATGAAGGTTTTTGAGGTCAAAGATTCAATTTATGTTTCATTTTTGAATCAATTCTCATTTGAAATAGGCTATTTGCAATTTCGGAGGTTTGACTGCTTGTAGCCTGACAACTCCAACTAGCGGAAAGTGTTAAGATCTTTCAGGTCTGAAGCTTGTTTCTATGCTTTTCCTTTTCCCGTTTGTTACAAAACTTCAATGTTTTTTTAGCAAGTCAGAAACATGCACACCTACTATACCTAAGAGACCCGTAATGCAGACATGTTCATGGATAAGGTAACTTCCCTGATATCACAAAACATTCCCATAACAGAGAAAATTATGTCATATTATCACCGGACTTTGGCACTATGTTGTAATGTGAACATTCCTCAAACATTCTAAGAATGTTATATAGGTTCTGTCACGGTCACAAGAAAATATTCCTGGTAAACAACATTCAAAGCACATGATGAAACCTGGTCACAATTAATGTCCTGGGAACATATTCCCTTACGTTCTGAGAATGTTCTGGCACCAAAAATTATCAGCTGGGCTGACATGCTCAGTATGATCTTTGGAATGATAAAAGTAATAATCAACTAAGAATGAGGATGAAAGGTTTGTCTAGCTGACATCAGCTAGCAAACACTAAACAAGAACAGCAGTTTCACTAATGTTACAGTACATAAAGCTAGCTATTTAACATAAAAGTCAAGCTAGCTAGCTAAAAGATTTATATTAATGCCACGCCAATGTTCAACCATCTGCTTGTCGCATATGTAACCAGGTTTTCTGAGTTAATTAATCAGAGATTGGGCATATGCACAAAAGGGAACACAACAATTGATCGGTAACTACAGGGTTCAATGTTAAAAATATCATGTCTGAATAGGTATGTATAGCTGACTGTTTCGTTCTTACGGAATGTCTCACAAATCAAAAATTCCTATAATACAATGTGGCGAAAGAACAATGTGCTCTAAAACATTTCATAATATTTTTTATGTTCATAATAATATTGGTTGACCCAATTCAGGATGCTTGCTGTCCCTGGGAATAGCCATTGTAAAATGAAGTCTGACAAACAATATTTTTTTATTGAAAATGAGCAAGTGTTACTTCCACCATTAACACCAAGAATAAACTTTGAAATATAACTGTGCTTCCAACATGCAGGTGTTTCTAGAGAATGGCACAGGTGGCCTATCCAACAGTACAGCAGCCAAGGGATAATCTGTTTACTACAAATGCATTTGTGAAAACTGAGATGCTGTCAAAATGTATGATTTCAGGCTTTGCTTGAAACAGGCCAACATAGTTATATCTAGACAGAAGTAGATATTACATTATGAGTTGTGCAATACATGTAAACCAGTTTTTTGAGAATTCAATATATTTTTACCCCAGAGCATTCAAAGAGTGGCACTCGGGGCACGGCCAGTGAACATCATGTTTCTATAATGAGGCCTTGCTGAGAGGGACAGGAACAGGTGTCCCTTGGCTTGGGGTGCGAGGCATGATTTTGGCTCTGGCTTCTGGTACGACACATACAAGGACTATGCCAGGACATTTTTAAAAGGGGTAATGTTGGAAAGTGTAGCCACCCAAAAAAGTAAAAAGGTTGTTGAGATAGCTCAAGACAACACAGACAGGTGGCCACACACACACACACACACACACACACACACACACACAGACACATACACAAATCAATGTATAGATAGGTGAATGTACAGACCAGTTAACAGTTCAGAAATCATAGACCAGCTGAGAAATCACTGACAAGTGTTTGTAGAAGAGCCCACCAATTTTTTGTCTCAGAATCTGTGAGATGACATCTCCACTAATCATAAGTACAGGATTCCCTCCTGCCTCTTTAAAATCAAAATGAAAATTCAGAGTCTCCTATTGCCTCAGTCAGTGGATTGCCAAAGATAGACTTAACATAATTCCTCCACACTGTAACATTCTCTCATTTGTGGTAAATAATTCTGTCATTGCTAGACAAATGTATTTTTACAGTTGTAGAGATATTATAAGTTTGCATTATTCTAAAATAAAACATAAAAAACAAGAAATACACTAAAATGAAAAACTTTGGCTTACAGTATGAACAGAGATGATACAGAAAAGAACAGCAGCTGGGTGAGAGTTTGTTATGTAACTCAAAACATACAAAGCAAAATCATATGAATATGAATAGTAATAAAAAATAGACCCCTAAACATTAAGCACAATCTCTTTGGCTGTACTGCAAAATATATTTTTTTCCTCTGGCATGTAGTGAAAGGATTAAAGATTGCTTCACACACAGAATTGCAGGTTATTTAAAACTATTAGATCTATACATTCTGAAAAATATATAATTTCCTCTTCCAGACAGTGATAATGTCTTCCCTATTTTTGATTAGCCTGGTTTGGGACCAGGGTGGGGTCTCATTAGATGGGACCTCTGGTGGGTGGAGCATATTGGGCAGGGCCTTATGTTTGAGGGAAGTTCATTAGGAAAGGTGGTCGGGCCTGAGGTGGGTGTGGGTGCGGCCTCATGTGGGTGGTGGCCCTTGGGTGTAGCGCAGCATGGGGTAGAGTGAGCGGGCAAAGTTGTTGGACAGAAGGCAGCTGCTGTCCTCCTCCCAGGCTGGCACCAGACATGCCAGTGTGAGCAGCAGGAGGAGGAGGAGGTGGAGCGGGAAGGCTGCGCGCAGCACCCGCTGGAAAAAAGAGCGGGGCGGCGAAGGGTCGCGCCTCTCCGTGCTGGATACAAAACAAGAAAACCACGTTACATTGCAATCATTTAACAGAAGCCATTATCCAGAGTGACCTACAATGTGAGAGACTAGTGGATCTGTAAGAGCATCTGCTATAAAATGCTACACTTCACCGAATTGGCAAGCTGCAGTCAGTTGGGTGATGGGGGAACTAAGGTGCTGTCTGAAGAGGTAAGTATTAGCATAGTCTGCTACACCACACTGATACAGTGTCACACTAGCGCTTGCTTATTCAACAATCTCAGCTACCTCTGTAAGGATGGGGAAGGAGGGGTTTAGTTAGAAGGACATCTTGTAAAATTGAAGGGAGGGAGAATTTTAGCAGCAGCTGTATTGGAAAAAAGCTTTTTGCCTTTTGTGACTGTTAGTATGGGCTTGTTGGCGAGTGCAGTGCTGTTATCCTTGATTTTATTTGTTCTATTTTTGAAACGGAAAAACAATACCATAAGTACAGATATGAATATGGTAAACAGTGAGTGCAGAAGTAGTGAGGTGAGAGTGGCAGATCTAAGATACATACTTCCTGTTCCCTGCAGGCTGTCCCATCGCTGCTGTGTCTTTTTCCTGTTCCTGTACACATGAGAAAATGGGGACGATGTTGAGCCTATGTATTAAAAATATGACCTCAATGAAACACCACATGCCACACCCACACAGACAGACAGTGCTTCTGAACACAGCAGTGATCTGCACACTGTTTGTTTCACCAGGCCCAAGGCAGGGGAATTAGCCTCATTTCATAGAGTCTATATTTTGGATTTGTAAAAACCAGTTGTTCCAATGATTTAAACATAGACTGAGACAGTGAGGGGACTGGTGTGCTCTACACCTTAGACTGACACAGTGTTATACTGGCGTTTTCTGTACCTTAGACTGAGACAGTGTTGAAAATTTAATGATCTCATATCACCAATATAGCCTGAGTAAATGTTTGTGTGCACATGTGTGCGTGTGTGTATGCAAGTGCACGGAGAGTGTGTGTTGTTGATTCATACCAGCCGTTTCTTGATCACTTCTTGGTCGCTGGCCACCTGGCTGAGCAGCAGCTGCAATTTGTTCCCAATGACGTGCAGTTTCTCTTGGGCCTCACCACCGTCCTGTCTACCAGCTCCGCCCGCTGCTCCGCCTTCCAGTAGAAGCTGGGTGGAGATTTCCTGCAGGGAGTTCACCTGCTGCTGCTTCACCTGTAGCTCTTTCTCCAGGCCCTGCCACAAAGGGGGACCCCCATGCATCCGTCACATCAGGCAAACATATTTTCACTCTCCATCAGAATTACTGATATCTCTACCAGCTGCACAGACTCAGCTTTTATGATCTGAATGGCTTGATCTATTCACAGAATCAACAGTTTCAGCTGTCTCACATACTGTACAGGTCAATGGTCCTAAAAATAACAACTGAAAACCCACAACATCATCTTGGCAACCACCGCTGCTACTGTCATAATAGCCATTATCAGTAGGAATCCCATTCTTAACAATGGATATATCAACAATGGATATACTCATAAGGTAATCAGAGTAATATATATTTTATTATCCCTGATTTTTCCCAAACCTGAAGGTTCAACTGAACTAGTTGACCTCATGCAGCACCTGCCCTGAAGCTTTGGGAGGAGAAATACAGCATGTGACTCCTGTGATTCACACAATGATGCTCTTGCTTCTTTTTGGGCTGCAGCTGCACCACTAAATGCGCACTGCCTATGACGTCGGAGGAAGATGTATTCAGCGTACAGTTGGTTTGTGCTGCTGCAGGTGCTCAAGCATGACAGAGAGGGTGCTACTGTGAAGAAACCAACTAAACAATCTTAGCTGGCGAGGCTGGCCAGTTGTTGCCTCACCAAGGGGACCTCTGACCATGGCTGGGACTGAACCCCAGACCTCAGGGCCTGCAGGCAACAATTTATCCTGCGAGCCACTCAGAGGCCCAATCAGACTAATATTAACCTGAAAATTCAATAATGTTCTCATAAAACATACATACTAGCAAGTGTTTCAGTTTTACAAATCATACCACTTATGATTGATTAAAATTTAAGCAGAACCTTGAATTACATTAGCCACTAATGAGAACAGCTGCACTGCCGATACATGACAAAATTAAACAGCTGGGTGTAACAGAATAGAAGTGCTTCAGACTAAGCACCTACTTCACAAATACCAACTGCAATTTACTACACAGTATTTGAATCTGTAACCTAGTGATGGGAAACTAAAGTTCCTTACCACCAAAATAGGTGGAGCCATTGTCAGCTATCAATCACTGATGTATTTGAACCAATCAAAAGATTGCACTGGTACCTCTACCCATTTTTGGTTTCATGACTTCTCATCCTTCCATTTCTACTCCAAATGCATGATATGAACCCTGAACCGCCAACCACGTCTCCACACTGTTACTATCCATTCAGAGGTGGTCAGATGGGTTTTTAGAGGGTGTTTAGCCCCTTGCTCACCATGAGGGCGTTGTTATGCTCCTGCAGTGCTGTGGGCCCAACAGAAGGGTCACGGACATCCACTGCCAGCCGCCGGCTCTCTGCGCTGGCCAGCCACAGCAGCAGGGACTGAAGGGTTTTGTGGAACTCCTGAGGGTTACAGAGGTGGTGTGGTAGTGGTTAAGACCTATAAAAGGGTCCCTCAGAAATTTGGGGAATACCCACCATAATTTTCCAGACCACTAAAACATCTCCTGATAGATCACCTAGATGACACTCAAGCAGAAACCCAACCAGGTTTTCTAGACATTTTCAACCATGAGAGGGTCAATGCATTTAAGCCTAAATTGCTCAATCAATTATAAAAATTACCTAATTGTAAATGCAATATAATGCATCAAAAAGAGTCATACCAACTGATTGTATTATTAATCATAATCTATTTGAGCTGAATTTAACTGCATTCTTACCTTGCACCTCATGAGGGCGCCACGCAGTCTCTCCTCCCATTGCTCCAGGAGAATGCAGGCCTCCACCCAGGACTGGTTCATGTTCTGTAGGCCCTCATCGCTCACCTTGCCATCATCGCCTGGCTGTGGCTCCTGACTGCCGAGGTTGAGCGCGATCATCACACCCTTGTACCTGCTGAAGGTCCTCTGCATCTCCTGTGTGCGGGGAGTGAGAACACATTCTCAAACTCACATGACAATTTCTGACAGCCCCACAAACCCAAGTATTCAGAGTGATACTAAATGCAGCAAGAGGCTAACTACAGGAATAAGGCTGTCAAATGGGTAGAGCAACTGTCAAGATTGAATAGCCTTATTTGTCACATAAGTAGGAGCTTAACTTGCCTTAAACTCTGATTCAAATCTGCCCAAACTTTGGGTTTTGTTTTGATAATAAACCAGTGGTCAGTTACTACTTCTGACAAACCTCAATTTTTTGATGATGGACCAAGAGTCTTGAAGATGGACCCAGAAAATAACAAATAACCACAGCCACCATCAGAACAGCCCCATACTCTTTCTTAGCATTGGTAAGTTAGCATAAAGTCAGTATGTTACAGTGACTGGAGTTCCGGTATTAGCTGTTCCAGAATGGCCATTGAGTGGGATGGTTTGAGTGGGGACCTGGGATAATCACTCCAATTACAATTAGGTAATGCAGGTTTCAGAAAACAAGCTGCTGGAACATTGCTGAGCCTAGCAGATAAAAGTGCACGCATTCTTAGTTATGTGGTATTGTATTGGAAAATGCCAAAGCAATTTTAAAGGGCGGACTTCAAATTAAGAATCTGGAACATATTTTAGCATGCATCACCCACAAAAGGGCAATAAAGTTTTTAACTGTTTAAATCCTGGACAAATTTCAGATCTCCAGAGAGACAGGGAAGAGTATAGCACTGTGTTAAATCTCAAGTTATACCATCCTTTGCTTTATCATGTGTCTTCTGTTTGCTCTCTTTCCCTTAGGCAATGGTGCTACAATTATTATTATCCATATGATTACACTTTTAATAATGAAATTTACTGACCTCACATATAAATATAAAGCTTATATAAGCTTATATAAACATTTGCTATTCTACATGCTCCCACAAGGTTATGGCATTACAGTGGGAAACAAAGAGAATACCGAGGAGGAGGAGGAGGAAGAAGAAGAGGCATAGGTGCCCATGACAGACCCTCCCACTCTGGTTACAGACCCTTCCCCCTAACCCCTCCCCCTCATCATCACGCCATGGTTACCTTGAGCCTCTTGACGCTGGCCTCCATGTCACGTATGCTGGTTGCGGGCTTTGACCGCTGCAGCTGCTGCAGCTCGGGCACTACCCGGCCCAGCCAGGCGGTGATGTCACTGAGGTCAGAGGTTGGCCGCGGAGGCTCACGTGGGACACGGGGCTGGGGACTCTGGGCCTGTAGCACCTCCCAACGCTGTATGACCCCTGAGGGGACACAGAACAGATGATGAGCGGCCGAAATACAGTCAAGTCTCCATCCTCACTCCAGGGCAACAACAGCTATAGTTTTAATATATTTATTTCTGGGGATGATTAGTTACTTGGAAGTTAGTTCAAGTAATAACATGCTGCCTTCAACATGTCTGCCTTCATATTCAGATTTATGATGTCATGAAAGTAGCTGCTATCTTTGTACTCAGTTTGTGGGGAACTTTTCATTGATGATCAAACAAAATTAATTGCATCTTCCATGGACTCAAGGCTGCATAAAGCCACAGGGCAGAGCACAGAACTGGAAAGGGGGGCCTACCTGTCTGCTTATCTGCCACAGCCAGCCCAGTGAGGCCCTGCTCCTCTGGCAACTGTTCTTCATCATCCAGGATCAGTGAGACTCTTTCACATGGTCAATGCTCCCACTGCACTCTGACACCAGTTCAGCCTGCACCACAGAAACCACGGTCAAAACCTACCCAGGGACCGCCGTGTGACTGCGCTTCAGAGCAGCTATGTAACCATGATTAACAAGTCACTTGGGGACCATTGACTATGTATAACCAGCTGTACCAGCTGAACAAGCTGTAATAGGGATACGTATTTAAGCCTTTTAAATCTACCCCATAACCATGCCATATCCACACCTTGCACTGTTTTATTACATACAATCATGACAGGAATGCCCCATTTCAGTTTGAAAATGACTACTGACTGAATGGTTCACACACATAAGGGACAAATGGTCTGTGACCTGGCTATTTCACAGTCAGCTTGTTCTGCTGCCTCTGATATTGCTTCATCAAATTGACGAATAAAATGGACCTTCACAGGTTACGTTAGCAAGAAATTTGAGAAGACCTCAAATGAAGATTTGTTTCTCTGTGCATTCTCCTTTTACTCCAGGGAGTCGCTCTACTTGAAGAGTTGTGCTGGGGCATGTGTCTGAACAAGCCCAGCAGGGGGTGCTATACTTACATAGCCCTGTTTGCAGGGAGTGCTGGCGTGTGTGGGTGGAGCCGCCATAGTGAGACTGATGCCCTTGTGTAGATACTCCTCCTCCTTTTGAGACTCTGGAGAAGGCAAGATGGGAGCTTCTGTCACAGATGATCCTGAAGCCCAGAGGAGAGAGAAGACCAGACTCAGCGCTATAAGGAGTCTATCCTCATGGCCCAACAGTGTCCATGATGCAGCCATATAACCCAGCACTGCTCATATAACAACAAACATAACCCAACAGTGTCCATGATACAGCCTTATAACCCAGCACTGCTCATATTACAACCACATAACCCAACAGTGTCCATGATACAGCCTTATAACCCAGCACTGCTCACAACAACCACATAACCCAACAGTATGATGCAACCCAGCACTAACCAAACAACAGTGTCCATGATACAACCTTATAACCCAGCACTGCTCATATTACAACCATATAACCCAACAGTGTCCATGATGCAGCCTTATAACCCAGCACTGCTCATATAACAACAAACATAACCCAACAGTGTCCATGATGCAGCCTTATAACCCAGCACTGCTCACATTACAACCATATAACCCAACAGTGTCCATGATACAGCCTTATAACCCAGCACTGCTCATATTACAACAAACATAACCCAACAGTGTCCATGATACAGCCTTATAACCCAGCACTGCTCACATTACAACCATATAACCCAACAGTGTCCATGATACAGCCTTATAACCCAGCACTGCTCATATTACAACAAACATAACCCAACAGTGTCCATGATGCAACCTTATAACCCAGCACTGCTCATATAACAACAAACATAACCCAACAGTGTCCATGATACAGCCTTATAACCCAGCACTGCTCACATTACAACCATATAACCCAACAGTGTCCATGATACAGCCTTATAACCCAGCACTGCTCATATTACAACAAACATAACCCAACAGTGTCCATGATGCAGCCTTATAACCTAGCACTGCTCATATAACAACAAACATAACCCAACAGTGTCCATGATGCAGCCTTATAACCCAGCACTGCTCATATTACAACCATATAACCCAACAGTGTCCATGATACAGCCTTATAACCCAGCACTGCTCACATTACAACCATATAACCCAACAGTGTCCATGATACAGCCTTATAACCCAGCACTGCTCATATTACAACAAACATAACCCAACAGTGTCCATGATGCAGCCTTATAACCCAACACTGCTCATATAACAACAAACATAACCCAACAGTGTCCATGATACAGCCTTATAACCCAGCACTGCTCATATTACAACCATATAACCCAACAGTGCAGCTTCAGCTCAATCACTCCTCACAATACAGCCACGTAACTCAACAGAATTCCAAAATAATGTATTTCTGTGTAGCTGGAAGCAGAGCAGTGAAACTGGAGCCAAGGTGTTTCAAACATGATTGCTTTTCATGGTCAATGACCCCAGCTTAGATCTGAGACTGTCTCAATCACATCTGCGGTACCACACATGGATCCAAGGCTGACAACACCCCTGGGCTAATGATCTGGGTCAGCTGAGTCATGGGTGGGTGGCAGGAAGAGCATATGTGCCTGTATGAGTCACCTGACATAGCGCCATGCATGGTAGCCCGCTCATCCTCCTCCTTGTGGGTTGAGGATTGATCCACATCACTTGGGCGGGCACACTCCCCCTCCCTGAGTGTGCTCCCCCAGCTCAAAGACTCCTGGGGCAGGGCCAGAGGGTGGGAGGAAGCTTGCTGAATGGGTGGTTCTGCCTGGCCATCCCTACTTCCTTCCTGCCAAGACCCCTCTGCCAGCACTGCACCCCCCTCAAGACCCTGACCAGGGCCTGACTGGTCCTCTGGCTCCTCCTCTGTCTCCTGAAATGAGATATGCTGCCTCTTGTTAGCTTATAGATATGTCATTACATATATACAGGCATGTAATTATCCTATAAACATGCATATATGTATGTAATTATACAGTATATGCCAAAACGCATTAATCAAATTCAATAAATAAATCAAAATGTATTTTACACACGTGTACCTCTATAAAGACAGCCACTTACATATTCAGGAACTGTGACAATTTAATAATAAATGAATAGTATAGCTCCTTCCATGCATAAATATAGCCCAAACTGCTTTACGGTGAGGTCATTTAAATAAAACTGGAGAAAACAAGGCAAACACCCGCTTCTGCAATGTTGGATATAAAAACATGCAATAACACAATGTGATTAGATAAAATAACTATAGTGCACAGGTGAGAGCGCTGACCGGCCGCGGGCAGGTGAGGCGCTGCCGGAAGCGTTCCGCCCTCTGGAGAAGCTGCTGGTGGAAGGAGCTCAGGTAGCTCAGCTGCTCCTGGATCAGCGCTCTGTCCTGGGGGTTGCTCCGCTGGCTCAGCTGCTTCCCGGTTGATGTCAGCTGAGCGACCCGTTCCACTCCAAGGCCCATCTCCCGCTGCAGGCCCTGCTGGCAGATATGCGGTCATGACCCGGGCAACTCAGTTTCAATCTCAAGTGTGCTTTTTAACTATGCCAAGAAAAATATGCCTTGTTTTGATGGAAAATTCTCTCAATCCATAAGCAGATAATTGTGCTTGATTCAAGCTCAATTCTCTGATAATGGATTTAGACAATTATACCTAAAAAAATACATGCTTCTCTCAAAGCTAGCTGAATCTATCTAAATTTTTTTTGCTTATCTCAGGTTTTTGGGCTAGTTAAGATAAAATGTTTTTGTAGTGTATGATTATTTAAATGAATATTATTATTAATATTTCTGAATCTGTGCTACTACTATGACTAAAAGCAAGAATAATAATAATAATAATAATAATCCTCTTTGGGCTTCAATTTGGCATTGTGTTCCATATTCATGCTTTGGTGTTGTGGAGCTGAAACACTGTGGTTAGGTGTGACGTTTGTTGGTGCTGCTCACATCAAGCTGCTCCATCCTCTCATGGGTGTCGCACTTGGAGAGGTGTTCCACATTGGTCAGCCTCAGGTCCATCTCAGTCAACCACATTTGAGTCTTCTCCTTCACCCCCACAAACTCCTCCCACTCTGCTGTGAAGGACTGCACAGAGGTATTGGGGGGGGTAGGCAGACAGATTTTTTTTTTTTGCACAAAAGTAAGTCCTTATGGGTCATGCGATGCTGTATGTGAGCATGTGACCACAGTTAATGTAACCTCACCTCTCAGCAACAATGTTCTCTCTGTCCTTGCTACTTCCTGACACTGGGAGACTTCACTTGGTAACATTTACAGTTAAGTCATAACAACAAAGGACCTAACATCCAATGGAACTGGTATTTTTGTGGGTACAATGATCTGGGTATCAAATATGATGATTCCTACGCCTGGAATACTTGGGTGGAAATCTCCCATGAGCCTCACCTTCAGCCTCCTGAGGATGGCCACCACGCGTTGCTGTAGGTTGTCCCAGCGCTGGTTTCCTTGGAGGACTGTGACCTGAAGGCTATTGGCCGTGTCGGTGCGGTTCTCCCGGGCCAAGCGACGGTAACGAGTGTTCAGCAGCTCCAGGTTAGCAAAGTGCTCCTGCCCTTCCCTCTGAAGGGCCTGTGGGTGGAGCAGGGAGGGAGCGGGGTTACATAAGGCTACACATCATGCCTTCATACATCTTTCTCCATTATGAATCCCTTTTCCTTCCTTCCCATAAACATCTACTGAAAACAGAACTCTTTTATCAGGAGAAGCATACAATATCATGCATGCATGCATGTATATATTTTTAAGCGCATGTGATATTTTTCACTGCAACATTTTTGGATTTCACTAAATGTAGCCTGTAATAGACAGCTCTATATACTCATGCCCCCCCACCCCCCCAAAGACAGCTAACCTCAAACTTCTTGCACTCCTGTTTGGCGTTGGCATAAAGAATGCAGTCAGAGTCAGGCTCGGCTGCTGTTTCCTCCACTGTCCTTAGCCAATCCTCAAACTTTGAGTGGTCGTCCAAGAACTCACGCCACAACTGTTGAGTCTCCTTGATCCTGGAGGAAGGGCAAGGGTGTATGTAGGAAATCAGTTCAGGACACCCAGATTAAAGGAAACTGCCCCAATACTGATGCAGGATCCAAAGGGTGCTGTTGTTACTTACGCAAGACAATATTCACCCAACATAACGAGTCAATTTTACATATCACTCCTGAGGCAAAAATATTTTCATAATCTAATGAATAATGCTTATCCATGTGATGATAAGGATGATGATTTGATTTGAATGAATACAGCACCTGTTGTGGACTTAGAAACCCTTTTTTTTAATACTAGACAGAGTTGTGCCTCATCTCTTCCAAAATCAATGTATGCTACAAGGCAGCCATTTAGCACAATAACAACAGTAAAGAAATCAATAAGTCCAATTTAAATCAACATTCCGACAACGGACAAGAAGAAAATCTATGTATACCACTGAGTAAAGCAATAAGTTCCACATGAAAGCAACAGTTAACAAATTCATTTTTGTTTCCATTACAGTTATGAGCTGGTTGAATGGATCCATCTTGCTGTTAAACTTCAAGATTATAGGTACTGAGAGCAACTGCCTGCTCACCTGCTCCTTCGCTGTGTGGTCAGAGTGCGGATATTTCTACAACGATTGTTCAAGCTACGAGCTTTCTCACGCGATGAGACCACCTCCAGGTCACCGCCACAGCTGTCTGCGTCCTCTGCCAGTGAATCACACTGGGCCAGCACTGATGCCACGCCCTCTGACTGCTGCTGCACTTCCTGCTCAAGGGCCTAGACACACACAAACCATATATACACACATGTACATATATACATACAATACATATGAGACACACTAATTCAATAGCATGTTATTCACACGTATGACTTCTCCAGTTTTTAAGTATACAGAAAAAGATACATAGACACAAATCCTCCACATGACACAGCCTCCACATTTGCAAATTAAAATCTTGGGGACAGGTGAAAGTCTACTGGTAAAATTGAATGTATTTAAAAAGTAAAGTATATGTTATTTGTGATATTGTTCATACAGAATACTAGTGAAAAAATCTTGATGAAGTCAAGGCTTTAAAAACTGAGTGACTGGAGGAGAATATGTAGTGGAAGAGCAAAAATGTGAGAGTTTTTGGGGAGGCAGGGTGTGGGGGTGGAGTTTGAGGCTCCACCCACCTTCTGCTCAGTCAGTTTCCTCTGGATCTCATCGCTGTGGCAGGTGCTGTAACTCAGGGGCATGGCCAGCTGTGTCTCGGTGCGGGAGAGCTGCGTCTGCAGGACACACATGTCCCGATGCAGATTCTTCACCCTCTCCTTCCACTGCTGTAACCGTGTCACTCTGCAGAGAAACACAGGCCAGGAGTCACATGCACTGAAACGCACACACACAGACAAACACAGTACCTCCAAACAAAGACAGGGGAGTGTCATGAGAGGGGTTCCCTGAATACCTAAGTGAACTCAGGGGGGCTTACCGCAAGCTTAAGCTACAACCTACAAACTCACCTGTCAGGCTTGTCCTACACTCCACCAGTCTTGCTACATACACCATTTTCAAACTCCATTATGGTGTAACACTGTCCAAATTCCTGGAGTATGCTTTGCTAAAAAAATAGTTGTTGTCTTGGAGGTGGGTGCGAGAAGAAAAAAATCGCTTCAGACAACCAAATACATCATCAGAACTCTTCTGATAATAACAACTGAAATGCAGGAGGCCAAGGCTAGAAAAGCTAACCAAGCTAATCCTCTTTTAAGAGAATGAGGAACTGCAGCTATGACCATTTGACCTGTGGTCATTGCCCAGGAATAGATTGGTGAGATGGGTGAGGACATCCAAAATGCTTCCTGATTGCTCAAAATGCCCTTACGCTGAATTAAGCTCCCAAACCCTTCAGCACCATGGAGAGTGCCAACATCACCTACAGGCCCTTAAAGCAGAGGTTATTTGATATTCAACTCCAGGTGCTCTACAGCCTTCTTTGTCTTTTGTCTTTGTGTGTTTTAGTCCTGTTTGCACCTGTTTACACTACAGGACACTGAAAATGAATGGCATAAGCTGACCGAGTAAGTCATCCAGTTCCTTGTTGTTCTTTTTTACCTCGTTTCAAAGTCCACTTCCATTAAGAAATTAAATGGGAACCGGCAATTTCAAAAAACAGCTATGGTCCTCAATAAAAGCCTACCCACCCACCTTCATGTGCATCACCCAGAAAGACAATTTGGAGCAAGCACTGAATTCTGCCTGAAAATTGGTGCACCGGTTGTGTAAAGGGTTGGTGCACGGTCAACAATCATGAGATCAGCCACACTCAGCCTTGCTTCCATTTCTCCTGCAGCTGCTCAAATTAATTTGCCTCATGCTAACCGTCATCAAAGCTAAATGGGCAGCTCTGCGCTCAAAGCATTAGTAAGGGGAAAGAGAGCCTACATGTAGCTCCAGTCTATTGTATTTCTAATCTACTTATAGCACTGGATACTGAATAGGACATGGACAAAAGACATACACATCAAGGGCATCACATCTACCATGTGCAATTTTTAGAAACTGGACAGTTCCGCTATAGGTTCAAGGTGTCTTTGAATGCTTAAGCCTGGGTTCAGTCCTTTGAAGCAAACTCAACAATCATTATTATTAGTAGAAGTCGAAGTAGTATCAGTATTATTATTATACAACTGAAGCTATTCAGTATAATATTATGTATCATTAGCTGGGCCTCAATGGCCGCACCTAATGACAAGGATGTATATATATTACTGGTCTCTCCTGTAATTCAGTAATCCTGTAAATACCAGTTAGGGAGGGGCTGGCAGTGGCTTTCTCCCTCTGGAACACCCAGCAGTGACCAGCCAGTCCTGCCCTGTGCGACCCTCACCGTGACTTCAATCGCTCGGCCACATGCTGCCAGCGGTCCTCAACGTTCTTCAGCATGTCCTCCGCCTCCTGGGCTCTGTCTCCTGAGGCGATCAGTCGCTCGCCGAGCTGTGTCAGGTGGGTCTTATCCTCTCTGAAGCGGTGCATCTCCTCCATGCAGTCCTGGGGTGGGAAATGCTGCAAAAGCATTCAGTGGAGTTAGGATCATCGATCACTGATACTAGAGTGGTCGCTATGTAGCTTTCCAAATTGTAAAATTATTCTGTGGAATCATACTGTACTCCTTCCCTGCTAAACTATAAAAAAATTAAATCCAGATATTGCTTTATCCTAAAAACAAGAAAAGCCCATTGCTGAATCAACTTTGACCACCTGACTGATTTCAAATATGTGGCAAACAGACAAAATATTTACTATTGGGGCATATACTTTGACTCAATTTCAGGCAAAAAAATTATCATAAACTCATTTGTTTTCACAGAGAGTAAAACCATCCTCTGGCTGAGATTGGCACAGTTTGGTTTGTGTCCATGTGACCTTTTAAAAATCCCACAGGACTCTTTGCTGAAAAGATCTATCACACAGAACTTTCATAACCTCAGCCCTGAACATTTTTTCCCTTCAGTTGAACATAACTGTACTTCCAAAGATTGATCACTTATTACATATGCATATCTAACTTTATTATAGATTGAGAGTTAAGACAACTTAGTGCTGTATGTGATTTAAATGAAGGGGGCATAATGGGAGTGAAAGGACCTTAACTAATCCAACTGCTGCCAACTCTCAACCCCTAACCAACACCACACAGACTCTCTGTAGTTTAGGGTAATGATGTAGGCAATGCAAACCACACAGACTCTCTGTAGTTTAGGGTAATGATGTAGGCAATGCACACAACACAGACTCTCTATGCTCCACCTTTTTCTCCATCTGCGTCAGCCAAGCACAGAGCTCCTGTTTTTTCTCATTGAAGATGGTCCAAGTGCCAAGCCGATTGGTGATCTCTTGCTTGCGCTGGATACCTGAGAGGTACAGCAACAGAACAGAACAGAACAGAAAGACAGCACAGAGAAATGTGAGCAATAGGAATGAATGTAAGACACATTTGTACACATTCAGGTGTACAAAATTTTCTGGTGGATGGATGACACAGCTGTTCAGATATGAATGTCTGTTTTTAATACCAGGTGCAAATGCAAGTGTTTGGGACAAACCCAATTTTCCCAGAGATATGAATCATATCTTGTTATACTCCATTTCTTGTTATACGCTCATGTTACTGAACTAAGTTTTTATCCAGAGCTTTATTTTCATTTAGAATTACATTAACATACCCAGTGGAAACCAAATCCCAAACTTCTTCCTAATTATCAGAGTGCATTATTAGTTACCTAACTTGTGAATTTATTACAAAGCTAAATTTTGCCTCCTGCCCCTCATCGAGCTGGCGTTTGCACTGCATCAATGAAGATATTGGCACCTTTTTTTCTCTCTATAAATTAAACATTTGCAGCACTCCCCCATGCCCTCCCCCAAAACCCAGAATTCTGGGAAGGCAAGTGTACCTGGTAATTATTCAGTCACAGCCAAATGAGAAAAAATGGCTTTGCATCCAGTCCAACACTTTGGGAGCTTTGTATTTTTGCATAAACACTGTGATAATGTGTGCGGCTGCAAAGATGTTATGGATATGTGTGTGACAGTGTATAAAACTAACTCTGAAAGGAGGTAGGTCCAGGTGAGCAAATTTAAGTTCTTACTTGTGCTTAAGTTCAAATTCACACACACACACACACACACACACACACACACACACACACACACACACACACACACACACACACACACACACACACACATTCAAAAATAAACACCTAGTTTATTCATTCATGCTTTTGTGCATGAATTTCATGAACTATTTTATTGTGTGTGTATATTGATGTGTGTGTATATGTCGGCATTTTCATGGGTGTACACTTATGTATATTTCCTGATTAAGTTGTGTGGATTTGAACATGTGCTTGTGTGACTACATGCACTTGTGTGTGTGCTTATGTGTGTGCATTTGTGTTGTGTGTGTGTGTGTGTGAGTGTGTGGGTGGGTGTGTGAATAGGAGATTTAAATTCTCTTGGACCAAAAATTTTAGAATTAATGCCAGGGACATGCAGTACCAGGGCCACACACCCAAGTAGACAAGCCGCTGTAATTTAATCTTAATTACATTTACAGACCTCCTGAAATTTTAAGACTCCTGAAGGAAAAGAGAGACTACAGCAATGCCATAAGTCTGATTTCTACACATATCTGTCGTCCCCAACTTTGCCATGTGTCATATCTGCCCTCTTACACCTAAGCAATGGAAAATCACTGAAGGATCACATCAGAAGTACTGGCACACTGACGCCAAACCCTAAAACTGTCTGAAAGACTCTTATGCTCTCAAAAATCATTACATTTGTACTTAACCCTGTGCTCATATACATGGTAACTCACACACAGCACACATTTTTAAAATATCCAATATACATATCAAGGAATACAACAACTTTAGGAAATGTGATTGAGGATAATATCATGAATAAAGCTCATTTAAATGGCTGTTTGCTGTTTTATTTACAGTAACTTAAACCCTCATATTCTGTTTTAGGTCCTGGAGACCCCATACAATGAGATAGGAAAGGTGATATCAACAAAACCTCAGGGTGAGACATTTGTTTTGAACTGGCCTGTATTGGAGACAGCCATTTATTTGCTGAAATATTAAGTTTAAATGCTATTAAAAGAAACATGTGATTATTTATAGAATGTATTTGAGGTTTTATGGTATTTTAAGTTGTACACAATATTCTGACATCCACACTGACACATGCTATCTGTGTAAAGTGGTCCTGAAAAACTCTCCTTGCAGCATATTTAAATGAATATGAACCCCTCACCCCTCCATCAGCCCCTGCTGAGTTTACTGCTCTTTGTCTTATGCCGGGCTCCGCCCACACTCCCACAAGCCCCTCCTGCCACCACGCCCCAAACCAATACTCACCTTGAGACAGAGCTCGTCCCACTCCCTGCTGAGTGCCTCCTCTGGCTTCTGCAGCAGTGCCATTTCGCCGGGGCAACTTGCTGTGCCAGGTTTGCCCTCTCATTGGTGATTTCTGCAAACCTGTGAGACCACTCCTCCAGTGAGCCCTCTGCCTCCTGCGTCACACAGCAACAGAGCAGGTCAGCCACCTATCACCTGTTCATGACCTTGTCCCCCTCATTCGCAGAGGAGTGGAATGGGAAGAGGACTAGAGTAACAAACTGGTACCCAAGCAAGGAGAATGGATGACACAGCACGAGGATAACAACCGGCTGGCAACATGGGAACCAGCTCTGCTCGTAAACTGCTTCACAAACAAATAATCAGTTTGCAAAGAACAAAAGCAACTCAGGTCAACTACCCTGTTCAAAGGTACATTAGCAACATTGTAGCTGGGATTAATCATTATCTATTTATCAACAAATTTAACCAGGGACTGGTTAAAAAGACAGATAAGTAGGAAAAAATTTCCCCCATGTCGGTACTGAAAGTGAAAATGAATCTGTCCTTTGCAGTACTGACCTAGGGAAATGAAAGGGGGCAGGAATTGTGCAGCCAATCAACTGTAAGGGCCAAGACATAGTTGGATGGGTATATATTGAGAAACAGGTTTAAATGTTTAACCAGAACACCAGAAGTAACACCCCCATTCTTTAAAATTAGGACCTGGGTTCAAATGTTTCATCAGAAGCACAACACCCCTTGCTGGACAGTGTCCCCATCACTGCATTGAGGCACTGGATTCGGTTGGGACCACAGGGAAATCCGCGGGCTACTTGGTCACCCACTCCACTTCCAGTGGCAACATGTAAGTTACCCATCCAAGATCTATCCAGTCCTAGAAACAGTTCATTTCAGTGTTTTGACATAAGAAGGCTATAAGTCAGCAGTAGCCCAGCTCCTTAACTACATTTCATCTTCAGTGGCATTGGACACCACTGTTCTAAGACCCAGATCATATGGTGAAGCCACAGTATCATATCAATCCTCTCCTTCACCCTTGTTCTTTTTCTTCTATGGATGTTATTGCATCCATGGTGAGTAACTGATGCACTCTGATAAACTGGTATCCATGTGATTAAATATGTTGTCATTGTTTTCTGATAGTGATAGCAATCACTCTACTAGTTAATATCACATACAGACACACACACGCACACATTCTGTTGGACTGGCACCTTATTAAGCTTCTCTGTGGTATGCAGCTCTCCCAGAAGCTCTGGCAGCGGCTGCTTCAGTCTGTTCTTCACTCCCTCCAGTCTGCGTCTGCTATCGGCTATCCTGGCCTGGCTGCACTCCCAGTTCTGTGGGAAACAGAGGAGAGTAATCACTCAAGATGATAGAGATGTCCATCTGGTTGTGTACGTCTGTGCCTGAGTGTATATTTAATCCTTGTGTGAATGTGTGTCAGTATGTTTATGTGTATTTGTGCGTGTATGTACATATGTATGCATGTTTTGTCTGTATATTTATGTGTGTATGTCTGTAGTATGTATTTAAGAGTGCGTATCTTAGAAAGTCAGGGTTGAATATGCGCCAGCGAAAACAGGAATGTTTTAGTTATGGAACAAAGTTCATACTTCAGCTGGCTGCTCGTAAAGAGGGACTGACGAAGGGGACTCTAACCTACCACGTTCCTTCTCTCTCCCTGCACCACAAGGCTCCGCCTAGCAGCTGTGTACTCTTTCACAACCCTCTCCTAATACCCCATATCCAGTATTCATTTGACTGAGTTCAATGCTCCATATTCAGTGTTCTGCATTGTGTCTAGGGTTCTTGACCATGTTCAATATTCGGCGTTATATTACCCTGTTTTTCACCAGGCCACCATCTTGTATAGTAACTGTAACTGTTCCAGGCACACAGGCATGGATGTGTTGACTGCAGGACAGCTTTATATATACCTGAAGGACAGCTTCTGCGCTGGCTCTCCGCTTTCCCAGAGTACCCTGAGAGTGCTCCCAGGCCTCCTGCAGAGCCTCCAGCTCGTCCTGCAGCTGAGCCTGCATCTCCATGCTCCCCTGGGTCAGAAGTGCCCTGCCCGTCTCTACTGTCTGCAGATAGAGGCTGTGGTGCTGCTGGAACTGCCTCTCAGCACCCTGCAGGACAACACAGATTGTTGTGCAGACATCTCCCAGTGCACTGGCAACAAACTCATGCTGGCCTTTGTCTATATATAGCAATGCAATGCTAATAATGATCTGTATACAGTGTATATATAATATACTGGGCATATAATTATACTATAAAATAGTGTCATTGTTCTCCTATGTCCAAAATACTGGTAATGCCAAAACTAATTACTCTGTTATATAAACAAGAGTTTATAAGAAAGATCTTTGATAGGGAATGAATTTGTGCATGTCTTTGGATTTATAAATTGTACATTTCAAAAGAGAACACATTTTTAGCATGTTTGGATATTGATTGATTAAGTAAGCTGATCACAATCACTCATTCAGTCATGGGTCAAGGTTGGTCACTGGCTTTGTTCTTTTGGTTCCGTGAGCCAGTTTATTTGTCAGTCCACCAATATGCTTACCTGTAAGGCTGTGGCTCTGTTAGTCAATTGATCAGTGGATTGATATGGGACTTTTCAAATCAGTCATTTGGTCACTGGATGACCCACACCTACCTTGACCTCCTCCAGGGACTGGTGGAGCTGGTGCAGACTGCAGTGTGAGGGGTCTGTGGGGGTCAGCAGGTGATCTGTGTTGCTTAGCAGGCCCTTCAGCATCTTCAGGCCGTGGGTGTAGACCTGCTGCTGTCCCATCATCCCTTGCGCCACGGCCAGCTGTTGCCGCACTCTCCACACTGTCCCCTGCCAGCGCTCCATCTGCTGGACCAGCTTTTGAACGAAGCCACACCTTCCGGGGAAAACAGAGGAGGTGGGAACCACACCACTACACCCCTTACACCCATAGGGATTTTGTTTTTCTTAAACTTTCTGCAATGGTACACTTGCTTCCAATGTCTTACCTACCTCCTAAGATATTATTACAGACATGAATTTTGGACTGAGCACTATGCACTGTTTTTTTGAATGGTGTCTTATTTAGACATACTTTACTGACACAATCACATTCGCTTTCCAAAGCATTCCCAGTAGGTGAAATGAACCATTAATAAAACATTTTTTTTTCAGAGCACTGTTTTCAGAATACTGTTTTATTAAGATTTACAATGCTGACACATTCACTTTAAACATCATACCACAACCCGTCACTGATAGGTATTTATCAGACAAACCATAAAAGCCTTGTGACTTGGACATGAGTATTACACAAGGACTTTGTTCTCCCTGCATATAATTGAGAAACAACTGATACATTTTTATCTGGCAAAAAATGAGAAAGATTTAGCCTAGAAAGAGTGTATCCTCCGATCCCACATCTTTATATTCAGAATAGTGATTCATTTCCCATGAGATCTGCTGAACTGGCATATCACTCTGTAAATCATTTCCAAACAGACCGCCTGGGAGAACTGATTTACTACCTGAAAAGGAGCCAGCCAGCTGTTCCAGAACCTTCTCATAGCAAAGCAAACCTTCCCAACATAAGTCCCAGTCACCCATCGGTTATTTTTGTCAGGTGGATGACAATAAAAGCATTTTCTCACTTTTAATTAATTCTATTCCAATTCTTTCTCAAAGGAAATATCAGTGTTATTTTGTTGTTCAAACAAAGGCATACGATTCCACTGGAAAACTGTGTGTCAAGAGAGATGCACTTTAACTACAGGGCAGCCCTTACTTGTATTGTACATAATAATTATTTTATAATAATGCACACATCCATGTTAAGTAAAATGAGGCATCATCATACTTTCTTAAACTCAATTATTCTGTTCTTCTTTATGCTGCAATTTTTTTCCAATATCTGATATTTGCGAGGCTGATTACAGAACTGAGAAGAGAACAGATTTCCCACAACCCTTTCTGGATTTCAAAATACTTTTATGGAGCTGATATGAGGCTTTCCCTAAAAAGCACACGGAGGGGCTGTATTTGAAAGTCACATTTGAAAAGAGTACACTTTAGTTATAATGAGAGGTACTCACCTGTCTTCCACCTCATCCTTATCCAGCAGACCCAGTCCCTCTTTGATTATCGAATTTAGGATTTGGCACCCTTCTGGAACCTGGACCTGGAGTCTCTGAGTAACGGAAGACAAGAGTCACAGATTAGCAACTTTTCTCAACGACCGTTGTCATTGCTGTCACATGATCTGGAAGGACAGTACATGAGCGAGACAAGTCTAATGGTGCAGAGACACACGCCTCAGTCACCTCTGAAAAGTTACTCATGCGTTCTTAAAGACCAGGCCTTGCACTGCCTCTTCCATTGGCTGCTGATTAAGTGAATAAGTTAACCCGCCTCATGCCTTTTATCCTGCTGGTTAGGTTTCAGTTCAACATGACAGTCCTGAACTGTCTCTGTGCTCTTTAGTAAAGTGGGGCCATGCCCCTTAATGCATGTCATAACAGGAGACAGGAGAGAACACATCAAGTCCTCCTCACTTCCTCTTTCTTCAATAGAAGTTTCGAAATGCTAGGGTGAGATGCACAAAATAACACTGAACCCAAACAGTCAAGCGTCTCCTTGGAGACAGGAGAGTTGGTGAGGGTGGCTGAGGGGCATGGCTGCAGAGTGGGTGTAGGATGAGTGCGTGGGGGGTGGGGAGATACAAAGGAAGAGGAGGGAGTCACCCGGAGGGCAGCGAGCTGCCGTGGGAGGGGGTCCGAGGGCCGGCCAGCAGCGTCCTCCTTGGGCAGGCTCTCCTCCACTCTCTGCAGGAAGTTCACCCAGCTCTCACACTTCTGCCCGAAGTTCTGCCTCAACAGCACCCCCGCCTGGAGCTTGCTGAAATTAAACCACAGATGCACACACATGCCTATTCACAGCTAATAAGCTGCAGAGGTATCTACTTCACCTTCACCCCCTGAAGCCACCAATCTGGTTATTCTATGAACTAGATCAGACTCTCATTTCACAGAGCAAAAACATAAGCACGACTCTGAATCTGACTGTGGCCTGAACAGCGCCATGAACAGGTGTTTCAAACACCAGCAGGTGTTTCAAACCGGCCCATTATTACACAGGCCGCCTCTAATGGCTCCCATACAAGTATGGTACGTTTTCACGCTTTGCTTTACTTTTCATTTGGTATTACAAGCACATTCTGCTACATGTTCCTCCCAGTACTGGCTGTTCAGAAGAGAGAGAGATAAATAAGGGCCAGAGAATCCCTTAAAATAAACCATAAAATTTAATTTACTGTTGAAAATATTTTTTGAACAGAGACTCCTTACAACTGGCAAAAATGTTATTGCTGCATGCCATTTTTCAGAATGCCAACATCTGTGAGGGCAGTTTAACAGAGCGACATGTGAACATGGTGGTTCAAGTCCAAGGTCACAGTTATGGTTTTAGGGTTGGCTCACCAGCTCATCTCCACGGCGTGGGAGGAGGTCCGTGACCACAGCATGCGGAGCTCCTGCAGCCTGTGGGATGTCCTGTCACTCAGGGCTATGCTGCGGCCCAGCTCGTTCAGGGAGTCCAGGTCAGAGGTCAGGTCTGTCAGCTCCAGAAGCTCTGTCTTAAGGAGCTGAGGGAAGGGAGAGTGACGGTTATGACCAGCTCCAGAAGCTCTGTTTTAAGGAGCTGAGGGAAGGGAGAGTGACGGTTATGACCAGCTCCAGGAGCTCTGTCTTAAGGAGCTGAGGGAAGGGAGAGTGACGGCTATGACCAGCTCCAGAAGCTCTGTCTTAAGGAGCTGAGGGAAGGGAGAGTGACGGTTATGACCAGCTCCAGGAGCTCTGTCTTAAGGAGCTGAGGGAAGGGAGAGTGACGGCTATGACCAGCTCCAGGAGCTCTGTCTTAAGGAGCTGAGGGAAGGGAGAGTGATTTGCTATGACCAGCTCCAGAAGCTCTGTCTTAAGGAGCTGAGGGAAGGGAGAGTGACGGTTATGACCAGCTCCAGAAGCTCTGTCTTAAGGAGCTGAGGGAAGGGAGAGTGACGGTTATGACCAGCTCCAGAAGCTCTGTCTTAAGGAGCTGAGGGAAGGGAGAGTGACGGCTATGACCAGTTGAGATGGGCGTTGTGTTCAGGCCTGCCTCCTTGAGCATTACAGGGAAGGGGCCACTTAACACCTTTCAGAGGCATAATGCACACATGGATGGCAATGAATACTGTAGAACCGATTAATATTGCCCCCTTACATATTTCTCCCCTTTAATTTCTTATAGGTTTATTTTATAAGGGCTTAGTTGTGCACACTGTGCATGACATGGGTTGACTGAGAGGGGGGATTCCGAGCCATGTACAGCATAAGAAAGCCTGTACATGACAGATGTTTCTGCAGGAGCTAATACATTTAAGTCTATGACTAATAAATACAGAGGATTACCTAAACCCCAAACCCCTGGTCTTGTCATTGATTCCTCCAGCATTACCTTGCAGGAGCCCCATCTACCCCTGACTGCAGTTCCCCATGCTTCTGTCTGTGTACTATCATCAGCAAACCAAGACTGTGTCCAGTAACATTTACATTTTACATTTATTCTTAGGCATTTAGACACCTTTATTCAAAGCATCTTAGACAGCTAATGTTGTTAAACAGAATCAGTTTATATAGCTGGCTATTTACTAAAGCAATTCAAGAAAAACTCAATTTCACGTTCAGCTCCCAAACCATCATACTCTCCATCTATGTAAGACACTATCCCAGCATGGAGTAACTCATGATAATTAGTGTCATTTTTAATCTTCGTGTATGTGGTGAGGATGGCGGCTAACCTTGGGGTTGAGCTCATGTTCAGGGGTGCTGCTCAGCCGGCTCTCATTGCCCCTCAGGCGCTGCTCAAGAGACTCCAAACAGCTGTGGAAATCTTTCCGAAGATCCAGCTGTTCCTAAGCGCATACACATTAACATTAGGAAGCATGTCAACTAATGACCAAACAGGCCATCTTGGCTCATCATTTGCATATAATCTAAATCTGAGGAAGGAGACCAAGTTCCCAGAGCGGGGGAGATGGCTCTTTATCTTTTTCCAAAAATGCATTTAAGCCAGTAAGTGAGTCAATTGTGTTAAATGTGAGTTCTGTATTTAAGATCTGATACAGATTTTGATGTTGGAGCTTGGACCCAGACTTGCTGACTGCTGAAGACAGTGTAATTCTACAGAGGAGTTTGGTGGTGTATTCTACCTGTTATTCAGTGCACAGTCATGCCAGCCCCAACCACAGGCTCTGAGTCCGGGCACCAAGGGCACAAAGAGGACATTAAACACGATGAGTGAAGTGAGTATCGCTCCTCTCTTTACCTGCAGCTGTTTCTGTCTCAACAACAGGTCCCCAGCCAGACGTGCAACGTCTTGTGAAAGCATTTGGGTCTCTGATTGGATTTGAGCAGAAGCTTGGGGTTCCACCTTTCCAATAAGCTTCTTCGAGGTCTCGAGCACCGCTCCCAAACTGCCATGTAAGCCCTCCATGCCTGCCTGCAGTTCCTGGCACAGAGACATTACCACACAAGGGCACAATGACCACAGCACAATATGGTACATTAAAGCACTCCTCAAACAGTCTTAATACACCAAAGCAGTGGAGTGCACTCACTATCAAGTGGCTTATTTATAGCCAATGATTTCTGTTTTGTGACTAAGCTTCAGATAAACAAGCTATTTACAGACACTAGTTCTGTATCTTTTCTGCATTTCTGCTTTTTATGCAAACACTGTATATGGGCTGTCTATGTAAAATATATTTGGTTTCTCAAGTGCAGAAAACAAGCATATTGGATACATTACCATCTGTTACCGCTGTTCTTAACGCTGGTTGATAAACACTTCAGAGCGAATAGCATGTCATGAAAAACACTTGAACGACACAAGATGCACTGGCGGGCATCACAGGCTTAATGTGAGAGGCAGCCAACGGGCACTCACAGAGACGGCCTCCATTTGGGCCTGGGTTGGCTTCACAGCATCGTCTCCCTGAGGCGGGGTGCCCATCAGCGCTCCCCACTGGACCTGGTGAGAATTCAGCTGCAGGACAAGGCATCGTAGAGGGCGGCGTAGGCCTGCCACGGCTCAATCAGTGCCTGTGATTTCTGCAGCTCCTCTGTCAGCTCCAGACACACTGTCACCCATCTGGCAGGAACACAGAAACAAACAGGCCTTGGATCCAAAATCACCAGTTACCAAAATCGGCATTAAAAAAAGTGAAATGTTTCTCATTACTGGTGTGCCACATATGGTGACTGAGAACATATTCTGTCCTTTCAGCATAGCCTTTCCAAGCTACAATCACCACTGTATGACCTGCAGCTCAATATGTGCTTTGCATCTGTCAGCATCAAATATCACATAAATTTAACTGGGAGAGTGCTTTCAAAGACATCTAAAGGATAATACTTAAAACACAGAGAGAAGAACTTGCGTAAGCAGCAGAGCTAAAGGGAAGAGATAATTCAAACCCATAAATCCACCTGACAACGCCAGACTCCCACTTCCTTCGGTTCAGCCAAGTTAATTATGAAGACATCAAGTTACCCTTGTTTTCTTTCTCAGCAAAGTTCATTGAGCACAGCCAAAAATAAACTTTGTGCTGCAGTTAAGCTATATTTACATATTCATGCTCTACAGTCATGTAAATAGAAGTCTCATCCAACATTAAAATGCAACCACTCACTTACACCTGTATTAATCTTGTATGATTCAATTCAATACATGGAAGCCATGCACACCATGAACTTGCAAATTTGGGAAATACAGGCCTGAACTGGCATTTTTAATTTAATTTAAACATGTCTTTAAATTCATCAAGAAAGATATCACATGATTAAAAACAATAATGTTTATAGTGTATAACACATTCTTCATATCATACAAAGATTAAGGGGTGTGTCATATCATGATTGAAGGACAAGGCATGTAACTTGTACAACCTTTAGTCTGTACATTTTTAAGCTGAGTAAACCACTGTCTAATTCAACAAATAGTATCAAAAGAGGCAGACAGAAGGTTTAAGGAATGGTCTGAGGGTACATTTTGTTAAAAGACAGTAGGATCAAGGAAAGACAGTCCTCATACCGGGGGGCAGATGGTCTGCTTTCCATTAAAAAAGAGGGAAGGATTGATGGTGGGTTGTGCTGAGTTTCTGACAGGGGTAGTGTTTCTTTTTTAAAGAGAAAGGTTCGTTGAGGGGGAACAGTGGGATCAAGTCTTCCTGCGGTTGGTGGCACTGACCGTGTTCTCCCCTCTTCCAGGCGCTGGGATAAGCGCACAGCCGCTGCAGGGCTGACTTCATCCCTCAGGCTGGACCAGGTCCTCCTCAGGGCCTCCCACACCTCCTCCTGACCCTGCGCCTCCTCCTGGAGAAGCTATGTGAGTCAGGAGAGTCAGTGCAGGCAAACTTAAGGCTCAAATGTTTTTAAAAAAGGATTGGCCATGCAAGACCAGAGCACCAGTGTTTTTGTTTTTAATAAAATGCATAACACATGCAAAGAGTAGTTTTTAATTTTTGAATTTCATACATTAGTAGAATGCTCACATCAGCAAGCTGTGTAATGTAGATTTTCTGGATGTGTGACGAGTACAATTATTATGTTATTATAAAAATATATGACTAGCACTGGACTTGTCTAATGTTATATAGTGTTATGTAATTATTAAAATATTTTTTTCTCTTTTCAACAATATCATGTGCAGCAGAAAGGGCTGACTCAAACTGGGAGAAGGGAGGGGGTTATAATAAAATGAGTGTGAGATTCCCCTCCTCTTACCTGGAGCCTGTGGGCATGGCCCAGCAGGGTGTGGAGACAGAGATGAGGGGTGCGGATGACCTCCAGGGCTTGGCTGATCTTCGCTGTCCCCAGCAGGGCCTCACCCAGTGCCTCTTCAAACTGTTCCCACTGCCCCACTACCTGCCTAAGCACGGGCCGCATAGCCGAGATCTGGGAGGAGGACAAAGAGCACTGTGAGTTTCTCTGTGCCTGCTCCACTAAATCACTACTCTGCTCAGCCTGGGAGGTTTACTCTAGTTCAACAGCGTGGAAATGAGTCTCACATCCATTTACATTTGTGGAGCTTCAACACTCAACAAGCACAGCTCAAGTAAATGATGCCATCCGGACAAACCTTCTCTTTTAACCCAGGTACTGTTATTTCACATTGTATATTAGCAGGATCTTGAAATGTTAGTTATATTTCAGAAGTGTTTACAGCTGCAAGATGGAATGTTAATGCTTGGTACACTTAGGCAAAGTGTTTCCCAGGGTTTGACTTTTGTTTGCTTTATAAGATAGAACATGTTGATTCACTACACATATTTTCTGATTAATATGTGACAGAGTTTTAGGATGAAGAGCCATTTATCATTTACAGTGAGGACAGACTGTAGCTCTGATCAGGCACCTGTTCGCTGAGGGCAGTGAAGTCCTGGCGACGCTGTCAGTCTGAGAGATGAATGCGGCGTCACAGTCACTCTGCTGTTCTCCGCCCCCTTCTACTGGCCGGCAGGATTCCCTCAGCTCCTGCATCTCCACACACTTCACCTTCAGCTCCTGCTCAGTGTGCTAAACACACACACAAACAAACATACACACACACGTGCGCACACACACACATACACATGCACACACACACACAAACATACACACGCATGCACATACACAAACACACACACATACACACACACACAAACAGAAACACACACAGATGTACATATACATTTGTTTATGCTATTATCCTACGAACACTCCATAAATACCCACAGAATGAAGGCTTTGTTTAAAACAGTGTTTCCAGTGACTACAGGTGGTTTATGTACCTCACACTCCTGCCCTGCTCTTTGAGCCTGAGACAGACTGCCTGGTTTCTGCAGCTTCTCCATCCTTTCCCTGCGCCCTCGTACCCAGCTGCACAGACACTGAAGCCTGCTCTCTCTGTCTGCGCAGATCTGCTGCAGCTGCTCCACGTTGTGGTCCTGTGGTAAAAACACACAGATATGTAGAAATACACACACACACAACAACACACACACACACACACACACAAATACACACATACATCCATACACAGATATATGCAAACACAAACAAACCACACACACAAATACACAAAAGCATAAACAAGCAAAAGCAATCATACATACACAAAAGACCAAAGACAAACACATTCACACCCATACAAATACAAAATCATGCAAATAAACACATACATGTACACACAGAGACAAACAAACACATGCACATAGGATCAAACATCCATCCACAGGAAAAAAAATCCCCCTTTGCAGTCATTTGCTCTCATCTGCTTTCATACTTGCATTTCTGATTTCATGTTTTTTTTTTCACCAGCTTCTTTTCACCTATTTTCCAGCAGGAACACATCTTACTTGTAAAACCGACAGCTGCATTACAGTACAGTCACCCATTAAAAACTATTGCAAATGATGAAAACAAGATTTTTTTTAGTTCACCACCAGCTCTTACACATGCATGAGCTTAATATAACACATACAAAGAGTTTAATGTACCTCTTCAGGGGCAGCAGGATGTATTTATCTCATTACTATTGTAATGTCACGAATGACGCTGTTTCAAAGTGCTGCCTAACAGAAATGATGAAAAAGTTTTTCATTGTAAAAATACACCCAACTCCCCACACTGCCCTCTGCTGTCCACAGATGAAACTACCATACTACCACATTGTGGCTGGCACACACATACAGATTCATCCAGTGATAGCGAAGTGGTAATATATGATTCCCTGCCCAAAATGCTCTGATAGAGTCTGCCTTAGGAATGGTAACTGCAGCTATCCTACTGAAAAGCAGCATCAAAGTGCAGACTCACCTGGCTCGCCAGTGCCCCCTGTAGTGTGAGCCAGTATAGGTGCAGGACCCCCAGCCGCTCAGCAAAACTGTTCCACTCATAGCGCCTCTCCAACACGTCTTCTGGGCTGCCGGTTGGGACCACAGACTGGCTGATAAAGTCCAGGGAGAGCTGGTGCAAGCCCATCTCCACCTTGTACTCCTGAGGATTAGAGAGAGGTGTCAAGAACGCAGGCAGTGGATTCTGCTGAAAAACCCCATTGCTATTTACCACTTGGGAGCAGCACGTTGGAGCACAGACACTACATTGAAGATGAGCCAAGCTAAAGTGTATCAGCCAAAACATCCAACTAGTATTCATACACTATAGACATGGCTTTTTACCATTTTCATAAGTTAATATTTGTTTAAATTGCAAAAAATTGTTATTGTGCATCTCTTTTTTAAAGGGCCAACATGCCAAAGACACATTTCCATATAACTTTGGCAATAAATTATACAATTGGCTTTCTGGATTTGAAACACAAAATGCAATGAACAGGGAAACAATTTTAAATAATCAGGGAATGTAGCTATTGTGCTGTAAAAGAGCCATAGAAGTACTGTAGCTGAAATGCCTGTCAGCAGGATTATGTCACTAGCTGCATATTCTGCCTCATCTGTAAACAGGGCCTTTTGGTGATGTGGTCATGTGACTGTGCTGTTCATAGGGACATCCACAGGAAGGCATTTGGGCTCCTTCAGGCCCCCATATGTGCTGCAGAATTGATGGATGTGCTCACCACCTGAATCACCTGCTGGCAATTTTTTAAAGAGTCAACAGATAATAGTAGCTTTGCTTCTTTTTTTTCTTTGTGTTCTTCAACACCTCAAATAATTTTACCTCAAAGAATAAGAGGTACTTTCTCCGCAGCTCATTTTAAGTCACAGTGGAACATGGACTTATTTCTATATGATTTGATTTTGAATGTATTTTACTTTCGTTTTTATTATGTGATGTCTTGCTTATTTTTAGTTCCTCTAAAAATACACTTAATTATGAGTATTGTTAGTGATTTGGAGGTGTGAGGTGGGAGGTCGTGGGCAAGGTGCTGAGTGACACAACCTTGCAGTGTTGTAGCAGTGGTCCGAGGCTGCTGGCGTCGGAGGCTTGCTGGATCCTCTCTTTGTCCTCTCCCAGTCTGGACTTCAGCTCTTCCATCCACACACCCAGCTCTGCCATCACCTCCTCCTGTGACAGCTTCTCCATCAGCAGCTGAGAGGGAGGACAGGGGAAAGGGTGGGAGTAAGACCAAAACCTGCTGTTTGTCTTTGGAACGTGTTTTATACAGTTTGTTCCAAATGAATAGTCAGCCACATAAACTGTCTGAAATTATTGAAGACTTGCTAGCGTACATTGGGGCTCTCCCAAATTTGACACTATCCATATTTCCCCAATGACAGATCTTTTTTGCACTAGCCTTTTTACTGTAGGCAGATGATTAAGAATCTACTATTGGAACTGCCACTTTTCAAATGGTTTCCACACTACTGGTGGCCTGAGAATTGATGCAACACGCAGACAAGCCCCACCTTGTGGAGCTGCTCCTGAATTCCTGACTGCGCAGCCAGCATGCCAACCCAGCGCTGCTCCAACTGCTCCAGCTGCGTCTGCACACTAGATGGGTGATCACCCTTCAGCTGCAGAAGCTGCGCGCCAGTGTGGCTCAGAGAGGTCTTCACAGTAGACATGGCCCCTGCTTCTTTAGTCAGCTCCTGTGAGGAGAAACAGCAGAGGATTAACACTGTCCTCTGGTTCTGAAGTAATCTGGCTGGTACTATTGGCATCATTGTCTGAATCTACCTTCCTGCAGAAAGCAAGCATCCTAGTAACTTCTGACCATGTCTCTTCATCATGTGGTTTGTTTGAACGTTGCACATGTTTGTATTGACACATACTTTCAAAGACATCTTTTCTAACATCAGTGCTAAAAATACTATCCATGGGTAGATTTTAGGTTTATAGAGACAGTGGGTTTGTTTAAAACTCTTCCATGAATGTGGTGTATTTTGAAATGCCAGAATAATTTTGAAAAAAAAAAGAGTGTAAAGAGCAAATGTATGTGTCACCATGTTTACTACAAGAATAGACCTTTCTAATTTCTTCAGAGGTTTCTAACCTTGGCCCTTTGCTCTAACTGCTTTTTAATGAACTTTTAATAAGAAATCATCTAGCGCCTGAGCTGCTAATCTGCCTTTGACTTGCATCTTTACACGGGTTATCTGCTTCACACCACTGTGCGAATAGAGACAAGATGCTGGAGGTGTGTCATCACAGATAAAAAGAAAGGAGCATTTTGTTCAACACGTTTATGATAATATATGTCAATATGCATCCTGAGAATAAGAGGAGTCAGACTCAGCACCTGCCGGGTTTCACACAAGCTGTTTTACTTTCTCCAACAGCAGCTGTTCCAAATTTAATGAGCTCAGTCATACGCTGATAGCTCTTATCAAAAAGAAATTGCATTTAATCAAACCTGCATAATACACAAATACAGCATTTTTATAAATGTTATAAATCAGTGTGAATATACAGTTAAGATACAGCTACTACCTGGATTAATTATTCCTGGTGAATAAATAAATTTTTACTCAAAGGGCAAGGGCTAAGATAACCTGTGAAATCACATAAACTACAATGTTAAATTTAAACATGACTTACCTTTTTAACAAGACTCTGATGCATAACAATTGCATGTCAATGATGACAAAATGATAGTGCTTAAACACCTGCAGAAGGCCAGTCATTACAGTTTTTGTGAAGGGGGAAAGTGAGCATGCCACACTCCAGGTGCGCAACTGCATATGTGACACAGCAGGGACTCAAGGTGCACCAACCGTGTTACCAAATTTAGGAGAGAGAAAAGGTTGTTTGTAAAATGGCAGCCTCACCAGGAGCTGTGCCAGGTGAGCGCGGTGGTGGCCCGTCTCCTGTGGCGCGGCAGCGACTAGTTCTGTCAACATCCGCAGCCGCTCTCCGGCGCCGTCCATCCACGTGCCCAGTGTCGCCGAATCCTGCTGGAACCTGAGAGGGGCGGAAGGACCACATATAGTCATGTGACCGCTCCCTGTCAAAACTGAATTTTTCCTTTCTAGTCAAAGTGATCACACACGCACATGCATACACACACATGTTTCCTGTACCTGCTCCAAAGATCTCTCAGCTCCTCTGCATGGCTCCGCCCCAGCTCTGCCCCCCTCTGAGCAGCCAACCAACGGGTCTCCAGCCCCCACAGGGCCATGCCCACCCCTGGACAGTGTCCACTGGCTTGTAGCTCTTTCCCCTGGTCCAGGGCCCTGTGCAGCAACTGAGTCCCACTCTGCTCCAGAACCTCTTTCACTTCCTGTCAGTGAGAGAGGACCGGTCACCTCACACTTCATCTACCCCCCCTCCCCCAACCAGCAACCCCATCTCACTACCAAACACACACATGCACACACTGAAGTTTTCATAACAATGAAAACTCCCTCCCCTAACTCCAGAACCCTGGGGGAACAGATCAGAAACAGCAACATTTTTGCTAGACTGTTGTTAGCAGACTGCCACATCACCATATGTGCCTCAGCATGTCCTCTGTCCCCTGCCTACACACTTTCTTGCTCATCCCATTTGATCAACAATGCACAATGTCATTTACTGAGGCAAATTGCCTGACTTGACATAAAAATAGTCATAACAGTAGGCGTAAGAGGGAAACTGAGAATATTATGATTTAAGTATGAAATGGCTGTAGTGATAGATGTGGTTCAGTCATTAGATGGGTTTGGTTGTGTGAGGCAGGGTCTGGGCGGGTCACCTGGCAGGTGGTGAGCTGTCCTCTGGTCTCCTCAGGTGACCCTCCGCTGGGCAGGTGGGTCTCCACATCCTGCAGCAGCTCCTCCAGCTGGCTGCTGCTCTTGTCCCACTCCACCCATGCCTGAAACACAAACACAGGAAAAAAGCACACACACACACACACACACACACACACACACACACACACACACACACACACACACACACACACACACACACACACACACACACACACACACTCAGGTAAATAGATATACACTACTAGTTGGTACAGTCACTAATTCAATAAAGACACTGATGGTAACTAACATTCATTCACCGCAAAGCACAGTAAAATTGTGTGTGTGTGTGTGTGTGTGTGTGTGTGTGTGTGTGTGTGTGTGTGTGTGTGTGTGTGTGCATCAGCATAACAATAATGCATTCATTGCAGTAGATTTATGCCATATTCAATGAAAGGAGAATATTAACTCTGGACATGGGGAGACTGGTGAGTGGGGGGTGGCTGTGTGAGTGTGGATGTGTGGGGCTGATTATGGTGTACCTCCAGGGTTCTCTGGAGCTTGGCTCCCTCCCATGCTGCCTGCTGCTGCAGAGCTCCAACCTCCCGCTCCAGCTTTTCCCTCACTCCTTCTACCTGCCTCTGCCTCTCCTCTGGGACCCTCTTCCACAGATATCCCAGGGCTGCCATGTGGCCCCCCAGAGCCTGGAAATACTTCTGTCACACCCCACCCCCCAACATCACAGCCAAATTATACTCAAACACCTGGAAGATAGTGGTCCATGAACCAGGCAAATGGGAAACTGCAAAATCGTTTAAACAGTTAGGTATATAACTTTGTTCATGTAATGTAACCCTATTAATGCCATACTTAAGGATAAATCATAATACAAGGAAAAACCTGTATTGAACCTGTTGAATCCTAGCTCTCCAACGTTAATTACAATGAGCATCTGTCGTACCAATCAGTGGCTAAAAATGAACCACATGATATGAGACAATCATCTGCACTTCTAGACATGTTCAGTTCACCTTGTGTCTGTTCAGGAGGGTCTGCAGGTCGTCACGGCTACGCAGCTGCATCTGGCTGTGAACAAGGCGCTCTCTGCCCAGCTCCACCAGGCTGTTCAACACCTGCAGCAGTTCCTTGGGCCCCTCCTGCTGCTTGGTACTCCCCTTCAGCTCAATCTGCCCAGAGCTGCTGTCCTTCTTAGTCTACAGGGTTCATGGGATTTCCACACATTGTGTCACCAAATACATTTTTAATGGGCAACAGATTGGTTGTACAGACCTTCTTTAGGCGACTGTACAGTACCTGAATCTTGGTTTCCTCATCTGGACCCGATGAGGGGTGATGCTGGGTGCATGGTCCCTCTACCTGCACAGATTTTTGGCTCTCTGGCACCTGCAGAGTTACCTGCCACAGAAACAAGCACTGGATATGAAGGAAATCACGGCGATGAACATTGCCCCTTCATGTCAATACAAGCTCCCTGAAGGTCAAAGTTCAGGTGTTCTTCCCAATGAGTTTAAACCCAAAACTAAACTGTACACTCTACATTTGTTTATATGTAAAGTGAAGTGAGTGCAGAATCAGCTTTGGAATCATGAGTTGACCTTTGACCTATGACCTCTACTAGACTGACCTCCAGTGGACCTTCCAGCCTGAGCTCCTCCAGGGCTCTGATTTTGGCCTCCAGTTGGGAACAAAGGAGGGCATGTTCCTCTTGGGTTAAGACACCCCCTACAGGCTCATCGTGGGACCTGATGAAACACAGGTTGTTATGTTAGTCTGTTTTAGCCTGATATCTGCAGTAAGTGCCAGCAGTATTATAAATAAAGTGGTACCTCGTACGGATCTGGCTCTCATCTGATAGGCAGGTAGGACGCTTCCCACCATAGTAACCAGCAATAGCTTGTGTCAGACCTCTCTGCTCATACAGGTCAACATCAATCTGTACAGAGCAACAAAGAGAAAGGGAGACAGAGAACTGAATTTTAGCCACCCCTTATTGGGACACATGATAAACCATTGAACATATACACAATAAACAAACAAACAAACATATAAATAAATAAATAACACACAACATTCACAAAGAGAGAGAGAAAGAGGAAAAGGAAAAGACTGCCTTGGTGTCCAACTAAAAATGCTTTTTGTGGAGATTTTAGTGTGCAAGCAGCATGCGTATATTTGTAAATGTTTACATATGGGTGTATATGTGTGTTTATATGTGTGTGACTGTGAATGCCTTGAGCAGTCGAGCCTTACCCTCCACTGTTGTAGGCCACTCTGCTGTTTGCTGCTGTCTGATGATGTCTGAGTCATGCTGGTGCTGTCTGACATCCCTTCCTCCAGGGGGCACTCTCCTGGCTTCATGCCCTTCTGAAGAGAGAAAGGAGGCTTGCTCACAGGCTTACGTTTCCTCAAATTTTCATTTTACATTCAGGGGTATAGCAGATGCTGTTATCCAGAACGACTTACACAGTTTACAATTTTACACATTTCCATTCATACAGCTGGATATTTACTACACATTTACTGACTCAATTCCAGTTAAGTACTCAAGGGTACAGCAGCAGCGCCCTTCTTGGGAATTGAACCTGCAATTTAACCAATACCTTCAGTGAGCAGGCATTGAAATCAAGGGGCAATGTTGATGTCATTGAGTAGCTTCATATCTAGTGTTTGTTTTGTGGCAGGTATATGTGTGCATGTGTGTATACAGTATGTGTATATCAGTGAGCAGGGCATTAGTGGGTTTTACCAGGTCTTTGCTCCATCTCTTCTGTAGCAGCAGCTGCAGTGAAAGCATGCTGGTCTTCAGCAGATCTAGCCTTGAGGAGAGGGTCTCTAGCTCAGTGTGCTTCCCCACTGTGTCCCTCTGCTGATCCATAGCCAACTGGCTAACTTTCCTCTGCTTCTCCTGAAGCATCTCCTACACATGCACAAGTACACACATGCGCACACATACAGTAACATATAACTGTACACATAGGAACAATAAGACACAAACATACATATACTAACGCAAATAACACCCACATATAAACATCGGAGATATGTGTTGTATTTGCCACCATGTTGTTCAACTGAACATTTAAATTTAACATTTTAAATTAAAATACTTCACATTTGCATATTTCCTACTGTTAATTAATGTAATTATTCATTATTATTAGATTAACGTGAATGTTCACCTGATTTGTGGCATGCTTGCTGTATTTTTAGTGTATTTTTATACCTATCACAGTAATTGGTTAGGGTCATGTAAAGGGAGAAAGCACCTGTCTGTATTATGTTATGTTTAATAATAGTCCCTGAAGCAGAGAACAGAGTTTATGGCTTATGGTTTTCTCAAATGTGTGCTGTGTCCTTGCTTTATCCAGCTAACAACCAACTTCCCTGTTTGAAGTTGTGTGGTATATACAGTTAAACTTTTGCATTCTTCCTAGCTTTTTAATGTACTATTTGTGGCATGCTAGCCACAACGGACAACACCATAGAAGTAAGAAAGTTCCCAAACTCATAATGAGATATAAATGAAAAGGAAAGGTACATTGGTAAAGGTCTGAGGCACACTCTTTCAGGGCACTGTGTGAATATACACTTTTGCATGTACATTTTAACAAAGAGCTGCTGCTTTGAAAAAGAGGTATAACATTTCACACTCCAGAGGTGAAGAGAATGAGTCATTTTCCTGTTCCCTGCCATGGTCTGCCACTTTCACAACTCTGAGTAATGCTCCTGTACAGGAAGGCATGAGCCCAAATTTCGTCACCTTTATCAGTACAACACTGCATGAATTCTCACCAGGACAAAGGGGAACTGGGGTCAAGTTTTCACTGTTGAACTTCACACCAGAATAATAACAAAATACATGAATCATTGATATAAAAGATTAGGAAAACACAGTTGTCACATGACCCCCAAACTACATAGTGTATTATAAACTTTCCACTTTCACTATTTTGTCGAATTACCAAGTATGGCATCCAGGTTGTGTTGTGAAGTGAATGAATTAACAAGTTACAACTTAGGTTACAACACTACAATGCTGTATAGTTTTGTAAAAATAAATATTATACTTTTATATATTTATATTTATTACAATTAAAATATTATATTATTGCATAATATATACTATATTCTATTTTATATTATACTACTAATATTATACTATATTATACTTTTCAAAGTAATGCCCTGCTTTGTTTTATTAGAAAAAAAATGAAAACAAATCCAGCCACAATGAATCCCATGCTCTGACTGAAATTTTTGCAGACGTAGAGAGAATGTCTGGAGATGATTTGACTTTTGAACCCTCCCTGCCCACTCGTTGCTTACCTGATAAGTGATGAACTGCTGCTTGATGGTATCCTGTATGGCCTCTGCAGGTCCCAATCCTTCAAGATGCTGCCAGGTCCTGCTCAGCCAATCCTCCAGTTGAGAGGCCCACTCCCCGCACGACACAACAACTTCCTGGGTGGGGTCTAATTGGCTTGGGGCCTAATGTGGAGATTGGGAGAGAAAGCATGTTTCTGTTTCCCCTCTTAGCAAATGTAACTACTTTAATATCTTCATCTACTTGGTCATTAATAAGAAAAGGCAGTGGCCCCAACAAAGATTCTTGGGGAACTCCCAATTCATTAACAGGCATGATCAGGAACCTCTTACTGTCACTCTGCATTCTGTCCTGAGGCAAATTATGAATCAATCAGGAGATCGACACAACATCCAATGTTAATTGAGTTAAAATATACATTCATTAATCAGTTACTCAAGCAAAAATGTTTCTCTTTCTTTCTGACTCTTTCTACTGATCTGCTGTAATTTACTGACATTTTCTGACATGTATCTAGGCTATAAAGAACTGATTTGCTGGAGATGAAAACTTGCCAGGGCTGTGGTAGGTGATGTAGTGCTTGTGATCTGAGGAGTTCTCTGGAGGTCCAAGGATTGGGTGTGTACTGCCAACAAACCCTGAGGAACCAGGGTCATTGTCTGAGAGGCTGCACAGTGCTGGGAGGATGGGTGAGAATGTAGAATGGTAGGCATGGGTGCACTGTCTTCTCTCTCTGTAGAACCAGCAGAGATGGCTGGTATCTCTGCAAGGTGATAGTGTGTGGTGCATGTGACCTTTGGATCTGTTGTGTCCATGTGAGGAATAGACAGAGGTTCAGTCTCCAGATGTGCTGGGATAGTCTCCTTACGTACTGCAACGGTCTGCTTAGGTATGGACTCTGTTTCGTCCAGTATTAATACAGTCTTGGACACTTTAGGGAAGTTAGGCTGAACCTCTGACACAGGCTCTTTAGATTGTGACACTGTTTCCTGAGGTGTTAAAGTGATCTTTGTCGATAAAGTCTTCTGTAGTGTGGACACAGGTTCCTCAGGTACATACACAGTCTTTTTAGGTACTTTAGGGATCGACAAATTCTCATCAGGAACTAACACATTCTCATGCATTGCTGACATGCTGCACGTCTGCTGAGAAGATGACATAGACTCTGGAAGAATCTCCTCAGAAAATGTCAAAGGAAGCAACTGCACAGTTTGAGTTGATGTTACAACAGGCGTGTTGGGGCCGGGGACAGTCTGTTGTTGTACTGGCAGTGTTTTCCATGGCTCTGGCAGAGATGCCTTGGGCTCTGAATCAGCCACTTTGAGTACTGGTGTACGCTCCATAGGTGATAACACTTTGGATTTAGCTGCTGACTCAGATTTCCTGGATACTCTCTCAATCACGATTGGGTCTGGAACAATGTCCGGAACAAAAACACATTTCTGAGGTGGTACTATACTCTCCTGTTGTTGTACTAAAACTTTTGTCTTTGTTTCTTTTGGTACTGAAACATTGCTCGTAGGTACAGATACAGTCTCCTTTTGTTCTTCAGTTGTACTGCTAAATAATGAAACTGGCTCTTTCGTAACTGGAACAATCTGTTTTGAATCTGTCATTGTTTCCCTCACCTTTGTAACAGTCTCCTTGGTTTGGAAAAAACTCTTAATCTTTGAAAATATTTGTAAACCAGTATCCTGTTGTTGAACTGCTTTCTGTGATTCTGGCGGAGTCTCTGTTGGTTCTGGAACGGTCTCCTTTGCCACTAACTTTGTGTCGCTAGGTGGGGAACCAGTATCTTTGGGATGTATTGCAGAATCATGTTCTTGGACTGACATTGCTTCCTCTAATTCTGAAATATCCTTCTTAGGATCATGTATAGTTTCTTTAGGTGCTGTCACTTTTGATGTTGCTACTGACACAGTTTTTGTGGCCTCTGGGACAGTCTCCTTGGGTACTAATGAAGTGTCTTTCGGTGCTGCCACTGTGGATTTATCTGCTCCTTTACCTTTCTTTGACACTGGCTCAGGAACCCAAACTTCTGGCGCAATCTCCTTTCCTACTAACTTTGTCTCTTTTGTTACTGATTCGGTCTCTTTCATTACTGACACAGTGCCTGTGGGTTGGGAAACCGTAACCTGTTGTTGGACTACCACTGTTTTCTTAGATTCAGACACAGACTTTGAGGAATCTGGCACAGTCTCTTTCAGTACTGATGTAGTAGCTGTAGGTACTGACACTTTCGGTTTCTCAACAGATTCTGCTTTCTTGGACACTGGCTCAGTAACCTTAGTTTCTAGCACAGTCTCCTTTCCCACTAACATTGTCTCTTTCGGTTGAGAACCAGTCTCTTTAGGTAGTATTGCCGTCTCTTGCTGTTGTACTGACATTGCTTTCTCTGTTTCTGAAATAACCTTCTTCGGGTCATCTACAGTCTCTTTAGCTGCTGTCACTTTGGGTTTTGCTACTGGCACAGTTTTTGCGGTCTCTGGGACAGTCTCTTTGGGTTGTAATTTAGTGTCTTTCGGTGCTGCCACTGTGGATTTATCTGCTCCTTTACCTTTCTTTGACACTGGCTCAGGAACCTAACTTCTGGTGCAATGTCCTTTGCCACTAACTTTGTCTCTTTTGCTACTGATTCGGTCTCTTTCATTACTGACACAGTGCCTGTGGGTTGGGAAACGGTAACCTGTTGTTGGACTACCACTGTTTTCTTAGATTTAGACACAGACTTTGAGGAATCTGGCACAGTCTCTTTCAGTACTGATGTAGTAGTTGTAGGTACTGACACTTTGGGTTTCTCAACTGATTCTGCTTTCTTGGACACTGGCTCAGTAACCTTAGTTTCTAGCACAGTCTCCTTTCCCACTAACATTGTCTCTTTGGGTGGAGAACCAGTCTCTTTAGGTTGTATTACAGTATCCTGCTGTTCTACTGACATTGCTTTCTGTTTTTCTGATACTGCCTTCTTCGGGTCATCTACAGTCTCTTTAGCTGCTGTCACTTTGGGTTTTGCTACGGACACAGTTTTTGTGGCCTCTGGGACAGTCTCCTTGGGTTGTAATGAAGTGTCTTTCGGTGCTGCCACTGTGGATTTATCTGCTCTCTTTCCTTTCTTTGACACTGGCTCAGGTACGCTAACTTCTGGTGCAATGTCCTTTGCCACTAACTTTGTCTCTTTTGCTACTGATTCAGGTCTCTTTCATTACTGACACAGTGCCTGTGGGTTGGGAATCCGTAACCTGTTGTTGGACTACCACTGTTTTCTTAGATTCAGACACAGACTTTGAGGAATCTGGCACAGTCTCTTTCAGTACTGATGTAGTAGCTGTAGGTACTGACACTTTCGGTTTCTCAACAGATTCTGCTTTCTTGGACACTGGCTCAGTAACCTTAGTTTCTAGCACAGTCTCCTTTCCCACTAACATTGTCTCTTTCGGTTGAGAACCAGTCTCTTTAGGTTGTATTGCCGTCTCTTGCTGTTCTACTGACATTGCTTTCTCTGTTTCTGAAATAACCTTCTTCGGGTCATCTACAGTCTCTTTAGCTGCTGTCACTTTGGGTTTTGCTACGGACACAGTTTTTGTGGCCTCTGGGACAGTCTCCTTGGGTTGTAATGAAGTGTCTTTCGGTGCTGCCACTGTGGATTTATCTGCTCTCTTTCCTTTCTTTGACACTGGCTCAGGTACCCTAACTTCTGGTGCAATGTCCTTTGCCACTAACTTTGTCTCTTTTGCTACTGATTCGGTCTCTTTCATTACTGACACAGTGCCTGTGGGTTGGGAAACGGTAACCTGTTGTTGGACTACCACTGTTTTCTGAGATTCAGACACAGACTTTGAGGAATCTGGCACAGTCTCTTTCAGTACTGATGTAGTAGTTGTAGGTACTGACACTTTGGGTTTCTCAACTGATTCTGCTTTCTTGGACACTGGCTCAGTAACCTTAGTTTCTAGCACAGTCTCCTTTCCACTAACATTGTCTCTTTGGGTGAGAACCAGTCTCTTTAGGTTGTAGTCTCTTGCTGTTCTACTGACATTGCTTTCTGTTTTTCTGAATAGCCTTCTTCTCATCTGTCTCTTTACTGACATTGCTTTCTCTGGACACAGTTTTTGTGGCCTCTGAAACAGTCTTTTTGGGGTCATGTATTTAGTCTCTTTCCTTTCTTTGACACTGCTGTCACTTTGGATGTTCCTTTGCCACTAACTGTTTTTGTGGTGTCTAGGACAGTCTCTTTGGGTACTGTTGAAGTCTCTTGTTGTGCAACCACTGTGGATTTAACTGCTGCCTCACCTTTCTTTGACACTTGCTCAGGAGGTTCAAGTACAGTCTCCTTTGCCACTAACTTTGTCTCTTTAGGAGGAAAACTAGTCTGCTGAGGTTGTATTGCAGTCTCCTTTTGTTGTAATGACATTGCTTTCTCTGTTTCTGACATTACCTTTTTCGGGTCATCTACAGTCTCTTTAGGTGCTGTCACTTTGGGTTTTGCTATTGGCACAGTTTTTGCGGTCTCTGGGACAGTCTCTTTGGGTACTAATTTAGTGTCTTTCGGTACTGCCACTGTGGATTTATCTGCTCCTTTACCTTTCTTTGACACTTGCTCAGGAGTTGTAGGTTCTAGTACAGTCTCCTTTGCCACTAACTTTGTCTCTTTATGTGGAAAACTTGTCTGCTGAGTTTGTACTGCAGTTTGTTCTTGTTGTACTGATATTCTTTTCTCTGTTTCTGAAACAGCCAGCTTAGGGACATGTACAGTCTCTTTAGGTGATGTCACGCCGGATGTTGCTACTGAAACAGTTTTTGTGGATTCTGGGAAAGTCTGGTTGGGATCTGATGTAGTCTCTTTTGTGCTATCACTATGGATTTAACAGCTGCTTCACCTTTCTTTGACACTGGCTCTGGAATTTTAGGCTCTAGTACAGTCTCCTTTGCCACTAACTTTGTCTCTTTAGGTGGGGAACCAGTCTCTCTAGGTGGAATTGCAGCCTCCTGTTGTTGTACTGACATTGCTTTCTCTATTTCTGAAACAGTCTTTTTGGGGTCATGTATAGTCTTTTTATGTGCTGTCACTTTGGATGTTGCTGTTGTCACAGTTTTTGTGGTCTCTAGGACAGTCTCTTTGGGTTCTGTTGAAGTCTCTTGTTGTGCAGCCACTGTGGATTTATCTGCTCCTTTACCTTTCTTTGACACTTGCTCAGGCAATGTTTTGCCACTAACTTTGTTCTTTTGCTACTGACAGTCTCTTTCTTTGCACACTAACTTTTGTCTCTTTTTCTTAGATTCAGAAAACTTTGAGTCTGAGGTTGTACTGATGTAGTTTGTTCTGACACTTTGTTTCCCACAGATTCTGCTTTCTTGGACACTGGCTCAGTAACCTTAGTTTCTGAAACAGTCTCCTTTCCCACTAACATTGTCTCTTTCGTTGAGAACCAGTCTCTTTAGGTGATGTCTCCTGCTGTTGTACTGACATTGCTTTCTCTGCTGAAATAACTTCTTCGGGTCATCTACAGTCTTTAGCTGTGTCACTTTGGGTTTTGCTGGGAAAGTTTTTGCTCTCTGGGACAGTCTCTGATGTAATTTCTTTTTCGTGCTGCCACTGTGGATTTATCTGCTCCTTTTCCTTTCTTTGACACTGGCTCTGGAATTTTAGGCTTCTGGTGCAATGTCCTTTGCCACTAACTTTGTCTCTTTTCACTACTGACTCTGTCTCCTTCATTACTGACACAGTGCCCGTGGGTTGGGAAACCGTAACCTGTTGTTGGACTACCACTGTTTTCTGTGATTTAGACACAGACTTTGGGGAATCTGGCACAGTCTCTTTCAGTACTGATGTAGTGTCTGTAGGTACTGACACTTTGGGTTTCCCAACTGATTCTGCTTTCTTGGACACTGGCTCAGTAACCTTAGTTTCTAGCACAGTCTCCTTTCCCACTAACATTGTCTCTTTAGGTGGAGAACCAGTCTCTTTAGGTTGTATTGCAGTATCCTTTTGTTGTACTGACATTGCTTTCTCTGATTCTGAAATAAGCTTTTTGGTGTCATCTACAGTCTCTTTAGCTGCTGTCACTTTGGGTTTTGCTACGGACACAGTTTTTGTGGTCTCTGGGACAGTCTCTTTGGGTTGTAATGAAGTGTCTTTCGGTGCTGCCACTGTGGATTTATCTGCTCCTTTACCTTTCTTTGACACTGGCTCAGGAACCCTAACTTCTGGTGCAATGTCCTTTGCCACTAACTTTGTCTCTTTTGCTACTGATTCGGTCTCTTTCATTACTGACACAGTGCCTGTGGGTTGGGAAACTGTAACCTGTTGTTGGACTACCACTGTTTTCTGAGATTTAGACACAGACTTTGAGGAATCTGGCACAGTCTCTTTCAGTACTGATGTAGTAGCTGTAGGTACTGACACTTTGGGTTTCTCAACTGATTCTGCTTTCTTGGACACTGGCTCAGTAACCTTAGTTTCTAGCACAGTCTCCTTTTCCACTAACATTGTCTCTTTGGGTGGAGAACCAGTCTCTTTAGGTTGTATTACAGTATCCTTTTGTTGTACTGACATTGCTTTCTCTTTTTCTGATACAGCCTTCTTCGGGTCATCTACAGTCTCTTTAGCTGCTGTCACTTTGGGTTTTGCTACTGACACAGTTTTTGTGGTCTCTGGGACAGTCTCTTTGGGTTGTAATGAAGTGTCTTTCGGTGCTGCCACTGTGGATTTATCTGCTCTTTTACCTTTCTTTGACACTGGCTCAGGAAAACTAACTTCTGGTGCAATGTCCTTTGCCACTAACTTTGTCTCTTTTGCTACTGATTCAGTCTCTTTCATTACTGACACAGTGCCTGTGGGTTGGGAAACCGTAACCTGTTGTTGGACTACCACTGTTTTCTTAGATTCAGACACAGACTTTGAGGAATCTGGCACAGTCTCTTTCATTACTGATGTAGTAGTTGTAGGTACTGACACTTTGGGTTTCTCAACTGATTCTGCTTTCTTGGACACTGGCTCAGTAACCTTAGTTTCTAGCACAGTCTCCTTTCCCACTAACATTGTCTCTTTGGGTGGAGAACCAGTCTCTTTAGGTTGTATTACAGTATCCTGCTGTTCTACTGACATTGCTTTCTCTTTTTCTGATACAGCCTTCTTCGGGTCATCTACAGTCTCTTTAGTTGCTGTCATTTTGGGTTTTGCTACTGACACAGTTTTTGCGGTCTCTGGGACAGTCTCTGTGGGTTGTAATGAAGTGTCTTTCGGTGCTGCCACTGTGGATTTATCTGCTCCTTTACCTTTCTTTGACACTGGCTGAGCAACCTTCACTTCTGGTGCAATCTCCTTTGCCACTAACTTTGTCTCTTTTGCTACTGATTCGGTCTCTTTCATTACTGACACAGTGCCTGTGGGTTGGGAAACCGTAACCTGTTGTTGGACTACCACTGTTTTCTGAGATTCAGACACAGACTTTGAGGAATCTGGCACAGTCTCTTTCAGTACTGATGTAGTAGCTGTAGGTACTGACTCTTTGGGTTTCCCTATTGATTCTGCTTTCTTGGACACTGCTTCAGTAACCTTAGGTTCTAGCACCGTCTCCTTTTCCACTAACTTTGTCTCTTTAGGTGGGGAACCAGTCTCTTTCATTGGTATGGCAGTATCCTTTTGTTGTACTGACATTGCTTTCTCTTTTCCTGAAACAGCCTTCTTCGGGTCATTTATAGTCTCTTTAGGTGCTGTCACTCTGGACGCTGCTACTGACACAGTTTTTGTGGTCTCTGGGAAGGTCTCTTTGGGTACTAATGAAGTGTCTTTTGGTGCCACCCCTGTGGATTCAACCTCAGGTTGATTTACAGTCTCTTTAGGTTGCAACGCAGTCTTTTGTTGTTGTACTGACACCTGCTCAGTCACCTTATGTCTTAAAACAGTCTCCTGTTGTTGTACTGACACTGTTTTCTGTGACTCTGACACAGTCTTTGTGGACTCTTCTTTGGATGCAGTCGGTTTTCCCACTGGCTCTGCTTTCGTAGACACTGGTTCAGTCACTGAAGGTACTGGTACAGTCTCCTTTGCTACTAATATATTCTCTTTTGAAACAGACTCCTTCGGTTGTAATGGTGACAGCTGTTGCTGCATTGTGTTTTGTGATTCTGAAACAGTTTTTAAGGGGTCTGGCAAAGTCGTTTTGGGTACTGATGTAGTCTGTTTGGGTACTGACACTTCTGGTGCTCCTACTGACTCTGCTTTCTTTGAGACTAGTTCTGTCACTGTGGGTTGTGGTACCTTCTCCTTTGCCACTAACTTTGTCTCTTTAGGTGCAGTGACAGTCTCCTCTGTTTGGAAAATGGGCTTCAGCTGTTGTGCAGCCACTTGCTCAGTTACACTAGTTTTTGGTGAAGGCTTCCCAAGTACTAACATTGTCTCTTTTGGTGCTGAAACGCTCTCCTTCAGTACTGACACTGACTCTTTTTTTTCTGAACAAATCTGCTTTACCATTGACATGGACTCTTTAGGTCTGGACAGAATTGCTTTAGGATCTAGCCCTGTTTCTGTTGGTACTGACACACTTGTCTTTGGTTGTAGTGCAGTCTCCTTTTGTACTGACACTATTTTCTTTGAGTCTGACACAGGCTCCTGCATGCTCTCTTTACATATTAATTTAGTCTCTTTGGGTGCTGACATTTTGGCTTTTGCTGCTGATGTAGCTTTCCTAGAAACTGGCATAGTCACCTTTGATTCTGGTACAGTCACCTCAAGTGGCAAAATTGTCTCTGTTGGCACTGAAACAGTCCCCTTAGTTACTGACACATTCTCTTTTGTTTCTGAAATAGTCTCCTTACACACTGACATGGGCACTGTAGGTAGTGACTGAGTTGTCTTAGGTTCTGCTGCTGTTTTGCTTGGTACAGGGACAGGCTCCTTTAGTGCAAAAGCAGTCTGCTCTAGTACTGATACTGTTTTCTGTGATTCCGTCACAATTTTCCTCAGCTCTGTCACAGTCTCCTCATGTTCTGACACCTTGCCTTTTGAAGCTAACCTCGGTTTCTTAGACACTGGTTCAGTCAACTTAGGTTCTGTTTCAATCTCATCAGGTAATAATTCTGTCTCTTTAGACAGTGAAACACTCTCCTTACTAACTGACACAGTCTCTTTTGTTGCTGGAATAGTCTGTTTTGATACTGGAGTGGGCTTTTTAAGTACTGATGCAACTTCTTTAGAATCTGACAGTCTTTTTGTTGGTACTGACACAGTCTGTTTATGTACTGACATTGTGTCTTCAGGTGTTGGTAATGTCTCCTGTGTTTGCCCAGGACCTACAGGTACTGACACAGTCTGGGAAGGTGGTGGAGGAGTCTCCTGCAATGCTGTTTCAGGCTTCCAGGGTGTTGTCACTGTTTTCTGATCAAGGGCCAGGCTGTGTGCTGCTTCAGAAGGTGTCTGACTTTGAAACGTGTTTCCAGAAGTGGTGGGAGTGAGTTGTGTGTCCGGGATGTTTGTGCGCATGCTCACGGCCACTGAGCTCGTGTCCAGGTTCCCTGCTGCATGCGTGTTAGTGCTGAGTGTTCTCCTGTCCACACTGACCACATGCAGACCATGCGTGCGGCCATCCGGACCGCGGGGACGTTGTGAGTCTCGCCTCTGTACCTGTAATACCTCTGCCTGTGTTTCCTCCCCCCGTCGCAAAAGCCTGCTCTCTCCCAAGAGCTCCTGGCCATGAAATATGGATAGATAAAGAGAGGGGACAAGAGATGAGTGGAGAAATAAAAGGAGGGGAAATTTTGGATGTTTTTGGATTTATTTCTTTCTCAGGTGGGAAGACACCCAAAACAAGCAATCAATCTGACAAGAAAATGTTCATCATTATCATTAGTATTGTTATTGGACAAAGCATGTGAACAAAAGTAAGATGGTGCAATTTAAAACTTTCGGTTTCAGTATCATGCTTTTCCACATAAGAGATTTCCAACAATTCACATCATCATTTAAATTAAAAAAACATGAAGCACAATGTTGACAAAATTTCATTCTAGTCTTTCATTTCTCCTTAAACATAATTACCCTTGAGAACCAAAAAAGAAAACCCTTTCAATAAGAGATTAAGTATAGTTTTCATAGTTATGTTCCAGGAGTTTCATACTTACAGTATATTAAATAGTTTCTAGTTAATGTTTGAAGAGGTAATATCAACATCAGTATTGATGAAGTACCCTAGAGCAGGATTGCTGATCTGTGATCATGTGTCTGCTGCCTATATTACAACTACAACACAGCATGCCAAACAGCAGGACTACAGCTATAAGGTGCTTTGTATTTGACCTGGGTTCTGTTATAGCCATTTGAAACCATCGTTCCTACATTGTTCTAACAAAGAGAAAACTCCTACCTTGGCTGAAGGGATGGAGCAGTGTTCGAAAGCCTCATCTCTTCTGAGATTTCCAACCAACGCTCCAGCTCTGGCCCCGGCTGGACCTGCATGTCTAGCATGCCCCTCACCAGTCAAAGCCTCGTCAGGCTCCTGTGCCCGGATAAAAGGAAGATAAATTCATTGGTAACATTCCACAAACTGGAACTATGCCCCCAAAACACAAAACAGCGTCAACAATCAAGCCTCCACAGGGGATGCTGGGATGCCTTTTGAGCCGAGGTGAATCATGAGTGGCCACAGTATTTCACTCATACAGTCATGACAAGGAGATCACCAGAGGACACCTCTTCATTTAGACATTCAGTTACACTCCATCACTGACCTCCCACAGAAACTGACCACCCAACATAACCTCAACAACAGCTTCTAACTTAAACAAAATATGATCAATCAACCAAATTCTGTTACTATCAAACCGCTGACCCCATACTGCCCCTAGAGGTCAATAGGAGGAGTACACAGTTAGCAATCAAACTGCTTATAGTGACAGACAACAATCAGCAAACAATCAGCTCAGTCACCTGTACTCATCAGCAATGTCCAGCCAAAGCACAGAAAAGACCAGAAAGATATGGGAATACATGTCATGTAATAATCACATTTGAAAAAGCAGGGGAGAAACAATGGAAAACAAAAATCACCTGGGAAGGAGAACAACATGCATACAGTGAATGATGAAAATAAGGCATTAAGTATGGAGATATCAGAAATAATAACTGGAGGAAAAAAACTGTGAGATTAAAACAAAGAATGGGAAGTGGAAAGAAGAACAAAGTGGGACTAAGAAAGCATAGAATGCATAGGAGGAAAGAGGAGGAACCCTCTGATCAGAAACGGGAGTATTCGGCCCTGTCCAGAAACACTGGAGCCTGTGCTCCCCTCCTTTCCTTCTTTTCCCTGTCATTTCCCTGATCCAGCTGACTAACAGGCTGAAGTTTCTCCCATTTTACTTTCAGCTGCTCACTCAGGAAGAAAAGAAGGACATGATTTAAGAGTTTTTGCATGCCCCACTCACTCTGGGAGAGGAAGAGTGGGAAAGAGGAGGAGCAGAACACAGCATAGGGATTAATTTCCCTGTCACCCAGGTGACCCTTTACCTCTGGAACACTGCCCGTGAATGTTTCAGAAGATGACGAGTGGGAGCTTCCCCTGTCCTCTTCCTCATCCTCATGTCTTTCATATGATGGTGGAATCTGCCAGCTCCCCTAGTTTTCAGGTTTGGGGATACACAAAACTATTGACACTAATATGTGCCTGGCAAAGTCATTTAGTCAATCTTATGACTCTCGATTGGACAGTTGTTTGTCACCTACAAGCATCATAAAACCTTGGGAAACATTTGTAAAGCCGACCTCAAACGTCCACAGATACTAGATAGCGCTGAGCCTTCAGAGGGCTGGACTCGAGGGGGTTAACTCACCTGAAGGTTCCCAGGAAGGGCCAGGGGCGAGGTGGGGGACACCATGGCTCCCTGGGGGGTGGAGCTGACATTCTGTCTGTGCGCTATTGGCTGCCCAATGATGGCCTGGAAAAAAAGGGTGAGTAGTTATCAGGCATGGCTCAATGAACCATTGAGGGAGTGTACATGCTGTCACAAAAAATATGACATATAGTCAATCTCCTCAACACATAACAGTCCACTGTAGAAAAGCCTTGCCAAAGAACTTATTTATAAGTCATTCATCTCATAAAACTTGTGTTTCATTATCTTTGAATTTAACAAACCAAACAAACTTAATTTAAAATAGCAGGTCTCAAACTACGTTGTGATGGGATAGAGTCAAGGTTATGACTCTTTTCACTGACATGCTGTATTATAGAAATGGTGAATACATACATACGTCAAATGTATCGTTCCTGGGTTTTTAATCATGGGTTCCATGTTGGCAATTTAAGGGCACAAATAGCAACTCAAAACTTTGGATGAAGATGAGGGAAAGTGTCATAAAATAAGTGCATGCTTGGGTATGAAATACAATAACTACAAATACAGCAAATGCACTTCCAGAAGTTTCTACTGTGATGCAGCCTCCCTGATCTGAGGGGCAGTTATGGTTTTCGGAGGGGGGCACACCATCAGGGCAGAGCTTTGCTCCTGTGTGAGCTGCTCCAGATCGTGGGTGGGCTGAAGGAGCTGCTGGGCCCTGTGAAAGACGGACAGGGTCTCTCTTGCTCCTATGGGAAGATCCAGCTCTGATCTACACTTTTGGATCTCAGCTATTGTCCTCTTCATCGACTGGATGTTGTCCAGGATCACCTGAAAATGAGCACACACATAAATATGTCACACCCATAACATAAATGAACACAGAAATTCACAAAACATACACAGATGTAGAGGTGCACTAACATATATAGCCATGTATGCATTTACCCTGAGTCATTCACAGGGACGCATGCATACATACATACAGTACACTCACTGATGTTATTACTCCCTTTGATAATCAGTGGAAATAAAGACACAGTATAGAGTGGACAAGAACTTGAGCTCAACTCACCTGTCGGTTCCTCAGGTGTTCCTCAGGGGAGATTGACGGTGAGTCAATGGAGGACAAAATGCTCTGGATTTTGGACACATTTTTCTCCATCAGTTTCACTTCTCCCTCGATAGCTCCAACCTCCTAAGTAGGATAAAGCACCACCCAAGTTACAATATGTGACTCAAGCATGACCAAAAAAACTCAGTCCTTCGTTTTTCTCTCTACACCCATTCTCTCAGGCCCATCATCACTGCTCCTGGTCTGTCCTGCCATTGCTATGCTGAAGATACCCAACTAATTCTCTCATTCTCTCCTTCTAATACACAGGACTCTGTTCGTATTTCTGTTTGCCTGAGGAACACCAAGAGCTTATATTGGTTTCAGCCAAGCAGGAAATAATTTGAAGACATTAAAAGTCAGTCTCCCTCAACCAGCACCTCTCCCTTTTGTTTCAGTCTTTTTTCCTTGAAAACTGATCTAAGCCTGTGACTGGTGAGGGGGTGTGGCTAAGGGCAGGTAAATGGCATGCCTGGGGTAATAGGGGCTAGGCTAATGAGCTGGATGTGGATGTGGCTAAAGTCAGGTGTGTCATTGAGGGTGGAGGGGGAGCGCTCACCGATGCAGCATCCTGGAGCTGGGACAGGGGCCCCTGGATGCCCTGGTGGACGGCAGCGATGCGTCGGTCCGCCTGGGCCAGCCGCTGCTCCATGGCGGTGGTGTTGCACGCGGTGCTCATCTCCTGCAGCGTGGAGGCAAACCCCTGCAGGCCCCGCCTCATCTGCTCAGAGTCGTCCAGAACAGCCTGCGAGCAGCGAAGATCAGGCATGCTCAGTCTTTGGACAGGCCACACACCCCACAACACCCCAACACAGAGACAGACAGTAGTATCTTAATCATATTTAACCCCTGGTACAGTAAATCAATTTGGAGTGTCCACTGTCCAGTCAGGTTCACAGGTCAACCTCATTTCTATTACAAACCTGTTAGTTTAGGAGAGTCACTCTCCTCTGAAGCACATGTTGCCAACTGTCACTTCCTTTATGCTTTCCATGGCACATGATGAAATGCAGACAGTCATGCCAACTGGCCCCTGCCCTCCCTGGGCAAAATCCAATTATGTGCCACCATATGGAGCTGCCATGAATATTGTGATGGATCCAACACAGAAACACTACAGCGTTGCATATGTGCTTACATGGTACTTATAACCTTACCCAACCACCAACAGACCTGTGTTTTTAGGACGTAAACTTCCACTACAGCATGTAGCACTGAAGCTTGAGCCATTACAAGATAAGAGCCCTGAGGCAGGAAGGTCTGCCTTTGAATTTGGCTGTTAGTAGTAGCCAGGTCGTGATCATTCCTCTTAGCAAGCTGTGCAGACAGCACGCTAGCTCGGTAGTTAAATTATACTTGTGGCAGACCCACCGCTCTCAAACAGCAGTCATTAAACAGCACAAATGGACACATTCCAAAATATTTCATTTTTAAATGAGACTTTTCATTAGGTAGTGATATCCCTATGTAGATACAGGTGGTCTGAAATAACAGTGCTGGTGTGGAGCAGTGTTCTGACCTGCAGGCCTTGGGCGTGGTTACTCAGACACTTGGCAGTAGTGTAGGTGATGGGCATGGCCAGCATAGACTGGGCCTCGCTCAGCCACCGGCCTGAGCTGACAATCATCTCCTCATACTCCTGAAGAAGGGTGGGAACCTGTGGGGCCCAGGACAGTCAGCATGTGCAGCCAACACACACAGTCACATATGAACCCTCAATAACGCTACATCCACACACCAGTCTCCATACACCCATCATATGCAATGTACACAGTATATGTACAAGTCATTACATACAATTTACTGCATACTGGAAAGCCTTCTTAGTATATGCGTCAAGTTAAGAGCTGTGTTCATCTGAATTTCCTGTCTTTATTGGCTTTTTTCAACTCTTTACCCTTAGTAACCTTTCATAGTGTTTTATTATACTCGATATTTGGGGAGTTTTGTGAAGCGCAGTCGTGCTGACCTTGCTGAGAAAGGCGGTCCTCTGCTCTGCTTGCTTGGCCACTTGCTGGTAGAGCTGTAGCGGATCCATCAACTTGTCCATGAGGAGAGGGGCCTGGTCCGGCTGCTCCTCCCCCACATCCTGCACCTCCCCCTCCAGCACGGCCAAGCGTGAGTGCCACCTGTCTAGCGCGTCCCATACACGCTGCGCAGGCACACACATAAATGTTCGTACACACATGCAATCGCACATACACACAAATTATTATCAGCCCCCTTTCACAAGTTTTATTTTCAATTATTTTTCTGTTTCCCCCTACCTCAGCTGATCTTTGTAATCACCACAGTCTCACCCACAGATCAAGGATGTAGCAGATGGACACGTGACAGCACTGACTCATGTGGCAACTGGCATATGGCATTTTTCATACTGCAGATGTTAAAGCCATTACATTTTGTCTACACTATTAGAGGAGCATGGAGTCTGCATATATCAATTCAGAGCCTGCAGGAACCTGACCTACCAGCAGAGGCTTCTGGACAGCAATGAGGCTAATGAGCTGAACCAGCTTAACCCATTATTTGATGCAGCAAGGTAGATCCAGTTCACACAGCTACAGCCCAGACTCCAATGTGCATTTACTCCAGAAACAACTTGTAAGTGGCGGTGTAGGTGAGGACTGAGAGGTGAGAGTGGTGCAGGTGAGGACTGAGGGGTGAGAGTGGTGCACCTTGAGTTTGATCTGGGCCTCAGGCACTGAGGCGCTCTTCTGCTGTAGGAGATCCCGTGCAGCCTGCAGCCCCTCCATCACCTCCTCCACCTTGCAGCCCAGCTTGTAGAGAGGACTGTTTTTCTCTGCCAGGTCCTCCACCTGTGACACAGGTAAGAAACAAAAGACTGGCTCAGTCATAGATAGCTCAGAGTCTCAATCACAGATATGGCTCATGTATCACTAAAGACCCTTCACACATCATCAACACTGCAAAGACATACAACTTAAACATTCAAAATACATCATGTGACCCCACATCAGAGAGGGGATCAGACGAGGCCTCATTTTCCTTTCAGATAGCAATAACAAAACTGGATATAATCAATGCTCACCAAATAAAATAACATACACTAGTTATTATGGTAACTTGACATAGTATTATAACAACTTCTGTATTAGTGATGGCACTTCTTGCAAAGTGATGTCATTAGCTGATTGTTGGTTGTGATGTGTTTCTTATAGTGGTAATAGAAATGGCTTTCCTTTCAGATGGATAACTGCGCCGCAACTGATGTGGGTTGAAGACAGATGGAAAACACAGTGCACATGTTTCAAGCTGTTGTAAGCCTAGTGAGTGCAGCTGGCTGGATCTATGTCGGCCATGTTGGCTCTAACTATTTGACTGGAAGCATACCTTCCCCTGCAGCTCCATCAGCAGCCGAGCCACCTCCTGCAGCGGGCCCTGCATCTCCACGGGTATTGGGGTCTGTTTCTGTAAGTACTTCCTCTTCAGGCCACCCATGATGGCCTGCAGCACGGCATTGTGGGAGTCCAACTCTTTCCTTACCTCCTTCAGGCAGGCACAGGGACGTGTACAAGAATGTCAGTGTGTATAGCATACCCAGGGAAACACACATGTGACACACACATGTGATGGGGCCAATAAGTTAAGTTTAGACAATAACCAGGGGGGTGTTACCAAAACTTTTGCATGCATTGTCAGTAGGGGGCTCCACTGGGACCCACCTGCAGTATCCGTGCACTGGAGTGCTGCCCCTGTCCAGTAAGCAGTGCTGCTTTGGCAACTAGCTGCACTCTCATAGCCCGGATCTCCTCTTGCGCATGTGCCCGCTCTCGGATCTCTGCTTGCACCGACTGCTGGCCCACAATGCATTTCTCTCTCAGTCTGAGGAACACAGGTGATGCCAGGCCACTTTAGTGTCTTCTCATAATGAACAGAAACAGGTTAGTAAATTACTGTTGATTAGTGCTGACAAATCTATCCCATGGAATTCCTGAGAGTACTAAGGCGAATCATGGATCACAAGCAGTTCATGAATGTATGAATGTTTGAAATCTAAGACATAACAGGCATGTATGAAGAGCAGGTCACTGTACATTCTCCCTTATTGTAAAATGACCACAAAATGGCTGAAAACATATAGACATTGGAGGGACGCAGACTTGTTTTGGCTAAGAAATCTCACCTCAAAGTCTTCAGTCACAGTTTCTTTATGAGGGTTAGCTTACAAATACACAACCTATAAGCTTTGCTCAACCGGATGTCACCATACCACTTGTAACTTTTGTTGAAAGTTTTATTTGCAAAGCCAACTTGTAAGATGCAGTGGATTTTTTTTTAAATTCAAAATCTACTGTGGTAAGTAACAGGTAGTGCTTGAGTGCTTAATACCTTCCAGTGCTGTGGCATAAAATTTTAGTCTGGATTTTACAATATGTACTAAAACACTCTGGATATGTGTGTTAAAGTTTTGCACAGGCAATAGAAAAGTGATGAAATTAATGTTTGCAGTTGACAGTGGTTAGGTGGAGAATCTCTTACGTCCGGCAGCGATCCTTCATGGCTTGTAGCTCCTGCATTAGTGTGACGGGCTTGGCCTGCCCCTGTTGGGCAGAGTCACCCTGGGAGCGGGAGACCCTGATCCCCAGAAGAACCAAGGCTTGGGTCTCGCACTCAAGCTGTTTCTGATACTGGCCCATCTTTCCCAGCATGCTTTGCAGCTCTTCCAGTGAGGCTCTTATTTCAGAACAGTCCGGAAACTGCGCCTGGAGTTGGTCCAGCCTGGCTGTGGCTCCCTCGGCCTGACACACACACACACACACCATCACCAAACAATGTAATCACACTTGCATATGTGTAATCACACGTACACGCACAGCATTAAATGATAAAGATACACCTTAACAACCTTCCCCCACTATGTATACTAGCTGAGTAATGATGGGAATGAGATGTACTTGGTTTTTGTTTTAATCTGCATTGCAAAGAACTGCCTTAAATTATCAAGTGCTGAATAACAAGGAAACTCAACACATATGCATGTGCCTGTGCAAAAAAATCCCCAGAATCTTGTGTCACATTATAAATTAAAATAAATATGTCACAATGCTCTGGATTTGTGGGATATTACTGACTTTATTTAGTGGATATTAAAACACATTGGCTTGAGACTTTGTTTTTGTTTGCAATGTTTCTTCCTGCGTTCTTTGACAGTGATGTTGCCTGCTGACCTCCATGATGTAGCTGTCAGGTATTGCCCCAATGTGGTGGACAGCACCGGAAGTGCAGGGCGTGTGCTGAGTCGGCTCCTGTCCGATCGAGCAGGCCTGGCATCTTCCCCAGTGACAGGGGCTTTAGCTGGGCCTTCCCGCTCCCCTGGCGCCTGTGCCAACATGGGGGAAAGAAGCAGTTTGGCTTTCAGGCCTCTCTCTACCCAGCTTCTCCCTCTGTGTCACTATACTCACCCACAGGGCGAGTCCGATCTGCAGTTATACAGAAATGCACCACACTGAGGACCAGGCCTTACTCAGAGGTGTGTCCCTTCCTTCTACACTGACTCAAGAGATGCATAACCCCCCCCCCCAAAAAAAAAATATATTATATTATAAATATAAAGAAAAATGGATGGAGAGGGTTAAAAATTTAATAAATTCTTGTAAAACCTTCCATACAAAAAACCTCTAAAAAGAAGAGGAAAATGTTTTGCAAAATTGTTTTCATTTCAGTCTCCACCATTACCACCAAATGATGCTCACTGCAAAGGCTTGGGGCTGTTCTCCCAATCTGAAAAATGATCAGATGAATAATGACAGCCTTCAATCAAACATTTCTATCTGAGACGGCCTTCTCCCAGGCTAATGACTTTGTCATGAGTATAAAAATTTTAAAATATTGTCGTGCCTTCAACCAACTTCTTAATCAAACAACCGAGAACCCTACACCAAAACTAATAAATGTTAAAATATAGACTCAAAAGAACAGATTCAAACATGCTTTTATTATTAGAAGATGTATCAATTAACTGGAACTATATCAAATATTGACACATACTTTTTCCCACAAAGAGAAGCACAGCCTGCTTATTAAGAATGACCTTTGAATATGCAGTCTGTTATTTCAGCACATGGAACATGCCTTCAAATGGCAGCTCCCCACAGGTTAGGTTTCCATGTCTTTTGTCTTTGACAGGCACCTTCTAGATCCCTCACCTTTCATCAAGTATGTGCTTGTTACAGCCAACTTCTCATGATAAAACCGAACATAGAAAAAACCCAGCAATATGTTTTAGGGAATAGAAAATGTAACAAGATTTACTGAACAACATACTAATGCAGCAGATTCAACAAGAACATATAAAGCAGAACAATAAACCAAATCAAAGCCCTTACCCTGGCTGGCAGGGTAAGGGGTTTGTCGCACGTACGCAATGTGCACCCCCAGGGCTGAGAACAGCAGGAGCGCCCCACTGTTCCTGACGAGCAGCTGCGTGTTCATAGAACAACAGGTTCCACTGCACACCGTATTAAACATACTGCCACAAATGGAAATGAGTAACTGAAACAAAAATGACTAAAATAAAACAAAGAGCAATTCAAGCAACAGAAAAACTCAAGAACTTAGGAAGTGCTTCTGACAAGAGAGAGCACTGCTTTCTGCTGCCATCATTTTAAGCCATAAGCTCCAACCACTGGGTTACCTGTGGGGCAGACATTGGGAAAATGAAAACATGGTGAACAGCACTGCGTCTAACGTAGCTCTTGATTGCATTTCTGTTATCGAGGAGAGAAAGGGACACTGGCAGGTAGGGTCATATGGAAACCAAAATAATAATAGATATAGGAATGAACTGCAGCAATGTGTGGGAACCACCTGCCTCCACAAAGTCAACATAATTTTTCATATTTATAACATTTTTATCCCCCATGCCTTGTTCTCTCCCAAAGACACAGCTAAATTCTGTGTAGACATGGGAGTGATACTGAAGGAGGAGGGAGGTTGTGGGTGTGGTTAGTGGCAAAGGGTGTAAGTTGTGGGTGTGGTTAGTGGCAGATGTTGTAAGTCGTGGGTGTGGTTAGTGGCAAAGGGTGTAAGTTGTGGGTGTGGTTAGTGGCAGATGTTGTAAGTCGTGGGTGTGGTTAGTGGCAAAGGGTGTAAGTTGTGGGCGGGTTAGTGGCAGATGTTGTAAGTTGTGGGTGTGGTTAGTGGCAGATGTTGTAAGTTGTGGGTGTGGTAAGTGGCGGAGGTTGTAAGTCACGGGTGTGGATGGAGGATGACTGCTTTTACCTTTACTGAGATGACGCTGTCAGGATGACCTGAAATCCCAGCATCCTCTGCTTTCTTCTTTTCATCAGACTCAGCAGCTCTGTTCACTGGGGTCTGACCATGCTGGCTCTGAGAGCTGTGGGTCTGTCCTTCCAGCTCTGGGCGGGCCAAGGTTGGGTCCATACTAGAGGTTTCCCCTGGTGATGCCCCAACTTGCCCAGGTGGGTTGGCAGAACACTGCCTCTCAGGGACTTTAGTGCTGTGTCCAGAGAGAACATGCACGCAGATTAATACTGGTTAAAAAAAAATAAAAGGAACTGAACTTAACAAAATAAATCTCTTTCAGAATCACATGGTAAAAAAAAGCAAATATCGGATTCAATCTGCATTTGTCTTTCATCTTTACAGACTTAAAGACCAAAAAATATTATTTTGTGACGGTAGACAGTAAAAATTGAAAGGGGAGTGTTAAATCATTCAGCCAACACCATAATTTTAGTGCTGTGAAATTTCTAGATTTGCTTGTTTCTACACAGCTCGGTGGGCCTCACCATAGAACATCAGTGTGCTCAGCTTGCGGCATGTCTGGGGCAGCAGGGACATTCTGTCCCCCAGAAGAAAGGATACGTAAGACATCAGCATGGGTGGAGCCGCGTGCCTCAGGGGTCTGGACGTGCAGGGCGTCTGTGTCCAGAATGAGAGCCACTGTCCTCTGCTGAGACTGCAGGGCCTCAGTGGTGCTGTGAAGGTCCGCCTCAGTGCGCTCAGGGTCAGTCTCAGTTAGTGGGGGCTTTTGGACAGCGGTTTCTGTGAGGGCAGATTCAGGGCGTTTGCAAGGCCCCACTGTTACACCACTGGTTTCACTGGTGTTGCTAAACCCTGTCACTGAGACGTCTCTGCTACCCCTAAGCTGAACCCCTGAGCTCTCTTTAAGCCCCGCCCCTGAAGTGCCAGAACTCGCTTTAAGCCGCCCCCCCGAGCTGTCATAGCTCCCTTTAAGCCCCGCCCCTGAGGTGCCAGAGCTCCCTCTAAGCTCCGCCCCTGAGTTGTCAGAGGGGAAAGGTTTAATGGTCTCTTTTCCTGTCGGTGGGTCCATGCTGACGGATTCAGTACTCTCACAAGGTAGCAGCTCACTATACTGAGCGTCAGCCATGGTTACATCGGTGTCCAGACCAATTGAAACCACCTTCTTCTCACAAACCCTTCCACTAGTGCGTTGTGTGCTTGTTTTACTGTCAAGTTGCTTGTCAGTGACTAAAGAGCCTGTGCACTGAGATGTAGTTTCCTTGCCACACAGAGCCTGACTGGATTTGGTGTCAGTGTCTTGGATGACTGAGGTCACTTTTTCAGGATGCTGACGATGGCCGCTTTCAGCTTGCTGTGGATCAGTCTCTCTGGCCTTCGGGGTCTCAGTAGTTTGAGCCTCAGTCTGAGGAGCCTGAATCTCAGTATCCTGCATGTCAGTCTCTATGGTCACAGTGTTAAGGCTGTCAGGTCCCTCAGACCCAGTGCTTCTCAGTGGCAGGACAGGGGCCTGATGTTCAGACCTGACTCTGTCTGTGGAGGCAGTGTCACTACCTCTCTGTGGCAGAGTATTGCCCTGAACAGCAGAGATGATTTTGTCCATTACGGGTGTGGCAGTGTCTCTCTCCTGCAGAGCAGCACTCTGAGTCTCGGAGCTGGACCTGTCTGTGATCAGCAGCTTGGTGTGCCCAGTCTGAGCACCCTTTCCTCGGCCTGCATCCACTCCTGCGACCTGAGCCCAAGACGGCTTCACGTTAGTGCCTGCCGTCCCTGCGCTGCCCTGTGGATCATGGTGAGGACCACCGGTCACTGTTCTCTCAGTCTGCTTTCTGCCCTCACTTGGTTTCTCATTTGTCGGAGTCTTTCCAACTCCAGCATGCATATCCTTGCTCTTCTGCACTCGAGTGTGCTGGGAGGCACCTGTCTGATCTGGATGACCTTCATTTCTTCCATGAGCAGAAGCTCTGTCCTGCATCACCTCGCTGTCCACTTCCTCGCCAACAGGGGCCACCTGAAGTAATCACAAGACCTTACATTATTGTGTTCAGTGCCAGCCATGCAGCAGCGCTATGTATCCCATACATGGATGTTCAAAAAAACTTTTGTGAAACACGTGTAGAATTCTGGTCTTGCATTCACTCTCCAGTACTTTTGAAAGCATTTTATATTTCATATTTCACAAAGAGAATGCTCATCTTGATTATGACCTTCGACATTGAATTAAAACGGTTGCTTTTTTGCCATGGCAACCAAAGTAACGTCATAGCCATAAATATTTCAAGTTAAGGTTAAAGCTGAATCACAGACTGATTTTATTTTATTAGTATCAGGGACAACATTTTGAATACTTTGAATACAGGCTTCAGAATTGTGTACATTTTGTACAGGTTTTTAGAAACTTCTACATCAGTTTGGAGCCCTTAAAGAACAAATCATTCATTTTCAGGAGGAAAATGATCCATTTTTTCCAAGGAAGAAAATAACTGATAGTTCTTTCTCCCTTTGCAATGCCATTAGCCTACAAAAAAGCCTGTTTTGCAAGCTTCAGTCAACAGTTGTTCCATTTCCAAATGTTTTTTTTCATCCTCTTCAGTTTCACAGAGTGCATGTTTTTTTAAAGAGCATCTTGTTTACAAACTAGATCTAATCTAGTTTTCATCTAATATTAAACTTCTTTTGAAATATCCTTTCCAGGAAAGACATCTTGGGTGAAGGACTTCATATTTTCATTAAACATTAGATGTTTCAACAGCATACATGTTCCATAGCAACTTCCAATTGCAATGGATACCTCTAAGTAATAGCACTGGATTTCTCCTCATTTAACATTTTCAGATTAGACATAAGATGATAAAAAGGAGAGGTGAGGAAAAGTCCTCTAGACTCTGGATGGAAGTAACAGCACAAAGCTGCTTTATCAAACAGTGATTTTTACATTTAGAAGCTAAAGCTTGAATAGCAACATAAACAAGGAACTGTCCTGTTTTACTCTTTTGCCTGGTGGACTATTGTATGGAGTAAGAGATAAAGAAGTTGACAGCATGGTGCTTTTAGCATTTCCTTTTAGTGTCCCCCACATGTGTACTGGGCTCATTATATGCAAGTATCTTTTCTTAGCAATGCTGAGGGAACCGACTTGTCCTTGTTTTAAAATTGCCACAGCTAGTAATTAACTCAATTATATGCCAAGTCTGTGTCAACTGCAAACTTCTCAAAGCTGCCAGGATGACAGCTGCTCACAATGCTGCAATCTTTGCCAGCAACTCTTAAAGTTGTGTTTAGCTAACTCTATTTGACTGATATTGCTGATGAAGCATTTTGGAAAAATTACAAACTGTTTGATTTTGGCTAGGTAAAAAAAACGGCATTAGTTTCCTGCACAAACCTAAGCACACCCTTTAATAAAGAAGCAAAAGTTGATGATAAACATTTGTCACATTGAGTTGAAATAACACTGCACTGTATGTAGGTTTAGCATGACGAATTGTTCTGGAACTGCTGATACATTTAATACATATTTTGGTTTATGATTTTAACAGGTGTGGGCACTCTGAGTCTTGGTGTGGGCAAATCGTTAGCTTGAATCTCTCACCTGCGCCACCTGCTGACTAGCTTTGGTATGGCTCTTGGTCACTTTAAGGGGGTCTTTCTGCACCTCCAGCCTCTTCTGGCCAATCAGGTCTTGAGTAGAGTGGATGCCCTCCTTTAGCTGTCGACCCTGCACAGCCAGTTTCTCGAGGGCCTGCGGGCTGGCCACGCCCAGCAGGAGTTTGACTTCCTCCAGGATAGAATCTGTCTGCTCTGCCTGCAACTGCAGCTGTGCAGACAATGCCTGTAGAGGCATAGCATGGATCACCACCACCATGGGGAATGATACTCAAAACTAAATGCAATATCATCACAATTAGACTTACCTATAATTTTCATTGCACATTCAATGTAAATACATTCTAGGCCTCAAGCCAATACAGGCCGTGTAACTGGCACAACATTTAGTGGTTTCTATTATCATCAAAATCATTACATTGTATGATTAAGAATAAAGCCAATTCATGGTAAATATCATTACTTAAAGATAAGAACTACAGCTAAACAGAATCTGTACCTTAGCTTCCTCACTTTTCGAAGCAGAACAAGTATGACTTTATCTGACAAGCTAAAAATGAGATTCTATTAATTTCTTACTGTATGTCCTTACACAGTTGAACATTAAGTGAAGAAACTCGTAGTGGTTCCATGACTGAACTAAAGCTGCAACAGCAATGTATAACATAATCAAGTAACTTATGTGTTGCAATCTCAGCTCCAAACTTGAAGTTACTACTGTACTTTATTCAATGTATTATGCTATAGTTGATTGCACATTGTTCTCTTGGTACTACCATTGAACATAAATTAGAACCTTAACTTTGGTGAAATTACTGTGATTTAAATGATTTCTATTTATCAAAATCCTGTGTGTTTACTTGGGGTGCAAGTGAACAGTAGTTATTGGTTGTAAAATGAGTATGTGGCCGTGCTCATTATTTGCAGAAGTATGCAGAAGTGGAGTATCCCTGTCACCTGGATGTGGGAGAGAGCTGATGGAGTCTGGGATGTATCGAGCATGCTCAGTGAGGTCTGGATGTCCCGCAGGGCAGACTGGCACTCCGCCATCCTCTGGGAGATACGCTCCCTCGCCACCACCACGCACTGGAACACGTCACTGCTCTCAGAGAAGAGCTCGCGCACCTGCTCCATCTTCTTCCTCAGCTGGGTCTCCATCACCTGTGGCAGGGGAGATGGCCAGGATGAGCACAAACATGTCCGCCCGCTTCAGGCAGTGGCCCACCCCGCCCTCTCAGGCCCCACCCCGGACCTCGCCCCACCCTCACCTGCAGGTCCAATGGAGGCTCCTTACTCTGCAGCAGCTCCTGGATCTCAGAGGACCTCTTGTGGAAACGCTCAAGGCTCTCCTCCTGATCCTGGATCTCATCCTGAGATAAGAGCAGATCTCATTTCATTTGTCCACTAACATGTGAAAATGCATGTGTATGTAGGTGTAAGGACATACTGTATTTAAATAATTATTCCCATTTTACAGCATCCAGTATATAGAATATAGAAATTTCTATATCATCTTTTACACTGGTTTAGGAGCAGCTCACTTTAACCACCAGCGCCCATCTGGGTGATTTGTAGCTACTGCTTTGAACCGGAAATATCTGACAGACCACTGACAGAGGTGCAGAGAGAGAGAGAGTCATTATGCCTGTTTAACTGGGAAATGATTAGGTGGAAAGATCGAAAGAGCCATAGACAATGAAGTTAGAAACACTCACTCTGCTGATCAAAACTGCCTGGAGCAGAGCTTTGAAACAGAGAATATTTGGTAGATAATGTTTGATGTCTAAATAGCCCTGTAAAGACCAAACTGGATACAAAAGTGTAGTTGACATCTAAACTTCTGAATGGATAACAGTTACTGAGTTCCTCTGTGTGCCATTGACTGTGATGTTATTTTTTTATGAATGAAATATTCCTTGTAGAAATAACAAAAAACAGAGTCAGATTTTCCAACAGCATTCTCCCTTTGGTGGGTAGGTGGTGGAGTGCATTACCTGCAGGGCCTTTATGTCCTGCTCACTGTGAAATGGGTGTCCCTCAGTGAACGCGGCCAGCTTTCGGTCTGTCCAGCTCTCCACCTCTCCGCCTAGTTGCATGAGCTTGGCCCACAGCTCCACCCCCACCTGGAGGCTGTCCATGTGAGACTCGGTTTTCTCCGTCACCTGGACCAATCAGGACTCAATCTCAGACCCATAATGAGCCAATCAGAGCTCATTACCTCAACACATTCAGCCTCCTAATTATAGCCCCTCCCGATCAGCAGGTGCACATATCAGAGGTGATTTAGACAAATCATATTTTTCACACAGATATTTCTTCACACCTTGCTCACAAATATAATGACCATATCCCTTCTGATATTTGCAACCTTAAGCCATGTTCCCTGACTGTTACATTACACCCTTCAAAGGAAGATGGAGGCCAAGCTACATGCTTTAATTGAACAGGTCAACTCACATCCAGCCATCGATCCACCAGGTCGTCCGCCTCGCTGTCGAAGGGGGCGTCAGCGCAGTCCGGAAACATCCTCAGCTGGGCCTGCAGCTGCCTGCACACGCCCCGAATCTCCTCCACCCCTGAGCAAGGCCGGCCACCTCGTCCTTTATTCCATGGACCTGGGGTGAGGGGACACACACGCCCACATGCACAAGCACAGAAAACAAGAACAAAATTCTCAGTGTGACTCTCGAGTACAGAACAAGCGCTTCAGTTATTTGTCTGAATCTTAACACAGTATCAAAGCTCTGAATGTTAAGTTGGCCGAACATTTACATTATGAGCTACATACAAATGTTTACTTCAATTCAAATTCCAGTAAACTGCAATAAATAAGTTCCATATCTCAGTTTCATATAATCATAATCTGCCGAGTGCCACATTGCTAGTTGTGTAGCAGCACAGGGCTTAGTGCATTGAGGGCAAATTGAAGGTGATTGGCGCCCTCCGGTGCTGGATTAAAAGCACTGACACAACACTACTTAAAGCAAAAGGGGAGTAAAATGTTTAATGGTGAGAAGCCATTCAGCCCATGTCGGTTCACTGTGTTACACCCTCACTAGATCAGGGGTCTCCAGCTTAATCTGGAAAGCACCAGTGCAGGTACAGGTGAGACTTTTGTTCTAACACAGCACTAAATTACCAGCCTCCACAAATCAAGGTGCTGACTGAAGACAGTGATTGATTGATTGGGTTCAATCAAGCGTGTCACTACTGGGCTAGAAAGTATCTAATACTGTGTGAAGCCTGGCCTTGAACAACCACAAGAGTGTACTGGGTGAGTGTGCCGCACACTTAGGGGAGGGGCTCCAGGTGACCAGGGGCATTACCTTGGTGATGAGGCGCTGCAGGTTGTCTTTGCCCATGTATGATGCACGCTCGCTGACGGTCTGCTCTGCCCTCTGTAGGGTGGTGCACAGGTTACTGCGGCAACTCTGGAATCTCTTCAGCAGCTCAGTCAGGGCACGGCACTGCTCTTTCCTACACAGGCAGACCAAACAGCCAATCATTGCAGGAGCTGCCTCATAAAGGTGTTCCTTTCAGCTCCATTTCTCTCCTCATTCTCCATTCTCCATCTCACCTTTGCCTCTCTTTCTTACTCTCATATTCAATTTTAAATGTGCTTGTAACTATGGATATCAATGTACAGTACTGAAGAAATAATGAATAAGGATTAAAACAGCAACGTCACTATTAATTATCATTATCGTTAAACAATATTATCTCTCTATGTTTTCAGCTCAAAATTTGATTTATTTTCTTGAAAACAAATTGTAAATACACTATAGATGACATTAAATTTTTTCTTTCTCTATCTCTCCTGCTCTCTCTTTCTCTCTCTACCTCTCAGTCACAGTTCCGTTCACTTCCTCCCACAGTGTTTCCAGCTCCTCCATGGGGTTTCCCTGGCTGCTTTTAGGGTCCATCTGTGCAGTTGCCTCCCGCAGACTCTGCATCTCAGTGCGCTGCGCAGCCAGGCGCGCCTCCATGTCAGCCAGACTGCGCATCCTGCCGGAGAGATGAAGATAAGTTACGACTGAGAGAAACTGACACCGTTTAGAGAAAGAGGCAGGGCCCTGGGGCCTAACTGGTCTGCAGCCATTTCAAATGAACATTAATAAGAATATAATCATTAATCAATCTGCATTTAGTCTGGCCTACACATATGAAAACTCTCCTATCAACATTTCCCCATCAATGAAGTTCAACACAGTAAGCACTCTAAAAACTCTGTTATATAATGTAACAGATGAAGAGCACTGGCTTATTGTAGGGGATGTACACTGCAGTGTATACAACAGTAAGTGAAGAGTAAGATGTTTGTTATGCTGCAGGGGGTGTAGACAAAAGTGCATACCATAGCAAGTGCAGACTTTGACATACTGTAGCTGGTGAAGAGTACATTACATTACATTATAGGCATTTAGCAGACGCTTATCCAGAGTGACTTACAACACAAAGTGCAGTGCAGAGTACAGTGTGTGGTATACTATAATGGGTGAAGATTACAGTGTGTGACATATTGTAGCATGTGAAGAGTCCAGTATGTGACATAATAGTAGCAAGTGAAGATTCCTGTGTGTGATATGCTGTAGAAGGTGAAGAGTACCGTGTGTGATATACTGTAGAAGGTGAAGAGTACAGTGTGTGATTTATTGTAGCGGGTGAATAGTACGATAGTTTGTGAAGATTTGTCACAGACCTGCGCTGCACTGCAGGCAGTGTTGGCTCTTTCAGGCCCTGGCTTTCCACTGAGCTCCTAATCTCCCGCAGCACCCTCATCATTGCCCTCGTCCTCTGGCCCAGGGGTGCAGAGTTTGCACGTGAGCCCTCCTGCCACTGTTGGGCGAAGCGGCCGTCGGCCTCCTCCAGCCTTTGAGACAGTACCACCACCAGGTCCTGACAGGAGGCAGGAGAACCATCCTGGGTCAATGAGAACCGGGCCTCCTCCAGGAGCCGGTCCACCCGTGCCGCCTCATCCCCAGCGGCCCGTACACTCTGCCGGATCGGTGCCAGCCTGGAACGTCCGTCCCGTGGCGCTGAGATGTCCACAGGAACACCAACTCGCGTGCTAGAGATATCCCGCTCCACCCCACGCAGGGACAACAGGAAACGATCCAGTGCACGGACAGCCGCCCCGCCCCTCCACACCCGCTGCCGCAGCTGGTCCAGTGTCTGCCTGCTGCCCACGAGCGCATGGCCCAGAGCCAGCCGAGCCTCAGGGTCCAGCTCCCTCAGTGCCTGGCTGTCCTCACGGTCCAGCCCAGTGAGTCTGTCCATCTCTCGCTGAATCTTCTCCTCCAAGTCCTGTCAGGGAAAACTCTGCTTTAGGAGGTATATCTGCAGTCTGGAGAATATACTGAGGAACAGCCCTGAGCATTCACAGAGAGTAAATATTTTTATCAAAACATTAAAATGTTCATGCTTTCTACAGATATGAAAGGTGTGAAATCACTTTTCCATCACTGAATCGTGCCACATACTACAGTATCACACTAGAGAGAAATGGGGAAAAAGGCCACTGTTCTCCACAGCGCTTCAATTATTGAATATCTGCAGTGGGAGAAATGCTGTGAAATGGCCTCCAATTTTAGGGGTTAATTTCCCCTTTGGTAGGGTTATCAGCTCTTCAGGTAGGAACCTTTATATCCTCCTCCGCTGCACTGGGATTGGTCAGGGTGAAACCGTGGATGTCTTTGGGCTTCTCAAAGAGATGGTCAAGCCGTTCAGCGATGAGGGTCATCTGGTTATCCACAGGACTGAGCAGCCCCATGGCTGCACCCAGGGATTTCACCCTGAGAGAAAACACACAGAACCTGCTCAAGCGCAGCAAGCAACAACAGAAAAAAGCGTATGTTTGTGTGTGTGTTTGTATGGATGTGTATGAGTAGTGTGTATGTTTTTGTATAGGTGTGTGCCCAGCGTGTGCATATGGCTGTGTGTGGAGTGTGTTTGCATGGTGTGTTTGTATGTGTATATGGTATACTGCAGTACCTCCTCTGCAGGTGGATCTGCTGTGCTCTCCACTGCTGGAGCAGCTCATTCCTCTCCTTCTCCAGGCTGTGCTCCACTCCCTTCAGCTGGGAGCACTGAGAATACTGGAGCTCAAACTCGAACCACAGGCCCTCTGTGTCCTGCTTCAGCACCTACAGCACAGGGAGAGCCTCAGCACAGCCAGCGCAAGCTAAACCCACACAGAAACTCAAACCACTGACCTCTGGTCTCCCCCCAGGCACCTTAGCCCAGCTCTCCATGCATTAATACAGTACGCACATTACTCACATCTCTTGCAGCTCCATTTAAATATACCATACATTCACCACACACCTTCATTTTTACAGTATAATAACCCAGAACTCAGTTACCTTCATTTACCCTCAAAATGCATTACACTTCAACAGCCCGTTTTTTTCAGAGACAAAGTTCTCTGCTAAAGGGTTTCTCACTGCCGCACCCCACTTAGGAATCAAATCTACAGCCTTAGAGTTACTAAATGAGTGTTACACACACTTAATTATTTTTTTGACACATTATAATTTGCTGTTATAATAGATATGAAATCAGAGTAGGCAATGAGATTCCTATCCAAGAGTTGCCTGTGGTGGGAAGCTAAGCACTCAATGGAATTATCCACAGCATTTACGGTGCACTCCACATGCTCAACAACCCTTAAAACATTCCTCTCATCACACCATCTTATATTAATCACTTCACGCTGGGCAGAAGTGGATCTCGTTAGCTGAGGGCAGGCTGAAGAGCTGCTGTTGTTTGGAACCACCAGGCAGGGAGAGTGCATGGTGCTGGGACATGGAGAATGATCGTGGGCGGGGCTCAGGACGTACAGTACCTGTAGTTGCTGAAGGTGAATACGCAGGGCGGAGGGCGTGGCAGGGCCGGAGGGGAACTCAGACTGCAAGCCCTGCTGGTTCCTGTCCAGCTGGGACTTGAAGGCACTACAGGAAGCTCGGTATCTGATTAAGAAACACACATACATAATATTAATGTTATATTAATAAATTTGGTATTTATTTCAGGTGATAAATCTCTTATACAGTCTCTGGCTAACTTTGTTAACTTTTATTGTATAGGCTTCCTGCAATCTGATTGGTGCCCACAGATTTCTGATGATGTATTTGATTGGGTTAAGTGGTCTATCATTACTTCACCTGCTTTGTTAAGGGATTAACTGACAGCTGGGCAAAGTTATACCACAATGGAGTGAGAAATTAGTCAGAGCTTGGCAAGTGAGGTTACTGTTTTTCAATTAGTATTGTATTGTGCAACAGGTCTTTCAATTTTACCTTACTTGTGTAAAGGTATTTATAGTTGTATTCATGATTGCATTTATGATACATTTATTCTGTCCTGTGCCCACCTCATTGATGCAATTTCCTGTGTCATTTCAAAAGAGCTTGGACAAGCATGCACTCTCAGAAGCACATGCTGCCTGTTACTCCTTCTATCCACTCTGCTGTCCAACAGCTTAGCCTGTTGTGATGTGACATGTGCAGCTGGTGCCAACAAACAATAAGAGCCTGTTTGACCAGAGGAGGGCGCTGTTGGGTGATTAGAGCTGAAAACTCCAGCTCTTAGTACCAGCTCGTCCAATTAGGCCTTGCCTTGTGAGGCAGCCAGCTTCAGCTGGCACCAACATGATCGGGATGCAGTAACAGCCAATCAGCATCAAAATCAGCATCTTAATAGAATAAGCCACCCACAAATGAGAGTGAACCTCCTTGAACTGATCTGCCAGACACACGTGAACAAAAACCGCACCTCTCCAGGTCTTCCTGTGTGGTCGTCTCATCCTCCAGGGGGATGGTCTCGATCACGGTGCGCTCTGCCATCTGTTTGATTCCCACATTGTCCGCCTTCACTATCGCCTGAGCATACTGAAACACAAGCTGTCTGTGAGGGGGAACACTTTGGGAACACTCAGCAACATTTAAGCATGCGCTCAAGCATACTTTATCCGTATGTAACTGTATAAATGTATGTTACACTACTTATATAGTGTGCAACATAATATAAAATAATATAATACAGTGCATCTTTGTAGAATTTTTTTTTCCTCAGAAAATATACAGTTTTTCTCAATATACATGGAGAAGATTATTAATAGGCTCTCTTGTAATACCTGAAGGTGGCAGTTTATGACAACATCATGGTATTAAATATGGTTGAACTATAAATGCTTAATACAGCCAAACAATTACTTTCCCTGGAATTCCTTTCATGGAATATTCCTTTAAAGTTATTTTTTAATACAGACCCTATTGCAGAAACCGCACAGACACTGAGCTACTGAAAGTTTAAAATGCTTTTACTTCACAGACAGAATCATACATGGAGCTCCAGGCAATTAGGGTACCTTGGGCCCCAGCGGGCCTTCTGAAGAGTCCGTGTGACACAGCGGGGCTGTGCTTGGCTGTCCGTGGAAGCTGTGGGAATGAGGCGGGAGAGACATCCGCAAACTCAATCACTAATTTAAATGCAGAGGAGAGAATTGTACTGTAAGCTCAATTTTATGTCAAGTTCCAGCACATCTGGAACAAATGGAGCATGCTCTCTGTGGATGTAAAACACTTCCTTTCTATGACTTTGTTCAAATGAAATCAGTCAAAAAAAATGAACACATCAATTTCTACAGCATCAAAAATCCATTACAAAATGAATACATTTCTAAAAATGTATTTATATTACAAAATGCTTTACTAATTGCAACAATTGGGTTGTATGTGAAAGCTTCACAGTCCAACTCCATTTTCTGCAGAGTACTTTCTCAGGCATGTCATCTCTGATCCGTGCCAGATTTCACTCATACGTGAAACTTCCCTGGGAGAATATTTCTGCCAAATCCACTTCAAGAATAACCGCTAACGTAAAGCTTTTTTGTACCTGAGTCATTAGAATGAGGGGAATAATTACTTTAATGCTGTAAAGCATTTTAAGAACACAGCTCAATACTGCAATGCAGTTTGGGTAAATCCATTACATAATAGTATACCACCAGTGCCTGACCTGAAAACTTGAGCAGATGACATCCATAGGAACTACATCACACTCTCATCCTATACAATTAATCACATGAGCGTATTATACATCTGTCTTTTTGTTAGTCCTGCTTTCTCTTGATTGGTCTCAGTTAATTTAATGTTGTTTAGGTGCCATTACATACTACAACCCAGAACACAAGAATAAATATTTCTCTCTGGTTTTTCTCATTCTCTTGCTACTTCTCATTCTGTAGTCCAAGGTCTGGCCTTACCTGGCTGCAGTGAGCGATGTGTGTCCGGTCACCATCTGCACAGTCTCCAGCCTCCTCTCACACTCTTTCAGCTGTGCTCTGGCCGCCAGGCGGGTCTCCTCTGGGCTCACCGTGTCGCACAGCATCTTCAGGGCTACCAGCCGCTGGCCGGCCTCTGCATGCAGGCATGCCTGGAACCACAACACACAGTCCCACCCCCCATGTCACCGAATGAAACCTTCCCGGCTTTGCCAGCAACGTGACAGCTCAATGCCTCTAAGACCTGTCATCGCTCCAGTGCTCCTCACAAACAATATGGTGGGGTCACTTTGTGCCATGACAGGATGCTAGGGCGCCAGAACTATCGCATCTATGCATAGAATCACTTTCTGCTTATGGTGGTTGTCAAATGTGATGGTCAGGACCCATACAGAGTGACTTAAGGGTAAGGGTCATAGGGAGGTATTGAGATCCATTATGAGCTGTCATTTGTAAGTAAGGAATATATCATGACAGGCTGGTCTACAGTTCAATAAACCAGAACAGAGTGCCATGATGTGGCTCTAAGGTGAAGCTGATCTGAGCAGGAGCAACATGTGGTTGACTTTCATACGTCTGTTCAGCCGAAAGATGTTTATTCAGCTTATGCCATTACTATTTATGTCAAAGGTAATTAAACACTCAATAAACTCTTTCTCGTCATTATCTAGGTACTTATCACCGTCATTTTCAGTTGCACATAGAACGTTGAGTGGCTTGCATGTTGATATACAATGATTATTAAGTCACTTTTCCAGGAATTACTTCATAGCTCTGCATTACGGTGATTATTCGTTATTGAAAACAAATCAACACCCTCTCAACCAATTAGGGCTGAGTATTTAATCAAGCCATGGTTTAAAATAGAAAACCTGAATGAGTATCAGTTGACATTCACCACACCTGTCATATTCACTGCATTATTTACAAAATTATATTGCACATGCAGTTGTTTTGACATATGCTTACACAAATTAACATCAAATGTGAATATGTGTTAGGCCAAAAGGGTGGGCCACGAGACATTTATTTGATCATTATTTATGTCACAGACTGCTATTTCATGGGTGGTTTATAGTTTCTAGCCACATCAAGCCAAGGACTTTCCCTGGGTTTTTTATGTGCCACCCAGGCTGCCTTATATTGTCTTATACTGATTAACTCACCCTGCAAAGTTACAGCAAACCACAGAAATTACTGTTGTACTTTTTAAAAGTTTAATGTACAGTAAACTTAGTTTTGCTGATGCAAAATTCTGTGCATAAAACAACCAGATGTTGTCATGAGCTGCGTGTTCTTCCTCTGGAGTGCCTTTTTTAATCCTAAATCAGCAGTAGCAAATCGCAATATGAGCACTGAAGTGGGGGGAGGGATCATGCAAACAAACTATTCAGTTGGCCTGTATCTTGCACTGTGTGTTAATCTGCAGGCTGCATGCAGATCCTTACAGGGTGGTCCATGCACGTGTGCAGATGGGGTGGTTATGGTGACCTACCTGTTCCTGAGAACGCACATGGTCAGTGCAGTTAGTAACGGGGTTTATGGCACCTGTTCCAATGTAGATTACAGGGTTAGCGATGTTAGTAAAGTTGTTATAACACCTATTCCTAAGCAGATACAGGATCAGTGATGTTAGTAAGGTTGTTATAACACCTGATTCTAAGCAAATGCAGGATCAGTGAGGTTAGTAAGGTTATTATAACAGGGTTAGCGATGTTAGTAAGGTAGTTATAACAAATGTTACTAAGCACATGCAGGATCAGTGATGTTAGTAAGATAGTTATAATACATGTTCCTAAGCAGATGAAGGATCAGTGATGTTTGTGAGGCTGTATTGGTACTTGTTCTTACACAGGTCCACTATCAGAGAGGTTAGTGAGGCAGGTTATGGTACCTGTTCCTCAGCAGATGCAGGATCAGTGGTAGATATCCCTGGGTTAATATGCACCAACAAATGCAAAGCTGCTGTGTTAAAGCTAACCTCAAATTTCTGAGCTATCTCTGACAGCCTAGGTAACAAAAGAAACAAACCCTTCACTTTCAGGAAACAATAATCAAACTTGAACAAGAATTTTTTTATAAATACTGAAGGTATGGATTGGTATTCGGGGATTTGAAATAGCTCAGGGGAAAGAAAACAATAAACAAAAACGGAGATATTTTTTGTGGAACAAAAACAAAACTACTTTGTGTTGTGGAGAGAAAAGGGTATTTTAAGAGTATATTAAGCAGTTAATAACATTATTTATTTCCATTTACTTTCTTTCTCCTTGCAAACCCCAAGCTAGGTATGCACTTTGAGAAAGGATAGGGCATTGTTAACACATTCGGACTGTTGCTGTGAACAATTGTGAAAGTTCATATTACCCAAATAGGGATGGCTGACATGGACTACTTTTTTGCCAGCTTCCAGCTATTTTATGACTGCTCACTAGGGGGTGCTACAACACCCCCACCACTGGTGCCTAAGATATTGTTTTGCTATGGATTTGCTATGACAAGACTTTCACAGTTTCATTACACTTTCCTTGCTCAGATATCACTGTCATGTCATCATGAGACTTTTAAAATTTGTTCTGACCGTTATTATATTAATTTAGGTGGGCAGAAAACTACAATGGAAATGCTATTGCACAGTTTTTAACTGACATGAATTTAAGCATTTGGTAGATTAGCCATTTTTAAAACTGCATACAAACAGTTTAGACAAAATAAAGAGGCAGTATCAGGTTCACAAATGACAGAGGTAAAATAAAACAGAACATAAAGTGCTGTGGTAGGTGTAGGATGGAAACTGAGGAGGCATTAGTTGAGGCGTAAATGTCATGGTGCAGTATGAGTATCCAACCAAAAGCACACAGTCAGATGACAGGATGTGTTGAGCCAAGATGCAGTTTAAACATTTGAGCTCTAAGTGTGGGGTCTCTCTCGCAATGATGCAGGGCTCCACCTACCTCCCACTGTGTCCTCACAGTATGGGAGAGCACCTCCATGTCCCTGAGCTCAGCTTGGGAGCAGAATCTCCTCAGGTCATCCGATGATCTCAGGAACTCCTCCAGAACCTCGGGATTTAGGAGCTGCAGAGAGGCCATGGGTGGGATTAAAGGTGGGGTAAGGAGGTGAAACACATGGGTGGGGTTAAAGGCGGGGTAAGGAGGTGAAACACATGGGTGGGGTTAAAGGTGGGGTCCAGGACAGGTATGGGGATCAGGGAGGATGGACTTGGAGATGACTGGGGTTAAGTGTGGACTGAGAATACTCGGCAAATGTGCAAGAGCAATTTACAACTTACATTTTTAAACATCATCCATTCATACAGCAGGATTTTCACACTGAAGCAATTTAGGGCATTTGCACGTTGCTCAAGGGTACAACTGGAATAAAACCCAGCTCCCTCACCATTTCACAGTGAAATAACCCAAACTTATGATTTTTAACTGTTTTGTTTATCAAAAAGTTTTACTGCAAGTCAATGTATGAATGAATGTGAATTGCGTGTGATTCTCAGAGAGCAGGACTAACAAAAAACTGCTCATATGAGAGACTGTACACTAGATATTTCCAGTGCTGACCTCTTTTGTGCTGCTTGTTCTTTGGAAACTTGCTTATCGCTGAAGAATGTGATGGCCTGTAAGATATGGTCCTGAAGTCGATGCTTTGCCTTCTCAAACCTTTCTGTTGCCATGGTTTTATTGAGTGCTTGGTGCAGGTTTCCTGTCAGGACCTCAGTGTGTGCTTGAGGCAGGGGGCCTGTGGGTGCCCAAGAGTGTGCCTGGGATGACTGACCCATTGGGGCATCACTGTGTGCCTCAGGCATTGGGCCTAGTAAGGACCCCTGGTTGTGTTTGGCCTCTGAGGGCCACAGTTGGTGCCTGTGGTAAGGGGCCTGCATATGCCACAGTGTGCCACTGGGGCAGCTGGGCCCTTGGTGCATCACTTTGGACCTGAGGAAAGGTGCTTGTGGGGCTCTTGTTCAGTGTGCAGGATGGGTGGCCTGTAAGGGCCTCAGTGTATGTCTTGGTTGAGGGGCCAGTGACGGCCGGAGCCTGACTCTGTGTGTCAGTCCATGCAGTGGGGACAGCTTGGATATAAGTCTGGGGCTGAGCACAAGGAAGGGCTTGGACACTAGCAGGGACAGCAACCTGGAGAGGAACCTGTGCCTGGGACTGCGGCCGATCTTTGGGCCTTGTTGAAGCCTGAGGATTGGGTGGGAAAGGGGCCTGGTCATAAGGCCATGGCTGAGGCTGGGGCCTGGGCTGGGAGTGGGGTGAGCGTAGGTCGTGGGTCATAGCACTAGGCTGGGTTGGGTGTGGAGCCTGAGGGAACTGAGGCTGGGGTTTGTTCTGAGCTAGGACAGGGTCTGGGACTTGGCTGTGGGTTTGAGTCTGGATGTGAGCTTCACTATGGGTTAAGGAGAAGGATTGGGTCTGACTTTGGCCTTGGGGCTGGATTGTGGTTTTCGAATGAGACTGAGTCACAGCTTGGGCATAGGTGTAAGGCCGGAATACCGGCTGGGACTGAGGAGGAGGGTTCACAGGGGCCTGGGGTTTGGGTGTGGGGTCAACATGGTGCTGAGGTTTGGTGTCAGTTTGGCGTTCAGGTTTGGATTTGGAGTCGGTACTGTGCTGAGGTTTAGGGTCAGTTTGGTGCTCAGGTTTTGGGTCAGTTTGGGGCTGAGTAATGGGGACAATGTGGTGCTGGGGTTTGATTTGGCTCTGATACTGGATTTCGATGTGGTGTTGATGTAGTGCTGTGGTCTGTGACTGAGGGTGAACAGCACTTTGAGCCTGGATGAGGGGCTGCCCCTCTGTGGGTGACAGGATGAGGATTTTGGGGGGCGGCTGGGACTCAGCAGGGCCTTGGTGTCGTCGGGTGCCCACAGAACTGAGCATCCCAACAGCCTCCTGCGAGGAACAAGAGAAATGAAACACAGCAAACATTGTAAAAACCAGACACACAGGCCTTACCACTACAGTATACACACCTGCAGAAACAGACGTACCATTCTAATAATGTCTTCATAATTTAATACACAGATCCACACAGTAAGCATTACTGAACTGCTGTTACACTTTACAAAATACAATCAAAATTAGCCAAATGGAAAGTTTTTGTCACTACTGCTGTAGAATACTAATTGAGGAAATTAAGCTTCACAAAAGCTTATTGGCAAAAGCCAATTCAACATCTAATATTCTTAGACCGTTTTCTTTTTATAGCAAAATGATTGGCTTGTCAGCATGGTTGAAAAATGCTGATGTCACTTTCAATAAACTAGAACTTTCAATAATCCAATCCACCATAATTCTGCTTGCAGATTATGCTCCATGAACAGATCCAGCAGTGAGGGGTTGATGGGTAATGTAGTCAGGTAGGATGGAATGTTTGGGTACCTGGGCCTGAGCAAGTGAGTGTCTGACCCTGTCCTGCAGCTCGGACACACTGAGGCACAGGAGGGGCCCACTACTCTGCACAGCCGTCACTGCGGCCACGTAGTCCTGCTCCTCTGCCACCAGCTGTCCCTCCAGATGTAGCCCACGGGCTATCAGCGCCTGGCCACCCCGCCACAAACACACCCCGACAAAGGACAGCTGCAAGTGAGTGGCTGAGAATACACTCATTCATTCATTTTTTAAATGTACTGTATTTTTAATTACATAAGGAAAAGATAAAAACACAATGTTGCATCTATCTATCTATCTATCTATCTATCTATCTATCTATCTTATCTTTTATCTTTGTTTTATCTAAATCTTCATTCTATCTGGATGTCTAAATCTATCTCTCTGTCTGTCTGTCTGTCTGTCTGTCTGTCTGTCTGTCTGTCTGTCTGTCTATCTACCTCTCTCTGTCTGCCTGTTTGTTTTTGCCTCCTAACAATCTCCTGAAGATTTTTATTGTAAATACGGTTTGTTCTGGCATAATAAAAACTTGTTTTGTTTAAATAACCCATATCCATAGAGTTGATTTAATTCACCTGTAGCCATTTCTTTAAAACTGTGTCCAGACTTATTGTTGCAATGGGCCAACAGATCTGGACACAGATCCTGACTCACTAATAATGAGTGTATGGGCAGGTGACGGGAGACTGAGGCTTCATGAACATTCCACAGTGTAATGGCAGACTGCTATCCCTTACTGGCCTACATGCATGAGCCAATCAACAGCCTTTCCTAAAGTTTCCTCATTCTTTCCTCATATTGCAATGAAACATCCTGATTGGTTTGAATAAGAGAGCCAATGATCTCATATGGTGGCACCACATGTTTTTGTGTTAATGAAGCCCCATTTTCCCATCAGAGGACTAAAAAAGATAAAACCTGATGAAAGCTGCAATCTGAGAAAAGGACAAAATACAACATAAAATAATGACTCAAAGCATTAGATAACTAAGGAGCTGTAAAATGCAGGTCGTGCACAAAGATCATGGGCCTTACTTTAGCTTTGGGGAGGTGACCTCGCTGGCCCCGCTTCTCCCCCTCCTTCAGGAGCTGGTAGACCTCCTGCGCCTCCGTCTCCCAGTGCTGCAGCTCCGCCAGCCTGCTCTCCAGCGCAGATGCGCTCCTCTGCAGCTTGTCACTGGCCTGCTCTGCCCTGCACAGCTCCTGCGTCACCTACACACAAAAAAAGAGTATGATCTGACTGTCTGATTATGAAACATTTCACAAATAGACATTCAGTGCCCTCATTACTACCTTCAGACAGGAAGAAAACAATCTGCACTGAATATTTGATTATTCCCTGTTTATATGTAATAGGAGCTTGATTTTTTTTCTCCTTTTTCCAGTTTAAATCCTATTATACTGCATTTTTGCTAATGTACTGTGTACCCACACTTTCATTAGAATAAGTGTCTGTTCACCTGCCAATGCACTACACATGGAAATTAGCTTATAGCTAAACCTGGTGCTCTATCTGTTGATTGATTTGGATGTTAATTATCATTTGATCTCTTTTACCTAAAAAAATACAGAAAATTTAAATTTGACTTCCCTTGATAAGCCTTGGAAAATAATAGCATCAAAAATAATTTTGTCAGACACACTGAACCAGAAGTGCACTTAGTCAATGCTTCCCTGACCCCACACAGATTCTCAGATGCCTCTGAGAATGGATCGAAGTGTAGTTAGTTGGAACCATTCTTTAAGTCCAAAATTTTAGTGTCCTAAAAATAGTAAGTGATGTCTTTGAGAGGCTTCGGGTGAGGGTGGCAGTCATTCATGACCAACCTCGTGGACGGACTGCCTGAGCTTCTGTTGACTCTCAGCTGACCAATCAGGTGAGGCAGCGAGGGCATCTAAGTCCACGTCCTTCACCTTCTTCATCATTAGCTGAAAAAGTAAAAAAAGGCACAAACAGGCACCAGAACCCATCAGCTACCAGACACAAAGTACAGACTGATGAGAAAATCTCACCCACCTGCAGAAACCATTTTAATCAAATCCAAGTCCCTTTTAAGGGGTTTGAGGTAAATGCATGTGTTGGCCTGTGCTCTCCTAAACCCCACCCCTGTCTCAGCAAACTGTTTCCTCTCAGTGCCACAGTGTGAAAACAGAGGCGCGATTCAAGCACTGCAGACTTTCTGTGATCATCTTGTTATCGCCAGTATGTTGCAAATGCGGGTCAGATTTCTTGGAGGGTGAATTTGTTTGAGGATGTGACAGAATGGGCTGACAGGCTGCTGTACCACAGATCCTCATCAGATCCTAAACAATCAGGTCCTCTATCCTCTCTACTTCCAAACTGGAGGAGGTTTTGGTGGGTAACAGGAATATCCAGCGCCCTGTTACAGTTTATGAATATTCATACACAGGCATGCCTAAGTTTGTACCACCAATTGACTATTCACCTGCAGCTTCTTCCTGTATGCGCGCAGGGGACCAGACGACACCTCCACCTGCTCCGTCATCAGCAGCGTGGCGTCCTGGGTGAGCGACTGCACAGCAGGGGGTCTCCGTGCAGGCCCGCTGGGTGGGGGGGCCATGGCCTGTGTAAGGCAATCATACACCATGTCTATTAAACACCATACGTTTTAACACAGCAAACTGCACCACATAAACCCACAAGACTCTTAGAAGGGTTCACAAACATTCAATCAGTGCGAATGAATAGGTATAGATACTCTCCTCTGCTGTGTTTATGTTTACATTTAGGCATTTAATAGACACTCTTATAATAGGCAAACAATAGATTCACACACCACACAGAGGAGATACCAAGTTCTCAGTGCGACAACTGACTACAAACCCCCTAAACCTACTGCATGACATGCCGTAGTTGGATGTTGGTGATGTCAGTGTTAATTGTAGTACCAGGAGCTATGCTCTGTGATCTGTTATTGTGATCGTACCTGTGAATGTACCTACTACAGCAACACGGATGCGCACACTCGAATGTCACCTTGAACATTAATGTGTGTAAAAGATAAGTGTCTTCAGAGGCTACCCAACTGCAAAGAGGTCATATTCAGCATCACAGTTATGATTTGGTTGGGCCCAAGCTTACGAATCTGGTCTTGTTGATGAAGACGGCCCACTCTTTGTTCAGGCCCTGCAGCTGTGCTGCCAACGCACGGCTGGTGCCCGGCTCCGTCACCTCCGTCAGGTAGTTCCCCACCTCGTTCAGGTGGGCATGCCGGGCACTCCACTCCCCCAGGCACTCCGGCGTAACCTGAGAGACAGGGTGGAATTCATCCAGCAAGGCACACACTATCCAGTGTCAATGATGCTATGATGCTTATATCATAATGATGCTTCACTATATCTGCCGCATCATATAGGGTTTATGATGCATTATGAGTGCTACTTAATAAACCAATAGATAAACCTATCAAGTGCCACAACTATACATATAAAATCCTTGTTTTTCTTCCATAAAATAGATATAACTATGAATATTATGAGCATAAGATGCACTACAGTTAATTACATCATGAAATGTAGTCAAACAATTCAGATATAAACATAAAGTACATAAGTTTGACACTCCTGAAGTAAACGCAAAACTTGTTTATCGTTGGGGGTCTGTGGGGTTTTTATGAAGGAGGGTACCTCTGTCCCATGTGACAGTATTTTTGGGGCCTCCTGGCCCAGCCAGGCCTGCACTGAGCTCAGGCTGTTATTGTAGGTGTCCCAAGCAGACAGGATGCGCTCCATGGTGCTCTTTGCCCCTATCACAGCCTCAATCCTCACACCAGTGTCCACCTCCGCCTCCTTCAGCTGCCGAGACACACGCTTGGAGTCCTCCGCTATGGGGGGGGGGGTGCAGGAAGAGGGCCATCAGAACACTTTTCATCAGAATACTTTTTAATATACTTTTTATTCAAAAATAGAAAGAATATCACATGAAAAATATTCAACTTACATGAACATCAGCATGGGAAAGCATGAAAACATTATATTTATGTCCAAAAACAGAAGTTTATGTTCTGCGTACATAATTCTTCATTGACTGTATGCATATTATTATTATTATAAATGAAAGCAGTGAAAGTTCTCTTACCCAGAGCAGCTTTGCTGGTGTAGTTACTGGCCACCTCCTTCATCTTGTGCAGGGCAGCCTTCAGGTGCAACACTAGGCCATGCTTGTCCACAGCCTCCTGAGACAACACAGGCCTGTCACTTTCTGTCTCGCTACCGATTCATAAATCCCGCAGTGTTTGCACATTGTGTTAACAGTTAAACAAATTCACATGCAGCACTGATTCCATAGAGACCATTTATGGCTGCACCCATTACTCACATGCCAGTCCTGGAGCCGCAGATGCACGGCATCCTGGGAATTGTAGGCAGCTCTCCAGGAGCGCAGCCTACTGTCGGCCTGGGCCAGCAGCTCCAGCAGAGAGTGGCGGCACTCCCAGTAATCCAGTTTCATCCCATGGTACTTGGCTGTGACGCGGGCGCTTGTGAAACTGATGGGAAAGAATTGGAAGTACAGTCAGAAACTACCTTACAGTAAGTTATCAATTTGCAACATGTTAATTTGCATTGTTCACGTGTGTGCTGTTATGTGTCCCACATGACACATGCCGGCTACACAGAGTTACAGAAACCAAAAAAAATCCATTAGTACACATTATAAGCAGTAATAATGAAATGAAGGGATTTGAGTAGAAAATCAAAAAAAAAATCCATTTATTTTTAGTGTCTACAAATTGTGCTTGCTATTATTCAAACTAGCAGTAATAATGAAATGAAGGTTTGATTTTGTCTGGTTTTAGTAATACTATTACAAAATCTATATGCATGAATAGCAGATTCAAACAGGCTACCAAAAGTGCATACAGTAGGGTACATCCCATTTAGAGAGATGCTAAATATTTTAGTGAAGCATGGACAAAGGTAATCTGACAGAAATGTGAACAAATGAGATGAGCATGGGACAAATGTAATAACATGTGTAGATTCAGTGTACTGAGGTCAAACAGTGATTTGTTCTGTGTGACTAGATAATGCAAGTTGCTTGTAAATACAAGGTTTACACTCTTAGAAAAAAAGGTTCCTAAAAGGGTTCTTCACTTGTCCAGCTGGGAGAACCCTTTAAGGTTCTTCTTTGATGTGGATTTCACTCACAGGTTCTCTGTAGAACCTTATATAAAGAACCCCATAAAGATACCTGTATCTAAGATATGTGTATCTTTAAGGGTTCCCTCAGTAGGACAAATTAAAAAACTTTAAAGGTGCTAGAGAGCACTCTTTTTCTAAGTGTAGGCAGGACTTGGGGTAGGTGTAGTGATACATCACTGAGAGGAGAGGAAGCAGGGAGAGCAAAGGAACTGTCCCTCTTACCGCCGGTTCAGCTGGTCCAGTTTGTCCGCAGGCACAAGGGTGGAGCCATACTCATCTTTGTTGGGGAAGGTCTGCAGGGTCTGCAGGTGGAGGTCCAACTCCTTCATGGAGGTCTGAGGACAGAAAAAGCACTGAGAACTAGCCTCACTGTAGAGCAGGACTTCCCTAAAGCCTGCAGCACAGGGGCTGCCCCATGCACTGAGAACTAGCTATGATAACCACACAGGGCCCCTGAGGTTACGGACCCCGTTTTCATGAAATAATTAATCATTCACTATTCACACCTTAAACCAAGACAAGGAATCCTGTGTAAATCCTCATGTCTGAAATATCATGGATGTACACATATAAGACATGTACTGAAGCTATTTTAAAATAAACATATTTATAATATATATATATAATGGAGTACAGTGATCACATATGTAATAACATAATACATACATACATTCATACATAATACATAGTAATATAAAACCAGACAAATATATTTTACCTTTAAATCAAACATAAGCTATTTATGAAATACAGAAACAACCAGAGATAGGCTTGCAGACAGAGAGTGCCTGAATGACCAGTGAGAGTTACAGAGGGAGGCAGTCAGAGAGAGAAGGAAGGGAAGGGAGACCTTGAGCAGTTCCCGCTTTTCCCGGGCCTCCTGGGCGGCACGGGCATGGTCCTGTGTGTGTCTGTCCCCCTCTGTGAGCGCGCTCTCCACCTGCAGCAGCCACCTGCCCACTGCACCCAGTGGAGCAGGGAGCCCCACATCCAGGGCCCACTCACACTGCTGCACCTGTACGAGTCACAGTGTTACACAGTACTACACACACACACACACACACACATCCAGGGCCCACTCACACTGCTGCACCTGTACGAGTCACAGTGTTACACAGTACAACACACACTCACACACACACACACACATCCAGGGCCCACTCACACTGCTGCACCTGTACAAGTCACAGTGTTACACAGTACTACACTGTACTGCACACACACATACTTGATCACACCCATATGCATGCCCAAACACAGACACCATCTCAGTCCTTTTAAGGAGAGACAGCCGAGAGGATAAGAAAATTAGCAGATGTACCGAGGCCCATGCCAACACTAATATTAGTGTGAGCAACAGGCCGCTGTCCTCACTTAGCAGCTATGTCTCCTCATAAACAAATATAGAAGCCATTCACAATGTGGGCTGCGCCCAGCTGGGACACATCTGTGGGAGGGGGGCTTGGGTTGGGGGTCTCCTGGGTCGTCACAGCGCACCCTCACCTTCTCTGCCAGGACGTCCCAGGCCTGTCTGAGGGCCCGCAGCTTCCTCCCCAGACTGGGCGGGGCCCCGCACTGAGCTCAGCATGGGCAGGATGTGCCGTCGCTGGTCTTCGAACGGCCTGGCGGACATCTGGAATGCCTGCAGTCAGGGAAAGACAGTGCACATAAAAGCGATGCAAACACACACATTTACTCCAACACATGTATCCCCAGGCATGTACACGCACATATATACACACACGAGAGCACATTCACACACAGACCCACACACTGACAAACACATGAATAGACACAAATACAGATACACATCCCAACAGACACAAATGCAGTCATGTATATATGCACAGCTGCTGTTACCCAGTGTGGGTAATGATCCTTTGTAATAGCTTTGTAAGCACTATATGTTTGGCCTTCAATGAATATGAGCTCATGGCAGTACTGTGTTCTTGGGGTGCTACATTTTGCTTACCTGGTACCTCTCCACATATCTCCCACCCTCTGTTGAGGCCCAGGCCTCCACCAGCTCCTGGTATGTCTTCTGCAGCCAGCAGGTGACCTCCCGGCGCTTCTGATTGGCTGATGCCTGGAGTCACAGCAGTGAGCAAGAGAAGGAATAGTGAATTCTTTTCCTGCACAGCTGTGGTAACAATATAACTGGTCTCTTGAAACTGTGAGAATGGGAATGGATAAGAAATCATAAGAAAACAGATGAAGATAAAAGCTGTTTAGAGAGAAAAATGGTGCCATTTGAGGGTGTGTGTACTTGGGGGAGGGGGTGGTAGGGAGGGGTTGGTATAGAAGTCTCTGGGGAGTGGTTCCAACCGGAGCAGGGCTGAAAATGATCCTGATTGGAGGACTTACCTCCACCTTTAAAGATTTTTTCACCACTCTCACCAAAAATGCTGCTATTCAAATCTATTGTGAGTCACTGCTGCAAGGCCCAAACCACACTAACTGACTGAAGACACGTTCTGTGATCCTGGCTGCTTATCAGACTCATACATAAACATGGGAATGCAAGCAAACATTTGCCAGATTGCTGTAGGGTAAATTTTAAAAAGTATATGCTGACTGTTGGCCTGAAGAATTTTCAGAGACACTCAATTCATGTCACTGCATGCAATGGGACGTGTACCTGCACCTGCCAGGTATACCTCAGGTAGCACAATTACAAGGAATCTTTGGGCCTATAGTTCCCAAAAAGAACACCGAGGGGATTTTCAACCAAACGTCTCACACAGCACAAGGTTTACATATCTTTGCTAATATCATGAACACTGTAATGTCTTTCCATGTGTAATTTTAGTACAAGTCTAATTTGTGTCCAAAGGATATGATCTGTTGCTTGTGACAGGCTGTTGTAGTGTTTTACATGTCCACTGGGGGTGAGCGCTTAATCATGGTGGCAAACAGAAGCTGGGTTGTAATTTTGGTAGTTTTGGGGTAGAGGCCCACATTGGGCAGCAGGTGGGATGGAGCAGGATGGAGCATGCAGTGGGGTACCTGGTGCACAGGGGAGGCGGCCACGGCAGGGGTGAAATGAGTGGGCAGGTGGACAGGAGAGAGGCGGGAGGGTGGAGTCGGGGGGTGCGTCTGCATAGAGTGGCCAGCAGGGGGAGAGAGAGAGGAGAGGGTCAAAGGCAGATCCCCAACCGAACAAAGGAGGGGGGGTGGGGAGGGGACTGGGGGGATGAAAGAAGACAATGCAGCACAGATGGAGCGGGTCATCGATGAACTCCTCCAGGCGAGGTAACCTTGGAGACGGGTGACTCACCTCAGCATCAGCAGCCTCAGGAGCGGGCTGCTCTTTGGAGTACTGCAGGAACTGGGCGACATACGTCATGATGGACTTCTCATCCGGGTCCTGGATGTCAACGTCTGAGCAGAACCACAGTGTTGAGAGGACAGAAGAAGACAAGCTAACAGTCCTTTGGCATATAGAGGATAGTGATGGGTTGAGTGTTGTGTTTAAAATGATTGCATCGTTACCATTGTTAACAAAGCTCTGACAGAGGTCAGGATGACTGTGACATTAAACTGAGTCATTTAAATATGATACTTTTTGTGAGTTAGTGATAGGAGAATGAGGGTTCCTGACACCACAGCTGGATGAAGATACCATACGCTGCCAGTGCCAGACCAAGCTGAACCTGTTTTACTGTGAAGAGATTGATTGGTCCGGGGAAGTCAGGAACTGACAGATCACTGCAGCTTGACCCATTAAAGGGATTCATGAACCCTTATTCAGTGATCACTAATGAATACAGTCTGCAGGACATTTTTTCCATTGTCTAATCCCACATCACAAAGGAGACCAGAATAGCCCGAACAACAATCTAGTGGTGTGTAGACCACGGTGCACCCAGACCACACAACGAGGCTCAGACTGTGGTTCTGCACCGCCTGACTCACCCTCGGGCTCCAGCAGCCTGGGGATCCGCAGCTCCTGCTCTGCGATCCGGAAGGCCTCCTCCAGGTTCTGCTGGTTGGTTCTGGTCTCCGCCTGGGACAGGTCCACCAGATCAGGCCTCAGGGAGTGAAGGATGGCCAGGAAGGCCACGCCACTTCGCCAGCTGGACTTAAAGTCTTTGATGTTGAGGGAGCAGCTGGCCCTGGACAGGGGAAGACATAGGAGTGGTGGTGTGGTGGGTTTGGGATGCTTCATGAAGCTAGACAGAGGCAGTTTGTGTGCACTTTGCCTGTTTGTGGGAGCATGCATGCAAATATGTGTGTCTGTGCATGTGTGCATGAGATACAGTGGCCAAGTAACACATTTGTAGTGCATGTATGTACACATGCGAACATGCACATGGCTGAGTATGTACTTTATGTTTTCATGTGCATGCATGAATGTGTATTATGTGTGTGTATGTACAGGACATGCTGTACACATGTTGTACTGCTGCTGCCTCTCATGCTGCTTTTGTAACACCGACTGTGGCTTTCTGCCTGACTCATTTGCCTCTGCTATCTCAACCTTTTGCTTTTTCTTTATGCACTTTAACACATTTTGATGATATCCCTACATTTTCATTAAGGGCAGCTGATTGTAGCTCCAAACTGCATTTTTCTATCATTATGATCCAAAAATAAGTCATTGCTCAATTCAGTTTCTAAGTTCTGCTACCCTAAATGTGCAGTGTATGTGTGCATATGCATGTGTGTTTGAATTAACAGTATATATATATGAATGTGTATCTGTTCCAGACTGACCTGTCACACTGCTCTCTGACCCACAGTAGCAGGGCCTTTTTGGCAGACAGACGGAACTGGGCATGGAGCGGAGAGGCCCTGGGCTGGACGGGGCTGTCTCTGGACGAGTCCATACTGGCCAGAGACTCCAGGGACGACTGGCGTGAGCTGAAGGACAAACTGCTGGCCAGCTCCTCAATCTAGAACCAGTAGGAACACACCAAAGCAAAGACTGAACTGTGTTTTCTTATATTGCATATATAACTAATCTGAATAACAGGTACATCATTTCAATTGAGATTTTCCATACAAAAATGTGAAATAATTATTATTATTATTGTTTTATTATTACATTTTAACAACTTATTACATCTACATGTATTACATTTTACATTTACATTAATGTAAAAAGCACATGGCATGACCAATAATTCACACAAGCAATTCCATCATTCCATAAATACACATTATATATCTGTAGATATGTCATATATAACTGACAGTTTAAATTCAAAACCAACCAACAAGCTGGTATAATGTGTCTAAAGGACATGCGAGGATTTACACTGGATACAGCTCACAGAGGGGCCAGTGACATACCAACATACCAGAAAGGCCAACACCAGAGTTTTACTTTCCATTCAGGCAGGGTTAAGAGTTTAGACCAGCCATTCTCAACCTCAGGCCTTATTGATTTACTATGCATGCCGCTTGTTTTGTTCTGTGTCTTGATCAATAAAATCATATGAATACAGGTTTGGTTCTGCCACAGTTTTAACACAACGCAGGTTTGGCTTGCTGCCATTTGGCCTGGTGCCACTGATATCATTGAACTCATTTCACATGGTCGGTTTCAGGTTTCTATACTTAAATCAGAGGACCTAACTGATCTTACTTGTCAGTCTACAACTGGATCAATTAAAATGGAGATTTTTCAAATATAATTATCTGACAAATAGAACAGAAAATGAAAGCTTTTCTGGGATGTGAACATGGGATCTTCCTTTTTCAAAGCATACATCTTTACTTGTAAATAAAGCTTTCTGAGATTTTACAAAGCCATAAAGCTATTTGGATAATACATCCTCCACTCGCAACAGCTTTTAACAAGTCAACTGATTCTATGTCTACTCACATGACAGTGCAGTATAATGGACCATATCAAGCCAAGGACAATGGAGGGCCGGCCATCAATGATGTCCGGGATATGGATGTTGACCAATTTGATCTGCAGGAAAGGAGGACAAAAGTAAACATACTTCGTCAACCATCACAATGGTACCAGCATATGATATAACCCTACTACCATTCCCAATCTACAATGTCACTTTCTAAATTTACACACCAACATGTCTTGAATTTGCTTGCATATTTGCAAAATTCTGACATGAGTTTCTGAAACAAGCCCAAACTACACCACTTCTGCCTTGCACACTGCTTGCTAGTGATAGAAAATTGAAGATTCATAAACTCCATAATGGCTGGAGCTACAATCAGTTGTCAGTCAGGGACTTGTTTGAACCAATTAAATCGTTCAATCTGCAAAGCAAACCAGAATGGTAGGTTCAGATCAGTGATGCCATATGGTAGCTTATTTCCTGTTTCAAAAAACCTCACTTACCAATCACTGCCATCATACAACTGCTGCAGGCCCACCCCACCCCCATTCACTCCCACCCCAAACACCACCACCAGGTTCAAGTGAAATGTCCCCCCCTTGTTCTGGCACCAGCTCTACCCTCAGCCAGCCCACGGCCCATTTCCCAGCATGCGGTTCTCACAGATTTCTTCTTCAAGAAGTTCAGAGCCGTCTCTATGTTGCTCCTGCTTTGGAACAGGCCCTGGCCTTTCTCTCGTTTCTGCAGAGAAAAGAGAGGGCAGACAGTCAGAGGGCAGCCTCACTTGCGTGGGTCATCTCTATGAGCCTAACAATCAACTGCCTCCATTGTGGTATAAAGCAATAAGCTCATGAGCAGTTACTACTTCAGAACAATCACCAAGTAAGTGGGACTCAGATTTGAAGAACATACTGAAAGGCAGAAAATTTCCTGGTGCTCTAGATCAACGGTAATATGTGTAGACTGGGCCGATCAAATTCATCCTCAAAATTATGAGGGCAAGAACAATTTTGCAGTGAAGCAATCATAGATTGAGTCTGCAGGGGTCACTCACCAAACGCTGTCCGCTCACCACCTCCAGAAGGTCCAGCAGCCGCGTCCCATCATGCAGGTCAGCGAACAGGTCCGACACCACCGAGGGCGGGGCCCTCTGAGATACAACCAGCAAAGGCAGTGATCACACAACCATACGGCGACTGCAACCTCCAGTAAAGCCAACCAGAGCCAGGCTCAATAAGTTTTCAGCATGGATCTTTTGTAAATTATGGTGTGTGGGGTGGGGGGGATGGTTGTTGTACATGATCACATCATGCCAATAGTTCCTGATTTACGTGTTGAAAATCAGGCCGCTTGCTGCACCCAACCCAGGTTATAATTTGTGTATGGGCCCCACCTAAACCGATGCACTACAGTCACTTCTTCTTGTCTCCGTGCTACCACCCAGAAAATCACACCCACTACTTTTAACTTCTGTTCAAAATTCATTCACTGCTTTGTTTAGTAGCTATAATACAGGTTATACATTCTTTGTATACTAGTATGGTATGGCTGGCATAAAAATGAGATTTTTTTTGTCTTGGTATGTAGCTACTGTAAATTGAGGCCCATTTCAAAGGTCTGTGATTGAGCAATTACTGAAATACAAGAGACTTGGGTGTTCCTCCGCTATGTGAACTAGTCCAACTGGGTCTTCAGCTTCAAGTCAGCATCAGAATGTAAATTGTGAGAAGCTAATATGTTGTCAAATGCAAATACAGTAAAATTATGAATACATGGTTCAGATTTAGCAATCTTAAGCTATTACAATTAGTGAGTCATATAAAGGGAGTCATATAAAATTACTGTTTTAAAATGAATAGGAAACCATGTGTTCCACTTCAGTTAAACAGACGGTGAAGTGCCCCTGCATCCATAGCAACACATTCATTATTGTCTGATGACACTGTGTCCTAGGCCAACCGGCAGGGAGGAGGGCGCAGGGATAGATTATGGGAGGGGTGCAGGAGGAGGGGGGTCAGCTCATATTGCACCCTGCCTAATCTCTCTGCTCTATAAATATCTCCCCTTTGATCACATGTACTGAGGCCATGTGCCAGCAGGGGGCAGGAGAACATCCACTCAGGAATGAGTCAGCATTTCTGTGGCCACATTTACAAACACACACACACACATACACACACACACACACAAACTCACAGACTCACACACGTACATGCACACACACACATGCACGCACACACACACGTACACACACACACTCACAGCATTATCATAGGGAACGCACTGCATTGGAGGTTTTTACACAAACTTGATTTTTCACTCATTCAAGTGTATTACACAAGCTGAAGAATGGCACTTATCACTGCAAAATTTCCCTTTGTCAACAGCTTTGGTCTGTCTTGGCTCTTGACCCCCTTTTGGCTGCAAACTTGAAAGGGATAGAGGCAGCAGGAAATTGCTTTGATGAAGTTTAATCGCAGCTCTACAACGTTAACGAGCAGGCATTCAGTCGTGATCCACAGGGAGAGAGCTGTCAGATTACCTGTGTCTGAGAGGTATTTATCCTACAATAACAATCCACTCTGGCTGCTAGTTTCAGTGGCGGTAATGACAGAGCTATTACGAGGCGTTGCCGCTTTTTCTTTTTTTTCCACTCACCTTAGAAAGCTGGGCATTGATCCAGTTTGTAAACGTCCTCTTCTGAATCTGCTCCTGTTCCACTGCAGGAGACAAAAAAGACACACCCACTCACTCAGAAAGACAGTGGGTAACTTGTGTTCACATGTTCCAATCAAAACTCCACTGCCCCATTCTGATCACATACCAGGACAGCCTTGGTAATCCAAATGTTTTTCTGAATGGTTCAGCAAATTGGCTAAACTTGTTGAAATTGCATGTTCATTTCACAAACACTGCATGAATGTGTCATAGGATATAGTACCACAGATGTCGGAACTCCAGCCTCAGTAAGACAGTGATGGGCAGACCGGTGTCAGCCCAAGATCCATGTCTCAGAACACCTCAGTGTCTCAGTGTCCTGATATTTTTCTGACCATTTCACGCAAGTCATTTCCAGAAACCCCTCTAAAAGTTACATCACCAATCTGTTCCATGCACTGCTCCATTCCTGGAGATGAGCGCGGTCAACTCACCGCAGTCAAAGGGCAAGAGGTTGACTGTGAGGACAAGCCTCGCTGCCAAGGCAGTCTTCTCCCTTTCCATCATCCCAAAATGTCCACCCGTTTCTGAAACTTCAATCGTTCCCAGCCCTGCCGGGCCTAGTGTCACAGTGCAAGCACCCCTTCAAAGAGGTGACCACACCCGCCTCACCTCCGAAATTCTCTTTCACACCCCTCTGTGAGCAGACGAGGTGACCCAGCAGTGTTCCCCTTGAGCCTTTTAGCTCTGGCCAGGGTCGCACCGTACACTGTGCTACCGTACACTGTGGGACAGCCTCCAAGTGTGTGAGCCAGACAGACAGGGGCCAAGGAGTCTGAGACAGGAGTGTTGCAGAAAAAACACACCCCCCCTAAAACACCTCCCAAAAATGGCTCAGCTCAGACTACTTCAGTTCCCACACCACCCTGTCCCGTCCAATTTACCATTAGAAGGGGCATAAAAATTATGTTTCTAACCTCCATCTACAGTATTTAAAGCCCCAAGAAATATTGTTAAAGCTACAACACTGCTGTCATGTAATTCAGTTGATGGTTATGGTAATGAAGATGATATTGTGTGTTGTTAAACTTCAAGACAACTAACGCAGCCATTGCAACTTGCATAGAACTGGCTTCCATTTATTACATGAATATGCGCCTGGAAATGCATTGAGGCCGTACTCCCCTTTGGTTTCTCATTCCAGTCAGTCTCTAGGCCACTCCATAACTCTGGAGCCACTGGACTGCATTTCCTCTGTGCGTACATTATTTCTGGGGGAGAACACTGTAAGCAGGTATTTAACAATAGCTCTCAAGCCCCTTGTATCAGAAACACACTGTAGACCCATTTTATGCACTCAGGTGCTGAAATGTCTTCTATTAGAACAACAGCGGCAGTTCAGACAGTTTGATGGTTGACCAACAGCATTCCATGGCTCAGAGAGGAAATCTGAAAGAATACAGTTCCACCCTGCCCTATCATCACTCAATATACTGTTAAAATAAACTATGCAAATATAATTGCTTTGGTATCTGTTTAATTCCGCTAACAATGTGCTGCTTTAAATAAACCAGTTCACTTGTCAAGGGTAACTTCACTTTTGTATGGGTGTCTTTTGTTTTTCTTTCAAGCAAAGTGAACAAAACAATGATGCCAAGCACGAAGTGCTGCATGTTTGAAAACCCCAAATCGCTGGTAAATAACTTTGCCCGTGCGTAGAGAACCAGTCTTAGCAGAAGCTTCAGCGGGCCAGGACGGGCAGAAGCTGTTGAACGCAGTCTCCACCCAAGCACGGAATGCCCTCGCACCGAGCGCGCCCCAACAGGAGGAGCGAGCCGCACCCGGTTTGACAGCGTTGTCTCTCTTTTGAGCACGTCTGCCGCTGTTTTACCCCGATCTGCCTCGAGATCATGGGTGAGCACGCTTTTCATCACACTGATTACCTCTTGAGTGGCACCTTTTCAGAGTCAGTGGTTCGCTGGCTCAACCACAGGAGTGGAAACACACATAAACCTCAGCGGTGAAAACAGATGACACAGCAATACCACAATAACAGTGAAAAAGCACCCCTAGTGACTTACAGGTTAATATGTTTTTCACCATGATAGTATTAACAACAAGGCAAAAACAACTATAAGACAACAGATTAGATCAATATAATAAATACAACTATTTAAAACTTAGGCCATTCAGCAGATCTGGTTGATCGAATGCAAAGTCGACTAAGACACCTGGAAATCCAGGTCTGACGGGCTTCACTGTAAATTCTAACCAATTACTGGTCACATAAATGACTCAGCTTACAAAGCTTATAAAACCTGTGTGCAAATTAACTTCAGACTCATTATCTGTGCTTTTGCCTGTCTCTATCACAACTGATGTGGTCAGTGTTTTTGTTTTTCTTTTTTTTTTTTGGAGAAAAGTGACACCCCCTCCTTCCCCTTTCTGTAAAACAAATATTCTGATATAAACATGTAGAAGTACCTTTTGGACTGGTGTCTTTCTTCTCTTTTAAGAATCGCGGTAAAGTACAGTTTAGGAAAGGGGAGGAGGTGGTGTGGGGGCTTCTCCCAAACACCAACATTGTAAAACACCCATCTGGAAGATAGGCAGTATTAATTTTCCAGTAAAACACTAACCTCACATTGGTTGTGCTGGAGAACGAATGACTTATTTATCTTAGTAAACTAGAAGCTACACTGGGAGTTATGCCAGAATGTTGGGAAACACTCATGCTCTTTGCAAAGAAGCATCGTGGGATCTTTTAATGACCACAGTGAGTCACGATCTTGTTTTAGGATATCGAACGAAAGACATCTTGTCTGACGGGGGAACCATCTGAGAGCTCCAGGCCGATGAGAACTGCAGATGGAGAGAAAATTAGTCATGTGACAAATTAACAAATCCACAGAGAGCAAAGCAGCCACGCGGCAGTCCTGTCAGAACTTCAGGACGTTTCCTTTTGCTGTGAAGTGTAACCTGCATACCGCCACAGAATGAAGTTTTAAAACAATTCAGTCAAAGTCATCAGTTTATTCTCGTATCCAAAAGTGTAAAATGCAAGAGCAATCGCACCCTGGAAAAGGCTGGCTGACCAAAATTTTAGTATCTCCATTTGATTCCACTGTTGGATTATCAGTGTCTTTGGGTGAGTCACAGAGTAAAAGCGTGTGGTCAGGCTGCAGCTGTGTGCCCCACGGCTGGGCGATGGAGTCCCAGCTGCGCCTTTACCAGCTATGGCCAGAGGTCCACGATGATGAGGCACCAACTGGCTCAGCCTCACCAGATATGGTAATAGACCAGGATAAAATCTCTCGTCACTTTCACAGTGGTCTCTCCTGCCCGGTCGAGTGCTTGCAGATTTGCGAATTGTTTAAATGTTGACTCTGTGCTCCTCTGTAGGCGCAGGCTACAGATAACTGGCACTGTCGTATCTGCATTGTGAAAAAAGGAAGTGCCAGGTGAGTCAGAGGAGTTATGTGTGAGGTCACTTGGGTCTGTGGGAGAGGGTCACTCATTGCTCAAGGTGGGTAGGAAAAAAACTCTAAAAAGGATAACCTCAAATGAATGCTAACCTCACATAAAGCTTCATTTTGAGCAGGTAACACTTTGTTTTGTTTTCTTAGCAAAGCCCAATGCAGGCCATAGCCTGTGTGCAAAATAGCAATAGGTAGAGCAACTGGCAAACCACACTCACGCACACACGAGCGTACACCCCTTGTCTTCAACCTCACACGGCTACTGGTGGCCTCCCATGTGACCGCTGTCATGGGACGAGCAGTTCTTCCATGAAACCCGAGACCTCGTCCTCTGTTCGCCTGTTCGATCACATGACCTCCCCGGCAGTCATGACAGGCATCTCCTCCTGGGATCATATGTGTTGCACGCACACATGCACATATCCAGACACAGGTTACTGCCCCTGTTTTCCCTACTGCCCCCCTGTTACTTCACCCCCCCAAAAAACAATGTAAACTTAGTCTGAGATATTTTTACTAAATGTGGGTTAATATATCACAGAGCATCCTTTCTCTGTACACAAGGTACGAATACTTCCTGTATTTTTTCTCTCACTGTATAATTTGTGAATCTATAACTGAAAGTAACTAGGTGATGTTTCTCTGTCTGAATGTATGGACAGAGTACCTCCCTACTTAAACAGCAGATGAGGTCACTAAGCACATTCAGATTAAAAATGTGATAAGGTGGCAAAGAAGTAAAGTTGAAGCTGATATAATTATTCATGTATAATATACACTAAAACATTGAAGGCACCCAATAAACAACTGTTGTGACTCTATACCTGCATTATTTTCAGTTCCATTGAAAAAACTGATTTAGTTTTACTGAACCAATCCTGTTTTAAAGAAAATGTATTCTGTTTATTTTTTAATCCTTGGACTTGCATTTGACTGACTTGAAGCCAGGGAATGATGTTATAAAGAAATACAACAGATAAATCTAGGCAGAGAGCAAACCACTGCAAATGACCAACATGAGTTCCTTGTGCACCAGAATTCATCCAATGGCTTCAGTGTAAAACAGAGAACAAAACTTGTTATTTCATTAGGTTCACTGCACATGGAATCTTTTCAGGATGGTGAATGGCTTCACATTAAGACAAGCTTCCTTTGGTGCACTGTGAGCCGACAGATGAAGAAACCAAGCTTGAAACCAGAATGCTGAAGAGTCAAACAGCCTCCTGCTGTACTCTGGAGCAGACCACTAAACCTGAATCGCTGAAGTTAATATTATGCCACATAGACGAACGATATGGAGAACAGAACGTGCACAAACCAATTGTGTGACTCAGACAGGATCCTGAAGGAAGCTCACATCTGCAAATGCTTGCATGCAAACTAGGGTTTCAGATTCAGTCACGCTTCCATTCTATCCGAGAGAGGACCCCCTCGACACGGAGCAGACAGTAAATTGCATGCATTATTAATCGAAACGCATTATAATTGTTTATCTCCCAGATGCCTTTATCGGAGGCAGCAGAGCATTAAAGTAAATGCAGTGTGGCTCAGAAAGCAAAGATGTCTGCAATCAAGTAGATGCATAATTATCATAACGTGTAACCTGTGGCCCAGAAAAATCATACATTCCTAACTGTCTCCAATATAAATCATCATCATAATTACCTGCTACTTGCCTGCACACAAAAGCCAAAGCAGCAGAAAGCTATATTCTACATGGGGGACCCTCCTGTCATTTATTCTACTTATGTCATTTATTCTACTTCTTATTCTACTTACATATTCTGAAAGCAGAAGTAGGGAGAAAGCTGATATTTACACATTCAGCAGAGTTCAGCCTGTGTTACAGTAAGACTCCTATGATCACACAGGCCTGGGCAAGACAGAGGAGCAGCAGGAATGGGCAGGAACTCACAATAAAGCTGCGCTATCAGAACCTAACACATGCTTCAGTGGAGAGCTAATGGACGGATCTGGTGCCTGAGCTAACATTAGATCCACTGCGTCATCTGTGGAGGACAATGTCAGAGCGACCATGGTGCGATGATCGCGGGTTTCCCCTGCCTCGGTGCTTTGGCGGTCCCGTTTGCTTTTCCTGATGCTCAATTTCTGTGTCCAGGTTTGGGCTGGCTTCAAAGCGGCAGCCTTACCCATCTCAGACTAACCAAGAGGCTCCCTCCAGAGGAGTCACGGATGACATATTTGATCGTGAGGAACAAAAGGTTTGGAATGAATGGAAATAATACAGAAACAAACTAAGATAAATTAAGATGGACATATGCACCCTCTGGAAGGGAGGGTCCTGTTTCAGACTAAACATGCCTGGAGGTTCATGTACACCAGATAATTCTTTATCTGGGGTGAGTTAAACTGCAGAAGGGTCCCACTCCCACTTGTGCTGGGAGTCGGTTCAGTTACAATTCAGTCAATTAAATGAATTGATTGAAAAACGCCGGAATCGGCCTATGAGAAGAGTGGAGGCTGACCTTGCAGGAGCATCTGGATGTTGTCGATGTCCAATGGGATGGTCCCCTCCTCCACCAGAGGGTCCCCTGTGTCACCTGACGCCATGTTTGCTGAGAAGGGTGGGGGGCGGATTCACCCCCAGATTCCAGTGAGCATAGTTTCACTCTGAAGGGAAAGAGCAAAGAAGAAGGTCATACAATCCATAGCCCCACTCCTGTCTGTCAAGGTACACATTCACGCTCATACACACATGTACATATGCACACAAACGCTCACAGAAGCGCTCCTGCAAACACATATGCACAGAAGCTCCCATGCACACTCATGTACATACCTATGCTAACAGTCACACGCATAAACAGACACAACTGTACAGACACAGCGACAAACAGACACTCTCACACACTCACATACATAAGCACACTTGTGCACTCACTTTCAAAAAAACAAAAACATGCCAGGAGTCCACATGCTTCACTACCTATATGTGCTCCAGTACATTAAGGAAGGACATATACACAAACACAGATACACCCACAAACACAAGTACACTTGCAGACATGTGGGCACACAGTCATTAATAGACATACATGCATAAGCATACACACCCACACACACTTACACATTCACAAAAATAAACAAAATCAATACCCCTATTCTTATGTTTAAAAGACCATATCCATATATACACACACACGCACCAGAATCATGCATATACAAACACATCACATGTACACACGTACCCACACATACACACACACAATCACACGATCCATCTTTGAAAGACACACACACACACCCCACAAACAAACACACAAACACACATGGACATACCCTAACACATTCCCCTGCAGAGTGCAGCGTGGCCGTTTGCCTGTCCATACCACTGTGGTGTAGAATCTGTGCTATCTGGACTATGAAAGCTCCAGGAGAGCTGAGCTGCTATCTCTGCTGAGTCTCTGACCCAGGATCCAGGCTTAGAGAGCCACAGCACCACAGTCAGGTCCCCCACAAGTCACCCTCACCAGGCCCACACGCACCCCACAACCTCTGTTGCAACACTCACACTGTCCAGTGCAACCGTCATTACCGGGCGACCTTTTCAACACCGCGACTTTTGTTTTGGTTTGGGAATTCCACGGCAGTTAGCCAAGGCCAGTTGGTGCGCCTGGATGAGCCGGGTGGGCAAAACCACCGGCTCCATTACGGCAGACTTCAGAGGAGCCACCTGGTCCCGTTGCCGGGGCCAACGGCATAACTCATTCTGTCCACCATATGCGCCGTTGCATGCTGGCCAGGAAATTCACGCCGCCCACAAATAGCACATATTCGTTTGATCTCTAGCTGAGATCAGGACCTCCAGGAAGTACATGTGTATTCAGTATATACATGTATTCTGCTCAAAACTTCTGTTTTACCAAAATGCCTGTATGAATGGAGGAAGTTAAGATCTGATCAATCCTGGAACACCAGAACATCCTTCTAGCTTCCGTTTGAGTCTGCTTGCTTCATTTCATTTACAGGTGGCACTGCACTGTATTGCAAAAACACTGCATTTGTGTCTATTTAGTGTGTATACATTGTTATTATTATGACTATTATAATTGAGAAGAGGCTATTCTTGCAACCAGAATGTTTTGGGCTTGAATCCCAGCCTGTTTGGGGCTCTTCCTGTTGTACTTTGGGAAAATATGTTCAACCCGAATGCCTTCAATGTGAGACAATATCAATCACCAGCTCCAGGGAGGGGGGATACCAAGACTGACTCTATCTACAGACCCCCAGAGAGGCCATTCCTCAGTAAACCTGCTAACGCTTCACACCTTTATCCAGCAGCTATTATGGTCTGTGGTGCACTGTTAAACACACTCATACACGGCAACAAGTCTGAATCATGATGCCACCATGCCATGAATCTGTGCAGGACATGCAGCTATTTTTTTGCTACAACATGATGTTTAATATCTATGTTGACCTTCCTACCATGGAAATGGCAACCAAACAAACAAGGGCTTTGTTATCTGCAAATATGAAATTAATAATTAATAAAATGTGGAGATATTACCAACAACAGATTGTTTTACTCTGCTGATGGTCACTTGGGACTTATTTAAGGACCACCAACAGTGGTCCTTATACAGTACAAAGTGACATCATTCTACCCCAAGGGTAAGACTGATAATCAAATATTAAATCAATTATTTTACAGCAGCTAGTTTCACTGGCAGGCCTCTGGTGACAAACAATAGAGGAATCTGTTCTCTCTGCCAGGGTGTGGAATCATGAGCAGAGAAAATATCAGACAAACAGGCTCAGCGGGGGATGGAATCTACAGAGATCAAGGCAGGCGATGAAATTTGGTGCCAGCTGGTTCCACGGTGGTTAATTACACTTCATGCATCTCCATAGATTCTGGTGTAAATGTTAAAGCACCTTATTATTGCAGTTCCATAATTAGGCTTTGCATTATGTCCATACCCCTATGCATTACGTCCTTCAGTTTAGCAGGGAGAGAAGGAGACTACTAATGCAACATCTCAACGCCCCCTTACATTGGATATTCCTGCCTTGTACTTCCTTTTCGGGTCTGTACTTTGTGGAGGCTGTGCAGATTCAATTGCTGTGGCATAGTGCAGTGGGAGTGAGGCTTTACTGGCTCTACAATGGATGGAGCTGTCATATCCCATCAATCACCAACTTGTACAGACAAATCAAAAGACATTTGTTACAATGGCAGAACATTATGATTTGGTAAATGAATGCATCACTGACAACACTTTTTAACTCCTCCCATTTAGAGGGTCATAAAGCTTCACTCTCCTACCACTATGGTTACAGCATGTGGATGGGCTGATGTTGTGAATGACAATGGTATCCAGTGTATCTTACGATGATACACACAGAAAAAGTTAGGCAGACCCAGATAGCAATGTTGCAATCAATGATAGTCATTATTAACCTTAAGTAACCGAGCAGGTGTGGTAAACATTGGGTTTCATTGGCAGGTGCCAACGGAGCCCACACCCTTCAGAGCCAAAACACAACACAAGACATTAAGAAGGCAGTGGTGCGTGTGTCGTTTGGGCGTTGGGTATTACTGCTGCGAGCAAAAAAAAACAGATTAATTAAACGAACTTGTGAAGAACTTCAACAATCTCCCAGACCGCAGGCCTGCTTTGCGATTACATGAGGCATGCTGTAGCACAGAGGCAACCCAAAAAACAGAAGAGGGAAAACAAAGAGCGCTATAACAAAAACTAAACTGCCATTGGCTGTTGAGCTAAATGTTTGACAGTGTGCCTTGGTGCTTTAGTAAATGGCTACAATACACCTACTTTTTTTTTTATTTCTTGACCTGCAACCTTAATTTCAATAACCCAAAAACAATTACTTACTGTATTGGAGTACACAGCACAGCTACTGCATATTACATCTTGATCAGAACACTTACAGCATCATTTTACCGACCTACAATATATCATTTAGAGACACAGTGCAAGGACTGGACTCAATAATGGAAACATCAAAGACAAAATACTCATATTTTTAAGAAAAGTAAACATAATTTGAAAGGCATCTCATATTAAGTGTTTTACTTCAATGCCAATACTAACTATACATGTGTTTCCAATATAAAATATGTATTTAATTCAACACATGTGGTTTTCTAAAGAAACATGACAACTCTAACAGATCTTGTTAAAGGTCAGGTCATTGGTGCCAGAATTGCAGGTGCATATGTCATACAAATGGCAACATTATTCATGTGAAGGGCTCCAGGGCTGAAACTCATCAGAGCATATTTCATACAAGGAAGAAGGAACATGTGCCATAATTGCAAGCTCAGAGCTCAAAGACAGAGATGGAAACTTAACCGGGTAGTTGCAACAAACCACAAAGGAACAGCCTCAAAAATGACCACAGAACCAAACCTACACCTCCATCACTTACACTCAACAAAAACTGCATGTTGTGAGTTTTACTAATCAGTAGTTACGCTACAGCTGCCATTCATAAACTGCTTGCGTGGCCAATGCACAACAGTGCATAACATTGTGCAATGAGCATAAAACCAAGACTTCATAACAGTGGAAGAAACAGTATGGCTTAATGAGTCTTCCTTTATCCTTGTTTGATGAAAGACAAAGGAAGCCTTCAAGCCACACTGTCTGTTCTCATTATTAGAATGAGAATCAGGCAAAGAAAAGAATGGGCATGAGGAAGTCATTTTGGGGACCAGGTACAAACATTGTGACCTAAAAGACTGACAACCTCTCTTTGCTGAATTCAATCATTCATCTGAATAGTGCATTATATTACAGTTATTTTGCAGATGCTATAATCTGAAGAGGCTTAACATACTTTCATTATAACAATATATTTCATGAAGGCATTTTAACATGCATGAACTGTTTTCAATGTATTGGCTCATGCCAATACGTTTAAATATCTGGGAATTATTTGAGATGTAGCCTATATTTCAAAACAATAAAAAGGTGACAAATACTTTGAAATGTAATATTTTAAATAGTAGGCATATCAAACACTGCCTTTGCTTAGAGGCTGTACTTGCACAACATAGTTTTTCCTCACCTGGTCTACTGCACCATGAGCTGGTCAAAAGTAAGTGAGACCAACTTTTAATCCATTCACTCCATATACAAGAAAGCTCTGAAAATCCTGGAAACCACGACAGCAACACTGCTGTAACATACTCATCATATTAATCAAATCTCATATTTTTCTGATGTATGACTAATTTACAATCATTCACAGACTGTCACCATCCCCTTTGAAAGACTTAATTTAGCTTTGCTTCTGATAACACCAAAAACAGAATCACAAGGTCTACAGACATGGGTGACTGTGCCATCCCCTCAAGATCTACAAAATTAGGTCGGTCTGCCTTTTTCACTGAGTCAATTCAAAAACGAACTCTGTCCCTATATTAACAACTTCCCCCGATTATTATCATACCTCAACAATATCAAAAAGAGGATGAATGATACTCTAATATGTGCTCTATAATGTCGATAAAATAATACGAATGATTTTAGTTTGTTATGTCATATCCACCCAGTTATTTTGGATTTAGAATACTGTATTTTTGGGAAATGTCATGCTGATTGTAATGCAGGTGTGACTGTACTTTTGTGCACCTGTTCAGGAACTGTGAATGAAAATGAGCTGTGAAGCTTCATCTCTGTATAATGCATTGCATTTTAAGCCTGAAGCAATGTTTTATTATATGTGGTCCCTTTCAAATAAATTGAAAATTTCAATAAAAATGCACTGTTGCACTGTTCACAGTGATGTTTCTATAGAGCTGCTTTCTAATGTTGCTTTTGTAGGCTCTCACCCAGCTTGTTGCCACACCCTGGGGTAAACTCTGGGAGAGGCATAAGTCCAAACACTGACTCATTCTCGCAGGTAGGCTACTTAATACACACACACACACACACACACACACACACACACACACACACACACACACACACACACACACACACACACACACACACACACACACACACACACACCGTAGTTAGTCCTTGCCTGCATTAAACTGTCTTTCAGTACTGATAATGGCACGCCCCTACCACCTCTCACACTGGCACAGGGTAGTTCATCTCCCCTCAAACCCCTGTTCTTGGGTCACCTACTGCGTTTCTTGAGATCAAGTTACATGCGTGACAGCGTTTAAAAGCTGGAGGGAAAAGCCAGTTGGTGCTTAATTCTACTATTGTATAAATGTACAAAAGTTATAATTGCTTTTTAGTAAGCATAAGCGATTATTCTATTTTCCATATTTTCATAGTTTACAGAGGTTGCTCGGGGTTACATAAATCGCATCACCAAATACTTACATGCACGGGGGACCGCAAACTGCAGGTCCCTTACACTTTGCAAGGACGGACAGGCAGTTTTCCCTGCTGGTAGTTAACTACGAACCATAACACCAAACAAATCCATCTGATAATCATATGTAAAAATTTGAAGGAATAAACTTAATGCATCACGGAGTATAATGAACGTTGTTATCGAGGAGGGGACACCGGCATACAATTATTATCGACACAAGAAAAAGCACATTAAGACAAACACTTCGTCTGTAAATTTGCATGCAGTCAGCTGTAACGCAATCTTAATACGCGATGGCACTTACCTGGCTTTTTATGCAATGAGAGGTTACTGAAAACACGTCGCACGATTCCGGGTTTTCGCGCATCTACTTATGAAAATGAAATACAGAATATTAAAAATCTTGTCAGATGCCTGGTTTTCCGTACACGCTCACAGATTCGAGTACATCAACAAACAAAAGTTTGAGACGGCCGAGGTAGAGAGATTGCTCTGACCGCTTAACTCCACCCACTGAGCACAGATTTGGGAAGGGGCACACCTTCGAGTGAAAGTGTCATGTGTTGATACTACGGAGCGTGTTAAGTTGCGGCCCATTCGACTAAATATGTCAACCAAGGGGACCTTCATTCGACCACATTAGAGCTTTAGATGAGTCGTACGGGCTAAATATATTTGTCTTACAACGTTTGCCATAAAAAAATTCTATCCGACATGTTGGCTATTCAACACGCTCCATTTATATTACTTCTTGCTTTTCAGTTTGGAGTTAATGGCTGATTGATTCAGGGCATTGATAAGGCTACCTGTAGGCAAAAGCTGTGAACTACTGCAACGATATTATATTATATTATATTATATTATATTATATTATATTATATTATATTATATTATATTTCTGTTTTATTCCTGGTGGGGTCACGTCTAACGTCCGCGTAGTTTTGACATAGTGGAGCAAAGGACCTGGATGTTTGACCGTTTCCATTCGTGCATGTAAATTTGTTGCAGAACTCCGAGTAAACTTAACATCGGTGATGACTTAACATCAAGGCCATTGAAGACGTTGAGAAGTTTGACAGACGCTATGATTAACATGGGATGACATCTCAAATCTCACAACCAGCGGCTGATAATTGTATTGCTTTCGTCTCAGTATCTATATCTATGGGACATGCCATTACACAGGACGAATTTCCAGTTTCCGTGTAAAAAGACAGTACTGATACCACTGGACACCACAGAAAAATAGGTCCTCTTGACGCTTTGGTGATTCGTTTTTGGTCCCACCCACTGTTCTGCACGATAACTATGTGTCAGGTCATTCTGCGCGTGGCAACTGTTCTCGGAGGATCACTCATAAAACTAAACACACGGTAGTGTACCCATGACGACAAAATTCCTCCGACTCTCCTAGCTACTGCCAAATAGCTGTTTAAGCCAGTTAAGTCTGTAATTTGATTGATTTTTCTACATAAGAAACTTTAAAACACGTTACAGCTTTGATCTGAAGAGAAGTTGTCATATAACGTTTACACTTACACAATTTTATTGAAGTCTTCCTTTACATTACCAATTCCAATAATAAACACAAGAGGTCGTTGTAGCCCACTATAAGTATTGTTTTGCCATAGCTCTTCTTGGTACAAGTGGTTGCTAATGCCCTGCAGTTCTTTTCTAGGCGGTATTAAGTAAACAGTGTTCATGGGACTGTCACGCCGTCCTCACACAGATCTGCGGTGTAGTCATGTGTGCAACACGGTGGATGAGAATGTGTGTTTGTTGCTATGGAAACCAACAGACCTCGGCAAAAACTAGACAGCCGCCCCTCAGTGAACAATGGCTTTGAGCCTTGCAAGGGGTAGCTTTTTCAACGAGTGAAAACAATGTTCGCTTGCCTTAAGATGACTTTTGTTTAAAAAAAAATATTGGTATTACCTTATTAAGTTTATGATTGCAATGTTTTATGATGTCTATGGTTCATATTCAATAACTCGAAAGTTAATCAGTAAGTCAAAAATCAGTGAAAATACTTGAATAAGTAATTCATTAATAATTCATTAATACATGACTCTGACAACTAGTGGCCAGAGGAGCTGAATTTATTAGCCAAAAATTGAATTAATTTGACCAGTCTGAAGATTTTGCATTTTACTGGAAAACATAATGATTGTTTTAATTATGTGAGTTACTTAAATCTCCACACATTTTTGTGTCAGGACACCCAATTTTCCTATTACTATAGACAACGTTTTCATCTTTGTCAGATGAAACATGTCCTTATTCTGTATTTCATCCCAGTGTTACAACTGTTTCAGGTGGTTGCGTGTGACAGACTGTGCTCTGCACTCCGGATTTGATCCCCAATGTCAAAGCATGAATATTTGGGGAGATAATTAAACAACCATGTGCCACACATCACTGGTCCTCGAGTCACCTGTGACGAAGTCGTCACGTTTACAAACAAGGTCATCGTGACTCTTGCATGAGTGGACATTCAGTCACAGCTCTGTGTGACATACTTCTGGCATACTGAACATGGGTGATGGCAGAATTTGTTTTCATCATGTGGCAATTGAGTGAAGCCACAGTATTCTAACATCGCCTGACGGATATGGAACAATCATATTTTGCTGTGAATTGCAAAATCTTTTATTTGCACAGGTCAGTGATTGACAGCTCACTGAAGCACCACCCATTACAGGGTTCATGAAAACTGAACCATCACTCCTGTTACTCAAAACTTCAGAGAAGAAAATAGGTTCATGCAGGGGTTGTCTTTAAAAAATCCATATAAATTATGGTCTGCCATATGCTGTGCATATATAGGAAAGTGGTAATATTGGATAAATTTTTTTACAAACTTGGCTTTTTGTCTGTAGGTGTATGCAGTTAGATAAACTGCATAACTTTATATAACCAGTCCATTATATGGAGACATATGGAGACATGAGTACTCACATGTGTTGTATATATATATTTTAATAATCCCAAAACTATGTACAGACCATGGGAATTAGGCAATGGCAGAAGTTATTAACTATGACACACACAGCAGAGAACAACGTAATGGGCACATGTAACTGCAAGTCCATAAAAAACTATTAAATACAATTTACATTTGTTGCTCAGGTTAAAATTATTGCTGGTATTTCCAGTACTACACCTCACATCCTCAAGAGAGATACAGTACAAAGCAGTTGCATAGGAAATATAGGCACAGTGTTGGGTAGCCATGGAGACATGGGGATGGGGGCGCTGCCAACAATTCTGTAGTAATCAGATGAGCAGCTCTAGTGTTACTCCCATCCTCTTCCTCAGCCGGGTAATACGAGCTCCATGAGCTGTATTAAGGTTAATGAATATTCATGATGAGGCATGCCCAAAGACAGATCATGCAGTGCCAATGGTCTCGTCCTCGGCCATGCCCTTTTATGAATATTCAGTAGATTCACAGGGGATCTGGAACATTTCACCTGCAACTGTTGAAAGTCAAAACTTTCAACAATAAAAATAATGAGCCCATCAGATGATTAGTCTATAGGATCTGTGGTCACTGCTACATAAGGCATACGCCTGGCTGCTACTCTTCAAAGGCGGGACATGGTTATCACACAACATTCATCAGGACCCACAATGATGACCTCATCTCCAAGTGACTGCAACTTTTGTTCACATGTGTGTGTCCAACTCAGGAAACCAGCCCTTACTAAAACAGGAACAAACGTCAAAGAAGGCAGATATGTTTTCAATTAATGTAGATATATGTAACATATTTAGGAAACTGATAACATTTTCCACTTTTTTACGTGTATTGCAAGTCTATGTCAGTAGCATATAAGAAAGTGATCAGATTGTAATCAATGTCTTACACCATATGTTTAAATATATTGTTTATACTCTGACCTTCATTTGTGCAAATGTATTGCTATGCCTTACTGTGATTTTGTGGGCAAAATATGAACTCTTGGTGGAAAACAATTACAAATAATACTCTGCGGAAAGATAAAATCCAAATATTTCAACAGTCAATAAAAAAAGTTGCCATAAAATGCACACTATTCCACTTTTGGATTTGATGCAGTCTATCAAGGGATCATACAGAGGATATCAGACCAGGGTGAGACATTTGTTCATTGCATTCTTCTCTAATCAGTTACAGGAAGGGCCAGTGCGTGCGCCATCTTATGTTCATGACCGGGACTAAAGAACTGGACTCAACCAATGAGGGCCAATCTTTTTGACTATGATTAGCTGAGCAGCTCAGTGAGTGTGTGTAGATTGGACAGCCATGACTCAGGAGTTCACAGTTCACCATGCCCTTTCACTCATACATGTGAAAAAACCTGAAAATATAAGAAATATCATTTAAGTTAAACAAGTGACTTAACTGTGTGAGCCACCAGGAGACTCCCTAACTGAAATAATTTTGACATATTTAGGGCTTTCAATCTCATTAACAGTTACAATACATTTTCCCACATTTTGTATTGAATATTTTACACTATTGACATACACTATACTTTCATTGGGAATTCACCCCATTTGCTGTTGTTTATGTGTTGACTGGCCGATTTTACTCAGGACAGCCACCATATTAATCTAAGGAGATCCTGGATTTTGCACAAGGTAAGTACTGAAATGTGCTGTTGATTTTCTGCACACAAACATACATAAATCAAAATAAGTAGTTTCTTTGGTAGAAAAAAGAAATTCCATTACTGCTGAAAAAAAATCTTCTGCTTGGTTTTTAAAAGTCTGAAACAAAGGTTTTTTTTGTTGGAGTTCTCGGGAAGGGTGGGGTTGAGTGAGGGGGTGGGGGTTTACCAGTAGGGGATTGTAGAAGAACAGTGTGATTGTGTGGGGAAATTGTACGGGAGGGGAGGGAGGGTACTGATGTGAAAGACGGAGTTCTTCTGGTCTTCACATTTCATCTTCAGCTGTGACAGTGAGTCCAAAAAAATAGATGCTACAATAACTAAGAGACTTAAAAAATACAAGATCTCTTTAGGGAGATCCTGTGCAAATACATTGTGTCTTGTTAAGTGCTACATAAGACTACATAATAACATTCGTAAATAAACATAACTGCACATGAAGGTAATTAAGGGTGTGGCTTACTATTGGGACAGTGATTTGAATGTAGAACCATAAACTGCATATTCTGTACCCATATTGCCTCTACAGGTTGACCTTTTGTTGACTCAGAGTCAATTATGATTTTCATGTGAGTCACTGATAATAAGCACTTATGTGCAAGAGACTGAGGATAATGTAGCTTGAACACTAAAACAAAATGACTCCTCTTAAGGAAATAATTTTAAATAATAAGACAAAGAAACAGATAAGACAGCCACAGTTCATCGTGTTTGCACAAGAGTACAGACCTTACTTTGGCATGTTACATAATAGGAGGATAACAAGGACACCCTGGTGAAAACGCACAGTTCACTCACGTGTACAAAAACCCATCTTCACCGTGGCTTCAGTGCTCAAGACTTTCATCGCTGTCTGGTTTAAACCCCTTGCTACCATGGTAACCATGTGTCTGTATTGTGTGAAAACAGCATTAGGGGTAGTAAGGAAGGCACTGACAAATTCCTGGCATTTCCACACCATCCGTGGAGACAGATGTGGAGACAGGGGGCGCAACCCCGAAAAGTTCCTCATTCTCTTGAGAAAGGCTACCAGAAATCCTAATCTGACTTTCTTTAAATGCAGAACTACACAGGGAGCTGTAACCAGCAGACATGTAGAGAGGGGAGTCTGCACACAGACTTCTCACAGTTGAAACAGTAGGAGGACATAAAAAAGCACAGTCATTAATGCAACTGTACAACCAGGCAGCCCCCACAACCACAAAAAATACACATACCCATGCACTAGGTTTGGGGTCATTTCCATTTCAATTTAGGGAAATAATTGAAATTCAAGATATGAGTTTAAAAATGCCCATAATTTTCTGTGGGAGTATTTCATTTAATTACATCAGTTCATTTTTCAATAAGCCTGAATGAAATGTAACCGAACCAAACCCTGCCACAAACATATCACTGGTCACTCTCTTGATGCAAATATACAGTACCAGGAAGATACCGGGTGTATTATTTCAGTATTCCCCCTTCATTTCATGAGCTTGCTTGCCGTCTCTAAAACGCCCACCCTTTGATCCCTAATACGTCTTGTGCTTTAAGTCACACCTAGTTCACAAGTTCAGGAAAATGTAACTTTCCTGGAGAGGAGAAAAACAAATCAAAATAAGTCTCAGTGTGTTGAATTCCTTTTGTTAAAAAAAAAATGATTCTGGTTTTGTATGTAATAACATAAGACAAGAAAATTTACAGCAGGGTTCTGGATGAGAACAATCAATAATTATAGACCAACATGGGCTAGGTTAGGATTAAGAGTGAGAAAAACAACCTCAGATATGTTATCAAGGGTATAAAATACCCAGAATGCACAAGTGGTGGGATCGATATGTCTTTTTTATCAAAATCTTTTGTGTTTTGTCCCAATATTTTCACACCTCTCACATACGCTTTAGTAAAAAAAAAAAAAAACAACTTCGTACAACACAGTGAACTTGAAAGGGTTAAATATTTGGGAGCACATACGGAAGCACTGTACCACATAATCTGCAGGTATTGTGCCATTTTAATAACGTCCATGGCGTTGGCTCAGTGTGAATCCGCCCTGCACAGAGTGGGAATTTGCACTCCGGTCTGATTCCGGGCTTTGTTACACAATGTCCTCCCAGGACCACACGGAACCTCCTCCAGTAACTATTTCAGAACATTAAGGCACTGATTCAGAAAACAGCACACTATTGATCCTAAATAAGGTCAAATATAAAAACACCTTGTTTTCTTCTTTTTTTACATATATATAAAATCCACAGTTGTTCAACACTGCAATATTTCACAGGTCCATAACTTCATAAATCAGATGTAACTGAATAAGTCTGATATCCTGACGAAGACAAAGAAGAGCCACTTTTCTTAGTTGAGGATTCACTAGAAACGGTAATCACACAGTATAAATAAGGCCACACATTTTAACTTGAGTCTTTGGCATGACTTTGAGAGGGGAGGTGGTTTGGCTGTGTGAGGGGCTGTGGCAGGGGTGCCACACACCCCAAGAAAGGTTAGTGAGTCGCCTGTGAGAGCGAGTGCACGCACGCGAGTGAGTGTGTGTGAGTGTGTGTGTGTCTGGGGGAAATAAAGCTCCAGCCGTTGGCTCTTACACTGGTTTTGGAGAAAGCCCAAATACACTCTTTCAGCTCCGTCAGACACCATGAACTCTGTTAGAACAAGACCCATGTCTGCCTGTGCCTATGAGGAGGGCAGACTCCTGGGGTAGGTTGGGGGTCGGGGTTTAGGAGGTTGGAGTAGAAAGCCGGGGTGAACTAGGTGTCCCTCATGGCCTCCTTTCAGGGCCTCATACAATTGTGCAGCAGCTCTGACATGGGGCGCATCCTTTCCTCTGCTTCTTAGGACTGAATATGGTCAGGATAGCCTCATCAAACACTGCCTTCAGGCCCTTCTGAGTCAAAGCAGAACATTCCAGGTAACACTGGGCTCCAATCTGCAAGCACACAGAGGGGGGTAGGTCCCAGGTAGACATGAGAAACAGAAAGGTAAAAGAGGGGAATGAGAGAGGTGATTTTGGTGTGTTATGAACAGAACAAGTTAGAGTTGCCCCAACAGTACTCATTATAATCTGTCCACTATTGAAAGGGTGAAAATGTTCAAGTGCAAAGTAAATACAGCAATTCAATTTTGATTTGAAAATACAAATAATGCTCTGAAATAAAAATACAATTAAAATACAAAATCACATCTTGAAATCATTCGGTCCCCACCCCCATTATCTATACTTAATAAATCTTCAGATGAAAAATCTCAGAACCCTGGAGGCCATATTTGAGTCACTGTGCTTCAGAAATACTGTGCTTTGATGAACATGCTCCGCCTTCAGAGCGATGCCCTGCCTCCCAGCTCACCTCTCTGGCCAGCTTGAGTCCCTGCTCGTAAGTCAAAGGCTTCTCCTTCAGATGAAGTAGGCGGGCCAGTGTCTTTGGGTCATCTCTCAAGTCGATCTGGGAGAAAGGATGTAGATCACTGTAAGATCGAACTTGGCTTCCTTCTGCCTTACCTTTGGGGTTTGATTTGATGTGTTGTGCCCAGCGTGATAGCACCCCCTGTTGGTGGAAGCCTTTGAAACCCTTTACACAATGAAGCATGCAGCATGAACATTATAACACCTGTCAATGCATGGACAAAGCTGATCTATTTGTATTTATGACTTTCAATTTTCTTATTAATTAAAATTATTTGTGGTGAGTGATCACTTGCAAATGACTGGAAACTATAATGGTCCAAAACTATGATGTCCTCCAGTGCATTTACACAATAGTCTTACTCTCTATCATGGACGAAAGAGCAGACATTATAACTAGGTGACATGATTGGTTTTGGGAGGGATTCTGTGTATTTTCTTTATTGTTGCCCAAAGTATTGTGCACATCAGATATCAGACATATGTTTCATCAGGGTAAGCACCACCATATTAATTAAAAACCTTTGGCAGGATTTGCCCTTTGACTTGGATGGCCTGGCAGTGCATCATGGGAGTGTTTGTGGGGCTCACCTGGGTACCAATGAGGATGTAGGGGATGTGGGGCATGCAGGACTTGAGCTCTGGCACCCACTCCTCCTGGACGTTGTGGTAGGAGGCCGGGTTTACCACGGAGAAGCAGATGAGGAAGACGTCGGTGTTGGGGTAGGACAGCGGCCGGAGCTGGTTGTAGTCCTCCTGTGTGACAGTATAAACGGTCGTTGATGCTAACTCTAAAGCTGCCTCATGAGAGAAGCTACCTGTTTTACTATATCATCATGACATTAATTTTTCATGAAAAGCTTCAAAAGACTGACCCAGCGAGGTCAAGGGTTAAGTGGCAATACCTCTTTGTGCTGCTGTCAAAATGATCTAATATATGTTCAGTTGCTATTTATACCCTTTGACCTTTGACCCTTATGCTTTAAATGGGACTCTGAAGTGCCTTAATGCTATGTTTGCAGAAATGCTTGTGGCAACCTCGTCGTTCAGTTGTGCAAAATTGCCATCAATTTCCTGATTTCTGACCACTATCTGTCAAAATATCAAAGGCCAGGCAAGAAATAGCACCACAGAACTCCTTCCTCTGAATCAGGCCTATCAGAAGAGTAGCAGATGAAGGACAGGGTACCTGCCTATCAGTGGCTCAATTCTACTGTTGTAGTACCCTCTTTTACAAAATGACAGACACATGTGGAATTTACATTGGAGGCCTGTGTGCTTACAGTAGGATTTAGAGCGGAATCTATAGTGCTCTAAAAAGTACCACTTGTGATCAATCATTCATTCCGGAGTGTGTGCACGCACAAGCACACACACACACATACATACAGACCCACAGACAGACACATAGATACACATACACATACACGCATGCACATACACTCACACACGCACAAGCACACACGCACATAAATACAGAAATACAGACAGACACATAGAGACATATACACATACACACACACACACACATGCACATACACTCTCACACACACACACACACACACAGATAGACACATACACACACCCATGCACAAGAACACACACAGATAGACACATACACACACCCATGCACAAGAACACACACACATACATATACACATACAGGCAGACACATACACACACATACACACACACATACACATACACACACACACACACACACACACACACCCCCACACACATGCACATACATTCTCACACACACACACACACACACGCGCACTCGCACGCGCACGCACACGCACACACACACATACACAGGGGAGTGAGAGACCTGGAGACGCACTGAGAGGAGAGGAGAGGAGAGTGAGGTGGGTGTCTCAAATCTCAGACCGCAACAACTCTAGTCTGGTAGCCCACCACTTCAACCAAAACAACTCAAATCCCAGGGACATCTCCCTAATTCAGACCACTGATTCGGTGTGGCTTTGGTACGTCTAGCCAGAGACCCTTCTTGTGGTTCACTTATCAAATATGCATTTTAAATAAAATAAATAAATGTAATGTACATCAACAAGCCCTGGGGTTGGATTAATACAGATCAGAACAGAGGAAATTGCATGTATGAAATTGAAGATGTATCAGTATATTTGTGTCTTGTTTTCACTTCAGTTTATGTACTTTCTTTGTTTTTCTTTAATATATTGCTTGTTGATTTCATTTCTCTGTTGTTATGCTCTTTTTTTCTTACTTTCATAACAGAAGCCTTCCCTATGGACCGAAGGCCACCGTCAGAATAAATCACTGGAAATGTTTGCTGCATGGTGACTTGTCGTTATGTATGAGAGGTTCGGTGTCGGGTGGGGAATTTGGGAAATTTTGAAATAAAAACAATGGACATTTGGTATTCATTGTTTGCTCAGATAACTCCCACAACACAAAACAGCTTTAAGCTGTGAGCCACTGCTGGGGACAGGGGCGGAGGAGTCTCAGCTGGTATTGATTTCCATGCTTCTGTTCATTTGTAGCTCTCGCAACAACTTGTGATTTTTGTGATGTAACAACGCCCTGCAGGGAGAGGTGGGGTAGCTGGCTGGGAGAGAATAGCCTTGGCTAGCGATTGGACGGAACGCTGTGACAATTTTGGCCTGTCTTCGGCTCCACGCACAGGTCAAGAGCTGTGAAAAACAGGCTTGGCCTTGGGATAGGCTTGCAAGGCATGATGGGAATGCTGAAAATCCACAATGAGGGATATCCCTCCCCTGAATCAGAGCAGCTGGTGAGACACTAAGCAAAAAAACACAGCTGATGGCTTGGGAAACAGTGGAACTCTGTTGTCTCTAATCTCTCCAGTTACCATTTCTACTGCTGCATTATGTTTTTAATACATTGAATATGACATTGTTTTACCTCTTTTTCCCCCTACCTTGGAATTGCCAGCTGTGCCTCTTGAGTCAGTACTGAGCTGCTCCACTGCAGCAATTTGGAGGCTATTTTCCAGACCACAGACCATACAAACCACAGGAGATATGGCGCTCGTCAGAAGTCAAGTGTCTCTGTCTCTCACTGCTTACAGCTGGTAGCCTTGTATTCCGTATAACAATTCCCTGTGTATGTGAGTAGGCACGTCTCCTTCTCTGAGTGCTAATGCATGCAGTGTTATATCATAGTGGTAGCCTGTAAGCGCTTGGCGTGCCCATCTAACAAACTAGCACAGCTTTAACTTGTGGCCAGCTAAACCCATCCCACCAGTGCAAAGACAACTGTGAGGACAGTTTAGACAGGTGAGAGAAATCATAGAGCAGGGTTAGGTAGCGCCACTCTGCAATACTCTGAGTTAGAAGCATCGCTCAGAAGCAGGGGGATACCTAAATACACAACCCCAACACAAACACACACAATGTACACACTCTTGAACGTACCTGTCCAGCCGTGTCGTACAGTCCCAGCAGGTGCTGTGTCCCTGACACCATCACATTCACTGCAAAAGACAGGTATGACACAGGTGAGTCACAGCACAGGTGAGTAACATTTCACCTGTGAACATGTGAGTGTTGGTATCAGCATATAAGGGTCTACCTTTTCTTTAGTCCCATCATCAAAGGGTTCATATGATTGTAAATATTAAGTATATCCTGAAAGCAGGTTACTTAATCACTCTGAACTACATTGGTTTCTCCAGGCTTATTGCGGAATAGCATAAATGTGGTGCACAAGGCTAGTTTTCAGGCAGACAGCTGCCCACACCAGGGGGGGGGGGTGGGGGCTTCTCAAAGCGCTCAGAGAGACTCTCGCACACACCGCTTCCCGAATGCACGCGGTTTGTTGACAGACTGGAGAGGAAAAAAAAGCACAGACAAGTTTGTTCCTCTTCAGTTGCTAGTGAGGCCTAATTAAGGTGGCAAGCACGCTGGTGGGACGGCAGGACAAGACAGTCTGACGTGAAAGCAACAGATCAACCTCGCCCACCCGCCCGCCATGTGCAGAGAAAACCAGCAGCCTCAAGCAGAGCCCAAGTCCTGAGTACTTTTGCACAACATTTCACCCAAGGGCGCGCCTTAGGGGAACGTCTCCTAACATTTCAAGAGAAAATGATTTTAAGCTTAGCCTTCGGGACACACTTTTCCAGCAAAGGTAAATGTAGCTATTGAGAAACAGCATGCCGTTTGAGTACGCCTCAGAGTGATCCCCCATATTGCATCAGCCCCTTTCACAGGCCTGCAGCGGTTCAAGCGCCTGGTTTTGTCATCAGAAATACTCTTGCTCATGTTCTTGCTCTAACTTCCAGTAAGGGTCCTTCAATGACACAAACCTCAAACTTTATGAAAGTGCACCACAGCGCATCCATGACTAATTACAAACTAACTTATTATTACAACAGTAATATTGTTTTTTTTTTTTTAATAACATAAGGACATTAATTTAGGCTATATATATAAAATAGATATCCAAGGTAGTTATTGCAGAAAAAATAGCAAAAAAATGCCTATTTAACAGTATTTGGTAGAACTGAATGCTTTCCCTGGGGTGTGTCTTTCAGCACAGAGCCTCAGGTGCCTAAGACTAAAATTATTGGCGCTGGGAAACCCTTTACACCCTGCTGGCTGTGCTACCGCTATAACAGATCGCTTCCGTTGAGCTGCGCCTCTCTGGAGAAAGAACCAGCTGTTGGAAAATAGAGAAAGAGATGGGGAAGGAGAGAGAAAGAGAGGGGGAAGGAGAAAGAAATAGATGAGGATAAGAGAGGAAGAGAGAGGGGAAGGGGAGGGAGAGGGAGGTGAATGAGGAGGGCAGAAATGGAAAGAGACGCAGGGAGACGGTGAGGAAGGTCGAGTGGAGAAGGAGAGAGAGAGGGAGGGAGGAGAGAGTGACCGAAAGAGACAGCCAGGGGAATGACACTTCGTATTCGACACTACTTCTGTTTCTAAAGTGGCCTCCGTCCTGGTGCCGCCGTGTAACACAGACGCGTCGGCTACCGCTGGTGTCAAAGGTCAGCAGCCACAGGTCACCTACAGAGACCGTGAAGGAAAGCAGAGGAGCAACACCGCATGGGGGTCCAGTGACACAGACTCAGCTGCTGGATCCATTCACCCCCCCCTTCCTCTCCCAGCACGTGCCTACTCCTCAGCTGTCATCCAGTGCTGCGTTAAATCCAGACCTGGACCTTCACCCCCCGCCATGCCGGTGCCTCAAGACTTATTTTGGCACACTGCAAAACGAGACCGAGACACCAGCGTGCAGCAGCCAGCAGGAAGATGAGTTCATAAACAACGGGTTGCAGGTTCAAATCCCACAAGCAATGCTCTGCATGTACCCTTGGAAGGGGAAATTATCTTGGCTTCAAATGAACTTTAAGTCTACAGAGGGTAAAAATACATTAAATGGATACTATATACCCAGATACATTGATCTGATTGTTAGTTAGATGTACCTGGTCCAAGAAGATTCATCTGCAAATTAGTCAATTAACAGAATGTAAGGGTTGGAGCAATTATACTATATTATACTATAAGTGATTAATGACCAATGACACAGACCCAGGATCATGACAGGAACTGATAGAACAAGAGCTGTTTGGATGGACAAATCACTCTTTTCATTATGGGACTTTCTATAGTATATAACAATTCACAATATTGTTAAGGTCACCAGTGGCAGTGACTGTGCAATGTATGTGTCTGTGCATGTGTATGTGTGAGTGTGGCCCTGATACTCGCACTGTAGGTATGTGTATATGTACAAGAGCCAAGAATGGACTGTGAGTATGACTGAGTGTGTGTTTGTGCCTGTACAGGTGTGTGTGTGTGTGTGTGTGTGTGTGTGTGTGTGTGTGTGGTCCTGATCTTTTTGTAGAGCAATGCAGGCTGTTGCTTGCTCAACAGCATCTTGTACAACAGCGGAGCCCCACCTGGGGATTTGAGCTAGGGTTTTTTTTCAGGGCAAAATCCCGTAACTGATGCAGATGTAAACAAAAGGGCCATCACACATCCCACAATGCAGCTGGTTTTTCCTGAGACAAGTCCACATCTGACCCCCTACCCCCTCCCCCCACTTCCTGAAACTCCCCCAGCTGACTCCGCCCTCAGAGAACACTCAACCATCATCTTCCCTACGGACAGGAATAATGGCAGACATGTACCTTTGTTCCAACCAATCACATAGAAGAGCAGGAACAAAAGTATTCCATCCTTAAAGAGAAACTCACCTTAGCTGTTTGTGCATTTCCTTTGGGCATAATTTATCAAGAGTGAGTGCACGAATTCCCTCATAATCTGTGCATCATGTTTACATTAAAACTTTATACATCATTCATGATAATTCTCAATGATTTCAGCTAGTTTATTTAGGAAATGTTTCATGAGAATACTCCGCCTTTAAGAGCACTTTAGCTTGCATCCAAAATATCCTTCAGCCTAAATGGGGGTAAATCGGGGAGGGCAAACGACCCCCAAAGATATTTTCAGTCTGCCAGAGACAAGTTTGGGGAGGGGGTTCCCACAGGATAATGTTTGTTGTAAATCCAGTATGAGTTGGTCATTGAAATGGGTTCAACACTGTGCACTTGTGCAGTTCCCTCTGGCCTGCCACTAATGAATATAAAGACATTACACATCAAAATGATGATCGCAGTTTAATGCTTTATCCCCAAAATACTGTGCTGGGACCTCTGACCACGCACTGAGATAATGGTAAGTGGAACATACAGTGTCAAAAACAGAAGACTCCGCCCAAATATTTCACTCTACCACCTGACACAATCATTGTGCATGTTTCTTCATTTTGGTTTTTTTAAATGCAGTGATTGGAGGTGGGGACAGACAGGAGACAGGACACACACAGCACGGTCTTGATGACGCACGTGTTGTGCGTTTTCCTAAAAGATGAACAATGGCCTTAGAGCAAAGGGCTCAGAGCTGTAAGCCCTGCTCCCACATGCATTGTTCCTTGTTTAAGGAAGCTAAAAATATTCTTCCTATTTTCGCTGAACACAACAGAAAAGGTATTAATGTGATTAATCATGCAATTTTCAGTGTCAGAGAAGTCTAAGCCATGTTCTGCACCAAGCTCCAAAACGCCCGGCAATTTGAGCTGTGCTGATTCAGATGAGAGCCTGTGTTATTACTCTGGTGACACCTCCGTTAAATAAAGACCAACCCAGACACACTGCAGCATATACAGACTTAACAGATTTTTATATATATATATGTGTGTGTGTGAGACAATGAGAGAGAGAGAGAGAGAGAGAGAGAGATAACTGTAATTAAAATTACAGTTACCTTGAAGGAATTATTAATCTTACTCTGCAGTGAAATAATTATGTGTATGCTTGTTTGTGTGTGTATGAGTTTGTATATTTGTATATGTGTTAGACAACCAGATGTTAAGGTTTTTTCTCCCAATATTTCAAAGCACCCTGTAGGTGCTTTGAAACTTGGCTTGGGCTTCCACCATCATTACCCCTCATGTGATTGTGAATGATCAAAATGCACATTATATCAAACCGCCTACAGAAAGGAGTTAATATGGGAGAGATTAAGAATCACTAATTGTGCAGCAACATTAGGATTAGTTTACTCAATAATGTGCATGGGGCTTCAGGCAAAGGATTCTAATAAATGAGAGGGATCAAATTGCCTGTATTATTCACCCTTCTTCAAGCCAAAGAACTGTGCCTCTCCCAAGTTTAGCAGGACTGCAGAAAAATCTAAAAACAAAAATCTTGGTCATAAATTCTGCAGTGTCCAGCAGCAACAAGCAGACTATAGAGAATTGCCTGGGTCTATTGCTCGCCAGCGCTGTCTGATTTCTGAATAAAACGGCTCCCATCATTCCACTGCAGGCATATAATGCCTCGAGGTGAAGTAACACCGCAAAGATATAATTCTATTAACTGGAGTTCCACCTGCAGGGATGCAATTCTGTGAGCTACAGTTTCACTGCAGAGACACAGTTCTGTGAAGTACAGTTCCACTGGAGAGATGCAATCCTGTGGGCTCCGGTTACAGTTTAAGAGCAAGCCTTTCAGGGAATGGACTGATCTCACAGGAATAATGGCCTGATGTCTCAACTTCTCCACCAATTAATGACTACTCTCAAAGTAATTGCAGTAGGCTGCTCGAAGATATCAATAATACGCTTTTTCATTGGCTTGTGTTGACTTTTGACTGAGCCATTTTTTCCCTGCATATGATACAAAACAAACAAACACACACACGCACGCACGCACGCACGCACGCACGCACACACACACAAACACGCTTGTCAAAGCTTTCCAATTATCAGGCTTGGCACATTTCAGACCAAGAAAAGATCTCCGCAACGCTGTGATGAAACGGGCAGTGGGCGGATAAGCGGCGGTAACGTGCGCTGTTTACTCCAACAAGTAGGCACTTAAACTGCACACAGTGTACATCAACATCACAAGCGCTGCGTGAGGTTCCACCCATGCATGCTACAAATCATTTCAGCTAAAGCAGGACGGAGAGGCAGCGGCTCTCAGAACAGCACTAATGGGCAATATAACGCCATGAATGTATGCATTACTTACAGCTACAAACATACAGGCCTTTATTCTCATTGTCAGCTCAAGGCATAATGTCAAAGCACTGGTGGTAATTCAGGACGGTGGAGCATGAAAGCACATCCAAATCAATTCTGGTCATTTGTGTAAGGCACTCTGGCTAAGAATATCTGCTAAATAAACGCCTAAATAAAAATATATCTGGTCGCACTCCTCTGGCACAGTTGTAAAACACAATGGTTTATGCCCACATTTCCAGTGGGTGTTCAAGGGAGTGGTGTCAGTATGGCTAGTTAGATCAGCCATTTTTGCTCCTATAACACCATTGAGCTAACACTACAGCACAACAAGCTGCCATGCTCGATGAGGAGCACGGTCAATGCTATGGAAGGCTCCTATTGGAGCATTATAAGCTCTTACTTTTCTACCATTAAGCAGCAAATCAGTATTTGTCTTCCTGATTTGTATCACAGCAGGCTACTCCTTCAAACACCAATATTAATTAGTACAACCAGTCCAAGTGTTGGAAATGCAGCCCTTAACGAATTATACAAAATTTTAGTTTTACAAATGGGATTTCACAAAATAATTTATTAGTTTTGTTCACTAAATTTCCCGTGGTACGTCCTGATGCCTGTACTGCAGACTCTTAATCTTGGCACAGGTGAATGTCCCATTTTCAGGAAACACGATTACCAATCAGGCCATTGCCTAGAAACTACATCTGTACCACTCTTCTCATAAAAATACAGCCCATAAACTTAGGACATATGCCATAAAGAATTCATGAAATTACATACATAGTGCTACAAATGTGCATATAACTTTTATGGATTAATAATTTACATTTTGGAATCTTGACTTTATATTTAGGATGCTTTATAATTCTATACTCCCATTCCGTCTCATAAGCTTGGCACAGTCGCAATTAATATTTCAGTGTTGATCAATCTGCTGTAGGGAAAGGAAGGATTCAGAACTTGTTAGGGTTTGAGCGACAAAAATAATTAATTGCATACTTTTTATGCTCCTGCTTTCTTTATGTTTTTATGAAAATAAACAACATTTCGGCAGAATGTGCCTTCGTCAGGGTTCGTGAGTATGGGTGCATTAGTTAACAACATATATACACATGAGAATAAAAGTTGTAGCAAATAACATGTGACAGACTGACTTCATTTGAAACCAATCATAATCTTGCGTGTTCTCTGTCCACAATGTTACACAATATATACATACATTAGCTTCCCAATAAAACAGCACAATATGTCAATATCACAAACAAAAAAAAAAAACAACACAGATCACTTCACTGCAAAAGGTCTGAGTAGTACAATTCAGACAGTTTCATTAATTGCTGAGAATAATCAGATACTATAATTAGCTTTTACATAAATTTCTGAGAACAAGCTAATTATCTAAAACATATCAACTGTTTTACAATTACAATTTCATCTCACTGATGTTCATTAGTTATTAGATATTCATTAGGGTTTCAGTAGAATCATTAAAGACCTACGAGCTTTCTCAAAAAAAAAAAAACCCTCCCCAGAACATCTCAGGAGACTTCGACTGTGCCCAAACCCACGTTGTTAGCAGGGCGCGCCACTCCATGCCAGTGAATTACGGTGGCACGTTTTCCTCCACGCACTTCTTCCCACGCGTTCCTCCGCAAACAAGGGGACACTATGTCGCCACTCCCTGCCTTTATATCTCACATTGCCAGTGGAATAAATAACACTTTTGTGATTTAATACTAATAGTGCGAGGATGACTGCAGTCTTTTCAGCGAGTGAGAGAATGGGCACTTTGTGTTTTTTTTTTTTGGTGGGGGGTCAAAAGCTCGTTAAGGGCCCCGTGTCACAGTTCTGTCATTATGTTATGATGCTGCGTCAAAGTTCTCTTCATAAGCAGCAGTGGGGCAAGGGTGCGCCACATGAATGGAAGCGATTGACTGCCAGCGTTTTCCTTAACAGTGCCCGACGCAGTAAGGAGTGGGTGGGTGGGGTGTGGGCGGAGATGGGGCTTCAGCAAGACCCCACGACAAAAGCTCTGCTAGGCTGCTGAATCCGGGCAGCTGAGGCTGCACAAACCATCTCCAAGAATGTCTCATCCAATAGCCTTCTCTCTCTCTCGTGTCCATGACTTAGAGCAACGAAAGACAATCTCCAGCAGACATACGACCCATGCCCGCCTCTGCCAAATCACACCCTCCCTCCCCCTAATCCTCATTCTCCAGTGTAGCCACATAGTCATCCAGCTCCTGATGAACGGGACAGACAAATAGGCTTGGCTCTTTCCCTGACCTTCCTACAAACTGTTCTCTCCTTCGATCTCAGCAGCCGGGATGGGTTCCTGTGACCGTTCCAGGACACACCCGTGCAGGAACACTGAAGCAACAAGATAACACAGAGGAAAACTGAGCGATGATGTGCCCTTGCCTTGCAGCTAGCTTGTGAGAACACATATTTTCTTTTCAGCACACTCAATCTCCTAAACCCTTTCCTGACTCCTAGCATAAAAAGGAGAATTCATTAGTGTCCTTGCCAACGACTGGTGTGGACATACCATCAAGTGGCTCGGCATGGGGCTCCTGGGTAGTAGCGGCCTGGAATGGCACTGGTTTACAGTGAAGGGCTGTTGCCCGCTGCTTCCAGCCAGTGCAGACAGTGGCCAGGAGTATTGCAGGGGAGCATGCAATTAGCCGTAGCACAGTACAGGAACAGAGTGTTTTAGGACACAACATAGACCCAACCTTACTACTCACTAGCTCCCCGTCTGAGCTAACTGGGTTCCTACAATCTGCTACAGAACCTGCTCGTTAAGTGGGGTAGTGCTGACTGACACAACACAGCGTTGACTGTTCGAGTTTCTCTGCTCATACTCTTTTTGACTGAATTAATCAGCACTTAGGATGGGGACATTTATAATGGGAACATCAAAGTGGAAGAAAAAAGAAAATTATGCAATAAAAACGATCAGCCGGGTGGCTAAGCTTTAGCAGATTTCCACACCTTGAGGAAGCAAGTAAAATCCATACGCTGCCTCACAAAGCGTGGTACAAATGAGTCTGAGTCTGTGTTAGCTTTGTGACCAGCTCCCCATCTGTCCACACACGCTCTGCTTCTAATCTCATTAGATTGACCAAAGCAGCTGCTGGATGCTGCTCGGTGCATGTGCCCAGCTATTCCGCTGCAGAAGGACACTGTGAAGCACTCTTCTACTGGAGCACTACGATGGAACGGCACACTGCGAAGTGCACCGCCATGCCATCACGAACACACCCCACCCACAACCTGCAGCTCAGTGACTGAGCCATGTCTGACAGTTTCCACTTTTTTTGGTTTATTTTTTTTTTTCTAAAACAATAAAAATGTATTAGATTTTACCTCATATTTTAGCATGATGTGTGTAATAATGTATAAAATATAATGTAAAATGTAGTACATTATTACACACACATCATGCTGGAATTATCACCAGCTGTGCTGTCCCAAATGATGTGTAAGTTTCATTAACAGATTAATATTTGTCTGTTAAGTCTCTCAGCAAATACAGCAGCCTTCTTGGGTTTGTAGATCCTATATGTTGTGCAATGTCCTCAAATGTGTACAGCATTAGAGACATATATTTTGTAAGTAGGTGTTTTAACTATGTGATTATACTGAAGCCACAAAGTGCACACTGTGAACCTTAAAGCACATATTGGGTAACCGCTATGCATTTAAATGTTGTTAAATAACTTGTGTAATTTCAGTAAAGCTTAGGGTAATTTTGAATTCGTTTACAACAACATACAGTGGTATACTATTTGTTACATGTTACAAAACACTTCCATTAAATTGGCAAAATAAATAAATTCTTGATTAAAGCACATTTATTTAACACAACATTTCCTCAAGCAAACTTGAGCATGATTCATGTACATTTCTTTATAGCAGCAAAATCATAGACTTGTGTTCTGAAACTGGTAGCTTACATCTGAAAGTCAGCCAAGTACACATTCCAGCCATAAGTGATTTCATATCTTGCATATTCAATTAAAACTGTTTAAGACTGGGTCTTAGTTGTCATGTTATTAAATCATTTTATTTAACATTGAAAAAATAGGAAATTCCACCTTTGCTACTCATGTAATCACCTTATGAGTTAACTCAACCTAATAATTCATCTGAAATTTTAGGAAAGTAATGTATATAAGAATGTATACAATCCCTAAGTTTGTGTTTTTGTATTGAAAAATGCCTTTCATAAAAATCCATTAACCTCAATCTTTTGACATCAGTCTCCTACTCAAGTTCAATAAAGATTTACGTAAACATTCAACTTCAGGTAGCATAATGGTAGTCAACAGTGGCCACCAGTTTAACAGACAAAGACAGAGAACAAGGACACTTTCAGAACCCCCCGGCCAAATCCTTTGACATTTTCAAACCCTTCCCAGTCATCACATCTCTTCCCTTCCTCATTTTTGGAATGGGAAAAGGAATGTGTTTTTGGAGTCATATTTAAAGTATTAATTTGTCCGTCAAGAGGACGGTTTTGAATAAAGTTCAGAATCAGAATGGAAACCGTAACAAGCCCCTGGAATCCTGTTATTCAGACCTTAGGCCCCCTGACAGCCATCCCAGGACCTGAAACGGCTTCAGAAATGATGTCACTCTTTCCTGTCACAGAGGGATCGCACACTGTGTCACTGAAAGCATGCGAGAAGGAGCCAGTCCTGCTACGCTGGCCAACCTCACTGTGTAAGACCCTGCACACAACTCTAGCTAGCAGACGTCCACTCCAGTCTCCCTGTTGGGATATACTCTCATGTGCTGTGCTGTGGAGGGCTTCATATGGTTAAAGACTGACTCCAGCCAAACTTTACTTCCTGATTATGCCCTAAAGAAATACTCATAAAGAATAAGTGGGGGATAGACATGCACGACTTTTCCGAATTTCTTGGAAAAGTAAGCCTCTTCATTTGCTCAGTAACTTCACAAACAGCATGGCTACACCACATCTGTATTCACGCAAAAAACACACGTCACGACACAGAGAAAATTGTTTTAGCAGGGAGTCAGGAAATTAGTGGTATTTTCACTGATGCTACCACGAAAAGGGAATGTTTCATTCACATTAAACATGATGCCTCAGGACTGAAAGTTCCTTCCATTTTTCTTTGTGCTGTATTCATTATATTACCATATTACCTAGAATTTTACATTACTAGGGCTGATGAGGGTTGAACCATTTCTGCTCAAAACACCCCCCCCGCCCCTACTCTGCTGTGGTGACAGTGAGGACATGAGAAGGTGTAGCTATAGAGGCCAGCTGTGCATGACACAGGGCTATTAGAAACTCACTATTCATCACATATGTGTTCATGGGCCTCTCAATCAACACCCACATAATGAAAAACAGCTGCTAACACAGACTGCCCCTTACATACTCTTTATTTATACTGTGCATTTATATTCACTTAGTGGAATCAAAATAGCATGATGCTTACATTTGTCAATCATTACTTTGTGTAGCTTACAATATGCTTCTTGCACAGTGTTTAACAGTCAATATTTTCATCAAGACAACAAACTAACCCTTGAAAAACTTTTGAGGGAAAAATTGGTGAAAATGATCTGACCTCTCAGTAACAATTTAGGTACTGCTGTGGAAAAGAGTTTTGAGCAAGTATGGCTTTAAGTATGGCTCATAGTACTTTGGGTATTTTCCCCAGTACACTACCACCCCAGTCTCTGGCTGAAGTCTGTCTTCTCCATCTGGGAAAATGGTGCAGACCTCCAGGCTTCTCCAAGGTTTTACAATATTTTTTCATAGAAGCCGATAAAAGATGTCTTCCCTGTCAAATTGCTCAGCAGTGATTCCGACCGTATACTTCCGTATAGATATACATCTTATTTACAGTGACCAGTGTATATGTTGCTCACATTCTGTTGCTTTGCTGGATTGTTCAGGCCAAGGAAGTATAGCCTGCTCCAAATTGGTTAGATGTAAATACGGGTAAAACACGACCTGATTACTTCAACTCATTCCACGACGACTGCATTGTTCAGATTTAAACTATGCTTTTTCCGACACTTTGACAAACTAATTTTCTCAATGTTGTTTTCTTTCTGTTTTTACTATCGCACAAAAGCTCAACCTACGGGTCACAACACATTGTGAATGTATGCTTATTCTTAGATAGAGAAAAAAACAATGTCTTTTTAATTTGTTTCGTGTTTAAATATAGACTACACGAACACAGATCTTAACACAGGCAATTCTTACAACTCAAAACATACTTCAGGGCAAAACAGAACTAAAAACATTAATTGTTCTGAGTATCCGGATTGTAAAATTTGTCCAAAGAATTTTGACAATAGGTGGATTCGTTACAGTAAATTTCCGTGACTGCCTTTCTGAAAAATAGAAACACTTATCCGAATTTGTCTTTCATATAGTCCAAGCACTGGACGCTCTGTTCCACTTAGTTACAGATATTCGTAGACGGTAACGTGTCACAGGTAGCAATTATATACATGCAAAAGGTAGTGAGGGTAAGAACAGGTGCAGGATTTCAAAACAAGCGGTTATTTTTATCAGAAGTAATACATATTCAACCACAGGCTCAGCACCAGCTAGCTAGGGTATTTACTTGACCTCTCCCCGAGAGGCCTGGGAACCGCAGTCTGGTGGTTATCAATCTCCTTCTTCAAATGTCTTTTCTCGGTACTGGCCAACCCCTTAACTCTGACATTTGTAGCTACAAGAGAAAGGCTGAAATTTGCCCTGATCGCCAGCCGCTGTCCATGCTCATTCACCCACTTGTATGAGTTACCGTGCCTTACCTGCGTAGTGATCGAATACCGTTGGCACGTACTCCTCCGGGAAGGCATCGTTAGCATAACTCATTAGCAAACAGGTCTTCCCCACGGCTCCGTCTCCAACCACCACACATTTCAACATCTTTTTCACAGGATTCCCCAAGCTGTCGCTGCTACTGCTGCCATCTTCCGTCATTGCAATGGCATTCTGTCTTCTTCTTTTCGAAGTACGCGCAGGCATGGTCAGTTTTGGGTCAGTCCGAAATTGTTTCCAATCACCGCGCAATCGCCGTTTGAATGGTTAATGCATAGATTACCCAATGTTATTCCGATTCAGCTGCCTTAAACTGTTGTAGCACTGGAAATTCCGAAAAACGTGCTTTTGACTCGTTTTGGTTATATGTGTTTAGCGTGTTGCACTCTCGAAACTCTTCTGTGTTTCTTTGGGCTAAAACGATAGATATCCTCAAGTTTTCTTCCAATGATTCAGGCGCCCGACGTAACTGCTTCAAGGACAATCTGGCGCTGAAGATTTGAACTCTGTGAAAACTATGGTTCGAGTCCGCAAATCTCATCCCGTTTAAAATCCTGGTTCCCTGTTTTAGCAGATAAGAGGAGTGGTGAAACGAAAAGCAGCTGGACTCCCACTCTCCTTGTCTGATCCCTGAGACTAGTGCTCCGACCTCTCTCCGCTAGTTTCCCGTGTCAGTGTCAGGAAATCATGGGTTTCCTTGCAAATTCCATATTAGGCAGAGTGGGCAGGGAACAATGGAAGCTCTGTGAGCGTACCCAGCACAGGAACTGCATCCGTGTTGGGGGGATTATCCCCGGACACCGACACTACTTCCTCCGCCTGTAGAATGTGAGTGACGACATCAGACTGGAAGGGGTCGAGAGAGACAGTAAGGAGCTCCCAATGCAAAGACAGTGGATTCTTCCTTTCCTCACAGAGCACAGAAAATCAATGTAACACAACGCTCCGGTCTGTTGTGGTGGTTATCCTCAGAACTGCATATGTACCACATACTTTTTTCTACTGTTGACATTAAGACCCGTGATTTTTTTAGTTGTGACACTTCATCAAACCCACTCGCTGATGAGTGTCCCAAATTTTGTATTCCGAATGTAATTCTTTCCTACATGATTTTGGAACGCATCTGCAAGGGCAATTAAATCCACGCAAGACTTAATCTCACAGAATACATGATGTCAGTTTAAAGCAATGCTACGCATTACTTCCCTGTATCCGTAGTTGATACAGCCGACTGGTGCAATGATTTTTTTTTCCAGGCGTCATATCCAGCTGATGGGAACACGCGCCAGAACTCTGCATGAATTGCCTCTGTTGCCATGGTACATTGCTACAGAGCAAGCACAGCTGGACATAACTCTGAATTATTAATCTATGCTAGGTCTCATAACTCAGACATTGTTTCAATATTTATGTTTTTTTTATTTTTAATTCATTATTTTTCTGTACACAATACTTTTTTGCACATTATTATTGTTGTTATTGTTATTATTAATATTTCTGCTGTTGTTCTTATTATTATTATTGTTTTTGTTGTTATTATTATTGTTGTTGTTGTTGTTATCTATAGTACTAGTTACAGTGTTAATGTAGATGATTAACAAACTAGATCAGTAACCCAGCATATATGGAAGAAATATGGGAACTGGTTAAATTAGAGTTCCCCACATTTAACACCATTTGTAACATACCGATGCATATCGAGAGACTTCTAGTTTCTCTGTGAGAAAGGAATTTAAGTAAAATGGCTCGGGGGTGCTGTTCTTACAGGCTTAGAGAATGTTTAGTCATTTCCGGCATTTCTACAGAAATTGCATCCCAATAAGCCTTTGGTTCCTGTGAGCTGCAGGCGATGGAATACCTTCATTTATTAGATTTTACTGTAATTCACACAGTTAGTTTGTATTCTGGTAAATGGAACAATGTTTTACGCTAACGACGTGATTTTTGTCTCCAAGTGGTTTAAAGTAAAAGAATACATGAAAGATAAATAATTTTACCATTTATTAACAGTTTGGCAAACTGTGCTGCGACCACAACAGATCAACTGCGAACCTGCTTCCGCAGTCTAACCGTTAGCTCTGAGGTATTCCCCAAATTCAGTGTGCCGCTCGCGCAGCTTTTTATGAGACGCACTCTCTTGGGGTGAAGGAAAGAAATAGCTGCAATGAAGTGTCGAGAGCTTTCTAGAAAATGTACGAAATTTTAATCCTTGAAAAAATTATTTTTTTAATCACAAAATGAATTTTGTCAACACCATTGCTATATCTGGAATAAAGGTCATTTTGTTTTAATGTTGTAACCATCCCATTGTACACACCTGCCGTCTGGTTATAAAATATAACAGAAAAGCTTAAACTGAAATGTTAAAAGTCAATGAAAAAATATCTACGAAACCAACATACATGTGACAAATATCTTTATTTACATCTTGAAAATGTATATAATGAACCGAAATGTTTACTTCCACACACTTTCCTTCGTCCTTCTTAGTCACTTGCGACAGATCCCAGCTGTGACAGTTGTTGCGTGCTGCTTTTTCCACGGCATCTCAAGTCGGGCGAGAGATGCCACACCGATGCAGCGCTTGTGAGCCACTGCGCAGGCGCGTTCAGCCCGGAGCCGGCAGAATGCAGAGCTGCTCGTGCCAGTGGCACAGAGGACCTCGACCAGCCACAGCGCAGCGTTACCATGAACGGCTTCATCCCACCGACAGATACCCATCCCAACTATTTCAGTGTCACGACCAGCTCTAGAACAGCCTGCGACCCGGACCGACACTGCCCGACCGCAGAATGCACGGGGGAAAGAGAGGGCTGGTGGCACCGCAGAACACTTTTTTGGAAAATATTGTCCGGCGGTCAAGTGGTGAGAACTCCCTCTACTCCATTTGGAAAAACCGTTCAAGTGACTAAAGAAAATATGTGTGCTTGGATTGAATGTGTTTCTGCCTCTGTCAAATCGCATCTGAACGGAAAACAGAGTGATGAAACTACCTCTGTCTCGTGCTTAGATGTGCATGCATCCGACTTCGCAAATTGTTTACTAAGTTTAAAACATTGCTCGCTTTATGGACAAAAATCAGGTAATCAAAAAAACAAAAAGATTTCATCGCTTAATGTCTTGGAGTTGAATAAAGGGATGGGAAGCGCGATATGTACTTACAGCGATTCCTGCTTTTGGAACTCTTGGTCTGTGTGATTGCCAGTGGTCTGTCTTTTGGAGGGCGGTGTAAAAAGTAAATCTCGTATTGAATGTTCATTGTTTTTGATTGCGCATAGTTTAATGCCCTGTTAATGTGATTATACAGATGTGCAATTCAACAGAGCTTTGCTGGCGAGCGCGTCACTGATTTACTGGTGAAATTTAAGACTCCTGGAAGTGACGCTTCGTGCAGCGCTTTCTCGGTTTTATCTCAATTATTAGTTACTTGAATGAATCTATGCTATAGTCGAATATTGGTATTTTGCAACACTTTTGTGATATGCGTACACGAAATTAGATGGAATAGCCTATGTTTGTTTTAATCTCAATATTGTGTTAATGGAAATTGTTCAGTAATGCATTGAAAGTTAAAATGTATACAGCCTATGGTCTTATGTATATTTATGTGCTCGTATGTGATCATTGACAGCACAGTTTGTGGTGAAAGACCATAATAACAGGCATAGGATTTGGTTCAAATTCAGAATACATTTGAATGAGTTCAGCGACTTCAGTAAGGGTTGAAACTGCATTCTTGTAATGCGGATTCTTCGTTGCCAGATTTAAGCATGAATTAGCTGAAGTGATAATCATTAACTTTAACAACAACAACAATAATAACAGATACATTCGTTCCAAACAATTTGATGAATTCCATCATATATACATTTAGTCTCAATATAATTGAAATATAATGGGTCATTAAACACAACCGTAAAAGCTTCATCGAAGATGTAAAAGTTCTGCAAAATAGGCCGTATGAACTAGGTTATAGAATGAAGCAGAACATCGAAGCGCTACTCCATTGTTCATTGTCAGACTGCTTTGGAAATGGGGCAGAAATTAAAATGTGAGTAAGAAAAAAAAAATGAAAACTGATATTCTATATTTTGGTCAAGTCAGCTACCTAGTTAGTAGTTTTCCAGTTTTCTTGGACGAGGTTGCTGCTGGATTTCTTTTAAAACATACAGAATAAAGTGCAAATTCACTTTCAAAATATGTAAAGAGTATTTCTTTGAGGAAATTGCCATTAATAGGCGATGACCATTGATAATATGTCTGACACATGATATTTGCACAGGCTACGATCAACCCAATATGTTCATGTCATCAGGTTTATTGGGATATTACTTATCTTTTGACTCATTAAATATCCATCACCCGGTGGTTCACGTAGTTTGTAGTTGTTAGCTAATCATGTTTGAACGAAAATATAATGTAACATTAATGTGACTTGGAATGAAATAACACTTTTTATATAAAAGGGACCTAGGCTTTGTCAAATGGGAAACCGGGGGAACATTGAGCGTTATATTATTTCTGAAATGTCAATTTGTGATTGTGCATGAATATTAACGGTAAACTCCAAGGAACCTGATGGCGATTATTGAAATAGTGTCATATAATTGAGTTTATTTGAGTGGAAAATAAGCGGAAATTTGATAGAGATTTGGGTATGTCCCATTTACTGTTTCACCGAAACACAGTCAACAGTACTTATACTAAAATAGAAATTTCTTACTGCATGGCGTAAATAATTGGCATAAATTGGTTTGTACCTTCAAAAACTATTCTCAAATTGCGGATTTGATCGAGTCGAGATGGTTTCGGTGTTAAACTGCATAGGAGCGCTGCAATACACCTGTTTTCCTCGATGCATGGAGTTCACCAGTAGAGGTCAGATTTGGACATCTGGACGATTACAACGAGCACTTAGAGTCTGGCGCAAGTCTGGCGTTTAAAACAATACACCTTGATTTTAATTGCGCATCTGCTCTAACATAATTACTTGCTCATGTCTTGGTACAGTGTGGCCATCCACGTACATCTGTGACGGACGAGCACAATACATCGGTTTATCTTGGCTTACTAGAATTTGTGTAGGTACAGTGCGTTTCCCAATCAGATTAGTTTGATCCTTGTGATAATTTATCAATGCTGCTGATGGTTAGGCATCCGACGATTTGGTTTCACAAATGTAGTCGTGTGTAAGAATTCGGTTTTAGTCACACATTTGAGTGCAGTATGTCCTGCCCCATTCAACTTCAACACATTCATAACATACGGTGGTTTTACCCGTAACTGTTGGGCACATTACCACCTACATCATAGTTTGAATACAGGGAGTAATGCCGGCCACAGAAGTCAATTTATGGATGTGATTGTTTGCGCGAATGAACCCTCTGCTGGCAGATGTGAGACGGATTTTATTTCACGAGAGTGCGCTACTTCTAACGCAGAGACTGAAGCTGAACTCTTGGACGTTTTGATTTTTGAGTGTTAATTTGAGCAGGAGACAGTCCGAGAATAAATGATCGTAATAATGTAAGAGTGCAGAGCAAAGAAAATAAGTGCTCGCAGTTTAATTGTGACAAAAGAAAAAAGGCATCGGTGGCATCTCTACCGAATGAAAAATGAATTAAAAAATTAGAGGATGACATACACCTCCTTATACCAAGTAAACTAAATTGCATAATTAATTATAGTTTTTGTGTATTTAGTCACAACGATTTATTTTTGACCAGATTTTCTATACATTAAGACATTTATCAAGATTAAGTGTAGGGTTGCTGCAGCTGGATCGGTGAGGAATAGTAAACCTGACAGAATTTTGGTGAATAGCAGGGATCTCAAACAGGTTTGTCGTTTTAAATGGGAAAGAATCGTTATCTTACAAGGGTTCTCTGGTACTAGTTTACACTGGCTTATAGAATGCCTTTGTCTGTTATAATTTTGAAACCATGCAAAAACATAAATTATGGACATATATCTCAAATTACTGGATTTCCAAATACTCTTGCTCCCAAGATTGAATACTCAAACAGGAAAGCATTGTATTAAGCCCCAAATATCTGAAAACAATCAAATAATATCTGATTGTAAATAATGACCTCTGCAGGCTGTAAATTCACTGATTAATCACTGATTGACTCATACTTAGACTTTCCTTTGTGAATATGGATTATGTACTTGTTTTCCATGTGGCCACAGTGCCAACATTGTCCCATCAAGAGTGATCTGATTGGAGCTCTGTGAGGGTCACATGATCAGACTGAGAGAGTACAGGGCTGTTTGGGACATTCACATGCTGGATCTCATGGTTAACAGTCTCAGTCAGATCCGGCTCCTCCTTCTGCTGTCACCATCCCTAGCCCCCCCCACTCTTGTTCCCTCCTCCCCCAACACCTGGCCATACCCAGCAGCCCTTGGGACCTCAGCCAGGCGTGTGGTGACATTTCTGATCCCCCTCGACAGGTGCCCCCCTCCACCCACCCCCAGCAGCACGCAGGAGCCCCACTGACCTCTGACCCCCCCACCCTACCCCTATCAGAGTAAATCCAGGGCCCCCTAGTGCTGTATCCCCTTTCACCTACATTACCCCAACCCTGCTCCCCCCAACATCATTGGATGATCTTTGCTTATGAAACAGGAGAGAACATCCAGAATTGAATCATGTGCAAATTTCCATCAGCATTTCAAACCTGCTGCTTAGCGACTACAGCTCTTCTGCGTGGCACCAGGCTGTTTTAGAGGAACAGTGAACCCAATTCACGGAGCTCGCCGTTAATTGACTGTTTGCTGTTAAACACCATCATTCAACTTTAAAAAGTCAATATCCAACCCTAGGTGAGAGATTATCAGAACCTGGAGCATTACAACTCGTTCCCGGGCGGCTTGCTGTTTCTTGATTTCAGAGCCTCAGAGCAGAAATGGAACCACAAGGGGATCATGGCTAAGAGAGAGAGAAACAGAGAGAACCAGTCAGAGAGAGAATTTCTTATGTGAAATAAATAACGTCTCTAGATTGCACCTGTATTGGTTCGTGAGGAGCTAACTCCCTAATTCTCTGTTTACCCATACTGCAAAGCTACATCCAAAAAAAACATGCACACCACCACTTTGCTTCTTATGAATATTTAATAGCACACTGAATAATGGAGAACTTGTTTTCATTTATCAAGTTATATTTCCATATAAATCCAACTCAGACATTTCCTGGCATCGTTAATGTGCACGCTCAAAAACGATTGTTGTGGTTAATTAACATATGCCCACAATTCACACAGACATTAAAAACATAATGTTGTAATCTTGTAAGCAATTACAGAATCATCAGTCAGCCCAGCTCCTCATTATTCCATATTGATTCCTCACGCTGAGAATTGTGGGACTTTGTTAAACCTTAATGTGCTTAAAACCAGAAAGTTTACATATTGATGAGTGACTGGTAATAAAAGCGCCTTGGCCCTGTGACGATTCTGCCTGCAATACTTCACAGAAGTTCAGATTGGTAGCGGGTGTCAGTAGTCTGAGGTTTGCTAATGATCCTGTGACAGCTATAGACGCTCTGCTGGTTGACCATGCCTACACCGCAGTAGCAGGTATATTGTATTCAGTACTGAGTCTGAGTTGTACTGTTTGTGGTACTAATAAGAGTGACAATCTACCATTCTGCATTCAACCAGTACCACTACAGACTTCTTCTTTGGTAATGTCCCTTACCAAATAATTAATGCAGGAGAGTAAAATGACTTGCCACACTCAGTTCCTGCTATTTATGTTTACCAAAATACAGACGCAAACCTCACCGATTGCTCTCTCTTCCAAAGGACCCTACAGCTGAGGGGATAGCAGCGGATTGCCTTATAACTGGAGAAATTGAAAACAAGTGGCTTGTTTAAGAGAGAAGAAAGGGCTTTGGCGAGTGTGCGAAAACGCTCGCGCCTGCAATGGTTTGCCTCTCTCTGATGGATTAATGAATATCAATGCTGACTCAGAGCAAGCCCACATTCTGTTGGATCTGTAAAGAGAACAGAGAGATAAGGACAGACAGAGAATAACATTTAAGCAGAAGGTCTCCAGGATGTTCTGTTGGCTCAGGCTAGGCTTGTTTTGATGTCCTGCTCCAGCAGATCATGGAGGTGTTCACCTGCTTGGCAGAGACACCATGCTGATTCTCCCTCTTCCAGCCTACAGGGCTCCTGATAATGATTATACTTATGGTAATGACTGTACTAATTACAGTACTAAAGCTGATGATAATAATTATGCTAAAGCTAATACTGCGCTAATGCAAATATTAAGGCAATTGCCATATCCAGTGTGCCCCGAAAACTGTAGCTTATATTCCTACCGTATATCAGAATACGAAATGGTGTTTTGCTTTAGGAAATTAATTAACTAATTAACTGCCTGTTCTGACTGAATTACAGAACAGGGACTCCCTGAATCCCATGATGGGAGGAGCTACTGTGTTCTTTTCATCACGTTCTTGCTTGAACCAATCAAAATACTTTACAGTCAGCCGAAACACAGTTTCATCAGTTCAAGTTGTTAAGTGAGTCATTGCATCATTTTGCACTCATTTTGGGCTTATGAAGCCTGAATTTCTCATTATTTATCCTACCCTTCAAGGGCTGCAGTGTGAAAAGTGAATGTGCAGGATTAGTGCTGGGAGATACGCATATATGTGTACCTGCTGCTGAGGTTGTTTTGTTCAGCCTGTCCCTTGGCTGTTCTTCATAAGCTGTCCCACAGTAGGAGTGATGATCCTGGGAAAACTATCCTTGTCCATATCCAAACCTTACCCTTTATGAGCTAAAAGGCAAACCTGATCCCAGGTCAGCATTGTATGAATACAGGCCCTGATCTGGTTAGCTTCTTTAGCGCATCAAAAACAGGCCAGGAACCACCTGAAATGCAACTCTAGTGTGAGAGGTGTGAGAAAGCAAACAATGACCGCCCTCCCCCTAGCACCCCCTACCCAGCCCCCGGATACTTACTCCACTGTCCCTGGTGAGGGGCGTACCAGACAGCTGAAGGTTCTTTCATGGGTTAATAATGAGACTCTATTTTCCGAGCATGATGGCAGGGGGTCCTGGGCGTGCTGAGCGGACCATGGCTAACCACATCTGACCCTACTGGCTCTTATTGCCATCACTGCTGCTGGAATCTCAGCGAGCGATGTGGTCGTCAATGATGACATTTATATCTGAGAGCCTGAGCTGGTTTACTTCCGCTTCCCCCCACCCCCACCCCATCACTCCCTTTAGTATTGAGTGACCTTGCAGACTTTTGGTCTGACCTTTTCCAGAAGAGACAGCGAGGAAAGATAGAGACGGTCTTCCCTAACTGCTGCTGGGTGTGGGAGGGTTTATGTTCATTTTACGTTGTCAGGGTTGAGAAGGTAACTTTTAAAATGTGATTACAGGTTACTTCTTACCCGCTCAAAACTGTAATTAGTAATGTAGCCATTCAGATTATGCCAACTCTTTTGTTGTATGTCATGCTTTTATTTCTTGTATTTCTTTCCAGTTAAGTCTAATGTGGTATTTGTACCTCTCATCAATATTTTCTGGCAGCATAAGTGATAATTTCTCAAATCTGTTCTAAGAAGTTCTCTGAAAGATACTCAAATGTATCCCCACAGTCATCATCCAAAATTTAAAAAGTATGTGTAATCATATCACTTTCTTTCTTCCTCTGTATCTTTAACAAATTACTGTTACTGCTTTTGAAATTTTATTACAAAACGCTGCTCTCTTGTCATTCCCCAACCCTGTCTGTTGTTCACTGGGAAATGTATGTATTGTAAAAAAGTACAGAATGATATGATTCCAAACCCATTTCTTTGTTTGTTTGTTTGTGGTGCAGAAACCAGCTTTCTCCTGGGGAATGCGCAGATTGTGGAGTGGCCTGTAGTGTACAGTAATGACGGATTCTGCAAGCTGTCTGGGTACCACAGGGCCGAAGTCATGCAGAAGAGCAGCACGTGCAGGTAAGAAACCCCCCCCGTTCAGTAACAGACAAATAAACTCATTCATCTGCTCAAGCACCTTAACACAACCTCCATCATTGATACCGGTGAGGATGATGCTAGCAGCAGGGAAATGAGAGACCATAGAGGAAAAAAAGAATGGGAAATGAGCACTTGAACTCCCCATACGGGAAAAGCAAAGGTCCCTCCCATCAGCATAAGGAGGTCCAGTGGTCCCATCTTTTCTGTGGCAGTCATGACGGCGGGTTCGACAGCTCCTCTACAGGTGGCCGGAATTGCAGCGCACCTGTCTCCGCCAACACTTGTGATGCCACCAAAAATATCAGGGCGTCTGGTGCGCTCGACGCAGCCGCTTGCTGAGGCGGAGAGGCATTGGAATTGCCGTTGCCATGGAGACCCCTATGAATCGTAGTCCGGGTTCCTCTATAAAATTGTTAAACTAAGTTTTTTTTTTTCCCTCAAATGAAACACAGGCATTCTGTGATCACATTGAATCTATCCCCGTTGCTTTAGGGCTTTTAACACCTCTGTTGTTAGTATGGGTCGAATAATGAACATCCACTTCTTCACTCTCTCAGTTATAGAGGCTGATCTTGTGTGGCATTGTGGGTGATTGTGCCATCATCCAATCGCATGGCCCTGAATGGTGAAGTTCTTGAGGCCATGCTTACGATGTTTAAGGAAGTGAGAGTGGCACCGCGCCCACTCCACTCAAATGATGAAACAAAACTACAGGTCCCAGCTGTGGGACTAGTCATTGAACTGAGGAGGAGGAATTGCACAATTTGGGAAAGCAGATGCACCGGGCCTGGCTTTATCTTCTCCACTGCAGATGCTCACATGAATCCCTCCCCCTTTTTTGGAGGTATTCCCAGTTTGCCGTCTTGGAACAGAGATGGAAAAGTTTCTAAGGAAAGCCGTTATTTGGGACCCTGGCACTAACCGACCGATGCCGATGCCGGTGCCGGTGTTGAACGGATCGCTTTGATGTTGTTGATGTTGCTGCTGTTGTTGTTGTTGTTGGTCTGCGGAATTACCATTTAATTTCAGCAACACTCAGAGGAAAACAGTTGCTCGATCTGAGCTAACTTGCGGTGTGGTGTGGAAACAGCCTGAGCTTCCCAGCTCAACCAGAGCGATGGGGGAGGGTGGGGTGGGAGAAGCAGCAGTTTTTCCCTGAATGTGGAAAAGTCACATAAAGGATTCAGGCCCAGTTTTGCAAGGGGAGCTACTACTAGTGGACCAGTCATCCATGCTGTTTTTGTCACATAGTGATGCCCTAACTCCTAACTGTCTCTTTCCCATCCCTCTCCCTCCATTCCTCTTTTACCCTCCCTTCCCACCTCTCTTTCTCCTTCCTCTTTCTCCTCTCTCTTTCTGCAGTTTTATGTACGGGGAGCTTACTGACAAGAAGACAATAGATAAGGTCAGGCAGACCTTTGATAACTATGAGTCCAATTGCTTTGAAGTGCTGCTGTACAAGAAGAACAGTGAGTATTCCAACGGATGTCACTTACGATCAGCCAGAGAGTGTTCAAACGCTCTTTGTGTTCTCCGCAGCACTGCCCTGTAGCAAGCCTACAGGACCATGAAAACTTTAGTAATCTAAGGGTAATAATGAGGGGGGTGGAGGGGTCATTCGTAGTCCAACTACAATGGCTATTACTTTGTCCTCAAGACAGAGTAACAGATTTTAGCTGGCGGTCCTCCAGTTTTTTTGGTCTTTACATAGTCGACTTTCAAATTGTATCCTCGCTCGATTGGCAGCCACTAAAATTAGCAGAGAATACTGTTGTAAACACTGGAAGAAAGCGAGACTTGCTAAAATGCAAGCAGTTGGGTTGAGTACACAACCCTCATTTTGGTATCCTGTTTCAGAACAGGTCCTGAGGGGTTAAGCATGTTAAATAAACAGACTCATTCTCTCGTTATGTGATGTGAAAACCTTCATTTCCTGAGGGTGACCCATTCTTTTATGCCGTTCACAACAGACGCCATAAGAGAAACCTGTTTGGAGATGCTTCAGCTCAACCTGTTAAAATCTTTAAAGCCTATCTGGGGCTCTTCTGTGATCTCTGTTATGAACTGCTTTAATAATAGGACATTGAAACTAATTTGAAGGTGTTTTTCAATACTGAGCATACAAATCTGAAAACGATCCCCAGGCGCAAGTTGTTTGGGCACACCTGGCGTTTCAATATGAATAAAGTTAATAAAGCAAAACAAGGGAGAAGTTTTTTTCAGATTATCAGGTGTTTTGTCTTTTTTTGGTATCTTTAACACTGAGAATGTGTCCATCTGGTACATCCATTAATTTATTATTAATTGACACATTTATCAGTGCAGTTCCTGTATACCTGCTTGTGACCAATGTTGGGGCCCTGGCAGAGTACGCTCTGCTGCTCTTGTCAGGTTTTCACCCTGCCCACTCCACTCATTCCTCACTCTTTCGCTCAGGGACTCCTGTTTGGCTGTACATGCAGATCGCGCCTATCCGAAATGAGAACGACAAGGTGGTCCTGTTCCTCTGCACCTTCAAAGACATCACAGTCTTCAAGCAGCCCATCGAGGATGAGACCACCAAGGGTAAGGGACAGTCCTCACTGAGGGAGGGTTACAGGGGCCTATGTGGAGAGCCCATTCTCTGAGGAGGCCCATTCTCCTGGGGGGTTACAGGGGTCTATGTGGAGAGCCCATTCTCCTGAGGGGGGTTACAGGGGTCTATGTGGAGAGCCCATTCTCCTGGGGGTTAGGGGGAGAGCCCATTCTCCTGAGGGGGTTACAGGGGTCTATGTGGAGAGCGCATTCTCCTGAAGGGGAAACAAACCTAGAAACTTCATTTGTCTACTTTCAGTCAATTAAATCGGTTATGCATGCACTCATTCATTCACTGAATTCACTCACTCACCCTCTCAACGCACCTACTCACTCACTCACTCATTCTCTCAGAGTTTGTTTGAGTCCTCCCAGCAGTCCAGGGGGAAGGCTTTGCCTGTCTTCAGGAGACAGCTGTACTGTCAGCATGTGTTTGCACATCAGCAGACAGAGTGACCACCAGCAGTGACTGACAAGCAGGTTGAGTCCAGGCTGTGTCTTCAGGCCCTTTCCTGTCTGCAGTCAGCCTCGTAAAGCTCAAGTTTTTGTCCTCTGTCAAGAACCCTGCTCATACCCCCATGCCCCCTCCTACGTCCCCTCCGGCCCAGCGGCCATCTCCCTGACCCTGCAATGGGATCCGAGTGCCTGTCCGACTGACGAACAGGTGCGAGGGGCTCATCGCCACGTTGATGCTAAGTTAGACGGACACCGCCGACATCCTAGCCGTGGAGAGGCTGCAAGCGCATCCATAGACACCTACCTCTGGCTTTGAGGAAAAGCAGTGTCAGAAACGAGCAGAGGGGGGTGAGAGGTGGTGGCGGCACGGGGGGGGTTTGTTGTGGGAGGCAGGTTAGGGGTGTCAAGAGGGTTCACCTGTCATGTGATAGTCTGACATGGGAGGTGTATATCAGAAGTGAATTATCACACTTTGTCATGCTGTTACCTAGTTACACGCAACCTGTCGATAGAGAGGGACCAGGCGCTGGGTGAATCATGTCCCTGACAGCTTTCAGAAGGGGCTGTGCAATCCAGTCCCAGGAGCTGGAGATAACCAGAACAAAGGAACTGTACCACCACCAATTATGGAGTTCAGTCTCTCAGCACTTCAGTCTCCCAACACTGATAGTCAAATGGAAAACCTGCCACCACCAATATAAATAACTAAACTACAACTCAACAACACATGGGAGGCGAAGACTGTGTTTAAATATTAAAGGTGTCCTTCATCCCTCATTTTCATGACATAAGTCATATGTACTGCAAAATAACATCATGCTTTTGTGCAATACATATGTCATAACGCGTGTTAATAAGATCAGTATTACACAAGTACAGTTAAGGTTTGAATAGGCAGAATGTAGGAACACACAAAAATATTTCTTTAACTGTTTCATGCTGAAGAGCCTTTTGACTTTTGTCTGACACCAGACAAGCATAGCTGGCACCTCCAATTTCGTTTTCTTGTGATTGTGGGTTTTTTGGATTGATCATTTGCTGCAATGAAGTAAAACAGTTTAAATAGAAGAGACAGTATGGCATTGCTTATTTGCGAAATCATGAAATCAGTTGAGGAGGTTATTTACACAAAGGCATGTCCAAAGACTGCTCACTAGAAGCCTCCACAAGCGCCCGTTGATTGACATGTCGCACCTGTGAAGGGCCCAGGGGCATCATGGGATAATTGAGGTTGAAATTGAAAGCCTGGAAGAGGAGCTTTTGGGTTCTAAATCCTAGCCCTGTTTCATGTATGAAAGAAAACTCTCTGTGGAAACGCTGCTTTTATTAACGTCTGAGAATGTGCGCGACCCGCGCTTTGCTGCAGAAGCAGGCGCTCTCTGCAGCGAAGCCCACGCGGCCGACGCAGGGATGAATTTATAGAAAGACAATATTGCATCTGGAGTCCTGCTGCTGAGGTGAGAACGATGGGAAAGGTTTGGTTAGTGCTGTCACACCTTCGGCTTAATGAGATTTATGCTCCGCTGCTAATGAAAGGTCATATGGAAAAAGGCTTACTGTAAATCTGGTGACATGAAGGCTCACTTTTTATATTTTGTTGGAGGGTGTTGTGCTTGGCTGTGTTTCTGCCTCTGTATCTGTGCGTCTACCTGTCTTCCTCTATATATGCCTGCATGTTTGCATACCTGTCTGCCCAGAGCAAACAGGTGCAGTAACAAAGCCTTGTTACCGGAGGATGATTCACCTGGACAAGGGTATGAAAGCTGCAGGGCAGAAGGCACTGTCTAATGAAGACTTCATTCTGTGTGTCCCAGTCTTGTCCTGTCTAAACCTGTCTCCCCTTTGTTGTGGCTCAGTGCAGTAATGGTGAGAAGCCAATAGGTAAAAACATGAATGGCTGCGCTGCACCCTGGTGGAGAGGGGAGGGATTGTACCTTGTAGTTTTGATTAATGAGAGTGTAGTGCACTGCAGTGCAAGGACTGTTGTTGTAGCGTGTGTATGTGTGTGTGTTCATATGTGGGTGGCCTGTCCATCATGCATATGTGCTTTACAAGGTGTATTTTCTGTGGAGCAGATCAGACTCTAAGCAGTTTGCCTACTTCGACTATTTTGTAGAAATCAGGATAACTAAAGACATCCTTAGGAATGTAAGTTGAGGAGCAGTCTGCAAACACAGGGAAATCAGTGTGTTTGTTGCTTAATGTGGCTAATTCAGGAAAGGCAAGGCAATGTGAAATTCAGAGAGACCCCAGGGACATCTGTTCAGTGGAGTATGTCTGGACTCTTGGGACTCATCTGGATACCTAAATGAACTTATTTTAAAATAAATAAGTAAAATGAACTCGTGCTAAATTCTGACCATGACTGTAAAAATAGCTACCCTCCCCCCACCCCCCCTTGGGGATTTATGTGGTTAGTAACAGTTAACGGTTGCAGTCCGTTGTGTGAACTGCCCTCCTCCACTGTCACATGGTAGGCTTTGTGCAGCATTGCGGCAGTGTCCTTAGGATGCTGAACCTGACCCGGCTCCATGTGAGCTGTTTGTGTGCGTTTCACACAAACATCAGGGTGGGGGAAGGGGGACATGAGGAGCGCGGCGCGTCGAATGGCCCCTGATGGCGGGAATACACAGGGGCTTCCCCAGGGACGGGGATGGTGAGGGGGAGGTGGAGGGGGCGTGTAGTGATTGAGGTGAATTGGAGGCCGTGTGTAACCACCTTGTATGCAGACTGTCCCTCTCTGCTGCTCCTCTCTGTGTTGTGTTGCGTGGAAAAGGCGTCCCGGGATGGGGACCTCGTTTTCGAATGCGAGTTGACCCCCCAGGCAGGCGCATCCAGCTCCTGTAAGAGCCGCTATGGCATTCTGGGTTAATGGCGTGTGAGACCCACTCTGCCTCCTTTGTCTGTGCCTCCTCTGTGCTCTGAACCCCACTGCGTTTCTCTCTCACTCCGTCCTCGAGCTCCTTTTCATCTGGCGTCTTGTGGCCAAGGGCAATGGCAGGCCAGAACAATCATAAGGGAAGTGGGCTCAGGACTCACAGATTGTGGGTCTGATTCTCAGATCGTGCACTTACCCACAATATTCAATAAATGTCCTGTTGCATAAATGGATATAATATAAACACATATGTTGTGTTGTTGTGTCAGCTAAGAAAATGAAATACATATATATTTACTGAAGGTGGTCATTAGGCTTCATCTTTAGATGCCCAGGCACAAGGACATCTCAGGGTTAGCACTTGACTGTCTAGGTTGTCCTGTCCCATCTTGTCCCAGAGAGACACAGCGAGTTCCACCAACTCCCCCAGCTTTTGATTGGGTGGCTGCACTGTCCCTTGCGATAGGCTGGCACGTGGGTTGAGCGTGCAGGAAGTACGTGTTTTCACATACACAGCCCCGAGATCTGACCCTCGACTGGGTGCACTTACCGAAATAGCTCAAACATCAACCCAAAGCTTAGTCAACCAGCATGGTTGGCCATCTGTGCAGGGGCCTTTGTTTGAGCGAGCCCTTTTTTAAAGTGGCTAAGATTATCAAGGCCCAAAAAAAGTGTTTAGGGTGAACTGTATGATGCATTTGGGTAGCATTAAACAAGTCAATCTTGACAAACAGAAGAGCCAAATGGTAGTGGGGTATCATTGGGTATAAATGGAAAAGCACACCTGGATGCTTTGTACTGTGGTCTGGAGCGTGCGCTGCAGCATGCCCCTTAGGGCGCTGATAGAGTGCGTCTTTGTCTTACACGCCCATATGCTGCTCTATCGCGTGCGTGGCCAGAGGGAACGCGGCAGGTCTGCTGCTGATTACGAGTGCGACCCAACGATCTCCACGCATGGGTGACCCTGACCTCCCTCGCCCTTCAATGACTTCATTTATCTGTTTTTCTTTACTGCCCTGGCATCATAGTGGTTGGGGTTGGGGGGACGTGAGTAGCAATGGAGAACTGCTTCTCTCAAAACGACTTCTGTCATTTCACTTGGAGATGGTATGTTCTTGTAAAAAAGAGCAATAGTAATCTCTGCATCTCATAGTGAAAGTTTTTGTTTCCTGTTGTGGTTTTTTTGTGTGAACGATTCATATCTGTGCTGTGCGTTCACATTGGTGATGGAGATGGGAAGAAGGACTGGAAATTTTTTGTGCTTTGTTGTTTGGGCTGTTTCAATTGCATGTGAACATATTCAGATCGTGACCACGAGATCATGTTTTATGCGGAGATGGTATACTCTCATCGACCAGAGTGGGTCTCGGGGCGATTCTTGAGGGCACTCCCCACCAGGAGGTCGCTGCCATGGCCTCTCAGGTCTCCTCAGCCCCCAGGCAACTGGATCCACATTTCAAACAAGATTCCAGCATTAAAAGAAAACTTCTCATCTTTAAAAAATTAATGAGCGAGGCCTCTCATCAAAGGAAGCTCCCAGCTGGCTTTCTGTCTCTTTCCCCCAAGATGATAACCCTTCTAATTTCAAACTTGAAAAAAAGTTGTTATACCCTTGTTAGGATCCCTGGAGAGTTGCTGGTTCCTGATTTTTTTCTGGCCATTGTGGTCAACTTCATTGTTTGGTTAACCTTCGTGGGGTGCAAAAAGCCAGTGCGAAGAGAATGGCGAGTGAATTGAAAAAAGCTTTGGTTGGACTGAAGGCTGAGATGGTGAAGGACTTGGAACTCCTGTGAATGATCATCTTTCATTTGGTGATGTGAGAATAGGGTAGGGTTTCATAAACCAATGGAATGGGGGCCTATGCTGATGAGTGCATGAGTGTGTACCAATCAATGTTTTCCATGGTGGAGCAAAGTCATTTTATTGGTAAAGACAAATAAATTGGTTGACATCAGCTCCTTCCACATTGTGTTTGAAGCCTGGGTCTCTCATACCTGATCTGAGACAGTCAGGCCCAGTATGGAGCAGCTTGCTGTGGACGAGGTAACCTGGTGGGCTATGGTTGTAATGAGGGAGCCTCGTTTGCTTTTTTCTCTGCAGGATGGACCAAGTTTGCACGTCTTACACGGGCGCTGACCAACAGCCGGGGCACCCTGCAGCAGCTCACCCCCATGAACCGGTCAGAGGTGTGCCACAAGCCCTCGCGCCTGGCCGAGGTGAGGACATCCTTCTGCCTCTCACGCTCCGTGACTACCCCTGTACGGCATAGTGCACTGCTTTACTCACATTTACACACTCAGATTCAGTCACTCACACTCATATGTACAGTCACTCCCACAGTCACTCCTACTCATACTCACACTCATACACACACACATTCACGCACACATACAGAGAAACTGAGTTCAATGTCCCATATTGGTGGTCAGGGTTGGTCAGCACAGTGAAGTGAAACAGGGAGTATAATTGCTGTAAATGTCAGATAAATACATGGGGGGACACAGGGCTCTGCTCTAAACACATGTCACAACTTTACCTTCTATTCCCCAAGTTGCTGTACATAAGCAGCTAAAAATACCTCACAATGAGCAGTGCTCTTTGTGGACTGTACCCATTTCACAGTGTACTGTATAGTTTTCTTACAGGAGACAAGCCACAGTTGAGACAGTACATTAATCACTGCAGAGCATCGCTGCTGCCTCACTTTTCAGCCTCCAAGCTATCAGCCCAGCTAGTTTAACTCCACCCATCTTCCAGGGACATGTTGTGCCAAACCAGTAACCAATTTCCATTTCTGATGAATTACATGGCTTTTGGGTGGGCTGTGAAAAGATAAGCCAAATCCACCCTTAGAAATGTATAGGCACCAGTCAAATTACAGTGACTGAGCATTTGGAGGTCTTCCTGGGACTATTCCTTCTGAAGCTCATTCACACACAACTATGTGTCCATTTATGCAGCCATTGACTGATTATGGGAGTGCCATAAGGATTGGCAATCTGAGAGTCCTTTACAAAACCTTCACAGTGCTCTGACAGAGTGTGACATGTCACTGACATGTTTCTGTCCAGTCTGTGAAGAAAGGAAAGTGAGGGGATACCCCCACAGGGATGGCCCATGTATTTTTTTCATGTCCGAAAGGGATACAGTTTGTGTGCTTGTGCTTGGTGGTGGTAGTGGGGGAGGGGGTTGAGGCTGTTGGTTTACACAGTTCCTCTACCTGCTTGGACTGATGAAGGAGGGGGCGAGGGCTGGGAGGGGGCGGTTTGAGAGATGGGGAAGTCTCTGCGCTGTGATTTTGCCGCTGGAGGCAGAGTTCAGCCGAAGGCTGTAGGAGGACAATGAATATGAGAGGAGCCACAGCACAATGAGAGCCATCAGTCTGAGCATGCTCTACTTCCTCCAGATCTTACACACACACACACACACATACAAACAAACAAACAAACACACTTACACACACACAAACAAACACACATACACACACACACACATGCAAACACATACACACACAATCACACACACACACATGCAAACACATACACACACAATCACACACACACACAAACAAACACACATACACACACACACACAAACAAACACACATGCAAAAACATACACACACAATCACACACACACAAACAAACACACACACACACACACACAACACACATACACACACAATCACACACACACACACATGCAAACACATACACACAATCACACACACACACAAACAAACACACACACAATCACGCACACACACAATCACACACACACATACACACACACACAAACAAACACACACACACACACACACATACACACACACACACGCAAACATGCACACACACATACACACACACACACAAGCTCATTCATATATCTACCCACTCACAGCTGGTTAAATTGAGCTATCAGTGTGAAGCCCAGTTGGATTGTGCTGGCGCTGTGTGCCGAGGCACATGGGGAAACCGCACTGCTCTCTCTGTGGCTGATGACCCAGTCCCTCCCCTGCCGCTTATAACCACAAAGACAAGCCTTTAATAATGCATACAGACGCTTCAGTACTGTGCTCTCTGCCCCTCCACCTCCTATAGCTCTCTGTCTATCCCTGTCTCAGCTCAATATCCACGACTAATACAGATGCTTTCGTGGAGGGTTAGAGAAACACACAGGGGCTATGGCCCACACAATGGTGCATAATTCAGTACCTGAGTACTGAACATTTCCTGAGTATATGCCCATGTGTGTGTCTTTCTCTATGTGGCCATTACAGATATCCTACTGAGGTGCCTAAATTCACTGTTAGCTGGTTCAGTGATCAGTTCAGATGATAACCAGCTCTGATGTGGGTGACAGCCTATAGCCTCTTAGTCTAATTAACTGTAAGTTGCTTTGGGTAAAAGCATCAGCTAAATAACTGTAATGTAATGTAAACAGCTAAGCTCTGGCATGCTCGTTTTCCTCCAGGCTCTTCAGCTGGGCTCCGACATCCTGCCCCAGTACAAGCAGGAGGCGCCCAAGACTCCGCCCCACATCATCCTGCACTACTGCGCCTTCAAGACCACCTGGGACTGGATCATCCTCATCCTCACCTTCTACACGGCCATCATGGTGCCCTACAATGTCTCCTTCAAGACCAGGCAGAACAACATCGCCTGGCTGGTGGTGGACAGCGTGGTGGACGTGATCTTCCTAGTAGACATTGTGCTCAACTTCCACACCACCTTCGTGGGGCCCGGGGGTGAGGTCATCTCCGACCCCAAGCTGATCCGCATGAACTACCTGAAGACTTGGTTCGTCATCGACCTGCTGTCCTGCCTGCCCTACGACATCATCAACGCCTTCGAGAATGTGGATGAGGTAGGCTGGAAACCTGTGCTTTCAAATAACAATGCAAAAAATGGGCTTCCTTGGTAGATAGGGCATTGTCATTTTACCCTTAAAATGTCTCAGGTACTTCATCTGAACATCTACCAGTATCACCAGCATCTGAAAATGTAGGCTGTTGTTTGTTGCTCAGGATTGTTTGTTTGCCTGCTAAATGGCTCAATTTACTGTAATGAAAAATTAAATCAAAACAGTGGAGGCGTGGGCTGTTCTGGAACGTGGCACGTTGGATTAAACCACAGAACTAAGGCGGGCAACCTTTATTTGGTGAAGCAAGTATGATGTCTGTTTTTGATCACTTGGCACATGGCATTTTAAAGCAACTGTGCGATTAGCACTCTGCACAGAAGAATGACCGTGTAAATAAACGAGCGATGTGGAACCTGTCTATTTTACATCTGTCAATGCAGTGGGTCTCTCAGGGTCAGAATTCAGCAATGAACACATCGGCAGGAGTGCTTTTCCCAGCCTCCATCTGCTCAAACATGGTATTAATTGGAGTTTCAAATCACCTGGAGGTAAACTGGAGTGGTCTTCCGAGTTTGTTATCTTCAAAGCGCTGTTTATTTATCGATTGGCTCTGTCAACCCAACCCCTGTGGATGCAGAGGTAAATGAGGGAGCGGGGGTCACAAGATTTACGTTTTTTCATTATGTGCTCTGTTAGGTCCGATGCCATCGATCAGGCCGGTGAGGCGTAGTGGTGGTCAGTTAGGCCATGGACTGATGAAGTGGAAGATCGGCCCTCTGGGAAGGAGCCCGGGGACAGTCTAAATGTTCCTTAATGACCACCAGAAACATGACAAATCCAAACTGAATGCGAGTGGGATACTATTCTCTAATGCCTCTGCCACAGAGATCAGCCGTTACACTGCTGTCACTAAACGGATCAGATATTCTGTACTCTACATGAGGGAGCAGTCACTCAATTCTTATGCTTGGGATCAGTCACTACAAGCCATCCAAATTCCTGTGTGAGGGAGCAGCCTTGTAGTGCTGACACAGAGAACAATCATTCTTCTGCAGTGGATATGAATCTCACAGCTAAAGTGGGGACTTGAAAATCTTTTGTATAACACATATATGTTGATGTCAGTACCGAAGGGCAGCCACTGACCAGGGTCAGTTGCTCCAGCAAAACGTAACAATGAGAGTTTTTCAAAGTATAGAATATTGTATATTACATACAGTACAAATGGTGAATGCAGGCAGAAGTGATAAAATGGGTCTATAATAGCCTCCAAGGCCACTAGCTTTTTCAACATCCCATCCCTTTCTCCATGTGTGGTAGCAGAAAACCCACATGGTGTGACACACTTCTGTCCTTGCTAATGTAACAAAGACCTAAAATGGGATTACGCTACATCACTCTTCCCCATAATTGATCTGTACTACGTAAACAGTGCGTCATTTAGCAATCCCTGGACTGTATCCTCTGTCAGAGTGGGGGTCTGAATCATTAAATGCAAGTTTTGCTCTGTAATGTGTGTGTGTGTGTGTGTGTGTGTGTGTGTGTGTGTGTGTGTGTGTGTGTGTGTGTGTGTGTGTGTGTGTGTGTGTGTGTGTGTGTGTGTGTGTGTGTGTGAGTATGTGTGTTTGAGTGTATGTGTGTTTGTGTGTGTGTGTGTGTGTGTGTGTGTGTGTGTGTGTGTGTGTGAGTGTGTGTGCATTTGTGTGTGTGTGCATGCGTGCGTGTGTGTAGCTGGGAGCACAGGTTAACTGGATTCTCTATAAATGAAATCATATTCTATCAAAGACAGCAGAAGGAGCCTAATAGGAATAAAGTGTGCATTTTCCAGTGTTTAATGGAGGAAGTAAACTTTCATCTCCAGCCAATGGGAAGCAAACAGATAAATACATAGATCTGCATCGAGCCTTTTTATTCAGTGTTTCATACTGGCTCTTATTCCTCCTCCGATATGCAGAGATGGGTAGATGCTAATCTGGTGTCAGCAAACTGGGCCAACACTGTCTCAGTTTGCCAAAATAATTATCCTGTGTTCTGTTCCAGACTTATGCTTATGGATAAACAAGCTTTCCATAATCATTTTCACGCCAAAGCGTTTTTGAGCATAGCTATGTGCCGCAGCACGTCTCCGAGACCGAATAATTAGCTGACACTAAACACGAGCGTCTTTTGCTAGTTATATCACACTCTGACAACTGCCTTTCTTGTGCGGGCGTAGGTAATGTATAAGGTACATATTTAAAATAGCATAGCACCGTGCTCCCAAGGGTGAGCGCCGGTATTCATGCGTCAATTCTGTTGTTTCCTAGGTTACTTGAATTGGGCTGAGTTTACTGGGGTACAAGCCTTGGCAACAATGGAATCCAGAAAAACAGCTAAAATTACACAGAGGAAAATGACTCGATAAAGTAATGCTTTTCAGCAATGCAGAGCCGTCCCTATGGCCTAATCAATCTCACCGCACTTAAGATGCCATTTTACCAGAGTCTGGCGGCATACATCAATCTGTAAGCGGTACTTTCATTTGCTGAGACAATTGAAATTTCACTGTCGGGCCTTAACAGATGGTGTCTGTTAGGCAGGATGTCAGACATCAGGTTTTGGACCAAGCGGTAACCAATATACTACATCTATGTCAGTGGAGACAAGAAAACATGTTCTTTGGAATGTACTCTTTCCATTCTAAAAACAGGATAGCATATGGCCTTTCAAAGAAAAAAAGTCTGTTTTGATTGAATTGCATATGCCCTTAAAGAGACTTTAAAAAGTTATTTGTTTTGGTCCTGGCTTATTGAACTTCTAGAGAGCCCACACACAAAAAACCCCAACATGTCTTCACCTACACTGTTCCAAAAGTTAATTCTCCCCTCCTCATCTGTGCTGTGTACAGCAGAAAATATGGTAGATAACGTTTATGAGATAATAGATAATAATAGATTCATGGGATAATAGAGGATAATAGATTCTCCAGCCTTCTCTTCAATCACACCTGAGGGATGGAAAGGATCAACAACCCCACCTCAATATTCAGGTGTTATGCTATGTTATGTAGGTGTTATGCAGGTGTATCCAGTCCTGAAGGCAACATAGGGCAATGGGATAAGACCAAAGACTCCTGCACTAGACTTATAAAATAACCAGACACTACTCCACACTAAATGTCTCCCTAATACATACTTTTCTTCCCAAAATTCATCCTAATTTTTCAGATCTGGGGTTGTTTGACACACGGGATTGGAGAGAACAGCAGTTTTCAAAAGTCTATTTTATTCCCATTTCTCACAGAGACCTTTTCTCCCTTTTTAAGGATTAATCCAATTTACTTGACAAATGATTTATAGGTTCCTTAACATTTAAATGGTGAGGCATCACTTACGGCCCAAACATTAGGCAGCATGAGTAGAGAACATGCAGCAAAAAGAAGAAAAATCTAGTAAAAAAATACGTATTTTCCTCCCTTGAAGTTCATACTTTTGTTGACAGTGTTCTGGGTCACTAAAAATAGGATTTCCATCTATGAGTCACATACAGTAAGGTAGATGTATTGAGCCCCTCCAATAAAAGAAATCAATGGACAGAATTATACAAGATAAATAAAGAGCAAACACAATTATATTATCATGACTAATAAATCGCTTCATTGTATTAATGTGCTTGTTATTACAACATTTTGAACGGTACACAATGTATAAGAGTGGCTCTGGTATTGCTGAGACAGCAGGACATAATTGCATTATGGGATCATGGGGAAACTCTGCAAACTCTTGCCAATGTGAACAGCATTTCAGAAAAGAGACAAGAGATAGAAGGAGGAGAAGAGGGTGAGAGAGAGAGAGAGAGGGAGCAAGAGAGGGAAAGTGGGTGAAGAAATAATAGATCACAAATAAATAGTGATAAGTAGGTTTAGGTCATTAATAGAAACAGGAATGCCTGTACAGTTTCAGTCTGTGTAAAGCTTAATAGCTGCTCTTTCAGTACCTGCCATGTGAATTGTTACAAACACAAAGGAGCTCCCCTTGAATGTCTACTCCCCTGTTTTAGGTCATCTGACTGCTTTTTTTGTCCCTAGACTGGGGGAGTGTACCTGTACTCCTGAGAGTTTAAGATTCCTTCTTAGGGAATAACAAAATCTTTTTCAAACCACATCCTTATTTCTTTACAACATACCTGAAATAAGTAACACCTAGGGGTGATTTAAATCACCCTTAGCTATGCATGCTGCTGTCCATGGTGCTGATGTCATCCTAAGCTCCTACTATGGACAAAAGTGAAGAGTAGTCATCTCAGGTCCTCCCACACCCTTCCTGGCATCACACCTTACAAATCTTAGGGGTTTCTTGCATTGAGGCCCTCAGGTTTCTCAGATCTCGACCAATACTAAATATTCATATTATTCATAAATATTCCTTCTTTGGTAATGTTTAAAATGCCATGCTCTTGTTATGCTGCTAAGCCTGCCTTGTTTACATTTTCCAGTCTCATCTCTCATAAACCAGGCTGACAAAATGGTAATATAATTACAAGCTGGTAAAATGCAGTTTTAACCATACATCAAAACACTTCACTGTGAATAGAGAATATTTAATTAAATAAACTTGTGTGGGTGATTTGCAATATGTGAACTTACTGGATTGATGTATGGGACTTCATTTTGCATGGTTTGCATATTAATTTGCTACTGTCTTTTATATTGCCATTATCTGCCAAAAAATTCCAGATGCCACTTTGATAAGTCAATTCAGTAATAAAATCCCCAGAAGAGACGGATTCCTTGCACTTGGTCATGATGGCAGCATGCCATTTCATGTTTTTAGCATCCCATTTTAGCAGATCAGAGATCAGCTGCATATGAAATCATGGGTTGCATTTAAGTACTAATTTTTCATTGGCACTTAGACTTTCAGAAACATTGCAAGTTCTCCTGCTAAAAACATTGGGGCTAACAGATAACACAATGTATTGTTTTAATTGAAAAAAAAAATATGTTGTGTAATTGCTTTCCCGCAGCACAAAGCAAATTACTGCATACTGTTTTTTAATAGTTTAATTTAGCTCCCCTCAGCCCCATTCATCACTCATCCCCCACCCCTCTTCTCTTGCTTTATCTTTGAGCTGGATAATTGGCAGTGAAGTGGAAGTTGCGGGGTGCGTACTTCACACTCCAGAGGTGCTCTCACCATGAGTAGCCCCATGTGCTCCGGCTCCCCCTTGAGGCCTCGGTTTGTACACACACCACTGAGCCAGGAGCCACATGCGTGCACTTACGTAAGGCTCCACTGAACGCTGCATCTCCCACGAGTCCCTGCTGGCCCCGGGAGGCATGGAAACCCTTGAGCTGCTTCCCCTTTTCACCTGCAGTGGAGGGAAGGAAGAAGGGAGGCAGAGAGAAAGAGACAGAGAGAGACAGAGAGAGAGAGAGAGAGACTGTGGACAAGAGAAAGAGAGAGAATTAAAGAGAAAGAGGGAGAGTAAGCTAGAGGGAGCGAAAATGAGGAGACTAAGAGAGATCAATCTTTTTTTCTCGCTCTATTTTTATTTTTTATTCCCGCACATGCTTTGCCAACACAAGTGTACATTTGTGATGCCAGAAAACTGGTCCCGTAGTGTTTATTCATGTCCTAAAATGTTTTGATAGCACTTGATAGCTCCTTGTATTCTAATAAAACTCATTGAGGAGAGCAAAAGAGAAAAAGAGAAACTGGTGAAAGAGTGGGATGAAGAGAGGGAGAGCTAGGTGAGAAACCGAACAGCTGTGACTGAATGAGAGAAAAGCTGACAGTAACAGAGCAGTTCTATGTGACAGTTGTGTGGTGAACCTGGAGAATCAGGAGAAAAATAGCAGAGGAACCTAGTCTGAGGTTGCGTTCTCCTCCAAACTCAAGCATTTCATTCATCGATAACACGCTAATGTGGGCATGCAGGAGGTGTGGGGTCACACGGTAAAGTGAACTGAATTATGCCTATGAATGGACACTGGAGAAAAATGAATATGTTTATAACATATGTGCAAAATTAATGCCACATTGGTTTGAAAGAAATGCTGCAGGGATGCCTGAGTAATATGATTTATTTTAAACATTTCATCACTCATTTAGATCATTAAAACAGAGCCCATATGCTGTAAGGTGAAATGGTCATAGATTACCTTAGATTCCCATTGTAAAAAAACAAACAAACAAACAAACAAACAAACAAACTGTATGCTCTGCATGAGCCATTTTGGGTCTAAATGAATGTGTTTTCAGTGCCTCCTGTTAGCTCACAGAAAGCATGGCATTTCAATCTAATCTGTGTAAGTCTATCAAACAGCACACTCACATAATTAATTAATGTTTTACTATTATAAATGTAAGTACATACCTTTTTATTGTTTTCTTAGCCTCAGTTCTTGTATAATTGCTTTCCAGGCTGTTATTTTTGTCTTTTTTTAAAAGGCAAGCCGTTTCTTTTGGTTTAACCCAAGTGTGCACAGCTATATGTTTTGCTACTAGAAAATCACAAAAAAATTAAACAAATATCCAATAGAGGCATTCTTTTAATGTGTCTATAAAACAGATAAAACATTTCTTTATTGTATTTTATTTCTTATCTAAAAAAGTCACATTTCTATGCCGGTTGATTGTAGCCTCCTATGCTCCAGTTTTTAATGGCAGTTTGATAGTCTCCATAATCTTTTATGATCACTAAAACCCTTACTATGGAAACATGTCACAGTATCACTTTGAACAATCTCATAGCAAACTCAGTGCATTACAGTGTATTGTAGCACGAGTTTGGTCCATAGAAGTACTACACAAGTGCTGCACAGTGCCCGAGTTCTAGAGCTTTCATTTTTCAGAGGGTTGATTTCAATTTGATTAGAGCACACTCAGGGCACAGACCGCTTGAGTGGGCTTAAGTAGAGTGGAGTAGCTGAGAGTGATGCTGAGCAAATAAATCACGCTAACCCGACATTTCATGCCCCAGAGTGAACACACGCTGTTTTCAGTGTTTCCTCAGTGAGACAAAAGGTTACAGTCTTCGATATTAATGAATAGAATCAGATTAATGAATAATCTGATTTGTTTCTGAATTACCTTTCTGTTCTGTTCTGATGTTTTTCGTATTGAGTTTTACAGTATTATAAATTGATTGTTTGTTTAATCACCTTGTGCCATCCTGAGGTGAACAAATGAATGAATGAACGAATGAATAGTAACCATGACAGACAATACCGTTACCTCGTGGATACTTGGTTTTAATGTTCTTACTCATCTTGCTGAGATACTGTTTCAGTAAATGTGTTGCTTTGTTTGGTGTCATCCAGCTAAAGTGTCACACAATGAGACAGGGTGGTTTAAACTAGCAGGGCATTCCATGCTTTCTGTGGTCACAAAATGACTAAGAGGCTCTTAAAAAAAGCAGAAGAGCTGAAATCAAGCAGAAAGTGACTCCACTTGATCTAACAACTCAGATGTTTTTTGGGGGTATAATTATGTCTTAAAATGGTTTAATGCATTACAGCCTATAAAACGGGTAGTGCTACAACATTTTTGGTCAGTCTCTTTATCTAGCTAGCTAGCTTGCTACTTTTTTAAGTATACCGCGATCATTAGAATGTTGGTAAAACTTTTATTGTTATTTTGTCCGATCAGTTGAATCCAGCCTCAGAGTTGTATATAGTTATGTAGCTAATGTTAGCTACAGTAGCTCTATTGACAGGTATAGATTATAAATTATGAAAGCGCAATTTGAAAAAAAATACAAGCAATTATTAACATGTGGAACAGCATTAAGCTGTCTTTTTTTCAATCATTGCAGCATTAAATGGTTGATTTATTACATTTGTAGAGCAGCTATTGGTGTTATTTCATATCGGTGTCAGATATCCTACCTGGCGAAGGATGTTTCAGAGGCTGCCTTCAAACTGAAATGAAACAAAGCATCTCAGAAGGAAGCATTTTTGATTTTTCAGTTCAGGACAGGCCTTCTTAAACCTGTTTAACTACGATAACACAGCTATTTATTGACACATTATAAAATTAACACACTTCTTAAAAATGAGCTGAGCTATAGAGTGTAAAAGTAAGGTGTAAAGCGTCTAACCACAGGTCTTCTGTGCTGTGTTGTTTAAGGACCCCATCTCGGATGCTTCGTCAGTTGGACATCTGCGCGAGACGGGAAATTCGCCAAGAAACACCACCCGGGCAGAGGACTCAGTGCTCCCGGTAACCATGGCGTCCCACTCGTCACCCTGTCCCTGTCTGCATCTGCTGTCTGAGCCCCTGGGAGCAACATCAGGCCCTACAGAGTGTGCTGGAGAAGGCACCAGATCCACAGTCCAAACACACAGCCTCTAATACACATACACAGATGCATACACACATGCACACATATGCATACACACACAAACAGGTATGCAGGCAGACACACGTGCACAAATTTGCACTTTACCATTATCAAACACACAAATACACTCACACACTCATAAACACGTATATGAGTGCATTCACACACACACATACACACACACACACACACACACTTCGCACACATGCACACACAAGCTCAAGCAATGTCATACTGTAATCTGACAGAGAGCCGTATTCATATTAGTTCCAAGCAGTTCACATCTGAGGTATCTCTGACACATGGAGACACCTTCGTTTGTGGTCCCCTGACAAATTAACTTTGAGGGATCAGCCATTATTGTGTTATTTATTTTCCTAGAGAAGAAAAACACCATGAAATTGTGCATGTCCAGAGAATGCGTACAGCAATGAGAGGTAATGAAAGCGCATTCATGGAGGAGATTTGCCACTGCGTCCTTTTGTTGAAAAGTAACTCAAACCACAGCATCCTCATGGCTGGTTTTTCCAGAAGCTTTCTGCACAGACCTAGCGGGAGTTCTGCACCACACTGTCTTAAATGCGCCACCGCTCCCCCAAGGTCTTCCCATTGTTATTTTTTGGATTAATTGCACATTAGCAGATCTTTTATGCACATTTCCTTTGTTTCCCCCAGAGTCTGGTGTTTGGGAAAATAGCTCCTTTCAGCAATGTAAAAACCCTTGACAAAAATAACTTTCAATTACACAAAGGCAGAAAAAAATTAGGGGATAGAAAAAAAATCAAAGTTATGAGGATATTAACTCAGCACTTTTGGCACATGTTTGGCACATTAAGCTGTGCTCGGCTTTGTAAGAGCGCCGTCATCTTCTCTTAGGCTGTTCTTTAATGTTAATGAAAAGGTCCTCCATTGAGGAAAATAATAAGTTTAGCTATTCTCACGAGGCATATGTAAAACCTATATGCATATGTATCACTCTCAATGACTGGCACAGGTCACACCATCATTATAATCACTGGTAATATGTAGTTTGTATCCACAATCTGCTTCCCTGTAAGTTCTGCTGCAATCACGTAAGTGGAAGTCAACTCAAGTAGAACATCAATTTACCATGATCTGGGCTGTAATTTTTTTATTTTTTTACTTGTTGAGTGGGACATTCGGAAAACCAGCTCTTTCACCCACACTGATGGGTGATGGATGAGTGTGTGTGTGTGTGTGTGTGTGTGTAAGGCACTGCTTATGTGTTTATGTTGTCAGTTCTGAAAAGAAGAGAGCTTTGCAGTCCATAGGGCATAGCCAAGAGGATCATAGCTGTAATTTATTTTAGATTCTGCAGTTTAATCAGTAAATGCAGATTTCCTTGGCCGTTAGTGTTTGGTTTTATCGCTGAATTTTCCTTCTCTCTGTTACCCAAGAGTATACAAGAAACTGAAAAGTGTTACCATGAGATAGGTAACTCCCCTCCCTCTGGTTTAAACATTTGTGGCCTTAAAAATCTGCATTCCCTGATTAATTTCCCTGAAAGTACATGGAAGGATATGGAGGTGATAGGTTGCGCTGTGCTTGCGCTCCTCAGAGCAAGCCAAACTCACCTCCGAACATGAAAGGCCGCATATGGGTTATAGGAGCAGGCCACAGGGAGCCACTGGGCATCCATCAAACTGGAATTATTCATGGAGGACAAGTTTGTAAGATCTCAGCTCTCTTTACAACTTCAACCTCTTTCCACCTCAAAAGCCTGACGGGTGTCAGCAACCCGTGCATTTAGAGAAGGGGACGGCCTGATTGAAGTACTACATGTATTGAACTACATGTATGTTTTGATGCTTCACAGTTTTTTTTTTGGCTTCTCATTAACTATTTCTAGGAAAATGTGAAACATATTAGGCTCTATTACTGTTGGAATGCACAAACACCACATGCACTGCTGTCCTTGTCCATCCCATAATAATGCTGCCCAAAATTCCCCATATATATAATTATCATACTGGCATGACATCCAGTCACATGCACTGTTGTGTGACACGACATACATAAAGCATATACACGTGTGTATGTGCCTCTCGGGTCTCAGTATGTGTGTGTATTTCTCAGGTTTCAATGTGTGTGTGTGTGTATTTCTCAGGACTCAGTATGTATGTGTGTGTGTTTGTGTATTTCTCAGGTCTCAATGTGTGTGTGTGTGTTTGTATTTCTCAGGTCTCAGTATGTATGTGTGTGTGTGTGTGTGTGTATTTCTCAGGTCTCAGTGTGTGTGTGTATTTACTGTACCTCCTGCAGGGTCTCAGCAGTCTCTTCAGCTCCCTGAAGGTGGTGCGGTTGCTGCGTCTGGGGCGGGTGGCCCGTAAGCTGGATCACTACCTGGAGTACGGTGCGGCAGTGCTGGTGCTGCTGGTGTGCGTGTTCGGCCTGGTGGCCCACTGGCTGGCCTGCATCTGGTACAGCATCGGCGACTACGAGGTCATCGACGAGGCCACCAACACCATTAAGACTGACAGCTGGCTTTACCAGCTGGCCGCCAGCATCGGCGCGCCCTACCGCTACAACGCCAGCGGCTCCGGCCATTGGGAGGGGGGCCCCAGCAAGGACACGCTCTACATCTCCTCCCTCTACTTCACCATGACCAGCCTCACCACCATTGGCTTTGGCAACATCGCGCCTACTACCGACGGCGAAAAAATCTTCTCAGTGGCCATGATGATGGTTGGATGTAAGTACCTGGGTTCTCCTTCTCTCTTCCAAGAATTTGTGCCCTGGGGGTTCATTCAGGAGAACTCTCTGAGTATTTATCCATGCATTTCTCATTCCCTCTCCTGCGGGTTTGTCATAGGTGTGATCTGTTTTTCTGTGTGCCCAGGGAGATTGTTTGGGAGTGTTCTTGGGGTGTCCACATATCTCTCCTTCTTTCTCCTGTAAGCTTTGTGTGGGCATAGTCTCTCCATCATGTATGCCTGGGGCTTCTTGGGGTGTCCACATATTCCAGCCTCTCTCTTGATGATGATTTAGCCTTTTCTTCATTGCTGTGTGCTGTTTTTGGACCACTTTGTGCAGAGAGTGGGCAAATATTGACACAAAATTCTTTGCTATTCTTTATGATATTGAGTTTTTTTTCTCTCCCCAGTTCTCCTCTATGTTATAGTTTGGATTTGGTGCCAAAGAACAAAAGATTATCCATGCTGTCTTCCTAAAAGTTGTTGTCTGTATGACTAAGGTCCTGTGAGGAACAATTTCTCGAGATATGTGATTGTAGGCTGGGGCATATATATATACATACACATATATATGGCAGTCAGACCTTATTTGGCAAACTGGGGGCCTGGTGGGGGCAATATAAACAAAATGATGTCTGCTTTCATTTTGAGCAAGTACTAGTTTGTTCAGTTCTGAATTCTGAATTGGAGGGGATCCTTGAAATTAAAGGAAATTGTTGTACATTTCCTGTACAATTGTTGTAGTGTCTTGAAATATTAGGATATTAAAATGTGACACTAAAATAAAAGAACAAAGTGTGATGAAAATATTATAACCGATTTTCCCCAAGATGAGAAACTCTCATCACTTTACAGGAAATTAAAACAAATGTTTGATTATTACATTACATTACTAATTCTCAGTCGGGTGATATTGTTTCTGATGATATTGTCACTGTATGATGTCACTTAATTTCCCCCCACTAAAAGAATTACATCAGCTAGTAAGCTTCCTCTACTTATCATCCACACAATATGTGGTGATGGCTATAAACTTCTAATCTCAAGCATCCAACAGGGTAGAGGCGGGTTAAGGTAACATAAATAGTGTCCTAACGGTATGAGAAGCAGACTACTTCAAAAGCTCCCTGGCGCAGTTTGTGGGGACAAGTTCCGGCTCAATGGTCTTTGATTTCGGATAGGGTCGATGTGGAGACTGTAAGTGGCTTCCAGACTTAGTTCCGGGGGATTTGACTTCTGGGCTGAAGTGATTAGGCTTGATTGAGCTGTTCATTCATGTCATAGCTTCACATGCCCTCTGTGAAAGTAGTGTGCTGTTGGACTAGCATAAAAACAAAACTTGCATTTTTTCATTCAAGCTTCTTTCTCAGATTGTTAATGAGAACTGGAAACGTAATTAAGATGAGTTTATTTTAATTCAGGGAGTGTCAAATAATTTTAGAAGGGCCTGAGACAATGAGTGGGCAATTCATTTTAATGTTAATTCAATTTAAATGTAGATTCATTTCTGTTCATTTTTTATTAATATAGGTTATTATTAAGGTATAAATATTTTTGTGAAAACTCTTAAACACCTTTATTTGTATTCTCATTTTATCCTTTACTACTGTTGACTCAAATACTTCTCTGAGCACACATGAATCAGTTATTAAATGCAGGTAACTGTCCATTCATGAAAAACAAAAACAGTATGTCCCGAGGCTGAGGATGTGACACAGGTCCTCCTCTGTGGCAGGTCGATGGTCACATGTTTGCTCCAGGGTCTGCTGACTTCAGTCTATAGCTCTACAGTGGCCAAGCAGTATAACAAGCCAGACTGGGTCCAGCCCCACAGTTGCCCGGGTGTATAATGAGCCAGCCTGGGTCCAGCTCTACTGTTGCCTGGGTGTATAATAAGCCAGCCTGGGTCCAGCCCCACAGTTGCCCAGGTGTATAATGAGCCAGCCTGGGTCCAGCCCCACAGTTGCCCGGGTGTATAATTAGCCAGCCTGGGTCCAGCCCTACAGTTGCCCGGGTGTATAATGAGCCAGCCTGGGTCCAGCTCTACTGTTGCCTGGGTGTATAATAAGCCAGCCTGGGTCCAGCCCCACAGTTGCCCAGGTGTGTAATGAGCCAGCCTGGGTCCAGCCCCACAGTTGCCCAGGTGTGTAATGAGCCAGCCTGGGTCCAGCCCCACAGTTGTCCGGGTGTATAATGAGCCAGCCTGGGTCCAGCCCCACAGTTGCCCGGGTGTATAATGAGCCAGCCTGGGTCCAGCCCTACAGTTGCCCGGGTGTGTAATGAGCCAGCCTGGGTCCAGCCCCACAGTTGCCCGGGTGTATAATGAGCCAGCCTGGGTCCAGCCCCACAGTTGCCCAGGTGTATAATGAGCCAGCCTGGGTCCAGCCCCACAGTTGCCCAGGTGTATAATGAGCCAGCCTGGGTCCAGCCCCACAGTTGCCCGGCTGTGTAATAAGCCAGCCTGGGTCCAGCCCCACAGTTGCCCGGGTGTATAATGAGCCAGCCTGGGTCCAGCCCCACAGTTGCCCGGGTGTATAATGAGCCAGCCTGGGTCCAGCCCCACAGTTGCCCGGGTGTGTAATGAGCCAGCCTGGGTCCAGCCCCACAGTTGCCCAGGGGTATAATGAGCCAGCCTGGGTCCAGCCCCACAGTTGCCCGGGTGTATAATGAGCCAGCCTGGGTCCAGCCCCACAGTTGCCCGGGTGTATAATGAGCCAGACTGGGTCCAGCCCCACAGTTGCCCGGGTGTATAATGAGCCAGCCTGGGTCCAGCCCCACAGTTGCCCGGGTGTATAATGAGCCAGCCTGGGTCCAGCCCCACAGTTGCCCGGGTGTATAATAAGCCAGCCTGGGTCCAGCCCCACAGTTGCCCGGGTGTGTAATGAGCCAGCCTGGGTCCAGCCCCACAGTTGCCCGGGTGTATAATAAGCCAGCCTGGGTCCAGCCCCACAGTTGCCCGGGTGTATAATAAGCCAGCCTGGGTCCAGCCCCACAGTTGCCCGGGTGTGTAATGAGCCAGCCTGGGTCCAGCCCCACAGTTGCCCGGGTGTATAATGAGCCAGCCTGGGTCCAGCCCAACAGTTGCCCGGGTGTGTAATGAGCCAGCCTGGGTCCAGCCCCACAGTTGCCCAGGGGTATAATGAGCCAGCCTGGGTCCAGCTCTACTGTGGGGTAGGAGTGTAATGAGCCAGCCTGGGTCCAGCCCCACAGTTGCCCAGGGGTATAATGAGCCAGCCTGGGTCCAGCTCTACTGTGGGGTAGGAGTGAAATGAGCCACCTGATTCAGAATCCTATACGGCAGGATAATGAATAGGGGCCATAGATATTTATGGCTTTTGTAACCAGCGATTTTCTTTCCAACCAGTACAAGGTTGCTGTAGTCTCTTCTCATGCCTCTTTTCAAACAACCATGTATTCTTGGTACGATATTGATTTTAATTACATCATCTAATGATAACAAATGATGCTTCTGTGCATTAGTATTGACTTCATAGTAAATGTAAGTTGACACTTTCTTACATTTATAATTCATTAAATTCTTAATTAATCTAGAAAACATCTGTATGTAAATTTCAATGTGACTTTACACTTGTTTCACTACTGAAAAGATTTGGGGAAGGACACTTAGTGGATTTTAACCCATAAGTGGAATTAACAATACATTTCGTCAACTCCAGTTTGAGAGTTCAGATAAACTAAAGCAAAATGTTTAAAATAATTATTTCCTTAGTTTCTGATTTCTGGTAATTAATGACTAAACATAGCTAATAGAACAGCAATAGAATAGTATAGAATAGCATTCACATTTGGATTCCTATTCTATTTAATTGGCCCTAGTCATCAAAAATTACAAGCCAAACCAAGAAAAAAAACAATTTGGCATTGTATGATTATGTTTCACTAATGTAGACAACAATACATTTCCTAAGGTAATAGTTGACTAAATAAAAGTAAAAAAAAAAATAGTGTTGAAAACATGAGGGCTGAGGGTAATTTTTCTCAGGGAATATTATCATAATGTCATATCCAATAAATAATATTTACTCTCTAAACTTTCATTTTCCTTTTTATTTTTGATGTTTTTAAATGTTTTTATAATTTCAAACAACAGATTAATGAACCAAATATTTGATGCATGGCACTTTGCATAATAGTTTAATATTTAATATATCAGCAATATTATTTTTCATTATGAAAAGTTCCCCTTACCTAAAAATACAAAACTAACATTCATGTATCTGTTAATTTTCTATTTTTAGGCAAGGGTAACTTTTCATAATGAAAAATAATAGTGCTGGTTGTATTATTGAGTACAGTAGCTCAGATTATTTGGACTCTAAGCCCCATATTAATAACAGAACACTCATAAAACAATAGTCATTCAAACGCTGACAAAATTGTCATAATATTCCCCAGAGGCACTGACTCATGTAAAGCAAATCATTTTAAGTGTGGGATAAAATATATATTTTCTTGAGTGATCTTAAAAATATTTTATGTAATTACTGGCACTTACATGAATGTGTGGGAACATTCAGATTATAGCTGGCAATCAAGACATTTATCCCTTCTGTATATAATAGCTACATTAAATAGTTCTCTCTCTGTGTTTTACCCATATAAATAAAAGCACATAAGTATTAGCTTTTCCTGCATAATGAGCATGGATATTTTATCACATGAATTGCAGAATTGATAGGAATGAATCACAATCCGAGAACATGTTTGAAGATCAAGCTTCACAGAATTTAGGCTCTTGTGTGTGAGAGTAAGAGAAAGTGATAGTGTGAGAAAGATACTTCGGGAGAATGAAAGGGAGCATTCATCTTCAAGAGAGAGTGAGAGTGAGAGGGGGAGGGGAAAAGAGTGATACATGTAAGGAAGAAAGGATGTTAGGAAGATGTAACATGTAAGGAAGAGAGCAGCGAACAGGAGAATGACTGTCACAAATTTGCAGGGCAGAATGAATATTTCCCAAACAAGCCACTTTTGTGAAACCTGTCCGGTGTAACTGATAATATACACTATCGCACTTATTCCACTTTACGTAACACACTGCTCCCACAGTGCTCTCCCTGAGGTTCCACACACACACACACACACACACACACACACACACACACACACACACACACTCACTCTCTAAAATACACATACATGCACACACACATGCACACACACTCACTCTCAATACATACACATGCACGCACGCATGCACGCGCACACACACACACACACACGCACACTCTAAAATGCACACAGATGCACACACAGACACACAAACTCACATACACAAACACTCTCACACAGCTTACACTCAGAGGAACACTATAGGTGGCTGTTTGGGTTTGCTTTGGTCCTGTTGGGAAAGTGTAAGGTCAAATAGGGCCTCGTCCTTTCCCCTGACTCCCAGTGGGTGAGGTGGGACGGACCACACAATGGAGAACTCTTCATACTGTCACGTGTATCACCCTTATGCACAGGAGCCATGATAAAACAGCCATGGTCCTAAAAAAACCCCAAAAGCGTTACTGTTTTTATTCACGTATCTGTTTTCTTCACTGACGGAGCTCTGCAACACCCCCACAAATTTTATTTAATGTTTCTTTTTTCATTTGGCAAACGCCCGTATCCCAGGGGTGACTCACTGCGCAGTACAGAACATGAGAGCAGCAGCACACCGATATGTGCAGCAAAGCGACGCTGCTAATGCTCCCACTAATGCTGCGCTACTCTGCACAGACACAGAGCGTGAGACAAATGACCTGAAAGGTGACGTTCTGCTCTGAAATCAGTTACACAATCTTCAGAGTCTGCACGCAAAGTAGAGACTGGCTGGGTTTCACCTGGAAGCTCCTTTGTTTTCTTTTTTCATCATGCATGATGCATTGAAATTTTCCCTCTGGTTAGCACCGTAAAGTTTACATTTTAATCACAAATCTAAAATTTTCCCATAGCCTTTGTGTATAACCCAGTCCCATCTGGCATTCTTTCTCTCTTTCTCTTCCTCTCTCATGAGTTTCACAATGATCAGTTTAGCAGGGTGAAATTTTCTATTAAAGCAATTTTCCTGAGTTCCATCCTATAATCTGCATAATGATGCGTACTGTGAAGATGAGCTGTCCCTCTGGAGAAGGAGGCACAGCCGTTAGGAAAACCGAAAAAGGCGCGGGGGGGGGGGGGCGTAATGATAGAACTGCCTGTATGATGCAATGGCCCCCCTCAGGGGGTGAGGGGGCTGGCAAGTGAGTCACCAGAAGAGAGATGTAAGGCAGGGGTGGGAGGTAACCAAGGGGCACTGTCCCAAACTTTTGCATTTGTGTGTATGCAGGCACGGGGGAGGTGTTAAGGACAAGGTGATGGGGCTCCTGAAGTTCTGTAGGGCCTTGATCCACACTTTTTTATTTCAGGAACATGCTGAAATTGGAAAATCCAAAAGTTACACGCATCCTGATTCACTGAGGTGCTGAGCCGAGCGTTTCGAGATAACCAGAGAACAATAAAGCTTGCACTTGACATTGAATGAGTGATGACTGAAGAGAGTTTTGAACTTTACTGCATGCTAACTCTCCCACAAAAGTGCATGGACCACAAATTGGTTGAGTTGCGACAAGCGCATCCCTCAAAATTCAGCTTCAGTGTCCCCTCCTGGATACTCTGGGAATCTTACCCCGCGTTTCAGCAGCTTGGCTTCCTGCCTCTCGGAACATTTCTTTTGAGAATCAGCACGTTTTATTTTTTGACAGTGCTTCACTCTTGAAATTCCCTCCCACGCTTGCTATCTACAGAGTGCGGTCTCCTCACACCACCCCCTCCCCCCACCCCAGGCCTGTTTCCGCTGTCAGGAACAATGTCTCACACCCGAGGTGGGCACTTACTGGAATTCCATGGCTGGGGGAACGTGAGTGCGTGATTAAGACTGGAAATGAAAGAGCTTGACTCCCTCTCTCACCAACAGCATGTCAGAATCTCATACGGGCTCTGGGTAGGGGGGAGGGGATTCAGGGAGACCGCATACGCGCCTCGCTCATCTTACCAGCAATTGCCCCAGCGGTGACCACAGTGGGCCTTTTTTGTCTCAGTCGCATGTCTGTTGGTGATTCGCCTTTTTGCTTTCACCTGCATTCACTCCCTCTCTCTCTCCCTCTTAATCTCACTACACTAAGAATTCTTTGCCTTTAATGTACCAGTTGAATACCCTGTCTGCCATGCCCTACTGCACTTCAAAGGTGCTGCCAGCTCCCGTCAACTCAAGCACCACTTGTCACTCCCTCTTTTCCAAGAGTAGGGCCTTGGGGGTAGTTGTGCATTTCTTTCCAGTGGAAGGACAACTGGTGGCTTCAATAGAGTCTTGCACAGCAGCAATAACTGGACAAAAGTATAGTAATTAGAAGAGCCACCAGCGATTGGGTTGTGGAGGACAGGGTGCAGGGTGTGGGGTGGGATGGGGTGGAGAGAGGAGGGGGGTGTCTCTTACAGAGCTATGACATAGATTGGCTCTTTTGGTAGGGAGAGCCAATGAGCACACTTACTTTGGGGGGGGGGGGTTATGGTAGGGCAATGGAGCTCTGCCCCATTTTTCAAATCAATACCCTGCCATGCTCATTAACATTGCCTGGTATATGGTGATGCATATCCGCCTGTTCTCCGAGCTATTGATTCAGAGATGTTTCCTCCCTAGGGTGCTGGGACTGAGGGGCCTCGCTAACTAATTACTGCAAACATTCCTGGACTTTGTTAACATTGCTCACCGTTTGTCATCTCAGTTATGCATTTACGACTCTGGGTTTGTTTTTTCCCTGGTGACCCCAGCACTGTTTATTTATGAAGATTGGACGCAGGGTAATAGTTGGGGATGTGGTGGCTGTTTCAGGCCTGCTGCTGTTGTTGCAAAGCCATCAACACTAATGTGTATTATTCACCTGGATGGTATCTCCAAAGCCCCCGCATCCAATATTGAGATTCTGCCTTGGCTTCTGGGAAATAAGGATAAGGACCATAAAATAAGGAATCGACATCTCCCTTAACACCCATAAATCCCTGTGTCACCACCCAATGTGGTCACAAATTAGGGCCCGCTAATGAAGCAAATCCCATAGCCTGGGTTAGCTGCCGTTCATCTGAATCTTGGCATTACATCAGCAATTCCCTAGGTTTCTCGCTGCAAAGGCCACTAAACATTAGACTCAGTCTTGGTGACCAGCAATGCATGCTGGTTTGGTTACAGCCATTCTCTTGATAAATGAATACTGTTGCGAAATGTTTTTTTGCGTACAATATATTTTTTAATGATGTTCTAACATCATTAGTTTAGCTTTTTGTAACACACTGCAAGTTTAGCTCATTGCTATGTACTCTGTTGTGTAAACCTCATTATAAAGGAACCATTTTTCATCATGAATATTGTACAGAAAATTGAAGTGTTAGTTGTACAGTATGTGAACTAATCTAAGTAACTGGAGTCCTAGGATGTGAAAATGGGATACATTTCTATGCATATGAATACAGAATGTTAATCATCCTTCACCTAAATATATCCAAAAAAGAACAATTTATGTCTTATTTGTGAGAAAACAAATTATATTTTAATTATTTTCATATTATAAAGACATTTACACCATTTTTTGTAAACTACAGTAATTTAATATAAAATGTGTGATTTAGATATATGTGAAAATATTAGTTATTATAGGCTTAGTTGAATGTCTCTAAGAAAATGTGCACTGTAATGTAATACTCATGAGAACTTGAGCAATGGTGGAGTCCAATGAATATTGTCAATTATTGATATATATATATATATATACATTTATTTCTATAGATTCTTAATGCCATTCTACATTTATTTGTGTGAATTTAACTGAGTGCAACCACAAATTATATAAATGTAATAATTTAAAATTCAAACATATGCAGTCAGTAGATTTTTCAAGTTATGCTGCACTTTTACTATAGGCATCAGAATACTTGCAGAATATTGATTGGTATGGACAAAAAAAGATTAATATCCATTGATCTGAAGTAAGGGGAAGTGGGGGAGTCAAAAACTTGGATTCATCTCAGACCTATCTGATTTAAAAAAAAACAACAACAACAACAACAACAAATTAAACAATGGTTATCGTATTGAAACAGATCAGAATCTCACATGGGATCTGTGTTTGTTTGTGCAGATGCATTGTGTACAGATGCCTAAAAAGTATAGTTCACCCCTCAGGAGTTCACTACTCAAATAATTTGTTTTTTCAAAAGATGCAGAAGATGGGCTCAGTTACTTTCAACAGGGATCAGGAAATGATTCTAGTCTAAATGGCACTGCAACAGACTTATGGAGTAATGAAGAGGGTATTAAGCTTTTTATATGCTTAGGAGGTTCTGGGAGCTTCCCTCTACTGGGTAAGTTGTGTATCCGTGGAAACAAGATATGTCTTTATGTAATATCTTTACATAAAGGTTTGCAGTACAGAGGAAGATTGAGCGGCCAGAGCTGTGGCCTAGTTTCGGGCCGTCAGGTGGAGACATGCCAGTGCTGCCTGATGGCTGGGACTCGTTCAGTCAAAATGTTCATTATACTGCATTACGTTTAGGCACTTAGCAGAGTCCCTTATCCAGAGTGACTTACACAGCTTACATTTTTACATACTATCCACTTACATAGCTGGGTATTTTTACCGATGCAACTCCATATGGACTATCTCCCTCAGGGACACAATGGCATTGGCCTACCTATAACCTATGAGTTTAGGGCCAAGCTCCTTTATCCAGTTCCTCTAATTCATATTAAGTTGACTCCCATACAAATTTTCAAAACATTCCTCCAAGGTTGCTACATGTTTAACTTGTAAACTTTCCCTGTGAAATAAAAAACATAAATCCCCCCACATCAGATTAAGAAAGATGGTGATCCTGTTGCTGTGGTAATGGGCCTGGAGACTCATGCACCTGTTGTCTGAGGGACTGCTGAATCGCAATAGTTTCCCCATGAAGAACTGTGTCCAAAGCTGAAGGTGAACTGGGTGATCCAACTCTAAGGGTGAATCAGTGTCCATTTTCCTCACCATTGGGTACTCGTTTCTATAGGAGGAACTTGTCTCACATTCACGCCAACTCAATGCTAATTAGGTAACCTTGACAACGCTGAACCCTCACCCCTGGTGCTGGTGGGACAAAACCATTTGTGTACTGCCGCTGGAGACTTCCCATCAAAACTGGGAAATGGCACAGCTGAAGGTCGAGCCAGCAGTGCCATTTCATCTCCTGCGTTGAACACCGTTAAATTCTTTAAATTTACATTTACCAGAAGGTTGGGAGCCTAAAATAAAACATTACGTTTGGACACCATGATAATTGGCAGGAGGACTATGAAGCTAGAAGTTCAGGCCAGCTGTTATTGCATTGGAGTTTGATGGCAGAATTAGGTGAGTTGTACCCACATGTTGCCAGATTTTTTGACCTTTTCATTCTGGGCCTTTAGTGGGTATTGTTATCCAAAGTGACTTGTAAAGTTTACATTTTTTACACTCTAACCTTTCATACGGCTAAACAGAATATTTTCTGAAGCAATTTAGGCTAGGTAAAAATACACTATGGCAGTGTCCTACCTGGTAGATGTACCCTCTAAACATAACCCTACAGGGGCATTCTGGCATGCCTCTTTAACTGAGAGCAGGTCTGGGGTGGTTGTGGGCCCACAGATCAACAGAAATAATGAGCAAGTAGCTCTGGGCAAGGTGATCAAACGACCCTTGGTGAAATCGATTTTGACTTGGGAAGAGGCTCTACCCATGAAACCACTTCCTACCAGTTAACAGATGGCCAAAGAAAGCCTGAATTGCACTTTCAGTGTAATCGCTTCTCACAGCTGTGCTCCCTGAGGGATAGGATGGAACAGAGAGACAGGGAGAAGCAGAGGGAGGAAGCAGGGGTGAAGAGGGAGAGAATGGAACAGAGCATGTGTCTGGGGGACCTGGAGGTGCGTGGCTGTAATTGTCGGAGAGTCCAGACGTATTATCCATTACAGGGCTATGATCCCACAGTGGAATACCCATAATCTGCACCCTCCAGTGAGCGCACTAGTTTTTTTGAAGCCTTTACCAGCTCTTCCAGGACTTTTTAGCTTCCAGCTGTGAAGTGACTCAACTTAAGGCAGTCTGGAGTTTCAATGAATCAGGAGAGACTGAAGAGAGGAGCACTATTGCACATGAGTATCTCAAGCATAATTAACACGTTTTGTTAGTTTGTTAGTTAGTATGATGGTGGCTGTGATAATTGGCTGGAATTCACAGCGGTGATAGAGACAGAGAGGCAGAACATGAACAAGGAAGAGACATAAGATTATATTTCTGTTTACAGGCATTAACTACAGCTGTTAAATGAATATAAGATCTCATTTGTGTAGTTCCATGTGTATTTGAAGGTGGTATATTTAAACAAACCTGGGAGAAGTGGTACAGTTCGTTGGAGAATGACGGGAGGAAATCGACATGCCAGGAAATGTGTTTTGCTGTGTTTTTTTTCCACAAAGGAAGATTGACACTCGCTAGAGGGCCAGAGGCCAGAGGGGGACCCACAGTCAGATGTTCATCCCTGTAGTTGGTCTGTCTGCCATCGATATTCCAATCCTCTCACACAAAGCAACACCCCCAGACTAACGTCTGACTTTACAGCCCATTGAACTGCCTTTGGTCAAGTATTAACCCTCATCCCATTTTGCCAAGTGACCTACGGTATGGGCTTTCAGTTTGAATTCCTTTACGACTGCCAACTCTACATGTGTGGTGTTAGAGTACCTCAAGAGTTTGTATGTGTTATGTGTGAGAGAGCATGTATTTGTGTATGTGTGTGTGTGTGTGTGTGTGTGTGTGTGAGGGGCACAAGAGGGTGTCATAATTTTGAGTATGAGTGTTTTTGGGCATGTCTGTTTCTGGTACGTATATTCTGGTTCACTGTCACTAAGTATGGGTTGGGTATGCCTTTTGCTTAATTCTGAACGTACAGAGGTGCTTTTTAAAAACCATGTAACTGTCTGCAGACTCCAAGAACCTCTAGAGTCTACAGTGCTCCCCTTTTTAAATTCAAATTCATAGGGCTCTCACACACTTGAAAGCCTGATCTAAGGGATCTCAGCCAGTTACAGCAAAAACTGACAAACCCCTCTTGGTTTTAAAAACTGTTTTCGGGGGGAAATCATAGAGTGAAAAGAAAAGAGAGAGAAAAGCTGAAGTTTGAGTCACATGCAGTTAAGATGTTCTTCTTGAAATGAATCATATTTACACGTTTGCCTCATGATCTTAAATGAGTTATGCAAGAGATGGTGAACTTTTTTTTGGACAAAATTATTCAAAGCAAACTGAGTGAGGACTGTTTGACCTTCTTAATCACTTCATTATTTTGTGCGTAACATGAACACACTTCTTCCCACATTAGATTAGCTGCTTTATTGTCCTCAGAGGATTATATTCTTTCCACAGCTGATAAGGATAACTCAGCTAACACATATTCACATAACTTAGACAAACATTATGTATCATAATCAAATTTGACAAACAATAGACGACTGTGCAGTACCAGCTTCCAGAGGGCAGTCTGACAAAAAAAATGTTTTTTTGGAGGATTATCTGACTCGACACCCAGCAAAGGAAGTGAGTGGGTGGGCCAGCGTGAGGAAGTGTGGAAAGGAACTACAGAAGCATTTCAACAGAAGAGAGGGATCTCAGCAGGCGGGCAAAGAACCAGAGGAGGAAAGGCGCAGGCGTGCTGTGCAGAAAAACAAAGATGCAGAGAGACGCATCGATGCAGGCAGGAGGGATTACGGCCAAAGACCCCACCAAAGAAGCAGCGGAAGCAGCAAGCTAAGGAAAAGTGAAACGGAATGCGTGCGACAAATGAGCTCGTGGCCAGGCAGGAGCATCAAAGATAAGAACAGAGTGGTACATGCAGACACAGGGGAACGACTCAGATGACCATTTTGATGATGTTGCACGTGCTGCATGGGCTGTGAACCCACTATCAGCAGCAGGTGCTGGCAGGGAGAGAATAGAGGAGGTTGAGCAACACCTGGCTGAGCACGGTTGGATGCCAAACTGAGGGACACCTTCACACACTGGAGCAGAGCTGTGTTTTGGGAGCCTCATGATCAGAAGAGCTGAAGAGCTCTCTTATTGGCTCCAGATACAGGGAGGGAGTGCAGTGGTTGGAGAGACTGATGCAAAGCTGCAAGGCCTGATTTGAGCCCAGACTTGGAGCCACAGGCAGAACAGCTACTTAGTTATTCTGTATCTTTTAAAGAATGAAATCCAAATTCGAATCGCCTGAATTAGCATGACAAGTCACAGCTGTGTTGGAGCATATTCTGAAATACCATATTGGCACAAAAACATGTTATGGAAATAAACATTTCCCCAAAAAGAAGACTGAAAAAGGATCCAGATGACCAATTCAGCTATTGGATCCATTGACACTCTTGAACCAACTATCACCACTTACAGTAGCACAGCATTTTAGAAATATAGGATGAATGTATACACATAAATGTGCATTGTAGAACTACAGTAATGTGAAAGAGCACTGATAATTCAAATTTTATAAGATTACCAGGATCAACCAACTAATTTTGCCTGAATAATTTCAGGTACTGAAATGGCAAGCATTTAAGGGACACATTAACACCTTTTACATAGGTAATTAATAATCCCAATCAAAGGATTATTATTCTTTAAATTGATGGGAATTTCACTGAACCCAGAACTTTCAGAAATTTTAAACATCCAGGATGCCAGGGGATACAGATTACTCCATACAGATACAAAATAATGAAGTATATTATACTGCATGTGTATTTAAATTGCTGGGGGCCCCCAACCTCTCTGAGCAATTTACATTTAGTTAGAAAATTCAGCTTTGTCTTAGAAATTTCCTGGGAAGGCAGATTTGGGGTTACCAGGTTGTATCTTCTTGCCAAGGTTGTGTCCTGGGTTGCCATATTGTGTCTTCCCATCAGAGTTTCCAGGCCAAGCTCAGAACATGTCTCTAAGTACAATACTCTGTCTTTGTTAGTTTTCAGTCTTGGCTCCCTCACTGCATCTTCATGCATTGGTTGACAGTTCATGGTTGGTGACCATCTCTCAGTTCTGTACCCATCCTTTCTCTGTTCTTGTCATCCATTCTTCTCTTCATAAGGAGAGAGCATTCAACAGACCTATACAGCGATGATTTTTAAAAAAATTTTTTAATAATACAAGAAGTTGTTCCCCTCTGTCTTGACCTCTTGACCTTTTGTCTAACAGTAATCACATGACCTGGTTCTCACATCCCCAGGTCTGGGCTTCCTCAAACTTCCCAGGTCAAGGTTATGATTCCTTGTCTTGTTTGGTGTTCCATCTCTGCTTTCTGTTGTATGGAAACTTACATTTTATATGCAAATACAAATGCTAATTTTTTTGTTTAGGTACATTTGATTTTTGGTAATGAAGCAGGACTTTCTTCTTGCATGTACAGGTTTAAATTCTTTTCGAAGCTATCAGTGGCTGAAGCTGGTGGCTCGACAGGTGTGTGTCAGATTCATATATAAGCTTTTTATGGTTAGCAGATTCATATATAAGCTTTTTATGGTGAGCAGATTCATATATAAGATTTTTATGGTGAGCAGATTCATATATAAGCTTTTTATGACGAGCAGATTCATATATAAGTTTTTTATGGTGAGCAGATTCATATATAAGATTTTTATGACGAGCAGATTCATATATAAGCTTTTTATGGTCTATTTGATAATAGGGAATATTTCCCAATGACACATTTGCACAATTTCATTGAAATGTAGTTTTGACCCTCATCTTTTCTCCTCCTTCTTCTTTTTCATTCTTCCTCTCTCACACTCTTTCTCTCTCTGTCACTCTTTCCATCTCCATACCCCCTCCTTCTGCTTTGCTCTCTCTCTCTCTTTCTGTACTTTTCGACTGTCTGCTGCTGAACATTTGCTCTAAGTGACTCAGTGGGGGGCTCAGTGACACAGCAGATAAGAATAGATTCTTGCCCCTCACTCCAGCTGGGATATACAGTATGTGCATATTTGTGCGTATGGCATTCAGGTCTGTACATGTAAAGGCCAGTCATACTCTCACACACACATACACACATACACACACACACACACACACACACACACACACACACACACACACACACACACACACACACACACACACACACACACTCTACAGGAATCGCAGTACCCTGATAAAGTCATTCTGGAATGGCAGTGCTGGATTTGTTAGCCCAGTGAAGCTCTGCTGTAGTGTGTTACATCCTCACACTAGCCATCAACCAGGGTGCCATCAGTCACTGGTCTGAAGCCAATGTGACAAGAGACACAGATAAAAAAGGAATAAATACATGCAAAGGCATATCTTATCTTCCTTCACACAGCCCTCTAGGACACAGTCCCTCCTACAGGACTCATGTGTAAATCAAAGCTTGGAGTATACTGTGCTGTTTAGTGGGTGCATGTGAGTGTGTGAGTATGACTGGCCTTTACATGTGCAGTGCTGAATGCTATATATGCAAACATATTCACATACTGTATATCCCAACACACACACACACACACACACATGCATCTGCAAACACACATATGCACACACACAAAGTCACATACACCCACCTAATGTACACACACACACACACACACGCACGCACAAACACACACAAGCCCTGCCAGCATGATGGATCGGTACCATTTCACTCTTGGGGCTAATTGCCGTCCTGAGCCAAAGCAAAATGTTGCCTACCTTGTTACCCAGGCAGGTGTTACATAATGATGCAGCACTCCCACCGAGGTGCTTCACCAACACAGAGAAATCTGTAAGACAATCCGCTTTGTCAGCACTCGAAGTATCTCTGCCTTAGTGGCTCCTCGGGGTCTAAAGCTGCTGTACGCCACAGCGGGTGAACATTGGGTCCTCCCATGGCACAGAGGGAGAAGGCCAGCTTTGTGCCCACCCCTGAGAATCAGGAAATCTGTGGTAAACTTGGACCCTATGAGTGGCAGCTCAGTAAATGCCCTAATGACATCGGCTGGTTGCTTTTTTGATGTTATTTGTTTCCATAACCAATGGTACTCGTAAATATACTGCAGTATACCACAAATATATTAATTGGTTTAAATGATATGATAAAGATTTTTCCTTGCAGTGTTTTTAAATACATATTTCAACATTTGAAATCCACTGTCATTTGTACATTTGCTCATATGTTGTGAATCTCTGTGCTATTTATTGTGATGTTGATTATAGATTTAATTTCAGTATATTTCATGTTTGTGTATGGGATAATCATTATTTTAATGCCTCATGGGAGATCATTTGAGAGTTATCATTGATCTGGTGGTGCCCAGTCATGACTAGGCTAGGCCATAAGCATGTAAAGTGCTGTCTATGCTTTGTGTTCTTCAGAAGGGGTTCCAAAACATTGTCATGGATTTTACAACCTGATGGCTGAGGACCTTCATCTTGATATATGGGTTGGCTCATTCTTCCATACACTGATGTGTTAAATTGCCACTGCATAAATCCCTAACAGGCTACAGCTTATGTAATAGTTTACATAATTTAAATCATAGTATTATCTTTTATATAGTTGTGATTTATAATAGCATAATAGTGATTTATATCACTGTGATGTATGTGTAAGTACACAAATTTAATGCATTATAGTGATCATAATATTAACAAAGACATGTAAATATGTATATAAGTACACAGATATTAAATAAAACAAAAACAAAATAGTTAAAATAAAGAAAATAAAAGTATTGTCATGTCTTGGAGGCACCCATGATCCCCACCATGGACCCCCAATATTTTAACCCCTGTACTAGAAAATATGCAGATAAGCTTACAGTTTACACAGTAATCCTGTTGAGGAACCAGCTGAATTTATCAAACAAGTCTAACTCTAGGGCCCTCTAGCAATTAATTAATATAAAAAGAGTAAGTAGACTGGTGGAAATTGTATTTTAAAAATATTCCATATTCAAAATGCCATCTCCATTTCAGAATCAATGCTAATTTAATTATAGTGAAAGGTTACTGTTTGGTATGAACAAGGCTTCTCATTCGATCCTATCCAATGGGGATGCCTTATTCTTGTATAGCATCGACCATGGCTTTTAATGAGCAAATCCTCCATATTGACTGTTGAGCTGTTACAAAGGGTCTGAGCTACAGCAGACATATAATTACCAATTATCACTTCTGCTTTTCCCCGCACTCAATTATTTTCTTTGTCATTAATCTATATTAGCAGACCTTACCATGTGTATAGACGCTGAATTAACACACAGATGTATACAATCACATCCAGAATGATTGCGCTCTCAAAGATGAGCTAATAATGTGTTGTATTCTATGCTCTAAATGTTTAGAAAATCACAATTGTTTATTCAAAGACATGTTAAGAAAACTGAGCAAGTTTAAAGTTTTTTATTTGTAAAGGATGTGTGTCAAAATGAGTATCATCCTTTATTGAAAAGATATGTAATATTTAGTAAATTAGGAATTTACTTGTTTTCAATAAGAATCATACTTCTATGTCAGACATATTGCTTCTCTTGGAGAGGCTTTTCAAGCATGAAATCTCATTTGGATGCATCTCTTCATCATTTTACTCCTTAATGAGTATTTTTTTACTTGAGCACAGTTTCAGATATTCAAACATGGTATCGATAAAGTAAAATACAATTAAATTCATTTGTATTGGAAGATCACATGCTAGCGACAAATGTTTTAAAACTCAGAATTTAACCAATTAAATTTAGGTACCATGCAGGTCGTTTTTCTTTTTACCTTTGCCAGTTGGAGAAAGAATGTTTGGGTGTTCCCTCATTCATACTAGAAATCCACAACTAGAATGTCACCTCCTGAACTCCCTGAAGACCAACAAACACAGCATGAAATGAGAAAGTACAGGTCACTGACCCTTAGCATGTGTGAGTTACTCGCCCCCACCATGTGTGAGTTATCTGTTTCCATCAGCATTACATGTCCTCTGCAAAGCAAAGGTAAAAATAGGTTCACCAATAAAATTTACAAAAGACTAGCTGCAACTTAACCAATAAACCTCAAGGCAATGGATAATAATTAAGTTATACCATCATGCCGCTTCTGTGAAAATATTACTCTATGAAAGAAGACAGGAAATTTAAGTAAGTTGTATACACACAATTATCTTTGGGAAAGCATCCATGTGACATTTACTGGCCCCATAACTGCTTGCATCGCTCAAATGTATGCTGGGTTTTTCCTTTTTCAAAACTCCCACTTCTCAACACAGCTATCAATTGACCTTAATTGGTTGAGAGGTGAGCAGTAAATTAACCCTCCAATTATTGGATAGCACAGTGGTGTGGAGCACTGAGGTTGTGGTTTAATAAATGGCCATAATTAAAATATTGAATGAGGCAGTTTGTGGTGCTGCAGAAATCTTTTCTCATCGTATGTCGTGATCAACATGTAGCGGGTGAGCTTGTCTCTCTCCTTTTTCCTCATGATTGTTTATGACTGCAGACATTCATCATTTTTATTGCATTAGCGGGGTGTTATTGTTGTTATCCATGGCAGAACAACAGCTAGCATGTCTGATTAAGGGTAATGGGCAGTGCGCAGTGAGTGTGTATATATATTCTCTTAATTAGCTCCATTGTACAAGCAAGATCATTTTCTTTGAAATCTGCCTCAGCTGAAACAAGCCTACTCATATTTTAAAACTTCTGAAAATGCATCTTTGTTGGGCCCATTATCGCCCATAAAAAGGCGTTAAAATAGGCTATTACGCTGAGCTAATGAGCGATGATTGCTTCAAGAGGATGGGGAAAACATATTGATGAAAATTATGACTATAAAAATGAGAACCCTCTTGGGTGACGTCCTCTCCTTCTATGAGGCAATCGATTATTATTTCCGCACATTCAGCAGAAACATTACACTGGAGGCCTGGCAGGGTGTCAACCTAAATTCCAGAACCTGTGTATACTATACTCTGTTTGAACAAATCCCCGTAAATTATTCGGTCTGTGGTTAGCTAATTGAGTAGTGATTGAAATAATTAAGTAATTGATAGAAAAACTTGGAGCAAAAAGTGGCACATAATTGACTCTCTGGTAATTTAGTTTGACACCACTGGCCTAAAGGAGATAAATCAATCCTTGACTGACCCTGTTTAAACTGAATCACGACGTGGAAAGGGAGACTGAAATCCAATTTAAAGTGTTTGGAAGTGGGAAATTCACTGTTGTTAAAAATTTTGGATTTTGCAAAGCTTGAGTGGGACTTGGTTTTCATTGGCTTGGGTATATGATATTACTTTCTTCTTCTTCTCTTTTTCAATGTCAAGCAGACTTTGTTTTAAGGAAAGTCTTTAAGTCCTTTATATTATATCTACAGTATATTACACTACAAATTTATGATCACCATTTTAGGAGACCACACCTCAAAAAAAGATATAGACACTCACATTTTGTCACAAACATTTTACCTCCTGCATAGAGATTATTCCATTTTAGATCAAGCTTGATCAATGCAGAGCCCACCTGGAAAGCCAGCTAACTGTGAATCTTTAAGCAACTGTGTTGATTGAATACACATATCCTCACACAACATGCACCATAATTATTTAGACACATTTAGAGACAGAAGTCATTTTTGTCATTAGGTCCCAGCTCAACAGGGTCTTACATTTGATAATAATTTGAGGCATGCCTACACTTCATTGAAATTTCAGTGACAGAACTCAAAGAGCAAGCACTCTGCTTGATGCTGATAGCTCGCTCCTACTCCCCCATAAACAATAATGTTTCTCTAGTCACACGCCCCAGCTTGTTTCTGCCCCTTCTCTCTTAGGGCCTTTTGAGCTGTCACTGTATTTATTTGTTTCTCATTGGTAACAAAATGACCAGATTATTTTTAAAGAACTATTTTGGGTCAGGTTTCTATGGCAACAAAGGGGGGGAACATAGTCGGATCCTGGCGGCAGACAGCTTGGAGGAACCAGAGGGTGGGGGGGAGGTGGGGTGGGGGAATGGCAGTCTGGCATCCCGCCCAACGGCCCAGGCACACACATGCAAAACTGTGCAGTGTTGCTAACAAGAAGTGCTCACAGCAGCAGCTCCACGGACTTTAAGCTCCTCATATTCTTGTTATGTGACATTGTTCACTTGGTTCGTGTGACATTTTTATATACTTGTTTTTTACATAAAGTATCCCAGAATGCACTACATTCCAATAATAAGATGGGCCCAAATATGTATTTGGAAGCAGTATTGTTATTTCTCTACTGATTGGGTCATAGTGTAAGAAACAATGTAACATAAAAAGGCATTCAATTGTTTTCATCTCAAAATGGTTTTACAAGTGTTGGCATTAGAGTAAACCATGTATGTTGACACAAAGCTTATCAGTGTTCCACTCTTTTTTTTCCCCATCGACCCCCCACCCCCGCCCCCCACAGCCCTCCTGTACGCAACCATCTTCGGGAACGTCACCACCATCTTCCAGCAGATGTATACCAACACCAATCGCTACCACGAGATGCTCAACAATGTACGCGACTTCCTCAAGCTCTACCAGGTCCCCAAGGGCTTAAGCGAGAGGGTGATGGACTACATCGTGTCTACCTGGGCCATGTCCAAAGGCATCGACACAGAAAGGGTAGGTTCAGAATACAGATGCATTTCCATAAAGCAGCTGAACCTCACTAGGTCTCATACACACATACACATTATCACATACACATGCTTATTTCCGAAATATGCAGCATCAATTTCACAAATGCAAATACAAAATGTTTAATGCGACAGTTACATTCTAAAATGCCATAAAATTATATCCAGCCTTGACACAGATATCACACAAATCTTTTTAAATGGATGACGTGCCAATTATTAATATAATTTGGTCACTGTTTGAGTTCTATAAACAGTGAAATGTTCTCATCCAGCAATATGGGTTCAAAAAGTGAAAATTTGGTTCTAAACTCAATATGACTGAAACACATTTTTCATAACATAAAAAAATAAACGTTTTGCTAACTGTGAGAATTCAAATTTCTTGGAGGTTCAAAGTTTTCTCACCCACCACAATAGCTGAGGGTTTCCCAGGTGTGGAGAGGGAGATTCGTGTATCAAGGCCTTCATGAGCCAGAGATAGACCGGAGTATCCAGAGTTGCTAATGGTTGCATGACGCATTGTGAGTTGGCAGGGGATTGTCTTCTGTCTGGATATAATCTGGGAAATATAACTTTCCACCTCTCTTGAGGTTCATGGTGAGTGTCCTGTGCTAAATGACACCCAAGAGGAAGCTCCTGACTCATGGTTGATATGCAGCTCTGATGGTCCAAGTCGAGGAGATCATTTGTGAAACCATGAAAATGATCACAGCAGTTTCTGTAGTCATTATTATGGTCATGATGAATAACAATGACTCATTACTCAAATATATATCCTCATCTGTGGCCGTGTGCAGAAGTCTCACTTTGATGGTGGTGAGCAGGGGCACTGTAATGTGAGAAGTGAAGTCTGGGATCACAGAACAGACAGAACATGACTGTCAGTATGGCTGAATGGGGTCCAGGCAAGGGAGGAGAGGATGATATTGTATATTTTAGTATTTGAAATATACAGTGTGTCAGCCACATTCTGGGGGGAGGGAGTTGGGGAACAGGGAACCACAGGAATTTTTGAGGGAAGGGAAGAGACCTGCTAGTGCAGTTGTATGTTGTTTGAATGGGATAAAGGGGTTTGGGTAAACAGATAATAGAGGTTAGGGAGAGAGAGCTGAAGAGTTGTAGGTTATGTGAAACTGTTGTAGGTGGTGTGGATAGGAGTCACAGGAGGGTCTCTGTGGTTAAAAAAACCAGAAGAACCAGGGCCAGCAGCTTGGCGGATAGTGTCTCCAGTGACATGAATGGATCCCTGTGATTTTGGAAGTGCTTTAATGTATGTAAATTTGATCTGATAGAGAGTTCATCCCTCAGCCTTGTGCCAATGTTATTCATTCTGTGTGCTCAGCGTCGGCGGGAGGCCCTCGTATTGATTTATCATAAACTGTTTTGTTTTGCTGATGGAATCTTTCAGTGCAAGAGCATGTTTATTTTTTCATTGCAACAGAAACATTCCCTGCACCCACCTACACCCCCGGCCCCCCTTGTGTTACATTTCATGAATTGTCCCGAGGCCATGTACACTAAAAGTTAGAAGCTAATGAGAGAGAAGCCCATTATTTTTTAGGATGCAGTTACGGCTGGACAGACTCCAGGATTTTGTGATTATCCCGACTCTTTGTAAAAAAGATGTTTTCCATAGCAGCCTTTGTTTCTTGAATATCCTCTGTGAGAGTGTGTTCTTTCTGTCTGGGGGATCACTTTCACAGGCCTCTTCTCTTCATTATCACTGAAAGAGCCATACAGCTTCTGCTGTTGCTGTTGTCTCGGTCCGGAGGCGCTACTATGTCATGTGCTGTTCCCGTCTTGTAGAATAAAAATAAACGCTGTGTGCTTTGCGCATGTGTGTGTGTGTGTGTGTCCGTGTATGTGTGTGCTGTGTGTGTGTCTGTGTGTATATGTGGATGTCAGTCTCCAGTCCTTGAGGGTTACAGTTTCTGCAGATTTTAGGTGTGTTATTGCACTAAAGTGTTCAATCTAAGTCTACCTGACAGTAAGATCAAAAAAATGTGCTGACATCTAGGACTTGGGTTTCACACCACTGCTCCAGGTGGTAACTAGAGCCTTCCCTCCCATATTATAGTCTATAAATATTTATGAGGAGGCATGTCCATGAAAAAAAAACTATCCATTACATTTAGTAAGTTCATAAGTCATGTCTTTTCCTAATTTCATGAAAAGACTAACATCACACTGGAATGTTTCAGCTTCAATAGCAGGCAACTATTCAAGAACTTTCAATGTTCCGGAACTGGAGCTGGCCATCTGGTTACTATATATAAGCTGTGCACTTTTCAGTAGGGTTTTTTTTATGAGTGCTGGTAGAATGTCTCCAACATATTTCTCGATTTTGCTTATCAACTGCTTTTTTTAGTTAAAATCACACATTCAATTGGACTGGGGTGTAGAGACAACTGCCAGTCTGGAACATTGATTTTGCCTTGCCTCAACAGTTTCAGACACTGATGCAGGGTGCTTCATCATACCTGGAATATACTTAGTCACCTAAATAGGGGGAATCAAATTTTTTATCAAATATATTTGGTCATTTCTAAGAAGTAGGGAAATCAGTGACATTACAATTAGCCTTAATAAGGAAACACCATCCCCCACTAACATGCAATCATAACTCTCTAATTAAGGTCTATAAGAACATTGTTATGTCTTGGATATTATCAGGCTGGCACTACAGTCCTAAAAACAATGCAACCTGAGGATGTGAGACAGAGAGGGAGGACACTCAGAGAGGAGACATGGCCATAGTTTAAAAGGTGTAATGACCTGCTGTGCAGAGGCTTCTGGGTAGGGCACTGGGTTCCAGTGTGTGAATCTGCCCCATGGTCTGGGATCTAATCGCAGGCTGTTCCAGTATTGATTATGACCAGCCAGAAAACTGTGGGCCATAGCTTTGCCAACAAAAGACTCAGCTGGAGGACAGAAAGAGACACTGGCTTGCCCTAACAGGGCACCTGGTCCCAATGGTGCAGCAACAACAGGGGCCCAAAGATGCAATCACACATATAAAATGATATAAATAACTGTGAGGAAAAGAGAAAAAAAGGATAAATGACCCAAAAGACCAGCTAAGCGGTACCTTTTGAAGGATGATGATCACCGATTTGAGGGTAGGGGTCTGGGGTAAAATGGGGGCACAAACACAGAGCACAGGCAGAAGTGTGTGGATCACGGTGAGCTTCACTACGTCTGCCCTCTGCTGGAGCATGCTTTTGCCTGGAAATAACTTGGCAACAGCACTTTTACTACGGGGTTAATAATTTAATCATAACCCCCTTCCCCTCTGTGCTCTGAGTGTACTCACGCCCTGGTCTCTCAGAATCTCACACAGTTTTTCATGTTCATGAGAGCAGACTAGCTGATCAGCAAGACAGCTCTGTGAGGCCAAGCCCGTGGTGCACAGTCACGTAACAGCACTGGGAATGAGGACGAAGTTGGGCTTTTTCAACATTCAAGGGATTTTTCCCCCTCTGCTTCTCCCATCGCTGTTAGCTGTCTACTTCTGTCTAAAACTTACATTGTGCTAAAAACACAATGAAATTAAATATTTTGTAGAAACAGTGTATCAGTAATGAATTAACAAATTACATAGCATTACATTTTCATTTATGTTAACTACAATAAATGATAGGTGGTCTTTTTGTAAATTATCTCAATTACAGGATTGATGGCATGTCACTACTTCAATTGTCATAGGTACTGCTATCTTTTATATTATACCACCATTGCCTATTTTAATTTAAAATATGCCCCAGGATTTAAATACATGCAAACTCAGATAACTTGAATGGATCTCCTGAACTGTGTTTGAGAGTCACTGCTCCAGACTGTGGGTGAATGCAGAGCCTAAATGGGCTTTATCGTTCTCATCATTATGCAATTGTTCATGCACCAAGCTCACAATATCATCATTACGGGTTTATGTCCCTCGTGGGGCACTGGCAGGTACCAAACCTGAATTGCTTAAATAAATAAGATTGGACTGTATGTCCAATAAATGCCTAAATGTAGTGATAATGTTGTTATGATGCTGTAAAAGACAAAACCTTTTCAGCATCATAAAATGAGTATCAATGAAGCACTGAGCCAAACCAAGCTGTTGCTAAAGCTTGCTAGTTAGTTATGCCACACTGCCAAAAAGAATAAAATTTTGTCATTGTGTCTGAGATGGCACTTAGCACAGCTTAATGGAGGCATGCTGTTTTCCCTGTTCCTCATGGCTTTACCAGAGCTGATAATCTCTAGAGGAAGGAGATTCCTGTCACAATGTCCTATATCACCTGCTTTATTAGTCACTTCTCTGATTTAGTGAAGAGAGCTTCTGGGAGGAAGCTGGTAATTAGATTAGGCGCTCCCTCACAGCCCTGTCAGTGTGGGATCACCAAACGCTCCACAGTCCCTCACAGTCGAGGAGCACAAGAGAGCCGCGCTGCTTTAGCGGAGAGGAGCATGAAAGCGTGACAGAAGAAATGTTCAGGATTTGTGACACGGTACATGTGTGATTGACAGCAGCCCCGCTGCTTGTTTCTCAGAATATTTCACACCTGTTACAGAGGAGAGGGAAGAGACTTATGCTGAGGGTTCATGTCCGGTCACTGTGGTGTGGTAGCGATGGCAGTGGCGTTGTGGGGGGCTGCACTGGGGTGCTGGGTAGCTTTTGGTCTCCACTGTCCTGATGTTTAATTGGAATCAGTATAGCATGCAATTGGCTACAAACCACAAATATTTTGGATTATGAATCATACCTTGGAGAAATATGTATTAAAATACTTTGTCTTAACAATGATTAATTTCCTGCTGATCATCAAGAATTTCAAAACATACAATAACATGGAAGGACAATCCTGCTATGAATATTATAGTTGCTGTAATCTTCAAGTACTGTACTACAGTTTAAATGGCTGTAGTGCAAAAGCATTTTATTTTTGTGTGAGAGAAAGGGGGATGAAAGAACAGTTGGGTATTACATAATTTAAAATATTTTATGAGGATTTTCTGTAGAATGTGGATTCATCTACATCTTGTGCATAGTAAATCAAGTGTTAAGAGCTGCTGGTTAGTTTACATTTTTTGGGTGGGTGGGGTGGGGTTGGTGTGATGTAACCTCACAGAGTTTGCTGGTGCCAAGCTTGTAGTTTTTGTGTGTGCACTTGATTTAGTAATGACTGCACAGTGGCACTCTGCAGATTAAAAATGCATGTGGGTTTGGAAACTAAAATTATCTGGAGTTTTTCCTGCTCATAGGGTAGGTTTTTTCAATAACAACAATATAATAATAGTAGTAATCATTAGGAAATTACAATAACAGAGTCAACAACAGACAGACAATATTACAGATATCATGAATATCTGACAGGTATGGCAAGCTGAAAACCTGCACAATCTTTTTTTTTCATGTTAGAAACTGATTAATTGTGTTTTAAGCCTCTTGAAATCTTGAAATGCCATTTCATGTTCCAACATAATTGTGGTCCTGTTACCTGTTTGCTTCAGCCAAACTGTTGTAAAGAGGAACAGACTGGTACCCCCACATCCTGGACAATTATATAAAATAAGGTGACTCTGAGGAAGGCATCTTAGATGACAAAAAAGCAGTCTGTCCATGTCCTGTTAATTGAAGGACCCTTTATATTAAGCTATTGTGACCCAGCTACCCTAATATTTCAGGTTAGTTGTTGAAGTTACCTGAGTAGCCCTCTTGTTGAAGAGGGACCCTTATCAGAATAGCTCGTCTCTCTGCAGGTGCTGTCCTTTTGCCCCAAAGACATGCGGGCAGACATCTGCGTTCACCTGAACCGGCAGGTGTTTAACGAGCATCCGGCCTTCCGGCTGGCCAGCGATGGCTGCTTGCGCTCGCTGGCAGTGGAGTTCCAGACCATCCACTGCGCCCCCGGCGACCTCATCTTCCACGCCGGTGAGAGCGTGGACACCTTGTGCTTTGTGGTATCAGGATCACTGGAGGTCATCCAGGATGACGAGGTCATTGCCATTCTGGGTAAGTGGACATCACTTTCACAACTTTTATTTGGAATTTAATCATCAATCTAACAATGTATCTAGAAGACAGCCTTATTCAGTGTAGATTTTTTCATGTTGGGTGTCCTTGTCCAGGCACCCAAATGTCTTTTCAAAATATTATAAATAGGTTCAATGTGTAAATGAATATGTAGATTGTAACCTGTAATGTAATTTGCCCCAGGTTAGACTGTCTGACGAACTAATTAGAGCAGGGGCAATGACATAGCCCACAATCCTTACAAGTACAGTCAATAAAAAAATCTCACAATGGAGTTTTACATTTAGGCCCAAAAACAGACAAAGCTGTTTTACTTGGATGCAAAATATATTGCTTCTAAAATTCTGAGACGGGCACCTATAACTGCTTATGCTAATTAGGCAAACAGACTGATGAGGCTAACAGACCACTCAAGTGGTCGCACTCCCCAGATTCTCCTGCACAGACACAAGGCTGCTTATGAAGTCCCTTCAAAATGATTGAATCATGTTGTAAGTTTTTAAACTGTGCAGCCTGCTTTTTTTTACTCCACCAGTACATGTCCACAAAATTTAACCTAAAAGGAACTCCAGAATGCTGCTAAATTGTGAAATTATACACTAAATTGTCTGCCTGTCACTGATGAATTGAGTCTGAAGCACTCTGTTCCACTCAAAGTCTTGTTCAATTAGCTTTAAGCCTTTTGCATTTTTCAGAAGTCAGTTTTATCATGCAATTATATTGACTAGTTCACAAATTCAAGACAATCGAGAACAGCTGTGACTTTGAAAAAAGAAAAAACACACTTTTGGCTTTTGATAAGTAGCCACCAGGAAATCACACCTTGGTCTTTTTGATCTCCTGGATCTTGGCTGAATTTGCAGAACGTGACCGACAAAGTATCTGCAAGTGTTGAGTAGCATACTGAAATGAAAATCAAATTACGTTTTTCAGTTTCTGGCTCTGACCACCTCCTAAATTAAGTGCAGGTAAATCCCTACTTCATCTTAAATGGTGCTCTGCACATTCCTGTGTTAGCTGGATTTTGGTATTTGGTTTCAGCACGTAAGTGATTCATTTTAGTATCTGGTTGACTAAACTTTCACATTCATTGTCGAAAAAGGCTAACCTGGCTTCTAATAAAAAGAAAACCACAAAAGCAGGCACTGTGGTCCTCTAGGACATACATTTGAAACCCTTATTGTATAGATTAAGGTGAGACCCCCTGTGAATTACAATAAGAGTATTGTTTTGTGTCTTCCTTATATTTTCTATGACGAGTCTGATGAAAACCATCTAGTTTCACTGACCAGCTTATTTTTGGTGAATTCAATGGTTTTTCCTACCTAATCACCTCAGCTCAGTGAATGCTAAGCTGAGGGACAGAACCCCATAGGGGTGGCAACGATTCGAAATGAAAAACACTTCCACATCTGAGAATATTTTTGTTTGTTACATTTATCGTTTATTGAATCAGGTCAGGTCAACTGAGAATTCAATTCTCCTTTTCAGTGATGACCTGGAGAATCAATGTGGGTAGGGATTGTAAAGGACTGTATGGCCAATCAGATACAGGTGTTATTTAGGTGGCTGGTTGTTATGGCAATTTGACTAGAATGCTGGGGTTAACAACCCTATTTTTTTTTTTGAAAATCAGCAAGAGGTCTTTAATGGCCCCTGTGAGCTAGGAGTTTAACACCTCACCTGAAGGATGATGCTTTCTATTTAACAGCTCCCCAATCGCTGAGGGACTCTCTTAGTCCAGAGGCAAGAGTGCCCCCTATTGGCCCTCCATCACCACTACAGTTGCAATTTAGTTTTCCCAGAAGGTCTCCCACTCAAGCACTAACAAAGCCAACACCTGCTTAGCATCAGTAGTTTAACATTAGAGGGGTTCAGGGTGATATGAGTAATGTCTATGCTGCCATGTCCCTGGCATGGCCATTGACCTACATTAAGTGCTGCTTCCAGACAGTAAAGCAGGAGTGTCCTGTGGTCTCTCCACATGTGACTGTCTGGGCTCCGAGGCAGCTGTAAGAGCCATTGAATGTTTTATATGTTTTATCTTTTTTAAATTTCCTATTTTTCTGGGAGTGTTTCTCATAGCCTCACTCTTCCTTGTTTGGATACCTCCACAATGCTGTGGTTCTGGAGTTTGTCAAAGTCATTGACGCAGGTGAATATGCCATGAAAAGCAATAACATGCAAAGAAATGAGAACTGAACCAGAACAAAGCAACTTTCCACATTAGTGGACAACAATGACAGTGTAATCTAATCTAAAAGTGATGGTCCTTCCAAATGACATGCGGTTGCAGTATACTGGTCTTTTCCTAAAACAGTTCTGCTTTACTTTGAACACATTTGTATCTATTACCTGGAGTTCCTAAAGAGAGTATTTTAATGGCCATCTTACTACTTCAGCTTCTTGATGACTAAGGAAAGATAAACAAAGACAAGACAAACTGCCCTCCTCATCATGCTCTACCTGCTTATTTTCAATTCTCAGTCCACCATCTGAGCCACCCAGTCACTCCATTCCAGCAGATTATATGCACATCTGAAGGCTCTTGACCAGTGAGAGCCGTGTTCGCATAATGACAGGGGGACAGTCCCATTTACTGGAACCCTCCCTTCCTAGTTGGTCCTGCGGCCTGTTGCTGGTCCTATTTGGCACTGTCCCAGGCAATATTCAACCCTGATGCTTATCATCACACACAGAGTTACCATGTTCAAACCTTTGGAAAAGAAGGCACTCAGAAGCAACAGAGGGCAGAGATTAAATTTCTCAGAGGAGGAGGGTTGAGGTTATAATGTTGGAGGAAGGATATTTTTGGTATTTTGTCCTCTCAACAGGGTGTTTGCCATATAATAAAGTTGTGTACAGGTCGAGTACGGCAAATAAATACAATTTAAAAAAAAAAAAAAAACTATATATTTATGTGTTGTACATATAGAACAAGAAAGAATCAACATGTGTTTTATTCTGGAGAAATTGTGCCTTAGATGAAAGAAAACTGTAATGTACTTTGCAACAGAAGGAATGGGACTACTATGGAATGTCTCAGCTGGTAAAAGCCACAACTGCAGGCAGGATACTACAGTCACAGGCTGAAGCCTCAGCTATATCCCTGACCTAACAATGACTGGGAGTCATTGGCAGCAGGACACACAATTAGCCCAGTCTCACCAGGATCAAGCTGTATTTAAATCGGTCAGGGTGCCTCCAGACACAGCTACATTACTTCCCCTCAACATAGCACCAGGTGCCCACAGGCTACAAGACATCATCATCAACAAATACATTGCTCCTCCAAACAGCATCCATTGTATTCAGTAGAGAAATGTAGCCTGTATGGTTTAAAAAAAGTCACTAGCTTGCAGGCAAGTGCAATACAACTGGTACTGTGCAGTTGCAGTTGTGGTTGGCACAGACATAAGTCATGAGGCAAAACTGACAATCAACGGTTACAAATTTGGGAGGGAAAAGAAGAGGGGATACCATGGATCAGTATTGAGTCTGGAATGTACTAGTACTGACTGTGGCCAATATCTCAATGAGGTAGAAGATGATTGGTTGTATCTTTTCCTAGGGAGGTAGGGGTTGAGTCAGTGGGAATGTCTGTGTCTTGTTACTCACCAGTGAACTCTGCTGGCGTGTCGGGTGCCCACAGCTTGCTTGCTCAAAAGGATCACATGAAGCACGTTCCTCCAACTCATGTCTGTTCAAGCTCAAGTCCTAGACCGTGGTGTTAAAAGAGGTGGCAGCTGACATTACGTGTTTGAGAGGAGAGCACCTACTTGCCTGTGATCTCCCAAGTTTACAGAGGAGATTGTAGCAACTTGGCATTCAAAAGTGTAGGTACAAAGAGGGGAAAAGCATAACAAAGTCAGACTAAATTACAGATATACAGATGTTGGATGTGCCGTCTCACCATTCTGAATGTCATTGCATTCCCCTGGCTAAGAATAGAAGGATGCTTCACTATTAGTACTTTGCTGAGATCTCTGTACTCATCTGCTGGTAAATGACCAATAATGATGCATTAGACTGATATTAACATAGCATCTCATGCTGATTCACCCAATTGCCCTTTTGCCCTCAGCTTGTTGGTTCCGCTTGCTCCTCAGCAGCCAGCACGAGAAACGTTTAACAACATCCTGAAAACCCTGTGGATGCTCACTCTATTGGCCAAATTACACTTCTTATTCTCAGGGAGGTAAACATCATTAAAAAGGATTGTGATACATTCAGCATTTTTCAGAACATTTGTGTTCATTCGGGATTTAAACAATGAAAACCCTGTTCTTATCTTTGGTTGTTAAACCATAAATACAAAGCAGGTCATTTGCTGAAAGGGATTTTTTCAGGACATACAGCACTACTTAGGAGAAGCGCTAATGTTCTGGTCTGGTAAACAACATGTCCACAGTAAAATGAAAGGGTGTAGAACATTGCTGTGTGAACAGGGGTCTCAGTAATAGTTAAATTGAGCTAACATAGTGTTTGTAGCTTTAGTAAGCAGCTGTGCACAAGCCATTTAAAGTCTGTTTTCACTCAACTCAAGACACCCTATCATTTTATTGAAGTATAATCATAACGAATATGTTTGTCCACCTTTCATAAAGGTGTCCATCCTTCTTGAAATGCTATAACACAAGTTTTGAATGGTTTCTAGTAGGATATTGGAACAGTCTTCAAGAGCAAAATCATACTTCTTGAAAATCTATTCAGCAGTTAACATTCTAAAACCCTGAACAAAAGTTTGACAATGTTGAGAACTGGTTTTTGAGGAGGCCATGAAAAGTGTTTGATTTCATTCCAATGTTCATGAAACCACTTTTTATTCCATTTGGCATCATGTATGGGGGCGATATTGCCTCTTCTCTGAAACCTTGTTATGAGTGATCTGAGTAATTTTGGATGGATTCAAATCTTACCACTTTTGCAAGTAGCAGACTTCAGTTTTCTATTCTTGCTTTCTCTTAGTTCCTTGGAGGGAAACAGACAGAGGATGCCCGAGGGTGTAGAAAATGAGAGTCTATGAGATTTGATTAGATGGCATTGAAGAGGATTTTAATTCGCTTTCATTTGCGTTTAATTTCATGTGCACTGCACTTTTTTCCATACCAGTAGGATCAATTTATTGAAATGACTGTGATTACCATGAGTGGGAATGGCAGCTCCATAAAATGAGAGACTTCTGGCCAATTAGGCAGTGGCTTTACCCAGATTTGACTATCCTGAACCTGCAGGGGAGATATTCCATTATATTTCCACCATGACAAGTAGAAGACTGCTTGGGAATCTCTGCACCTGCCCCAGAAGCAGGCTAAAGGAGAAATCCTCTATAGTGTGCATCTTTCAGTCCGAATGGCAGCCAGGTGAATTGAAAATTGGCCATTATGTTGGCTCTGCCACCTTATGCCTACCCTGGGAGATCTGTTCTACCTCAGTGTCTGTTGTGGAAACCTGTCAATCAATGCACACTTCTCCCCTTGATATTACCCCCTGTGGTGGACATTCATATTCTCTCCATTAGAAATTGGGCCAAGATGACCTTTACTGCAGCCAGGGAGCAGATACTTTTCTATACACCCACAACAGGACTGCTCCCCTGCCTTCGCTGCTAATGCTGTAAATGAGTTTATTTTCACTGCAGAATGTCCACATGACTCACATAGAAGAACAGGAGGGGGCAATTTTAAAATGCGCTCCAGAATGACTGAAGGAGACTTACAGATTTAAGCATTTCTTCATATCTCCCAAGTTCTCCCCCATTTCCCTTAATATCATATCTGCTAGTTTTATTCCTTTCTTGTTGTGTAGCTTGTACCATGTACAAAATGTGCAAAGAAATGAAGTGATATGTATCATGACTCTGTATCATGACTAATCTCTTTATTTCTCTCTCTGCACTGCAGGAAAGGGGGATGTTTTTGGAGATGTGTTCTGGAAGGAGACCACCCTGGCGCACGCATGTGCCAACGTGCGGGCACTCACCTACTGCGACCTGCACATTATCAAGAGGGAGGCACTGCTGAAGGTGCTGGAGTTTTACACAGCCTTTGCCAACTCCTTCTCCCGCAACCTCATCCTCACGTGCAACCTGCGCAGACGGGTAAGCAGCTCCTACTGCGCTCAGCACACTGTTCCTCTGGCTCCTCCCCTCAAAGGCTGACCACAGCTGTGGGTCGTGTTTCCAGAGAGGGGAGGGCGGCACAATGAATAATCCATTTTACATTCAGATCATATGTAAGCCCAGTGAGTGAAGTCTACATCAAATCCGACTGGGGGCCCACGTACACTGCAGACTATATTCCTATGCTCAACGTTTACCTAACCCCATGGCATTGCTGAATAAGACAATTTTTAAGTCAGTTTTGATGGTGGGTTCCCTGTAGAATTTAAATATGAATCCGAATGTATCAGTAATATGCTGAAGGCTACTGTTTTCATCGATCCTTTTCTGAGTCTTAACAGAGGTTGTCATAATTTTAACGGTTCAGAACTGGTCACCATTTTGTTTGCATTGTAACACAAAAATTATGCTTGTAGAATCAATCCCGTGTCCTGATTTGTTTGTTTTGACATACTGGCATGGACAAAATACTAAGGATTTAGAAATGGATATTTCTAAATATCTAAATATCTAAAGTAACTAAGTATCAAGTTTATACATTTAATATTAATGTCAATAACAATTATTAATATGTTTCTGCTGTAAAGGACATTTTAAAATAAACACTTTAATGTGTGAGTTTTTACAGCAACATAACAGATTGAACAGATTTTGAAACTGCTAAACTGATTCATTTTTTCTTTATGAACACCAGAATGAAGTCAAAGATTTTTACAGTCTTCCCGATCACCAGATCTAAATATCATTTAATTTTTAATGGACGTTTTGGAGTGCACTACAATTCCATCACCATCTCTCAAAGAACTTGAGGCTCTCCTTGAAAAATGGTTCAGTATTTCACTGGGAACTGTTTACAAACTTGTATAGAACAGCTTTCCCTGAAGGATTGAAAGATTTCTGAGGCAAAGGGCCCTTGTTACTCTATAAATATTTTAATATCGTACAGTGTTTTCTACACTGGGTATATGTCTTCTTGTTTATGGATTTTTTAACTCTAAACTGACATAATGTCACCGTTAGAGAAAAGTTAAATTAGCCGAGGATCAGTCGAAACTGAACAGAGTAAGAAAGTATAACTGTAGGGGAAAGGGTTGGCGTAATTCATATTTGCTGATCTTTTGGCGAGTACATCAGACAGCCCACCTCCTCTTACACACACATACACTCACCCTCTGGGTGTTTCTTTATTTAATGTTTCATTTAAAAACTATTTACATTTTTTTTTGTTTTTCAACAGGTTCTCTCATAAACGCAAAAGTGATGTTTTTATTCCGCTACAGTTAAAAGGCGGTTTGTTTGTGTATGTGCATGCAGCACGCGTTTGATGTTTGTGTGGGTGATATCAAAATAGCAGCAGCACAGAGGTGGTACATGAAAAAGAATCAATGCAAAAAAACAGCACATAATCATGTTATGCTGTGAGATTGTTCTAGTAACAATATTTGGATAAAAAAAGACTTAACATATTACTGTCCTGACTACAAAGTCATGGCACAGAAACTGTCTTTGTGTTTTGTTTTCATGGGAGTTGGACGTTTTGTAAGACATGGCCCCATGTGGCTTATTATTTAAAACTGTTTATGTGCTGCTATACACACTCCCCTGTTACCTTATCTGTTTTTACGGATACAAATTACTGGATTATTCTGTGGTTTGGTACCATTGCACTACTTCAGCTGCTCTTGTCTGTGGGTGAGTTTATGTGTCAGTGACTTGCGCCCATTCACAGTAATACTTACACACTTAAACATACATCCACATACTCAATTGTACAAACACGCACACACACATACACATGCACACACACGCAATTTTGCATACAGAAACTCAATCTTAAACACACACTCACAAAGTGTCCTTGTAATTGCTGCTTGTGGAGAGCAGATCTGTCGGTTTGATCTGCGGAGATGGATCACGGGACTGAGTTCTGTGGAGCTTGACGCATAAATAATTCATCATGACATGGGGCCCTGGGCCAGTGTTTCAGCCCAAATCAGGAGCACAAGAGCTTTGTGTCCACCGTTTAAACGCTGGGTGAGTCAGAGCAAACTCACTCTTTCCTGCTGCCATGCCTATGTCTCTCTCCAAATCGCTACGGTGATCCCGTCTTTTCAGCCCCTCATCCAGAGAGACAGCACATACACAGCGTGTGCCCCATCCAGTGAGCTAGTGATGGGAGAAAAAGGATTCATGAAGCCCATAATGGGTGAAGCTACAATGAGCGATCATTCTCTGACTTTCTGACCTAATTGAAAGATTTTCTTTCCCCTGAAAACAAGGTTACAAATTGGGATTGCCTTATCAAATATCCTGAAATATGAGTGGATGGTATTTTTAATTTCACACACACACACACACACACACACACACACACACACACACACACACACACACACACACACACACACACACACACACACACACACACACACACACACACACACACACACACACACACACACACACGTATATATATATAATTTTAGGGTGGCTTCACAAGTTTTTGTCCCACACAACTGATCACCGAAGTATTGTTATGAAACCCAAGAGTGACAAAAATGGGGAAACTACTTTTTTTTGACGCCGGAGATATATAAAAATAGAGAGCAGCAGAAATTGCCTGGGATAGGGGACTCTGCTGACTAGTACATTGCAGTGGGGGTGGCTGAGACAGGATTTGAGAAGCACAGACATATCTATGCCAAAAGGCTCCCCTCGCCATTTACAAAAAAGAGCTCCACTCAGAAAAACTGATTCACTTACTATTATAGCAAAAAAGACTGTGTTAGTTTAAATGATTCTGATTACAATTACAATACGATTTCTATTGATAATTAAACTAAATATAAATATACCTGTTTTCTAACTCAAAACCATCATGTGCTTATTTAGTTTTTCTTGTATATAAAAAATTACATCCAAAGTCAATACAGGTGGTGCCTTTGCATCATGTGCAATCAAGTAAAAAAACAATTGACTGCTAATGTGAAATCCTCATTAGAACCGCCCTGCTTGTTATCTGTGCATGGAAAGCGAAAGCAAGATTCTTTCCTAATAAATATCGGATAAAGGTGAGCTTCCCACTGCTGGGTAAATCTTTGCCACTGTTTTCTGAGTGCTGACAGACCTTCTGGCCAATTAGATGAGGCAGGTGAGAACCACTGAGACGGAGCCAGGGACTTTGACATCGCCACTGTATGGCAGGAAAGCATATTTATCCATCAATGCGTGTGTGAACCGGTAAACAGGAGGAGGAGAAGCAAGTTTTCTCCCTCACGTATATTCTGTGAATTAATTCATGAAGCTGTGAGTTCAAACAGAGTTCAGGTCAGTGTTCAGTCTCATTCCTATAAACTTAAATAATTATACTTCACAAGAACCCTAAGAAGTTCACTTTTGTTTAAATCTAAAAAGTCAAAGTTACAATATGGTTATAACTGGGTTTAAGTTACTGTTAATTTTGGTTTCTTTTTAAAGCAAACATGCCTGTACTGTCATTAAAAACAGAACATGTACAGCTCAGACTAAAGGAATCCAATGTTGAGGTCAGGTCAGTATACCCAGGATTCCGAACAAAATTGAACCAGACCTCTCCTAACTGGATGAATTAGGGGCAATAGATTTAACGTTAATTTGACGCTTTTTAAATGATGAATAAAACAGATTGGACACGATAAATGAGATTAAGCTCTGTCAATTCATCTCATAGTTGATCCTCTTGTTTTAGGTTTTGCACACTGCAGTGTAGATGCTCAACAAATGCTACTCTTCTGGTATATCTGCATACACTTCCATTTCTTCAAGGTGGAGGAGAGAAGACACTACCTTTGAAGCAGCTGCTCAAAAAATATGAGAAATGTCCACCTCCCAATCTCTGCTTCTGAGGCAATTAGCATGTGTTTCTCCAAGGGCTGAGTTAGCCAACCAGACAATGATTACTCATATGGGATTCCTGCTGTGAAGTAACTAGGGAATTAGTTTTAGCTGAGAATGGGTTTGTTTAGCCGCCAACCTCAACCCCCTGGGGTGGATGGCGGATTGACTCTGCGACATAAAAACAGTGCCAGGCTGGGGCTGATTGCCGCACAGAAGCTCCAGGGTGACCATGCTCAGAGTCCTGCCCTCAGTAATGGGCAGCAACTCAAGTGGGCTTTCCTTCTCCTAATCTGTGTTCCAGTACCACTAGTGGCCTCATTAGAACGCTTGCTGATGTCCTGCACAGGAGTCCAATGTCTCACTCGCTGGCTCATGGATGAGTGCATACACCTCGCTTGCTGTGGGGTCTGTGGGAGAGTGGCATGGCGCGGCACGTGGGTGAGGTCGTGCATGATGTGTCCAGTGATGCATGCTTGTAGGCTGGCCTGCTTGGACTCCATTGTCCAGCCCTGACCTGAGAAGAGCTTGGCCTGTAGTGAGAGGCTTTCCAAAAACGATGCTTTTTCCACTTGACTTATACCTAAGCTCCCGAAGCTCCCGATCTGACAGTGCAAGTTTTAGTGAGCACAGAGGGAAATAAGCATTAAAAGACCCAGACAGTAGTGTGCTGTGATGCAGAAATTCAAGACCTTGTGTCGGGTTTGTACTCCAAAGGGTGCAGGTTCAGTTTGTAAATGACAGAAGGCCTGCTTAAGTGAATATGTAAGTGTATAACATGATACAGCTGCAAGCTGGATCATGCGCAGAATGTGATCTTAATCGTTTTTAATGTGTATTGTTGCCTGCAAAGCAAATAAGTGCTGACCACAGCTGTGCATGAGCTCCCTCCTGACTTAAACAAGTGGATCAGGGAGTGATAAAAACATAAATCACTTTAATCACACACTAAGCCATGGGCGGAATAGGGCCTTCTCTCACTGACTGTGCACTGACAATGCTGCTCCTCCACTGTCAAAAATCACAATGCCCCCCTCTCTTTTTCAACCTCCCCTATTCAGAACCTATTTGCCCTCAGGGGAAGCAACAGATGCTCTCATATATCCAAGTCGTGTATGTTTATTTTTGTATCAGTGCTTGCAAGATCAGTGACCGGGCTCTTTGGGTTCATACATAATCTAGAATGACAGAGAGCAGAGCCCACATTTAAACATTATTTGCACAAAAGTGGAAAAAAAAGTCAAAATATGCAACATTGAGTACATGGAAATGTAATGGTATCTATATACATAGTTCATATTAACTATGAGACATACGTTTTAAGATGTCAAACACCAAATAATGCATGAATATTTATGAACCGATAAAGAGATGGGTTGCCCTTTGCCTTCAGTTCCTCTTTGAATGATGCTATACAAGTTTTCACTGTTTCTAGTGCCATATTAGACCATTCAACATGAAGGAAAGCATTTAGGTATATAACACAGCTGACTGGAGGAAGTTTGACAAATCCTGCTTCTGAGTAATTCATTTTTTCCTGTGCTTCTAAGACAGTATTGTCAATCAATGCAGCCTGAGATAGAAGGTAGCCCTGATAAGTTTCCCTGTCTCAGAGGGACAAAGATTTGTATTTTGTTGAGGCCTTGTGTAGTATTGAACAAACAGACCGTTTGCTGAGGAGGATAATCCACTCAGGATACTCAGCACTCACTGTAGAGTTAAGCTTCAGTACTGTATCCAAAGCACACATCTGTACTCTCACCAGCATGGAATAGCCTTTATTTCTCAGTCGTCTGCCCCCATAACCTCCAAAACAAAATATAATTTCTCATATGTACTTCTGTTTTTTTCTTCATCTTTTTTTCTCTGTACTAAGAAATGATTGGCTTATTTACTGCTGCCATCACAAATACCAGGGCATTTAGGCACAGTGTTTGCATGGTTGGGGTCCCACCAGTGTCTGCTGTGGTGCTTGTTATGTAGTTTTTGGGACAGCCTCAGGTAATGCACCTCGTGGCGATGAGCCATCGCTCATCTGGGCTGCGGTGCTTCTGTTCAGTGGCCCCTCCCCTCCCAGGTTTCTGAGCTCCCTGCTCCATCAGATATTGGTATAGATGTCCTCATTAACCGGGAAATGCTGTCTTTTGAGGGTTTTAAGGATGATTATACACTTTGACCACTTTTTCTGCTTCTAAAATAAATCATCTAATTTTTTGTCTGCTGTATGGTTTATTCTGATATAACACTGCTCTTGTGATTGGGTCTATTAAAGATTTTGAATATGACCTCTGATGTTGACCCATTCATGCTTGCGATTTTGTATTTTGTGCTGATTTGGGGGCACTAAATTTGAAAAATGAAATTGGCTGAAGAGGTGGAAATTTCATTTCCTTATTAATCAAAGGAGCTCACCTTTTTTGCTCCTTTTTGAGCATGCTGATCTTGGCAAACTCAGGCAGAGCACTTCCCATGATGCATTGCAGTCAAAGCACCAAGCCCACCCAAATCAGGGAAACTGTGAGCTACCCTTTTCAGCATTCATTTCTCGCCTTTCATTTCAGCAGGAAAGACTATATTAAAGTTGGCTTTGTTTATTAAGAGGTATGATATATCCCTGAATGGTTACTGCATGAGAAACAACAGGCAGTTGGCTTAGCATTTATGAAAAACGAGAAAAATAAAGCGGACAGGGGGGCGGATGAGGACGCGAGAGATGATAAAGAGCGCTGGATTTTTCTGACGAGGCTTCCCCCCACGGCGATGGGGCGGGCGCGAGGTGGGCGCATGGCAGGGACTAATCTGCCGATTGGCTTAATTTTCATTGAGCGTGGGAGGCGGGGCTGAGGCGAAGCAGCACTCGTGCCTCTGGAAGCCCGCCAGCCCAGAGCCGTACTCAATCTTAAGTGGTTAAGTGGAGGGGCGGAAGGATATCTGCCAGCTCCCATCAATCGCAGTGTTCTGCTCCGCTCCGTTTTGCCCGAGTTGTGTTTGCACTTTGCCTTACTGATTTTTTTTCCGTTTTTGCTCCCCCCCCACCCCCGCTCCTCCCTGTTCCTGTAGCAATGGCCTTCAAGTATAGGAATTACTGGATTTGCAGTTGGGTCTGGATCAATTAGACAGAAGATATGAAAAGAAAAACAACCAATCAAACAAGTCTTATATATAAATAAATATATGTGGTGAAGCTGTGTTTCCCATGGCTGGTGGTTTGTGTCCCAGCTGCACACAAAGCCTATAGCTAGAGCTTCACAATGGCAAGGCAACAATTAGCTCAGCCATCGTCAGGGAGAATATGGGGTAAGCCAGGTAAGCTCACCATTGTCATCACTCTGTGATGACCTCTCCTGGCTGGCTGGGTGCCTGCAGGTTCATAAAGTGAATGTTTCTTATGAATTGCTCCTTCCCTAACCATTCCTGGATCTTGCATGGATTGGACTCAAATAGAGACCCAACTCATTGGTGATAGCTGCTAGATTGGCATTTTCCTATTCACAATTTTGTGAGGCAAGACCACAGAGCCTGCACTGCCGGTCAGTTCACTCCTCAAAAGGGGAGTACAAACACATGTAAAAAGCTAGATCTATGGGTTCTCTGAGCAGGGAGAAACCATACGTTCTTCACGTTCCAGTCTCTTCGGCCATCCATGTTGTTAATCATCTGTCAGTCTTTAGTTACTAACAGCTGCTCCCACCTATTAGTGCAACCTTCATATGTCGTCTCTCTTCTAAATGTAGGGGTTGATTATATTTTTTAAATATTTATTTACAAATTATTTATATTTATTTATATATAAAACGAGATAACATCCACATTAGTCTAAAGTGATAACACAAGCAGTGACATACATAGCTGCTACCTAATGATTAAAATAGCTTGTTTCAGAATGCAAACCTCATCAAGCTGGCCAGAGAATTAAATGAGAGGGAAATTACTTGAGTCAGTGCAGTAAAGTTGTTCTGGGAAGAAGCATTTGTGCTGCAGTGTTGCAGGGTACTCTACAAGGGATGTGGATTGTATTATTAGTTCGGTGAATTTTTCGTAGGAGTGTGGGAAGTTTGAAGAAAAAAAGGCTCATGTTCCCAGAAAAACTACAAGTGAGCAGAAATGTTCATCCTCGTTCTTTCTCTTTATGTCTCACTCCCTCCTTCACCCGTCCCTCTCCCTCATATATAGTGATATTGTATACTGGCGGGGTATATACCCAAGATGAGTTTCTGCTCCATATGCAATCTGACAGTTTGAAATATTGCAAATGCTGAGTTTGCGTACCTCTTTGGTTGTAATATTGGTAATTAAATTAATTTCCATTCTGCTGTCAGGGATGATTTTTTTATTGTTTTTTTTTTAGTAATTCAATTGCAAGATAATTCACAATGCAGAAGTGAGTGTTGAGTTGAAATGTAAAGCCCATTGTCAGTGTCTTCCATAGGTATACAAACCTACATTTATAGTAATAAAAGAAGAACAGTTTCAAAGACACACATGTATTCGAGCTGTGATGCCAAATTAGTAATCCGTATACGCGGTATACTCTTTACTTCACATTTAGTTGATTAAAACACTCATCAAGAAATAATAAAGGTGAAAAAAGATATAACACTTGATATAACACTTGACATTTTAGCCCATAGATCTTGTGATTAGTCAGCAAGGAGACTAATGCATTGTTCTTTTAATGAGCAACAGGGGGCAAAACCTATCCAGAGTGGTAGGTAAGCCACAGAAAACAGCTCTTACTGTCATTTAAGATCAGAGCTGTGGAGAACCATGAGCACAACAAAGTACTTTCTGCGCAAAATGTCACTCCACGCCATCGCCTCACTGGCCAGAAACCATCCGGCTTGCCATCTGCTCAAGCGAACTGGCAGAGGCAGATGAGGAAACGAAAAAATGTCTTTTTTCTCCTCTTATTTGATCTTCTGAAGTCTAAGCACCTGTTCGTTAGTACAAAGAGATGGACTGGCCAACCATTCCTATGCTACATATTTAACACTTCACTAAAACATAATTAGTGAACGTAGCAGGAGATCTTTGATCTGAGAGGAGTTAGCCCAAATGTGCTGTGATTTCAGGGTGATGATGCTCTCCCATACATCTGAAGTGAGGTTATATACTGATAGTGAAAAATTATAATAGTGGTTAAAAGATGCTATGTGAACCCCAGGCTATCAATGAGAAGAAGTCAGCCTGGGTGTTAATTACAGACCCATTAGTATTCTGCCAGGATTCTACAAGATGCTTCAGAACAACTGTTGGTCTATTCACAGATACAATCTGCAACGGTTTCGTGCCACGTTGTATATAATCTGCTGAAACCACCATCTACTATTTATTATGAACCCTAAAGATTTTTTTGGATGTGATCACGGCTGTGTTTTTAGATATAAAAGGCTTTCAGTTAAAACGATCCTAACATTATCGTAACACTATCCAAAATCCATTGTTCTGTTTAGACATTCTGAAATTCTTTGAATTCGATACTATAGGAAGAGGGAAAAATGTGTGCTCATCACAATATCAGTTTTGCACATCAAATGGGCGTGTATTCAGTCTTTTATTTGTATTGATGTTAAGCCTTATTTTCCAGCAGTATGTTTGCATTTTGGAGTCTTAGCAATGCCTATTGCTAAGCCATGGATAATGGCTTAGCAATAGACTCAAAGCCATGGATAATGGCTCAGACTCATCAGGGGGTTAAGATGGTTAAGTTTGCTAGTCTCACCACTTTTTATCAGCCCTGTGCCTACAAATACACCAAATGAGTACACCCTGACTACACCATCCTCTGATGACATTGGTGGTATGTTTGTCAAGTCAGTTACATCTCACCAGCAGGTTTGACAATTCCACAGGCTGACTCCATGCTCATTGGATGACAACGACCCTATGAGACAGGTGTTGCATTTGCAGTGTTAAAAATGCTAGTTGCTACATGAATCTGAGCAGTTACATGTGCGACTGCCTCCGTTTATATCTGTGGGGCATGTTTGCATTGGGGTCGCATACATAGTTCAGCTCAGGGTTGGGGAAAAAAAGAAAAAAATAATATAAAAACAGCCTCCCATTGTGACATTTTTATAGCCCTAATACAAGAGTCCAGTTGATGTCCCCAGTTGCACTGAGCTTATGTGATGGCCCTGGCTGTATGATGGGTGGTGCCCAGTGGCTCTGCTCCGTGCTCACAAACGCATTCATCACCACATTGGAGCAGATGCTAAAGTGGCTCGCTTTGATCAACAGCTCTTTACAATGTGCTACAGGCCCCACTTCACCCACTGGGCTTCATGAGTAAACACTTTATCTGTATTACCCATTCTCTCTCTCTCTCAAACTAAGAATTACTCAATTAAATTCAAGTGTTTTGTGATCATGACATATAAAAGATATGTATTTGCCAAAGCCTAACAAACAATTAAATGGTAACAATTATGAAATAATATGTCTGTCACTCCACGACAGACAAAAAAAAAAAAAAAAAAAAAAAACTTGCAATGCTAACAGTAGAGCTTTGGACTTGTTCTACAAAGTAAGTATCCTTTCTGCAAACATTACAGGTTGCTTGCTTGTAGAAAACAATTTCTTTCTCTTCGTCCTTTCCTGTATTTCAGTATTCTGTTTGTATGATATAAATACCTCTCACAATCGCTTGTTGGCTCACTCAATCATAAACTGATTATTTCACCCTCTCACTCACTCACCCACCCACCCACCCACGTACTGAACCCACAAGGTATGGACCGTGCTTTCTTTTTAACCACTCAATGACGATAACAGTCGGTGACAGACTTGTGAAGTGGTACAACGAGACATCACATTTTCAAACAGTGCCTGTTCAGTTCCTGTTCTCACAGTTAGTCAGGCATCACAAACATGAATGAGCTGTCACTTTTCTGTGGGGGAAAAAAACTCTGCCTCTTGCTTAATGTGAGACCAGCTGCTCCACTCACCCCAATGGCTATGGAGGCATGCAGGCCATTAGAACTGAACCAAGAGATAGGTGAACCTCTTAGTGGAGCCATTTTGAAAACATGAAACATGCACCCTACTCTTGGGCAGGCAATCACTATCTCTAAAGACAGGCTGCAGGGAGCATGCTCAGTGGTTGCTGCAGTGATACACCAAGAAACAGGGCTTGGAGATGGTCATTTCACAGCCCAGCCTGAAGTGCTAGAAGTCCACTTCATAGTCATTTATTATCGCATTTACATTGTTATCACATTTATATCTATAACTAGATATAATATATCTATATATTTATATCTATAATATATTACATTTATATTGAATTTACATTATTTGTGTTGGATCTGTGACACAGAGTAATGGGTAAGGACCTGAGCTTGTAACTTAAATGGTGTCAGTGTAATATGTATGGGAGCTCCTACTGCTCCCGTACCGAAACACACTTTACCTTTATTGCTTCATTAAACTTATCCACCTGTATAAATTCCTGTTGCAAGAATGTGGCCCATAATGGCAGCTGGCCAGATGTTCAGCCACGCCCACTGAACCCTCTAACCACCCCACCTACACCCGCTCATGTGACACAATCTTGGATATTGTTTTTGTGTTTGTCTTGCCTTTTACGCCTTTGTGCATACACAGTATCTCCCTTTTAATACCACTCATAACCATCTCATAAGTGCTGCCAGAATGTTGTCTGTAGGGAAAACGGTTCATAAAAACACAGATTTGATCTATTTTTCATTGCTTTTTTCATTTTTTTTCCTCTTCTTCTTGCAGAAAAGGATATTGCAGCTTGTGTAAAGTTTAAATTGCCCCTGCAAACAAAGTCAGCGTGCTAAAAATAGGTCAGCATCTATTCTGTTTTCAAGCACTTGAAGTCGTCTTTATTCTGGGAAAGAACACGCTTTGAACTCATTTCTATATCAGGCAGACAGTTCATTTAAAGGCATACTTCTGTTTTGGTTTTTCAAAGGATAACTGTGTAGGCGGACAGCCGCTCCTTGGAATAAATTGTGTTATAATTATATAACAGTAGTATTTGAATGTGTAATCATGTAATGATGGCATTTGCTTCCCATTTTGCTGGGGGATGGGTGCAGATCACAGACAAAGAGCTAGGGAAGACTGGATACATTAGCATTTCTACCACCTGCTCCACAGCACAGGGGTCTAGGTGTTTCTCATAATGAATAAGATCACTGAAAATTTGTAATTTGTCATAAGTCTGACATTAACAAGGTTCAATTTGAAGCAAAGGAAACAGGATTTCACTGACTGACCAATTCTTTTCACTGACTTTCATTTCAGTGTCAGATTGATACCAGAATAATGAAGTGCAAGGTTTTCCCCATCTCATCTTCTAACTGTGGTCACAGTGACTCAAAACAACACTGCAAGGGAACTCAATCGATTGATAGAGAGAACGATAGTTGGATAGATGGAACAATCAATTGTTTGGTCTATAAACAGATCAATCCATTGACCAAACTGTCAAGTTATTAAGGAAACTGTATTGACTGTTTCAGCATAACAGCAGCAACAGTAAGAGTTATGTATAGAGCATTATTCTGATGGCCATTCGTTCTAACAGGTGGCTCTTGGGAGCCATGCAGTGTGATACACACATTCAGTTCTCTACGGATACAAATTTCCCATGAGCTGTTACCAGCTCAGCAGGGCCATGACAGGATGCAGGAGAAAATGACAGCTGCGGTTAATATGGCCTAGTTTCAAAACCATTGGTCATTCATTGTACACTTACTTGAAGACATCAAGCAGCTGATTGGCTCGGACAGTCTGTTTAGCGGTGCTAAGTGTATCTAGTGTAGCTGAGTACCATTCCTTTGGATTATCTGTTGCATAGTTATTAGGTAATCTGTTAGATGTGAAGTAATAGTGACAACCTGGGGTTGTGTGAAATTGAAGAAAAAATAAGAAAAAAAAGAAAAAAAGAGAAATTGATCCTTGTTCCATATCCCTAAGGATGATTAGAAATAATTATAACCCCCTAATTAACTTGTTGGTCATGTTTTATTAGTTTCCGTGTGATCTGCTAGTGCTGGCGCTGTTCATGTCTCACTGTGGGTCAGAAGCTGCTTCTCTGTTCTTTAATCTTTTAAGGTGCTGCAGTAAAGCTGTAATCCTGTTCGATGTTGTGATCAAGGGTAATTAATCAGTGTTTCTTACAGAGGTGTATGAGAATGGCTCCCTCATTCCTTCCTTACCACACTGAACCAATTTCAGCAGAATTTAGTCTCTTGGTGGACTGCTTACTGTATGCCTGTTTCTTCCAATAAAGAGGCTGTAAAAAGTATGTAAGATCAGTGCACTGGGTCTTTCGTGTGCCTGTGCTGTTGTATGCTTGCATGCATGTTTGTGTACACATGCCTTTGCATGTGTGTATGTGTGTAAATCTATAAATGTGTTTTTTTTTTTGTGTTTGTGAAAGTGTATTTTTGTTTGCACGTATTTGGCATATTTGTCATAACAATTTGGACAAGCCCCGAGTTGTGCTCATTGATTCACACCGCATATAGCCTTCGCCTCAGGAGTTTGTCAAAAATCCTCATCTTTTTTTATAAGGGCGCAATACATGCCAGTTCCTAGAAAGTGCTCCAAATCCATGCCCATGAATAATATATAGCTTTCTAAAAATGAAGGACCCTATTTTAATGGCCCAACAGTCAAAACAGAATGCATTAAATTGATTAATTGCTTCTTTGTATATTTCAGAACTATGTGGTGATACTGGAGAGACAGATTGTGAAAGCTGCATGGCTGTGAAATGCGCCGATGGATATCAGACTGATCTTGATTTTCAAATAAATGATTTAAAATAAATGATAATCAATATAGTACAGTGTTTTTTATCCTTGGAAGAAGACTGTGGCCTGTTGAAATAGAGCCCAAAAGTACATAAATTCTGTAGGACTGGTCCCTGTCACCCATCTTTGCGTTTCACATGAAAAATACCTTTCATATTTAAAAGTTCCCCCGTTCCCACTGGGTTTGACGTCTCACTAATGACATGTGACTCCGTACTGCCAGCTCTGTGACCAATCACAAGGGCTGCCTGATCGCTGGAGTTCTGTCAGGCTCTCCGCTCCAGGTGATGGGTGATGAGCATGTTGGCAGAAATATGTGATGGGGATTTCAGTTTGGAGAATCACATGACTGTAGCCTGTCTCATTCCCAACTCAGGAAGCAGGTCCTGCCACTAGTCAGGTGCTCAATTTTTTTTCTTAAATGCATGAATCCATGTGTTCACAATTAGATTTCAAGAGTTAATTTTTAAAGTGTTTTGTAATTTGGCCAGAGCAAGGCTTAATTTTTGAACAGTAAAAAGGTGGAGTTTGGAGTTACAATTAGTGTAGTTACAATTAGTGTATTATTATCAAAGTACAAATAATAGCTATATTCTTGCTAGGAACACTTAATGTGCTCCAAAATGTTCATATGACCATTTTGGGAGAGAGGTGTTACTCACAGCACAGCTGTTTTCTAAATTATCCAGTCAGCAGTCTCTCTTACAGTACGAATAGCTTACAGCTCATAAAAAAATTGGTTGACTGAGTTAGTGAACAGACTTTTTTCTTCAGCGGAACAGAAAACAGGAGTCTTCTTTGCCTTGGTTGACAGGCCTGTCGATCTCATCTGCTGCTTACAGTCTCCAATTAGCCTCCGATGGCACTTTAACACAGCCACAGATCTGGTGTGAACCGTAACAGATGGTTTTGGCTGAGGGTAATGGACTGTGGCCTGAGCGGTGAGCCACACAGCCACAGATGTTCCCCTGCATGGTAAAGGCTCGGGTCCTACTCGCTGCATCGGAGGTCGTTTCGGTGGAGAGGCGCACCACCGTGGTCATATTGCTTCAGAATGCTATTGTCTTCTGCATAATTTGTGCCCAAGTTGGGGGTAAGGGTCTTTAAATTTAGGGGAGTATGTCTGGAGGATGGGAAGTAGCACAAGGTGTTGCATCTTAGACAGAAGTGGAACAGGGGATAAAGATGGTTTTGGGGGATAAAGACGGTGTCTTTATTTATCTTAGTGAGAAGACTCCCACAGGAAGCGTATTTTAGGAAGGGTAGCCGGTTGTGGCAAGCTATCGTGATGGGTAAGGGGAGGGGCGGGGAACAAAACATGTTTGTTTCCCATATTAGTATCTATTTTTAACTATCAACTTTGAAAAAAAAAAATACAAAAACAGGCAAACAAAACACCAAAATCATTAGCATTATATAAAATATCACATTCTTGGCCTTTTTTAAAATCTAGGGCCAGGATGAAGTATCTCAGGGGATTGTAGAATAAAGCTTTAGCTGGAGAGCGTGATGTGCGCCTCATTAAAGCTAACGAGCAGGGAGGCCTTGTGTCAGACAGGTTGGGCTGCATCAGCCACTGTGGGCTCTTGACCACGCTAATTAACACCAGGCACCATCAAACAAAGGCACGAAAAGACCCCTGCTGCCAAAAAACCCCTCATCTTTGGCAGGACGAAGATGTGACCGTCTTGTCTATGGCGGCCTTCAGGAAGTAAAATGTATCTCGTGTTCTGCTGTGACCACCAACAGTGAAAGAGGCAACTATATCTCACCTGGGACAGGAACCCAAGGCCCTAAGTGCATAAATCTGGGATCCTAACCAGAATATCTCTACAATAGGCCTTCTAAACAATGGGCAGTCTGTGGTGGCCTGTGGAACAACAGAGGCCTGCCACTGACTTAACCTTGAGCACTGCCACAACACTGCCTTGCAAACCACAATAATAGCATTATTTCAACTCTTAACATTGCCATTAGTTGCAGGTCAGCATCTACATATTATCCCACCAATGACACCAGTGGCGTAAGTAATAGCTACCTCCTGACACATGCACATGCACACAGACATGTACACAGCTTTTTTGTGTGTTGTGTAGATGTTTGATCCATACTGTACTTTCAGAGTACTCTACTGTTTTCATTTAATAAATCTAGAATGAAATTTAACACACATATTGAAGTGCTTCTGAAAACCTACTAATCATACACTCAGATACAGGACAGTGATTACTGCTTATCCCTAATGAAGGCTAACTTTAGGGAAATAAAGTCTACAGTATACATTGTGGTTCCAGGATTTTCGGTCTGTGAAGAAGGCCCACATTTTGATTTTTAAGAACAATTTCATATTTTAACATTTTATGAGTTACCTATTTTAGATGTTAGTTTTCTAGTTTACACATGATGGGAACTGTTGAGTTCACTGCAATTATTGCATGTTTATTGTACAAAACCCATAAGCAGTCTTTTATGGACCTGTAATAAAGTGAGAACAAACAGTACTTAAGTGTTAAATAGCTGCTAAGCTTCAGCACATACAAGGTGTTAGTTAGAGGGGACTAATATAGAGGGGGAGATCCTGAAATAATGCAATGTAATAACCATGGTGTTATCTTGTATGTCTAATTGAAATGTGGGTAGATGCTCAATATTTATGAGTGCCTGAATATCTTTTTCCTATTTTATGGCTCTGGGTTTCTGCAACCTGAATGTTTTCCAGATTTCTGAAGGTGGATCTGGACAACTTACATGGGCAATAGTCTTACATACTGACCGCCAAGATGATTAACCAGAAGTAGTAACTAATCTGTGGTATATTAGCAAAGAGGCGTATCACATACGTTGTGAGCAGTATGCGAATAGCATTGACAAAAGGGGCATGGAGATCGTCAGCAAACAGAATTCCAGGGACAGAAGCTACTGCCATTGAGGCATTGAAGACAGTGCTGTTGTAAATTTTTGGTTTTTGGGTAAAAATGCAGAAAATTTTCATTTTCTCTCAGAGAGCAGCATTTGGTAAACAAATAATTTTTGCAGTATTTAATTTTGGCTTTCTATACCTTCAGAAGCGAATGTTACTGTGAGTGGATATGTGACATCTCCCCCCGGTGATGTTCACTTGAGGGCAATACTGGCTCTGTGGTCCCTCTTCACCTTGTGCCTCTTTCATAGATAGTGACTGGAGAGGCAGTGACTGAAAGCGGGCTTTGATAGTCACAGTAATTTTTCATTAACATGTCTCATTTTTCTGTCTGCAACAAACATAATGAAAAATACACAGCCCTTTTGATGCTTGTTGATGCATTTATCAAAATGTTGTAATTCATCATTTTTTTCTCTTGCTAAGTTTCTAGCTAACAAATGGGCACCTTCCCTGCTGGTGCTGCCATGTCCAGAGCAAGCTACTTCCACAGCATGGGGTTGTGACATTCATTGTGATATTTGCCCATCTACTCCTGGAGTCAAATTATTTAGAGAATTAACCCGCTTCAAGACAGAGGTGGGGCGCAGGTCTAGCAGAGTACATTTGTATAGACCAACACACTTACCCTCTTTTCCTCACCCCGTCTCCCGCAGATTGTTTTCCGGAAGATCGTGGACGTGAAGAAAGAGGAGGAGGAGCGGCGGCAGAATAAGGACGAGGTGACTTTGTCCATTCCGGTGGACCATCCTGTCCGCAAGCTGTTCCAGAAGTTCAAGCAGCAGAAGGAGATGCGTTCCCAAGGCCCGTCCGGGCTCGACTTTGAACGGAACCAGCCGTTGGGGGACCGGGAACGGCAGCAGCAGCAGCAGAGCAGAATCATCACCTCCATCACCTCCACCCCTGCTCCCTCCAGCCCCTGCAGAATGGCACCCCCGGGGGCAGCAACGGCAGCAGCAGCAGTGTGGTCACCGTCTCCCAGATCACCCCCATCCACAATTCACTGGCCTACGTACGAACTGCCGACGAGAGCGGCGAGCAGCCCGCCAGGGACATCATGGAGCTGAAGCCCAGTCTGGGCAGCACCATCTCCGACCAGAACTGCCTGCGTGTCCGGAGCCCGCCTCGGATCAGGCCCGGCAATGGTCGTGGATGGGCCCGGCTCAAGGGCGCCAGCACCAGTGGAGTAGCAATCGCGGTGGAGGAGCAGAAGGAGGAGTGGGCTGAGGTGTCGCAGACAGAGTCGATGGAGCTGCTCTCGGACGATTGCAGGGGCCAGGAGGAGGGGGCTGGGGGAAGCGGGGGAGGTGGTGGAGTTGGGGGAGGGGCCTCCGAAAAGAGCCTCCTGCACAAGACGGACTCCTGCGACAGTGGCATCACCAAGAGCGACCTGCGCATAGACACAGCTGGGGAGGCGCGGAGTCCGCTGGAGCACAGCCCTGCCCCAGCCGAGCTGCGCCCACCCCCCTCCTTCCACCCCGCCCCCGAGCAGGCCCTCCATGCCACTCTACAGGACGCCAAGCAGGAGCTCCGGGGTGACATCCAGGTGCTGGGCGGGCGCTTGGCTGTTCTCGAGGCACAGGTGGCCGAGATCCTCCGTCTGCTCTCTGAGAAGAGGGCCCCAGCAGACCAGTCTCCTCCCCAGACCTCCACCCCCAAAACCAAAATCACGCGGCAGGATATCTTCACAGTCTCCCGACCGGCCACCCCTGAGGCTGAGCGGGATGATGTAGGAACATTCTGAAGCCAGGACTTCCTTCTTTTGTGAATCTGTTTATTTTCTTCTCTTTTTTTCCTCTTTCTTTACTTCTTTCTACATGGGTGTTTCCTTTCTTCCCCCACAGGACTAGGCAAGGAAGAGAAACCCTGTTAATGGAAAGAAAAGAGACAGTTTGTGTTTTTTTTCTCCTTGTAAAATACCTATCTGCATGTCCAGCTGGATTCTGGCCTGCCAAAGAAACCTACTGACCATAGTGTTTGCTTGTACATTATGCAGTTGACTGCATGCAAAAAAGAGTTATATTTACTGAATATTTATAGACCTGCACATTATTACCACTATCTCCAGGGATTTGTATTGTTTTAAATGATGAAATTCAGGTTTTGAGCAGGGCTGGGTTAACAGTCCCAGTCTCTTGTGAATCTTTGGCTGAGCAAGTGGCCCTTCCGAGCTGTGGCAGAGAGGAGAGCTGAGTCACAGGTGCATTGATGTTTTCCTAAAGCCTGCTCCACCGCTCGAGATTTTCAGATGCCCTGACTGTAGATCATGCTGCTGTACTCTGGTGGCTTGAGTGTTAAGGGAGGGCGGTTGGTGGGCAGATGTCTTTCAGCACAGCTGGTGCTGAGAAACTCTCTTACTGTACCCAGGCAGGCTTTGTTAATCTCTTGTGCTTTACAACAGTACACACAGACACAACTAACAGATCAGCTTTTGCATATGTTGATCTTTTCAGCCATTCTGTGTAAGTGGGGAAGCACAGAGCCTGTAACTACGTGCCCATTCACTCCCCACTGTGAAATACAATTTAGCAGCCTGCAAGATTTTGTGGAAAGTAGCAGGTGCCAGACTGGAGTGGCCAGATCGGCCATTCTGGGAACATATAGAGCAGCTTCATGGCAGAAGGATCCTCCTTATAATGAATTACCCATTTTCAGTGAGTTTTTTTTTTCTGAGCAGTGGCTTGGCCTGCAGGGTCTATCAATGCAGGCAGTGGAGCTAAATCGAGGCTTGACTGTCTGGCTTAATCCAAGGCGCACAGCCCCGCAAAGACAAGTTATGCAGCTTTAGAGGGGGTAAAAGCATCAGTTCCCAAGCTTAGCCCAGCACTGGGAGTGGCAGCTTCCAGTTTTGCACATGCTCAATGCATGCTACAAAATGTTCTGTATGTGTGAAGAATTAAAAAAAAACATATGACAATGAGACTTGGAAATGCAACGGCTTTTATGCCATAATGTTGCTGCACACTTCAAAGAGGAGGGGGAGTTTTGGATCACGATGGCCAGCACCCCGTGAGCACTGCATTGGTGTAGCACTTTTCACTGTACATGAGATCAACTTTATACAGGGATCAAAAGAATATCGGTTATTGTAGTATTTCCCATAGAAAACAAAGAAAGAGTTCATCACTGAGACTCTGGCACAAATGGAAAAATAATCAATGCTTATATATGCATATATATTACATCAATTTATTCCCACCACCTCACCCCCCTCCCTTTTTCTAAATTTTTAATGTACAGTGACTACTTGATGAAACAATGGTAAATATATAGCTCCAAGCATAAACTTCCTTTGTGTACAGTCTCTCTGACCCCATGGAGGTACTGTCAATTTTGGCATTTTTTTAGTACATGAAACATTGGTTGATTCCTGAATGACCCAATGTACAAGATACATTTATTGTGCTAATACTGTTCTCGTATAGACTTGACAATTAGTAAATCTGGATTGCTATGTTCGTTTCATGTATGTAAGGGGGTCATGATTTCGTCTGTGTTCTTTCATGGCAAGATAATTATAATTTTCAATCTGTAAACATTGGCGCTGCACTCTGGCTCTGACCAATGATAGGCAGGTATTTAGTACCTTGCAATGCTGTGGGGATGGGATCAAAGGTCACAGGAAAAGGGTTTGGGGTTAGGGTCAGTGGGGAGAAGGTGAGAAAGAATGGGGTTTCAGTAATAAAGGCCACATTGTTACCTCATATCATCACCTTCAGAGCACTCTTTAGCAAGGTGTTAGCCTATTCATTTTTAAACTATTCAATTCAGGATACTGATTCAATGTTTTATGAGGATCTTTTGCATGAATAAATTGAACTGAAAAGTAGCTTCCTGAATTGACTTCAATTGAAATGGAATCGACTCCAACACTAATGTTTATATTCAGTGTAAGGCTATTAGTGTCTAATGGTTAGTATTTTGTTTGGTTATACAATGCTGAACAGCACTGACTCCTGAAATTGCCTGAACAAGCCCCTGTAATTGTGTCTTAAACTTGTACATGTGCTCAGTGAAAGCATCAGCCTTTGAGTGGCTCATATGGTAAAGGTATGTGTCTATGGTGCAGCTGTGGGTCCTACGGCTGGGTGTTTGAGTCCTAGCCATACCATTACCAAGCTATGGCCTGAGGCCCACTTTGGCCAATTAACAATTAGCCCTGCTTGGCTGGGGACAAACAAGATTTACACTAGTTGAAAGACCCTCATCAATTCTGAATAACGTCTCATTGCAATTCATTGGCCTCAGTTTAGCGGCTCGCTGGATGCCCGCAAGATCTGTGAACAGATGAAAGGGCAAAGGTAAGATGTGATAGGTTCCATAGCTGTAGTGTGGAAAGAAGACAGGTCAGGTTGCGTGCATGGTTTCTTCCTAAGTTTGAAACTCTGGGAAACAGTTGCTCAGTGGGCCGGAAAATATAAAAACAGAAAGTGTCTAGAATGCAGGCACACCTGATTAGCCGTTCAGCAAGAAGAGGGAAGTACCTCGTTAGCTGTTGTTTCTCGGTTACCGGACTCATTTCACGCTGTGCCACCATGCTGTGCCAAACACTTCAGATTTTCCAGCGAGACCGATCTGTTGATGAAGCGGTGCATTGCTGGTGAATCTTTCTACCTATCTTGTCGAACAGAATGCAGTTCACAAGCAGACCGATCAGATTGTCAGATATTGTTTATTTATAATACTGTATATTTCAATAAGAATATAAGATTAATACATAAGAGCAAAGAGATCCAGGCTAAGCAGTATAACAGGGGGAATTCACTAGTTTTTCAATTCATAATAAGTTTTTTTTTCAGTTTGAGGTATTGGAGCAGAACAGAGGGGCGTTGGAGCATGTTAGTTGAAGGTTAATTCTGAACTGATGTCTCGAGGAATCTTTTTCGTAATCTGTGGATAAATGATGAACCACGATGGGCTGAATGATCTGTTCTTGTTCACTATGTTTTAATGAAATATTCTTGTATTGTTACTGAATGCAACATGTTCGATTGAATATTTTTCCTGGGCTGCGCTACCAAATACCTATCTACACCTTTCTGAAACAAAATAATTTGCAGCTTTAATTATAATGTATTTTAATTATTCTTAATTATAATTATGAGGTAAGCTTGATTGCAGATTTGTTCAATTATACCCTGAAATCACCACAATCTTTCACTCTCCTCCTTCTCTCTCAGCTCCTCCCCCTCCTCTCCCCATCCCCCAGACACTACCAGATACCTGTCGTAATACATACTAAATAATGTTTTGCCTTAAATATTCCTCCATCCCCTCTGCGTGATAGTAGAGGCGACGTCCCCCACACCCTCCAGATTGCACAGAGCCTCAACATCCTTGGCCCCTGAATGTGAGTGTAGTTAGCCTCGGTCACCGGGGGAACCTGCCACTTCTGGTCACCACATCCTCCTGGTCCCTTCAATGTACACTCTATTGCACGAGACAAGCTAATTAATTACTCATTGACCTGACGCATGCATCTGTGTGGATAGTGTTTTTGAAACGGCCATCCTCCTCCCCCCCACCATGTCCCCCATCCCCCACCCCCCAGCCCCTCTTGCGCACGCTTTTGTGAGTTGGCGCTGTTCAAGGGGGCAGTGCACTGGGAGCCAAAGAGTGCTGCCATCTTTCAGCTCATGTCATCATGCTGTCTGATGCAGCCAATGGCCAATCCTTTCTGGGGTTTTCTTTTTTCTTTTTCAAACTGGAATGTTGCCGTTTTATACTTTAGGAGTAGTGTTGACACTGAAGGTTGATGTACTGGTCTTGCGGATATGCAGGATGTGAGTATCAGCACAATAAATTCCTGTCTGATTAAAATGGAAGAGTCTCTCTGACTTTTTATCCATTTTCACTCATTCAATGTAATGAAGCCTGTATGACGAAAGTCAGTCAACTTTGCTGTAGGTTTCCAAATGCCACACAGGTAAGATGAGAAAACTCTAAGTGGCTCTATTTCAGAATCGCCTCCTAACAAGCAGAGGAGCTGAGCTTGTTAGGTCTGCAACATTTTAATGCGGCAGGTCAGAGTAACCTTTACATAAAGTACGACTGTATATCCAGAGTATATTGTTATAAAAAATTATTTAAAACAAGCATGTACTGAGAACAGCAGCCAGTGCTAGTTTAGTCCAGAGGTTTCCTTTTCCACTGAAATTGGGGCTCATTGCATAGCTGAACACAAATGGATAAGAATCTTTGTCTAGACAAAGAACAAAAAATATATTTCAGTTAATCAATCTCAGGCCTATTGTATTTTACAATATTATGCAATATCTTTTGGTGTATATATGGATATGAGGACTAAATATAGTCTACATTTAGCAATACAACTTTCATTTTTGCATGTAACATATATCATATCCACAGTGAATACATACTATCTGTACTTTTTTCTGCGTACTGAATTTTGAAAAATATTCTACAATGTACAAAAAGTATATGGAACATAAAGAGGTTACTCAACAAAAAAGTCAATGTTTGGTGCAAGGAAATTAACACTGCCTGAATGAATAAATACAGGTTCTATAATAAATGAATGATAAATTATGCATACTGTAAGTGATTAAGGGAGAAGTTATTGACATACCCAGAGGTAATATTGGCCTTGACTGGGCCCTAAGGCAACTGAAATATTTTACATGATTTTGCAGTTGGTAAAGCTGCTTGCTGAGGCTACACGTGAAGCCTACAGGCTGAAAACTGGTGGCTTGAGACTGGGCATGCCATTACCTGACATGTACCTGACTATTGTGTCATATAATGAGCCACACTGGACACTGTTGCGCAGCCTATATGTAAAATATATAAAGTACCGTTGACACAAACAATTAAATAATTATTCCACTCTGACACAATGGTTTTGTGGTAAGTATGCAGTGTGACTCCATTTGTGGGCTCTCATGTATGCAAACCAAGTCCTTTGCACACAGTGAGCAGTTGCTTATGAATATGCCCAGGGAAATTGTGTTAGCAGAACTGAAGCTTGTGCACCTCAGCTCATTTACAGTTAAAATGTGATTGATTAACAAACCCGAGCCAAAGCTATCATCTGTAACATGGCTCAGGGTTCTCAGCTGCTTTTGTAGGATTTATACTTTCAAACTTCCCTTTGAATTTTGTTATGAATGTAAAACACTTCGGAAGTGTATAAATTATGGAGGCAGAGATCGTTGAGGAGATATAAGCCATACAAAAAAGAGGTGAGAAATCAATATTATATCTGAAATATATACATTGAAAAGTTAATTTAAAATAAATTAATCAGAAATACAGCCCATCCTTGCCTGCAGTGAGTGATGCCCCTCTCCCTCAACCAGCTTTTAGCTCTCCTGTACAATTCTGTAGTAGGCAGTGTGAAGGAAAGACAGTCTGGAAGGTGTAGAAGACATTTAAATTCCATGAGCATGTGCAGTCTCTGTACTTAGTAAGACATACTGGATTAGAATCAGTCTGCCAAGGCATATGCTTCAAATAAAGACAGGACCAAGAGTGTTGAAAACAACAGGACCAGTATGGTGGGCTTCGGAGCCACTCTGGCTTGGAAGCCAGATTAGTCAATTATTTTTAAACCACGACTTTGCAAAGGGGTGGCTGGCACATAAGAAACAGAGTGAGTTCAGGGCCCGCATGCTGAGAGCCTACAGCATGCAGGCAGCGCATTATTTTTTAATAATATCCACCCAGAACAGTGTTGAGTCACATCCAGATCGTACCTCTGAGATGAAATCAAAGAACCCCGCATCTGATGGACGCATCATTTGGCCCACAGCCAGCATCTCGCGTCGGCAGAGGTGGCGAGGCGTCATGTCACACACAGGTAGAGTCTCGCTGTGTGCACCAATCCCATAGGAACGGGTGGCACAAAGGGCTTGGTTTTGCTGGTAATTTCATTAAAGGCGTTGTAAACAACTCCAGGGTGTCACTACTGTAAAATTTCCATGAAATATTAATGTTGTTTTTACCCGGTGCCCCAGCGGATTACAACTAGACTTATTGATCAGGATGGGAAATGTTTGGGTAACCTGTCTGCCAGATAACCCTGAGACTCTCGGCTCGGCACTCCCCACTCCCCCATTCCAACCCAATACACATAGCACCCCCAAGAGAGTTTATATGTATGCAAAGGAGATTAGATATATGCAAAATTCTTCACTTTTGCAATATTTCAGAGCTGGAAATGTATGGAAGGTTTACGGGACTGTGTATGAACAATCCTAGTGAGACAAAAACTTACAATATTCCCACAGAGTCAGTATCACAGGGGAGTATAGTTCCCAGCAGCGTGATTGTCAATGACAGAACTGTTCTCAGTATCCATGGTTACAACAGACAAGGACCCCACAGTTGGTCTACCAGGTGCTGGTAATTGAGACACACTGGGTCTGGGTGCGAGCAGTCTTAAGAGACTGTGTGTGTGTGAGCATGCATTAGAGTGTGTACAAGTACAGAAGAATGAGTACGAATATGTTGGAGGGGACAGTGTGTGTTAAAGCAGAGTAAGAATTAAATGTTTATTTAATGGGGAGAGTTTTTTATTATTTGGGATGAGAGATGTGACAAACACAAAACAGTTTGCAACAGTAGACTGACGTTCCATTATCCTCATAATATGTGGGGCTATGGTGAGTTGTCAGTCACTGCTTTTTTGAACCAATCAAACTCTTAGCCTTCCACAGACAGGCGTAATGGTTGGTTTAAATCAAGTGAGATTCTGCCAGTAAACGGTAGCTCCATTACATGAATGTCATGAAACCTCCTTCTCCAATCACCAGCGCAGATTAATGGAGCCTGTAAATGATAGCACAAAATGGCCCCTGGAACTGCTCTCTAAAACATTACCAGTAGCTTAAATTACAGGAATCATTAATGTGTGTATCTTTTTGGTTTGGTCTGAATGTTTTTTTTTGTGGTGGTCAGGGGGGTTTAATTATAGTATATTTGAAAACATTGATTGACATACATTAGGGATCCAAATGACAGATTTATGGATGTACACCCTACCCAACATGTTCCCTGAGTTTCCTCTCTCATAAATCACTCAAGATGTTATTCATTGTTCTTTCATAGATAATTCCAATATACTTTATTTTATTACACGTATAAATTTTTTTTTTTTTTTATATTAAACTTGTTTTCGTTTACTTGCTGTAAGAGGCATTCCTATGCAGAAAAATTTATCATTTTGTTCTTCAAAATATTTTTGAGCAAATATTCTTCTCCCTCATGTAAAATATGAAACTAAAGATCACTTGGGTATTCCAACTTTTGGAGAGCTGCAGTTGGGCGCCATGCGGAGTTGAGACTTTCATAATCTTGTTTCCCCCCGTCAGTCAGAATTCAGAAAGAACACAGACTGCCATCACAGGAGCAGAACCACAGGGAGAGCGTGAGAAGCAGATAAATTGGTTCAGCCTTGTCCCGGGACGCGATCCCGCAGCAGCATCGGCGATCCCCCTACAGAGGCGCACATGAAGGGAAGAGACAGTAATTGCGAGCTGGCAGCGATGTGGAGGGAACGCAGGGCCACCCAGAAAACAGCCTTGGCATTAGCGCATTAGCGTGGCTCGCGTCCTGAGCAGAGGTGGCGCATTGAGACTCCATGGTTCTCCACTCACATGCTTGAGCCTGTGGCGCTAACGCAGCCCACTGTGGGGCTCACTCAGGCCCATGGACTCATTCAGCTGAGATACAGCTATCTGTAATACAGCTGGACTGTGAGTTAACCTCAGCCACTCTGACAGAAAATGTACAAAACAGCCTTATATTTCATTATATACTGCATATACACTAAGTAGTAAGTCACTAGGAACAGGGGTTTTAGGATATGCCTATCCACACAATTGACATTGCAGACGCTCTTCAAAAAAGCCCAGACTGGTTAAAAACAATTCTTTTTTTCTAGTAGAGTAATTTACATGGCTGGATACATACTGAAACACTTCAGCTTAGATACCTTGCTCAAGGGTGCAATGACAGTGGCAAAAACTGGGAATTGAGCTGACAGGCTCATAGTTACAGGTCGAGTTCCCTACCCTTTGTGCCACACTGCCATTAGATGCTCTATAATCAATTCCTGAGCCATAAACAAACAGACAGAAATTGTTATTTCAAAAGCTCCCTCTTTCATTGGTAGGCTTCCCACTTGAGGAAAATGTGTATCTATTATAGTAACAAAAGGAAGCTACTGCACTTGATGGGCAGTGCTCTTGGAATTACATAACCACTGGAAGTACAAGTCAGTGAAATTTCACCATTGTAGCAAGCAGTGCTGTGTAATTGTCAGTTTCCACAATGTTAGGGTGGAAAAGAGGAAGGTGAGGCATAAATGCATTTATCTATATTTATCTGCAGCTTTATGCAACTTTTATTAAAGCCATTCCTCCACCTGCAAGTAATATTATAAGGAATGAAGGGAACCACAAAATAGACCATATCTCCTTGTGCCCTGCTTTCACAGAGATTAAATTTTAATGCAGACCTCACGGTGGACTACTTGCTGGGCTTTTGTGCCTCATGTCAGCCATGACACACTCAAGGAAACCAACAGTGGGAAATTAACCAATCAGAAGTCAGGAATTATTGGTGCGCTCACACATTCTTGGCCATACTTCAAATATGCAAATATGACTGTTTCCTGCCTTTGGTCAGGTGGTCCTGCACAGAAAAATTGCCAGTTATGAAGAGCAATTTATTAATTCAACTCTAAGTACTGTTTGAGGGCTGGTGTTATTTGGTTCTAACCAAGGTTTGTCATGCTAAAAGAAATCCTTTTAGCACATTATGGGGGTAATGCAGACAATGAGCCAAATAAAATTCACATAAAATGTGTATAGATATAGCATCCACAACCATGTATCAGATATAATGCACCTTCAAGAATATGTAAACTGTTATCCTTTGATTTCAGTGAAACTATGTGGAAATGAATGATTATAAATACTGTTAATGCCTTGTGAATAAATATCAGCCTACAATTTATAAGCATACAGTAAGGGCCAATGAATGATGTTCTAACAACTTTGTTTAGACTTGTTTCTAATGTCAGATAAGTAAAAATGCATTCATACCTAAAGATCTCCTTATGGCCCTATTGTTCCAGACAGAATCACTTAGGTTAAATTCAATTTTTCCATCATCCTTTCTTTTTGTCTGTATTTTGAATATTTGTGATGATAACAAATAATTTTTGACCCAGTTATACGACAGAACACTGACAAATTGTGGATTATTTGGCCAGCAGTTAGTTACACTGAATATCCACAGCAAAATGGTCTGTTTGTTAAAAGCAGCCTGTTAACAACAATGTAACACAGTCATATCACATCATTGTATAACGTTTTACACAATGTAGCATTGTTCATTTCAATAGCAAAATGAGTCTATGTACATTTAAAACACACCAGAATGCATAATAAACTTCTCATCATCAGATTAAATTGGCACACAAGGAAAAACTGTTTTCAAATGTATTTTTTAATCAAAACCTTAAGATTCGTTTGTAGTTTATGTATTATTAGCATTTTTAGCAAGATTAATTTAACATCAGGAGAGAAGCCCTCCTGCAGACTTCTGGCAAGGTCACCCACGGGGTCTTGTACAACAGAGACACAGCGCACAAGAACCGCATTAATTAGCAAACTTATGTAATTACTGCTAATTACTGAACGCACATAATTAGAAATCCATCAGCCCCTTCATGCCTGCTGGTCCAGTCTGAACCACTCTGTGTCCCTGCTGGGTTTGAGTAGAAGGTATAGAGACGAAGCCTTACTCTCACTTTGTGCTCTGTTCTCAATTGTACTCTGATTACCAATTCACTGGGCACACAAGAAAGGGGTCGGTGTGCTACCAAGATGCACGTGGACATGCACTCCATGCAAGCCAAGTTGCCTTCTTACTGAAAGCTGACCTGTGCAGTTTATGGCTCACTCCTCTCTGCTACCCGCCATTCTGTGAAAGAGTGGGGGACCCTGCCCTCTGGACAGCCCATCTGGTTTGGCACATGAACCAATGCCCAAGGAAAACTCCACACCCCTTGTGTACTGCCAACACACAGTAATCATTTTCCCACTTTGCCATATTTGAAACTTTGAAAGAGTGCATAACTCTGAATTCAGCAAGCCTGTTTTACTGCTTTAAGGATGCTGCCGGTTCCAGAAAAGGATGTATTTTCCAACAATGTTTTAAAAATCCAGCTTGGACGGTCAATTCAGTACCCGAAAAGAGGACATGTCCCGGAAAAGCCACACATCTAATAACCCTACGTCCAGGACGGACTCGCAAGCATGCAGCCACCCTTGAGGGTGGTCTGTATTTATGTAATGCCTGTCACTGGGCAGCCGTCTGTCCAGTCGTCCTGCGATCTTTCCTGACAGTCTTGGCAACGAGCTCACAAGGCCCCCACATCCTGCTCCACCCCCCCCGAGTGATCCCCGCTTGTGTCTTCTCCACTCGCTGGAAGCGGTGACAGGCTTCCTTTCCATCGGTCATGGGAGAGAGAATCATTGTCAGATAGGATTAGAAGCACAGGAGCTATTAAAAGCAGCTCTCAATGGCACAAGTAATTGCACTAATGGTGACACAAGCGGAACAGGTCTGTGGTGTCACAGTGGCTCGAACCACGTTTTAATGGTCTACGCATCTTACGTGCAGGAAGTAGAGGATTAACTTGTTAGTGTTACTCTGGACATGCTGGCCGCATCTTTATACATGTATATTTTACACTGGCAGTAGGCTAAGTATAAATGGGTTACATTTAATATACAGTTTATTACTGTGTTTCCACGAGAAATCTTAAACAGTGCTTAAAAATGAAATCCAAAATGACCGCAAGAAATCAATACATGCAAAGTCAGCTTCAGTTCTTTATGTAAGTATAAAACCCATCCAGCTAATTGCCTTATCCGTGCACCTAGTGATGAATGCCCTGTTGCTTGGAAATGTGAGTGTTCCAGTCAGTTTGGGAGGGCACATATTTAAGGTCCAATTTTGTATGGAGAAGAGTGAAACTGACTTTAACTGCACTTTTTGTGTTTTACTGGCATCTCAGCAAAAAAGAATGGGATTGAAAGAAATTAAAGTGACAAGAGGTGAGCTAGTTCTCTTTGGAGACTTTGGAGTTGTATGGTTCAGCTGCTTCTTACAAGAGCTGGGAAGGCCAGCAGGTTTCAGCATTAGAGGGGCTTCATTTGATTAATTCGCTGGATGCTGGTGGAACTGTCAGATCCCTAACGTGTTTGAGATGTAAGAGATGGCCTGCTTGAGTACATTTCCATCTCACCTGGGCAATGCTGGTCACAGTGACAGCTCCTGTCTCCAGCTGCAAATTGTCTCCTCTCTCCCCTCAGGGGATAAAATGGATCTTTGGCTGTCTTTGGGGGAATCCGGATCGCTTGCTAGAGGGGTGGGCAGGTGTGCGTCACACTGTCAGTAGGATCCTGTGAACTTGCGGCAGTTTGAAACCTTGGGCCTTCCGGTTTGGCCAGTGGAAAGGCGGTCCGGGATGTGAGGAGATGAGAATTCCTGAAGAGAGGTGTCACTCTGCCAGGGCTCAGCATCTCACAGGGTAAGGAAGAGCCCTGCTGCTAATGACGCTCGGAGAGGCACAGAAAAGTGCAGTCTCCACACCTTTTTAACAAGCACCAGAACCTAACGGGCCTCCTTCCATTTATCCGTGCCATTCCAACACACCTGTTTGTGCAGGGGAATATAGGCACTGGGAGGCAAATGTGACACCCAAGGCAAATTGGAGGCATTCGTCTCCTAAGAAGCTCTTGTTATTTTCTTGCGCTGCCAGTTGGCAAATTTATTGAGGGCCAACGACTTCTCTGTTAAAAACGAAAGGTAAATATTGTCCTTCTCATACACCCAACCCCTCCCTCACCCCTGTCAGAGCTCGAAATGGGGATGGATGAAGAGAGGAGCAGGGGAAAAGAGAACTAGAGAAAACTGCATAAGTAGGATGTGTGGCTATGTTTCCATTAGAGTGACTTGAGAAAGATGATTCCTCACTTTGAGACAAACCAAATCGAAGCGACTGTTGTGGAGCACACAACAATTAGTCCATAGCTTTAGGCCACTGCATTTCTTCACCAAACCAACCCTTTATTTTAAACAAAAAGACTAGATGCAGCTCATGTAAAGGGAATAGTGGAGGAAATTGTTGGTGTTAACTCTGCAGGTGGTCTCTGAATCCACATTTGGAAACCCCTGTACTGAGTCTCTTTCTTTGAATTATTTTCTTACTGTTTCTTTATTTATTTATTTTGCACAAAAATACAGAGGAATAAAATAATATGGATTTAATGAAGAAAATATGTGTGTATTGGTTGTGGGAAGGAACTACACAGGATCTTTCAAATAAAGACTCATATTTAGAAAGGAACCCTAATAATACCTGCTTGACAAACCTAGATTTGCTTTAGGCAATAAATCAGGCCCCATTGAATACATACAGAAAATATTGTATTCCCATTGGTGTTGACATGCTGACAAATGTGGTCATGGTTAAGAGCTCTCATTAGAGTGCTTAATTCCCACCTGTATCACCCAGCTGTCATGGAGCCTAACCTTATCTATAAACCTCCAGTGCAGTGCTCGGAACACAAATACTCTCAAGGGCTCAGCAGTTGTGACCAACTTTCGAACCATAGATTCTCTGGGTACATATCAAGCTTCCTAATCATAGCAGGGCACTTTTTCTTACAGCCAATTATAGGTAGCACATTTTCTCTTGAACATTTTTCATCAGCTTCCTATGGTCAGAGGAAAACTATGAGCTTCACAGAAGACAGATAATTATAAATATTTTATACAGTATTTGTTCTGAGATTATAGTATCTTTTTTATTAGATAGAATATAGTATCTTTGTGATTGTTTACATTTTGTCTTCTACTGTCCATCTTAAATAAGACGATGCTGTCACTGAATCGAATTTTGTCTAGCTTCCAATTCAAACGGCACATCATTGTTCTAAATGATGTACGTGACACTGTATGGAAGATTACGGTTTGTGGACAATGACATGTAGTACGGTAGTTCCCTGAACTGTGCAGGAAGCTAATACAACTGCACGTGCAGCGCCCCAAGAGTAAGAAAGTATTTGCTCTTCTCTGACCTGTATATTTGCTCCTCCACTCCTTCGACCGTAGAGCTGTCAAGAGCAATCACGCGTTCGCCGCCTCGTTAGCACAGCGTATACTGGAGGAACGGTGCTTAAGAGGTCGTGTCGGAGGAATGCAGGCCCGCAGGGCGCCGAAAAAATAGACGTGCGTCGCCTCAGCTCTCACTACAGTGCCGCAGTGCCTCTTTGAGGTGCTTAATTATCGCATTTTTTTTTTTTTTTTTTTTTTGTCAGGGGTTTTCATGAAACATAAAGCGCCATGTCTGCGCTGTTGGTAAAAGTCTGTTTCATGCTACTCGGCCCAAGCGAAACTGTCTTTTATCTTAAAAGGGCATCAGCTCTGAAATATTTATTTATCACTATTCAGCAAGATGCCGTCTCATTGTGGACTAAACAACTTACTTTAATTGTAACTTAACGATAATATGTCTTTAAAACCATTCTTCTTAGTCGTCAAAACTGAGTTATGAATACTCTCGGAAACCCATGGAGACCGTAGCTGACTGTGTCGGTTCTGGTTGAAGAACAAACGAAGAGGCAGGTGATCAGTTGTATCTAGGTGTGTGCTCTGTTCGTCACCTATCCTCAGTGCACAACCGTCATATATTTAACTATTCTCTCACACGGTCTTCCAAAACCAGCAAGAGCTCCTCGTGCCTGGCCAGAGGACAGATATTTTCCAGCTGTCCCAGCGAATAATAATAAAAAAAAAAAACAGACGCTAATCAGATTACAGAAAAAAAAACAAGTAAATTGTTTGTTCTATTTATAGGTCCGATATGTATGTTTTACAGTGTAGAGTGCACTTGCAGTGTAATTCAGTACATAATCACGTGTATATAGTGAACAGTAGTATACATTTTATGCAGTAAATTTATGCCTTAAGGTTATCTGCCAAGCACGTGAGCAATGTAATTAACTAATGGATGCTGAGTATCACTTTGTAAAGGTGCTCATTGCACTGGTAGTGTAGCACACAAATGGTAAGTGCTGGGAGTGACCTCAATGAAGTGTGTGAGGTCTTTTCTGAGATGCAGAGATACTCACTATTCCACTAATTTTATGCATAATTAACACACCCAATCTAATAGATGGCTCCTTCACATTTTATCTGTTCCTGGAGCCTTTGAAAGTTTTACCAGAAATGCTAGGGTTTATTACTGATACCCTTCTTTAATCCTCCTCCTCATGTCCCACAAACATCAAGCAAACAGTGTGTGAGAGTGAGAGGTTATGTGTAAGAGAAGAGCGAGAGCAGTGTCTATGTATGTTTGCCTAACAGTGAAAGGGTGTTCATTTGAATTAGAGTACTATGTCAGCAGGTGTGCTTTTATGAGAGTGAACGTTTGTGTGTATGTGAGCGAGTCGGTTTGTGAATTTCATAAGACGCCCTTCTTATGTGACAGCACCACCTCTACGGCATACACACACATCCATTCTCCTGCCCCCGGGTGACCTCGGGCCACACAGCTGTCTTAGCTGAAGGGTCCCTTGTGTTCTGCAGAGGTCTCTGGTCCCATTGGACCCATCAAGCTCTGCACCTTCAGTCCGCTGCACAGAATAAACCCAAAGTGAGGTGGCTCGACACCATATGTCCCCCCTCTGCAGCTGCTGGCGGGGAACATGCTTGGGAGGTGACAGAAACATTGAATTATTTAAAATGTAATCCTTCCAAAGACCTAGCCCAGTTGGTCAGGGTCATTTGTTAGATTTGGCAAAACTTTTTAGAAGAATAAAAGTGCAGCACTCATCGGAGCCGGGAAGAAAAAAAAACATGAAAATAAAACTTGACGGCCAGGTCATACTCATAGTTCATAGGCCAGGTCATAGTTCACGACAAATACAAGCTGTGGTCAGATAGCAAGAAAGACCAGACTTACAATTATGATTCATTAGTGGAACCTAATTCTTCTCATATTTATTTCTCTGTCCATTACTAGAAGCTCAACTGAATTGAGACACAAATCAGAAATGCCATCAGAGCTGTGTTTAATTTACAACAGAAAGGCATAGTTTAGGAGTGTTTACATGGCAAAAGATAGGTGAGCATCTGACAGCAAAAATGTTGAGAAAGAATGAAATGTTAGCAAATGGAACAGCATTTCACATTTGCATATAAAGTACTGTCAGACATCCTAAAGTTATCGACCTGAAGGATTTATGTGACACTTCAGGTTTTTATTGTGTTGCTTTTGGTGCAACGGAATGACACATTTAAAACTCTGAGGGGCCAGAAAGATGGTTTATAGCTGATAACATGGGTGGAGAAACCCAGCCAGAAGAGAGAACAGCTCAGGATTCATTCTCTGGGTTCCCTAGACTATATCACCCTGACTCTGGGGGATCCTACATCCTACAGAAGCTCACAGCCAATCTAGATAGGGCCGCAAAATGAGGGGTGAATTATTTTAATATTTCAGACCAACGCCTGCTTAATTACTTCATTAACAAAATATTTTAATTGATCTGAAACAAAACTTGCAGACATTTGCTACACATGCATAGTTGGTGAAATCGTTTTACTGTGGTTCAATATAGTTAGATAACAAAATGAGTGAAGCCATCTGTTTCAAAACTGAAGTCAGAATACCTGTACAAAAATGCATTGGCTCTTCAGGAATGGAGTCATACACCCCCATTCTAGTGCAGACACAGGTGGTCTGTAAACAAGGTCTGAACTCCTCCACACTGTGGGGAGGGGGGAGGAATTTGCAGACAGCGACAGTGGAAATCAACCAGTTGCATCAGCAGCTACGTTACAGTGATAATGATTATGCGTTTTGCTACAGAAGTGATGCGAAATTAACTATCCCTTGCAGTCACCCAGTCATTCTTGTTATAGTAGATGAAACAAGCAATTGAAATACAGCAAAATTCTCTATAGCAAATGTTTATTCCTCTGTTTCAATGTGCTGCACCAAACAGCCAATGTTGACTGCTGTCGCCCCCTAGTGGAAGAACACTGCGCTCCACGTATACATCCATAAGACGAGCAGTTAAGCTGGCACAACATTCATCCAGCACTGGAACGTGCGTCTAGTCAACCTGGACATTTTCCAAGATGTCCCACAACAGAGCCAAACCACCTTTGCTTCCTAGAGTGGTGAGGACTTAAGTCATACATGCTATTGGTGGTTTCATTTCCTCATGTGGACACCAATCATTATGCTGACCACAGAGCAAAGGAGAAGTGAAAAAACAATTAGACTATTTTTGACCATTATAAAAATAGACACCTATTTTTTAGCTAAGAGCCACTTGCCATATCTTTGGGGCTGAGAGAGCCATGTGGAGAATATGGCAAAAGGAACCCCCCCCCATCCCCATCCCCCTAACTTCACACACCTCTCATAAGGAGCTTTAATGAACAGTCTCACCCGCCATTTATGTAACAGCGACACACCCTGCACACCCCACACAGAGCAAAAGCCTTATCCTGCAGGCCCTCTGGTCTGCCGCTCCTGCCTCCTGCATGGCCTGTCTGCTGTCACAGCCTCTTCTTTACAGAGAGAGGAGGAAAGACAGAATCTGAGCCCTGAAGTGCAACTGGCATTTCACAACATTCAATATTTTAGTATAAGAGTCTAAAATATTTTTCACAAATAACACAAATGTTGAATTTCAACACTGAGAAGCAAACACAGACAGCTGAGGCAAACAGGGAAAGGGGGGGGGGGTAGGGGGGGGGGGGAGCATACTGAGGCTTAATGATGGTCCAAAATGGGTGGTGCTATCTCGTATTATCAGTGACTCATTGATTTCTGCAAATTATATTCTTTATGCATTGCTCTTTGCCCATCAGATATTGTAAGAGCAGAGTCCATGCTACACCCTGAGGGGTGTGCAAATGTGTGCGAGGAGTCCAGAAGAATCCTGTTTACTGAAACACGTGATCCTGTAAGATGTAAGATGTTTGATGTAAGATGTTGCTATGACACCATGTGGTAAGAGTGCTGCCCTGCTGGTTTTGCCAGGGTTGCCAGCTACTCTCCCCGAGGAGCATCCACACACTTGAAGTGTTTGAGCCACCCAGCAGCTTCCCGCTAACAAATCACATGGTTGCATGATCATTTTAAAGCATAGTTTCTTGTTCTTTCTCTTCCTTTCTTTCCTTTCTCGTATTCTCTCTCCCGCCCCCTGCCTCCGTGAACCACCTTTCTTTTATTTTACTGTGCAGAGGACACCTTGATCCGTCACCATGCGCTATTTATCGTCTTTTTGCCTTATATGGAGGTAGATGCCAACTTGTTTCCTTGGAAACAGATCCCTGGCTGCCAGGAGGAATGGTGGTATGTGGAGGAAATGAACATTGTGATCAGAACTTGAGTTTGATCCAGTGACAGTGAACGTACAGGAGAAAAGACATGGGATAACGTGATACTGTGCTGAAATTCACACACGAATATAACCATTTAAGTATTGTATATGTGGACAGAGCACATACTTACTCACACAGTTAGACATCTGAATAAATATACCATACATATCTTGCCTCATCACAATTCAATAAAATCAGTAAGCCAATATATATTTCAATTAAAAATAATATACATGACTGAAAGATAAAAAGTAACAAGTTAACAATAACGTAATAATAACGTGGAGGCAGTTACCTAAAAATGTGTTAATACACTACAACAGTACAATGTGATGCACTGCAAAGCAGAAGCCTGAATTGTTTCCTTACTTACAGATTTTCATGTTAAAAACTGATTTTTGATTTGTGAAAGTGCATTGTGTCGGGGAGGATGTGGGAGTATAGATTTCCATGATGAAGGGATGGATGTTAACAGCATTAAATGCTAATCAGGAGGAGCAATTTTATACCAACTCACACCCCCATTGATTTAACTCCATCTCTGTCTTTAATTCAGCCTATTTTTTTACATACTGTGCCATACAAATCCCTATCCATGCCAAAGCCACCAGCCTTCACCCATCTGAGTGTTTCAGAAGGGCACAAAGAAATGTAAAGCAGTCACTGGTGGAGGGTAAGAAGAAGATGGAATGTTGCTGCATGATCTGTTAGATCAGCTTCATGTAAATTGCATTGGGGCAGTGCATTAAGGCAGCTGAATTACTCAGTGATAAGGGAAGTCTTGAATATGTAGAATTAGGGCAGTTTGGGCTAACCTGACCTGGCTTTCACACCCTTTAAAAACCAAACCCGTTTAAACCACACTCTGACTATCAGGCATTCATTCACATCTGATACACCCCATTTCACCACCAAAACAACAGACACAAGTCAAACACAGCCCAAACAAGAATTCTGGTTACTTCATCATGAATGCCTGTGTCTTATTCCATACAGTGTGGATGTAGTGAGCCTTCAGGAACTCACACTGGCACGCTGTGATGTGTCATGAATCACTGAATTGTATGGACCAATCATAAATCAAACACAGCACAAAATGCTATGATTGGTCAAACTTAGTGAGCCAGTGGATAATAAATGGCAGCTCCTCCCATGCAGTGGTTTATGTAGCCTCACAGTGTCCTATTATCAGTCTTGTATAACTACTTTACCAGACCTGAGGAACTACATTATTTTCAGTACAATGCTGTATGTGTATTTCAGTAGCTTGAGAAAGTTCTACTGTAACTAGTTACCTAGGGGGCCTGAGATCTCATCTCAACTGCATATTCAACACAAATGTGACTGAATGTTCACTAATGCTCAAATTGTGTGACTATGGTATTGTAGATTCAAATGTTTTACATTTACATTTAGGCCTTTAGCTGACACTTATATTCAGGGGTTATTACACTTGCAAAATATTTCCATACAATATTTCTACATAATAGGTGGATACTACAGGGACCCTGCAATCCCTCATTTATCGGCCTACCCCTGCAACAATTATACCACACAGACCTTTGAGTACTACTGATTCAGTATTCAGATATCTGTCAATTCAAATTTTACATACAAATTCGTCTTTGATGGTCAGGTGGGTGAAATTCTGCCAAAATGGAGGTGTTGAAATATTAGCTGTTTATTCATAAATGTAATTTTGGAGTTAGCATGAGTGTGCAGCCCCAGTTAGGTCTCTTATCTGTTTTGCACCTAGTTATTCACTCATATAAACAGATCTCCGTGCCACCAACAACGCCACCAGCAATGCCACCAGCCAGCACCGGTGTGTGCAGGATTTGATTTCAGGCCCAGGTCTGCATCGCTGCCCAGAGCGGCTTACCTGGACGAGTGGCTCAAAGGATCTTCCTTCCATGAGGCGAATCGCCAGGATAGGTCCTGAAAATAAGAGATCGTTTCAACATTCACTCATCATTTAATTGCTGCAGCCTTTGAATCAGCAGTTAATGGGTTGTCTTGGTTTTTAATTGGGATGGCTTTTAATTATGCAAAACAATCAAAAAAAATAGCGCAGTATAATTACAGAATAAAAGTGGGTTCACTGACTCCCCAGATACAGCTGCAAGTGACGGATTAGAGTAGAAGCATTTACTTTTGATGGGAATTCTACAGAGTTTTGCAGCACACATGGCCATACTGTATCAGGATAGTGCTGCACTGTGCCCATTAGCAGTCATACCCTCGGATGTTTAAATAACTCAAGCCATTCTCTGTAACGTGATATAGACACAGGGATCCACTGGTGCTGTGCTTCTGTAGGGATCCATTTTAAGACATGAATGAGTAAACAGTGTATACTGCTTTAAGTTTCAAAAAGTCAAAAGACTTTTTGGGTAGAGTGCTACTTATCCTTTATTATGGTCACCTTCCAAAAAAAAAAAAACCACCAAAGATTGCTTTGGTGATGAGAATCAAAATCCCAGGGAAAGCACTCGATTGGATACTCAGGAGGAAACAGCCAATCAGTATGTTAAGTGGTCGCTTTTGCATGTGCTTGGCACGTCCAAAAGGATAATTTCTCCAGGGGTTTTGGCTATATTCTTTCCAGTAATCATATTCTTAAAGGTATGAGTGATACGTGATTGACAACATCACAGAAACAGCTGTTGTGGATCTGTGGGAAGTAGGAGCAGGCAGGGGGGCTGGGCTATACTGGAAAACACTGTACTCAGAGATACTATACACTTAAACTTGTGTCTTTTGCAAGGTTTCCATTATCCCTCTGAATCTAAACACATGAGGAATACACACATGCATGCATATACAAGGCATGTGCACAGATGTGCGCTTGCACACACACACACACAAGCACACTCTCGTTTTAGTGTCCGCAAGGGGACAATTTCAAACAGTCACACTTCAATGCGCATTGCCTCCCTAATGACTCTTAACCACAAACATATCCGTCCCCCAGGTGCTAGCAACAAGATGTAATCTGTGCAGACAGCCCACCATCAAATGAGATTACAAGAATTATTTAACAGTTTAAAGCGAAAATGGCCTCACTCTTATCCAAACCACATTCTCCTGTGTAACAGCACTGTGGGTTTTCCCAATGAACCTCATGACCCACGTGTAAAGCCATGCTGGAGAATTAGCTCCAGGCTGCCATCTTATCACCTTGACACCTCGGCCTTCAGCCTGGCTCAGGTGACAGGGCCATAGGAAGGTTATAGTACATGTAACTCTGAGATAAAGTGCCTATGTTCTGTTTACCTTCCGCTACAGCAGTTTCAGGCCAGTTCCCGTTCTCCCTTTCCTGCATATTTCAGTACCTCGTGAAGCCGAAATGAACTGTACTGAAGCAGAATAAGTTGCTGTGCTTCAAATCACAGCCCTCTAGAATTGCTTTTGCTCTTCTGTCATTTTTGCCTCAGCTGCTACAGTTGATGTTTTTGCTACTCTGTGCAAGAGCTTGAACAGAGCTAGAACATATATAACAGTGCACACATTGAGGGGACAGACACAGAACCTCTGTGACCAGGTTTCCTGTTTTGGGAAGAGGTTCCTGGAAATCTCTACATGCACACTGAGGTGTGAGGCGAGTGTGTGGGAGTTTGCAACATACTGCAGGTTGAATATGACAGTGGGAGTATAGGAAAGTGATGCTATTCACATATCTGCCATTTTGTCTCCCTCTGCTGGTGAACTATGCCATTGAAAGGAGATGAAAAGTATCTTGATATTCCTTTCGCTTGCTACAGGTCCTTGCTTTCGCATACCATTATCAGTCCAGTCCACCATATTTAATCTATCCTCTTTTCTCATATAGATGAATGAAAACTTGATTCCTAAAAGTGCAGTCATCACATGTCATTCCTGAGTTACTGTACCCAGCGGCAACACAGGAGAAACTATTAACCCCACAGCTAAACGGATGAAAAACATTCACAGTACAGTACTTTCACAGCACAGTACTTTCACGGCCAGCGTCTCTTGCACTGGATTCAGAGAAGTCTGTGCATAGTCTGTACTGCGGATGGTCAATTTCTACGTCACTGTTTACTTATTATAATTATTGGTTCTACGTAAGAGAGTAATTATTTGTAATTATTGGTTTGACGTAAGAGATTCAGCACAGGTACTACATTGTTGGACTAACTGGCCCATCACCATGCCCATTCAATTAATAAGTCAATGGCTCCAACTAGTGGTCACAAGGGCAATACCATACATGGTCCTAAACATTAGGCATACCGTGCCGCACACCAACAGAATCGGCAACCTTTTTTTCAATTGCATGGATTTGGTCCTAAAGTGAAACAATCACGGGACCTAATAGAACCTTTTACGTATTCCTAAATCATGGAAAAAGATAAATTCCCACTGTGCACATTACCTCATTCAATGTAATCTTCAAGTGAGGGACGAGAAATTGAAGCAATGCTGTTATTGGCATCACTATCAATTGCCTCTGCATTGGTCAAATTTTAACCAGGCTACGAACTCCTAGGTATTCAGTGACATACACTCGAACGGCCCTCGTCAGACGCCACACCTTTTCTCACATTTACTCAGATATTTCTATGTACAGTAGCCATACCTTGAAGTGAAATTTACTAAATACTCACCCTTCCCCGCTCCTCAGTGTACTCAACGTTCTGAAATTGAGTTCATTACGCCAAAAATTCTTTACAAAAAGATGGTTCACTTGTTGACTAAAACCTATTACACTGCTAATGCTAGCTTTGCAACGGCTCGTGATACAGGAAATGCCAAAATTAGGCGGACTTCAACATACGTTGCCGGGAGACCGCAATTAAGTTGGAAATGTTTAAAAGTAGCCAAACTGGTCACTTAACGGGAGCAAAATGTTATTTACAGAGCAATAATAATTTATTACCATTTTTTTTTTTTTTTACATTGAGTGTTTTCCGCCTGATAAGTTACTTTTTTTAAGGAGTTGTATCGCTAACGGATTTATGGTCAACGTTCCAATTGACACAAACAATAATTCCTGTTGTAGCTGACATAAGACTCTTCTGTGGTGTAAAAATGTCCAAAATACCCAACTGAGTGACAGGGCAGTTCAGACACTTTGACAAAAACTGGACCATCTTGCAGCAAAGACACACAGATGGCTTATTTCCCCACCCACAGACAGCATAAACACAGGCCCCAAATAAAATCAATCTGCACATTGCTTTATCACAAAACAGGTTTAATTTAATATTTATTTTTAAAATAATTAGACTTATTTTATTTACCCAACCCTTTTCTTTTTTAATCTTAGTATGCCTGGGCCATTCTAAAGCACACGGTAAGTCTGAATGGGATTGGCAATGCAGGCTTCGCTGTGGATCAGAATCTCCCCCACACCACTAAAACGTCTCCTATGATCAAAGGAACTTTTGAAAAATAAAATTGGGGAAAAAGAACAAAAAAAGAAAACAAAAGCATTCAAAAAACACCAGAAAGTTCGTTAACACTCAAGGGGATCCTATGAAAATATAAACTAAATCCCTAAAAGATATAAGATGTCTGTGTACTGCATTTGATAACAGTGGTATGTAGACTCTTAATACAGTGAAGATGAGACAGGGACTCCTCCTTTTCTTGCTTTACATTAGCTGCACAACTACAGCAGAAATCCATCCAGACTGCTGTTCGTCCCTGTGGACTGCATGTCAATGACACCTGTACCAGACCAACAACAGAGAGGAGTACTTGGAGGGGGAGGGAGGCGAGATGTGAGCAAGTGTGAGCGTGCATGTGGAAACATAAAAGGAACCTTGTTCATAACCAGTCTCTCTCTATTTCCATTTTTTTTTTATTTTTTGGGTGAAAGAGATGTCCTGAGGTGAACCAAAATTAACAGAAAATGTTAGAGGGGGTAGAAAAATGAAAAAAATGTGTCCAGATTTTCAATAGTTTATTTTGTTTCTCCTTCCAACAATCTGCCACTGACACAGCTGGCCACTGATTTGAGAAATCCAGGGAAAGTAAATGGAGTTTTTCTTTCCTTTCTTTCTTCTTCTGCCATCCTGCTTTTCCTGAGACCGAAGGATCTGCAGTAGTTTTTCCTGCTTGCGGGTCCACTTGGGGGTTGGGGTGGCCCCCGAACAAAGCTTAACAAGCTAAATCACACTTTGGAGATCATCTAGGGCATGGGAATGACAGAAAAGAGGGAGGATTTATTTTGTGGTGAGGGGCAAGTCTGAGGGAGTACGGAGGTTTGAGGCTGTTAAAACAATCTATTTTTTTTTTGTATTTGATATTTTTCTTTACTCTTTTTTTTTTTTCTTACAGAAGAGTTCAAGTCACACTGTCCAAAGTCTCTTCCCCACTGCATGTAACTCCATTATTTAATCTTTTGCTTGTATCTTTATCCTTTCTGCTTTAAGTATCATTTTTTTGGAGGAGGAGGGGACAGGGAAGGAGAAAAAAAAACAAGTTATTTACAATGCTGCTGAAATCGAGACAAACGTGAATCAACCATAAAGTAAGTCGCACAATACCGGGGGAGGAGGGAGGAGGGGGAATAATTAGGGAAAAATAAAAGAAAAAAAAGACCGCTCCATTTGATGGTGGTGGGGAAGGAAGGGCGAGGCTGGGAGAAGGGTGGTGGGCGGAGCCAGTGTTAAGTGGGGATTATCCCATCGTTCTGCAGTCCCCTCTTCAGCTCCAGGTCTTCCAGCATCTTCCACAGCTCCTCCCGCTCTTTCTCCTTTTTCTTTTCCCTGCAGGAGTGGAGAGAGTCATAAGACTATACAGTATACTACGCAGTTTCTGAGGGGACAGTGGGCCAGAGCTGTGTTTCAAATGGGGTACCACTTTTATTCTCCTACTGACCCGATCAGTGCATACATACATATGCACTAGTCTGTTTAGTACAAAGACATCTGCAGTTTTTACATGAAAATAGCTCTATACCACCACTCTCACAATAGCTTAACAATGGTGCAACATGGACAACAGGGGGTCTTACCGCTGCCGGTCTGACTTGTAAGTCGCCGTGAGCTCGTCAAATAAAACGCTGTTCATTTCCATGAAAGCTTTCAGCACGTTGTAGACTAAAGCCACAATCGCCCTATAGCAAAAAAAAAAAAAAAAAAAAAGATACAGGCATACAAATAACTTAACCTGATAATCAAAGAGGAGAAAGAAAAAAAGAATGGAAAAAAACATTGCTCCATTCTTTTGTATTTTGCAAACAAAGAGTTCCATTTCACCAGGAAAGCAGAGCCCAGAGGACATGACAGCTGCTCAGCTGTAACAGAGGACCTGCCCTACCCTGCCCTGCCACGCACACACTCACACACATGCACACATGAGCGCACATACACACACACACACACACACACATGCACGAGCACCCACAATGCTACAATAAAAATGTGGTTTCATGGACTAGTGGAATTTCGATAAACAATTTAAGACTGACTTTTGGGCAAAGCACTCTTTGCACATACAGAAGTTAGACAAAACAATTGAAAAAACTACACAAACTATGGATAATTATCAACTCATAAGGAGTGGGGTTCATGAATTTCTGTTGGTAAGCATTTTTAGCTTATGCAGTGATGTTATGAATGTTTTCCCGTTGATGCATTAAAGAATTGAGTGCTTACGGGTTCCAGTGTTCTTTGGAGATCCTGTAGAGGCTGGCGAACATGATGGGCAGGATGACATTGGAGTTTTCCTCAATCAGGCTCATGATGTACTCATTGTTCCAGTAGTACAGGGCCCGCTCTGCTACCTGGAGGGTGGGGGGAATGGGGCAGAGCTTACTTTACTGAGCACTTCACTTGTCTTTACTGACTACTGACACTCAGCAACACACACCCACCTGCCCATTCCTGGTACAGGATGAAAACCGTCAGGAATCATACTAACCAAGAGACCGCCTTCAAACCTTAGACCGTCAGGGGGTATTCACAGATGAGATGCTCCAAACCTGTACAAGACTGAGCTAGAGTTTGAAGAGAGATTCTAATTTGACAATGTGGGCTCATCTGTACTGCAGCCTGACAGTGATCTGTAGGACAGACTGACACTGTGGGCTGATCTGTAGGACAGACTGACACCATTGGCAGTTCTGTAGGACAGACTGACAGCATGGGCTGATCTACAGGACAGACTGACAGCATGGGCTGATTTGTAGGACACACTGACAGTGTGGGCTGATCTATAGGGCAGAATGACAGCATGGGCTGATCTGTATGGCAGACTGACACCGTGGGCTGATCTGTAGGACAGACTGAATGTGGGTTGGTCTCTTAGAGGTGAGACTGACCTGAAAGTGTGGACTGGAGACGCATCTGGAAATCTGCTTAAAGAGGGGCTCCTGGATTTTGACAAATTGCGTGGGCTCAATCACATCCAGGATCTCCTCCAGCTCCCCAAGGAACATCACCTGAGGCCACAGCAACCGAGAATCATGAACAGGCGGGAAAACGAAGGCCAGGGACAGGCCCAAAACTGACCGAGTTTGTTGAGTAAAGTATTATTAGTATTCATACAACTAAACTATCAACAGTATGAAATTAATTTAATTTTAAGTGCAGTTGTTGAGTGAGAGCGCAATACTTAAACATGAACAGCTCTCAACACAAAAGGCCCTGGGGCACAGCAGGCTGTGATCTCACCTCTTTCTGACTGCAGGTCTTCGGCCAGAACTTTAGCAAGCCCCTGATGACCTTTTAGAAACAAAAGCACAGGTATGTTAGCAGCCAGCACACAATTCATCATTCAGTTGTAAAGAAAAAAAATTACTACTTTCTGGCTTTGCGAAAACCCTCACAAAGAGAGCTGCGGTTCTCAGGTCTTCATACTATTCATTAATACAGCTGGACATTTCACAGGGGCAATCCAGGTTAAAGACATTGCTCCTGCCTGTCGTGGAGCCCAAAAGCTTTAGTAAAAAAGAGTGGAAGCCACTTACTGGTTCTGTTAATAGAGGATCCTTCTCCAGAAACTGTACAATGCAATATGCCAGCTGGAAAAACAAGAGTGGCACAGAGGAAGGGTAGGACAATGAATGTGGGTACATCAAGGCCACTGGCACTAACGCACACAGACTCAGAACACACGTGCACTGAGAAAGAGAAAGTGATACATTAAGGGGGTTTGTAAGATGGAGGGGGGAGTATAGAAGAGGGAGAGATGAAAGAGAGTGGAGAGAGAGAGAGAGAGAGAGAGAGAGAGAGAGAGAGAGAGAGAGAGAGGAAGGAGCTTGGGAAGAAACAGCAGACAGGGAAGAGAGAGAGGGTAACTGGAAAAGGCATGGTAAGAGAGCAGGATGGAGGGGAAAGGAAAAGAGGGACACGCACATGCACATCCTAACTCAAGAAGGCGTGTGCCAGAGCAAACGCAGGTATGGTTGCGTGAGAAAATGCACAGACATAACGTTGGCTGTTACCTGCGCGTGGAATAGAGACAGACTTCGTACTGTGTGAAGGGGGATCAGCACTTTGACCAGGAACTGCTTGTGCTCTGCCTTCAGAGGGAGGGCAAAGCCATTGATTATGCTGCCGGAAACAGAGTAAGAGGAAATTAACCAAGACCCCAACACAGCCAAACCAACACTAACCATCCACTCCAGTGAAATGGTTTGCACTGCAGGCTCACACAAAAACAGTAACATATGTTATACACTTAGAATAAGCATTCACACATGTCAGGCTGCATCTCGAACAGTGATGTGTCACAGAAAATGTCCCCTGATTATAAGGAGGTCATGGATAAATGAAGTTTTCAGGAGGGTTGGCAAACCCACCCCTCCCCCTCACCCCCCCGACTGAATTGATGTCATCAACCCCACCCTACACAAACCTCTCCCACCCACTCCGGAGGAAGCACCGCGGACCAGCCTTTGTCCTTTATCCTACTCCACAGATATGACAGAAATCACATGCTGCCAATGCCTCCAGAGGAACGCCAAGTCAGCGTATGTCCTGTTCACGCCCCTGGTGAGCTTAGCCAGGTCAAACCACATTCGTCATCGGCAAGGCACGTAGTAATGGCACTTATCTGTGCCATAAACATGCGTCCGCATTTACCAAACGCACCATTCGGTTGCCTACCAATTGCTCTTCTACAGCAGCAAAAACAGCAACGCAGACTGATTTATTGAGCTTAAAACTCAGGTGCCATATAGATTTTTACAGCTGATATTGATATTGGTTAAACTGTAACCTTCATTTAACCAAGAAAGTTACCCCAAAATTCGCTTCTCATTTACAAGGACAACCTGGGAGGCCAATTTTGGAGAGGGACTTGAAGAGGCAACACTGCACAGCCAATCGGCTGTTAAAAAGATGATGATGTGGCCAGATGAATACAGGGAGTTTTGGGAGTTTGGACCAAGCCGCAGGCGTCAATGGCCTTATCACTGAAATAAACGCCACAGAGTCTTAAAAGACCGCAGTGAGTCAGTAAATGTTAGTGTAATGCCTCATCTGAGACTACACAGCTCCTGCAGGACAGCATCTCCATGGCTGGTGTGTAGGAGTGTGGACAGCGTGGAAATTTACTGCAGAAATGAGTCGGACCGAATACTTCCATTATCAGGAATTTGTTTTGCATTTTGAAAGAGGGAACAAAGGTAGCACACAAGACAATGCAGTCAGTGCGGGGAAACCGGGCAACAAACAAGAGCTCAATAACACAGCTGAAGGACAGTATACCGGTCAAACAACAATTAGCTGCTGGTTCTCCCCAGTTCCTTATTAATGGAACAAAATCAATGCCATTCCTGTAATCCTGTAAACCCAAAAACTAACGTTTACAAGTATGCATACTCCGTGTGTTTTAGAGCTTGAAGAGATGATGTGCACAAACAGATGCAAATCTGGGGTGCATCTATTTTATCAAGCATTTTACTTTTCAATCAAGAAGTGATGTGTTTCTGGCTTCAGCGTGGTGACAAAAGCAACCAACATGCTGATTCAACAGCAATAGAAAGCGAACAACAGCCTGAAATGAAGACTTTCAGGTAATGAAACTAGCTAGCTGCCAATTTCATGGTGTGCCATCAGAGCATAAGAATATTTGTGAGAATGTTCTCAAACCTCTTTTCAGGTTACAATTTCAAAGTCAGAGCCATTAATTGATACAATTCAACTAGTAGACTTTGTTGAATAAAATCAGCTGCTTTTTCTGTGGTTTTTGTTGTAAAGATAGCCAAATGGCTATATTCATACCACTAAGTAAAATGTCAGTTGTGTCAGAGTTCTCAATCACTTCCTGTTTAAAAGACTGTGTCCACAGTCTAATTCTCAGAGCTGAATGAGCTATGATTTGCATGTATACTGAACGGCACGTATAACAGTATACATCCCTGTGGTTTCCCTGCATTAACTTACGTTAGCAGAGAACCAGGGTGGGAGTGATTACACACATACCTTCCCAGGATCTCCAGCAGCTCGGCTACCCCGTTGAAGTGCTCAGTTTCATAAACAAAACTGCAAGAAGGGGAAAAGAATGAGACACGGTCAGGGTGAGGACTGGCCACATGTCCGCAGAGATTCATTTAGGTTTCCGTGTGGCTTACCGTAGAAAAATATTGTTAATCTGTTTTCGTATAAAAGCCCGCAGCCCCAGGAACTTCCCATAAATTCTGTGTAAGACTGTCTTCAGGTAGTCCCTCTCCCTGGGGTCCTCACTGTCAAATAGCTCCAAGAGCTGGGGAGAGGAAAAGCACACTTTCACTGCCTCTGCCACTACTGCCACATAACAACACACCAACACACTACCATTCAATACCACACACTTTCACTCACCACACAACCTATTAGCATACTGCACAATCATACACCAAGACACTATACTCAATACCACAGACTCATATGCAACATATGCAGTACAGCACATTCATACACAAAACACATTATAAATCAGTATTTCTTACCAAAGAATCGAGATGCTGTCGGGAAATACCATAAACTCATACATTAACACACTATCACTCATAACTGGGCTCTTACACAATAACACACCATAACCTAATACAGAATATTCACATACCAACCACAAGGCTACTTTCACAGTGTAATCCATATGGCAACATGTCTCCCTGAAGCCACTTACCTGTAATACAAATTTCTGGTCTATGTACTTTTTGGCAATGCTTGGCTGGAATTCCTGACTCTCCAGGAATCTTATGAAGAACTCATATACCAGCTGGGGAAAGAGAAAGGGAGAAAGCTTTTAGCAGGGTGCAGTTGATACAATTATGAAGAACACACAAAATAGTGTGTTTCTGGTAAATGTCAAGGATCACCTGTAAAATATAAAACCCAAAATCCCAACCCATCCAACTCAAACTTACCTGTAAGTGTGGCCAAGAGGCCTCAAGCGTGGGTTCATCCTCTTCCGGGTCAAATTCATTGCTGTCGCTGGGAGGAAGGGTCCGGAATATATTGTAGGACACCTGAGCAGGAACAGACAGGAGCAGAGCTTGAAGTCAGAACACTCATAGGTTCTTTAGAACATTTATACTTCTGCTTGGCCCAACTCTCCTGTTGCACACAGATTAGCCGACTGAAGACAGAGGTGGTAAGAATCAGACAACCCCTCTTAGCTAAGCACAGGTGTTGTTGGCAACTGTTCACAGAACATAATTCAGCCAGATGTGGTGCTGTCCTTGGTGTAGTCATCACACAGCTCAGCTGTGACCGAACAAGAAATGGTATTATTTATCTGTTGCAGATATCTTGTTCAGATGTTCTCTCATGTAATCTAGTTGTGTGCTAACATTAATCAAGAGGTACTGCCACATACATGTACACACGTATATGAATACAGGCATGCAGAAACACTCATGTAAGTAGTGGCAAAGCAACGTTTCAGCGCTGAGGTAGCCTACTTGCGGCCGGGTGCTTTGAGTTCCCGCCGCCTACACACCGGCCCTCACATAAACCCTCAGCGCAGCACGGGTGCGCCGCGGGAATCAGTAACCAACTGCTTCAGCTTCATCAGTGGGCTCTGTGCTCAGTGCTGGAGCCAAAACCACTTCAGACTGACATTATATTAGGAAAGTGAAAGGTACGCGCTGTGAAAAACAGCCAAAGCTAGAAAAGGCTGATCTATGGACAAATACTGGGACTTGGCATAAACTAAAAATGTCACATAGAGAATAACGCTCATTGCTTGACTGTTTTCTATTCCATGTGTATCAGTCCCTATCAAGTGAACATTAACTATAATTAAATAAATTGAGAAAATTCTAGCAAGTCGATTACAAGCCCCAATACACCCATCGTGTGTGTGTGTGTGTGTACAAGCTGCAGAGGGGCAAAGTCTTTGGTAAACAGCCAGGCACACATTTTCTCCTCACCATTTTGACAACCTCTGGGTAGGCCTGCTCCGTCAGGTACCCCCGGCTGACCGTGACGTAGTCCACCAGCTCGTTGAGCGTGGAGCGCTTGTACTCCTTCATCTTGAGGTCGGACAGCGTGTCCATGAAGTCGAAGAGCGTACAGCACTGCTGCAGCTTCTGCAGGAACAGCTCCGGCTGCTCCGTGCCTGGGACGTCTGCAGGGGCAGAGAGGGAGGGGGAGAGGGTGAGCACTATGCACCAATGGTCATTTGGGGGGTAAGGAGGTGAGCGTACTGTACTGGAATTAAGTGAAGGGGAAAAAATGACCATGTTGTACAGAGATCAAAGTGGAGTGGGATGGATTAGAATACCATAGCAGAATCAAGAGGGAAAAGAGGTGCAGTGGGCCATACCAGAAGTAAACAGCCCCAATAATGTAATAATGATAACTCCAAATGTACGAAATAACAATTCAATACAATACTTACAAAATCTGCCTGTTGTAACAGCACATTTCCCATTTAAAGGAGAATTGTACCAATACTGCTCCTGTACTATGCTGACCATTACTCATATACTTTTTTAACAAATGAAATGGTATGTACTAGGCATGAGACAAAATTTGAACATCAACCTTTATACTAAAATAAAGAACAAAATAAAACATTCAACTATTCAATGAAGAGAGATTCACAAATGAAACCAGCAACTTGCAATGGATGTGGGTGGTGAATGGTGTACTCTATCACAGGCTAATAACCCAGACAAAATGGAGGTTGGACGGTCCAGGTCCCAACCTAAGTCTCTCAACACCCAAAAACACTAGCTAAGAGCACCAACCAAATAACGCAATTCTCCAGGAAATCACACACTGGCTGAGTGAGTGGCGAACAACTGCAAGCGTTGACCACAGCAACAACTTACTACTGCAAATTTCAGGTCGTGGTACAGGATATTGAATCCAAGGGCTCTCTATGGACATTGTTTGGCACTGCATTTGTCCTTAAAGCAGAGAATGTTACCCGAACTAACCTGTGAATGCATGCAGTGCTTGTTGCCATGGTTACAAGCTATGGATTGAATAGAAAACATTTCATATTTTTGGGGAGCAGTTTGGACCTATGGATGGAATGTAAATTTAAAATAAATAAATAAAATGAAATGAAATGGTCACACTCCATACAGGTTAAGTCAGGGGATACCAACGCCCACCATCAGTGAAAATCAAAGGATTCACCAATCAAGAGGGAAAAATAACAGAAATGGAAGACCATCTTGTACATTTAGCACTGAATGCGAATTCGACTTTACACAATATGGCTTGATGCAATGCTGGCAGAGGAGGGATTTTTGTATGATGCACAAGCACATCTTTTTAAAACAGCAAGCTTGTTTAGGGACTCAAAAAACACAAACTGTCCCCAAATGACAAACAAACCAATCCAAACCCCAAACCTCCATCCTCCAACCAAACCTCAGTAACTCAGCCACTAGTTCTAAAGTCTCCTTTTTCGATAGGCCATGTCAGTCTGAGCTGTGTGCAGGCCTAAGCCTGTTCCTGGCGATTTGTTACGTTACGCGTTAGAAAGCCAGGGAGGTTTAAAGGCTGCGTGACACACAGCGACTCAGTGTTTCTGTGTCACAAGCCAACAGTGGTGTTCTTACCCCTGCATTAACAAGACTTCAGAGCCGTGACTGGACCAACGCAGTCCAATTCTCTCTGCATTCACGCCTGCCGGAGGCTTGATGGTTATAAATTCGTTAAGGTAATGAGCCTGTGTTCCTGCCTCATTACTGGAGGAAAAGAACTGTGACAATACTCGATTACAGGCGAGAAATGAGTGCTAACAGACCATTTCTCTGGAATGGTTTGATCATGGGTGATATAGGTACAGGTGCCGTGACAGTTCTAAGTTCTTAATATCTGAGGTCTCAAACTCGTGGAGGGCCACGTCATCTGCCAATTTTTATGGCTGGTTGGCAACCAAAATGTGATTTGAAAAGTCACATTTGAAAAGTTCATCAACTCAAATCTCAATCAAAAGCTAACACTAAGTACCAAAGTGCTAAAATAAACCAAAAACTAGGAGATGTTCTGGTTCTCCTGGACTGGAGCTTCAAATTCTGGTTTTAGATAGATGGAAATTTCCAGATCAGGAAAATGTCAGACAGAGAGACTTTGGGACCTGAGTGGGTGAGGGGGGTGGCTGTCTTACCTTTCAGCAGTGGCAGAGGAGTGAGCTCGATGGGTTTGCCCTGAGATCGGAACTGGGAAGAACTCTGCGACCGCTTCTGTTTCGCCTTCCTGACAGATTTCCGTGAAAATCCATCCACTTTGTCCACTGAAGGAGGCGTGGTGGCTGCTGAGGACATAGCCCTGCTGAAAGGGACCAAGGGAAGTAGGGAGGGAGGGAGGGACAAAAAGACAGGGTGGTCAGTACATCTAGCACTCACACAGAAAACCAGAAGAGGAGCCTGTGGAACACCTCCACTGATCACCAGTACATAATTAATCAGCGAGAAAGCCATGTCAGAATCCGGCCCACAAGGCTGGCTCTTCAGACAGTTCACCGCAGCTGTTCAGGTTTAACACCTCACTCGCACTGCCCCAGCAGGGACCTGACCCAATGCACTCCCTCACCTGGGTCCAACCAGTGAGGAACCTACCTCTCCGACACAAAACAGTGAGCTTCTGAAGAAATCCTTCTACTAGCACCAGTCATAATGCCATGCACTGGTTTCATGGTACGGCCGTAGCTCCGGTTTTGTGGTCATTTACTTGCAAGTCCAACACTGATGTACTTCTTCAGTGTAACTGTTAGGCCAATCTCTCCACCCCAAACCAACAAGGGCATGTAACCTGTACTTTGAGGCATACTGCTTGTGACAATATCCATGCATAAAATGTCACCATATAACAAGAGCATTAGGGGGTTTGGTATAATGGATAGTGATCTGGGATTTTAACTCAGAGGGTGCAGATTTGACTCCCTAGCAGGACATGGTTAATGTACCCTTGAGCATGGTATTTTACCAGAGTCTACCGAACCAGGACTTTGCACATTACAGTTATTGTTCTATCTATGCTGGGATTTTATGGTAATTGGCCAATTAAATTCTGTAGCAATCTGTTCCCTGCGCTTACTCATGAAACTTCCCAGAGGTGTCCTAGGTACGGTTACACTGCCCTTGACATCAGACACTGGCTGCAGGTGCAGATGTACTTTTTAGAAAAAGCAACAGTGTTTTCAGAACCAAAGCCTGCTTCATGCAGATCACAGACAATCAAACTGGTTTCATATGCAAAAATTAAATACTTTAAAGATGTACTCTGACATTTGGGAAGTTAAGCCCTTATTTCTAGTTACTGAGAGTGAAGTAATCCATCATGTTGCTTCCAGTTTCTGTGAGTTTTTATTATGAGGATATCTCTGGACCCACCAGTCTACAAAGAGTGTCAGTGCAATGACTAAAAATTTATGGGTAGTTCTGGAAATACAAACTAGCTCCAATTAAAAGAATTAATGTTAAGGTAAGAGAGAACATAAGGTAATGTTCTCTCTTCCTTCAGTCTTGAAGGACGATCTAGTAGGAAGACATCACTCTAAGTAAACTGCTTATTGAACATATTTGTATAAACAACCAGCTATAAACTCTTTCTATCTTTATTTCATTTAATCTCTTCATAAGTAAACGGAGTAGTGTTATATTCCCATCTTTGAAAGTTGCTAGACGGTGTATATCCACACTTTTGATTTGAGCTAGGTAGCCCTGCTGTAGACTTCCAGTCACTGGGCTCATGTTATGTGTTTTAGGGGCAACTGCCTTGTGAGATATCGCTGTGATGCACACACAGAAATTACAACAGTACAGGTGGGTTGATCTGAACTTGCATGTATACAAATGGGCTTAACTGTCAAAATATCTCAGCATCCCTTCAGGTTGTCAAGTCTGAAAATGCAGCATGCATATTTGTGAGAACTTTCAACTGAAATTTTACTAACCAAAAACAAAAATAAATGGTCCATATGAGAGGCAAAAAGCCTCCTCAGGCTGCCCATACCATCACATGATAGAAGAACTTTAGAAGAATTTAAGCAGGCAGACTCCCCGACTACAACTCATGACTATGAGCCTGACTGATCCCTCGCTTGAGGTGCAACTCTGTCCCACTTCCAGGAGCGCGCATTGCTAATAAACCAACAGCCAGTTACCATTTTTGACGAATGCCAGGACAGAGTGGGTGCCTGCAATAATGAACCACCGACAAATTCAAATCCACTACCGCACCTTTTCTGGTACCTATCAAACTCATGGAAGCTAAGGTCAGAAAAGTTTTTCTGTTTTTTACATTAGCTGATATTAAGCATGCAGTGACCCTTGACAGCATGAGTACTTCTTGCTTAAATCTCCAGCCCAAGACAGCCCGGCTGCATGGCAGAATGTGCCTTCCCACGTGTGACCTGTGAGCTTCCCCCACTAGCAAGCTGGAGAACACAGCTCAGGAAGCTCCTCCTGGAAAAAATGTGGTGGACAGGATCTTCTGGAGGTAAAAGGGCCTCCATTCAATACCCCACCAGCAGCGTCACCCGCCTCCCTTTCTTTGTCATTGCTTACACCTGAAGTAACGACCTGACTCTGAGGTGAGGCTTCCGCCTTACTGCATTCACTGCTCTTTGCTCTATAGATCAAGTAAAGGACTAAGGAGGGTTAATGTCATATTTCACAAAATGCACCTGGGCTGGCACCAAAGAGCACCGTTTTACCATAGTTACCTGCCCTGTGGTCCAAAATCAAATGCAGACTATGCCAATGCAGACTGTGGCTACCAGCCATGAAGGTCGATATGCTAATGGCTGTAGCTTTCCCCCCAGGGATATTATCCTGTGCATGTATAGCAAGTTAGCCCAAGTCATTGCAGAAACAGATTGTTCATGCACTTGACGGTTTGTCTTGAGATGATATAGTATAAACAACTGTTCCCTGCTTCGGTTCAGAGTTCACACTTGGCTCCATGGATCAACTGACTTAGTGAATTAAAGGACCGTACCTTTCTGTCATACAAATTGTTTCCTCCTTAAAAACAGGTGTAACTACAGAGTACTACAAATATAGTTACTGCCACTTGATACAGCACCTGTACACAGCTTTAGTTGTTATTCACGCATTATTGAAAAGGTGGATGCAAAAGACGAAAGCCCTTCTTAATTGCTGAACACTAAAATACATTCTTCACAGTAGTGGGTGATTAAGCTGAAAGTATCGTCTCACATGACATGAGCTATGCAAACGAACCAAGTGTTGCTGAAACCCATGCCTGAGAGCACAAAAGCTAGGAAATGTAAACACAGCACTGTGGGCTACAGGGTACATTCAAATCTATACAAAGTAACACAGCCACAAAGTCCAGCCTAATGCATCAAACAGCCTTCACCACGACGGAGAGTGAGGGAGTAGGGAGGAAAGACAGAGACAGACAGAGAAAACAGAGGAAATGAAGGTGAGGAAGAGGGGCACCACAAAGAAAGAGAGCAGTATGGGGGACAGGCTAAAGGGAAAGAAAATGGAGAAGAAAAAGTGAAGAAGTAAACATTAAAAAGAATAGGGGGAGCATGAAGATCTGCATTTGATGCAACGATGAGGAAACCTATAACACAGTGCAATTTGCTTTCATAATGCAACACAGCCTGAAACACTGTACATTTCTAAAAATTACTGAAAAATAACTGAGGGAAAATAATTCCCAAAATGTAATGTCAGGAAGAAGGAATACAACAGGATTCATGGTAGTTCAGGAGATTTGGTGGTTCTGCATTTTAGTTACTGTGAGTTTAGGATGATGTAGGTGAATGTTTCAATCAATAAGTGCCAATACAACAATAATGATGATAATAATAATAATAATAATAATAATAATAATAGTTATTATTATAATGTCAACAACACACCACTGTTTTTTCCACTCTGTGAGGAATGCAACGCTGGTGGAGGTGACACAACTCAGCTGGGAAGTGTAAAAATGTTTGAAGTCAGGTTCTTGGGCCAGCTGGCCGCCACCATAGTAACACTCAAAATAAATACATTAAAAAAACCCCAGGGGACCATCTGCAAAAGGAATTAATCTTGCCTATTGTTTTTCCCCACTGAAAACAATTGTGCGTCTGCTCGTCAGACTGGCATGCCACACACTTCTGACACCAGGGTAGGTCTGAGCATAGCATTTTGCAATGTTGCACAGGAGATACTCAGGTTTGTCTTCGGGAAATTAGAAAAAAAAAAACATGTGAACAGATGAGAAAGCTCTCGTGGACAGTAGAATGGGTGCCTCCTGAGGCAGACTAAAATGGGATTGTGGATAAACTACTGAAATACTGCAGGTTGTCACGGTGAACGTGGTTAGAAAAACTTTCTGCAACAGGCAGCTATTAAAACAGAAATCCAACTCAACCAGAGACTACACTGCAGAATGTAAGAGCACAAAATAAAGCAGAATATACTACTACAAAAAGTCACTAAACTTGAGTGAGAGTCATTCTGTTTTAAAGGTCTTCAGCACATCACTCAAGGTAAGAAATCATTTATTGGTGAATACATGTTTTCGCTTTGTTGAGACTTACCTTTAAGATTAAGGCTGCAACAATTATTCATCCAAGCTAAAGAAACAGGTCACAAAACATAAACTTGTGCTGCCAAGCTATGTCTAATCCTTAATGCCAAAACTGACCACTTGCCTTCATATGATGTTTCAGATCAAGGCTAAAACTGAGGGCCAACACATAGACATTTATATTATTTAACCTAACTGCAGTCATAAACTGGAAGGAATATGGAGGCATACAGTCTGCAATTAAGACATGAGTCTTATCTGGCCCAATGTGAATTTAACACACCCAGGGAGAACCTACAGGTCGAAAGTACAAACCCCTACGTAATGGCCATGGCGTATGCTTCCCAGAAAGCTAACGATGCTGGCAACACAAAGAGAGGTGGTTTTTATGTGGGTGGTGACTCAGTGGTTCAAGGTTCACAAGGCATTTAACAACTCAATGGTATATGAAAAGAAAACAATCTCCTTTGGCAATGAACCAGGAGTTTACAATATCCTAAGCTAGCACACCTGTTGTATCTATAAGGTGACAGCCCAGGAGGTATTAAAAATATAATATTCCCACAAAGTGTGAACTCAGCTTTTCCGCAGATATGCATAATTAATAGTGCACAATGAGATCGTCTTTACAAAGCCATTCCACTTTACACAGCCTTTGATTCTCAAAATAAAAACGACACACCTTTGTCACATGACCATCGGAGACACTCCTTAAACAAATGCACTCCATGCTACCTAAGGCTGTTGTATGTTTTCTCTGTGGGTCAGTCACGGATATACAAAGACTGAAAACCACTTTCACTGCCGAAACTCAGATCAAAAAGAGAGTTGAACAGGGAACAGACTGTTGGCATGCAACCGAGGGGATGTTAGTGTCCTGGATGACCAGACACATTGATGTGCACCTGTGACTATTTTACATGTTACAGTAAGCAACTGGAGCAAATGAGTCCCCCAGCTCCAGCTAAAGGATCAGCATGCACATGAGAGGGCCTCTGTACCTGAAGTACAAGCTGCAGTCAGATCCACCTTTAGGGAGAATCCACAGCAATCCACATAGAAAAATCAAAACACTATGACCTCTATGCTCCAGGTGAGAACAGCCATGACTGGACATTAAAAGAGAAAGCACATAACACTGAAGTTGTGCTGCAAAACTATCTCAGTTGTGGTTTCTGTTCATGGGCAATCAAAATAGTCTATACATTTTGCAGGACACAGGTGAATGGCAATATCAATACAAACTGCTCCAAGAATTTCACAAATGAACAGATACTGAAAACCAACACAAGGACAGCTAGGGGTCACGTCACATTTGTAGAGGGCTCAGATTTACAACACAGGTGAGCGGTTACTTTGTATGTAAAGGTAGGCACTTCTCACCTTGACTGGGGATTGGCCAGACTGCAGAGTATAAATTCCTACCCTGAAGGACACCCTCAAGTAATGTTACATGACCGTACCAGAAGTCATGTGACATTACTTGAAGGTTTCCTTCTGTTTGGGAAATGTTAGCAATTAACAGGTCACTCTTAAACCAAACTTAACTTCTGATTTGATACAAAGAAATACGCATGGAAATGAGAGGAAGAGGGGTAACATACGAATTCAAGGAACTAGCTGGAAAAGTCATAGCCCTGCATTTGAACAGACACTAAATGAAAAGGACAGCTACGTTACATTTAGAATATGAAATACTCTGTATCACGGCAGGCAGGAAATCCTTTCAGGGAGAGGTTAAAAAAATGCCATCATTCAGAAATTCAAAAGTTGAAAAGAAGAAAAAAAAAAAATCTTCCAAGACACATCCTACAGATGCATGCCGGGACACATCATCAGATCCCATTCATAAATTGATAGGTTGACAGTACTGAATCCAAATGGTGCAAACGGATTGTTTTGGTATCAAATGGGGCAAGCCAAATCAGCCTTGCTACCGAGTAGATACCAAGATCCTGAATCTTTACAACTGGGTCTTCAGCCTGATTACAGATGTGGATTTACATCAATGCGATACTTCAGCTTTCCATACCAAGTAATCAAACCCTGCTCCCAGAGAACTGAGCAGTATTTCTGCATACATAATGACATTCCACAAGAGATGTACATTCTCTCAACATCTCAGGCGACAAAATTAATATCACTGTGTAAAATGATTGTATGACATAATGCACTTTCCCTTCTTTAATACTGACGAGGAAAACATAAAACAAAAGATTTTTTCTTTGAATTATCAAGGCCTAGGAATATAATACCTCATGCAGAATCAGCATTTCTCCAAACTGACTTCCTAGTCTGTCTTTCTTTTAATGTGGATTGATACCAAAAATAGCACTGTATGGCATTTTGGTTTCCAGTTAATCTTACACCAATCTGCCAGCATTTACACTAGTAAGGACAGTCTAAAATGCCTGTCAGATAAGCAAATTAGTGTCCTCCAAACAAACAGCCTTCCCCTTTCCATGTACTTCCTGTGTTTTATCATTTACATACATGCTTACGGTATCTACACATATTGTTGTATTTTCATGCTTATGTGGATTTAATTTTGCCTGTTGCTTTGATGTGTTATGTGCTCCTGGATAAGTATGTGCCATTTAAACATCCAAACCATAGAACTTCACACTCTGATTCCACACATTTTCCTTGGTGCCAGCATCCACAAACAATGGTTGCTGTTCTGAAGCAGTCAGAGGAAACTGACTGCATTTTAATAGTCAACAAGTTTTGTATGACAGTGGTTATAGTGCCTGTGACTGACTATGCCTGAGCTTCACTAGTGTAGACATTGATACAAACATGAACTTTCTTTCGTGCCATTCACTTTCACATTTGTTCTTACGTACTTGTCTGTATTTGTGCATTTGTGAGCACCCTGAGTCGAATCGTTCCACGGGGATACACTGTTTTTGCAATGCACTATTATTCTATGTCATCTTAATACGTTCCAATATATTAAAAGATTTAAGTGAACTCAGATATTATATTCTCCAACCCTTGTGCGTTGTCACCTTCACATAACCTTTTCATAAGCTGTCACTCTTTTGTGGAAAAGTTGCTCAGTGAATACAACTTCACACTTTACAACATGCAATTAAAAGGCAAAGAGGGTCACAACACCGATGTGTTTCACGGATAGCCACAATACAAGCAGCGTGAAAGCTCCATCCAGCAAGACAGAACAGCAGTTGCGCTGAACGATTCCATAATAACCGTTGCTGCGTGTTCTCTAAACCTACATGAAAGTGGCGGGTGACAAAAACAGGTGTGCACTTGCAATCCCGCTCTAATCGAAAGACATTTGCTATCCAGTTAGCTAGTTGCTTGTGTTCACGACCCACCACAGTCGTGTGATATTACTAAAGCTGTATCATAATTACACGGCTATATCAATACCATGACTTACACGGCTATTTCGCAAATATGTCCTCTACTACAAATTTCAGCAAAAGGTAAAACGCTAAAATGGAACAAAGTACAAATAATTAAAATTCGAAAATATCGACGGGGACATATTTAACAATTTAGCCAGCAAATCAAGGATTACTACTAAGATTTACATGTTTACATTCATCGAAACGTGTTGCGGACCTCCCTTCAAATTAATTCGACCTCGCTGTCTGCAAGTTCACTATCTAACTACGAGTGTGAACCTAGTCCAAATAGCATATCTGACAGAAAAATAATCCCAATCACGTACATTCTCCTTGTCAGCATTGCTACCGCTACTAGCCATGTTAGCTAGCACACCTGGCTATTATGCTAGGCCAACAGAAAGACATTTGAAGAACATCTTACAATGCAATCACAAGAACATACTAGTCAGATACAGAACAACGCCATGCAAATGAAACTGGTCTCCGCCGACTGCCAACTACGTAGCTGGCCAGCCGGCTGTTCGCACAGCCAGCACGCTATTAAGACTACTACAACTGCTTTTCAAAATGGTTAGCCGACTGCTAGCTAACATTAGCTTGATACATTCCTCGGGACAGGAGCAAAGCTTTTTAACTGTGTGAAATGATAGCATAGTTAGCTCCAATCACCGCTAGGCCTTCGTCCATTAAGTTATTACTTCTCAACCAGCAAAATAAACCGTTGCATGAGAGTGTAGCAAGGTTGTTATAGCTAGTTAGCAAATAGCAGTCACTTAGCCGTTGCTACCAAGCTAGTACACACCATTACCTATATGCATATTCAAATAATTACCAATCATGTCTGCTTGTAAGGCTGGGTTGGTGTCTGTATTTTAAATTTAGATGTGTGGGTTACTGTTGTGACACACGAACTGCTGAAATACGGCACAAATTTCAAATATTAGGTAGCCAACAGTTAACCCACATCCAGCGAGGCACTCAGTAGCCAGCTAGGTAACTAACTACTGATTGCTTACTGACACATATGCAAAAATAAAGATAGATCTTTAGCTACCACTTCAGTTTACCTTGTTCCGTGTTTCGGTGCGTCGATGATGATGTGAAGGAGTGACTCTGTTTAGCTCGCTAGCTAACAGTGTTTACACTTTCAGTCTTTAGCAATTAGCCAGTCTCTCCGTGCTCCAACAGCAGAAGAAGCCAGCCAGCTATCTTGGCCTTTTACAGACAGCCAAACCCACAGCACCCTTTTGCTAGCTACAGTAGCTAGCCACTTTCTAACGATATAATCCTTCGAGTCCCATTAATAACGGCGTATGGGTATATGAAGACGAAGTGAGGTGGATCACATTCCTCGACTGTTGAAACTATCGCCTCCAAGTCGTGCACTCCGCTGTTTTCCGGGTGTTTTTCTATTCCCCTTCTCACTATTTCGGGGCAATCTCTTTTTCCCCTATTGTCAATATTACTGGGCTGAGTCCATGGCACACTAACATGAGTGCATACTAACATGCTATTCGGCCGTTGCATAATGGATAGCTACCATTGGCCATTTTGAAGGAAGTACAGGATGCGGTTGGACAGTATGTAATGTCTATCATGCCAGAGCCTCGATGCTCGTTCCTGGAGAGAGATGAACAAGTAAGATTGGTTGAAAAGAACGTCACTTGATTGGAGATTGGACAGGAGAGATTGGTAGAAAATTCCCCGTATGGAATGAGGCTAACTACGGCCTCCATATCCTTCCTGTGTAGCGTACTGCACTTCCGCACTTCTGAATCGATCTTTGTTAAAGAGGTAAAGCAGATTGTCTAAGATAAAGGAGCAAATCGATGGCAGCTGGCTACGATGCAGCAAAACCTTAGATAGAATATGGCAGTACTGTATATCATATTAATTTGTAATGTATGCATTAACATAAAGTATGATTGAACCATTATCATTGCTGAGTAAAGACTAAGCCAGGTATTTTATTAAAAAATAAAAAGCAGGGAGGATTTCGACTTCTGATAGCAGTGAGCACATTTCATCCTTTAGTGCTGGGCAGCAATAAGAACTAGGCCCGAAAGTTTTTATCCAGGCAGTGTGAGAACAGGGAGCACGGCATCTCACACCAGCTGGGCTGGGAAAAAGGGCATTTCAATCGACACATATGTTGCAACAAGCCCAGAGAGCTGGCAAGGGCAGGTTTGCAAAAACCTGCTGAAAACAGAGATGATAAAAGAATATCACCAACTGGCCATGTGGGTTCCAATATTAGGCCAAGCTAAGCTGTTAGAGAAATACATTGCCTAATTTGAGATGCTTGCACTCTACCATTAATGTGAATCTGATGAGAGACAAGGATGACACTCAAATAGGAGATAAGTCCACCCAAGGTTCCAAGTGTTTTATTTTGACTAATCATGATTATGTGACAGGTGGGAATTCCAGGCAACTCATAGATATATTACATGCAAAAGTAACTCATAGGTCTCCTTAATTGTCATCTACCTGCATACTCAATTAGGTGGCAGGGCAAAAAGCCACAAGTTCACATCCATCTGGATGTCCCTGGGCAACATCGGAGTGAATGCCATATTTCAATTCTCATGAAAGGGAGCGTTTTCCTGATGATTGGCAGCCACCACCAGGGATATGACTGAGAGAAAACATCCATGGCTGAGAGAAGGTGTGCTGTTAAACACTCCTAACACATTATACATATACAGAGGTCGTTTCTATACAGGTGGATGTTTAAAGGCAAGTGCTCCCCAAGATTTAGGTGGTGTTTCAGGAATGTTCTTTGCTAATTACAAGAGAGAACATTTTTTTTTATTAAAACTGGAACAACTCTAACTTATGTTTTGTTATAATGTGTTCATAGTGAAGCAATATTTATGATAATTAGAGGTGGTTAGTGGCTGAATGAACTCATTGTTTAATTGCCTACAACAAATAGCTGAACAACAATTTCAGCAAAATGAATCAGTCACCTCTACGGTTACAAGGCAGTCGAGCAAAGAAATTCATTTGGTTTTCTAATATGATTACCACAAAGTACTTCAAACAACACAGATCTTTACAAAACATTACTTTTAGATATGTGAGTGTGAGATCTTGCCCTGGAGATAACTGAGTGCTTAAACAAACCAAAAATGAATTATAAGCACTTTGAATGAAACCGAGAACATACATTGGGGACCTTTGGATCAGCACTGGGAAACGGTAGTGATCGTGTCTGCCCTCTGTATAACAGGAAAGGTCACAGAGAGTGAGAAAGAGATACAATGAAATTTCTCCACCTACTCTTTATGTGTGTGTTGCCCTTCAACTTGCGTCTGATTGTTGTGCAGCAGCAAAGGACTTGTCACGCTGTTGTGGATTCATGCGATTTTATTGCACCACACACTCTAGTAACTGGCAACCCAAAGAAAGGGAAACCATCGGCTCATATATCATGCTCCAGTCCCACTTTCATCACCAGTTGTGCTAGAAGGAACGAGAGTGACGGTTATAGAAAATTTAACTACGACTAGTGATGATAAACACCACAAGAGGGCGCCAGGAGTACATCTCGTTTGCATAGTTTAACACCCATGAGAAAAGAAATTATGGACTGCTGCTAGCATTTCACTGGCAACAATGGGAAAAAGCATGCACTGGATTGTATGGCACGTATATTTTGGACTACACAAAATACTGTACTACATGGCTTAATGAAAGTGGGCTCCAGGGTACTAAGAACCTTCCCTAACCTCCAAAATAAGAGAGTTTCATAGGGGCACAATGTCTTACAGACTGCTGCTAGCATTTAACTGGCACCATATATGAAAAATGCATGCATTTGATTGTATGGCACATATATTTTGTACTGTACAAGAAAAACTGTGCTTCCTGTCTTTATGAAAGTAAGGTCCAGGTCACTCAGAAACATCCCTAGTATGACTGACCAGGCCACTGCAGCAGCAATGGAAGGGTACAACTGGGCTCATCACACCACGGTTAGAGTAGGGTTTATGTCCACTAAGGTTTCTCTGATTATCATTGCATTAAAACTAATGGCATACCAGGCTCTCAAAAACTACTGTGTTGTCTTTATCAGATATCTCCTCTCCAGTCACTGCTAGGTCTCTTCATTAGAACTATGGATTGTACTGTGTAAAAGAATCCTCAGCTCCTCTGCACTGTAAAAATGCAACATAAAAATAATTTTGACTATAATATTGACTATAATATTAGATAAAGAAAAAAATCTTGGTGGTAAAATGTAAGGACTGAAAAAAATAATCTTAAAACAGCTAAAACAAGAGTGATTTAGCTTCTGATATCCACCAAGATTTCATTTTGCAGTGTGTGGTACTGTATGCCTTGTGGGCGAAAAATTTGTGGCGTCTTATTATATATATATGTTTATGACAAAGGTGCATTGCAAATACAATATTAGGGCAACATGATTTTGATCCCCTAAAATGATGTCTTAATATGAATTAGGTTCCAGTCTGAGGATGTGTTTTGTGTAAGAGGGGATTCTGGGTAGATGAACACATGAATGAGGTCATCTTGAATAATCTGAATGTGAATATGGATAACTGAATCTTGAGCAAAGTATAAGAACCCTTTTTATGGTTCTTTGCATTGTCATCGTTCTTACCTATTTTTACAAATGGAAAGAGCGCTAATCGGTCACCCAGAGTCAAATATCTGTGCTATGACCGTAATGACAGAAACATAACAATAGATTTTAGCAGTAGCCCATGAAGTTACCTATAAATGTAGCTACAATTTCAGATTATACAAATGACTGGGTTAATTGAATGATGAAGAACTGAAAGGAAAAATGAAATCCAGAAAGAGATATGGCCCTCCTTTCCCACCTCTGAGATAAAGAGCAATCTGATCTGTTGGTGCCGATGCAGGCGTTTGTATCTAATGTGGTAACCTTTGTCTCTTAGAAATGAATGCTCATGGCTGAGCGTCATCTGTAGTACATCACATTTTAATTACCATGTATTCTCAGACTGAATTTGCTGAAAGCAGATATTGGGCATTTCAGTGTTTGGTGTGCTGCACGCTGAGCCTTTAGCAGTCAGTGTCTGTTCCTCCTGCAGGTTTCTGATTGGTTGTTGTCATTGACATTTGATAATCACCTCACAATTCAAAAGATGATCTCCCCTGAAAAATGAGTGGTCTGGGGAAGATCTCAAGGGTTTGAGCCAGTATGCAGCTACAGAGTGTGAAAGGGCTTAGTGCAAGCCCAGTGCTCTTACAACACTGGATACCAACCCACAAAGCCATGGAACACATTCTATTGAAGCAAACCCTACGTTTCCTAAAAACATATTCTTATACAATAGGTTCCGTTGAAGGAGGTGCACTTCTTTGTTTAATAGCCCCATATTGGGCCGAATTTGAGTTACATAAAATATTGGTACAAGAGGAATGATAGTGTACAGATCAGATCTGTAGCAACCTTCCCTACAGTCACTAAAATGGTATGTTTTACATTGACGGATTGAGACCTACAGAATTCTGAACTCATTTGATGGTTTTCATCTGCAAACAGTTATCAAAGGGCAAAACTCACCCTATTATAAATTTCTATACACAGTCTCATGAAGGAGGGGGGAGGTGTTTTTACCTCTCAAAAACACTGTTTGAGTAAATATGACCAGAGGACTCATATAATTATTTACCAAGGGGTCAAGAGGAAAGAATGTCTTTCCTTTGGTGGCCCAATAGAGGGTATACAGGTAAATTCACAACCTATATTAGGCACACACCTATCACAGTCACTCTTGAGAGATCAGGAAGATCACTGTTTAGCTGCTCTGTGCAGGAACCTTCCTCTGAGCAGCTTTGAAACATATAATAAATACACTGGTTCATGTAGTTATAATGTGGTGAGCTGAAGACAAGCTTCTGCAGAATTAGCTTTCTGTATTTGCTGTACAATGTCAACAAAATGTACAATGCACACAGAGGTCATTGGTTCTTTTTGCGCAAGCCTGTCTTGGATTTAAAGGGGACTCAAATGCCAACACATTTAACAGATTAAAAGACTCTTAGAGACAATGTATTGTGGACACTTGTAGGAGATTTGAGTGGATCAGTCTATAATTAATTAGTGTGACACTGTACCTTGAAGATCATATGTAGTGTTGTTGTGATTGTTATTTTCACTATAATGATGACTGTTGTTGCAACTGTTATTTTTCTAAAGTCAATAAACAAACAACTCATGCTTACCCAGCGTAATTCACATTGCTTGAGGCAATTAGAATATGTAGAACACCATACTGAAGAGTAATCTGAGATTGCAAATGCTATCTTTTACGCCATCTAGTGGTTCAACGTGATACCTACTTGACAGGAACTGTGTTTGTTCAAGTTCTAGTTTTGGTACTGCTGCTGTTCCAAAAAGTCAAGTGTGAAGAGTCAGGGAATGTAATGTGTAGTCTACTATATCATGTTAAGGCTGTAATGATTAAAAGGGTTGTCTGGTTAAGTTTCATCAATTATAGTCAGTGCAAAAAACATTGATATTACAAAAACCATATAACTATTTAAATATACTATTAAGGGACGCTGTTTTCTGATTTCGGAGTTTTTAAACGAATACAAACTCAACACAGAGACAGTTAAAATGCTTGGAAAACATGGAGAAGCTTTTATGATCACCCGGAGGTTAAATGTTTTGACAATAACTTTAAAATGAAGGTAAGTGGGGATTCTGCTTGTGTGACAGTTCATCTAATAAAGTATATTAGTGTTTGCCATTTTCTCTTTCAAATAAACAAATGAAGAAGAGAAAAATGGCCTTGTTTTCGACTTGTGGAGATCCCTTTATTCTGAAGCATTCACTTACCTTTCACAGCTGAGGGAGGCCAACTGATCAAAGTCCCTTCACTCTGCTAGTTATTAACCGCTCATGCGCAGCGTCTGCCTCAGCAACAGACAAGAACAGAGCCGCAGCGTCTGAAGTCCCCAGTGTGAACAGCGCAGAACACCTGTTGGCGTCTTTCAACGCTGGACTTAAGAACCCAAGCCACTGCACACGCCCGTAACTGATAAAACATGGAGAAAAACGGCCAAGACAACATTTATGAGAAGGTAGAGGAAAGTGTGTACGAAACCCCATATGAAAAGGCAGACAGTCCACCTGAACCCAAGTATGAGAACCAAGGCGCTATATACGAAACGCCTAGTGATGTGACTGAGGCCATCTACAGCGAGGTGGAAGTGCATGCGGCCGCAGGCGAGAATGAGCGCACGTCACCAGACTACATGGACACGCGGGAGACAGAGAAAGCTCAAAAAAGTAAGGAGGACGACGACTCAAGCTCATCAAGTGACAGTGACGAGGAGAAGGAAAAGCCTGAAGTGAAGAAAGACAGTTCGTCCAGTTCGTCCAGTTCGTCGGAAGATGAAGAGGAGAAAGAGACAGAAAAGGAAACACCTCTGGTCCTGCAGGAGGTGAATGGAGATGTTGCAGAAGCGAGCAGTGATGCTGCCGAGGCGAACGGAGATGCTGCAGAGCCTGGAAGCTCTTCTTCGTCGTCCTCCGAGAGCGGCGATGACCCCACTTCTCCCATGGACGAAGATAACGCGGCCAGCGGGATGATGATGGCTTACAGTATATCCGAAAAAGCAAGTGAGCCAGAGGAAATCGTTGACTACAGCCTCAAACCAGTTGACAATGATTCCGTAGAGGAGGAAGACACGGATCCATCTCAACCTGAGGTTGCTCTTTTTGTTCGGGTAAGAAGAACAATTCTTAATCCTTATTTTTTACCATTACCTTGAACGCATTGCCTGTTTTGAGCAGTTAGGCAACGAAGCTTGTGTAAACTTTTTGTCAATGACGATAAGTTTCCACAAACTTTGAATACAGGTGGATAGTAATCTAGTGCATTAAAGGGAACAGGTTTTTATTAGAAAATCTTAAGGGTTTAAAAAGTGAGGAATTCTCTGGCACCTTTCCGTTGTCGCTGAAGGTCACACAGGTGTGGTCGATAGCGGGTAACATTGTTCATACGGCCAGGGCTCATGGACAGCCTGCCCTTTGCGCTCTGAACGCACAATCCTTACGTAATGGAACTAACGAGGGAGAGGAAACGCCGTAGACGTAGCCATGATAACTAAGTGCCACAAAGCAAGTAAACATTCACTGAATAAGTATCGAGCTAAGTAAAGAAACAGGGGTATATTTATGAGACTTTTGTATGTCGACACTGAAATGGAAGGTTATCTATACTGTATAGATTAGAAAGTGTACTATACAGCACGTGTGGCTGCAAAACAAAAGATTTGAGGGGATGGAGGTCACAGGGGAAGGTGGGTGATCAAGTCCAGCTTCAGTGAAAAGGTGCAGTCGCAGTCCACACATACCACACTGTTTGTGTACAGTGGTGATTAGGAAGGGTTGCTAATGGAGATAGAAGACTGACTGAGGGACAGGTATGACCGATAGCACGGGTCCTATTGTCCTGTTTTGTGAGTTTGCACATCCTTGACTTTGGCACTGTCTTTAGTAATGGCGGTAGGGTCTGTGAGGCCCTGGGCCAGCCTGTAGCTATTGGCATGTGTAATCATTAACCGCTAACAGATTTAATGGGTGCAGTATGTAGGAGCTCCCGCGAGCCATGCACTAAAGCAAGCAGTACACACAGATTTTTACTGTGATCACTGTGCGCATTATGCACACAGATGATTGTGAGAGGGATTCCATTACCCACTCAGCCATAGTATGGTTGGAAATTAAGGCTGAAACATGAAGGGACATTTTTATCATATGTTCACATCTTTTCAGTTCAGTCACAGGCATGAAACTACAACTCCCAATAGTCTCAATTTCTATGAAATTGAAAAGTTTTGCATTTTTTCAGTTTTATTTTTTAATTCGGATCGAATGAAAATAATCTTCCACTGGACTATAATGTAAAATGACTCCACCAACACACTACAGTTAGGGACATACAAAAATGGCGACCATATGACAAAGGAGAAATGCAAGATGCAAACCAGCGGAGAACAGAGTCTATAAATAGTTGTCAAATTGTAATACGCTGAGGAACTTACTACACACATTTCTCTTATTAAAAATGGAAAGAATTTCCCCTTGCCATTCCCAAAATACATTAATATATTAATCTTCACTACGTCATCATGTTACATCATAGGCATTTAGCAGACACTCTTATCCAGAGCAGTGTACAGTATGAAATCCAGTGCACAGTTCATGAACGAAGTGCAAAAATAAGCTGTAGCAGCAATACTCAAAGTGGAATCACCAATGAGCTGCATCAATGGGTTCATTATCAAGTAACTAAGAAAGAACACAGTTCAGTCAGCCCTGAGGGCCAGTTTGAGTATCACTGCTGGGGTATCCATCACCATATGCTGAATCACTGTGTAAAACAGATAATCAAGTTCATTCACTATCTGTTAGTCTTTAAAACAGTACGTACAATTTATTTATTTTGTTTTATATTTTATATATTAAATTATGTTAAGTGTGCATAAACTGTAAAAATGTATTTTAAAGTGTCTTAATACATTCCTTGGAGGGGAAAGTGGAAAGGGTGGGTCCTGAATATTCTCTCTACAACACATTTTCATCTGGAACTTGAAGCATAACAAACCATAGTTCACTTCCTGTTAACTTTTTTTTGCTAATTTTGTACACATTGTGGTATGTGGTAGTCCTCTTTAGCAAATATTGTGGAACCCTTTTTTGTTCAGCGGTTGGTGCCTTAGTGACATCTAAAGTCCTCTACCAGGGAGAGCAGTTGAACCTTGTTAAGTGTGTGTAATTATTAACTTGTTAAGTACATGCGGCTGTAGAACTGGAGGTGGCTCCACACCTTAGAGAGGGAGGCCCTCTGCCTGTCAGAATTCAGCCTCAGTGGCCGAGCCTTAGATCTCCTGACTTTGTCTGAGTACCAGTGTCCGTTGCAGTTCGTTCCTGTTGGTCAGTGAGGGGGAATGCTCTCTGCGGGCCAATGTAATTGCTGTAATTGCTTACCAAACTGACCGCTGTGTTTACCCAATCAAACAGGGCCTCATTTCAACATGAACAGATGTGTGTATGGATGAGGAAACTCCAGCTGAAGCTTTTGTTTCATTAGCAGCCCTCGGAGTGAAACATCACTGCAAACAATAACTATGATAAGAATTAATGACATTGTTTGTAAGCAGACATCTGCTCCAGGGTGAATTGCACAGTTGATATTTCTACACACACTTTTGGTTTATGGAGCTGGACATTTTAGAGGTAATTTTAGATGAAGTAGATTCCTCAAGGGCACAACAGTACCACGTTTCCTGAGAATCCTGTAATGCTACTTATCTAGCTGCGTTGTATAAACTGTTTGGGCATACATGCAGCACCATACATAATGAAGTACATTATCTTGTTTGGGCTCTTAAGTCAGACCTGATGTGAACATAGAATAAACCTTCTCTGGACTTTGGCCCCTCCTGCAGCTGCCACAGCATGGCAGAGCCATTTGTAGGAGGAGACGTTCTGGAAGAATGGGTGAGATACTCGAGAAGAAATTTTGCATGGCAGCAGCGATAGTACATATCAGTGTGCGGTAGTTAGGACAGTACCAATGCTGAAGGGAACTGCTGTTTAACTGCAAATTTTATATCTTTCTTTTCCATGCAAATTTCCCATATGTTCATGAAAGATCCACTGTGAATGTTTTCAGTTTAGGTTAGGCTAAGGATTATAAGGTTCTGGTATGCTGCCTTCACCGGTGAAATAGTATTATATGCTAATGGAGACTATATTGTAGTCTATAATATATGACTACAGGAGCACAGGTCAATTAATGAGGCATTGCCAATGCGACCCTCTGTTTCAGGCTGGCTACTAACTAGAACTTAACTATAGCAAATCCAAAAAGTAATGTACATTGCACTCAGAAATGGTTTCATATTTAACTTTAGGGCAGAAGGTGCACACTCCATTTTGTTTCTGAAAGCAGAATTAATGAATGTTGTGGAAAATCACTGCTCTGGGTTTTAAAGTTATTCCTGTGAGAAGCCAGTCTACTGTCTTGGCTCTCTTGGCTGGGCAGAGTGACTGAGCTTGAGCTCAGTGAGTCTTTCTCTGTTGCTGAATGTCTTCAGAGGATTCTTGGTCTTTTATGGTAGTGTGTGTTGACATTGACCTTCTGCATCATAAAGTAATCCTGCAATAAAGCTCACCACAGCCCAAGTGACAAAGGAGCCATTAAAGTTTACTCCAGGAGAGGTAGACAGGCTGTATCAGTGTCCCCTCCTCCGCGCTCTGCTCTCTGATCCTTGGCCTTCACCTGGGAAAATGGCCCTTGCCCTTTCTGATTCCTGTAAGTCATGTTTCACTCATGCTCTCATTTCTCAACCAAGCAGATGCTAAGCATGCTAGCATTAAGCGCTGCTCATCACCCTGACTGAAAGTGGAAAATGTCCTCAGAGCTGGCATGGCCTTGTTTGAGTGTCAGTGTCACTGTTCCATTGTTTTACTGCTCACTGCAGGCTGATCTGCCCTGCCACATTACCCATGAGCTGTCCTGTTCTATTAAAAAAACTGAGTCCTACTCACTCCTGTTTATCTCACACTAAAACACCCTGCACTATTCACCACATGTTGCTGAATCCTGCAATCTTAGAATTTGACACATTTTCAATATTTCCCACATCCTTCACCTGCTGGTGAAGGATGTGGGAAACTGATTTTTATGACCCATCTCTTATCAAACTGTCGCCTATTGCATGACAATTTTAAATGTTAATGTGTTTCTTATGTTAATAGATACACTAACTGGTTGAGTGTGTCAGTCGAGAGTGTTAGATTAATATGACTGTCAGTGGAAAGTATGTATTGTTACCAGGTTTCTCATCATTCTTTTGATTATGTTTGATTTTATGTGGAGTTGATAGATGATAACATGTGATAACATGTAAGACTGTGTGTGGCAGTCACTCAACTCACTCAACGTGAAGGTTCATGTCATTTTATATGTGATATCATCGCATGTGAAATGTTCTGAAAACTTTCTTCACATGCATAACATAAATTTTCATGTGAAAACCATTTTATGTGGAATTCATGTGTTGTTTGCTTTAAGGGATTACAACCAATCTCAAAATTTGACTGGTAGATTTGAAAGTTGTGTTATTTACTTCCTACATGCAAGGAAAAAAGTTGGTATTTGAGATTATGCTTGTGAAACCAGGAACATGGGTAGACACAGGACACATGGGTAATGGGCTGTTTGAAATAGTCACTGATGAACATTCTCTGGGTTACTTTGGCATACCTTTATGGAAAGTTCAAAGGTGCTTTCCTGTGGTGTGTGCTAAACGTGCTCAGTGAGTGAATTTGAAACTGAGACTCATTCAGCATTAACAGCCATGCAGCAACTTCACAATCAGCCAGTTCACAAATTGGGCAGGTAAAGAAAAATATGTCTAAAACTTACAGCTTCTGCAGTTTTCACACATTAATGTGGAAAGACAATAATTACAAATAAGATATTCCAATTTTCCATTGAGGCCATAGGTGAATACCTCCTGATCTACCTGGGTCAACCTGGAATTAAAATATTTATATAAATCAATTCCCATTTTTGTGGATTATATGTCATATACATAAAATACATCATTCATAAAATAATGTTTTAAGTATTCCAAACTTAATTCAAGGTATATTAGATATGTTATATTGTTTTATATTCCTTCAAAACCAAATCAAATAATTATAATCATAAGTTGCATTACTCTTGGGTTTAACATCAACACCCCATCAATCCCACCCTGGATTTGAACCAATAACCCCTCCTCAGTTTGTTTCTATAGTACCAGCTTCTTATGGCTGCCCCATAGTGCTCTTGTGTCCACCCTGCACTATTGCCTAATCTGTTCTCTCATGTTTGTTCAGTAGGTGAATGTACATGGTGGAGAAAAATTCTAGGAATTTATGCTTGCAAACAAAAACTAGAATGTCACATATTATTGATAGCCCCTGTGACAGAGTTAGTAGGGAAAATCTTTTTCCTGTTCATACTTTTGTTTTTATTTAAGAAATGGAGAGCCATCACTGCATTTTGTAGTTGCATGCTTTGTAGAGAGTGAGAACTCAGAGACTGCTTGGAATACATTCAGGATACAAAAAAAACAACAACCATGAAATGTTTTGCTAGTAGCTGACTTCATCAGGTTACAGACGTAAACTGGCAGCAGGTGATGTTCCAAGCTCTATGATATTTGGAGTTATATTATGATATTTGGTGTTCCCCAATAACTTTAAAAGCCCTGCTATCAGTGGGCAGAGACTGACAGCTGCATCGAGCTTGCAGTCCCTATATTTCACCACCAGAGGGTTCTCCCTGCTGCCTGAGAGACAAACTCGAGAATGGAGTGAATCTGTGGCCCAACGGTAATAACTGACTCTGTTTTCTGTGTACAGCTTGGGGACCTTGGCAGTGTCACCATGGCTGTCATGTCCTACTCAGGTACTTTGACATTTTACTTACTGCCCCACTGAGTAAACAAAAATAAATATGACAGCCTTATAGCCCACCAAATCAATAAGGAATTATAAGACATGAAATTGGTTGCCTGGAGCCAGGCATAAAAGGAAGACTCCTCAGAACAGTTTACAGAGAAGCTGCAGGCAGCAGACGTCCCCAAAGGATTATATGTACAACTGTGACGAACATGCCCTGTATACAGTATTTCTGCCATCTAATAAAGTATTTACTACTATGACATTATCAGTAGGTTTAAGTTTAGATTGTGAATGGCTTCTATTTACAAAAGGAGAATTTCAGCTGTCTGTATTTCTGTATTGGATGCCCAGTACTTCACCACATGTCAATTTTGGGTTTTGTTCAGGCTTCTGTGCTATCGAGGACTTCCAGCACTTAGCTTTGAAACCTGGCTGCTGTATGGGTCTACTGTGCTTTCAAAGTACTGTGAGCTGTACTCACCATTAGGCAGGCTGCTCAATCTGTGATTGCTACCCATATATTCCACTGTGTTTTGCTACAAAATGTAGCATTTTTAGTGTTTTTAACAAACTGTAAATGCAGTTTTTAAGGGAGGGTGATCCCTGTGAGAGAATGCAGCGACTGACACACCCATTGTTCACAGTTACGCCACTTCTCCTGGCCGAGCCCAATCACGGCCACCCTTCACTTTAAAGTTAATCATCCACCAGCACCTTTGAAAATCAAAGCCTGTGACACCAGCATTAACACAGCTTCCACTCTGAGGGGTGGTGGGGAGGTGTGGGAGCGGGAGGGGAGGGGGATGGGGCAGAAGGTGGTGGGTGGTGTCAGTTTTGACTACAGTTGCCACACCAGGACACCTGGGGCATCTGAGAGTGTTGTTGATAGGGAGGGGCTCTGTTTGCACTGTTTAGTATGACTTCATGCGTAATATAACATTAACATAACGTATATAACATTAACGTGCATACTGGGAACATTGTGCTCCTCTCTTTCTATATGAAACATTGAGTTGGCTTTTGTCATGGTGGATATAGAAACACGGCACACTTGCACATTTCGGCATGCTATAGAGATCTCTTAGGGGTCCATGCATTTCCATCACTGGATCGCATGCGTTCTCTGAAATGTATCATTCAGCTGAACAGCCCCTTAAAGACAGATTCATATTTCAACAATGGACAGTTCGCTGGCAAAACAGTGAAGTGTTTGCCAGTTCGCTCTGGAGTGGTCGCAGTGTCGTTTTCAGCATGGTCCACATGCCAACTTTTTCTCTCCTGGGCAAAGACGTCTGCGGTTGGCAGGATGCAAAAGTGGGAGGGCCGCTGGTGGTGGCCGTTTCTGACGTGTTTGTTCATTACAACTACTCAGCTGAGGAAGAGTGAGGAGTGTTGTGTTTGCACAGCAACCCACTGTTAGAACTTTAAATGGAAACACTGTTTTGGTGATAAGTTGGCAGCAGCCATTTGGTGTAGAAGGTTCTAGTTAGAAGGTTCTGTATCCACCTCTCTTGCACAAGTTGTTAGCTACATGATTAGCAACTTGTAATTAGCAACTTGTCTTGAAAAGATAGCTACAGACATTGGCTGAGTCCTTGCTTCGCAACTATTGATATGATGCATAAATCTTGCTTAGTGCTCTGCAGTCCAGTGCCTGATCTGCGCAGTCACTGCCTTGGAGGCACTATGCAGCTGAAGAGGACAGACTCCAGCCATCCGGTTAAGTGAAAAACTTTCTGCTAAGTGACAAATCACAGAGCACCCCAGAGACTACAACCCTCCCTCCCAGGGGAAGCCAGGGCTGATCATGTGTGGGGTTCAAGGGACTGGCAGTCATAGCCTGCACTGATGCAGGCAGGATTGAGTTACAGGCTGTGGAGCGAATCACTTGTGTCTGATACCAATGCCTAGTTATACCTGGCTGTTAGCATGTCTCTGCCTCTCTACTCCTGGTGATCCTAGTTTCTGAACTTATGAGAAGCACTAGGTCTGTTAATTTATTCATTCCCTAATTAATAGGACATATTTGGTGGGTTATTTTTGCTGACCTATATTGCTGATTGCCAGAGGGAGGGGTGATTTAAAAAAGAAACACTGAAAACCAATATTCCCGCGCCGTAGCTGATGCCGAGCCATCAATAATTCAGCAAGGAATCTTCCTCTGCTGGGTTTCCTGGGGGTGATCAAATATAACGAATGCCGCATCCCGCACAGTCTCCGTGAGAAAGACTTTTAATAATGTATCTGTCACCATTGCCTCACACTCTCCACTGCCCTGCCACAAAGTGCTCCTTCACACTCTCCTACTGATCTGGCCCTGCCAGATACTGATTCCTTATTTTTTTTCACCCTGCTAGATACTGCTCCCTTATTTTTCTTCAAAGCCTTGCCCCATAGTACTCCTTCACAGTCTCCACTTCTTGCTACCTGCCACATACTGCTCCTCCGCATTCCCTGCCGCCCTGCCATATAGTGCTTCCCTACACTCTTTATTGCCATTGTGTGTTCCCTCACACTGTCCACTGCTTGCCCCCTGCCATGTTCCGCCCCTAACCGTTTCCACCAGCACAGCCCTGCCACATAGTGCTAGCTTAGACTCCCTAGGGTCCTGCCAGATAGTGCTCCCTGACAGCACGGTTTATTCAGCCGGGCATGTTGTGACAGGTGCTCTCTCTTAGGGTAAATAACTGAAGTGGGGAGCGTTTCATTTCATACGCCTGACTGTTGAGCCAGACCTGGCAGAGGCTTTTATTGAAAGTGAGAGGACATTCTGTGCAGGGGTTGAGGGCCTGCAAGTTTCCATCCAATAACAGGGCAGGACTTGGGCCTATGGGCATGATTCACTTTTGGAGATCGCTGTGCTGAAGACTATATATTTATTCATAATTCACTCACATAATAATAAAGTGATACCTGATGTATCGATTACAACACTGATGACTAAACTTTTTAAAAATTGAGAGTAGTCCTCAACAACAAAGAGTTATGTGCTGAGATCATTTATAATAATAGAAAATATTTCAAAAAACCCTACATGGCTTTAAGTATAATCAAAGGCATTTAAAAAATATCATTATTAGTCATGATGGGAAAATGAGGTTTCAAAAACACCTAAGCCTTGTTTTCCTGATGCAATTTTAAAAAACATAATATTTTAAGCAAGCACTAAAATGACTGCTTGTCCAGCTGGTGGAGTGTCAGAGTGTCAGTGTTAAACATTATTCATGATGGGAGGGAGGCTTTGTGAGCACCGAGGCCATCATGGGTTATCAGGGCCGCTGTACGTTATCAACCACAAAAAATTAATAATGTACCACAATATCTGCTAGCACTGACTAAAATTATGCCTACCCTCAAAACTGTTGGTGATTATTTTATCTCTGGTTCACATCAAAGAGCCAGAACATTCCTGGAGAAAAGCCAGCACTGGGCCGTCAGCTGCCTCAGCATGCCTCTCAGTGCTGCTGTGCACTTCTGCTTTTTCTGCATGCACTAGGGGTCACATGGAGGGGGGGGTTTATGTGGGTCACACTTTTTAGTTTACGTTCTGCTTCCTTTCACCAATTTTATGTTGATTTTTATGTTTATCAAAGTATTTTGCGAAATATATAAATAAACTGAAAACTAAATCACACATATAATCCCCTTTCACGTGAAACAATGCAACCGCTGCTTTGGTTAGTAAGGAAAATACTGGCATATACTGCATGTATAAATATGTAAGATAAAACTAGGTAGTAAGGCAGTGTTGTGCATATATAGTGTACGTATATGCCAACTCTTGTAGTGCTCATACAGTTTTATGTAAAGTTATATTCCATATTAAGATATTTAAACACTTTAATATGGGATGAGTCACCTAAAAAGCCTTCCATCATCGAGGTGTGTCAGAATTTGTAAGGTTCGGGAACCCCTGGTACAGGTCCTGGGTCAGCTGACCTGACGGTAATCCAGTCACACGGCTCTCACCAGGTACTGGGCCCAAGCCCCAGCTCATCCTGTATATGATGTCACCCCCCTGTGCACCCGCACCCCACCAGTTAATTCTAGAAGGTCTAAATTTAGAGTGGACTCATTGGAATGTCCCATGTTCCTCTAACTGGGCTGCCCCCCCCCCCTTTGGTACCTCTGGTCACCAGCCACCGCCCCCATGACCCCCCCCCCCAGCGCCAGCCACAGCAGTGACTCATGGTATACATGGTCTCCTGTTTCATTGCCAGTAGAGGTGAGTAGAGAAGGAGGATGGTGATGGTGATGCACCACAGTTATTTGCCCTGAGTCATTTATTTTACTGAGTTCGACAAACCCACTCATAAAAGCTCAGATGAACTGTCTGTTGCCGCTGTACACTCTGTTGCTATGTGATGTCCGGCCCTGTTCATGCGCACACACTTATTCAATTTGATGTATTTTATGAATAAGAGATACGCCTATGTCACACCTATAACTCTGCAACACAGTCTCAGTGTCCCCTCCTTCATGGATCGTCATCATGAGTTTGCAAAACTCTCATATAATCTGTGACTCTGGATTTGGTGGGGATCACATTACCAAACCCACTGTGAACCCCAGCTCCCCCGTGTCACCCCTGGAGAGAATGTGAGGTCACCACTGACCGCATCGCTCTCACCTCTTTACAGGCTTTGCATTTTAGAGGTCTACAAGCCTGATTCTGAGATCATTCAATCTGCGAGTTATGAAGCCTCCTTCGGCAGACCATCACAGAGCTGTGTGCATGATACAAAGGTCTGCTGATTAGATTAACTCTGATTACTCTGATCTAACACTGATTAGATGGACTGATCTGAGCACTTTGGGAGTGAAAACTGTGCGAATCAACCTTGAGGACAACCTTGTCACACCATAATCTGCAAGGCCAGGACATCAGTTCAGTTTTACCTGATGATTACTTTATTATTAACTTTATTATATTATTCCATCTCCTTTAAATAGTAGTGTTAATATGCCAATGGAAATTTCTGCCCTTAATGAGAATGATATACTAGAGTATCACATCATGAACTGCAGAATTTATCGTGCTTGTGGTAAATTTCTCTCAAAACAGTTTTTTTTTAACAGAGCAGGCTGAATTCTGAAGAACAAAATTAGTTTTATTTTTCCCCGCAACCTAAAGTTTATTTAACAAGAGGAGACTCTAGCACTGTGCAAGGCATGTGGGAATGAAACGTGTAGGTTAACATCATCACAGCTCTCCTTTTATTGATATTTTAATTTTAATACTAATTAAAACATCAGTAAAATTGCTTCAGACACATCAGCATGTTATTCATGTTTAAAATCTCCCTTCCCTTAACGTGGGCTGGCTGTTTATATCCATACACAGACTGATTTATATCAGTGCAGATTCCTGTAAATGCTGAGCACATTGACACAAGCACTGACATACACGTCTGACATTTAGATGACATTTACACACTGATTAACTTTGTAAAATTAGGAAAGCAAAGAGACATGCTGTGTTTCTTAATTTGGTTGAAAAATGCATCAATGAATGTAGAAAAAAATGTAAAATTAAACATGTTAAATGATAATTGTGAGAATAGAAGGAAAGGTTTTTTTTAAATATGGGTATGAAACTAATTCAATTTTCCATGCAGAGTCTTAAACAGGTGTTTCATAAGCATCACACTGAGTCACAGTCAGGAGTTTGCATGCTCTTGTCAGTGAGTATAATAAAATGAAGTGAGGAACATTTTCAAATTACATTCATATTTTGAGGTTAGCACAAGGTAACAACTGATTGGATCACCTCTGTGAGAATGGTGCGAGCATAGACAGATTAATGTTTGAAAACTAAAAATAAGTAAAAAATGAATTCATAAATATATTTGGAGGGATGAGATGGGGAATGGGGGTGTTGTGACTCAGGGGGAGATGGTGGGAATGGGTGTTGTGATTTAGGACGGGACAATGCAGGGTTGGGTTGGGGGGGGGGCTGTGGTAATGTAATGGAGTGGATAGTGCCTCTCTGGAGCAGGCAGGGGGGCGGGGTGGGGGGTGTAGCCCCTCCCACAGTGTCACCTATCCCAGCCTGCAGGGTTGCTGGCCTCAGTGAGACAGTGAGAGAGAGAGACGGCTGTGATCACACTGCCCCATACGAGCTGGACTGCTACCCTGAGGAGAGTTACCTACACAGCAACAGGAGCAATTAATCTACTGAGACTTAAGGACTGTTAGCCCCAAGGGCATTTAACCACCACGAGCAAGGATTAATACCCCAGGGGCAATTACACAGACTCAAGAGTGACAGGAAGGGCAGAAAAGGAGAGTCATCTCAGACAGAGTGAGTGAAAGAGGGCTCTGCCTAGAACTTCAGACATCCAAAAAACTGAGAGACAGGAAGAGATAGAGAGAGGGAGATAGGAGAAGAGAGCGGGGGAGAGAGAGGGAGAGAGGATGCAGGAGTCTGACCCGCAGTTGTGAGTGGACATTAGCAACACCACGCAGACTACGCTTCTGCCCTGCGACTTCAGAGAAAGTTTCAAAGTAAATCCACCATGACCGACTCTGCTGCAGCCAACGGGGAGGAGAAGGACCCGGACATTGAGCTTTTTGTGAAGGTCAGAAGGGTGTGTGTGGTGTGTTCATGTATGTTGTATAGAGGGGGCACCAGTGCCGTTACTTAGGGTGATCAGCAGTGCTTACGTGCCTGTACACACCGGTGGAGGGGTGGGGGGCGCAGTTTCACTGCCCCTGCTGCTGGTGGTTTCAGGAGCGGCCGTGTAACGCGATCAGGGTGGTATGGTTACTGTGCACGGAGGTGGCAGATAGCAGTGAGGTGACAGCGATGCCTGCTGCACGTGGAGCAGCACCAAAGGGGAGCTTGAGGGGTGGGGGGTGCAGGAGGGGGGGTGAGTGACTGCAGATTTACTCATGAATTATTTGGACTTTCCTGTCGACGGCCGGGGGACAGGAGAAGAGAAGGATTCCCGTTCTCTCTGCTTCGGCTGAGGGGGTGGTGGGGGGGATTGGGGCGTGTTGGTTGCCAATGAGGTCCCTAAGGGCTTAGCCAGAGGAGAATATGGAAAGGAACTTAAAATTTTAGGCCATCAATGATGACGATATACCACCAACTCTCTGATCAAAGCCGCACCCTTAGCTAACTTCATGCTACTATAGCTATAAAGCTTTGTGTTCCAGCTATCTAATATTATGCTACTATAGCTGTAAAGCTTTCCATTCCAGCTAGCTAACATTGTGCTACTGTAGGCATGAAGCTTTGCGTTGGACTCAATTATGTCCTAGCAACAATCATCCTAATGTAGTTTAGAAGGTGCAAGTTCTGGCTATTTGAAGTTTTGCTACAATACTTATGAAGTTTGCCCTCTGACCATACCCTGAGCAGCTAAGACTGAAGCACAAATTAGCTGGCAGGATAACATGGGTGATACCCTGCAGCTGGAGTTCAGTGTACACTGCGTTTGTAGGGATTGTATGGAGGATATTGAAAGCAGTTCCAAACTACACCCAGTCTCCAACATTACACCTTCCATGGGGGGTTGTGTGGGAGCTATGAAAATACCACAACCAACACCCCCAACATCCAAAGCCATTAATGCAAAGCAACTCAAAGTGTAATTGATCAGAGTAAATGCAAGCAGCAGGAGAGAGCAGAGACTAATGCAGAGAGAATTTCCTGCAGGAGCCGATCAGACTCGGTGACCACAGAAATGAATGGGAAGTGCTACATGTGTGTCTAACACTGTGTGCAGTGCCTGTGGCCTGTGGCCTGTGGCCTGTGTGAATATCACAGTGGAATCAGAGGGTCTCTTGCTGTCAGGTTTGAGTCACTGTGGATATACAGAGAGAAAGGTGTGAGGAGTGTATTTCAGTGCCCCAAAGTATGTTTACTACAGAGAGAGAAACGCTGTTATATCCACCCCCATGTTTACAGCACAGAGAGAAACACTGTCATATTCACCCATGATTACAGTGGAGAGAGAAACACTGTTATATTTACCCCATTTTTGCAGCAGAAAGAGAATCACTGTCATATTCACCCATGTGTACTACACATAGAGAAACGCTGTCATATTCACCTGTGTTTACAGCTCACGGGGAAGCACTGTTATGTTTGCCTGCAGTCATATGCTGTCATGTTTACTGTAGAGCGCTAAACTGTCTCACTCAAGTTAACTGTAAAAAGCAGAGCTTTCTTGTTTTCTGTAGAGAATGAATCTTGTCATATTTACTTTGTGTTTAGCACAGAGAGTAAACTCTATCTTATCTCACTTGGACTCTGTAGGAGGTGCTTTAAAAGCAGTGTTAGGGCTGGTTTTAAATAGTCTGGGTAGCTTGTATCTGTATCTGAATCCCTGTGCAATTAACAGCCATTTACAGTAAGCCTGTTTCCCTCCACACAAGTAAGGTAGAAGCAGCCTGTGAGATGGTCGGAACTCAGGCTGCACTCAGAGGCACAGAGATTGATTTGCAGGGCTGTTTGAACATGTCACTCAGTGATCGCGCTCAGCTGTCCCACAGAGAGGGCTGTCAGCTCTCACATGCATCTGTACTCTGCTGCTCTCAACCAGGTGACCAGACTGGAGTTTATTAATGTCACCTACAGCAGATCCGTTTAGGGTAGCATGCACACACACACACACACACACACACACATACATATGTGCCCAGGCACACTTGCATCCATGCACACATGCACAGCCTTACAGACACATACACAAATGCATGCACACACAAATGTATACCCACACACAGACATGAACACATACATGTGCACTCAGGCATGAACACAACACATACACATGCACAATACATTTAAACACACACACAAACATCAGAATGGCTGTCTTGCCATAATGCTATTGCCATGCCATGGTATTTTTATATATTGGGGAGTTATTTGTATTTTGTGGTCAATGATGAGCCAGCATATTCAGTAAAGCATGGCCTTAGATGGCCTGAAGTTGGCAGTTTTATTGGCTGATAGGAGCTATTTGTATTAATATCAGCATGATTAGGGCTGAGGGCCATGACATTTGCACTCGCAGCTTTTTATGAACTGAGGTTCAAATTCCAGTGTGGATGGCTTTATTGATAGCTTGGTAAGTGGGTCTGACAATTACACAGTTCAATGACAAACTACATAGTGCACCAAAACCATCATTCTTTGCTCTGTTTGCTAGACTTATGGTCAAACTTTTTTTATGGTCCAAATTTTTCATACTGTGTGTGCTTAACTAAGTAACTTAAGCAAGTAATAAGTAATTAAAATAAGCAATTGACTGGTGCTAAAGCAATTAACTGGTAATTCCTTATGTTTCGTCACTAACACATTTTCCACAAATATTTCTGATCCACAATACCATAGTGGCATAGCATGCTGGGAATGAAGGGAATACCAGTTCTATGATGTAGCACAAACTCAAACACAACTTGCAGCTGTGGTTAAACCATATCTGATCATTCACTGGAGTATTTAAATCACTTTTTCATTTTTCCTCATTCATCCTGCCCCTCTCTCAGGTATGTCAACAGTGCATAGGGTTGTTGGCTGCTTTGGAATCACACAGGGACCTGGGAAATGAATGTTCACTGTCACCTTTAGAGAACTTACTTTGTCATAAGAACATAAGAGAATGTAATGGCTGAAAAAGGACCATCAGCTCAAGTACTTACAGCAGAGTATATCCTGCACCTCATCAAGCCTGGACTTGAGTACTCTAAGGGTCCCTGCCTCTATTACACGAGCTGTCAGGCCATTCAAACGCTGACAACTCTCTGTGTAAAATAATACTTCCTGGTGTCATTTTGGAACTTACCCATAACTAATTTACATTCATGCCCCTTTGTCCTGTTTACACAGCTCAGCCTGAAAAATCTTATGTCGTGTGTCTTGTTTTTTTAAATGAAGAACCTCCATTAAAAACCCCCTTGGTGTACCTTTGCAAAGTGAACGAGTTAAGAATCATGATATCACAATAAGGGTTAAGATAATCTGATTTTATGCCTGATTTTAAGATAACGACGCACCTGAAATCCCTCCCTGTTGGACGATGATCCAAAAGCAGCACCCCTCCTCCTCCGGCTATTTTTATCTACGGTTAACAAGCACTCAAACGTGTTGTGCATCTGACTAAACACTGTCAGCAGAAACCAAACAAACAGATCCAGTGGACCTTGATCGTACTGTGTTTGCTCCCTCCAGCTCATTATCAAACATTTTTGTCAATGAAATAAACATAATTCTAATATGTTAACATGTCACGGGCAGTGTATCACAATATATATATATATATATATGTAAATATATAACCATGCTAAAAACATTCAGATAATATTCAGAGCACTAATCAGAACATAATCTCAGACATGTAGTCCCACTGAGTGTTTGTGTATGTGGTAGATGATAGAGATAAATGGTTGCACACACATTGCACATGTTCAGAGTAGCAGAGATGTAACTAAAGCACTGTTATTGTAACAGTATATTTGTGCAGCTTTGAGGTTTGCAGTAGCGGCAGTCTTCTGCCCTCTCAGAAGACTGATACAGTGTTAGAAAGGGTCATTATGTCCACTCAATGGTGGGTGCAATAGAATATGCTATACAATTATGAAATTCAGTTCCACAGATACCATGAAAAATAGGGGACTGAAATTGGTGACAATTCTACCAGATGTGGAAGGGTGACATTTATCTGCACATTTTAGTGTGCATGTTTGCAAATCATGAAGCATCTTCACAAACACTACCAATGTAAAGGTAGTGTTAAAATATTAATAGATTTAAAGTCATAATTTAATATCCCAATTAAATATATAATCTAGTAAGTATAGTGACCTGTTTTAATTTTATAGTGTGATTTTTAATTTTAAGTCAATTGGCTCAGTTACTGATGTTTGTGAGTGTATTTTCCATGTACAGATATATGTCAGTTTTCTGTATAGCTGTCTCTGTGGCTAAGTAAAAACATGACAGACAGCTTGGAAGTATTTCAGAGAGAGAGGAGTTTTACCAGGTGTTATATTAACACTATACAGATAAGGGCATGCATTCAAAATAACATTTTTCAAATCAGACAGATTTTAGGATTAGATTACAGAGGGAAATACTATCCAGTAGAAATAGTAACATAAATGTTGTTTATTCGTTTATTCTCACCCCCTCCTCCTTCACCCCTGTCAAACGGCTCCCATCAGATCAGCACTAAAGCACTGGCCTGGAACAGCCATTGTTCTCTTATTCTAGATCTTGATTGACTATTATCAGCGCGCTGTATTGTGTTTCCACGGCAGCGGCGCGTTCATTCACTGCATTAAAAAGGCGGTTTCAGGACAAAACAGATTGGGTATCAGCTGAGGAAAATTTACATCAGCTCTTTGTGTTCTGCTAATTTGAAGGAGGAAATACTTCCATGGCCCAGGAGTCTGTCTGATTTTACAAGGCTATTTTATTTCCAGAACATCAGGGTTGCATTGAAGTATTCCTGTATTACATTCACTCCAGTTGGTCCATATCGGTCTTTAACAAATTCCAAGACAGTAGTTTATTGTTTTTGGATTAGGGTTTGTTACCTGACAGGACAATATCATGGGCAGATGTAAGCTTCTGGTGGCTTTAGATAGATCAGAATATCAGAAACATGCAAGCTCATTATGACTTCATCATATTCACTGTGGAACTGTGAAGGAATTAAGGGATTATTTGTATTTCTTTGAAATCTATTACATTTAGGAGTTATATAGGGTATTTTGGAACTGTTTATTTTAGTCAACATATTTATAATTTGGACTGCTGTTTTGGAAAGATCACATGCAATTCCTTTGAACCAAATGTGATCACAGATGATGCTTTCACCAAGCACTGGAATCCTCTAGATCCTCTACTTCCCCATAATGCAATGCACAAACATATTTGGCCTATTTCATTGCTGAAATGTCCTCAATTAATCCTGGAGAGCACAAAATAACACTCACTCTGCTCCAATCCATGTGTTACCCGTTATGACTTCTTTTCACTCTGCAGTCCACCAGCTGAACTGTGCAGACTTAGCATTTGAGGAGCATGTTTAGTGCCCTGGCAGAGTCAAGATTTGGTGCCAGTTAAGGGGAAGCTATACATCTTTTGATTGTAGGGGAGCTCTTGTCAGCTGTTTATATTGCTCACTGGTGTACAACGTCTTTCCAAACATCTGCAATCTTATGAATGTGAGTCAGTGAAAACATAGAGCATCCCACTCCCATATGGCTGTTAGTCTCCGATCTGATCGTTCTCGGATCCAGAAGTCAGCGTTTAGCAGGCATCTGCTGCACTTTGAGAGGGGTGTGTTAGTGTGCCAAAAGATGCAGCCAGCATAGCATGAGGGTACACAGAAGACCTACCCCTCCATTGCTGACATCACGATACCCATGTCACTTTTCTCCACTGACATAACAATGAAGTGACCTGATAACCTATGATTTCACAATAACTTCAACACAGTACTCAGAGCTGTTGAATTTTCTCCACAGACATCACAATGCCCTCCTGACTCTCTCACTCCTCTCTGCTGACATCACAATGCCCTCCTGACTCTCACTCCTCTCTGCTGACATCACAATGCCCTCCTGACTCTCACTCCTCTCTGCTGACATCACAATGCCCTCCTGACTCTCACTCCTCTCTGCTGACATCACAATGCCCTCCTCATGACATCCTGCCATCCTGTCTCTCACTCCTCTCTGCTGACATCACAATACCCTCCTCTCACTCCTCTCTGCTGACATCACAATGCCCTCCTGACTCTCACTCCTCACTGACATCACAATGCCCTCCTCACGCTCACTCCTCTCTGCTGACATCACAATGCCCTCCTCACTCTCACTCCTCTCTGCTGACATCACTATGCCCTGTTTACTCCTTTCTACTTTTCTTGTGAATCAGGAGTTCATAATGTAGGTTTCAGACAAATAGCAAAAAAAAAAATAGATAAATGACAAATTTTATATGTTTAGTTCTCTGGATTGCTGATCCTTAAACACTCTATTATTATCACTGTAATTATAATAATACATTATGTTGAATTGAATTAGTACAAATATTCATTATAAACATATAATGGCTGGCACTGTCTCTCAAAATCAGGTGGATGCACTTATTAGTCTGTTGTGAGTCACTCTGAATAAGAGTTTCTGCTAAATGACTTTAAGGTACTGTTATATAACAGCTCTTGTAGAGTGGCAATATAAAGACTTCAATATTTAAAAATGCTTGAGTGTGCTGGTGTGTTAAACAGCCACTGCCCTGCTGCCTGTAGTATGTCATGGATAAGTGTCAAACGTTAAACAATCAAAAACCCCCCTCACCCACAGGGTGGTCCTTTAATCGGTCCTTCAGATGGCGGTTTTGGAATCCCAGCTCTGAACTCAAGTCACGACAGTACAAAGCTGAGTGCTGTCCTTGGAGTTTCACTGGAATGTTGATTCATTATGAAGAACTGTACCCTGTCTGCTGTTTCAAAAGTAAAAATCCAGACAAACTGTGAGGAGATATTTTTGAAGATAAAGACTCTGATGATAGATGAGGCCTTGATGTTTGAATGTGGGAATGGTCTCACTGAGCAGCTTGAGTTTAAAAGGGATTCCCCCATACCCTGCCCCTCCCCCACCACCTCATACGTAGCCGTTGAGCTTAATTGGGACTTTGAGGTGACTCCAGGGCGCCTGAAGGCATCTCCTCTGAAGCCCAAACATGGCCTTGAGTGTGAGGAATTGGGACTGAACAGGGTTTGACCCAAAGCACCGGCCGCGGCGGCTAATGAAGCAGGTAATGGAACTGCCCTGCATAATTCAGCACCTCCGGGGGCTCCGGTGTCCGGCTCGCCTTTCCGCAGCCCGTCTCTGGTTGCTCCCAGAGAACCTGATCCCTGCTCCCACAGAGATATGGAAATTTGGATGTGATTCCCTCAACCGTGCTGATTAAAATAAAAAAAAGAAAAACAACAACAAACAAAAACCACTGCTTGAGATTTGAGCTTGGTCTTTATGTAGTGACCTTTAGCAGGTATGAATTCCATTCTGCAATGATTCACTCACTCAGGGGTACTAATGGCCAGCCTGATTCGTCCCTGCACTCTTTAGCTGTATATATCAGTCTCCTGTTTGAAAATAGTGTTGCACAATGATCTGAGTTTGAAAATTTGCATGGCAGTGAAAGTCATTTGTAAAACATCCAATTTTCTGACACCTTCCTAACATGATTTCCCACATGCCATAGTTTGCATTTGCACTTAAATTACAAATGTGTCGTAGCTTCATAAAGTTTCTGAGGAAATACAGCGGCCGTTACATTAGCAGTTAGCTCTGTGAACCCCTCCCTCACCACTTCCTGCTTATGCTTTATGAGTATCAGTCTTTTTAAATCAGAGAATAAGTTTGGCTGATGTTGGTCTTTTATACATGTGTTAGCCAGCCAGGCCATGAAGCAGAGACAGAAACCCTTGTGATGGGGTATTGAAAATTAATAATATGATACGGCAGCATTGCAAATGATTTGAATTTCAGATATCTATTGGCAGTGAAGATCATTGTAAAAAGGGTCTCTGTGATTACTCCGCCAGTACAGAATGAAATTCATCACTTCATTCATCTTATTGCTTTTGGAAGGCTTGTTTCAGGCAAATGCAATGCCAGCTTTTTCTGTTGCAATCTTTAATCAGCACAGTGTCAGGGATCCAAGCTAAATATCTGGAGGGTGTGAGAGACAAAGCTGTTTGTTTGTTAGATTGTAGAGTGTGTAAATGGTTAATTGGATGACGCTGTTTTTGTAATTGATTGAACAGTGTATAAATGGCTAATTAGATGACTCTCCAGAAACGGGTCACTGTGCAATCACACAATAACACAAGACAAAATCAGGAGATGGTTCTTACTCTCTTTGTTGGAACTGAGGTCAGTTTTTTCTTTGAAGTCCTATAGCCCATTAACTGTCATCTCTGTACGCACACACATTCACACACACATTCACTCACCTCAGGCTCCCTCTATGTTAGTCTGAAATACATGTGTTCTATTGGCTAGTCTGACATATGTGCCCTTCAGAGAGGAAGCACTATTGGTCAGTTAAAATGTGGGTTTATCCTCTGCAGGCAGTCATTTATACTTCTGTTGGTTTGTCTGAAATGTGGGCGTGTCTTTTGCAGGCAGGAAGTGATGGTGAGAGCATCGGGAACTGTCCCTTCTCCCAAAGACTCTTCATGATCCTGTGGCTCAAAGGAGTCGTTTTCAATGTCACCACCGTGGACCTGAAGAGGTAAGAGTCACTGACACAAGCCTGTGGCACCACAAGTGACAACGTAATGTATTTAGAGTCTCAGTCTGCAGAGTCATGCTACCATTTCTAGTGTGCTAAACGCTTCCACCATTAATGGACAGCAGTGATACAGAGACATTCCCTGAGCAAGACATGCTGGGAGGAAAGTGACATCATCCGTCAGCTGATGGTTCCAGGCCCAAACTGTCCTCACATGACTGTCCTCACATGAATTTTACATTGAAAATATTGTTTGTATTGTGGGTTCTACTCATTTGACTGCAGGTCATTGTCCATATGAATCTCTGGGCTTTAATATTATATTTCTGAGATTAGCATTGAGATGAGTTTTACACGGGCAGCATCATGGTTTGTGTTTTTCTCTTTAAGGGAATATTTCATGAAGTGGGACAGAGGTGCTGAGCTCAAGATGGCAAACTTTTGAGAAATATATTGAATTGGATATAATCCAATTGGTCTGGTCGCTAGCCTGAGTTATTTAAGTATATTTTCATATGTTAGTTGGCTGACCAGTTAATCCAGACCTTAATTAAACTTTGTTATTGTGTGCTATTGCGATTGTGTGTACTGTAAATGAATAGAAAGGAACATGCAGATAAATGCAACCCAGGTACTGTAGCCATAAGCATTAATGCACCTAAAGCCTAAATGCCCTTCAGACCCCCCCCCTACCCACCCCTACAGGAAAGATGAAACAGCAGCATCTGCTATCCCAGAATTCCTGTGGTGTCTGAGAATAATAAAGACCCATGGAAAGTGTTTGATTGGATAAGCATTATCTCCTAAGGGGTGGTAATTTGGTGTGTGCTCTGCAGATAAAGTCAACACTTTATTTGTTTTCTTTGGGATTCAGACTGAAATATCATACCCAGAAAAGCCCTGATTTATTTGTGTTCAGAGTGAAAATACACATAAAAGCAGAAAGCTGAGGTAGGGGGAAGCAGAGGGCTGCTGATGTCTCGCTCGTGCAATGGTCAGAATGCAGCAGCAGCAGTGCATGGTGAGGCTGATCCTCCGTGTCAAGTCTTTCATGTCCATTTCCTCCCACACAGGAAACCGGCGGATTTGCATAACCTGGCACCTGGGACACACCCCCCCTTCCTCACCTTCAATGGAGAGGTGAAGACCGACATCAATAAGATAGAGGAGTTCCTTGAGGAAACGCTGGCACCCCCAAAGTATGTACCCCAGACGTTCATGTGTCAGAGATATACGGCGGTACTTCAGGGGTCAAATTCAGTTTTGAGGTGTGATCCATATAAGAGACCTCTCCATTTTGTTATTGGGGGTGGATGGGGGAGGGACTTTTGTGATTCAAAATGGAGATTATAAACTGAGCCCAAGTGAAACAGGTTGATATTGGAACACAAAGGCAGGTTGCTTCATTTGTATAATTATCAAGAGTCACCCACGGGAGGAGGTTAGAGTCCCTTTGCCATACTTATGTAATTAAGGGCTATTTAATATGCTGCCTCCTGTCTGTACCCTGCCGGTCACCCCTGATAATACCTCAGTCTGTACCTTGCCTCTCACTGCAGGCTATAGCTCTGTCTGTGTCTGTCTGGTTGCTGCCAGCCATGTCTCTCCAGCTGCAGGTTTGGCAGCCAGCCCTGTTAGGTTCTGGAGTCCTACTGGGTTTCTCTGTCAGCAGCCAATCCTCCTCTCCTGGACGGACAGGCACTTCCTGTTCGTTAAGCAATTAAGCCTTGATCTGTAAACTAGCTGACTCCAGCCCAATGTAGTAAGAAGGAATGCATGTAGGGGGCAGCAGAGAGCAACAAGCCGTGCACAAATCCCAGCAGAGATGTTGTTTAGCTACTTATATCTAGGTTTCTGAGGGCCATACAGGCATATGGTAGGATCCTCTGGTGTTACAAATGTATATAAAGTAAGTATAGCAAATCAATGAATAAATAACATATTATATATTTTCTTATCAGATTTACTCTTTATTACTTGTGTTGCAATAAATGAGAGTGGAGTTAGGCCAAGGGCAGCCAACCCTGGTCCTGGAGACAAACTGTTTTTTGTTGTTACTTAGCACTTATTTCATCAATTAACACAGTTGATTACTCAGTTGACTTACCTATAAATGGTATCTTTCTTTGGGTCTGAATAAATGATAAATTGGATTCAGAAAGTTTTTTTTTATCTTTAATAAATTTGTCAAAAATTAATGGGGCTTGTCACCCTAGTGCATGTGATATAAAATCATATAGCTATCTGGGGACAGTGATATAGTGTATGTTATTATGGCTTAAAATTTCCATAAACTATGTTGATATGCCACCACATATTGTAAGACAATTCAGGGATCAAACATCAAAACGTAACATCAAAAGCAATGTTAGCTTTGAGAAGGGACGCCCCTTATCTTTATTGTGTATTGCTTCACACCATGGTGAAACAGCACCACTAAGCAGAACTGATAAAGCACACAGGCCATGCCAGGTCACTTAGTGTGGGCTGAGGAGGAGTCCCACACATGGACATCAGCACTGAGCCCACAGTAAGCCCTGACCTGCACATAGCACAATGTGTACAATATCAGACAAAACAACAATCATATTAACAATAAGAATGAGTGGATATTAAATTAAATTGTTTTGATTGGTATCACATCTACAAGAATTTCAAATCCCATGCCTCAACTATGTGTGCTGTATCCCACAGAAGTCAAAACCATGATCCAGCACATCAGTTTGAATCAGTTACAATTCAGTATGTCGTCTGAAAGAGCCAAAATTAGCAATAATGTTATACATTCTGAACAGAGGGAATGAAGACATAAAAATCCTCCTATCATCAGAATGGAAGATGTACCTTCTGCCCCCTGGTGGCAGCAGAGACAACTGCATGAGGAACAAATCTAATGTGTTTGGGCAGACAACAGAGGTCAAGGGAAACTAGGTCGTTCTCTCCAGGTGTAAGTTCCTGTGGATGAATAATGCAGTAAGTGATGTCATGGCTGTGTCTCAGGTATCCCAAACTGGCTGCAAAGCACCGGGAGTCCAACACTGCTGGGAATGACGTTTTTGCCAAGTTCTCAGCCTACATTAAGAACACCAAGCCAGAGGCAAATGCAAGTAAGTCTGCCTTGTGCACTGTCACACTGTGGTGGAATGGGCTATGCAAAGACAAACGTGTTCAACAGTACAGTCCACAATCTTGTATGAAATAAGACTGTATTATTATGTATTATTGTAATACATAATAATTTCCGGTAAACAAACATGACTAATACACCTGCAGTAAATTATTTGACATGTCATGACCAAAAGCAGACAGAGTTGCTACTCATGTGTCGCCAGGTGGGTGATTTATGCTACTGGATATTTGTAAAAAAAAATCCCTGCTGCCATCTAGTGGTTACAAGGGGAATTTATACCTTGTTTTAAAAGAGGAAAGCTGGAATTGCCCTTGACACATGGACTTGTCTCTGTATGGTTTATTTTTATGACAGTTCAATTAAATTAAAATGATAAATAAAATCTATTTCATTATAATGATCCAATTTAGTATTTTTTATAGAAAATTGTTTATTTTTGACTGTCCTCTAATGCTACCCAGGGTCTATATGTCATAGTTTCATAATTTCATCCCTAGAGAAACTACAAGGTGCTAGGGCTTATTAGAAAAAGAAATGTGTGTCTCAATTGGACTCAAGTGGGTAAATAAAAAAATATATGACCATGATTAGTTTTCTTGTTTGGAGAGCTGGTGTTTAGCTCACTGGACTAATTACATATCTTTTCCTGCAGTGCTGCTGTCTCTTAGAATCCTAACACAGATATTCCCATGTTAAAATAGCAGCTGTGACCATGACCACAGACCCTGCATAGACTACAGTAGTCTTCATGTTTGATTGAACCATGTTCTGTGTTAACGATATGTCAGAATTATTAATCATATCTGTCAATGCACACCTGCACTCACCACATATAAAAAATCCATATGTTGTGTTTTCCTGTGCGCGTGTTTGTGTGTGTGTTCACGTGCGTGTTCCGCAGGCCTGGAGAGGGGTTTAGTCAAGGCCCTGAAGAAGCTGGACTCATACCTGAACACTCCTCTCCCTGAGGAGATTGACGCTGACAGCATGGAGGAGGAGAAAGGCTCCACTCGCAAGTTCCTGGATGGAGACGAGCTAACTCTGGCTGACTGCAACCTCCTGCCAAAGCTGCACATAGTGAAGGTACAGGCACTGCGCCCCCTGGTGGTGACAGGAGCTAGAGCCGCCTGACCTGTGCTTGAGGGGCTAATCTGAGGTTAATTGAAATGTCAGCTGTTTAGGAAAGAGATGAAATATTGATGCGCCCAACACACAGCTGGGCGCTCAGTGTTAAATCAGCATATAGAGCACTCTCTGGCAGAGTACATCTGAACCGTTTTGGGGTTGTCTGAAGGCCCCATACTATTTCTGCTACTATTTCAAAGCTGTAATGTGCCCACACTTTCGCGGTATTTTATTTTATATTTACAAAAAAATCCATGAAATACACCACAGCTTGTCAGAAATGGTTTTAGAATGAGGTAAGAAGATTTAACATGATCCTTATTGTTTGAAGGACATTTGCGTTTTTGTTGGCGATGTGTGAAACTTCTTTGGAGAATGACCTAAGAATTACGGCTGGGGCTGTGTTCTTATGTCACCTTTATTTTTGTGAGATAACTTTTGGGTTTTTCTATCGATACCCTCAGATTGTGGCAAAGAAGTACCGCAACTATGAGATCCCGGCAGACATGACGGGAGTGTGGCGGTACCTGCAGAGTGCATATGAACACGACGAGTTCACCAACACCTGTGCTGCCGACAAGGAGATTGAGCTGGCCTACCTGGATGTGGCAAAGAGGCTGTCCAAGTGAGGTGGCGGGAGGGAACACCAACCGCCAATCAGATTTCGTCCTGACAAACTGTGTGCTGATGCCATTTTAGCTTCCTCCCCTCCTGCCTTCAGTGTTCTGACCCTGGAGAACGTCCGCGCAAGCCTCTACTCAAACAGCTGTGACACATGGTCCCTCTCCACTCCACTCTCTGTTATACATTCAGCTCAGAATTCATAACCCAGGCCGTGCACAGGTACTGGCCACTCATACTAGCCTTCTGACGCGTGGTGTGACCAATACATTATTATGAATAATATTATGAATATTATTTTTCATTTGAAAGCGTCCTTCTTCTGACCGTAGTATGATCGTAGAGTTTAGTATGGCAACTTGGCTGCTGAAGACACTCCTTTTCATGTGTTTGTGTTTGTTTTTTTCTTAAGACACCAGCACTACATAAGGAGCTGCAGGAAAAGTATTGTAATTTTGTGAAGCTCTTGATCCTGAATAATTCAGTCCTAGCAATATTTATTTGTGCAAATAGCAATCAAAATGTTCTCTTTTTTCAATCGGTTCTTGTGAAGAGAACTCAACTCTGATAAGCAATAAAATGGAAAGAATGATCAAATATAAGAGATAACTATGCACAGGGGAGACATCGCCATCTGTTGGCAAAACTACAGAACAAATTTCTCAACTTTTCTTCTACACACATGAAATTACTGTAATTGTTGTAAAGACTTGTATGACATGTGTTTAAAATATTTACATTATTGAAATGATACCAACAAAATTGTTTTTTAGTAATGGTCAAAATATTGAAAGAAATCATGTAACATGTTCGTTTAACCATGTGCCTTTCTTCTCTATCGTAAATTTCACGCCAAAATTAATCTGAAAAGGGAGATCGAAACTTTTCTACATTCTTTATCATAAGTCATCCATCGTGAAGTGGACAGGTATTTTATTTTTTTAAAGATACTGATCACCAATATCTACATATGATGACATACTTCAAAATTCAGTGCACTCTGAAAATGAAAAAAAAAAAAATCTGAATCACATTTGAGGATCAAAAGCCTTTGGGACAACCCAGTATAATCCTGCACATGCACTGCTTTGAAGAATCTAAATTAAATTATTAACTCAATTTGAACAAATCTGATTATCACAGGGATAGTGCACTGTAGTAGTAATATAATAGCTGTAGTAGTAGTATACAGAAGCGACTTATATCAGGGATTCAGTTGGACAGCATTCAAGTTACTGTTACTACGAAGGCAGTCACCAAATAATGTGGAAATCATACTTATAAATTATTCTGCAGCATGATCTTGACATAACGATATCAGGGCAGCATTAAAATGATAAACCAGGGGAAATCCCACATGCCCACAGCCTCCTTTTTGTAGTGTCAGAAGTTTGGCACGTGTGCAGAGGTCGGGAGGCGCGCTGCGCACATGAGGAGCTCTGAAAATCAGTTCGGTGGATCTCCTAAAACCACAGCTCGTATAACTGTCTCTTCCAATGAGCCCGCCGCTGCTTTACGGCAGACCTGACCTGATCCTCGGTAGGCTTTTTCGGGAACCTTTTGCTCTTGTGTGGTTTCTACGAACAGTTAAGGTTTGAAAGGAGATCAGCAACAGTACGATAAGGCTTGGGGGGTCCTCTCGGAGTGCACTGACTGCTACTTAAATAAATTATATTTTCACAGAAAATGGATTTACGCCTCATTTTTGTTCTCCTTACGCTGAGTGAAAAAATGTTTTCATAAACCACTTACACCCTTAATGATGTAGCTAAGCTTCATACATAAAGTATGTCATAACGGCATCACAGTGTCACATAATGTACTGGCACACTCAGAACAAGGGTGGCCTATCTGTTTGTGGAATTTAATGCCGGCTCCTGCTCTGGAGGACTTAATTAGACCCGTCATTTATATGATCTGCCATTTTGGCGACATTTCTTAATAAGCCAATATACGACTTGCATAAGCTTGCATTCCAGGCCTATACTAAAAGTTTTACAGAGCTTGAATCCATGAGTTGATTGTTGCTAAAGTAGCTTATTAGCCAATTACTAGATAATTGACGCTGGGTGATTGGTGGAAACATAACCTGTATTCATGCTAGACCTCCATAAATAGGATTCCATAGCGGTGTTTTAGTAGAATTTACCAGGGAAAAAGGGTATTGCACTTTAACACCGCTGAAGTGACCCACCACTCAGCACCCAGGAGCTGAGGCTGATGTTTATGTATCACAATAAGGGGTTTTAATCTTCAATTCTCCGGGGACCATGGCGGCTACTGGCTTAAACAGTGACTTCCTAAGAAATGATCAAAGCCGTCTCTCCCTCTCTCTTTCCTCTCTTTCATTAGGATGAAAAATCTATGCACGGTCATCCGATCCCCCTTCTTTTCCCCATAGCGGCCCTCTTAAAAAGATCTGTGCGCGTCAAATTTACAGCAGTGCAAATTATATTTACCGAAAGACGCTCCTGCCAGAAATAACAGTCAAAGAAAATAAACGAAGCTCAGTCATTCTTTTCCACATGGGTAAGCTAACGTGGAGCGCGCGACTTGTGCCTCTCTGTTTTGTAATTAGTTTCTACACATCCCCTGTCCGAATATTGTCGCCCGAGTCCAACATTTTCACAAATGAATAATATACAGTCGGGCATTAATGTCAAACACGTCTCAAAACAGATTCAGACACATATAAAAAATGTTTTCACAGAGCCAGTTGATCCGTTAGTCTGTAGCGTTCGTGAGCTGCGGTACCGTAGAGTAAACACTGGCTGACGCCCTGGCGCGCGGCTCTGATCTCCGCTGTCACGCGTTGATCCTTTTCTCCAGATGATCAAGATTCGTCATATTTAAGACGGGTGGTGCTCGCGGATCTCGTATTCCCTGTACCTGTCATGATGGTGAATTTAAATGGCCTCTGTTCTCAGGGCCAAACTTAAATCTGACATTGATTTTCACCTGTGGTCCACAGTCACAAACGATTATGGGCTTAATCATAAATTAGGACCAACAGTGTGAAGTAGTGGTGACTAAGGACACTCATTCTTAGTGGAAATCAGTTGTAGTGTATTCTCCACTTCATCAAGATTGGACAGCTCCTGTACCCTATAATTACTATATATAGTATATACTATATACCCTATAAAAACTGTTCTACTTATTATGCAAAGCATTAAATATATGAGTAAAACTTATTTCATTGAAACCCTCAGTGAAGGTCAGGTATAATGCGTGCACACACAGACAGGACTCAGAGTATAGGTGAAACAGGCATGTATGATTTGGGTGCAACAAACTGGCATCTGAATGATTTACACCAGCTGCCAGCTGTTTTGGATCTGCCCAGATAAATTCACAAGGATGTCGGCACAATATCAAGTGAGGAGACCTTTCTAACCGGCCTTAAATAAAACACAGGTGTTGCGCGTGTGTTTAAATAAATACCCCTTTCCTGACCCGAACGGATAATCATAATCAGGAATCCTCTCCCCGCAGCTGGTTTTCATTCGACAGAGAACGAGAACGAAAAAACTACAAGACACACTGTACAAGGGAGTGTCCAGAAGTCACTTCCTCCTGCTGTGTCAGACAAAATCGACGACATAAATAATTGACCAAATAACCATCTTCCTCCGAGCCTCAGGCACAGAACGGGGAACGGCGAATGGAACCATTCACCACAGCAAACAAGGTCACCCGCAATCCCGAGCGTGGGGAAGTCTGATGACAAGAGCAGGCGGTTCAGCCCAGCTAAACTCCTCATTCTGTCGTCTCCTTAGAGCGCTGCTCTTGAACTCAGGGGCGCCGAAGTGCTGTTTGTATGCTGCTTTTTGCTCCCGCCTCCACTCTCAATTAGATAATTAGTTATATCATTTGCTAAATTACTACTCTCCTTTTGCACTTAATCCATATAAAATGAAATTAGTTATTTTTGTTGTCTAAATAAGAACTGTTGCTTATATTCCGTGCCTCAGCACAGAGTTACATGCATTTGGCCCAATGAGTAAATTAACCGATTAAGGCAGAATTAATGGGCTGGAATGAAAACCAAAACGCCACACACACACACACACACACACACACACACACACACACACACACACACACACACACACACACACACACACACACACACACACACACACACACACAGCCATCTTTAGCACTGAGTTTGAAAGCCCTGTTGTAAAGCCTACTAGGATAGTGGGACAAGAACACTGTTTTTAGCAAGTTGATCCATTCACTAGAGCTCAGTGAGGAAAGAACACAAGGGTGACAGAGGTCTCAAAGGATGGCAAAGGGATTTAGGAATCAAGGAGGTTGCTGGTTTAAATCTCACTTGAGGATGCAGCAGAAAGGTGCTAAACCCAAGCTGCTACAGTGGAGAGCAAAAGCAGGATTCTGTGTTATTTGAAAAAAAGGGAGATGTACCACAAGGCTCAATCCTTGAGTGATGAAAAAAAGGTAGAAGGTGCTTTATTTCATATGAGTGCAGTAGAGGGGGAGAGGGCCAGAATGTAAGTCTTTAAACATAAAAAGACAAACCCAGCAGTTTACCCATCCCAGAGAGGGCTGCGTTATACACTGTAATTAGACCTGACATCAGTGTAAAGTTTCCAGAGTAGCTTCAATGCAATTTCCACAGCTCTGGGGAAGTCTCAATCAAGCCTGGAATATCTCTCTCTCTCTCTCTCTCTCTCTCTCTCTCTCTCTCTCTCTCTCTCTCTCTCTCTCATACACACACACACACACACACACACACACACACACAGATGCCTATAGAGGAGAAGGGGAACTGTGTGGTGACAGTCTCCACCACATTAAAACAGCAGATCAGATTCATATCACTGGGGGAATGGAATCTCCCCTCTGTTACCCGCTGCTTGAGGGTCAGATGACTTGTGGTGAGATTTACCGGGGATTATCGATCTGGCCGTTGCGCAGGCTGCGGTTCGGACGTGAAACCAATGACGTGACGCACGCACAGCCCGTCACGGACAGCGAACGCGGGGCCGTTTCCCATCAGCTTGCAGTCGGGAGCACTGGCCATCGGGGTTTGTTGTGAGTAATTGTGTGAGGGCTGAACCATGTGTGGCGGGAGACGCAAAGATGTTAAATACACACAGCTTTTAAGAAAACTCCTAATACCGTCCTGCTCCGAAAACCACAGCGGAGACAATGGCTCATTCTTATTCAGACATTCAGACAGAGAGATGGAGAGAATAAGAGAGACAGAGAGAGAGAGCGAGCTACTCTCAGAAAATAGATCTCTGTGGGTTAAGCGGAATTATAGCCCTGAAATACTCACCGAAACAAAGTTACATTGTCTTTGGAAAACTTCAGAAACGTAGCATAAGTGGAAAGATGTGAGCTGTTTCTCGGCCCGAAGCGTAACCGCAGAGACGATGAGTCTCCCGGCCTCCTCTCACGTGTATTCGAAAGGCTAGGCCAAACCGCTTTTCTCCGTTCAAAAAAGGAAAAAAAAAAACCATTTCATCATATCTTACTCTAAAAGTACAGGACAGAGAGCGATCGGCAGATTTGGTTCCTCTGTTTCCCGCCCAAGCACGGCTCTATTCTTTGATGAAGATGTAATGTGACACATAATGGCATAAATATTAACTAAAATGTTTACGACTTAATGTTATTAATGATGACAGATTTCCATTCTGTACTGCAATGGTTATATTACTACAGGGATTAACACATTTTGTTCAGTCAACATACTGCTGCTTTGGGTGGGGGTTTCTGAGATTCCCCTCTATCCATGCTGTATGACTGCACTGTAAGAAAGTATCCCTGATTGTAGGTACCCTAACTTATCTGTGCCATAAGATTAATAGTCTATTCTTGCCACAAGACACCATCATTTTAGATACACAATGATGGGTTTTGGTGTAACGCTGTTAGCATTTCAAGAACAAAAGTGTCTATATTGAAGTCACTCACTTGTTTTGATAGCCATGTGACTGTATTACGGCTTTTTGGATCGTTATGACTGAGACTTTCACTGTCAGGCTCAGATTGGGGTTCTGGCCCACACTTTAGGGGTACATGCAGGATAGTGGAGCGGGACTAAAATCCTTTTTCTCAGTTTTGGCTCAGCCCTAAGATATTTTGCAGTTTTGAATAAATGGTCTTAGTGCATTGAATGGGACAGGATGGAGTTGGTATTCTGTCAAATCCCTATAAAGCACTTAACTCATTTCTACCGGCCCAGTGTAAACTGCTATGGTATACTGGTTGAACTCTGAATAATGTCCTCTGTTTCAGGGTTACTGTTGTCATTTGCATTTTACTGAGAGGGAAGTTGAATGTAATGCATAGCCTATATAAATATCCTTAATAAATAATTTATTTTTTTTGTGTTCAGGCATTTTGTCTTCACACAATGCATCAAATAAATTCAAGTTATAATGAGGAAAACAGAGGTGAACTCCACATGGCCTGTTTCTGGCATGGCTGTCACTTATTGTCCACATCTCACCAACAACTGAACCCCCCAAAAATCCCTCTCTTCCCCCCAGATCTGAGCCCAGTCCACAGCCCGCCGCGTTGCGCTATTGTGGGAGAGACGGTGTCCGTTGCGTCTCGAGGGAGAGGCCGACGCGGCAGGGACCGGCGTTGGGTTATAAAACAGCCCTTGCATTTATTTCACATGATCCGGCTGCCAGCGAGACAGCAGCCACCTGGTTTTGATGCGTGCCAGTGTAAACAGAACTGCACTGTGTACGCTGGGTAATATAGACCTGTCAACGCCAGGTAACCTTACTGGAAACCTGCTACCGCCTCAGTGCTCCTGCGCTCTGCTGTCTGCGCAGCTAACGATAAGAGCAGGCTCTCTGGAGGTGGTGCGGGCGCAGACCGTCAGAAAAGTCGACGAAGCTTGGTGAGAAGTTTATAAATGAGACTCTCCCCCAAGACGAAGCCCTCTGAGAAGATAATAAAGCCTGTACGAAATTTCCCATCAACTTAAACCATACACTTCAGCCCACATCTGATTTAACTATAGTAGGGACTGTAGAAGTGGGAATAAGAACACCACCCCAACCCACATTTTCCAGAATTGAATATGCATTGTCCTAGATTTGGATGAATGTTTGAGTGAAATCATGTTCAAAAACACAAATTATCACAAAAAGGCACCAGAACTAATCTAGATGCCCTGAATCATCATAAAACAGAGTGACAACCTCACATGGAACTCGGGTGCACAAACTTGGCCTTTCAGCTGGTCTTTTGGTTTAAACCATTTTGTTCAGTTAACAGTCAATTAGCATTTGAAAATACTTCAGTAAAATCTCTAGAATTTAATTTCAGAATGGAATCTGATAGGTTTGCTTTCATTTACAGCTGAAAGTTTGTTTGCGTTTGAAAGTTGTAGAACTGTCGGCCTGTGAATGGTTGGAAACCTGGTGGAGCAACAGCTGTGTCAGAGGTGGACAATATGTGAGCAGGTGCATGCCTGTTAGTTGGAATGTCACTGAAAAAACTACAATAACCAGAAGGCCACACTCTACAGGTTAATTATGTGAATTTATAGTGCCTGTGGATTTCCCCTAATTTAAATTCATTTTATATAATCTTTTTATCGGTTGCATCTAGATGTAAAATACAGGTGTTTTTGGAATAGCTTTCACCGGGTTTGGTCTGGTTTGGTTGGTGAGATATAGACTAATGAACATTAAAGATGGTAACCTCTTTGAAAACACAACAGTAGGTAATGGCACTGCACAAGTTCCTTTAAAATGCCTTGAAATATAACACAATAAAAATCAGATTTGTCTCTGACTGCAGGTGTAAAAACGTTGCAAACGGCGGCTTTGTTCTCCGTACCTGTCCAGACCTGTCTGCAGGAATTCGAGGGGCGTACGTGCACAAAGCATGACTTACTTAGCACGGAGTCACGGTATCTTCAAATGTTTCCGGCGTGTAAACTGGGTTTAACGTTCAGCGAAAGATGATTTGCAGTTTGACACATTAACAGTTTAACTGCCATATTACTGTCCGTATCATTTATTTTTTGTCTTCCGTATCGTTTTTTTTTAATAATCTTAAATACTTAGTGTTCCTTTAAATCGATTTGAAGCAAATTTTTTGACTGCGTATACCTTTCTTACTATATTACACTCAAACATAATTTGTTGTCACCTCTCAGATCTGCGGTGCAGCTATAAGCACTATAAATTTATGCCCATTAAACACAATCATGTTGTGATCCTCACAGACCTTCTCATTGAATTGCAGTAAAAACATGCCAGCATGAATGCAAGTTAGGAGATCTTGGAAACAATGTGAGAAGTCCAGCGAGGAGACACAGGAGGTCCAGAGGATGCTTAATGCAGAGGAGTGAGGAGGTCTTTGAAGTGGCCAATGTGTTTGATGTTTGTTCAGATCTTATTAAAGCCAACAAATCCTAACACGACTTTACTTATTTTCATTGCAGATGTTTTAGCTATTTTCCAGGCTTGTCTTTGAAATTGAAACGTTACATGTAACATATTGTGTACTGTTCAGCCCTAGAAAAAGTTCTTCTTTTGCAAGGTTTCCAAACCAAGCATCAAAATTTCTATGATGGCCTTTTTTAAAATGTATTTTTCATTGTATTGTTGTTATATTATATTGTGTTAGTATCTGTGGTTTACTAGAAACAGATCCCTCAAGTAAAATAGTCTTTAAATTGTTATGTAGGGCCCAGCCATGCATTACTGTAGATGAACAGGGTATAATCAGGATAACAGTTTGCCAAAAATATAATGTAATAAGTGAAATAATATTTATTCACTTGCAGAAAACAGGAAAATAAACAACACTGATGCAGAGAGGACTGAAACGTTTCATGGGTATACAGCAAAAGCAAGAAGGTCTGTCATCACACACAAGCCTCAGGATGCTGTGTGTTTTTGCGTTAATTTGTGTGGTGAATTCTGAAGACTAGACTGGCCTGGCCTGGCCTGGCCTGGCCTGGCCTGGACTGGACTGGATTGGACTAGCCGGGGAAGAAGAGTGCTGTCTTCTAGCAGAGGGGAAGTGAGTCCACCTGTTTTATTGTCTTGAGTGCTGAAGCTAGTTTGTTTTGCTCTTTTTGGGCATTCTCTACAAAAAACACACACGCACACACACACACACACACACACACACACACACACACACACACACACACACACACACAACACACACAAACACACACACACACACACACACACACACACACTTTGGTTAGAAAACACTCTTAGAAAAAAAGGTTCCTAAAGGGTTCTTTGCTTGTCATGCTGGGGGAACCCTTTAAGCTTCTTCTTTGATATAGACTTCACTCACAGGTTCTCTGCAGAACCTTATTCTGAGGGTAATATAAAGAACCCCTTAAAGATATCTGTGTCTAAGATGAACCTTTAAAAATTCCCCCAGCAGGATAAATGAAAAACCTTTAAAGGTGCTAGAAAGCCCTTTATTTTCTAAAAGTGTACCCTTGGTACACTACACATTACACACTCACACACCGCATATTTTCACACACAAATAAAAACACTATTCACAGGCATAACTACAGTACATAATGTGTACAAAACATACACACACACACACACAATTACAAACACCATGCAAACATACATATGTGCACTTGCACACACTAACATACGTATTCTTCCAGAGTTTCAAAAACTTTTCATATGTCTGTACACACACACACACACACACACACACACACACACGCACGTGTATGTGTTAGATTTTGCTGTCTCTGAATGTTGGCCAAGCCCCCAACTTTCCTAAGCCCCCTCACCAAGCCGTACTCTAACTGTCAAAATCATTTATTTTATCAATCAATATTGTAAATCATCACATGTTTTATTTTCCAGTCAGCAGGAATCTGTCACGAATGCAGTCAGAGTTCTGACAGAGAGTGTGGGGCCAGAATCAGGATCAGACGTGCACCCCACACCCACCCCTCCTACCCCCCAAAAATGGTGCTCCATTTGAAAATGGCATAATAGCTTATTTATAATCATGTTGTTGTAAAATAACCAAGGTTAGAATGGGCCCTGACTGAATCAATGGCAGAGCTCCATAGAAACGTCTCAGAACTGGATTGTACCGTAACACTCTTAGTGTAGCCAGGCCAATTCTTCTCAATTAATACGCTACTGACAAAGCTGATCCAACCGTGCATTTCTCTCTTTAAAAAAAGAAAAAAATGAAAACACATTCAGCTAAAACTATGATTGGCTCAGCTCAAAGATGGGGTCTCTGCCCAAATATTTGAGATGTTATTGCCTGGAGTGAAGCCTTAGACAGGGCATGTTTCTGTGAGGCGCCCTGGCTCTGCTCAGATCCCTGCCCCTGCTTTGAATTACACACCATGTGGATCGGGTTTAGCGCTATCCCCCAAACCAAACTGCCACTTCTGAGCAAGTCAAGTCATTGCTGTAAGTGAAAACTACAGGTCAGGCCCCTTGCAAGGTGGCTTTCAAATTGCCTGCTCCTTTGAGCTGCTATTTGTGTTGTGTCAAAACAAGCACAAAGGTACTGAGTCAGTGGTGTTTTTTATTAATATTCTTCAAACTAATCTGTCTGTACCAGACTAATGAATTGAGTGGAATATATTAAATTGGCCATTAAATAATTATTATTTTTATATTAAAAATCATATTCATCTGTTCAGACACATTTTCTCAATACGTTCATCCTCAGATCAATTGGATTATGTAACAGAGATATCATTTGCTGCTGAATTAATTGTAGAATATTTTAAGATTAGAATCTGCAGGTGAAATGAGATTAATGGAGAAAGCCTTCCTATGGTAGAACATGGTGTGCAGTAATCACAACTGTAATGTGACTGCAAAATTGTAACCAACTAAGTGGAGTTACCTCGCCACCCACCAAATCTCTCTCGCTCAGAAACACACACACACACACACACACACACACACACACACACACACACACACACACACACACACACACACACACACACACACAATAACAGACACATAACAAGTGTATCTCTTGACTCTTGGATAATCCTGGGATCAGGGCTTCAACCACGGCTGACTGTTTACAGGAAGTAAATGAGAAAAGTGTTTTCACTTTCGGAAAGGGGGGAGGGGGGTCACATTGAATCAGATTCTGTAATGTGTTTTGTCACTGTGTGAATTCCTGAATGGATTATAAGGCCAATAACTGAAGGCCCATGGGGGCAGTGGGGGGTTACCGCCATGCGGACGCCGTTCTGCGGGAGGCTCGGGAAAAACACCCGAGTCACGCAAGAACATGTACAACCAGTACATACAAAACAGCGGATAAACACGATAACCACCCATATGTTGTTGTATATGTACATTTACAGACAAACAAAAACAAAACAGTGGGTTTTGGTTAATATTTAGTTGTCAGTCTAAATCAAATGCAGCAGTTTATTTGGATAAATTGATCCATTAGATAGAATCTGCTCAGATTTGATCTCTGGTGCGGAATTTTGTCAGTATTTTGGCCGACTGTGCGAAAACGAGTAGGTCTCCGGAGTTAAAATAAATACATATTTTCCTCTAATTCCACACTTTAAAGAATATGCCCACAGTATATATTTATATTTGCCAAGTGGTTTCTGAAACAGCAAAGCCTTGTCAATTTGATGTTGCAACTTTAATGGGTGGGCATCCTGCCAAATAGAATAGTAGCTATTGGATTTATCAGACTGAAGTGAGACTGCCTGGCAGCGGACGGGGAGACATTCAGTAATCCATCATAAAGCCACAGATTATTCACACCCCTACACAAAAAAAACCTCCTCTGAAATATTGCAACAAACAGAAAAGTAATTTATTAAAACATAACGTCCTTGTACACATCATCAAGTGCTGTAACGTTACTATGGTAACACACAACCAAAAATGTAGGCGTCCCAGAGAAACCACACCTGTGATTTATTGGATTGTGATGATGAGCAGAGAGAGCGATGATGTGTTATTTAGTTATGTGGCTGTGCTTAAATTATTGTCATATCTTAAGGAAGCATCACACACAGCTCACTCCTCACCCCCACGATGCCGAACTTGAAGCATGTTGGATATTTGGTTTAATTATACAAAGTCAGAAATAATTGTTGCTACAAGAACAAAAGAATATAAAGTATTAAGAGCAGGCAATTCAGCATAGAATGTTTTGTTGTTGTTTATAACTTAAGTTATTCACACTGTGAGTGTTTTATTGTTTGTCATTGTTAAATCTTATTTTAACTTAATCAATCCCATCACATTTTAGGACAGGCCCATTTCAGAATGAAAGATTGCCCGTGCTCTCTGCCAGTATTAATTCCCCAAAAGACAGTAAGAATAATGCTCTACTTATAGCTGTTTTCAGCTTCTCATTCTCTTAAATTAAAGCTTTTAGCAGACATGGCCAGTATGAGATCATTAGGATATTGTGGATTTGGAATAAGGGGTTAAAACACGTTTATAAAAGTTTTTTTCTCTGTTAATGTCTTTATGTTTTTAAGAAAAGCAATAGCTTAGCTCGTTTAGCTTGCATTTCTATGTCAAATACTCGACATGCCTTTTTATTAGTTATGTTTTTACCTTACTGTCACAGCAAGGCTATTAAAAAACCCTGCCTGCCTTAAGATTGAGTCAGGGAATGTTTATCCAGCTTTCTCTCAGAGTGCCATTTTATTTTTTTAATGTTGTTGCTCTGCCAAGTGTTATGTGACAATTTGACTGGAAGTGGTACCGTACCAAAAAGCTGTGATTGATGTGTTCCTCTGTCATCTTAATTGAGTTTGTTGTCAGAGGAAGCTGTGATAATTTCCTGCAGTTAATTTGTGCCCCTGTCTCTGTGCAGCTGAATGGATCTGACGCGAGGCTGGTGGAACCGCTGCCGAACGTTAAACTTTAGAGAAGAGAGGAGCCGTGTTTCTCTGAGCACATGCTGCGCGTCTCACCCGTTTCCTTTCTATCTAGGGCACGACATTAGATTTCAACAAGGAGACCCTGCTATGGAAAATGGTTACTCAACTATTTAATAAACACGCAGCAGTTTATTATATTTAATAAAGCCCACCCTAGCGTGATTATCTGAGTTACAGACAGAGGGGGCTCTGAGAGATTCTAAAAAAGGGGCAAAGACAGACTAATTGTTGCAGTGATAACTGTGTGAAGAAGATGATGGATGAAGTGCAGGTTTGTGTGTGTTTCTGGGATGTATGTGGCAGATATAGTAATTATTATGGGATGTATGTGACACATATTTTCACATGGTACTATGACGCTGTGAGGAGAGGGACAATTTGGCTGCTTTTATCTGAGCTGAAGAGCGGAACGGAAGCCCAGTCTCTGCTGGTTGAGGAATCAGACCTGCTGGATGGCACAGGACACTGCAGCCTGCACAGTGAGGCAGAGCCATGACCCTCTGACCTAACCCTGCCCTAAACCCTCTGCCCTCCATTAATAACTGCTCTTGAGGCCCATTCTAAGGCCCGAGAGGTAAGCAATGTAATACACAATCCAGTTGAAAACTTGAGTTAAACAACACAACAGTGCTTTGTGGCCATTTTACCCTAAGAAGTCCACAAGATAAGGCAAGTGATAATAGTGGAGATCAGCATGTGCAGGGACAGGAAATGTGTAATTCAGATTCTTAGATTCAACATGTTGTGAAATAAGCAATAGCATGGCTTTGCGGTCTGGAAAAGGTCATGCCCTCACCTCCTAACACTGGTGGACAGAGTACTGCCACTGCTTATAAGCCAAGACCGGGCTACAACTTTCACAGTGTTGTGATAGGTTGTGGTTGTGTTATTTCTGTACTTGATGGGTCTGTATGTTGTGGTTTATTTGTGTGAAAACAGTAAGTCAATAGAGAAAGATGGCTGTAATTGCTGTTACTTTATATGTGTGTGTCAGTGCCGTATATGGAGCAGAGACTGCACTTTTCATTCATCACGGGCAATGGAAATAAGACAGTAAAGTTAATGGAGCGAGCGCCAGGGAAGTTCTTCGGATTGTTATTTGTTTTCTCAAAGTCGTCTAATTACCTTGTGGGTTCATTCATCCACACATTAATCATGTTTCTGTCATATATATTTTCGGAGTGAAAAGGGGTAAGGAGATGAGGGAAATGCAGGCTCTCTGTTGTTGTAGAAAGGAAGAGAAGTCTTCACTTGGAAAGAGTCAATAAACCACATTGCATTTTATAGTCCTGTAATTCCAGACAGACAGCGCTGCAGGTCTCCAGCACATTAATATCCAGTAAAAAGGGGTTCATCTTCTTCCCTTTGATGCGGAGGGCCTGTAGACTGTACCACAGGCCTAAAATGGGCCCACAATTTAATCGTAAAATATGGTTTTAAACATTTACACCATCGTCAACCAGTGGACCAGCTGCAGTCATATGTTTATTCATTATCAAAACACTTTAATTAAACCATTAAATGCCAGGTTTGCTTCAGTTTGACTCAAATCTTTTTTTTTATGCCCGATTTAATTTTTTTTTGGACCCGATAACAAACCCATTTTTATTACGAGAAGGAGCATGAATTTGTCATGATTCAAGCGTGCTGGAATGTCTCGATGTTCTTGGTTTTCTTGCGGCGTGGAGGACGTTTCTTACGGCAAACCGCCGCCCATAAACCCGGATGCCAGCAGGCGGGCCGGCGTGCGCGGGGGCTTCTCCCGGTGAGTGAGACCACAGCGCGCGCAGGTTACGCTCCTGGCTCGTGCCACGGCCTCTTGGGTTTCTCAGACGTGGCTATGCTGGCCCCTGCTCAAAAGCCTTGGCCTACCTTGACTCTCCACAAAAAAAAAATAAAATAAAAATAAAGGGGGCCAGGTCCTTCTTCTTTCCATCCTGACAGGCGAAAGGGAGGAAGAAGAGGATGGGGGCAACGACATTTTAAAGGCAGGAGGCTCCAAACCCAAAGTGTGGCCTGAATTATAATCGCACTAATATTTATAAACGCCACAGTTACACCACAGACTGCTCCTCCACGAGCGTCGGCGCCCGTGGGGGTACCGCCAGAATGGCTGTCTGGGCCCCCCATGCCCCCCCCCCCCCGAAGGTCAGGTCCTTCCCGACCACAGCCCCACCCTCCTGCCCGCGCACTGGAAGTGTTTAGTGAGTACAGAGCGACTGCCTGCTCTCTCCCGAGGGCTTCACACTTCATTTGTCCGGATCCCTCCCGGCAGCAGCAAATATTTCATCGAGACCGGCCGCTGGGCCCGGCGCATAAATCAGAACCTGGGAGCTACGGCTGAAACCTTCAGACCTCTGGGAAGGAGGCGGGGGAAGGGGGGTGCCGAGGTAACCCCCGATTTCAGACTCTGTCCCTTAAAAAACAGCCCCGTTGTTACAAGCCCCGTAAAGGGACTTCGGGGATTGTCTTTGGCCGTGTGCCAGCAGGGTTGGGGACGCGACAATACAGAACACAGCTGGATCTGAACCCCGCCCAATAAAAGAAGGGGGGGGGTGGGGTTTTGATCCAAACCAAGGCCATCCGATGGAGCCGCCAAAGCAAAGGAAAAACCTGTGCCACTCTCGTAGACGCCTGGTGAAAACCTTTACATTTGTTCGGGAAACGATGCGCAAGATTGCCTTTGTGAAGAGTTGAGATGAATGACAGAGCAATGGCCAAACTTATGAAGGAGACTCTCAGTCAGTAGTTAGTGTGTCCTGGGAGCAGGGAAGCATATTAAAATTCGTCTTGTGGAGGTATGATGCAGATTAATGACCCTGTGCATTTGCCCTGCCCCTGCGGTCCTTTCGGCTCCTGAGCCCAGAGCCTGAGGCCTGAGGTCTGCTTTCTGACCATGTCCTCTGCCTCTGCTCTGTAATCTTAATAACTTGGCTCCATCAAACTCCCCCAATAATTAATAAATTATTCAGAACCAGTCATAAGACGTTTTGGTTGACTTATCTTATTGTAGAAAAAAGGCACTGCCCCATTCCAACAGTAATATTTACATGATTTTCTCATTGAAGTTCACTGCGTTTTAACTGCCTTGCCACCAAGGACACTGAGAGTACATGCAGGTATTGTTCCTGGCTACCTGCCTCAGAGATGGAACAGCTCCTCATGCACAGTTCCCACAGATGTTAGCTGACCGTTGAGTCAAATCCATTTATTTTGTATTATATTCAGCTCCTATAGCTCTGGCTTTGATCATTAGCTGTGCTGAAACTGCCGACGCTGTTTACTTTGTTAGGTTTCTGTCAACTATCTGTGGGGGGGTTTCTGGGAAATGGAGTCCCGTGAACCTTGGTTTAGAGAACAATAAACCCCATGATGACGAAAACAGCAACAGCACTTTGCAAAGGTGTTAACTGCTCATTCAGATTCCAGGTAAATATTTCCATGGTGCTGGTTCAAAAATCACTTGTCACTCAACATAAAATGGACAGCAGACAGGCTGAAACAAATTTAAAGGACAAAAACATTGCCCAAAAAGCACTGCATGGAAAGGAGCATCAAGAAAAATAATATCCTGCTGATATAATGTCTATGTTGGACAATGAAGAGCACAGAGAATGTATGTAATTACATTTAACTTTATGGCTGTTGTGGGCAGAGTGATCATACCAGGGACAATGATTCCAATAAACAGAATATACTGATGGAGGTCACATTTGGACCCAGCATTTGTGTGTTGAGCATGGGTTTGAACGCTCTGAAGGGTATCGGCTTTCATGATCTGCCTCAGAAAGCTGTTCCGAGCATTAGGAGCTAGCTCATGCATTAATAAATGATAAGCAGCACAGTTCCAGTGTCTTATTTTCAGTTTGTTATTGCAGTCTGAAGCCAGACTTGGGTGCAGTGGGCATGCAGTGGGCGTGAGCTCAGAGACGGCTGGGCTCATTTTCTGCTCCTATCATGTTAGCGGAAACACTAGGACTATTCCCAGCGCTTCTTAAAAACACATCTCCTTCTGCAGGTCAGCAGTGTGTCTGTTATGTCTTGAAATAATGTAAAACAGCCTTGAAGTCTAAGATCCCAGGCCGTAAAGGCACACCATTAGCAAGAGAAAGACCTGCCAGTAGCACAAATAGCTCTGTTGAACGGCTTCCTGCCCAGAACCCTTCAAACCAAACGTTGATTCAAGCTGAACTTTTAGATATTTGCATTCCTCATTGATATGTTTGTAAAAAAGAAAGAGAGAAGAAAAAAAGGATTGCTTTGAGTATGGGCGGTCGAGTTGCTCTGTGCTAGTGGTGTCCATTTTCAAAAACCTGTTCCGTCTCTTCCTGTAAATCTTGTGTCATTGTTCGATTCCTGACACAGAAAGAATTCTGTGTGTACACTTTTATTTTGTTTCAAGCTGAAAAGACAAGTAAGTGTACACACCGCAAAGAAAGGGAGAAAAAATTGGAGAAAAGATAAGTCTGTCTGTCTCTTTGTTCTGAAAAGGAAACGTCTTTAAATGTCAAATGACACGCATTCACTCACCCCACACTTCAGAGTAAGAGAGACAGTACATTAATGTTCTTTGGTTCTTTCTCGTCTTTCCAAAGCACTGCTACAGTAAGACTGTGGCTTATTTATGAGTGTACGGTTTAGAGGTTGTGTGACAAACAGAACATTCTTGCTTCTGGAGAGCCAGTCGGCAGAATTCTAAGAGCTGGACTGAATGTTCAATGCCACTTCATTATTCAGTCCTGCTGCAGTACACATAAAACACAAGGAAATTGGTCTTATAAATCAAACGGATTGCTCCACTGATTTGGGCCAGTAATAGGAAACTTAAAGACTTACCGAATTTAATAAAATGTGCATAATATAGAACGATGCAAATGACTTGATATTAATCTGTTTTTATATTTAACATAAAAATAAAAAAGTTATCTAGTTTATATAAAAGGTAATCTATCATCCTGTAAAAGTTTTTAGTTTCAGAGGTTATACTTACAGACATTTGTTACCTTAATTGGGTTCCATTGAAAAGGTTCTCTCTCTCTCTGCTCTGTAATGGGGTGCTCCAAGGGTAACTTTTGGGTACACTTATTATTTTGCTGCCCTCTGAACTATCTCAATGCATCACCTGACTGTCACTTCTCCCAAGGTGATGCACATCCCCCCCACTGCCATTCTCATTTTAACTGTGACATGCTGTTGGGCAGGCATGCTGGGTAGTGACTTACATTTTTCTTTTCACACAGGAGTCATTTCGGCCTCCCTTCATACATTCAGAAAGAACTGTCTGACCCGTGTGTTCTTCCTTCCCTCCCTCTCTCTCTGGCTCTCTCACACGTATACATATATGTATAATATTTACATAAAGCAATTATGGAGGTTTCTCATTAGCAAAGTTCATTATAGCAAGATCTAAAACACATAAACAACACACTCCACAAACAAACTTGAAATCACCACACAGTTGACAGCCTGAAAAAGATCCAACAGCTTTTACAGATTAACAAAAAAGCCTTTTATTCATGAGAAACAAACAATACAGTCAGAGGAAGATGGCAGTGTCACTAACTGTTGTCAAAACGTTGGTCCCTTATCGTTGGAAAGGTTTATTTTCACTATCAATGAATGTTTGTGATGCAAAAATGGAATGGCAAAACAAATCAAAACAAAAGGAAAATAAGAGAAAAAAAAACATGATTTCTGTACAGTATGTGCATAGAAAGCAAGGCTCGACCACAATGAAAGAGCTTATGTTTACAAATGCTACAAAAACCTCCCATTCTGCAGCGGTTTAGACAGAGATGACAAGCATTACTACAGGAAAAGCTGCCCAAGAATAGATAAAAAAGCATAAAGTACGACTGCTCAATGATACAAACAAATACATATATAATATAATATTATGCTTACAGTTCTGTAAACATTTTGTAAACAACGTTCAGCCCTTCTCACAGCTAAAAGAAACTATATATATATGTATTATATATATACATATATATATTATACATATATATAAACATAAAAACAAGTAACCTTTCTGTGGTTAAAAAAGTGGATTCAAGAATTCTGCTAATGTGATTTTATGGATAAATATATATAGTGCTTGGGTGTTCGTAGTAGAGGGATATGATCTGGCTTCTGCTTTATGAAAGTACCGTCTCTCGTGGAAAATAAACATGTTGCAACGTAAGACGATTTAATCAAAACATATGTCAAATATACTGTTATGTCCGAAAATCTGAAAAAAAAAAACATTGTTCATATAAGAAAATATTTCGAGATCCATTGTATGTATTTCATTATCTGTACATATGTTTTCAAATATATTGGGTTTTGTTGAAATTCTTAAACATATGTTCATATAATATTGAAAGCTCCCGTGATATATTTATTTTCCATATGAGAGTGGATGGCCATCCCTCTGTAAATGAACACTTTGTCACACAGATACCGATGCTTAAAGAGCAGCCCTCCACAAATTCATAACCTCACAAATTAATGAAGCTCGGAAAATCGTTTTTGGCCTAAGTCTATTTGTTGCTCTTGTGGTGGTGGCCAAAGATGATTCTCCAGCTTTAGGTGGAAAAAAACTGCATTCTGTTCTGTGCTATGTGCATAACACAGACTCTTCCAGAAATGCACACTGATAGTCTGAAATGCATATAGGTTCACTTAAAGCTACCACAAACCTTTCTGACAAACACACACTGAGACGGATGTAAACGAGACATAAAGCAAGAAGAGTTTTCCATCAAGATCTCAAGTGAAGCAGACTGTAGGGTCCGGAGGTTAAACAGAAGGGGGACTCTGGGGCTGTGATATTTTTCCAGTTCAGTGCCTGTTGTGACTTTGAATCAGTAATTAATATTATGGTACAGTATTCATATATATTTGAACTGTGTGACTGCAGTAGAGTCATATTTTATTTTCATTTTTGAAACCTGTGTGCTTAAGGAAGTTCACTAATTATGAACTGCTATTACCCTCCATACATATTATTTTACATCATTTTTTCTGCACAGAAAATGAAAATAAAAGAGCAATGGCCAAGAGTGGGTTTAGTGCTTTAGCATACTTACTCTGCCATTTATTACATGAGTACTGGGTTATATGTATGGCTGATCGCAGAACATCTGAGGAGGCCACCCTTAAATGGAACCCTCACAGAACAAGATTTGATTGTCTTTCATTCATTTATTTGGACTGACAATTGAATGCAACTTTTGCAAACATACTTTTCCTCCCAATTAAATTTAATGTGCAAAACATAGTATATTATTGTGAGTCAAAGTAAAGGCAATATGAATGTAAAACAGGAATATGACCTAAGATTTCTGTACTGAAAGATACTGGCTGATAAGACTAATGAAATATCAGAAGAAACATGTACTTGCCCATATTTTCCACACCGTCATTATGATTTGCTATAATAACAAATTATATTTGATATTACATTCCTTAAAACTGAGGAATGTAATATCAAATATATTAAATGACCTTTACAGTATATATGTTAATAGGGTAATATTTTTTAATTTTACAACAGAAACTTGAAATGTACTTAATGTGTAGTATCTGTGCAACTAAATCACCTGTAATAAGACACTGTGTTTATAATCTGCTTAAAAATAAAATATATCATTCTTTTCCTACTTTTAAATAAAAGTACCTGATGAAAATTATACATGATAAAGTGAAGTTCAACGTTCTTTAGCATAACACATTATCTCAAATGTAAAAAGAGACAAAACACGGGCATAGAATTGCATGTGACACATTAGCAGGTGTACTGTATTTTAACACTCATATAGGGGACGGAGGACTCAATGTCAGAGACCTTTGGGAAGAACTCAAATACAGGAGCATGAACTAAAGAGGCCGGGATCGGACTGAACCGCTGAAGGGCAGAGGGCACTGACCTCATGAAGGAAGGCACAGGGGGGCAAAGACACACCCCTCAAACACATTCTCATGACACTGGAATTAAGCCTGCCTTGGGATTAAACCCACAGCCATACTGATCCTAATTTCTATTACCCACCCCACGATGCTATCACGCTTAGAATGTTAAGAAAAAGCTATTACAATAGCATAAAATGGAAAAATAAAATGAAAAAATGGAAGCCCTTTTCTGTACACAAAACATACAAAATAATTCTTACAAGGGTTTTTCTAGGTCGCTGCCTGCAGCCATTAAATTATATCATACAGAACATCATTTAAAAGTCAAAAGTAAAAAAAAACTGTATTTTCAAAGCCCTTCTAGCACAGTGAAAAAATTATTAATATGGCTAGTGCTGACATTTTAAGATGTCTGTCTGTTTTTACACATTTCCAAACAGGTGGAGGTGAAGTACGCTGAGCACAAGAACAGCCATTCACCCCCTGAACTGGGTGTCTGTCCATCAGAACGACAGAATTCCATTCAGAGCTCACTAAAATGTGCCAGACTTCACCACGGTTTCGCAACCACATACTGTAATTCAGCATCATTAGCCCTCTCCATTACAAACCTTACAAATCAATTTTTCCTTTTCAGAGGTTCTTCGAGGAAAGGCATAGGGGGGCTGAGGGCCGGGTCTTACTCGTTTAAAAAATGCTTAAGTAATAAATTAAAACACTTAATGCTACAGCGAAAGGCCCAAAGCATTTAATGATAAATCAGAAGTACAGTACCTGCTTTTAAAGGGATGTAAAGCGGACCAGTGAGTCAGGCATGGAAATGGGGCGGCCGCTGGCGGAGGGGCAAACGTCAGCACTGTGAACTCTTTCAGGACGCATTTCCTGCGTACCACACAGCGCTACAGTGGTGTGTAAATGGAACTGAAGTGAGAAGTTTAGAAAGCGAGGAAAAACACGGCAATTATAAAAACTCCAGTTCTTTGTCCTACCTGTACAAAGCACCAGCCTCTGTATAGCACAGATGCACTTTGACCTAACGCTGTTCTCAGGATGTAGCACAAGGGGCATTAACCTGCAGGGCATCAGAATGATAGGCATACGCGTGGCCTTCTGTTGTGTATATAAGCCCTGTAATTCAATATTTTATATTGAATTAAATAATTATCATTAGCATTGGCTTCTCTGTACCTTTAGCATACAACCATATGAGCCCATCTGCACCAGAAAGAGCAGACCACACACTGCAAGGACTCTCAAAGCGCTTTTTGAGAGAATCTTATTCAAGGAAAATATGGGCAAAGCAAGGGGTCTGATATCGGCCGAATATGATCCAGCCTTCATGGAAATGTGCGCTCCAGCCAGCAAACCTGACAAGCAAATATCACAAATACAGTGGCTATAGAAATACTGCTAATGTGTTCAAGCTAAAGTGTAAAGTCCAGATGCCTCAGAGGGTGACTTCATGTACCTCTATGACACATTTTCGGCTGCCTTTCTGTGCGGAGTGTTCTGTGTAACACAGCATTGCCGTTTCTGACAGATATAATAAACATAGATTGTTGCATTGCATATTTAAGATAATATATAAATATCTATAAATGTACCCATAGGTTGGTATTACATCCTGATCAGGCTAGAAAAGGGTTATAGCTTCAGTTACTGTGAGAATTCAGTTCTGTGAGAAAGTTTTCAGACTGAAAAATCATTGGGCTTCTTTGTAAGCTAGGCATAAGAAAGAAAGTAAAAAATAAATAAAATTGACAAAATTCACCAAAGAAAACATCACAAGTTTTTAATATTATTTCCATTTAGTCTCAGAGGTTTTTCTTGATGTAAGTAGTACCTTTCTAGTGTTGTTTTGTGGGTTTTCTTTTCACTTTTTCAAAGTATTTCATTTGTTCCAGTCATGAATGTAGTGTTTTTTCTATAAGTCAGTGTTTTTATGATGCTAAGGATAAGGCTACAGGATCCCTGTTTGTGAACGATAGTGATTAAGGCTTAGACCGTTTACTGGGCCGCTGAAGTTGTTCCGAGACAGCTGTGCTGTTTTCTTTGGAAACTGTGTCATTTAGAACCCCTAACTCCTCATCTCTTAACTTAATAGAAGTCAATAAATGACGTATCTTTGGGTACTCCAAAATAGAACATAATCTTTAAATTACTTAAGAAAATCACTGTTAACTTAATAAGAGTTCAATCCAAAAATATTTTTCAAAACTTCTGAGTCTCAAAGTATCAAATACATTATATAATTTATGGCTTTATAAGAGATTATTTCTCAACCAGTACCAACTTCGTAACTACAATTTACAATTTAAATTAAATGACAATAGAACCTCCACACTCCACTGCTGTTACCGTCAAGTGCGACAGATTACACACATATATATATAATAAGCAGACTGCCATTCAGTGCTAAAATTGCAGCATTAAATTTAGTTAGTATAAAAAGTCTCAGCAAATAGCCTTGTAAAAAAACAATGTTTGATACAAAAAATGGAATCTTTTTTTTCCATCTCCAGTTGACTAATTTGTCCATTTGGTTTGTCCAAATATATATATATAAAACACTAGAATAATGGCAGTTTCTCCAAGACTCCATACTCCATTACTGCTCTTACCCAATTCCCTAGTACCACTGTGATCGATACATATCAAAGAAATAAATCTCTCTTTGGTCTTCTCCCAATTTAATGTTTTATGAATAAAATAAAAAGATAGATGATGTTCCTGCAAAAAATGATTCCTTGTTGAAAAGTTTGTGCTTTAGAAAAAAAGTTTAAGTTTGAGCTCTGATCTGATCAGATGGTTCCATGGCAGGGAGATGTCTCCATTCCGCGGCCGTCCTGTTCCCCCGATGTGGTCAATATGGCCGCCACACTGACTCATCCATGCGGCCGCTGGCGTTCAGGACCGTGGGTGAGCTGCTGTGGCTGCCGTCCGCCTCCACACCCTCCGTCTGGCTCGGCAGGTTGGGGTTCAGGACCGAGCTGCCGGTGGAGGCACTAGTGCAAGGCGGGAGCATCCGAGATGGCGAGCGGTCCCCCCCGGGCACCATAGAGAATTGGTACGATCCAGAGGAGGCCCCATAGTAGAGATAGGGAGTGCTGCTGGTCTGGAACGGTCCACTCTGGTTCTGAGTAGATCCGGGGTAGGGTGGCGGCAGGTAAGTGTGGTAGTGGGCGCTGCCCAAGGACATGCCAGAGGTGACTGGGGTGGGAGTGTAGGTGAAGGTGGCCGGATAGTGCATTCTGGGATTGCTGAATCGGCTCTCGGTGAGGGAGGAGAGGCCAGGGAACTGCCGCTCAAACTGCCTCGGGTCCGAGAAAGGGCTCAGGTCAGAAGCACCTGGTGTGGGAAAGTTAAAATAATGTGTTAAACCACTAACTCCTTTTAACTCCCCAACCTTGTCACACCCCCAAAATAATGCAGTAACCCCCCCAAAAAAAAACAATGCTTTAGCCCCCAAAAAAAAAAAAAAAAAAACACCCAAAAATATAGTGTAGAATACATTTAGTACAGAAAAAGAGTAGAATATTTATTATTTAATATATATAATATTTAATATATATAGGAATATTTATTGTATAGAAAATATAGGCTAAACTTTGGTTGGGATATTGTAAGTTCTGTAAGTTTCTCAGCAGATAAATGTGGCGTAATCAAACCCTGCATCTGAAATAAAACAGGCTCTGCTAACTATGGCAGTAATGTCACACAAATAAAAACAAAGAATAATTGACTTGTTTATCAGGCTTGGAGTGCTAACACTGTGTTACACAATACACAAATATGAAACCATATGACAAGGGTTAGCTGGAAACCACAGAACAAGGACAGATTATTGGGAGATCGGAAGTTTTAATCATGAGAAGACATTATGGTGTGGTTTATGAGGGGTAATGACAATACTGTCATCAAAGCTAGGCACGCAGCACTCCATTTTCCAACACATATTCCTCTATCCCTCAAGCAAGCTGCTAAAATTGTTGGATACATTTAAAACCGGCAAAATGGCTGACATGGGCTTTCTCTCAAACGGATTGCTTTTGCTAATTACCTTGTGCCCCACCCAAAAATGTGACCTTATACGAATGCCATGTGCTGATAGAATAAAAAGGAGCTGAATGACTAATATGCCAATTGCCTGACTGCTTTACGGATGGTGAAATGCTTCAGTTGAATTTAATAGATCTCGATTACAGCAAACAACCACTGGGCACTGGAGACCACTCAAACAATAGCACTAAAATTTTCTGCACAATCCAACAACAACAAAACAATCTAAAGCACTATATATTTTATGATGTCATTCTCATGATCCAGAACTGCGCGGATCTGTAAGGAGGAGTACTCCTGCATATTTAACAGTGCTTGTTCTCCATCTCTATATAGCAACAGGTGAGAAAAAGAGTTAAGTTTCACAGAAGTTATGACTGGAGAAGTGGTGTTTACACACTTAATTAAAAGCAGAAAGCAAGCAAAGCCAAAAACAAAAAGCTTTGGGAGAGATCATTAGATAATGACTTCCCTCTGGAAGACCTGGACAGTGCGTATATACCCATGGCTTTCAGAGGCTGTGAGAGGTGCTGAAGCAGGAAGCTCCACTAAATACAGTCTATGTACAATATACCCTGCTCTTTCAGTGACCTCTGAACCTGACAAACCACAACACCTAATCAGCTTCAATTACACATAGCATTCTGATAAGTTTTGACCAATCACAGCAGGCTGAAAAGCTGTGGCCAATCACAGCAAGCTTGGACGCCTTGGCCAATCCAAAGAAACCAGTCACTGCTCCAGGAAATCTGCTCAGCAGGTTGTCATGTTGATACCAAATGCCTTTTGATCTTTCTGATTTGAGGTAACATGATATTTAAATGGATGTGCAGGTATGTGCTTATTAATGAATTCTCAACAGTCAAGCTTTGAAAAGAGCATTCTAATTACTCCCCCCCCTCTCCACAAACACACCCATATGTGTATAATAAACTGGGTGGTAAAGTGCTCTGTCATTACATTGAGTTTACTGTTATGATGAATTCTGTGTTGGAGTCTTTTGTTGGGTTCCCAACCTCACCCCTAATCCCTATCAGTAGACCCTACCTAAGACATAAAATACTGGTGGGGGTCTAGGGTGTAGTTATATCCTCAAACACCCACTTCCACCAACACTGAAACTCTAACATACTTGAAAGAGAAGTGATAACCCAAGATCTCTCTTTGGGTACATCACCACATTGACCAAAAAAGCAAGAAGAGAGCATCTCCTCTTCTAGCTCTTCTATGGCAAAAAAAAGTAAAGCGCTGAAGTGAAGGACTGGAAATTTATGGACAACAAAGAGGTTTTTAAATTTCCTGTCAATTACTAATGCTTAGACAGAAAGCAATAATATGGCTGGAGGAGGCAGAGGAACTGGTCAAACTTTCCTTTGATATGTCATTTTACGAAAGTGAAAAGAGTGTGTCAAAGTCGTGGCTTGGCAGTATCGCCCCCGCCTCCCTTCAGTAGCACACGTGTGCTTGCCCTAAAAGTTGTGGGCTCAAGCATTGCTTCTGCTCTCCTATTCTATACTCCTACGGTCTCAATAAAGTGCACTAAATATGAATATGATTCTATACTTTTTCAAAAAAAGAGAAGTGTGTTCCATTTTCTGTTCTTTATAACCCCTCCATTTCACTGCGAGTGGCCTTCATTTTGACAGCAGAAAAAAACCATCATAACGACTGCCACTCATCCAAGAGGCTGGGTTGTAAGGGGGGTCCTGGGCCAGCTGGAACCACTGCAGTAGTCTGCAGATTATTCCCCTGGCTGTATGCAAATTACGAAACCAAGCAGAGCTCTTATTGGTTCATCTGGTTTCACCTCACAGACTTCCATCAATGTCACACTGCAGTCTAATTGTATGTTTGAAATACTTTTTGATTAAACGGAACACTTAAAATACAACATTTCCACAGCAATTTCACTGAGGCCTCATATATATTCACTCTCTGGAAAGACTTAAAAATCAATATTGCATTGATTAAGGTTTTTTTTGTTGTTGTTTAAAGTGGCTCTTTGAAAACTGATATTACTTTGGGACAAGTTCCAAAAGCCAGCACTCTGTGCCTTTAAGAAAAGGCCACACAAGTGGCACCCAGATCAAATGACTGAAATGTCACATCCCTGATCTGGTATCAGCCAAGTGTGTGTGTGTGCACATAAATATATACTGTGTGTGTATGTCTGTATGTGTGTGCTTGTGTATGTCTATATGAGCATGCATATGTGTGTCTGTATGTGTGTCTGTTTGTGTATTCATGCATTTGTGTGTGTGTGTGTCTGTGTGTGCATGCATATAGCCTACAATTTTCTGTGCGAAAAAACCCTCCTGTAGGTTTGTCTGGGAGTGTATGCGTATGTGAGCTTGTGAATGTCTGTGTGCATGTGTGTATATGTGTATCTGTGAGGGCATCTATGTCTATAAGTATGCATGCATGCATGTATGTGTGCATGATTGTGTGTGTGTGTGTGTGTGTGTGTGTGTGTGTGCGCATGTGCGCGTGAGTGTAAGGAATAATGGGGAGCTGCACATATGGAAACACTCTGAGGAAACGCAGTTTCCATGAGATGCATAATGAGGCAGGCTGGGCCTTAGATGTGGCTGCGTCTCCCATCAGCCTGAGAGAAAGGGCGGGTCTCTTCTGTGGGCTTTTCTAAAAATTAAAAACCACTAATAGGCTGTGGCTACCAGAACTCTGGGCCCAAAAAGCCAGCAGAGAAGAAAAAAAGCACCCCCAACCCCCTCGTCCCCTCCTCCGCCCCCTCGTCTCCTCTCCTCCAGACGCTGCGCTCTTATCATAAATCACGAGGCGTCTTCATTGTCACCATGTCGCCGTTTCGAGGGGCTCGAGTCCCGTGTTTATCGGCACAGATTCCATAACATGTGCAGCCAATTAGCGTCCCTTCTGCTTCTCTCTCTCTCTTTCTCTCTCACACTCTCTGTTCTCCTCCTTTCTCTCTCTCAATTTAAATGTTTGTCCCTCTCACTTTCTCCCCACCTCTCTCTTTTTCAATCTCTCTTTCTCTCCCTGTCTCCTCACTTCCTGTCTTTCTCACTCCCCTTGTCTGTTCTCCCTCTCCCCCCCTCTCTCTCTTGCACAGGGCTGTTTGCTGAATAAAGTGAGCAGCAGAGGGAGTATAAGCTCAGTGCAGAGGTGGAGAGCTGGCCTTTCCTGTAACGGTGGAGGGGACCAGCCTGCCTCAGGCCCGCAGTACTGACCCACAACCTGCAGTTTGGAAGATGCCCTTCTTATAGGCTTTGGCTACAGAGGGAAAAAAGCACCCCCCCCCCCATCCTAGCCCAGAAACCAATCACAGCCAGTGATTACCTGATGGGGTACCACTGCCATGGAAACCTGCCCCGCAGTGAGCAACACCAGCTCAGAGAGTGCTTTATACGCAGAAATTTGTTTTATTTCATTTTTCCATTTAATATATTTATTATGTGCTGCAGTCCCCAGCCCAGAATTTTATTAATTTCATATTTATTACCCTAGTCGTGTAGTAAACATGTTTTCACAGATTAGATTAGGTTATCGGTTAAATGCCAATTAATTTTTGCTGCTGCATCCAATTAATCTTTGAATGCATCTTGGTGTAACAAATGATTGATGAGTCTGTATTGAGCCCAGGCAACAGAATACAAAACAAAACGCACATGCGCTATCACACTCCACACACACATTAACACACACCCCTCCTCATCGGTACAGTCATTCACCCAGTTACCCCGTTACAGAACAGAACTGCCATGAAAAATCACAATCGTTTTAACAAATTAATTTTTGGGACATCGTCAAGATGGGCGATCGAATGCTTGCATGCCACATTCTAGGCAAGAATTCAGCCTCTATACCAGAGTGTTATGAGTTTCCCTTCCATCTGGGGGGAATACGCTTTCAACACTTCAGGCCACAGCCTGGAGCAGGGGTCAAACAAATCACCCTGAGGCTGATATTCACATCACAGAAGAGGTACTGATATTTGACTGTTATGAAAGCTGTTGTGCGTGTGATCAATACAGACAAACGGCATGCAATCCATTACATTAGATATGCAGGCTTCATTTAAAAATGTGTGTGTGTGTGTGTATGTGTGTATATATATATATATATACTTTCTACCCTTTTACATCAATGGTGGAAAGACTTGGAGGATACATTTTCCTGAGTATATAATGTTATTGTCCATTATGATGACTGAAACATCATCAGGGGTGATTAAAGGAGGTCAGCTGAACATAGCGCGAGCATAATGATGCCTTCACTCAGAACCACCACACCCTCTTTACCACAGCCGCGATGACATGCTCAAATTAATGGCAAAGAAATTTCACGCTGTTCACTCATCCCCAAGGAAAATATACACAACACACAAAACACTATACTATGACATAGGATCTGAATTTCTTTCGATCTTCTGGTATTTCAATTTCGTAAGGGTTTGAGCGAGTACCGTAGGGTTCATTCAGCAGATCATGTAATTTTGAGATCCTTTTTTTGAAGTTTTTTTAACCATATATCACATCCTGTAGTTTGAAGTGGTGTTGCACAATGTCCCAAATCTATGTTGCTGCCCTCTTTGTACATTTTATGAGTAATTCTTTGTGTAAAATCAGTAACTAAATTTGGCAGGAGTGGGCTTTAAAGTCCCTTACAATAAAACTGTTCAGTGTTTCATCTGTGCCAGTCTTATATTGCATCTCAAAGTGAAGGCACACTGCAAGGCGCCTGGAGATGTGACAGTACCCTCCCACAAAGCTGCTAAGGGGGTGTGGGGTGGGGGCATTGTTAGCACGTAGAGGTGTGCGCGTCTCCTGAGAGACGGAACAAAGCCCGGAGACGTCTCCCCGAGATGAAAAGATGGATGAAATCTAAACTAATCAAATCTGACAAGGAGCTTGGCCCCGGTTCAAACCCTGCCAACGAGCGAGTCGCAAGACAGCTCTCACGCCCCGCTCCAGGCAAAACGAAAACAGTTAGGGAGTGGGGATTGGGGGAGGGGGGGGGCAGCACTGAAAATGAGCTGGCAGCCTGACAAACAGGTGTACGGGAGAGAGCTGGTCTGAATTAAAGCTGTGAAGGGGAGCTCAGGTAAGGGGGAGAGAAATGAGCAGCAGGGCTCTGACTCAGGGATCTGCCTCAGCCAGGGAGTGGTAAACACGGGCAGATGCTCGGGGTTTCGTCCTCGCCGGCCCTGTTATTACATCCCTCTCCTTCTTATTACTGAAGAACCTCTCCAGATCAAAGGGCTTTAACAGGGAAGAGCGGGAAACATAATCTCTTTTCCCGTTTCTGGGAGGGGCTCAGGGCTGGGAAAACATGGCTCTGGAGTTTTTTCCACCAAGTCCCTCAGAACCGTGGGCTTGGCTGCAAGGTGCGTATTACGTTTCTTACATACGCTGTCAGGTACACCCGCCATAATAACGGGGGCTAATGACGGGGCTGCAGCTGAGTTTCTCCCCATAAATCACAGGCCCACAACAGGACTGGTGGAGATGGAAACCAGAGGGGGATTTCTGTGAAAATCTGCCCAACTGCAAATTCTGTGCATTCTTTGCCAATTAAGACATGACTATTTAGGTGTATCGTCCTTACAGTGTATGAGTGTGCCCGATGCTCTGGTGTTGATTCAGGACTCTACCAGACCCAACTGTAGCCAGCAGCCCAGCAGGGCTAAACCTAATTTCCCTTAGCAACTCCCAGGGAAGCAGGGGTTCAGCTTTGTGTCATTGCTCTCTAGTGACCCCTACTGGTCAATCAAATGCCCACAGCATGTCTCCTTTGCCTCTAAGGAATAAAAGGATTTGAAACAATCATAGTGCTTTTGTTGTGGATACCACAGCATGTTGTTTGAGTAATTTGTATCTGAGACGACACACCTTGGTAGCTATGAGGAATTTCCAATGCATTAATTAAATGTTCATTTTTCATTTCCTGAACTGAATGAATTAAAAAGGAATTTCATCCCAGCTCTGCCTTCTTGCACCAGTTGCCTGTCCATGTCGGAAAATGGACCTCCCTGCTGGTCTACACTCAGCAGACAGTTCGCACTAATATACTTTGCTGTTAAACTCATTTAGGCTGCCCAGTGCTGGCCAGAATCAGATGGCTGTGCTCCCATTTGCAACTTGGTTCTGCTCAAGGTTTATTCCTAAAAGTTTGGAAGTTTTTCTTTGCCACTGTTGCACTAGGCCTGCTCTGGAAGGGAAGGGGGTGGTTAACAGGCCTGAAATCTATCAAAAGCTTCTTTGTGGCATGGTGGTTGTAAAAATAACTATAATGGAATGGAATTGAAGTGATTGGTTGTTGAGGGTGATTCAGCAGTCGGGAGGTTTACCTGAGATCCGACGGGGGACCTCGCTGATAGCCGGAAGGCCCGTGGCGCGGGTGGAGGACAGCGGCGTGGTGGAGTGGATGGAGGGCGAGGTCATCGGACTCAGGTAGGGCGTGTACGGCTGCTCGTACGACCATGGTGGTGAGGACTGGGCCTGCCGCGGGTCTGCGGGGACAGAGACAGCAGAGGAAACCCTGATGATAAGTATCAACCTTCACAGACATAACACAGGAGCTCTCATCTTCTTCAATTCACTTAGCATCTAATTCCAACTGGTTTTAGCTGTCACAAGTTAAGATTCCCATCTATGTTCTTTCTGCTTGTCATCCGGTGATAAAGACCCATTTGCCTCATCTAAGTTTGTTTGAGCTATACATCACATCTTGACATGTCAGTGAAAGGATAAGAATGTTGTCTGCAAAAGTCACATTTTTGACTTGTTCCCAAATTCCATGATGTGCATTCTTGCATATATGGCAAATGTGTCATTCTTAGGTTACTGAGCCAATGTGTTAATGTTCAGTTAGTTCTGTGAACTCCCATGTCACCACTCTCTGTTTAATCTGTATGACCTGAGCCTTTTGAGTAAAATCATAAAGTACTTTTGGCTGGAGTGGCCTGCAATAAGGAATATTATTTCACAGTCATTAGACAGACATGTGACACTCATCGGGAGTTTTTCACAGCACCTCAGTGCTGTGGTTTTAATCATTCTGATAACGTCTCATTTAAAATCGAGCGCTTCGCTCAGGCGAGCTTCACAAGCAAACGCAAGATCTAAACAATGTCCTAAGCCAGGACGGGCTTCCTGTTTGCACCGCAGCATACTGTCGCCATAAACAAAGTATTTACACATGAAGACATGGACAGGCTCCAACCGGAATCACCGTGAGGGGATACGAAATGTGGGATGAATTGCAAAATGATCACATTTATGAACAGCACATTTCAAAAGAATTTGTTTACAATTTTTTTTGCAACACAGCTTGTCTGTAAGAGTTTTTTTCCTGTAGGGCTGCGGAAAAGAAGCTTTAAAATATGAGTCCACTACAGTAGCACAACAAGAAGCAGCTTCAACAGCACAAATATTTACTTAAATATTGCCCTATTATTTCAATGTTTACTCTAAATTCCGCTTCCTAAAAAAAGTAAATAGGGAACTATCCACAAAGGAAATGATGAAGAAATCCCATTGTAAATTAATTTACAAAAGTATTAGAGCCGTAAGAAAAACTTAGCAGAGGGCTCCTCGGAGAGGCTGAGGTTTTCCATGCCATCAGCAGTACGGGTCCCATTTGATTCTGCACTGCGTTCACCTCACATACTTCATAATGTGGTAATTAAGCAATGCACCAAGGGAAATTGTCAGCTTATGGAAGCTAATGACACATGATACCATTACCTTTCCTATGACCATTTCCATACACTTGGCATAGATCTCACCCAGATTTCATATGTTTACTGTGCTGGGTCCTTGTGTTAGATTTATGCTTATGTAAGGCTAATTTAAGCTCACTCTGCTTTGGGGTAAACACTTACTCATCCAGCAAAGCATAAAAAGACCTAAATTCTAGGTGCATTTGATTTCTGCTTTAGAATTTATTTACACCTCTAGGAAACTAACACAATGCAATTGCGAAAAACACTCTTTTTATTTATTTTGCTTCACATATGATCTTATATTGCTTCACAAATATTTAGTTGGAAATGCATTAACGTGGAAACTTCTAATATGATTATACCAGATATTTTCCAGTCTCTCTTTTTTCACCAAACCTAACCCCCAGTCCCCTCCTCCCACCCCAAACTGCCTGTCTCTCTTTCTTTCTCTCCCATCTCCTCACCTGATATCTGTGTTTGTCCCTGCGGGGTGAAGGAGTTAGGCCCCGCATTGAGTGATGGGCGTGGGCTTTGTGTTGGCACAGTGACCCTCATGGTTGTCTGTCGTAGTCGTTCCAGCTCACTCAGGCGGTCAGAGAAAATGCCAGCCTTTGGAGGGTCCTCCAGCTTCTGCCTATGTCCTGCAGGAGCACAGAGACATGCCCATTAGCCTGTTAGCACCTTAATATGTCTGCTAGCACAGGGACATTTCAGCTACCACAGACACATTCTTGATAGCATGTCTCTGCTAACTATGCCAGCTGACACCTGTTAGCATGATGATGCCTGTTAGCATGGAGACATGCCAGCTAGCACAGAGACATGCCCATTTACGTGGAGACATATCTGTTAGCATGGAAACATGCCAGCTAGCACAGCGTTATACTTCTTAGCACGATGAGAGGCTCATTAGCACAATCATACACTCATTAGCATGATGACTTTTTAATTAGAACAGGGTTATAAAATAACTGTCATATTACGCAAATCTGTCTCCCTTTACTGTAGACACTCTATTACCTCCTTATCAAGAACAGTGAATGACAGCAATAAAAACTAACAGTAGCATTCCGGCTACACAAACTGGCTCAACCTAGAAAGTTTATGGACAGAAAACTGAAATTTTTGACATCAAATTCAGTTAACGTCTCTTTTTTAGAGGTGAATAACACGGGGGATGTTGACTGATGAAGGACACAATAAGAGGTTGTTCTGTCTGACTCCCACAGGCAAGATTTATGACTGGTGAGTGTACGCTCATTTCCTGGTTTCCCCAGTTTTAGCTCCAGTGTCACCCGCACCTGTGCTGGCTGCTTTCACCATTTATACATTTGGAGCTGCTCCCAATCCTAGTATGTTTGTTCAAAACAATTGTGTACCACCATGTTACACCTGTGGAATACAGTTTGAATATTAATTACTGTAAAAAAAACTATTTATTTTTTCATCATCTACCTCATTAGGGTGGCTAACTGGGTATCTTGATAGTTAACATGTTTTACTCGCTGTCAGCAACTGGCTACATCAATTTTTCAACTGTTTATCTAGTTGAAAAACTACCCATCTATCTCAATGTCGTAAAAACCAGCTACATGATGCAATATATTGTCTTTGAAACTGGGTTGATGTTCGGTGCTTTTGGCTCATGGGGAGCAAATACAGATTATTTGCTGAGCCCCTCTCTAATGAAAAAGTAAACGTGTAGCTGTGAAAGTATTTTCTAGTCTGACCCCTTCCAAACTTTCTAGTCTGATCCCACCCTTTCAGCCCACACCTCCACGGGAAAAAAACTGTAGTGCCTTCCTATCTCTTTACAAATGAAGCAATGGGCTGAAACAGCTACTTCCCGGCTGTACAGGTGTGTGTCTGTCTAGGTAAACATACATGTGAAAAGCAACGCCCTGGTCTATTCCATAATATACACCAACGCATAACACCCCCATGCTGCATACCGCTGCTCTGCTCCCTCCACTCAGAGAACTCAAGCATTAACACGGAGAGGGATACGACATCCTGCTCACAAAAAGCCAACATTTATTCACACTGCTCCATGAAAGGAGCTCATCCTCCGGTAAACACTGCCAGTCACGCCATGCCACGCTCTCACACCCCTCCCCTGCCCCTCAGCGCCGTCGCCATGTCACTCTGAATGCTGGCACTGAGGGCCACTGTGGTGCCGTGACGACCAGGTAAAGGCTCAGGGGTGACCGCTCAGTCTGACCCGCTGGTGAAAGCACAGTCAGAGACACAGGTGACTACTCAGTGAAAGACTCACAGGTAACCGCAGTAAAAGGTTCACAGGTAAGTGCACTGTATAATCCTTGCAGGTGAGTGCACAGTGAGAAGCACACAGGTGAATGTACAGTTTTTTGGAGGCTTGTCATTTGGGCAGCGGGTGGCTGCTGGTAGGCCTGAGACCAATGTTAGGGGCTTGGGCTAAATGCCAGGGCTGGGGACATGGGCTGAATTTTGGGCTAGGGCCCAGTGACTGTCGTCCATTTGCCATGTCAGGACGAAGTGAGCCAAAGTATCTTCATTCTTGCCAAACCTGATTCTGTCACTTTGGTAAGTAAAATGCACACACATACTGTACTTGGCTATGACTAATAATAATGATAGTAGTGGTACCTGCAGAATAATCCAGAATTTCAGAGTTAATGACAGCCCATCTTCTCAGAAAAAATGCCACCCCTCCTCCCTTCACCTTCCCCCCACCCACCCATAAATTTCATGATCAGACAGGAATAGTGAGTTTCGAAATGCAGCGTTAGCAAGAAGAACAGAACAATCAGCTCTCTTTATTCTCTTAGTGTACACACGCACAAGCTGTCACTATCACACAGGCCCTGAAAGGGATCACACAGTTAGGCTTTGTTCAGCCATAGTTCCTGACGTGTCTACATAAAGTTTCACATAAATACCTACGCTCGGAGCCTGGAGGTTTATCCGGACCCCAGATCAGCAGTAAATTCAGACAGCTTGATGTTCATTTGAGTCTGGTGTTTTTGAGAATTCTGCTGACCACGGTTTGGAGCACCTGGTGCTGAAAACGTTACAGGCTTTAGCCAGCAAAGAGCTCTGCTCACTGTCAGAGTTCTTTGAAGAGCAGAATCTCTGTCCCCGCTCAGATTATGGAGACGGAGGGATTCCTTTGGCAGGTTATTTTGCTGAGGAATGGTGTTTTTTAACTGGATAAAAAGGTTAATCTGCAGCTGGTATCGGATTCAGCGTGCCCCTTTAGAGCCGCAAATCAAAAAATCGTGTTCACAGTGCTTTCCAGCAAATACAAGAACAAAACTCTGTTAATATAGTAATAATAAAAAAAACCTTAGGAAGAAGTTATGTAAAGACCAGCAGCTCAGATGGGCAAGAGGGACACATTATCAAGATTTTTTTTAAACAATGTATGAAAAAAATAATCATGAAGGTTTAAAAGCATGATTAAAAAGGTAGACCTATAAAATGATTTAAAAGGAATTCAGAAAAAATTCACAGTTTGTTTGAAAATAGTCTGAGATGATAAAGCTGGAAGGCAGGGAATAAGAGACTAAGAGAGATATTTGGGGCTAAGGCAAAATTCCAATCAAAACTGAGGAAATGCTCTCGCAACATATGACATTAGAGCTGTGGTTACACATTTTTGTTTACAAAACCACATTGTTAACATTAGAGAGACAGTACTTCCTCACTTTTGATGGGAGCCAGGTAGCTTTCCTGGAACATCCTATAGATTTCCAGGCATTGCGTTAATACTGATGGAGTGCAGTCCATCACAGTGGTTCCAACAATATATGTATAATGCACAAACAGAAAATAAAATGATACCAGTGTGTTGCTCTGCTCTTGGTAAGGCAAAAGGGCTTTCTTGCCAAAATGTCAGAGTATCCCTTTAAAGCCAAGAACTCAACCATTAGATCCACTCATGACAGTGGAGTTTAGGTCAATTCAATTTGAATTTGGTCAATTCAGGAAATTTTGAAATTCAATTCCAAAATGGTCATAAAACATTCAAGGCATTTTAAATTCATTGATTGAATTTCAGTTCATTTCCTGAAATGAAATGCATTTGATGGATAGCCAGCATGGAGGTCCCTGCACGAGGAATTGCATGACCACTTCATGGGTCACTTAAAATTTATTCTGCTTGGTTTTATATGGGAAAATATGTCTGCTTTCCTCCAGTCTGGAGCACCCAAACACACAGTTGTGATTATGATCTTCACATCAGTTCAGAGCAGCATAGGGTACATACTCTTTCCTCCCAAACGTGCACATCAACTGTTGTTTCTTTAATTTACTCTGCATGTCCACTACGTAAAGGAAAGGGAAACTTCATATGCGTTTTGGCAGTCAGACAATGGGTATGTGACTGACCGGTTTTTAGCATTCACGATGAGACACGGACATCCCGCCAACTGAAATTGCTTCCTTCCCTGCACGATGCTACAGCCAAATACAGTGAGCACGGTTCTGAGGGGGCGGCTAGCCACAGGCAGCGTTGGCATGGTGAATATTCACCATCACACCGGTACTCAAGTGTCCTGCAGGGACACCGGGACCCACAGCACTGCCTTCACCAGATGAGCGGCACGGCACCCTGGCTCTACAGGAGAAGCTATAGAATCAGATGTAAAATGAGCTGAGTACTACAGTCCATCCAGAATGAATGGACCGCAAGGGCATGCCTCGTCATGTCCCACTTACCTCATGCAGGCATTTTTCAGCTGCACATCACATCCTGTCACACAATGATGCCAGGCTGGAAATTGACATGCCAGTGAAAGTATGAGTATTTTGACTAAATTGATTCTCTGATTTCCTTCTCAGATCATCTCACCTTATGCCATGGCATACATTTTTGCATATATTACAGATGAATCCTGTTTGTAAAGTAACTATGAAAATTGAGGGGTGGTCCTTTTCTAACCAGTTTTGTGAACTCCTCCATCACCACCGGCAGTTTGAAACTTCTGGGTATTTCTGTGAGTAAAATAAGGAAATGAATCTGGCTATAGTAGGCCTTCAGATGAAAATAAAAAACCCTCTCAGTTCAGGACATTTCTAACAAGTGACGGTGACGTAGTTCATTGCTGACTGCACAGTATGGCACAAACTGCACAAGGTGCACCATTAAAACAAAAAAAGTCAAATGTTTTTCTTTCCACAGCCCCATAAAACAGTCCACTCCTGTCAGACCTTATATTTAGATTCAGTTATAGGCTCCAAGGTAACCATGCCGACCACACAGGAGCTGACCACTTTGAAGGTCACTGTGCCGACCACGTGAGAGCTGTGAGACCGGACGTTTCCCCACCCACCAACGAAGGTCCCAGTACTGGCTCATCATCAGAGGCAAAGACATTCAGGACACTTGAAACTGAAAACAGCAGAAAATACTTTTAACCTCATTAATGAGCTCAAACCAAACCTTTCTGCCCTGTGATTCCACCCGGACTCCACACACCGTGACCTGCCACTCAACTCCAGCCAGACACATTATGACTTGCTAGTGATGTTGAACCTGACAGACTAATATTGGCTAGTGAATTTTAAGCTAATACATTCAGACTGGACGGTGAACTCCATCCAGACATAATTACCTGCTCATGAAAATGAAATTGAAGACTGGGTGTAGTAGACTTTGACCTGACACAGTAAGATTGGCTAGTGAGCTTGAACCTGACACTCTGGTTAGTGAACCCTAACCTGACACAACACTACTCTGCTAGTCAGCGCCAAACATGCTGTGACCCGCTAGCACTCGGCTCAGGCAGCAGACGTGAAGTTAGCGCGAGGGGGGATTAGCCGCAAGCCTTAGTGTCTGAGCCTCAGGAGTGCAACGGCTTTGATGATGTCCTAGAGCAGGAATTCATCAAATTCATCTCAACGCCAATGATGAAAGAGGTATTCCCCCTCGCGCTACGCCAGAGACGGAGACAGTCTGGAACCCAGCGCTGGGATGGCAGAAACATGAGCGAGCATGGAAAACCCTGTGTGACAACCCTGAACGACATAAAATAACTCAGAGACGCTATTTCTCTCTCTGGACCTGTCACCTGTATGCTAATGAAGACATCCATCCCCCCCACACCCTCGTACAACCCCTCCACCCCCCAAGGAAAAACCAGGAATTAGAAAAACACACCACACACCCTCCCCCTTTATGCTACATGTTCCTGGCTCCCAACCTGCAACAGAAACTGCCAGCTCCTTTTATTATGGCTTAGAATAAAATGAAAAAAAAAAATTAAAAGAATCCAGACTCTGGCTTATGTTAAAGTACTAATATGCTTTAAATATCAAATGTATCTGGCCCGTCGGTGCACATCAATCATCCGAAGGCGACGCAGTGCATAAAAGAGTGAGGGAGAGAGACGCACATCCGTCTCTATTTCATTTTATAATTGTAGTGGTGACAGCCGGGCTGGCCTCTCCTATTCATTTCTGAGCTCTCAAACAATGGATCACTTCACACAGCTGCTGCAATGAAGAACGGGACAGGGAGAACAGAGCGAAGACATGGGCCAAGGAGAGAGAGAGAAAGAGAGAGAGGGAGAGAAAGAGGGGGAGATGGAGAGACAGAGGAAAGGAGAAGAGAGGAGGGAGACAAGGCAGGGAAGGGGAGGGAGATGGGGGAGAAGAAGAGGAAAGAAGATGGAGATGAAAGGAGGAAGATGGAGAGAAGGAGAAAGATGGACATGGCTGAAGAGAAGGAACTGGAAAGGGGAAGAAAAGCAGAAATGGTGAAAGGAAGAGGAAGGGAGAGAGGAAGAGGAAAAGCAGCAGTAAGAGATGAAAATGAGTTAGGGAATAAAATTCAGAGAATGAAAAAGAGAGAGAAGAAGGAGTGTGGTAAAGAAAGAAAGGAAGAGAAGGAGAGCAAAGATTTGAAGAATGAAATTTGGAGAGATGGAGTAAGGGGAGAGAGAGTAAAACAGAGGGGGTTGGGGGGGTGGTGGGAGGGAAAGAGGAGGGGGAGGATAGCTGAGAGAGGAGAGGCGAGCCAGGCGGCAGTGGTCTGTGCCAGGATCCTGTGTGGTCTGGGTGTTCCAGGGTTCAGGAAGCAGCTCGGGCCAGGAAAGGGCTTGCGCGTGCCAGAGCGTCACAAACAGCATCACACTCTCCTGGAGTGTCACAAAGAGCGTTACACTCCACCAGCGCATCACAGAACCTGTTACACTCTGCCAGAGCATCACGGAATGTGTTATGCTCTACCACGGTGGTTTTAGGAGTGCTACACTCCACCAACGCATCATAAAAAGTTTTACACACTACCAGTTCTTCACAAAAAGCATTGCACTCTACCACATTGGCTACCAGTGTTTCGAGAAGAGCATTAAATTAGCGCAGTACCAGAGCAATATAATGAGCAACACATCCTACTGGAGTATCAGACAAAGAGCATTATATTCTGCCAGAAACTTGCGAGGAGCATTATAAATACATCAATCTGATAGCCCACATAGCCTTGCTAACTTACCACACTTCATTTAGCCATGTTTTATTTGTTTGAGACAAAGTCGCGATAGATTTGTGTGACTGCTTTGGAATAACGATGGTTTGGAACGTCTTGTGCGTTAATGCAGCAGGGTTCTCTCTCGCGCTCTGTGCTGCAGCATGTACACACTATGCTGTCGCACCGTTTACACACTGTGGTGACAGCCTCAAAGTGGTGGGGGGGAAACTGGTCGGACGGCCTGCGGATTAGTCGGCTCTGTTTTCTCTTTCACCCTCAGACGCATCTGTGCGGCTCATTGTAAACAGGAGAACTTTTCAGTCCGAAAGAAAGCTGCAGCTTTAGAAGCCTCTCCAGTGTTCAAAGATAATCCACAACCTCGCCACTCCCCGCGTGCTAAACAAAACACTTTCAAGTGCCTGAAGGTAGCTCTGTAAGAATTCATGGAATAAATAAATGAAACAAAGGCAAAGTTTTTGTTGGCTTTAAAAAAAGCATTTAAAAATCAGCCGCTCTCTTTATCTGTGCTTGGCATGCCCTACCAAAAACCTTCCCTGGGGTGGCTTTCAAAGGCTCTCAAACACAGACACAGGTGAACTTTTAAATGTAGGTCGAGCTGAAATTTCATGACATGACAACATCAGTCTCTGCACCACAACAATGCCACTCCCTGTGCACCGTGACAATATCATTCCCTGTGCGTGATGGAGATATCAGTCCCAGTGTGCACTGCAGTTTGGTTGGCCTCCAGATCTGTGACTCCACCGCTCCACTGTTCAATGTGAGAATGATGCAGTATTGTTGGGAGGCTTGCTGTACCATACTGTGTGTGCAGGTACGCTTTCATTACTCACTCCTGGCCCTGCATGCAACTTGCCAGGACTTGCATGAGCAAAGTGCTTTGAAACTGAAAGCAGGCGATCCGGAATCTCCTTGATACTTAAGTCTTTTATTGAAACCGTTTGTTACAATAGCAGCTCCTCCACTTCCATGCCTCATTTCTACACACCACTCAAGATGCCTAAATCTGTACGTAAGACTGTGACTTAAACACTCAAGCACAATGACAACGGAGCGCGGTGGTGGAAGGTCTTCGATTTTTTCTCCTGGTTATGAAAATGTATATGGAAGGAAAAAGCAAGAGACAGGAAGAGAGAGAGAGTGTTAGAACCATGGGAGAGAAAGAGAGAGAGGACAGATGTGAGAGCGAGAGAATGCAAAGTAGGCAGATGTATATGTGTGATTATGTGTGGTTTTAAAGGCCGGACAGGGCTAATGTTTTACTGGAATCTGGTTTGGGTCGAAAGCGTTTTTCCAGTTCCTCTGTAGCGCTGAGTGTGAACTCAGCGAGCAGCACCTTGTCAGAGGACGTTCACAGTTCTGGCGTGTCATGCTCCTCTCCCTCAGTCACACCACCCCACCCCAGTAAAGATGTGCCCCCAAGCCACCATGTTTGAACCCCGCTGATGACTCTGGAGCTGAATTGGCCTGCCAACATTCCGCAGAATGTTACGAAATGAACTCCATACGGCTCATGTGTTCTGCACTGAGTTGACAGGAACAACACTGTTTAGCACGGCAGAATGCATGCACCATGACTACACAGCCAATGCCATTGAGTTTCTTAAGAACCGAGGCCTTCTTTACAGACAGTAATATATATGTGTATAATAATAATGATGATGATGATTAGATAGATAGACAGACAGACAGACAGATAGACAGACAGACAGATAGATAGAATAACAATGTTATTGTTATTTTTAGTGGTGGTAGTAGCACTACACGTTTATTCAGCTGGGTTGATATTAGCACTAGTTGAAGTAAGTTCTGTCCCAAAATGTCAGTGCTTTGCAATGCTAGAGAAATAAACTGTCAAACCCTTCAAGTCTAATTCTTTACCTTTACCTGGCAGTGATGGCACACAGAAAGCACACAAAAAGACAGAGGGCTACTTTCAGTCAAGCCTCCATAGACTCTTTATGGACACATGCTATTCTATTTTAGAATAAAAAGAACACATCACAAAGGGTTTCCTTGACTCCAATAAAATACAGAATATTCCATGGAAATGATGTTTTACTGTAAAGTCTGTTTTTACTGAACTGCACGTGTCCTTACAGTTGATTTGATTGAATCTAGTGCATGTGTGAGCGTGTGTGCTCTCTGCTGCTGTGCTCACGTGCTTGTAAATGCAGCAGAACCCAGATAGAACTGCTAATGTCAACAGGGCCTGCGCTCCTTCTCAAAGGGACAAATTCTCCCTCACAAACCTATAAATAGAGAGCGCAGGCCTGGCTTCTATCAGTTTTATTTTTACGCAGAGTCCGGAAAAATATCCTGGCCTCTGTCTGATTCACAACGCCTACAGGTGATTTCAGCAGTGCGGAAATAGTAAGCATGGGCCAGCTGGGTGGCTTGCTCCTCCTTCAGACGCCGGGTGTCAGGGAGTACACAAGCCTTGTACCGTACCCTGACTGCTCAATGGCTAACTTTAACCAGAGGCCCTGCAGATCCACACGTAATGGACTGTAGTGTCACACATATTCATTCCGCAGGGTTGTCCTCGCCTCATCACTTAGGTGCCAATGCTCTGGTCAGTTTGTCTGCTGTCAGTCTGTGGACACTACATGTGAAAGTGATTCTTCAATGTGACTTCTTCTGTCAGGTTAGGCCAGGGGCATGTCCAGTGAAAAGAATTTGTGGCTGGCAAAATAATCTCCGGAGAAATATTTTTAATACTGAAACTGGAACAGACTAAAGCTAGCAAAAGTAAAAAATGACATCCAGATTACAAGAGCTTGCTTCCCTTATCCAGGATGATTGGGAGTCTTGTGGTAGAGTGACCAAGCTGGGGTTTTTAACTGCAAAACTTCACACTTACACTAAGCTACACTGTTGGAATGTGGATAACAATTAGACTCTTACACTGACAAATTCAAAAAACCCAAATAAAAAAAGAGCAAGACTGCATGTCTGTGTTGGTGTGGAATGTGTCAGAGAAACAGCAGAGGAGTGGCGTCTCCAACAGAACGGCTCTTTCAAACTGCGGCAATAACAGCACAGAAGCTCCTATAAATGTCTTCGTTTAAGCAGCCCTCCCACTCTATTAGTCTGAATTACTTTTAATAACTTTAATAACCACCAGCTCACCTCCTCTGGAACCAGCCTCACCAAATAATCACACCCGCAGTAATGCACAGTACCACACACTCACACACACTCACACACACACAGTAATGCACAGTACCACACACTCACACACTCACACACACACACACACACAGTAATGCACAGTACCACACACTCACACACGCACACGTACACACACGCTCACAGTAATGCACAGTACCACACACACACACACACACACACACCCGCAGTAATGCACAGTACCACACACTCACACACACTCACACACACACACACACAGTAATGCACAGTACCACACACTCACACACGCACACGTACACACATGCTCACAGTAATGCACAGTACCACACACACACACACACACACACACACACAGTAATGCACAGTACCACACACTCACACACGCACACGTACACACACGCTCACAGTAATGCACAGTACCACACACACACACACACACACACGTACACACACGCTCACACACCCGCAGTAATGCACAGTACCACACACTCACACACGCACACGCACACACACACACACTCACAGTAAAGCACAGTACCACACACTCACACACACGCACACGTACACACACACGCTCACACACACACAGTAATGCACAGTACCACACACACACTCAAACACACGTACACACACGCTCACACACACACAGTAATGCACAGTACCCCACACACACACAGTAATGCACAGTACCACACACTCACACACACGCACACGTACACACACGCTCACACACACACAGTAATGCACAGTACCCCACACACACACACAGTAATGCACAGTACCACACTCACACACACACACACGCATACGTACACACACTCACACACAGTAATGCACAGTACCCCACACACACACAGTAATGCACAGTACCACATTCACACACATAGCACACAGTACCATACACACACTCGCAACACACCATATCACACACACTGTACCACCCACCCTCTCACACACAAAAACACACAAAATAACCCCTCCCCCCAACACACACACACCCACTACACACACTCATACAAACAGTGGTGAGCAAATACACATTGTCTGGGTGTACCAAACACATTTTTTACTGTTTACTTCTTCCTCAAAAGAACGTTTACCGCACATTGGACTATTGTAATAAATATACTGGCAGATTAAATCGCTAAGAGTAAATCCCAAAACCCCTAAAGATGAACAGAGTTGTGGAAAACCTGGAACTGGGGCACAGTCAGAGTCTTTCTCTCACATACACCATCTCAGGAACACCACACTGAGGCACAGTCAGAGTCTTTCTCTCACATACACCATCTCAGGAACACCACACTGAGGCACAGTCTTTCTCTCAGGAGTCTTTCTCTCACATACACCATCTCAAGAACACCACACTGAGGCACAGTCAGAGTCTTTCTCTCTACACATGCACCATCTCAGAACACCACACTGAGGCACAGTCAGAGTCTTTCTCTCACATGCACCATCTCAGGAACACCACACTGAGGCACAGTCAGAGTCTTTCTCTCACATACACCATCTCAGGAACACCACACTGAGGCACAGTCAGAGTCTTTCTCTCACATACACCATCTCAGGAACACCACACTGAGGCACAGTCAGAGTCTTTCTCTCACATACACCATCTCAGGAACACCACACTGAGGCACAGTCAGAGTCTTTCTCACATACACCATCTCAGGAACACCACACTGAGGCACAGTCAGAGTCTTTCTCTCACATACACCATCTCAGGAACACCACACTGAGGCACAGTCAGAGTCTTTCTCTCACATACACCATCTCAGGAACACCACACTGAGGCACAGTCAGAGTCTCTCTCTCACATACACCATCTCAGGAACACCACGCTGAGGCACAGTCAGAGTCTTTCTCTCACATACACCATCTCAGGAACACCACGCTGAGGCACAGTCAGAGTCTTTCTCTCAAATACACCATCTCAGGATGAGATGACTGATGGCCACTTATCTTGATTTTAGGTTGTTTTTTACTGACTCAACTGCAACCCTTCATAAGGAAAACTTAAGAGCTTACTCACTGTTACAAAGAACCGAGACCTCATCAGTAATTGGTGAATTAGTCTTTACCGATTATTAATTATGACAGAAGTCCCCATAAACAAATAAATTATACCCTTGAATAATACATATTTTCTCATTAAATATGATACAGTTCATAATGAATAAATAAACAAGACTACTAACATGAATATGTTATCATAAGCACATACGGGAACAATGAACTATTATGAGCCTTAGAAAAAAATGTATATTGCAACAAGACAATGTTGATTCTCTCAGAACAATGTTCTAAAAATAATGATATAATTGTGTAATGTAATAATGATAATTATCAGTACAGTGGTAATAACAGGTAATTAAGCAATATAAAAAATAAGATTTGTAGTGGAGTTCGATGACATCTTCACCCATCAATCACTCAAGTGTGGTATGTGTCAGAGAAACAGCAGAGGAGTGGCGTCTCCAACAGAACGGCTCTTTCAAACTGCGGCAATAACAGCACAGAAGCTCCTATAAATGTCTTCGTTTAAGCAGCCCTCCCACTCTATTAGTCTGAATTACTTTTAATAACTTTAATAACCACCAGCTCACCTCCTCTGGAACCAGCCTCACCAAATAATCACACCCGCAGTAATGCACAGTACCACACACTCACACACGCACACGTACACACACGCTCACACACACACAGTAATGCACAGTACCACACACTCACACACGCACACACGTACACACACACTCACAGTAATGCACAGTACCCCACACACACACACATACACACACATGCAGTACCACACACACACAAAACACATAGTACCGCACACATACATGCACTATACCAGACACAGCACCACACACACATACAAACAGGCACTATACCACACACACACACACACACACACAACCACAGTAATGCACAATACCCCACACACACACATGCATACACACACACACAGTACCACACACACACACAAAACACAGTACCACACACAAACATGCACTATACCAGACACAGCACCACACACAAATACACACACACACACAAAACACACAGAGTACCACACACATATGCAAATACAAAGTACCACACACACACACACACACACACACACACACACACACACACACACACACACACACACACACACACACACACACACACACACACACACACACACACATAAATTAATACACACAAACCCACACACGGACACCCATAACAAACAGTGACCCACACACACCATAATACACACCACTACCAAAGACACAATACCACACACACACACACACTCCTCTGAAAGGGCTGGTGTATCTGCTCCTCTCAGATCCGAGCACTGCCCGGCAGGCTGCAGAGCACATAAATAAAGCTGTGATGGACTTCCTGAGGCCATATAGGCTGGGCTAAGTGTGTCAGAGCAGAAGCTCACTGAAAATAAACACCCAAAAGCACTGGGAGCGCAAGGCTTTCTGCCACGCCACAGGGAGTACGGCCCAGCCCGACCAGGCATAAAGGCCCAGTATGAACCTATATGCCCCCAGAACATATACTGCCACTGTCAGTCTCCATACCTTTAATAAAACACCCCTGCTTCACACCAATTTATTTATAATTCTCATATGGAATTTTGATATACTGCAGTGCTGGGCAAAAAAATGTCAAAAAAAAATCTGTTACTCCACCTTCCCGCCTACCATCTAACAGCGTGGTACTCTGTGCCTCTCAGATTCCATCGTCCTTTTCCCCCATTCCAAAGGCCTCCTTATCACTCCCCTGCTCGTTTAGACAAAAACGGGCATAAATTAGCCGAAAGACCTAGACTCGCCTAAGGAGGGTTCTTCAGGTGACAAAGGTGTGGTGTGAATCAGAAGTCATGCCATAATTTGTGGAGTTGTCCGTCAGAGAGAGAGCATTGAAGCGATCCCGACGAGTGCCCAAAGACAGGATTTGTTTGGATGTTATCATTTTTTTATTTTGCTTTTTTATTTTATTGATCCTGTATCTATGTGAGAGAAAGTCCTTGAAAATGAAATTGTCATCTCTTGTTCAAATACTGATATTTCTTTTATTTACTTTTTTTAAAGGGTCTGTGTTTGTAAAGCATTTATCTTTAAAGGCTGTAACACTGCACATGACAGACTCAAGAAGGGAGGGACACTTCTCTCTGCTTTGGTCCCCCCGGTCCTCTTTTAACTGTTAAAACACGTTTATGAATAAGTGTATATAATTTGTGTATTTGGGCATCTGGGGCACATGAACAATCACCAGTAGCCTGACAGCCAACCCACAGGAAGGAAAGAAGCACAACTCACACGTTTCTATGCGTGTCACTTCCTGTCTGGCTACCTGCCCAGCTGAGGGCTCACATGTGAGGGAGAGAAAGAGAGAAGACAGAGGAAAAGAGAGGCAGACTTAGAAAATCTGGAAAGAAAGAGGAGCCTGTCCTCCTGACCAGATTACCATCAAGTTATTATTGATTTCTTATTTAAAAAGGAAAATTAGCAAAGCAGAACTACAATATAACAGACACAGTGTGACAAAAAAACTGTGATTGTACGTTCAGTAGTATCAACCTAACTAAGCAGCTAAGCTGGAGTAAAAGTATACAAATCACAGTATGTTTAGTTAAATGTGTGGGGGTGATGGGGGTTGATCCCATAGAGCACAGTCTTTTAACCTTGAAGAAACACAGACATGAACAGCTACATACAGAAGTAATGCCCAGCGTATGCAGGTCATCTATGTTGTGTCCCTTGACCATACAGTGATTTACAGTGAAACTAGAACCTCACCTCAACCACCACTGACGTATAGAACCCACCTTTGTGACATAACTACAGTAAATATGCCCATCAGAATCTTAACTACGTGCAGTGACAACCGCGCAGGCTGTCACGACCGGAGCAGTACACGTGTCTGGAAATTTATCCCATTGCAAAATTAAGACATATTTGAGACGAATGGCTTTACAGTATTAGATTGCTAATTCAATATGCAATTCATCAGACTGCTGATTATGCGCACAATGAAAATTGTGTATGTAAATGAGAATCGACTCCAAAGCCAATAAAAAATGAGGAGTCCGCTATAAATGCACCAATGGCAATGGACCAATGTCCAGTTAAGGTTATCTAAAATCAGACAGTGACAGTTGTTCCCTGTCACATTGCTATTCTTAGCCCTTGTCATGCCAATACATAGTAATATGATTGTGGTTAACTTCATCATGATCATCCATTTTGAAAAAAATGTAATCAGTAATGCACAAATCACTGCCAAACTCACAACACAATACACATACGGCATGCTTTCTGCATTGTCACATGGTACCATCCACCAGATTGACACGGCCAGAGTTAACAGCAAGGGGTTAACAGTGTCCTTTAACACATGACTGGTATGAGACAGTAAATCCCAAAGCAGCAGGGAAAACTCTCAGTCTAAACTTTTACACTTCGCTAAACAACAGCAACAAGCACCTCTCCACTAGGCTCCGACTCCTCGTAAAGCTGACAGCATGCACCACAATGTCTCTGCCTGGTAAACAGCATAGTATAAACTCACCCATTTTAACAGCAAAGGACAAAAGACCGGCACCAACACGCCCCCAACCAAATAAACTTCCAGCAATCCTTTTCCTACCTAACCACCCCCCCTCCCCAAAAACAAGCTTTTAATGTCTAAGAGTTTGGAAGTCATCTGCTGGTATTTCTCTCTTAAAAGGAGGTTTAAAAAGCAGGCAGAGGAACAGGAAGTGAGAGAGATCAAAGGCTGGGCACAGGAGGGGCACTGCGGGCTAGTTTAATCCAGTAATGAGTGATGATGCTGGGCTGGTACGGGGGCAGCGGGGGCCCCCCCCGGGCCACATGTGTTTACAGAGGAGAAGAGAGTTGTTTGCGATGTGATAGCGTTGATTTTGGTGCCAAAGCAAAAAAAAATGGAGGTGGTGGGAGGGCAGACAAAAAATATTTTTATGAATAAAAAAAAAGTCTTAGAGAACAGCTGCTCGCCAGATTGGCTGGCATCGGCGGACATTGTAAAATGGTGTTTTTTTCCCCTGTTTTATATATGCTCCATTAAAAGGAGCTGATGTTAGCGCTACGCTACGCAGGGTAGCCTTGGAGCAGCCTGCTCGTCGGTCAGTCTGCATGGAGACTTTTACAGCCCCCGGGGATGGGGGGATAGGGGGGTGGGTGATGAAATATAACTCAGGAAAATGATTTCATGACATTTTTAGAGATTTTTGTTGGGAATCATTCATTTGAACTTGGCAAGAAATCTTCTGCTTTTGGAACCAAAGTGGCCTATTTGACTATTAACGTTGGCCTCTATAAGGCAGGGGAACAGAACCTGATAATAATATATATCTCTGAAATAATATTTCACTGTATCTGTCACTACATTAAGCCTCAGCAGGCGGTTGACAGGAACAAAGCTGCTCCTGACAGGAACGAAGCTGTCTACATCAAACTGGGGCTAAAGGCACCGGAAGGGAATACGGAATGCTCAGATACAGAGAGGCCCTTCCTGCCGTTCTCACAGTGCAGGCATTTTGGTCTTTATTTGAACAATTTGTCATCTTGAAAAAAAATTCCAGTAATTTGAGAATGTTAAAAATAAAACAACCTGTAAACAAGAACAAGAGCAGTGTGGAAGACAAGGGCGCCCTGCCCTCAGCTTGTTTCAGGGTGAGGCCGTAAACATTTTCTGGCGCTTTTTCATGGTGCTACGGCCTTCATGGGGTTTTCAGCCACATAAAAGCCCTTCATTACGGCCTGTGAGTACGGGCTGCCCCCGGGCGCTCCTGTGTGAATGTTGGCATGGTCCGTCTCTACCACTCTGTAACAGACCGCCCATCCCGAGGGGCAGGGATGGGGCTTACAACGCCCCAAACACGCCATCTGCGCACGATATCTCCTCAGACCTCTTCTTTATTTCTGCGGTCCACCATGTTGGGTTTCGCTTAACGTTCTCCAGAGCTCCAACGGTTTTTTTTTTTTTCATGCTTGTGCCTGTGTGTGTTTTCTGTCATTATTTTTGGACGGAGTTTAAGGAAAGGACAAAGCTATGATGCTGGCTCAGAACTTTATGAATAACAACACTGAGACTGCGGCCTCACATTATGGAAAAATAACAAAAACACGCTGCCGTTAAACAAAGATGAAAGTCAGATTCTGAGGGAAATGCACTCTGAAATCTGCCGCTCTGGCACCAGAATCCTGCTTTACTCCGCGCTTCAGATATCGCTCCCTCTTTTTGCTTTGACAAAAGGCAATCGAAAGTGCTTGACATGATATTCGGGAAGAAGGGAAGGGTTGAGAGGCTTCCAAGATTATGCTTGGGGTTTTGATTAAACTTTTTTCCAGAACCGTATATAGCTAAAACCTCATTCAGTCCCCACTGCAGGCCTGAGCGAGAGGATGAGGTATCTGATGGGGATTTTCAGTGAACAGGGCTGTGGACATTGATATCGTGATTTCTGAGGACACAAAAACAGCTGCTAATCTTGGATATGTGTTCTGTCAAAGAATACCGACTAAAGCCTGAGGCACATACGAACTCTAATCTATATTATATTTGTGCATGCAAAATCCTAATTAAGTATTTTAACCATTGGCCCCAGTGCATCTTTGTTACTCTATGTGGCCTTAGTGTTACTCAGCGCAGCACTCTTAGTGTTACTCTATGGTTTCATGTTGGTCTTAGTGGTGTTACTTAGTGTTACTCTATGGTTTCAGTGCAGCACTATGGTCTTAGTGTTACTCTATGGTTTCAGTGCAGCACTATGGTCTTAGTGTTACTCTATGGTTTCAGTGCAGCACTATGGTCTTAGTGTTACTCTATGGTTTCAGTGCAGCACTATGGTCTTGGTGTTACTCTATGGTTTCAGTGCAGCACTATGGTCTTAGTCTTACTCTGGTTTCAGGGTTTTTCTATGGTCCTGACGTTGCTGTATGGTTTCAGAATTGCTCAGCACTACTCTACGGTCTCAATGCTCAGTCTGAATGTGCTCAGTGCAGCTCTGTGGTTTCAGCGTGAACCCTGCATTAACTTTGACCACAAAGATTTCCTGAACTTGAAGCAGGTGTAGGTTTCATCACTTTCACAGTTAAATGAGTTCAACACTTACTTACATTTGGTATTCAAGGTCAAAGACAACCTGCAGTGCTGCAAGAATGAATCCAGGCCTTTGAGTGAGATAGTGTCTAAGTGAGTGTCTGTGTAAGCATATGTGTATGTATGTTTCATTTTACTTCAGTTTGCATTTGAGTGTATATATGTGCATATATGTGCATGAGGGTGTGCATGTGTATGAGTATATTTCTGTGTGTGCATAAACATGTGTGAGTTTGAGTATGTGTGTGAGTGTGTGTTCATGTTTATGTGTTTGCCAGTGTGTTGGTGCATATGTGGGAATGTATGCCTTGTGTGTGTGTATGTGTGCTACTTCTGTGTGTGCATATGCCTTTGTGTGTGTGTGTGTATGTGTGCATGCACGTGTGTGCATGTTTATGTGTACATGTTTGTGTGTGTGTATGTGTGTACAGGTTTGCGTGTGTATGTGTGTGTGTGTACGTTTTTGTGTATCAGAGGCTCTGTGGTGGCGCTGTCTGGGGTCTGTGGCAGCGGCCGTGCTCGTCTCTGGTCCCAGCGCATGCGGTGGGGATGCGGCGGGAGGCCAGGAAGGTAAACATTTCTTTAAGGCAAGCGGCTAAAAGACGTCTGTTTGTGTTCTGCGTTCGCTCTGCACACTGTCACGACACAATGCTCCGCTTTGTGTGGCTGTTTCTCGCCGTGGCATCTACATTTGTTAACGCTGCGACTTAACACAACACATCCTCCTCCTCTTACCCCCCTCTCCAAATATCTGCACCCCTCCCACTGTGAGATTAAGATGCGGGGCACCATGCCAGCAATGGTGACCAAACCTTGGAGCGGCGCCCCCTAGTGACCCCGCTGATCATTGTAAAGCAGAACAGGGCAGACCGCAGTGACCTGGCTAATTATTATTCTAATGCAGAGTGGGACTGAGCCCCTGGGCTACTCACTTCTTGGCTCGCGCGGTCCGTCCACTGTGACCTTTATGGCTCGATGGTAAGTGGCCACTTGGGGTGGGTTCGTGAATACTGTGATTGTCAGAGTGAAGCTCTTGCCTGCAAAACATAAAAAGGGTTGAAGCCCCCATTAGTCGTCAGGCACAATGTGTCACATTCAGTGGCCGGCACTCATTTACATACCTCTTGCTGGTGATGTTTTGGGCCGTGGGGTTCCCCCAACCCCCCTGCTCCCGCCCGCTACCCCCCCACCCAAAGGCAATGGTTGAGAAAGGCCAGGGAACAATGCACAATCCAGCTTTCATACAGTTAAACCCTGCAATTATCTCTCAAAATATGCCCATGCGACTCAACACCCACGCTAAGGATTTTGCTCACGTTGCACATTTTCTTCCAGCCGGTTACCCATGATCCTGTGTAGCATAAGCGTAGCTCTAGATATCAAACATTTATATCAGCCGATAAGTGGACAAATAATACTGAAAAATGGTTGAAAAGTCAGTTTAACCTTTTATAAAAACTGGATTTATCACAAACTGAGAGAAATGAGTGAATGGCTTGTTCCATATAACAAAAGCTGTTATGTTCCTACATACCCTACATTTTCCTTTTCAATCTTTTCCTGAAATACTACAATATTTGGTTTTGAGAATGAAGAAGCAGTCTTAATAATGCTCTCATTTACACTTTTATGCTTTATTTATTCCCTTTATTTATTATGCTGCGGCTGTTATTTTGTGGACAGTGAGGCAGAGAATAGAGACTGCTGTACACACAGAAAATACTGTGCATAGTGATTGCAATGATGGGAAGGGGAAAGTCCTTCTACTCATAGTGTAGACATAATTCCAGACAATGAGCTATAAAAACATCTTAAACCTGCAATGCTCTAATGTACATAAAGCACCTAAAAATGATCCGTCAAGCTTCAGCTAAATTACAGAGGGCAGCGAGGTTATATTGGTTCCTGGCCATGTTCAGAGACATGGGCCTGCAGTACAGAGTGAGACTGGTGGGTGGACAGACACGCTGAAGACGCACGCTGCCCTTGGCCTCCCCCCTGCCTGCCGAAGCTCTGTTTTTCCTGCATGTGGGTGAAAGTGTGTTAATTATGGATCAGGGTTCGAGAGCGTCACTCTGAGGAGGCCCCGACTCTGGTCCTGAGAGGAGCTGCTCTCACGGGCCTGTTTACACAAACAAAACTACAAATCCCACAGCGCCAAACACACCACACTTACCCACCAGGAACGTGTTAGCCTGCTGGTAGGTCTATTGGCCCATGTCAACTAAGACAACCACCTGATTTCACTCAGATAAATAGTCATAAAATGGAAGTAGAGTGATGATGTCAACAGAACTAGTTTGAAAAGTAATGCTTCCTCATTTGCTCAATAATGTTATGAACAGGATAGCTCCACCCAATCACTAAAATATGCAGAAATCCCATGGTGCGTAAGAAATCGCTGTAGGAGGAAGTCAGAAAACTTTGCTTTTATGACCATAATTCTCATAGGTTCACTGACGCTGTGAATTTTAGTACTCAGGTCTTTGTGAAACACTAATTTCAAACTACAGGATGTGATATATCAGCTGAAACACATCAGAAGAACCAGACTTTCAGGCCTTTGGGCTTTTCACATGATAAACCTCCTCAGCCCCACTCTCTCTGTCTGCTCTGCACCTGAGAGAGAATGTCCAACTACATATTCAAAACTTTCCCACGGTTTTATCATACTTTATAGTTCTAACACTGCTCTGTTTCTGTGTCACCGTCACTTCGTACCGAGTTTGAGTTTAACAGTCCGTACGTTCAATGAGAAGATCAAGATACAGTAATTAAACCTTAACATCCTTGCTTCTTCATATTATTCCACTGTCTCTCTTTACACAAGGAAAATACACTGGAAGTGAACTCCATGGAAACTGGGAAGAATCCTTATTGCTGGATCATGCTGGGGCTTTAAGAAGCTCAGCGATCAGCGTTATTGGTAATCAGTCTGGAATGCAGACAGTTGGTCACGTCACACATTCAAAGCTGCGATCAGGGACAGGAAATCATGGGCAGAACGTGGGCGACTGACTGCACCCTGGAGCCAGCCAATCAGAATGCTCGGCCAAGCAGCCTAAACAGTGATCGCCGCCCACGCCCCACCCCCCTTCTCTTCTCCATTAAGCATGCCAGAATCACACCTGTGCAGCTCTGGAAGTTTCTGGGAACATGAGCCAGGACCCAGCCTCTGACCTCTTTTGGTAACACATTCTCTTTTGCCAGTAAAGAACAGCAAAGTCACACATAAGAACAAGTACAAGAAAGAGAAATTGATTTGTTTACATTCATTACCCAAAGATAAATGACAATGGGAAATGTGGTAGAACTGATTTAGATATTATCTCTACTATAGAAGCTATTAGTAGTTCATTTTCAAGTTAAATTTAGCAGCTATTACAATAAAAGATATCAGGGTTTCAAATGTGTTCTTAAATAGATATAATTTAAAAAAAAAAAAAAAAAAAGTCAATGTAATCGATTAAGCAATCCAAAGCAACGGATGTGAAATATTCTGCAGCTCCTTTGTCTGGTGGTGATGTATTTGGCCAGCATGTCTGTTGACTGTGTGGGTTGCTTTATCTCCCAATGTGAAGGTTCTCTGTGGACTATTCCTTTCTGCTCTGTCCCTTCTGGTAATTCGGACACGCACAAGCTTTTTACGCACAAAAACATACACACACACACACATACACGCACACACACACCTTCTCTCATGCCAAAAAACTTCTCACACACAGATATGTTCTCTCACAAACAGGAATTCTCTACTGCTCATACACACTCTCTCTCACACACATAAAAGCTCTTTCACACACACATTCTCTAACACACACTCAGACACTCTCATGCTCACACAAGCCCTCTCTCACACACTAAAAAGGCTGTCTTACACACACACACAGTCTCATACACATACATTCTGATCTCTCTTATATACCCAAGCTCTCTCATAAACATTCCATAATGCACACACACTCTCTCTCTCTCACACAAACACACACACACACACACACACAAACACATTCTCCAAGGCACAAAAACTCTCAGGAACACACACAAGCATAAAAACACCCTCTCTCATGCATTACGCAAGCTCTCTCACGCACATACACACAGTCTCACATACACACAGGCACGCATACGCCCTCTCACATACTGTACACAAGCTCTCTCACGCACATACACACACACACACTGCCATGCACATGCACGGGCACACACACGCGCGCGCATGCGGGGGGCTGACTCAGTCGGCGCGGGTGAGACAGCTTGGGTTGGAATGTGCTGAGTGTGGAACAGGAAGGGGAAATGTGTGTCCTGGGTGCCAGCAGCGGCAGCAGTACCAGGATGGTAAATACACGGCACACACACACATAGCACACACAAACACACACATGTGGCACACACACACACACATACACACACAGCCATAAGATTAGGCAGTACCATGCTGGTAAACACATGACACACACATACAGACACAAAGTATGGGGCAGCAGCTTTAACAAACTGGTAAACCCATGGTGGGCACACACACACAGCAGAGACACAAGAATGGCACAACCTGTCTGTCAGGTATGCCAGGAAGGAGTGGGCAAAAGTGCCTGGTGGGAGGCTAATAGATAAATATGGGGGGAGGCGGGGCTGGGGTTTCGTTTTTCACAGCTGATTGGTGAGGATGATCGCTGTGCTCTTCTGGGCTGGAGGCTCAGCAGAGGCTTTGCCTTTTGGGATGTTGTAGGCGTTAGAAACGACAACAGCCAAAATAAACGAGGGAGAGAGAGGAGAGAGAAAGAAAATGAGAGCAGGAGAGATGCAAATCCACAGATCATTAAATTTAAGAAATGCAATGGCTATGCTGAGTTCAGCGTTAGCTCCAGTGTGTTCTGGGAGTCAGACAGCACTTACCCCAGTGAATGAATGTGAATCTGGGTCCTAGACCCTGCACACCACCCTAGTGCTTCAGCTCGGGCGTTCACTGTGGAAACGCCATATTTGAAAACATTAAGAACTGAAATCATCACACATGATCAAGGAGCTGGGGGTTAGTTAGCACTTCGGCACTTCAAGCCGAACTGTTTCCCAGGAGCCTTTTTAACATATGATGTCATAATCCCTATTTGCTAACTGCTTCATTGTCAGCCACACTCAACTTCATATTTCATAGTGAGCGTCACTCTATGATGACTGGATTGGAAGGGGAAGCACCTTGGAGCCAGATTCAATTTCACCCAAGTGTGATAAACCCCTGAGAGACAGCCTCCTCTAACACCCACACGCATAACCGTGAAAGACAGACAGACAGCTCTAACATTCACATGCACAACCCTGACAGACAGACAGACAGACAGACAGCTTCCTCTAACACCCACACGCATAACCGTGAAAGACAGACAGACAGCTCTAACATTCACATGCACAACCCTGACAGACAGACAGACAGACAGCTCTAACACTCAGATGCACAACCCTGACAGACAGACAGACAGATAGACAGCTCAAACACCCACATGCATAACCCTGACAGACAGACAGACAGCTCTAACATTCACGTGCACAACCCTGACAGACAGACAGACAGCCTCCTCTAACACCCACACGTATAACCCTGACAGACAGATCTAACATTCACATGCATTACCCTGAAAGACGGACAGACAGACTCTTCTAACACCCACACTCACAACCCTGACAGACAGACAGACTCTTCTAACACCCACACTCACAACCCTGACAGACAGACAGCCTCCTCTAACACCCACACGCATAACCCTGACAGACAGACAGACAGCCTCCTCTAACACCCACACACACAGCTCTGACACAGACAGACAGCTCTAACTCCCAGCATTACCCTGAAAGACAAATAGACACTCTGTACCCTGAGCACCCAGCATAAACCTGACAGATAGACAGACAAACAGACAGATAACCACAACAACAAAACTCATAACCCTGCCATACAGTGCCTCCAGTGTCCCAATTCCACTCCTGCACACACAGAGACCATTTCTCACCTCTGTGATACAGAAGACCTCAGCACAAATGAGACCAAACCAGAAAACATCTCATTCAAAAAACTGCCATGTTTCCCATCTGTGTTCTACACTGTGGGGCTGAGAGGTGTGATCTCACCAGATGGAAGTCAGAGGATGTGAAGGAGCACCTAGTCAGAGGGGAGGGGGACAGATGTGTGTGTGTGTTTTAGAGAGAGAATACATGTCTATGTGTGTGTCTTTTGTCTGCATCAAAGACTAGGAGAGGATGTGTCTGTGTAGGCAAGCCAATGGAAAAAAGAATGTGTGCATGTGTGTGTGTGTGTAGGGTGGTATGAGTGTGTGAGAGTGTGTGTGAATGTGTGTGTCTGTATTGAAAAATATGAATACAATAATATCCACCCCCTGCCCTGAGGCCATGGAGAAGGTCTGTTTCATCTGCTTTTATTCTGTTTGAGGCCTTTATGTGACCCTCCATATCTTGGCCACTTCCCCAGCACTGGGGGCTTTTGACATAGCTAGGTTATCTCCAAATTACCTGCAAAGGCCCCAATCATGGCAGTGACCTGCTCAATCACTGCAGTGGAAGACGTCAGAGCTGCTTCAGGTCACCTGACTCATTGGTCCAATGTGTGCACAGCATGTCAGCAGCCACAGTAGCAACCAAACGCCTCTGAAGCTTCATCCAGCCCAGTGTCCAATCAGTGGCCTTCAGTAAGCCAAACTGCAGTTCATACAGTATCTGAACATTCTGTACGCCTCTATAGTCTGTTCTGATGAGGAGGCTGTGTGTTTCAGTATGCCATGGCTTACACATGTTAAACCTATTCCCATAAAGTACGGAGTACTTCATTTTACTTTTATCACAGTATGTGCACAATAAAAGCATTTGAATCTAGCTGATGATAACATGTATAATCTCACAAGGAGAATGACGTAACACTTCAAACACAACAGCTCTTTCTCTCTCTCTGAAATGTGCCTGAGGAGTTTATAATCATCAGGTACTCAGGTGAAAAAAACACCCACGAAAAGGATTGTCATTCCTCTGGATATTGCAGATTTGCATCGTCGCGGCGGTCACACACAAAGCAAACTCAACACTTATCTAAACAACGGGCGAGATCTCCCTGTGCGCAGCGCTGTCTGCATGCTCCTTTACCGCAGCTGTCACCACCTGTGGGCGAAACCTGGGCACGCTGACAGCGCGCGCCAGCGCTTCGGCACAGCGAGGCATGCACTGGTGGTTTCCTGCATGCTTCAAAACGGCATGCAAGTGGGTCCTCTGGGTGGCTCAGCCGGAGCGAAAGCGCCTGTTTTACAGTGCAGCTGAGGGTCAGGCGGCTGTGGGCGTTTGAGTCCCGGCCACGCCTTTACCCACTTTGAGTCCGCTTTGGGGAAACAAGGAACGGCTTGGCCTTGCCAGGGTTAAGCTGGTTTAAATCCTCTGTCTTATCACACTCTAGCGGCTGGAAAAGTACATTTTCTGCCTTCCTCCTAAAATTATATCTTATGTCCTGTGATGTATGTTCTGGCAAGTATTACATTAAGTTAACACACATATGGGAGAAGTACTTTTCTAACAACTTCTGTGAGCGCCTACCTCACCACTCTCTGCTTGTGTTTCATTAGTGTTCATTTGGAGTAGGCCATTAACACAGCACTGTATCAGAGAGTGTACATGTAACTGCTAATTTTTTTAATCAGAGCATATTTCAGGCGATATTTCAATAAGTTGGTTAATAAATGTTTTCACTCATTAAGGGGTTTTTGAAACCCTTGGTGGTTGTGTGGGGTGAGTGTAACCCAGGAAAAGCTTTCAGTTTAGGGTGAACAGATGTTCTGTTTTTCCTAGGACAGTCCCATAGTTCAGCTCCTTTTCAAGTGCCCCAACTTTTTTGAAAAAGGGGCTTGAATGTCCAGTATTTTTGGAAATTTGAAAAAGATGTTTTGTTTTTGTTCAAATCTGTCTTAGTACTGCAAATTCGATGATTAGACTATGGTTTTCCATTGCCCAGTAGAAAAATTCATAATTTAGTATGGTTTATGCTAAGTAAGTCTTCAGGTCATGGGGTTCACTGCATAAACATTACGTTTTGATCGATACCCCATATTGAGCCTGGAAAAGTATCGTCCCCCTAGTTCAGGTTGATGTGCACTGTCACATAAATCTGCCTTATAAGGATGAGATCTGGTGCACTTTCAGTCCGGCCCACCAAAAACTTTCCCTGGGGTTCACTTCCAAACTGCTCATCTGAGAGATGAGCACACTGTCCATACCCTGCATCAGAGCTAACGTCAGGCCAGGTGTCACAGCTACAATGAGCGACTTTTAAAAGCACAGTTAGGAGGCCTTATTTACGGCAGCGCTGCTGACCTGTTAAAGCACTTAGACTCTCGCAAGCGAGGAGAACATGGTGACAGTGGGGGTCGTTTTACGGAGAAAAGGGGAACCCAGAGACTCAGAGGGAGAGTCAGAGGTTAAGCCAACATTCTCTAGAGTCGAAAAACCAAGAAACTCATAAAGAGACACATCGGACCATTCACAGCAGAACTATCCAAGCAGCGGGGTTTGTCCCGCTGGCTTGGGTTCAGCCAGCATCTGTCCTTAGCTGTGACCTACAAATAAAGGCAACGGTTCGATAATCACCTAAATAAATGCAGCAAATGAGAGTAAAACAAACGTGTCACGGAGAGGGGAAAACAAAAGCAAAGCACTGAGTTTGAAGTCAAATAATGTTATTTTAATCTCAATGTTCTGACAGTTTTGGCAATAAACCACACCTTGCTTCTCCATGACATCTGGCACAGGGCCAGGAGTACCGCAAATATATATGGTCCAAATTGATCACATGCTCATTTCCAGAGCAACCTACACACTACCCATTCATAAGGCTGGATATGAGTTTGGTGAAGCAGTATGGGTTCGGTGCAACAACACTGCTCTGACTGGGAGTTGTACCCACTACCTTATGTTAAAAGTCCGACTGCTTAACCACTATATTACACTGCTGCCCGTGTGTGAGGCACTAGAAGCCTTGTGCATGTGCAAATTAACGCAGATTAAATTTAAGTACTGCATAGGTAAAATTGTGCAATTACATTTAGTTTCAGGCTTTTCCATACAATATTGCTGTATATAGATTTTGCAACAAGGTGTATTAGTGCAAAGCTAATAACATGTGAAATTGTACATATGCAAAACATTGCCCAAAATAAAAATACATTCTTCCTTGAATTCAAAAGCATCCCTTTCAAAATACGGGTTGGATTTTTTTTTCAGGTACAAAAAATAGTAAAAAACAAAAGTGAATTTTGGGTGTATTTGGAAAAAGTACACCAGGTATTTGCAGGTTAGTAAAGCCTTTTGCCACAACAGCATGAAAACATGCCCCCTTTTTTAACCCTCAATTCAATCCAGCTGTAGTACTTTTCATTGAATGAGGATAAAATTGGTTACAAAACGTATTAACTACCAGACGTTAATGGAGAATGACAGAAACTACAAACAAATTACTTATACCTTAGATTTAAACATTTAATCTGGCTATTCATATAACTGATATTAACTGAATATTATCAAAGAGTAAAACAGATTTATTTGTTTAATTTTGTCTGTCCTTCCTTACTAAGTATCTAATCAGTGGCATATTTTCTTTGCCATATAACACAAGTCTATGGTTAGAAAAGCATCACCAATTCGTGGACAACTAGGCGTGGATTTATTCAAGCCGAACTGATAATTTCAAAAAATATTTATTGTGAATTATTACAGATAAATCAGTGTAAAATGGCATGTTTTTACAAGGCCCATTTGGTCATTCCAGGACAAAACAGAAACACAGTGAAAGTGTTTGGTTGGACGTATGTTCTAGCCTGCCAAGCAGGAGCCATTTACTCAGCGTGAATGGAATAACCACCAGAGAAACCAAAACAAAAACAAACTACAGAGTTTGAGGTCACACACCATCATTTAGGCTGGCGAAAAGGTCAAGCTATGAGTGTAAATTAGAGAATATGACAATAATCAAACTGTGCGGCTAGCTTAAGGGCAAACATGCATGTCACATTATTTAAGTGTTAACAGTGCGGTGCAGTGAAAAGGGCGGAGCTTTACGGACTGACCTCTTCCACTGCGGCCCACGAATCTCAGGTCGTTGAAGCGAGCCACCTGGTTCTTCATGACACCTGAGGCGTTCCGAAGTTCGGCTGAGTAGTTTTCATCGTTACCCGCCATTACCGTGACAACGGTCCCATCAGGCACCTCTCCAAGGGCCACCACCTACACACAGTGGAAATGGGGGTGGGTGGTGAGGAGTAGAGTTCAGAGTCAGAGATGATGGTATGCAGCAAAGCCCAAAAAGTTAACAGACTCTGGGGATTGGTTTGAAAGACATTCACATTTCAGAGTGCTCAGAGTTCTGGCCAACCACAGCCAGACCCCCTGCAGTGAACCAGTGAGCTCGGCAAGGAAAATGCAATAAAGCATTTTCGTCTCAAAACAAACCTATGCCTTAAAATTAGAAACATTGGCATGACATTACTATTGATCCCTAGAGCACGGTACAAACCTCAACAGCTAAATATTGCTAGATCTACAAATGAATTATATGAAAAGTGTAGGTCATGATATTTTCTTTCTAAGAGCGTGATGGTAAACAATAATAATAATAATGACAATAAGAAGCATTTTATTCATGGAGGTAGAAGGAGCAGTACATACATGCATAACACAATTCATAGGTTCTCACAATTGTAGAACATGCTCAATTAAATAAACAGGATGAAATTAAATCTCTTACTGGACTGGTATAAAAAAGAAAACCAGATCATCCAAATTAGATCATTTATTATCTTTCTACATTCAACATATTTCTCTATGTAATAAATATGTTTACTGTGTATGCTAAACACGAGCTCCTTCCCTTGAAAAGGAAAAAACTAAATGAGGACAAACAAATTACGGAGAAGACAGAATATTCAAATGTTTATGGTGCTTCAGCGACTGTTTTGCAACATTTTCATTTCATATTTTTGACACGAATTTGGCCTCTATAATTTGAACATTTATGACAAGAATAAGGCTCTGTTACTGAAAATTGTAACTGGTAAAGTATGCGTTATATTGTAGAAATTATTTTCTTAATTCAAAATGCTTTTGTTTATATATTGGTTTGTTGGGTATTTGTAAGAATTAATAATATAAACCTTTAAAGACGACATTCCAATTTTTATGTTCCTTATTTCTAAAGAAAAATTCTAGCGAACGGGCATGCAGTTTTTGGTTATACTTTCTTAAATCAGCGCACCCAGTCAATGCGCACTCTGACTTCTCCGTTTTGAATTCATTACTAGGCTTCATATGAGAACTCTCATCTTAGACAACCTTAAAATATAAAAATAGCCCTAATATTATAATAAAATTAGATCATAACCCACGCTCTGAAATACAGGCCACTGCCCAGCTGCAGAGTCGGCTTACAAGGTTTTGTGAACATGTTTTCGACACCCTCACATCTAATTTTAAACGATGAAGTCACTGATGTTTTTAACAGCTCAGCAGTTTCTGCAAGAAGTAAAGCGTGAATGACGGATTCTAATAAAATTAAACTAGTAGCGCTGCTCAACAGGAAGTAGACAGTTAATAAATGTGTCCATGCGACAATCCTCGTACTGTTCAGAAAATGTCAATAAGCACAGACTTCCATGGAAGCAATTATGTTTTATTTTCAAGATTACAACGAATTATTCCCAAATGAAAATAAGCTGAGTACACTGTCACGCAGTCGTATTTAATACCTTAATGCAGCACAAACTTTACTTTGCGTGTTCAAGAGAACTGCCAAATTAAAGTCGTGACATAAAAAGCTGAACGCATCCCTTAAACACACTACCTACTTGTCGACAGTAAAATGATTATTATCCTACCTTGAATATACTGATAGAGAGCGAGATAATATTGCGCAAGTTAAACATTGTTTTTAGAAATCGCTTGGAAGAATCCAAATTTGTCCAGCAAATTGAGATAATGCACGCGCGGGCGCACCTTTCCAATCACTATCATTAAGGAAAATATTAAAAGGAATGTTCTTTTCATTTGTGATTTCTTAATTCTTGAACTCACTCTCCCCTTCAGAGATAAAACAGAATGCCCCAACAGTATCCCTTATCAAAAAAGTAAATTTATCCAGAATTTCTGACTCAATGAGTCGGCTGTTATTTATCTTCCCTTGCCTCAATACGAGGAAGTAAAATAATACAAAACAGAAAGATGAGTCCCAACAATAAAAGTATAACATTTAGTGAACTACATCCATATCTTACCTTCCTGATAATATTTTTAATACTTCTCATAATAATTACTATTAATTTATTTCATTATTTTATTATATGATTATCACGAAGACGGCTGTAAAAATAATTCCCCTCATTGCACGGCATTTCAGTTAAGCTATTTAACTGGTCAAAAAAATTACAATTCATACAAAATGACCTAACCGTCAACAATATCCGAATAAAGGTGAGTTGTACTAACAGACCAGTGTTATGAAAAGACTGCAATTGTCAAATCAAAAACAGTATTTTAGATGGCAAACATTATATGTGGAATATTTAATAATGGCACATACACCGACTTTTCAGACTACAGGTTCTAAAATACTAACCGACATTGCATTAATCTGACATTGCAAATCGCCAGGGACACATAGAAAGCGTGTACAGCAATCTCTTACAGTATAATTATTTTCTTTTACTTTTAACAGGTAAAACAAAATTACATTTTTAAATGGCAATATTATCCTTTATGTGTAGATCACGCGCGGTTATTATTTATAGTGAGTTCGAGTGTCTCTCAGATTTCAGGTGCTCCCAACAATGCGGTAAGTGTGCGTGCTGGCATTTCTATTTATATACGGGGTATATACCTCTCCCTACCGCCATTAAAGTTAATTGTATATCATCCTCAAAGCGTAGTACTTTATAAAGTGGTGAATTGACCTGCGGCTCACATTCTAAGCGGCAAAAATAAAACTATTAATGCATAGCAACGCTTTAGTGTTTTCCTTAAATTTGAATGCCAAGAACAGCATGGTGTTTCACAATAGAAATCGCTCGGTCAAACAAGGACAAGGAGACAAAATTCATACAACCAAAACATTTTCCCTCAAATAAAATCAAAATCTCAGCTTTACAGCTAAAAGTAGTCTATGTTTTGTCATCTGGTGCCCCGAAAAGCCTTTCGTATTTATGGACAGTTAAGAATTAAAACATGAATAATATCGTTAATAACAGCTTACCTTGAACGCGACGGGTAGAGTTTTATTACATCTCCAGTGAGACGGCAGGATGGAGCAGAGGAAGTTTGGGCTGTCAGTTCGGACAAGTTCTGCAGGGTGATCTGCGATGATTTCCACCATGGTTCGGTTCTCGTGCGGCCGGAGTCTCGGCACAGCGGCATCTTGCTGTCCTGTAGCTGTGTTCACATCGTTCATTTTCCCCGAAACGGGTTGCAGGCTACTGGACGGGGGGCTGAACCTCCGGCTGGTGCTTGGATCTACGGGAATGCGCATCACAGAACTATATTAGAAAAGGTAAGGCGACCGAAATAGACAAAAACAAATTTCCGTTGTTGAGCGATTAAAAATATCGGTAGTTTCCGACCATACAAAAAATCAGCGGCACTGGCGAGCACAACTTGAGGACCTAAACAGCACAACGGCTGGGGAAAGTTTGAGAATGGCTCGGCTATATCCTCTCGAGTACATGCAGAAAGCAGGCGAGTCTATACTGGCTAACGTAGTCTTCCTCTTAGAGATCACACGGCTGTAAGACGACGTAAAAAATTAACTGCAACGACAATTAAACCTAAAAGAGATTTTATCTATAAACGACTGAAGTTTTTGGGCGTACGGGTCTTAAAATATCTCCGTTAAGATTTCTGCATTTGTGAATTTGAAACGCTTCCTTATCCAAAAGGAAATCAGTCTGGCAAATTAATGTCTGACGCGTGTAGGTCCACAGAAGCAGTCATTTCAGTTTTCTGTTGCGAGAAAAAGCCCGTAGTCTTTACGCACAAATGCCTTTGTGCACAACCGAAATCCCACACACCAAGCGTGTCATAAAACTCATATGATGAATTAATACCAAAACTGCCAGAGACAATAAACTCTTACGCAGTTAACAGTCTCATAAACGTGATACAGTCTAATTTAACAATACGTTAAGCGAAACTCTAAAACGTATTTGAGAGGGAAAAAGGAAAAAAAAGTTTCGTCAATTAAGTATTTGTTTTGCCTTTTTTTCTTTCATCATTAATCCAGCATATCAGGCAAATCCAGCCTTAAAACAATCCGTTCGACATTCTCTACTTAAAATTAATAATTCGCTTTTGCATAGGGTTAAAAAATTCGTGGATCCTAAAAGTCGCGGTCGGTAAGATGAAGGAGCCGGAAAAAAGCCACAGTTTTTTGTGTCCTAAAATGTGGTTAGACTTTGGAGGAAGGGATTTCTAGCGTTCAGGTTTTTGTGGTTTATATACAGCACTGGGCAATCATTATGCTGATGAGACGGGAGCACGTGGTGTCTGAAGCCTGCTATCATAGTGCGTTCAAAATAAATAAATTAATGCTGCCTCGCAGAGCGGTCCGATCAAATCGCTAGATAGCCTTGACTACATGACCGTAATCGAACGTATCTGTCTCTGATATTCGGCAAACTTTGAAAGAGAGCAAAAATGGAAAAGTTCACCTCTTCTGTCTAAAACTTTTTTTAAGGAATAAAACGTTAACTCACCAGAAAGGATGGCGCAGACACAGCTATTTGTTGAAAATGAAACCAAGACCTTATGTACCTATTAAGCGCCCGGGCTGCCTAGATCTTTCAATAGCCTAAAGTTACTGTCGATAAGGGCTTTTGGAGAACATATAAAGGTGAACACATAGCATAGCCTACGCTTTTCAAGTGTGTCACGTACAACAGGAGCAAAAGCAAAACGGTTACACCTGGCAAGACGTAGAGCTATACACCTACTAGAACAGAATTTAATTTTGACTTAAGTAGCTATATTATTCGATATGTTCAGTGTCTGATGGTAATATTTGAATGCTAGCACACAAGACGCCTAACGTACTTGTTTCTCAAAGCTTGTAACTAGAAGAGAAACTAATAAATAATACACTGACAAAGAGTTGAACGCGAAATGAGTGAGTCACCCTCCCGGGTCTGACTCAAGTTTAGCTGAGAAAGAGGCTTCTCAGCACGGCATCAGAGAGCCAATGCACCGAGCATGAGGCTGCTCTACAAATAAAAAATATCACATTAGGAAACAAAGATTTATTAATGTCAATAAAAAAGCCATGCGTAATATTCCCTATATTCTCCTTTTGATTCAGTGTGACTAATTATGTCCTCATCCTCCCTTATTTAAAAACGCCAGATACTTGAACTGTATCTGCGAAGGAGGTTGTTGATTTACAATTGGTCACATATCATTGTACTCAAGATCTTTTTGCGGGAAATTAAGAAAAGGCAGAGTTACTGTAGAACTACACTTACAAAACCGGCGCAGAGATGGCCGGACACAGCCAGCGCGACAGTGTGATCATCATTGACTCTTTCTTTGAGTGCCAAGAGAAAAAATTAAGGACTACAACACCCAGAAGGCTTCTCGCGCGGTGTTTTCCAAGTTATACAACGGATAATACGCTAAGCATGTGCAATTAAACTGCATCCTTATACAGTTTCAACTATCTGCATTCAAGTTTGACGTAGAATCCAACAATTTAAGTTTCTGGCTTTCCCTGTGTAAAATATTATTAATTGCAGATTTCTGGGACTACACAACTTCAGCTAGCCAGAAAAGGAATAGAAACATTCAATCTGTCTAGCTACCGTTTCAAAGCTAATGGAAATTCATTATGCAGTTTATTCAGCGTGCTCTATATGTTGATGTCCGCAGGAAGGTGGAAATACACACGCCCCTCACTCAGACAAGGTAACACTGCAAAACGCGAGGTTACGACTACATTGAACTGCAGCACAGGTGAGAACTGGAATTTCACACAGAAGTAATCTTGACAGTGAAAGAATTGTAATATTATGAACATTTCTTCATACCTGTTATTGTTTTATTGTACGGTTAAGAGAGCATTTGGTCAGACCCAAAGCGCTACGCTATACATGACACAAACCATATAGTGACGTAGTTCACCTTAGTTGTATCAAAATGTAATTATGGTGTAACTAAACTTGTAGCCTTGAAAACTTCAGGTTGTCACAATAAGAAGGACTCTCAGTCGGGAAAAATTTTGCCAGTTAATTTGTTAAATGTGTATAAATGGAGAGCTTTGTACAAAAATGCCTTGTGCATTGCCCCTAATTAAGGACTCTGTTAAGTGAGTAGTTCTAGACCCTAAAATCTGCAATGGACCACAGCCGTATATTACAGGATTGACCAGGTTATCATGACCACTAGCAGTGTGATTGCAGTTCACAGTTCTGTAATGATTTTTACCGGACAAAAACACACTGGTCCTGGCTGTGTGGACACAAACCAAAGTCAATGATTTCTGGGAGTCTAAAATTGGGTATGGTCATCATAGGGGACAGAAGGCTAACATTTTGGGTGGAAAAATAGTCCTAATTTTTATGCAACAGGTCACTGCAAGGTTCTTGTTTAAAGCAAAATAATTCTTGGGTAATAGTTCAGACTAGTCTTAATGTAAACATTTTTTATGTCAGCCAAATTGTATGTCAAGTGTCACATTACATTTGAGAAATTGGCAGAAATTTCAGGCCACACCCCTTCTCCCAGCTACACAGTGATTGGTGGGTCTCCAAAATAGTCTTAACATTGTTTACTTCAGAAAAAAGGGAAATGCGATAGCCCTATAGATCACCCTCATGCCAGCATTACTAATTACTGAGGCTGTTTGGTACAGTGTCAGTTTTTTCCATATCAGTAATTCATCCACTTTTGTGCTTTACAGATTGAGAAACTGTGACTGAATTGAAAAACAATACAGCACTTTGGTGTGTTCATAGCTTTTGTTAAAGCTGAACAAAGGTGTTCTGGGAATCTCAGAAAGGCCTCAGACCACAGGAGCTGTACACGGAGAGCCAGGTTTGCACATTTTTCTGTGGATTATATCATAAAATGAATATATGATATATGAAATGAAATGAATATATATCATTTACATCTTAAAAAAATGTGCATCTCTAAAATGGTGACTTTTTCAGGAAATGAGAAAATGGTTTTATTATTAAATTGCATTACTTTAGACACATTTTCGTCACATGGTGTTTTGAGAAATGTTATTGGTCGCAGAGCCATAAAACATTGGCGACTGATTATGCATGCTTATACTTATGAACTGAACTGTAATACTAAAAAATGGAGATAAAAGGTTTTTTGACACCAATAATATGTAAAAAAAGAAAATGAATATCTAGTTTGTGATATATGTTTTTTTTTTATTTGTCATCATTTTATAATCATTTTATATGTGTGTGTGTGTTTTTTAACAGTGCTAAAAATCTTTATTGCACCACTTTTTTGCTTTTAATCACCAGTCATTATCTTTCTTGACATAAATATAATAATATGTGAATTTTCTCTAATTAATTTGTACACATTTACTGATCCCAAGGTTGATTGGCTTAAGTCACAACCAGTTTATCCGCATGGAGTTTAGTCACAAGCTGTATTGTTTTAATCTTAAGTTTCCACTGGAAAAAAAAAGTCCATGTCAGTCTCTGAGTTTGTTATAAAGTCGGGGTGAAATATGTTGAGGCTTTTGTTGAGACAGGACATCATGGCCACGTATCTGCTGAGGAAATGTTCTGGTTCTGTTTGTCACAATCTGTGAGACCCAGATCCAACAGCTTTTTGAGGATTCAGCCGAAACATCAGCCATTTAAAATAACAATGCCTCCTTCAACTTTTGCAAGAGCAGATCTGTTTCCACACAGTATCTATGTTTATGTAAACACTTAGTCCTAACCCAGACTGCACTATTTCAGTCGCTGCATGCCCGTAAGGTGTACACTTACATTAGATGGTCACAGTACAAACAAATTATGGAGAATTACATTTTTAATTTACATTGACCAATTAGCAACTGTAGAATTAGCGGTGAAACGGTCCAAACAGTGGGGCGTGTTTATCCTCAAATTGCGGTTTTATGTGATTTTAAAGTAAAACAATCACATGTTATATTTATGTCTGCTTAGAGGCAATCACGTGTGTTCTCATCAGATTCTCCTCGTCCCTTTCTTAGTCTTAAATAAATACTATGATTTTTCATATCAGATCTCTTTTCTATTCTTATATTTTTTGTGTATCAAAAAAATACCAGTGAAAAAGAATTGGCCTTGAAGTTCAAACAAACAGTTCTACCGCTGCTAGAAATGGATAATATTCAAAAAGACCTGCTGCCATTGAGAAGCACATCAGAAATGACCTAAAAACTGCTCACCTGCTAACCAGTGTATCAAAGTCTCATTTTTTTCCACACCAGAGGTAAAATGTCTGATAGTTCACTTTGGCCCCTGGACATGCTGCAGGATCCACAGCACCCTGCATACCTCTGCTGGCTGGAAGAGGCTGTCATTCACACACAGCCTCAATGGCCACCATGACACATGCAACAAGTAACCTTCACACTTAACATAGCACATAATGAAACCCACTGCATCCGTGACCAATCAGAAAATATCATTCAGCAGCTGTGACAGGAGAATCAGAACAAACCATTCAGCAATGATGGCCAGCTTTGGTTTTCTTAATTGTAACCTTGAGTACTACACAATGGTGGAGCCTGAGATGAGCTACCTTGCTTCACGCTAATGCATGTTTCAATGCTATACAAATTCAGTCCTTGTTAATAATTACTGTAATTAGTAATTAAATAAATATTATTAGTAATAAATAATAAAACCTGGACATGTGTGCAATTAGCAGTATTTAAAAACCCATGTGATCACAGCTGAATTTAGTAGCTGATCCTCTGAGCTCAGGTTAGAGAAGGGGCTAATTTTCACTGATGCTCCCTGTGTTATTGTGGCATTGCCCAATTCTGTGCTGTACAGTAAAACTGTAAACAGTTTTCACTGGCCTTCAGTCTGAGAGAATGGGTCTGTATTTTGCAGGGACATGGGGGGGTGAGGGGGGGTAAAGTGGTAGGGGCAGTGGAAGATGGCAGGGGTTAGGACGCTGAGGTGGAATTAAACCATGATGCCTGTTTGCCACTTCGTTAACGCAAAATAAGGAGAGGTGGAGTTTTATTCTTCCCCCACCCCACCTCCTTGTGCTGCTCCAAAAACCAAACATGTTTTTGATTTCCTAACATTATGAAGATCGACTGCAAATTTATGCGACGGCCAGATTGGAAAAATTGTCATTTTCATTGTAACTAAAACCATATTGAAATCATGTGGCTCTTTGTGATCAAAAGGATCTGGGCTTAAGTTGTGTTGTAGGTATCTGTCCATGGTAATTAGATTTTGTTTCCTCCGTTCCGATTGAGCTAATGCAAGTAAATATTTTATTTTGGAAAGCATGCTCAGATATGGTGTGATTTTTATTTCAGCGGTGTATTTGTGTTCACAGATAAGACCAGAGTTTTGCCGTGGACTTTGATTGAATGCGCACCACCTGTATTAATGTTTTCATATAATAAAAATTACAAGACATCCAATCTATTAAAAATATACAAAAAGTGCTGTGGTTTGGGCTTCACTTCCTGGGTTTCTTGGACCAGAGTGAACCTGTTAAATTAAGCAGGCGTCTGCAGAAGGAGAAACTAAGAAGTGACGCTACATAAAAGTCAACTTAATTACAGAATAAAACACAATAAATCGGAAAAGCCCCCACCTCTCCCGCCCACGACTGCCCCCCCCTTTTCTCTACACACTCAGGAAAACCAGTGTATTAAACCTTTTCATGCTGAAGTAATCAGAATTCATTTGGTACATCTGAGTTCATTTTACCACCCGGCCACCATCTGCGTTCACCATTCAAAGAAAAACTGCTGCCTTTTTCTCTCTCTCCAGGGAGAGGGGGGTTTTGATGGGGGTTGGGGGGGCACGGGGGGGTTGGGTGGATGATAGTGTTGGGAAGTCGGGTGGGGAGGCAGTGAGATGTATTATTATTATTTTATTTGTCATTATTTTTATTTTATTCCTAGCTGATTTGTTGAAATCGACCTCTTGTTTTGAAAGATACCGGTCGCATGGCTTTGATTTGAGGGGACTTTATGATCGTGAAACTTGCAGGGAAACCAGGAGATGAGGAGGAATGTTTCACAGTCTTTCAGACACTCTGTCAGGTGTGGACGGTGACTTTCAAACCCACAGGACTTACTCATCAACCAGCAGAGTAAAATTGGCCTGCACAGCCTAACATTTCTGTCATACCCAAATGATGCTTTAAATTTGTCTGTAAATAAATAATTCCAACACATTGCTTCATTTTGAATGTATGAATTTGGGTGGCCACAGAGACTTCCTTTAAAGATGCTGATCTGTAATCAACTACTGTGTGGCTTCTTAGCATCGTATCTGTGGGATGAATGTCTTGATCACATGCATATATTCAGAAAAAAACATGTACATTTTTAAATGAATTTAATAAATGTATTTAATTTAATGGCAAACTAATACTTTTAGAGAATTTTATCTCAGGTTTAATTGTAGGAGAGAATCCATCCCACGTTAAGTTATAAGAAGGCCTCCTGGTTTTGAGTGTAGAACCATCGGTTTTGTTTGCTGTTTGCTGGCAGGCTTTCTGCTGGGTGTGCTGTATCAAAGTAACTAAACTCTCCGGTGCACTGAGTCATACGATACACTCTCTTCACTCCATAGAAAACAAGCTTGAGAAATCTGCTTGGATTTGAGGAAATTCTACAGCAGCTCTGTCTTATTCGTCCAGAATCAAGGGCAGCTCAGAGTATCAGATAGCAAGTATTCCCTGAGCCACTGGCCAGGCCATTTTACCTAAATTAGCATGTTTGGTTTGCGTTGGAAAATCTGGGTGATATGACACATCAGATTTTTCCCCTGGATTCAAACCAGTCAAAAAAACTTTTTTTTTTTGGTCTCCCAGATTTTGGAAAAAACATTGGTGTCTGTTGAAAGCACTGGCCTCCACTGAGATCTTTGTCCACCATGCTAATGGAGATATTTTGCATATGACTGGGGGACAATGTGTCTGTGGCCACACAGTGTGGCTTAGTATGTAACATAGCTGGTTGAAAGGGAAAGTGCGATTCTAATGATTTTTGTCACATTTATTATATTTTTGTGTGACGGTTGATTTTTGTTTGAGCTAAAGGGCTTTTTTCCTCTGTAACATGTGGTCTGACTCTCCCATCAGTACAGCTGTCAGGACGCACTTTTGTGTGAAGTGGCTTGAGAAATTACAGTACTGAGACTGACTCTTCGTCGCTGCGTGTAACAGATGACAAACCACCGAGGGATGCCAGAGCTAGCGCCCCCTCCAGCACAAAAGGAGGAAGTGCAATGTGCCGTAAGTCCCACAGGAGGCCTCATCATGCACAGTATCCTCCAGGCACCTCTGCCAGCCTGCCTCACTAGTCATACCTGTGTACTGTATTCACACCTGTGCAATGTAAACACACCTGTGTACAAGTCTGGACCGTGCACATAGAAAGTGAGCTTCTGCAAATTGTCTGCTTTACCTGACCTACCCCTTCACACCTCCCTGAGGTTTAGAAAGTCCTGGTCCTGAATTTCAGTCACATGGCCCTAGTCTGACAGCACATTCACGGCTCAATGGTAAAGCACAACCAATCCCTGCATGATATTATTTCTTTTCTGGGCTGATATATTTATCTTCATAAAGATTATATAAATTCAGTACATTATTATTATCATGATTATAATTATTATTATTTTTCTTTCTTTTATAAAGGTCCATTTTCTTTCTTTGTCCTAAAAAGATATCCCAAATGCTATAACACACATTCTTGCAGTTCTTACATATTGCATGTGTGACGCAGCTAACCTTTCTGTAAGTTCACTAAGCAAATGAGGGGAAGGTACTTTTACAGCTAGTTCCATGAACCCCTATGTCACCACTGTCCGCTTCTTTTTTGTCATATTATTGGTATTACTTCTGTAACTATAAAAATAACTTTTTCTGGAGTGGGCCTCTAATTTTTATTTATAAAGGGGAAATAAAACATTTTCTTTCCTGGGCCTTCATTCTGCTCAGTTCTTTAATCTGTTGTATGTTAAAAATGTTTTGGTTAAGGGGAGGAGAAAAAAAGTTGGCGATTGTTGTTTGTGTTGATGCTGCATTAGCAGAGTTTTCTGAAAAACAAACCGGCCCTGTGCTCCGTACCTGTGTCTGAGATGGCATAACATGCTGAGCTTGTTGTGGAGATTACAGCGTGATCCTATACAGCTTATACTTGGATGCACATCATACAGCGCGTTCGGCGGTGTTCCTTTATAGCAACCACATGGATTTCGTTTGCGTCAGCGTGGCGGAGAGCGCCAGACAGTAGTTTACGGCAAAGTGGCGGTACCGAAGGCCTAAGCCGTTTCCAGCCGGCGTTACGGTCCCCTGATTAATCATCACCCCCTGCCCCCCCCACCCTACCCCACTCCCCCACTAGCAAAGACATGGAGAACATTACACACCGTATTCACCACATCTCACAAAGACACAAAATGTAATAGATTAGCCTGGGACTTTAATGGGGGTGACTGTAGACAAGCAAAATAGTTCAGATGAAACACACTGTGTATTGGTTGTATTTAAAGTGACAGGCTCAATTTGAACTGAATACATATTAAAAAATGATATCATGTAACAAACTGCATGCATACGCACACACCCATTTTTTTGAGTGTGTGCTTGTCTGTGTGTGTTTGTGTGTGTGTTACTGTCTTACACACGCTTTGATTTGTAGAAATGAAAAGTGCTCGGGCTTAAGAGTCAGGATGAGACTCCATAACGCAGTCCTGTATTTTGCGAGACACTTAATTATAGCTTTATGTGAGGAACGTTCTGAAGGAGCCTAAAGTGCCTGCCAACTTAAACCATTTGTTTCCACCCTTGGCAGGCACCATGTAGCGCGAAATGATGATACAAAGCAAACCATGTTCCTTACTTCATCCCAAAGGCCCTCAGCATCCCCTTCACTGCCCATCAACCCAGGATTTGATTTAAGCGCATAATTATAGTTTTTCGTTTGCTCGCTCGCTCGCTCGGTGACATCAGCGATGATAGGAACTGTGCCTCTATCAGGCTTTTTTTTGTTTGCCAAGGTAGCAGTAATTGCAGTGAGGCACCTGGCAGAAACGGTTACACCGAGCAAATGACTAACATCTGACCGTAATGGTGCGGCGGATGAAGCCAGGGAGGGCACACAGTCTGAAAAAAACGGGATGGGAGTCTGACCGGGGCCGATAGCGTTTTTAGAGCGTCGGTGAAAAGGTTTTATTGGGGTAAAATAAAAACGAGAGGGAGAGAATGTTTTTGAGTGTGTGTGTTTGATTTTTTTAAATGTCTGCTTTCAGTCTGGAAAAACTTGATGAGGTCTTGTGTGTGTGCATGTTTGAGTGTGTGTATTAGAGAGTGATAGTGACTGTGTGAGTGTATGACTAAGGTTTTTATGTGTGCGTATGTGTGCATCCATATTGTTTGTGTTTGTGTGACCAACAGTGTGTATGAGTGAGAGTAAGGGTTTGTATGTGTGTCTGAGTGTATGTCTGACTGGATGTGTGTGTGTAAGTGTACTTGTATGTGTGTGTTGGTGTTAGTCTGTATGTGTGTGTTTATGTGCCTATGTATTTTTGAGTATATGTATGTGCGTGGGTGAATAGATCTGTATAAGTATGCGTGTGTGTGGGTGTGTGTGGGTGTGTATTTGTGCATGTAGGGGCTTTAAGACGGTTTCCTCTCATTCTCGCTGCCATGACTGTCTGCCGCCTCCTGCCTTCCTGGAGGTCCCTAATTGAGATCACTTGTACTTATAAAGAGCAGGAAGCACTGTGGCTCGTGGGAGAGAGAGGGAGGGAGGGAGGGGAGGAGGAGGGAGGAGAGGGAGTGGGGGGGGAGAAGGGTAGCATATGAGTCTAAAATGAAAAGGGGCTACCATAACTCCCTCTGTAATAATCTGATTGAAAGCCCCTGGGCAGGGCAGGGCAGGGAGTTCTCTCAGATGTTGAAGCATCACATATCATTCTGTCATGACACTATGCTATATGTCATGACACTTTCTGTCATGACGCCTCTGTGTTATATGTCACAATGCTCTCTGTGTTACACAAGGATTGGTGGATTTGACTATAAAATGTATTTTCCCTTTAACTTTGGTCAAAACACTTTTCACTTATCTTTTAGACTCCTAACGCTCATGTGACAATGGAAAAGTGGGCGTGGCTGTACCTGTATTTGCTTTGAAGGCTACTGGTGTATTCTGGGAAAAATATGGTTGCTAATATTGAGCTCATGACGAAGATGGCAGCTGATAGACTGTTCCTTGTCAGTGAGAGACTGACAATTTATAACCGTACAGAGGTCCTCCTCCTGAGTTTAACGCTTAGGTTTGTGTATACACCCTTACAATAAAAACTGAGTGAGAAGTGATGGACAGAGCTGGCCCCTGATGAGAACCAAGCAATGGGCTGGCCAAGAGGCAAGCTTCAACCTCGTAACCCCATTCAGCTATTATCCCCTGTTAGCCAATAGAGACCAAAAACATGCCATTTTAGGTTTCAGGCAACCAAACATCTTTCCAAGATATCCCTAGACAACCAAGGTAATTTGTGCTTATTTGGAAAGGATTAGGCTGCCCTGTCACAGAGCGCTCTGTCACGATGATCCCCGTCACAAAGCGCCCTGTCTTGGCGCTCCACGTGATGCCATGGGGGCCGTCTGTCTCTGGAGGCTTAGCTGGGGGGGTGGATGACGTAGCCGCTGGGCATTAACTGTCTGCCTTTTGACCAGAGGGTACTTACACTTTCCACTGCTGAGAGCATCTTTCAGCACAGAGTCACAGTCCTGACTCACTCGGCGCATGTCTGGGAGTCTACAGTCTACAAACAGACCGAAACCAACAGAGCTACAGTATCTAAGAACTTAAGAACGTTTAATGACAAGAACTAGCTGTTCAGCCCAGCTAGCCTCATCATTTAACCTAAATCTACAGAGTGACCAGCACTGTCTCTGGCTGAAGCCAGCAGTGTTACTTTACACCACTAATTGCCTGTTGTCATCATCACTTTATTGTATAATCATTACTGGCTGCAGAGATAATTATTTTTCATGAGATGACCTTTAGTGAGATGGAGATTACACATTTGCTCAAAAACAGAGCAAGGAGTCATGTAGGTAATGTGTAGGTTACATCACTATGATGTATTAATAGGCATTTGAAAAATAGGATACTTGTGATATAAAAAGTGATAAATCTCGACTGAGGGAAAAAATACATTCAGAAACAGTGGCGTTCTGCCAGTAGGCGGCAGGGCCCTCTAAACCCTCAGATCAAATGCCCCTGCCCCTGCTTGCTCAGACCCAAAACTCCATCAGCTGCTTTGGCCTTAACCAGGAAGGAAGGCAGAATTTCTCATGTTTCTCTAATGAAAAATGATCTCTGGCTTCACCTCTGTCAGAGACTTTCACACATGCAGAGACGCAGTGTTGTGTGAACCAGTCAGAGCTCCAGTGGTGATTTCTCACTGCTGACTGCGGCTGGCCTGCTGCCATGCAGTGCCACCCGCAGAGGAGGCAGGGATGGGGGCCCAAAGTTGGCTGGGCTGTCCTCCATTTCATTGTTCCAAAGGTACTTCTTTGATAAGTCCAGTCAGGTAAGGTCATATGAGAATGAAGTGTATTTCTCTGACTCAGCTGGTGGACTGCAGAGTATGAGGAAAGGGCCACTGGAAGAACATTCTGTGGAAAAAGGACCATGTGCTTGTCGGCACTCTCCCCATCCAGGAAGTTGGCACCAATGGAATGGGCATACACACACACACACACACACACACATAATGTGGTATTTAGAATTGAGAAGAAAAGGTAAAATGTTATAAAATGATATTAGGGATATAATCAGGATGCTAAAGGTGTGACAACGTGAGCCACAGGAACAAAGCCAGCTACAGGTGGGGTCTCTCACATGCTACTTACTTCAAAATTCAGACCCAGGGCAGAAAAATAAGAGCCGTTCTTTTGAAAAGGCGGCCGGCTCTTCAGATATGTAATATTCAGAGGGCCTTCCCTGGAAAGTGCTTACTTTGGAAGGAGAAAAATAGCTTTCCACACACAGAGAGGTGCTAAAGATAACACAGACACTGAGACAACGCCAGCGCTACCCTTCCACGCTCTCTGCTTCTCTCGCTAAATCTGACTGGTCCACATCCTCTCCCCCAAACTGCTGGTCCAACTGAAAAATATACTTCGGTACATCTGTAAGACAAGCAATTCTCTGGTAGCCAGGACCATCTGGAGCTGTTTATTAAGAGAGTTAAAGTGAAATCAGACCCGAAGTGTGGCCGTTCTCCCAGTTTCGCTCAGACCAGCAGTGGACAGAACATAATCATAGATTATACAGAGTTCTTCAAGCCTGTCTCATGCTCATATTAGCCAAGTGAATACACTTTTTAAGTCACAGTGGAAAGAAGCGTCTGCTATCTGCTAAAAAACTCATGATGTCATGATGACAAGCGGCGAACAATGCTGTGTTGAAACCAAAGATACTGGATCATGGCTGTCACATTATAAACCACTCTTTCATTCATAAAACAGACACAATCAACAGAACGAAACATGTAGCAGCAAGGCATGGGACAGTAGCAGCTATTTTGACATCCTGGTTTCGTACCAAAAAGTGAGCTTCTTGCCTCGCAAACTACATTGAGTTCTCTAATGCTCACTTTGATGTTTTGAGTTTTCCATTGCTTTTGATGACTGTTTATAATTATGAAAGTTGTTAAAATGTCTGCTTTCAAGACTATTACCATGGAAGGTTTGGTTTTACCATGTCAACATGTCAGCTTCTCACTAGGTTAGCTGAACCCTGTTTAATCTATGATTTTGGGACAGAAGGGAGTTTATGGCTGGTATAAAGAACAGGTGAGTCTTCACCACAGGTATACTCAAGACAACCAGGCACAGTACAGCGTCCAGCACTCCTGTCTCTGCACATACACTGTTAAATGGACGTTAGTCTGTCAGGAAATAACTCATGGGATGCAAACTAGACAAAGAGCATTGGGGTTCGAAGGTCAATTCAAATTCTGTGATATGCTAACATCTCCAACACACCCTGAAGTCTCAGGAGAAGATTTTCTCATTTTCTATTACAGCTGTTGTCTGTTTCTGGAACTTTTCATGGACTTCCAGTCATTTTGCTAATGTTAAGTTTACCCCAGAGATAGCTGTTGAATCCACAAACAAAAATTAAAAATGGAACTGGCATATCAGTAAACGATTACTAATTTTTATTGGTACATAGAGCAATATACTAATTATTGTAACAATAAGAGTAGTTATGGTTGTAATAAAGTAGTAATGGGAAGTTAATTTAATGTCTAGTAATAATGAGTAGTCGTCATAATTATAGGTTTGTGATGAGTAGCTTGCATAATAATTATAGTTTAATAATGAGTGGTTAGAATGATAAGAATAGTTAATGAGGAGACTGGAGTAATGAACAGTTAGAGTAACTGGAGCTCTCTGACAGTGGAGAGTACACACAGTTACTGCTATAAACGCTCGTTTTGGTTTGGATAAATTTCCCTCTCTCTTCATTTCCAGCTTCTTCTGAATCCACATGGAGTGTTTCCATCTTTTCAGAGCTCCGAAAGCCCCCATATGGAGATAGCTTTTAATAATAAATCCCGTGATTTCAGGGGTCCCTCAATGAATGCCTGTTTGTCAATGTTGATACACTGCGGTTTTTGCTGGCTATAATTGGACATTATTACATTAGAAATTCTGTATTTATTGTCGTTATTTTAAACGTACAGTTTTCATGGTCTGCTAACACAAATGATAGCAAACTTAATTTTGTGGTGGCAACATAATCTCCTTCTTGAAGGTATCCAGCATGTATTGTCATGTTGAAAAAAGGAAAAATCATGTTGTTGATGACACCGATGATGTTTTGGGGAAAATTGCAGAACAGCATTTCCAAAAAGAAGAACAACCATTATTTTTTACCATACTGAACCAGCACAAAGGTAATTATTTGATAAGTTTTTGTTGTATTTATTTGTGGTATGGTGTTAAGCTCATGGAATGTGCATGTTCACATAAAGCTCACACGCACATGTTTGTGGCGAAGAAGGAGCCGCGTTGCTCTTTTTTGTGCTTTTCTTAGAATGGCACCCTGAAGGCTGGGTTTGTGCGGAATTTCAATCATTTGATGCGTGCAAAGTCAAAATGAACTAACCCCACCATCACACAAATTCGGCCTCATGAAACAAATGCCACACTACTTTTCAAATGTCATGTAAGAACATTTCATGAATGTGAGCAGTGCATTGTGAACGCTTATAAAAAACAAAGACACATTGTATGAATGCACATATACAAGCTAAGAGCTTATGCTTTATCCATTTTAATTTCAAAATTGGCCAATTTTGACAGGTTATTTTTTTCTTCTCTAAGTGAGTCGGATCCTTGTTTTTTAAGTGGGTGTTTATTTGAAGTGCTACCTTACAATTGCATGCATTAAAGGAAGCTTAGTGTTGAATCTCATGAGCTGATTGGGCCCTAGAGGTCAGCTGACTCGGTGACACATGGCAACATAAAAGCCAGCACACTGGAAGCTTGATTGCTTACAATGGCAAGATGGTAGGCAGCTAGCAGAGGAAAATTCTAAATTCAAATTCATGTGGCCGCTTTTTCCTTTTCCTCCCAATTTGGAAGGCCCAGTTGTGTTTATAAACCGGTCTTATTGCTGTAACAACTTCAGCGAGCTGTTTCTTTTCACTCTGCAGTCCGTCAATCGAGGCTCTCAGTCATTATGTCAGAGGATGCATGGCTCAGGGGCAGACAGGCCGCAGATACCTGATCAAACGGTCACTCGCGCTAAATGAGACATGATCATCCAGAGACTGCAACTCACCCTCCTGCCAAAACGCACAGCCCAAGCAAGACTGCCAGCCACAGTCAGCTTTGGCATGGTGAACATTTAGCACCAGACCATACAGTGTATACGTTCCCTGGAGCAGTGTCTTAGAAAATCTGATATATGACTGGTATTTGTCAAAAAGTAAAAAAGTAAAAAACACAAATGTACATTTTTGATAGCCATCATCATCTTTACACCGACTTTGTTATACACCATCCTTCAGCCTACCTTATGTATTTTGACTTTTGCTACCAAGTTAAGGTGACCTTTGTGTCACATTTGTCATGTGCTGCCAGCAATGAAATATGCACTCTGTGCACTGTGTGGACTCACTGTATGCAGACAGATGGACACACATGCACACACATACACAGACATATTTTTTCATTTTTATTCTTTTTTTCTCATATTGTTAAAAATATAATCTCTTTCTAGAATTGTTATTTAAAGTTATTGATGATGCAGTACTGTGTTCATAACTGAAGATGACTGATTTTTGGTGGTTCTTCTTGTTTGAGTTTTAGGGCAGACATTTCCACCTGGATTTTGTGAGTCAAAGTTTATTCCTTTGTTTTATTTGGAAAGTCTTCTGAGTGTCAGGGATGAAAAGCTCTTTATAAATAAAGTTATTATTATTGTAGTCAGGTAGAAATCTCTTTGACAGTCTGAAGATGAAAAATTATTATTATTTTTACTTTTTCTAAATGTTATTATTATTATTAAAGATTGTTATAATTTGGTTCAGTTGCTGGGGAGAACTGGCTGCCACCCACGCTCCAGCGCGAGTCCTGTGGACGGACTTCAGGTGAAACCGTAATTAAGGCCCAAGTCTGCAGCCCTGCGTGAGCTCCAGCCAAAAGCGGTTAGATTGAATCAGCCCCAGGAGTGTCTCTGCTAGGTGAAATATCACCATGAGCGAGTGCTCGTTTAGCGGCCACGTCGTTGCGAAACGTCAGAGTGAGACGAAGGAGAACTCCACGGGGCTCCACAAAAAATAAAAAAAGGCTCCATCCTGGCTGCGTGACAGAGGAGATGTGGCGTCGTGTGGAACGTGAAAAAACCCACCGTTTGCTGAATTCCTCAGCTCCATGGGGGTCTGAGTGGGCCACGTCTCTCCCATACCGTAATATTGTAATTACAGTGACATGTTTTATTATATTTCATTATATTTAAGCTTCTATATTTGCCTACCCTTGTTCCAAGGGGTCCTGAGCACAAAATCCGGCATATTATTGGAAAAACACATGCCGGGCGTAGTGCGTTCCTCGGAGGGAACCATGTAATTTTCCCATAATTCCATGGCCGTGGGAGTGAGGGGTGCGTTTCCCCCCGTTGGCGCTATTTTTGCGAGGTTTTAATTGGACGATGTGCTCGCGCTGCGCGTTGGTAGGGCTCCTGTCTGTGCGCATAGGAGACAGCTCCTCCATGCCTCCTCTCCGGCTAGCTTTGCGCTCCAGACTCTAAAACAAATATTTATCATTCTCCTAAAAATAATGAACATCAACTTTTAAAAATATCCTGCCTGAACACTATGCCTTTTTTATTTAACATTAAAGTGAACATAGAGGGTATTGCATTTTAAATACAAAGATCAATGACCCTTAAGTAATGTGCTTCTAAATAATGCAGCTCACATACAAACGTGCATACGCACTCACAGACACACAAATAAAAAAACCTTCAGATTTTTAAATGCATGCTTAAAACATTTTCCCCACCCTACATTTGAATCAGACTCAAAAAGCAGTGTGAGTCTTTGCTAGGCAAGAATAATAAAACTCGTTCTGCTCAAAGAGCAGTGAAGAAATGCCAACCTTCTAATTAAACGTATTAAAGTTCTCGATATTACACGTCTATTTTCTTATCAGCATGCAGCACTCTCATAAAGTCTCTCTGGAGAAGATAGAGGGAGGCATTGATTTGCATTGCATTTAGACATGGAGACAACGGCAAACAAGCCAGAGCTCATTTAGAGTAATTATCAGAGCTGGAGCAGCTGGGTGAAGAATAGCGTATTGATTCTTTGCCCTGTGGGTGTTTATTTGATTGGAGCTTCTGTCTTTATGGGCTCTGATTTTATATAGATTTATTTTCAGAAGGGCCCTCATTGTGTTTTTTTTTGTGTAGAGTTGGGTTGAGACAAGTCACCCTGGAAACAAACAGCAGTAATGAGCTGGCAGGCAAAGGCTTTGGTTAACCAAGCTGTAATTTGGGGACTAAAAAGGGCCACTCTGGGCCGTTGGGTATTTGTTTACCAGAGTTCAGCTGCAGCATTTCTGCTGCGTTTGCAGTCAAGGCTCTCTACATCTAATTCTCAGCCTGAATCTCTGAATCTCCATATGAATCCCTCCTTTAAATCTCCCTCTGAATCCATGTACTCATCTCCCTCAGATTCACCAGCGCAGTCTCTGTCTGATTCCCTCCGAATCTTTTCACAATTTTTCACTGAGTTTTGAAATGTGTGTGTGTGTGTTTGTGTTTGTGTGTGAGACAGAGAGTAAAATAGAGTAGGAAAGTTTGAATGAGCGTGAGTGGGAGGGAGAATGTGTGTATGTGTGTTTGTGTTTTTATTTGCGTCTGTTCCTATGTGTGAGTGATGACAGTTTTCCCTGCATGGAAGCTGCTAGTTAACAGCGGTATAAGATATATGGTCCTCTTCTATGCACTTCAAAAGATTTCGCAGCTAAGCAGCTCTGCTTGATCTTCCTCAGTTTTCACGCAAAAATATTAGTGTTGGAGCGGTGAACTCTGAGTATGTGCAGTAAGTGGAAGGCTCCGGGTCTCTGACATTCAGTCACACATGCGATAGCTCTGTGATGAATGGAGGAAGAAGCAACAGGACCATACTGTATAATTCCTGACTGAAATGTCCTCTCTACCAGCCATACAAAATGAATAGCTATTATGTGGCCTTCAGTGGTGAAACACTCACAGGAGAAGTTGTGAGCTCAGGTTTGACTGTTGAGGTTTCTGGGAGGAGCAGACTATAGATTTTGTGCATCATTAATACAGTCAGTTAAAGAGGCCATTATAAATTTGATGGAGGTGGGCTGGTAAGAAGGGCTATAAAGTCTCTTCTGCCTGTGAGCGCAAATTCACGGCCCATGGTAAAGCTAAAGCGGGAACCCACCCGCTAATCTACTTTTATAGCAACAATAAACTTGACTGAAATGTCTGTTTACCAAAAGGTTTATTTTCTTTGTGATGACTGGATTATTTATGCAATCTTTGGTGTCCAGCATATTTACTGTAAGTATTGCATATTTACTGTATTGCTATATCGATGCTATAGCTTTACTTAATCAAGTTCAGCCATTTTTAAATGAGAAAAAGGTTCATTTTTAGACAAACAGAGATACTCTCTTAGGAATTGTTAAATTGTTCTTATATGGTTTGGGAAATATTCTTATGATGGATTTCTATAAAATCTATTAAATGCCATCCTTTTTATGTCAAAGAAAGGCAAATATATAAGTACAGTCTCTGTTGTTATGATTTTAAATACATTTGGTGTGTGGTAAAAAGTGGGAACACAGTCTCAATATAAATATAAAACATAAGAAGTCCAATTCATTTGTCAAGGCACACATTCTTTCATTAAATTTTCTTAGCAAAAGAGCTATGAAAAGCCATAAATCCCCAGTCAAAGTATGTTTTTCTCCCAGAAGTCCTGCTCTGTGTGAGCAGAGTGTTTTCAAAGAGGAATCTGTTGCGTGTTTAGAAACAAAGCAATTTAGTAATCTAGGGTGTTCAGGAAAAAAAGCCTGAGCAATTTCATGGTCTCCAAGCAGTCTGTGTGTTCTGCAGGCTGGTCGCGTGTACTGTATGCACCAGGCCTGATCAAAGCCCACTTGCTGTTTATTTCATCAACTCCAGTGTATTGTAATTTCAGAACTATTATTTTGTTGAAATTCTTGTTGAATTATGTCAGTACCAAAGGATTGCAAGATATCAAACAATATATTCATAAGAAGTTTAATTATGTACACTTTCTTCATTTTATTTATTCTTTTTTTTTGCTGATTCTTTTTACATCTTGTGTGTTTTTTTATTGGGAAGAGTGTATAGTACTATTTTGTTTGAGCTAAATGGTAATTATTCTGAGAAAAGAGCACCTATGAGGTTAGCAAAGGGTTAATATTTCTTGTCACATTCTGCTTTCTTCAGCAGGACGACGGCTACTGCCTCATGCCGAAAAAACAAGGCTTTACTGTCTGCTTCATTTCAGCTCACATTGTTTTTCTCTCTGACAAACAGAACAGGAGTTGCCTGAGAAAAACTCTTAAAACCAGTGAATCATGGCTTTCATTTAGCCTTAACTATAGATTCCAACCTTTTTTTCCTCCCCATTGAAGTTTTAAGTGATTTCTGTGGGTGTAAAGGGCCTTGACACGGGTAAGAGTGAAGGGGAGAAGTTTAAAGTATCGTGCTGGTCCCTATGGGATCACCAGCCTATTAATTCTGCATCAGTTTCTTTATTTAACCTCTAATGAGCAGCTGTCTTGTTTCCGGAAGAGTGACTCACAGTCCATTGGAGAAGCAACAGCTAGCCGATATAAAAGCCGTGCACACTCACACCAAAGACAATAAAACAGGCCTCACAAGCTAAAGTGGTGACCTTGCACATACTGTGACTCAGCAAAAGCTTCAATCAGGAACAAAGAGGACCCAGGCTACTTGGAGTCACAGCCGTAACGTTACTGCTGGATGGTTCGTCAGACCATTAATGACCACAACATTACTGTCACAACATTAGCACCAGAACATGGTGCTGCCTGCTGAACAATAGTGCCAAATCATTGCTACTGAAACACTATGACATGAACAGTACTGAATCATAGCTGCCTGACAATCACTGGAACAGTACATTAATACTGCTGTCATTTTATTTGTGTGGGAACATTACTGACTGAAAATGACTAAAGTAAGTTAGCATAGACGCATTACTGCTAGAAGAATACTACATGAATAATACTATCATATCATTACTGCAATAGAATGACTGCCTGAACAGTAGTGCTGGTACATTACTGAAGTGGAGAAGACACCTCAACCACCACCAATTAGCAGTAACCACTTTGGTGCAGAATGGCAGCCATTTTGCACCACAATGCTCACCACCTATCATCTTAGTCAGACAAGTAGAACATTTTTGAACAAGTTAATATGGGTATAGGCTAACTGCCTCGATGGCAGTGCAATAGGATCTTTATTGGCCACAATGAGTGTGGATCCCTATTGAACATCATATCCCAACAATGGCGTAGCCTTCATCACAGTGTCCCCATAATTGCACTGGGATATTGGATTTTATTTAGACTGTCAGGAAACCCAATCAACAGTAGTTACAGCAACAACTTAAGGCTATATTTAATCAAATGTACTTAGTCTCTTTTATGACATGTCATGGTCAATTTTAAAACAAAAAGAACACATTCCCATGGATATATTTGCTTTTATCCAATAAATATAGCAAACTCCAAGTCTTGTGTAATGTCTGTTTTGATTGCATTGTTCACATGTCCTTAAAGATACTATGTGTATCTGATTCAGTGTCGTCCTTTCTTTCTGCGAAGGTGTTACTTCTAAGGAATAACCCAGCCCACACTTGCTTGGGTTCAACTATTCAGCAGGAACAGTGTAGGTACATTGTGGTATGGCTGCTAGCCAAACTGCCATAGTGGGCATGTGCATTGAGTCTTTTCTTTTCTCGCTAAGAGGCCCGATCTCCTTTCACCTTGTGTGCGCATGCATGTGTGTGTGTGTGTGTGTGCTTTACATGCACAGTCGCCTATGCACTCAGGTTACAATGAAAGGAGAGAGTGTGTGTGTGTATGTGTGTGTGTGTGTGTTACATGCATAGTCACCTGTGCGCTTGGGTTACAATGGAAGAGGTGTGTAGGTGTGTGTGGTAGGGAAGGATGGTTAGTCTCGATTCACAAACCGTCTCTCTGATTTCTTTTCACAGGGCACATGATCTCTGACAGTGAGCACCATTGTTTTCCCGGGCAGGAGCGGAGGAGTGGGGGGTGGGGGCGGGATAGGTAATATGACCAAATTAGGAAATGGTTTCCAGGTATTGTACCACATGGTCCCCCCCACCAGCGACTCAACCTCTGTGTGCTGTCACCTCTCCCTCTGTCTCTCTCTCTCTCTCTCTCTCTGTACCTGCCCGGCTCACGGCTCGGCAGGTGGGACAGATTGCTCTCAGGTGTTGTGTGTGTCACCGCATTAATCAAATTGGCGGCTCCGTTTGTCATGGATACTGAGACCGTGGCACTCGGCCAACATCAAAAGCCCCAGATCGATGTGCATTGAAGTGCTGGCGGGAACACCTACGCACATGCTCGGATAAAGGCGGGCGTGGCACTGTGGAGGAGGTACACAGCAGCTCCTCTGAAGAGGACACTACCAGTGTGTAGTGCACCAGCCTCATAAACAGGTCACCTGAGGGGGACCTGGATACCTCCTCTGTGTGGAACAGATACAGGAGAAATGTGTCCTAGGCAGCAGAGGCTAATGATCGGCACAAAAAATGAGCCACCTTTTCAGCTCGTCTGAAAATTGACATTTCAGTAAAGGTGTGAGCATTTAAACTTTAAAAGTTTGTTTTCTTCCTTCCTGCTAAAATTATTTCCCATGTGCCCTGATATACATTCTTCTATATTATGATTATTATGATTGTGATGATGATGATGATGATGGTGATGATTATTATTAGTATTATGATTTTGACATAGCTATCATGTTCATAAAGTTACTGAGCAAACAAAAGGGTGTCCTTTTTCCAATGAGGAGAACTCCTTTTTCACTTGTCTTGTTTGACTTGTTTCCTTGTCTCTGTTTGTGTTTAGTGACACTTTATTTTAGAAAAATCTAGACAAAGTTTGGCTGGAGTAGGCCTTTAAACTTTTCATTGCTCTCCTCCCGTTTCCATTTATCCCTTTATTAACAATAAAGCAATTAGTGACCTGAATAATGAATAGCCACAGGTAAAGCTAATCCTTCTCAATTAGGCCACTTACACTAGTGGTTATTCTTCTTATATGTGTCAACATGTTATTTCAAGCTGTTGACTTACATACTCTTTGTTCTCTGTATTTACTGGAATGTGGATGAAAGAACCATCTATCTAATATCAAATAGATACTAAAGTTTTAATGATCTCTAATTACAGATCTGAAGAGGATTCTTCGCTGACTTTTAAAGGCATGGTGAAAAAATACAGCAGTAGTTTGCTTGGTGTGTGGGCAGCTGTCTATAAGAGTACGATAGATATCAGAGAGTACGGCTGACTGTACTGCTGGTCTGTCAAGTGGAGCGCCTTGTTTAGGTAAACTAGTTCATTGAGGTTAGGAAGTTGTACCAGTGCCTGCACTTTCTTACCACTCTGAACTAGAATCTCCAAACTGCTGTAATCTCAGCAGTTTTCCCCACCATCACTGTCTGACTGAGAATCATAAAGAATAATTTTAACATGGCCTGGCTTAACTTACTGAAAGTGAGCAAAGAATGCAAAGCAAATTGTGACAGGCTGACTGATCCTTTCCTCCAAGCCTTGCCAGCTGTACCTAAGAATACGCAGCGTTGCACTTCATAAACGTATACACAGTTCTCTTTAATATGTGACCTCGACTGTAATATTGAAGTGACAGCAAATTCATGTGTGGATGTTGATCAATATAGTGATTCCTATTTGCCTGTCAGGATTAGTTAGCCACTGCTAGCATTCAATTGTGCTGTTATATCTGCTCACAGGTCAGCGATGGTATAGTGTCCCATTATGGTTTGTGTTGTAGAGAGTGTAAATTCATGGTGGTTTTTATAATCTTATTTGTCATTTACCATGCAAATGGTGCTGGTTAGGTGTTATTAATGTGCCCTTGTTAGATGGATGTGTCGTATATGTCTAGCAGATGAATTCATTATAGACACTCCGGCAATTTATGTTTGGACCCAATGAAATGCAGTTAGCCTATGTGCAACATAATCAAAACAGATTTTATGTTACAACTGAAGTATTTTCTAATTTATTGGAGACCAGTAAGAATGTTTTTGGAATGCATTATCATTCAGTATAACAGCACATGCTCTTAAAAAGCCAGTGTTATTTGAATTGCATATTGAATATATTGCATGTGGCCATAAGCAGACTAAGTGCATTTGATTGAATTTAGCCCACAGTATTCCCACAAATAGTCGTCACTTACAGCATTTACGCATGTAGTTACAGTAATACTTGTTACGCATGTATCAGATACGCTCCTAGTCGTGATGCTCTTTGGGCCAAGCTGAGTTGTGGTTGGTTATTTGCCTCGCGTGTGGCTGTAAAACCGCACAGTCGTCTCTAACTAGCATAAGTGGCTGCCGGTGTGCACCGCAGTCCCTGCCTTGCCACCCAGCGGGTCCAGCTGCGACTGCTTACAGCGACCAATTATTCCTGCCCAGGAACCGAGCAAGGACCACGGAGACACTGCCTGTAATCGTTTACGTTTTATCTCTGATTGGTTTTTGCCGTGAGTTTAATTTCTCCTCAAAGAGACGGTTCCCTTAATTAAAGAGCTTCAGAGCACAGAGACTTTGGTATCGCATGTCTGAACCTTACCTCTCACGCTGTAGCTGGCGTGAGTCTCCTTACAGACGTATAACAAAGAGTTTCCCACGCTCAAAGAAAATCCTTGAAAATCCTCAAATTTAGCAACATGAAATCAAGGACTTGAATGTTCTTGAAAATTACAACATTTTTGCAGAGGTACTTTAAAATGCTTGATTTTGTTGTTGAGAGAGTTTGGAGACTTTGAAAAGCTTTGTGCCCAAGGGCTAGACTGAATCAAACACACTTGGGCTGTGACCCAGACAGACATGCCTGGTCTGGTAGGGGCAAATGCAATTCAGTCAAAACAGATTTTACATTACAACATAATTGTATATACAACATAATGTTATATTTTATTGGAGACAAATAAACATATTTTGGAGTGTACTTTTGGCATTTTAAAATAGAATATCATATGCCTTTAAAACTAAGGTCATTTCGTATGGCTTTCCTGGGCCTCAGAAACAATCTTATGTACCATTCAGTTTTTATGGGGATTCAGTTTGGGGGACTTGAACCATGAATGTATCTGAGTCTCTTTAATACACACTGTAGTTGTGTGTTATGAGCGTAATTGAGTCTGTTTCACACACAGTTGTTGTGCACTTATTTGTGTCCCTTTCACACACACTGTAGTAGTGTATTCTTTAAAATATTTTCATCTTTCACACACTGTGGTTGTGTGCTTAAATACATGATAGTCTCTTTTACACGCACATACACACACACACACACACACACACACACACACACACACACACACACACACACACACACACACACACACACACACTAGCTGTGTGCTTATAATTCATAAGAAGTACATTAAAGTGGCATTTTCTCTGCATAGTACTGGGATATGTAATTATAGGATCTGGGATGTACAGTAGTTTCCCTCCTCCATTCATTCATTAATATGAGTCTTACATAAACATAATGACTTGTGGATGAAAACTCTGAACCAAAGCGACCATACTGCGGCTCGTAGACCTGCTGTGGCCGTAACTCTGAGGCAGTGGGACAGTGTTTGAAATCAATCTAAAGCCAATGTTAAAAAGAGACACAAAACAGTGCCGCTGGTAGGATCAACTAAAATATTTCATTCAAAATCATTTTTTCCTCATTAAAATTTATTCATGAATCATTAATCTTTTGATTCATGCATCATTTAAGTATATTTGTTAGCTTATTTACATGGTGTCACAGCTATTTTCCATTTTCACGACCCCCCCAACACCACCATAAACATCCTTCTAAGATCAGTCAGTCACTTCACTCCCCTCAATTTTTCTTCTGCTCTCTCTCTCTCTGTCTCTCTCCCCTCATCTGTTGTGTGACTGTGATGGAGCCATGTGTAATTTCTGCTGTTGCATGCTCATTTTCTCTCTCTCTCACTCTCACTCACTCTCTCTGTCTCTCTCACTCTCTTTTTGGTGGTATCTGGCTCTTCTCATCACTTAAATTTTTACATTTTTTGTTTTCGCTCACAGCCTGTGCGCATATCGTATTATAAATATTTTAAAGTTATACCTCCGTCTGAGGATATTTTGCATTCCAGTAGAGGTTAAATCAATATTGGGAAGGGGGGTAGGGGGGTGGTGCTCCGTCCTCCTGCTTTAGGAAGAACAGGTAGAGCCTTGTTTAGGTGCCCCCCTCAGTCCCAGGATCAGTGGGTAATGGCAGGGACCAAACAGCCCCTCTCTTCAACTTTAAATATTTCACAGTGAAAATGAAGTGCTCTCCGCCTGCTCCCTGCAGCTGAGCTGTGTCCTGTTAGGGTTTCCCAGGATGTTATCCTTGATCTCTCTCTCTCTCTCTCTCTCTTTTCTCTCTCTCTCTCTCTCTCTCTCTCTCTTTCTGTCTGCTATATACACTCACATTAAAGCTCAAGATTTATTTCTTAAAAATTCTCTTAAATAACAAAATCAGTTTAGGTAATCTTAAAGAAACAACTCATGTGAAAATGGTGGGCAAGGTAGGTTACTGTAAGATTTGCAGATTTAAGTTTGATATGGGTTTTCCTACTTTTTCAGAAGTTTCTTCTGTTGTGAAAACAGCACGAGAGAATACTTTCTAACTCTGAATCGCTCTCTCCCTCTTTCTCTCGTGACTTAAGATGCTCTATTTGATTTTAAGTGGCACGATTTACTGAGCAGTTTAACAAAAATAATTGTCCTTAAGTCCTGATGGCAAAGATGGCTTATTGGTGCTTTAAGAGATTTGAAAGTCTAAAGCTGGGGATTACACTGCACTCTGGCTAAGGCACATCTCATTGTCAGGTCCAGGCTGAGCTGGTGTGTGCAGTTTCAGCTTGCTGTATCATACATTTTTTATGTACATTACTGGTGGTTAAAAACAAAAACACCTTTGACAAAAAAGAGATAGAAAAGGAATGTCTGAATTCCTTAAAAAAATAAAATCACAATCAAAATGTGCGCTCCTCCTTTTCTGTCAGATTTTAGTGATGCACATGCAGATTTCATTCACTATCCTTCTTGCTGTGGCTCCATTAGAGCCAGATAACAAGTCGTTATATTTTGGGTTCACGCCTTCTTAGCCGAATGTGAGCATGGTCATCACCTTAAGCGCCGGGGTTTGTTCCACCACACCAGTCCGAGGTGTGTTTTACGCGGACAAGAGGGCAGGTAAAGGCTGTCCTGGATCGGTTCACACAGTGTGGAGCGCAGGAACAGAACTCAGGTGGCTATTACACACGCCGCTGCTTGGCAGCTTTCCTTATCACATTAACTTATTATTCATTTGCGGTCGACTTTATACCTCGAGTTTATGGGATAATTACATTTGAGGCATTTTTTGGAGCTGGTTTAAGGTGAGCTCGCCCTGGTAACTGGGGTGCGTTCGCCCCCATTTCCCAGCATACCTCTTTGGGTGCTGTGAAAGGTGCTATACAAATGTAGCCTGATGTCATTATCGCTATGGAAACTCAGCTCAGGCTGGACCGAGACAGCGCCCACGGCTTGTAGATGCTGCTCCTGAGTTTTTCGGGAGCTCTGTTTTGGTTCCTGTCGCCTTGATATTTATCGTTTCCCATTTTTGATTGGCTGTTTGGCAGGATGTGGCTGCAGGCAAGTACTGAAGTCTCCTCAGAGAGAAGTGTCTCTGTGATTTGCAAGAGAGGGAGAGATTGAGAGAGAGAGAGAGGAAAGGGGGAGAGTGAGAAGGAGAGAGGGGAGAGCAAACGCGTTCATGCATCCCCCTGTTCAGTTATTTTAGTGGAGACAGATTTTCAACGGCAGATGAAATGTATGTACATCGTTTTAATGATGGGATCTCGATTAATGCCTGTACAGATACTGCACTAACGAATATGAGACTTATATTATTTCCTCTCTTTTTCTCATGAGAAATAATAAAAATGAATGACACTGAACATATCCTTTTTCTAAAAGATGAAAGGGTGAATAACAACAACAGTACAAACATATTGGAAGTTCTCAGATCCTGCACTGAACCTCTTTAAGCATGCTGGATTTGTCATAGAGGTGATTAACTAGAGAAAACAGGAGATCCATCATCTCCTTTTATATTGATTTATGTTTAATGCAGACAGTACCATTATTTTAAACATGGGCGAAACTTACACAAACACATTAACTTTTATAAGCAGTCAAGAAAATGTTCCCCCCAGAAAAGACAATATTATCTTTGGTCCTTAACTGTAATTTTAATTACTGTCAGTAAAAATATGATCAGGGTGTTCTAGAAAATACTGGTGAAACAAGTAAATCCACTGAATCTCAATAGTCTGTAAGATACAAATGAATCAATATAAATCTGACATTAGCAGTCAAGCACTCAACCAATGAATAAGTGAAAATCTAAAGTTAAAAGTTCTTCTTGTGTATAACACAAATAGAGCTGTAAGAAATCTAGCATCATTACAATACTCTATAAAATATCAATGATGGTGCAAATGAATAGATTAAATTCCACTCTTCAAATTGCTGTGCTTTGTAGGATTCCAGTTTATCAACAAATACCTGCTACTTCAACTGGATATATAAACAAATCTCAGTGAAATGGCAAATCACTTGTCTGCAAAGTCATTCAAATGGAATATTAACAATGTGAAGGCATATTATAAAAATATGTCAAATTTAGGTATGCCCCCATCTTTAAACAAGCATGAGATTTTGCAGTGTTAGTTTTTCTCCCAGTCTGTCTCTCTCTCTCCCTCTCTCTTATTCCCTCTCTTTCTTTTCCTCTCCCTCTCTCCTTGCCTGTGGCATTCAGCTGCCCAGGGAGATGGCAGACTTTGGGAACAAGAGATTCAGAAATCGGTTTGGTTGGTGGGACAGAATTTTAATGACTCCGTCTGCTAATAAACGTTTTATGGTTGGATTGAAAAACGAAAATGAACAATAATGGCAAATCCCCGCATTTACTACAGTTACTGAGACATTACCACCATAATGCTAAGTCCCTGAGTGCTTTTTTTTGCTTTATTTGTTTTACTTTTATTTATGTATTTATTGCAAAAGAGCCAAACCAATTTATTCATAGCCCCTGATCACTGGCTGACCGCCCATTTGAGCATTTGCTGCTGTAAACTGAATAAAATGAATTTTTTCCTCTGTCATTTAAACTATTTAATTCTTTTTACAGTAGTATTAATAATGTAATATTCTGGGACAGCTTTTTTTAAATAAACAATTCCTCTTAAATTGTTCATTCTGTCAAAAAATGTTTGCTTCCAATTTTAAATTTTAAATTAAATCATAACAAAAAATTGAATAAGAAGGACAGCAATCTTTTCAAAATTCAAAAGCCAATATTAAGAAGTGAGTGTGTTTGTGTGTGTGTGTGTGTGTGTGTGTGTTGGGCCTTATTTTTTTAATGCTGTCTCACACAGTAGCTGCTGCTGAGATTTGCTGTGGATTTGGGGAAGATGTTTGGGGTTCCCCTGCCCCCAGAGCGCAGAAGGGGGGAGGAGGGGTGCCTGTTGAGCGCTTAGGGTCCTCGTGTTGGAAAGTGAGGAGCCACAGGGGGTGGGGGCCGGGGGGCAGAGGGGTCTGAGATGAGTTTGGGACAAAGTGGAGTCTTCCCCCTTTGGAAATACATATTGGGTTTCCTCTGGATCATTTAGCATTTTTAGGAGGCAAAAAAATGTTCCCCTCAAAGCTTTTCTAAAATCCGCCACATGATCTACCTCACTTTAATCACATGGCATTTTTTCCACGTTTTTTTTTCCTCTCAGTTTCCTGGTAAATGATAATTGCCGCCCGTTGGCTTAATTGTCAATAGCTGATTAGAGGAGTGAGAGAGAAAATAAGGCAGTGTGCTACATGGGGCTCCTATCAGGCCTGAGAATGCCACACATGGAGTGTATTACTCTCTGCCTGCTGGTGCCAGCATGTGGGGCTGTCTGAAAAAAACCCTGCCAAAAAAACGCATCCCACCATCCCGCCATCCTGCCGGTCTCATTTCTTCATCTCAAAGCCAAGATAAATTGAATTTGATTAATTGTCCACATCAGCTATGATAGGCTTTGCATAGAGCGACTGAAAGGACATTCAAGCACTGATACTTATGTATTTATTTAAATGATAAAATAAATAAAAAGATGGCCCGAATCAAAGAAAATGCGAACATAGCATTATCTTGTCATGCAGATAGTTTATTTGGTTGAGATTGCGTGATATTGCTCTTTGTTTATGGAGATTAAAGTGAATTTGTTTACGTGAGTTAAGGTTTGAACTTGCAGGCTGACACAGTCATATAACATATCTAGTCTTGATCTGTCACAATTCTCTCTCATGATGGCTGATTATTTAATATTTATCATGAATTTTATATGGAAATATTATACTGCCCTGACTTTTATTTATATATCATTATATATTTATTTATCGAGACTGACATGTTATATTACATGACTGATTAGATATTTGTGTATCATGGCTGGCCATCAGATAAAACATACATGAATAATGCCAGTGCTTGCATTTGGCTCAGGTGCAATTTTCTGTCCCAGAGACCTGCTATAAATTCAGATTTTAAAAAAAAATGTAATGTTTCATTAACCTTTAGCATTTGCTCTAATAAGACAGGACTCTTAAAGTGTGTGGGACGTGTTTTCTTTCATAACCTGGGAGCACAGGTCACGTTTCCCTGGGTTCTTTTGTTTTTCTTTTTACGGAGTGGAGTTGTGGTAGCAAATTAAACGAATTAACCCGCAGCATTCAGGCCGTTGCTTTTTCAATTCCGACCACCTAAGTTATAAATGAGAAGCACATGTAGTGCGGAACATTAGAACACGTTTGTAATTGATTAGGGAGGGCTGACAATGCCAGAGAGACTGGGTAACATCTGCGCTGCCTTTTCCCTGCGATAAAGCGCCATTTCTGTTTTTTGGGGGGACAGGGCTCTCTGTCTTTCGACCCATCTTTTATTTCCTTAACTGCCTTGAGGCCATACTCTGAAGTCTGATGTTAACACGATAATGCCTTGTATCGATTGCTGAAACTAGCTTTGTTCCTTTGCTTTGAAATATGCTACTTGTACCATTGTGGAACTAAGTTACCACAGGTATGTGTGTAATTGGAACTTTGACTTATTAAAAAAAAAAAAAAACTCTGAAAACTGAATATGACAAATCAAAACCTTTAAAACCCTTTCTAAATAACTGAAAATTTAAATAAAATAACTTTGTAAACCAAAGTTTGCCACAGGAATATTTTTCAGAACAGCACACATGTGAACTAATTGTTAACAGAGGCTAAATTTTACAGTATTTTGCATGAATACCATAGGGTACTTTAATATGTTTTGCGTATAATATTTATACATACGGATGGTATAGTGCGAGGAAATCTGTGATGAGGTTTTTGCTCTGTTCTGGTGTTTTTGTACAGATTCTTAAATAACTTTCAAGTGACAGACATATGGAGTCCACAACAAAGTGTAAAGATGGTGAGGGAAAAGCAGGGAGAATCTCAGGCTCGCTGTTAGACTGTGGATGGACCCCAAAATATCTAGAAACTCTCCACACTACATACCATTGCCCCGCTATCGATACAAACCTACTACCCTGCTATATTTATACATATATACAAATAACCTATAGAGACATAGTGATCCATTGTAACTGTAGATATAAGCCACTTATCTGTATCTATAGAAACATACTTTCCCACTCAATTACAACTCCTCAGTAACTATAGAAACATGCTGTTCCACCATGTCAATAGAAACATTGCTCTTCTGTATATATAGAAACATTCAATATAGGAAGATACTACCCCTCTGTACTTGTACTCAACTACATTTATAGAGACATAGCAAACTGCTGTATCTGTGGAAATGTGCTACTCCTCTGTTATCTATATAATCATACAACGCTGCTGCATCTGTAGAGTTACGTTACTCTTCATTTATCTATTCAAACATACTACACTGGTGTATGTATAGAAATATGCTTCTCTTCTTTTATCTATAGAAACAATAACACTTCTGTATGTATAGAAATATGCTACTCTTCTTTTATCAATAGAAACATACTTCGCTGCTCTTTCTTTATGGACTGTTATCTTTATACACTTTTAACCATAAAGGACATCATTGAGAAACACAGTAAGTTCAACCCATGTTGCTAACTTCGATCTTGGGGAAGTGTGTGTGACACTATGCTGTGACACCACGAATGTACATTACTTTGAGAGAAATATGCGCATTACTATGTAAATAGTCTGCCATGACTCTCATTCTATTTACATTTTTAAAATATTGAGCATACAAGATTTTCCTCCTCTGGATGTGGCCAGGAAATTATTTCTTTATTGCTTTGATTTGTTTTATCCCATTTGTTGAAGCTGTTTCTTAAATAAAAATGCCCTCCATTGTGAAAATCCAGTGACATTTTGTAATTATTTTTGTAAGTTTTGTTTCCACTTCCAGCCACTCCTCGCCGTTCCAGACGAGTGCTTGATATTTTTAACTGCATTTCCCAACTCCTTAAACATAAATGTTTGCGTCTGTCAATTTCACATGTGATCTCAGCTCTCCATTGTACAGACAAGCATACTTTTTTCTCCTTGTGGGATTTTAATACAACGGTGCTCTAACAAAACTGATTTTTATTTCCAATGTCTGCTTCCTGCTCTTATTTGTAAAAGTAGAAATCTAAAATGACCCAGCATTTAAAAAAGAAAAACACTCGGCTCACCAATTTTTAAGTACGCTGGATATATGTAGGATATATTGCTGGCTTAAATGTTGAGGCAATTTCCACTAAATGGTCAAAACCATGCGGACACTTAAGGGGTCGTACAGTTAAGGGGCTCAGCTGACACCCATGCCACTTTAGAGGGTACCAGAATCTGACCGCATACCCACAAATGCAACAGAAAAATATCAAACAATTCCTCCACTGCAATTCCTGCTGATTTTTCCACATCTTGTTCTAATGTAAGTATGTAAATTGCTGCAGAGCGAATGTTTACAGTCATTCAGAATCTCCCCATGTGCGTTTCCATCGGTGCACAAACGCAAGCTTAAGTTGTACAAACATGTCAGTCCTGGAGTATGTTTGCAAACGTAAACATTAAAAACATTACCATTTTTTTTTATTTCATGCTCCACGCGAGATAAGATCAAAGCCGTGTAATTCCCACCCCTCCAAAAAAACTGTCTGCGGACCTGAGCGATTGACTGGCTTTCGTGGAAGACAGTTCTATAGCCAACCAAACCTGAAACAGATTCCACTGAGCTTTGAGAAATAAGAAATGGATCTTTTTCAGCAGACTTACCCCAGAAGAAGTTCTGCTGACATGGTGTCACTGAGCTGAAGAGGCTGTTGGATGCCATAGCCTCCCTCTGACACTGTCCCGGTGGTGATCGTCCCTCTGTGGTTTCAATGACCCTTTGAGAAGTCCTAAACTGGGAACACACACCATATCAGGGGCACCATGGAAAAGCATCCGTGAGCAATGCTATTTTGTATCAACAATTCTCTTCAGCCGCAAGTAACAAGCAGGTTGTGTTAAAAAAAAATGTAACATGCGAAAGAGTTGGACAGCGCAGTATTTTCTGGGTAGACGCATGTGGTTAGTGTGTAGTGTGTAGCGTGTACTTACCGGCCCGGTCGGTCCCTGTGACTGCAGCTGACCCGCACGGATTAACCATTTACACGCCAGAGTAGTCCTCCTCCTCGCGTCTCCCTCCGCTCTTCTTCCCTCCTGGTCTTGTGGAGAAAAACTCGCGCACCGCACCGCACTTGTGGTTCTGTGGTTGTTTGTGGGGAAGAGTGAAGCTTTCACACAATCCAAAACGGCATAAGCTTTAAACCTGGCTTTTTTTCCCTCATGTGCTGTTACTGGAGGACTGGGTCATGTGTCTGTGACATCAGAGCACAAGAGTTAAGTGGGACGGCCCCCCCCCCCACTCTAACCCACCCACCCCCCCCAAACCCTGCCAGGCTCCTCTGTGTTTCTCACAGAAGGCGTGTGGCAGCCGGCTCTTCCTGACATCCACTGGGATGCAACCCTCTCTCTCCCTTTTTCTTTTTTTGATGATAAATATCAGTGAGTCACAGGGACTCACAAACAAGGGGCACGGATGTGGAAAGAGCAGCACGGTCTGATTCACTGAGGAGCATATGAAGAGCTCTCTCTCTCTCTCTGCCTCCCTCTCTCCCTCCCGTGTATAAGACCTCTCTGTGTCTGCTCCAGTCTCTCAGTGTGGTGGCATTACCCTGGTGCAGGGAGAAGCTTTCACACACTACCACGGGCGCTTCACACTAAATCACACCTCAGAGCTGGCTCTGCTGCCGGAGAGTTTCCCCCTCTCCTGCTCTCACTCCTTCTCTCTCTCCCTCCCTATTTCCCACTTTCTCCCTCTCTTCCAGACTCCTGTTACTCATTGTGGTGGGTGCCGCTTCGCAGGCTGCAGGCTGCTGAGTGTGTGGAAGTCTCTGTACTGTAATTGGCTGACTGAGTGCAGGGTTCTGTTCTGTAATTGGCTGGCTGGGTGGAGCGTTCTGTGCTGTAATTGGCTCTGGCTGAAGTGACAGCCACGGGGTGGGGTGGGGGATTCCTTTTCAAAGGCTTAAGTCAGGTCTGGCCTGATCCCTCTATCTCTCTCTCTCTCTCTCTCTCTCTCTCTCTCTACTGCACTGCTTCCTTCCTGAAAGTACGGTCTCTCATGCTGGGTGTCAAAGAGTGTGAATTAAGAGCTGTGATTTGTCAGATTCTCTCTCTCTCTCTCTTTCCCTCCTTCTCCCCCCTCCTTCTTTCTCTGGAATGGCTCAGTTTCAACACTGTATATATTTACATCAGTGGACATTACCATGCACAGGTATTAAGGTGGAATAGTCAGGGAATTCAGGGAATGTCATATGTATTTATGTATTTTTTCTAAATCTGTCTGGTCCCATTAGAGCAGAGGATTTTGCCATTTCTCCCAATGGGAAAGTTAGAACATATTAAAGACTATTAACCCTTTAATGTAAGAAGCATGGGTGACACAGGACTTTCATAATTAATTTTTAGTTTTTAAAATATAATAAATTCATCATAAATTGATCACAAACAAAGTTCATTTTACCACAGCATAACATAACAGATATTAGTACAGAAGGATTCCAGATCCTCCCTCTCTTCTCAGTTTCATGTTTAATAATTTTCATAAGAAAGCCATAATTTTTCCCCACATATAGTCTGGCAAACCACTAATGCAGTGAAATGCATTAATGACAAAATTTCAGAACATATAAAATACCCCTTTTTTCTATTCATTAACACTTTAATGGACTGCGCACTTTCATTTCCTGCACTTGTCTGCCCTTGGTATTTTGATTATGAAATCGTCAGCAGCCTCGCTCATATTAAATTAAAAGTAGTGGTGATTATATTTCAGGCCCCATCTTGTGTGCCCAGAAGGACTGAAATCATCATTGTGTATGTGGCCTGAAAAAGCCTAAACCCACACCACAAAGCCATTAAATAATTACACTTTCATTTCGTCTGGTTTGAGCTTTTCGCTGAAGACTCTGCCGAGTATAAACGGGCCTCATCCCTGCTTCACTGTCCACGTTTCTGCATGTCGCCAATTCGCCAATTTAGCCTGATAAGTGAAACCATGTGTGTGTGTGTGTGTGTGTGTGTGTGTGTGTGTGTGTGTGTGTGTGTGTGTGTGTGTGTGTGTGTGTGTGTGTGTGTGAGAGAGAAAGAGAGAGAGACAGTGCTGCTGGGAGAATGTGTTTCTCAGACAGCTAAATCTTATCAGCATAATTATCTTGGATCCTCTCAATTACGTGGTTGCTCATTTGGCTTTTTTAGGACCCCTCAGCTCTTGCTGACACAAACAAACAACAGCATCAGAAGCATGTGTGATTCACTGTATCTACGCATGTGCAAATTTTTAATGAATGTGTTTTCACTAATATTGGTAATTATGTTCACAAGTATAGTGGGAGCCTTGGACCAGACATTAGGTCTCCTGTTGGCAGTGTAAGGTTTTTGCTCCACTTTATGGGGATGCTACTCTGTTTGTAAAACAGAAAGTTAAGACGCTGTGTTGCAAAATAGCTTTAAATGGATGGTTAAAATATTCTTTTGCAGCCAAATTGACTTCAGAAACTAACTGTCTCTTTCACATAATTTTGTCATATTGTATTTATTGGGTTCTTGATATACAAATTCATTACAGTGGCTTCAAATTAGGGATAATGTAATCACCTGTATAATAATTACTTTTTAAAGTCATCTTAACTATTTATTTTAGCAGCGTGAAATTTTATTTGTTTCTGTTTGATGCAAAAGCAGAAATTCAATTCAGTGGAGGGGTGAGGTGATAACCACTCCAGCCAATCAAATTCACCGTCAGAAATCTGAACGCACCAATTAGATTACAGACAGCCAATATCAATAAAGAATTATATGTTTTCTAGACATACCAGACCAATGTTCTTCAGTCATGCAGGGCCACAGCATAGACTATTTTTTAGTTGTTATATTGTGACATTTAAAACAGTTAATTACACAGTTAAGTCACGTTGTTTATTGGGTCTGAATTGGATTTGGAATTGTAGGTGAAAACAAAAAGCAGCATGCACTGCCAACCTCCAAGTCCTGTATTCAAGCCCACTGTTCCAGACATTCCACCAAAGATGTGAGTGCCTGGAGTCCAGACAGCACCTATGGTTAGCATAAGCATTTGCAGGGCTCTTAATGTAAACAGTATCAGGGGGCACTTAGCCTTAGCATTAGGTAATGGGGAAAGATCAGGGCTCCACAGTTACGCATTTGCCAAAATAAATTGTTGAATCATAATTCTATCATTTCGATGGTGGCCTGTGGTGCTGAACTACAATTAATGACTGTCTCGTTCCTAGAGTAGTTTATCACCTGAGACAAATGCGCACACACACACTAACACACACACACGTGCACGCACACACACACACACACACACACACACACACTGTAGGCTATTACATATACCGAATCCCAGTTGGTGTATTTATACTGCATATGTTTGTGTGTGTGTGTGTGTGTGTGTGTGTGTGTGTGTGTGTGTGTGTGTGTGTGTAAGCCTGCTTCTGTAATAACCAAACCACTTTGTATTGTTATCAAGGCAAATCATCTATATCACACGTTTCCCACCAATATCCAAGTAGGGGACCAGCTGAGAGTCTACCAGCTAAACCCTAGCTGTCTTGGTGACTGCTATCCTTTATCGAATATTAAATATATTTTATTAATTGCATACTTACAAGATAATTAAATGTTCATTTCGAAGCTACCTTAAAAAATAAGTCAATACAAACAGCTCACTTCTATCCTTCACTGTACAAATAATCATGCTATCTACTGTATCCAAACTTGTTGTGTGATGTCACTTCCTGTTTAGAACATATGTTACCAAAACTAATTTTTGGAACATTCTCCATTGAATCTCTCTTTTAGAGAACAACTGAGAGCTGACTTTAAAAAAGACCTTTCCACCATTTCCTCAAAGTGTTTTCAGCTTTTAGTCTCTCTTTTTTTAAACCAATGGTTATAAAAGTCATGGAAAACTCAGCTCAAGTGGCAGTAGAGGATGTGGCTATTCTAAAACAGGAAACATTTCACCCACAATGCAATGCTCAGTGACCCACCACTTAATAAAGTGTTACATAAACCGTTGCCCTAGTAGAATTATATTCATACTTGTGTGACTAAGGTAGAGCTATTATACCAGCTTTCTCCCCTTTAAGGAGTATGAGTAGTTATTCAGAGGTAAACCAAGGTTGAAATGAAAGAACAGAGCCCCCACAGCACAAACCTATATTCCCCCAACCTTCCAATCATTCACATGCATCTAATTTTACAGGAGAGCTGCAATAAGTTGGTCATGTTCTCAAATAAATCAATCTACACCTCATGCTTCCATAACCATTCATATCACACACTGAAACACACGGATAAAACTTAAACAATTATCAACCAGTCTACTTATGTATGTGTGACTGAGTTTCCTTTGTAGAATTTCTGATTGAAGGAAATGTATGGTAATGGTGTTTGAAAATTTAAAAGGACAGATTTCAACTGTCATCTGTCCAAACTATTCAGGAATAAAATGTTGCTCGCTGTCCACAATGGAATAGATGTGAATAGCTAAGATACCTCTCAGACTATGTTGACTGTACATGTAAGGGATTAAAGTGAATTAATGTCAAAACAATTACATTTAGATTAGCCAGAATAAAGATGATAATTCAGCTAATGTAATGTATGACAAACCTTCCTTTGGTCAATTTTATCAAAGTAACCCTCTGGCTTGGCTCGACATTCAATAAATATTACCCGGAACATGAACACACCCATGGCACACGCACCTGTGATAGCAGCTCATTGGCCCATATATATTCTGAATTTATCCGCACAGTCTCTCTCACACACATGCTTAAAAAATAACTGGGTAGCTCCCATCTGTGTAACTCGGTGATGAATTGTAATAGATTCTCTCTAACTCTGGTTGTGTTTTGCGTTTTTAACCTGTCCCGCAGCGGGTATTGAGAGCGTTGTTGTCCATTCGTTTTTATCGTGCACTGCTTCTCCCCGGTGTTCCTGCGAGGGCGGCGGCCGCACACGAGTGTAGAAAGGTGATGCAGGAGAGTGGCTGCGCTCGGCCCACAGCCCGGGTCCCAAAATGTGGTATAAAAAATATCCCATACTGCCAACTACATTCTAACCACACCGGACCACACAGGGATTAAAGCGCATTTAACTTAAAAAACATTATTGCTGGCTTCCTTGATATTACAGTTTAATAGTCAGCGATCGGACTATGCACTTAAACTTCACGGTGGGCTGCCTCTTTGCAGGGAAGTGAACAGAACTATGCAGGTCTGTTGTGGTTGTTGTTGTTTTTTATTGTTATTGTGTCTGTTATTTTATTGTTATTACTGGTATTATTAAAATGCCAGCGGGTTAAATGTCTAGGTCGGGAGAGCGCGTAGCGGATGTTTGCTACAGCATTTTTCAAAGCATGCATGACATCATTGATGATGTTCTGGTCTGTCATATTCTTTATTGGAAGCCTGCCTGCACTGACAGTGTTTTTTTTTCCTTTACCTTGACTTATCAGTGTATTGCGAATAATTATACACTGTTTAAAGAGTTAGGTTTGGTGATCGTTGAACTCCCCAAATTGTGAAGTAGAAAAAAGATCTTCTAATCGCATTACATTTGCACGATAAATGTATGCATAAATGTTGATTGAATCCAGTTAAACATTTTTTTTTTAATCTGATGTTACTATTTAATTAACTGATGGGCTGCAATAGTATTTATATGTTAATATAAACATTAAATGTATATAAAATAACTTGATCCACTACATAAAAAAATGTTCCACATTTAAACGTTGATTTTATTTATTACTTGTTGACCATAATTGCACTTAATGTAAAATATATATTTTTTTTACCTTACACTAAATGGTTAAGTAATTATGTATTCACAATGTCATGTTTATATTTCTGAGTATTAATAGTGTGTACTAACAGCGGATCAGATTCTTTAACTATATTCCCCCTGACTAATCATCAAAAGTGTACAGTTTAATGTTGTACACAGTCAAAGAAACCGGCAGGTACAGCGGTTTAATTTAACAGAGTGCAGCTGTAAAACGCCAAGGTAGTTTATACTGCGGTTGACAGAGAATTAACGTGCTTTTATTGGAAACAAACAGCACTTGAAATCGGCTACTGCTGGCTGCAGTATTTTGGTGCTAATGTAAATATCCGTTAACGCGCGCATGCTCCATGTCAGTGAAAATCAAACCAGCATAGAGCATAGATAAAACAAAGAGAAATAGGCAGAGATTGAGTTTGGTAACATGCTGTAATTAACTTTACTTTTTTTCCAGGGCAGTTTTGTAGGGGAAACGTAATACTTAGAGACGCAAAAGGTTGCGAATGTCATGAGTCATGAACTGTTTGCCATGGCATAATCTTAATGAAAATACATATTTTCTTTTAGAGTCTAATAGCAGGTCTACGTCTTTTTGTGACTTCCATGTCCTTTTTTGTGGTTTCTAAAGGCTTTTTTCAGATTTTTTTCTTTCAGAGCTGTAGCTTTGAGGGGAAAATGTACCTTTTTAGGAACAAGGGGAAATATTTAATACCCAGTGGCATCCTTACAAGTTAAACATAAATTAAAAATAGACCTTAAAACTGAGATTGCATCAAATTGTAAAACGGGCGAGTGGGTTTTTTGGATAAGACTACAATGACATTATTTTTGTAAGAATATATTTTGGTTTGGTGGCTGACCATTGAAAATTAAAGCGATTTTTTTTCCTCTCTTCATTTTAACGAAGGAGCAGATCCAGTATAAACACGCCACTACCTACCCTGAAGTTCAAACAAGAGGGCCGAGGAGACTTAGGCGATGATTTTCAAGGTTTTGGTCAGAAGTCTTTTTTTTGTACTTAGAAAGTGTGGGTGTGTGTGTTGGGGGTACCTATGCATATCTGTTTGCTCTTCATAATTCACTGTTCAGCCCCCTGCATTATTTCAACGTGTGGCTTTGGCCGGGGATTAAAAGACTCTTAGGTTTCTGAAGGTATTTTATTATATTTTAACACCCACACTCGGGCTTGATGTCGGTGATGTAGAAACTCCGGGCTGCAGAAGGTGAAGACAGTTACAGTTTGTGTAAGCGGCTCTCGCGCGCCGCGCGTCATAAGCTTGCGGACTGTGTGACACGCCAAGCCACTTCTCACCGAAATCGTCATCGCTCGCCACCCTCAAAGCGCTTCATTGCGGCTGGCATATCTGGTCATTCTAGCTCGGTTTTCGCTTGTGGCATGGCACATCTCGACACGGCAATTAAAGGAGAACAGCCTGTCATTGTGGCGACAGTTATCACAAGTCGGGCTATTTTGCAAAGCTGGGCATAAGTCTTCAAAATGTTGAAAATGATGCTTGGAGACTGCAAAAGGTCATGACTCATTTACGGTCAGTTCGTAACCCCGTATTAAGTTCTAAGCGGTGCAAGAAATGTTCGGAGCAAAATCACATAGCCTATGTAAGACTAGCACCTTAAGTACAGTACGATAACGACAAATACAGTGAGTGCGCTGAGTGATCTTACCGTAAATCGCCCGCACATTGGATACCATAACAGCGATAACTGTCTGACTCCTTTATCATTGCCGGAGGCGCTCAGCCTCGACCTGAGGAGACTTGCACATAATAGCCTGATCGCCATTATGTGTTTCGAAATGCAGTTTATTCTTATAAGAATACAAAAGCCCTGATGAGCACTGCTGGCTGTCTTGAAAACAAGCCATTGTAGAACTGAGATCAACATTTTGCCGTTAACAATAGACGAACAACGGCGACTTTGTCTGCCAGAGTCTGTGGTTTTTTTGGGGCTGCGCTTTTATGTCGTTTTGTTGGCACACTTAAATGATTTTTACAACGGGCTATGGGGACACCCGTCTTTCAGCCGTCTGTAACACAATAATGCAAAGGGGAGCCGAATCTGGAATTTTGACATTGTTTTAAAATGGGTATTTTTATTCATTGTGGTGTATAATTTTAAAGAATGTATGCATATATTACTAAGGCTATAGACAAAACAGGCCTTCCTCTTAGAGGAAAAGTTCCCGACCATAAATCTAATCCATTGCACACCAGAGGTTTTTCATTATTCGTTTCTAACCTTGATGTTTTCCGTGGTGACCAAGAATGGATGAAATTCAAATCATTTAGCCTAATTATATGTCCTGATACCATATTTAGTATTATGATTAATTCAAATATCAGTTCGGAATCTTCATGCATCTTTGGATGTCCAAGGTAAATAAAACTTTAAAACAGCATAATAGCAGTTGTTAAACACTCCGTAACATCAGCATGCTTCTGTAATATGGTGGTAGAAAATAAAGTTAGAGTGTTTGACGGGCTGGACACTAAATAAATACGCTTAACTTCTACCATACGCAAGAATCTCATTTTTTCTCCCATAGTAAGGAGCATCGAGTTCTTTTTCATATTTAAAGCATATCCTTTGAAAGTCAGGCAAGAGGACGTTTGCGGTAACGGCACATTTTGTGGAGGCAGTGGTAGCATTAAAAAACAATTTCTGTCTAGCATGTTAAATGCGCTCAGACCAGAATGCACAAGAGAGTTGTCGGTGGGACGACTGATTTTAGGAGAAAAAAAAGCAATGGCTTGGATAGTCAGCTGAAATGTAATGGCTTCAAGTGGGCTGGAATGATTACTTTCTCTGGAAACTCCAACGCTAGGTTTGCGAGCTGATCAATCCGGTGACCTGTCATATGTTCGGCCTGTATGTTTGCACGAGACACATTCTGCTTTCATGTGTCTTTGTCCCTGGAGCCGTTTAATGATTCTGCAGCATGTCCCTTTTTTCATGTGGTTATGGGAGGAAGACAAGCAAAATCAGCTTTGTGTACTGCAAACATAATTGTATACTCCGACTTTAAATAAGCCTAAAAGTTGCATTTATATTTAGTGCGCCAGTGATCTTTTCAAAAGCAACACACATGTCACCGTCACTGGAAAAGAGATGGCAATACAGAGATGAAAGGATGAATTATGGTAAGAAATTTAGATGTAAAAAACAAAATTTGAAGGGAGAGAAACTAAAAACATTTAAACTGAGGAAAACTGCAAATTAAATTAAAATGAAGACACTTCAATTTAATGTCAACATTAAAATCCATGCAGTTTTATTTGCAATTAAAATGTTCAACAATTAAAAAAATGGAATATGGATAAGATGAGGATCTTATTACAAATTCTGATACATTAATAATAAAATAAAATGTCCATGTATACTCGTGCACATGCGTGTATAAATAAGTTGAACACAACATAACTAAGAACACTTGGTAAATAGTTTCTACTATGATTCTCTTTGTGTAGAGACTACACATACTTCACCTTTATAAAGGTAATGCTTCCTTCTGTCCGATACAAAGGATGACAAAAGATGGATTGTTAAAGCACTGCCTTTTCAAAGACTGGAGGAGGACTGGAACTATAAACCCTCCCACCCACTCACATCAGCCAGTCAGATTGTGTTTGATACAAACCTTAACAAAGGAGCTGGCACTGAGCTTAACAGAGAGGACATTATAATGGCCATGACATGAAATGGAGACTGCACTACAGAGCAATAATATAATGACAACACATGACAAACCAAAGGAAATACCCTTCGTGTTAAATACAGTGACAGTCATTAATGGTGACTTTATGCATCAACTTTAAATTGTGTGATTTATAATATTGTATTAAATAACATAATAATATAATATTGTATAATATAACCTGTATTAAATAATTTTATCAGCATTTTTTTTAAATTTCCACCTGTACTGGACTGTGCTATAAGCCCTACCCAAGATACATTCTCCCACACAATTAGGAAGGCGATGCCGCTGTCACTGACATCCAGTGAAGTCTGCATGTCTACTACAGGAATGTCAACCATTATGGCATGGATTTCATACAAACAGCTGCACAATGAAGCTGTCATCTCTAGCTAAGGGCTTCTCATCACACAAATGACAATATAAGTAATTGGGCCCTGAGGGTGTGAAAAGGAGATCCTGCTAATTTTGTTAGTGGATTTTTTGGGCTCCTTTTTAAACTGTTGTCATTTTGAGAATGACATAAATATACTGGATGCAATTTGTTGAGTTTAAATAAGCCATCTCCGTTTGGGGAGGGCTGAGTTAACCTGGAATTCATTCACTGTTTTATGTTTCCAGCTGAGTCTCCTTCAGTACAGGGGGTGATTAGATCCTAAGCTAAACAAAATTACGCCGCGGAGCTGCGATTATAGTCCTTGGCTCCTGTGATCACACTGATTGGCCGGTGTTAACATACGGAAACAACAAACAGCTGATAGCGACTGTGACGTGATAGCGATGGACTCAGCCTAAGCGTGTGTGTGTGTGAGAGTGTGAGTAACTGAGCGATATCGTTCAGGTCGTGTGTCTGCGTGCATATGAGTGAGTGAGCATGTGTCGGTGTGTGTTTGTTGAATGAGTGCATATCTGTGTTTGTATGTGTGTGAGAGGGTATGGAAGCCTGTGTTTGACAGCGAATGCCTGTCCTTGTAGGTATTTGAGAGTGTACTCCAGTGTGTGCTTCTTCCTGAGTACTGCATGTATCCCTTTTATCTTAGGCTCCCTAAAACACTGTCACACTGTCAACTGCACAACGTTTTTCTGCTGTTATTCCTGATCACATGAGAATGAAAGAACAGACAAAGCATGATGTAGTGATCCAGATAAAACTGAACTTTGTTTAACAAAAAGAAAAAAGACAGAGAGACCATAGGGATGAGCTGTTGTTCTGTCCTCCAAACGGATCCGTCCAGTAAGTGTGGTGCACAGCGCAGTCACACCAGCGTGTGAGAATGAGGCAGCGGCGTTACTCACTGTGTGAGTCACTGTTCCAGCTCACGGATGGGCTGGATCGCAGCCAGGTGTCCACATGTCACCCAACCCCTGCCCCCGCCTGCGCCCTGTCACCGCTCATGCCTCACACCAGGACGAGGGACACAATAGCAGCAGAATGCCTCCGCAAACACATGTGCCCTGAAGGCGGGAATTACAGCTCTGTTGGGATGATATTAGATGGTAATTGACTGTTGATCCACTGCCAGGTCTATGCATTTACCAACAAGGACTACTGGACGAGCATTTATTCTAATTGTGAGATGAGAATAATTGTGTTCAAATGAATACACTGAGGTGTTAGACATATAGCGTAATAACAAGCAATTCCTTTTGTCTGTGGCACTTCTTCACTGTGAATACTAACTCTGGCTTAACTGAATAAACTGACCCCCTGAATTTATCCAGACAGGGATGAAAATAAATAGTTAACAACAACTTCACTGTAAACAAATTTCGTGCAGCACTTTCCTTTCACAACCAATCTTTATTGTGGAGTTCATGTAGTGGTGTAAAATTATCAAAATTCAGAGAAAAGATCACTCAAATAATGATGAACTGATGAAGTAACAAGTATGAAAAGCAGAGCGTATAGCACAAACATTTACACATACACACAGACCCACACAGACACAAACAAACACACAAAGACTGGGGTATATGCAAAATGTATGAACAGGACAAGGATACACCAACAGTGAAATATGTTGTTTTGTGCTCACTGTGAATGTGAACTCTAGTTATGCCAGAATGTGACTTTTTTGGCAAGGTTTTTAGTTATTTTATCACACAATCTACTAAAACTGCAATCACTGGAAGGCAGGCCGAGATTTGAAATATGTTTTTCATTCTGTTAAAATAATATTGAGTTTTATTAATGGAACACACTGGAATGTTGTTAGACTTCTAACCTGCTGTAATTTCTTTTATTCCAAACAGTAAAACGTTGGCCAGGCCAGTGTTGGCCGTCATGAATTCAACATAATAAAACAACAAGCTACTATTTCCCAGTGTTGATTTTGTGTACAGTTTAATATTTTAATCCTGGCACCTCCTGGTGTGTTAAAGCTAATGAACATCTTACAAGGAAATAAACAGCATATAACAGCTACGACCAGCCTTGCTCCTGTTTATCTTGTTGTGGATTAATCTATTTCTAAGTTATTAATATTTGCACGGTCTCTGGTGTTAGCGCGGTGGGAGCTATTTCAGTGCCTCCATACCCCAGTGTGGTGTCTCAGCTCCGGCGATGACACGCACAAGCGGTCCTTTCACTGTCAGAATGAGGAGCATTTACAGAGCAACCAGACGTCTGAGCCGAGTTAGGCAATCGCTAGATTTTTGCCACTGATTCATCCTCACCAGAGTCCGCAGTGTGTAATCACAACAGTCGCGAACATTTTACTCTGGGCGCAGGATGTCGCAATACGTGGGCGCGAGTAGTTAATCGTAGTTTTGGCTTTCAAGGCATAACCCCTTGGTTATGCCGATGATCATTAGATTGATAAGGAAATATAAAAACAAAAACATTTCCCTTCAACGCGAATAAATAATACGCTGCAATTCCCAAGACATGAAACGCATTTTATTCTTTGCTGTCTTTTTTTATAAACGAACTCCGAGGAACTGCAGTCCCACACCGAATTAATTAATCACAGAATGTCAAAATACGTTCCAACTGATTAAATACCAATGCGTCCATGTGTGACTCAAGCAACGTAAAAAAAAAAGAAAAAAAAAGAAGAAAAATTACGATGCTGTCAAGGCAATGATTTAACACTCAGGCCTGTCATATTTGCTAATCAACACGCAAGTGCTGTTCATTATACTCGCATTCCAACAGTTCACTTGGAATGCAGCTGGAATTCAAAACATCACACTCTCTTCCAACGGCACGGCGAATAAAAGGCAAGGCCTAATTTAGCTCCTTAAACCCCAGGATCTCGCCGGCTCTGTAATTACAGGTTTAGCGGACAAATATGCAGACACGTGTATTAATGACAGCATAGATAGCTGAGACGGCAGGCTGGGCTGTGGTCAGGCACTGTCTGGTTCAGGAGCTGGATGAAGAACAAACAGAAGTTCAGAAGTTGCTCCAGAGTGTTTAATAAGGTGGAAATATAGTTGTGTTTTTGGAAGACAGACAGAAAGAAGAAAGGGTTTATGCATGTAGTGTATGAAGGCTTGCATTGTTAGGACAGAGTTCAGGTGTTTATTGATGTTTACAGTACTATAGAAGAAGGAATCAAGATGAAATCATCAAAGACAGGTAATTATTAGGCCTTCCAGGTGGCATGTCTTGCTAAGGCACTGTAGTCATATAAATTGCAAGCCTAGCTAGGCTGAATACCCTGTTCTCATCATTATATGCTCTTATGTAGTCCGTGGTGTAGAGATAAACCCAAACGGTCTGCAGTCAGTCTCTAACTATGCTGCTGCCAAGTGTCGCTTCCAGACTCAATGGGAAAAAAACTGCCTTGGCCATAGTGTCACCCACGGATGGAGGGGTGTAGTTGGCAGGATTGTTGTTGTACGCTCCAGCACCAGCTGTACATGTAGTGGACTCAGTGGCTCTTCTAGACCATTTCAAATTATGGGGCCAAGCTGGGGCAAGCAGTTATTTTACGGGAACCAATTATATTAAGCATAACTGTTATCTCGACCTGCGGTTTAAAAAATATGGCAGCCAAAGGAGGGCCCCGGCTTAATGTTAAGGGGCACAGGCACCCCATTGGACCTCCCTAAAACATACGGCATACTTGAAAGAAGAAACACCTTGTAGAGCATTTTTTTATCAGACATGTGCAGGTCTGCTCCTTCCCAAACTGACAGAGGATGTGGAAATGATGGACTGGACCTGCACGTAACTAAAGATAACTGTTGGCATATGCTAGAGCAGACCAATCACTGATAACTCTGCATATTGGGAGCCACATGCACTAACATTGATCGCTAAATCCAGCCTAGTGTACTGATACTGGTTGTCCCACTCCTTACACGTAAGAAAAAAAACACACTTACAGAAAAACAACAATAATCCTGTTTCCCTGGAAAAAGAAACCACTTAGAGACCAAAAACTAAACACAAACAGAGAGAGACCTCATTCCGACACACTGTACAACACATGTAAACACACAAACCTTTCATTTAAATCTGAGATGGGTAACGTAATGTCGGTCTCAAGATTAAACACAATTTTAGACTTGAGAGGGGTTGGTGGAGGAGGGTGGCATCTGAATTTCAAGATTAGAGTTTATAAATAAAACAAAATGTCGGAGTAACTGATATGTCATTTCATGTTTGTACATTCATCACTGCAGAAAGAATAACAGAAAAGAAAAAAATTATCTGATTGGTTCAGTTTCTACAGTGAACACAAGACCATTGCTGAACGGCGGACTCTAGTGACCTGGGTAGCTCTCTCTCGGCTCGCTAGGCCACAGTGTCTGCTGGCTTTTGGTGTGTTTCACCACTTGGGTGATTAATTTAAGTAATTTATGAGCTAAAGAGCCTGCGCACCTTGTTTCCAGGGTTTAACCATGGCTGCTGATTGAAAGGAAACCACAAAGCCTGCAGACCTGTGGCCCTTCAGGACTGGATTCTCGTGCTCTGACTCCAGATGTGGTGGACATGCTGTCCCATTAGTCTGTGTGGTGTTGAATACATCATATGATCTCAAATAAAACAGCTGTGTTATGTAGAGTATACTTAAGCAGAGATTTAAGAATAAGTGTCTGAATTAGCGTTGAAGGATATCTCATGTGTTGTTCCGTACATAACACGTATAATTACTCTTTCCTTCTGGAAATTGTTTATTTTCTCCAAGGATAAGACTCTGTTTTTAACTCACTTTTTAAAAAACTAAAAAAAATCAGAAATTCAAAAATCAACAACATTCCGCTGATATGACCAAACAGTCTTGGGATATCATCTCATCCCTTCACTGCTGAACTTGGTTCAAAACAAAATAACAGGCTTGCGCATAATGATTAATTTTCTGAGTCACTGTTATTGCCTGCAGCAACGATGCCATGACATTCCTATACTGTATGTAGCTATGTAAAAAAAATCCACATCTGCAAATAAATAATGTTTAAGCAGTTGAATGAAGGGTACCGATGTTGCAGGGCTGGAAGCTAACTCAAGGGCATAATAGCATCAGAGAAATCTGTACCTGTCTGTAATGCTCCTGCTCATGTTTTCTCTCACCCAATAGACATAATTTGCAGGGGGTGGGGGACAGGGATTTTGACCCCCCTCCCCCCCTTTTAAAAAATACCACCAGTCCCATTTTCATACGCCAGTTACGGCCTTGTCTTGCTCTCTTTTTCCAGAATTCGGTGCTGCTTGACTAAGAACAATCACCATGGTGATGCACGAACGCACACACTCATACTAAAACAGTCTGGTCTGAACTGGCCTGTAACACTTAGTATGCCTTACACTGTACATTGAAAAAGGTACGTGGTCAGCACTTAGGGAGAGCTTGTAGACGTTGCATTACCGTACGTTATGAACGCACAGCTTTATTGGGAGTAATGATATGACCATTCGAAGGGCTATTCCTCTTTTATGTTTATATATGGTGGGGTTTCCGGAGCTTTGTGTTTTTATTCCTCACTCCTGTTTGCCCTTGTTTGTACACCTGGCGGTTCTGGAGGAGTTGGTACTAGGTCCATCCAGGCTCAGAGATCTGCCTCCTGCATGCGATAGGGAGGTCTGGGTTCAGAAGGACCACACCGAGGTGAACACCAATCCGCCACCCACCCCCACCCCACCCCACTCCCCGCTCCCCTGCCCCCCTCCCCCCCGCCCCCTCCCTCCTCTCCGCAGTCTGGCAGTGTGCGCAGAGGGTTTGGCAGGCCTTACGGTGTTTTCAGAAGCGTGGTGTCCTGGCAGAGTGAAGGCTGCGCATCGAGGCCAGCAGGGAAAAAAAATGCGAAAGCAAATGCAAACACTGCTAATGAAAGCTGGCAGTGTCCCTGCAGAACCAGGATGACAACAACAACAACAAAAACAACAACAACAACAACAGAAACAAAATATCCCGCTGAACTGATGCGCGATAATCTGTGACTAGACCGTGAACTTCACTCCTTAATCTTAAATATAGAGTCATCTTAACACGTGCGTTATGACTGCATTTGGTAAAAATAAAACATCTTTAAATGTTTTGTAATACAATGTAATAATACTTGGACAATAAGCTGGGCAGCAGTGTAGTGCAATGGTTTGGGAGACACACTTGTTGTTAAGAGGTTGCAGATTTACATTCTTGCTCAGACACTGCTTCAGCAAAGATCATCACCTGAATTGCTCTAGTTAATCTCCATATGAGTTAGTTGCTGTTGATAAGACAGTTTGCTTGATGCAATAATATGGGCATTTGTATGTACTCAGTATCTGTACCAGTTAAAATTAAAAGTTACAGTCATATAGCTGATGCTTCTATCCAAAGATTGGGTTAAAGAGCGGTGGTATCAGCCCAAGTTAAATTCCTCAAAAGGAGAAAGAAAAGGTAGCAACGGTTCTGCATGGACAGGGATGACTGGAGACAGACCTTAGAGTAAAATGGTGCACTCCACTCCAGTAAAATTGAGTAGGAAATATTTGAGTACAGGATTGTGGTCAAAGAACAGCTGCTTACTAGGTGAAGCGATCTGTCCGTCGTCAGTTCTGTCTACGACCCTCCAGGGTTCCTTTTCATTCTCCCTGCTAAGCAGAGCCTTCAAGAGTTATGTAACCAGGATGAGGAGATGCAGGATACCCAAGCCTTCATGTGTCACTCATTATGAAAACATCATATCAGGCCTAAAATGAACCTCCTGACAATAAAACTTTTTATGGCCAAAAACTGGATAAAATATATATAATATATTATTATTGTATATTGCAACATGTATGGCAAAACATCTTTGGTCAAAATCTAGAAAAATATTACTTGACTAGTTTTATGGTGATTAATCATATATTTATAATAAAATGCTATTAATATAATTACTTATCATATAGTGTAATTACACCATGATTACTTTTAATATTTTTCTGTCTTTGTTGCATTCGGTTTATTCACTTGGCTCTGTTGAACTTTTATTTTGAAATAAACCTTCCTTCCTCATTGTTGCTGACTTCTGTGTAATAATCTTAAAACCTATAAATGACCTGCAGCTGTGTCAACAAAGAAGAGAAACAAGGGAGAGATGGAGATTGGTGGAGGTCTGCTTTGTTGTGGTCCTATTTTCTCTGCTGAAGTACACATTACTGTTTCGCTCAGCACAGCTGCTGTAGAGTAACGAATTGAACGTTAATTTGACCTGAAAATTATGGTATAAAAACAAAAACACAAACTTTGATGGACTGCCATAAGTATAATTTTTGCTTTAATGCTTTTTGGACAGAGTGAGTATCTACTTGCGCTTAGCATTGTGGCTAATGAGGAACATACAAACCAGTGGAAGTGCTCCATGTGAATGACAGATCAGACAGATCTGAAGACAGTAGCCACTGATTGAGTTTAGTGCGGGTAAATGGAACAGTGTGGGTGATAAAAATCCTTTAATTCAACTGTGTCTGCAGACTGGCTTTAACAGCGTGAGGACCATGCGACATGCATATTGGAATAAAATAAAACGGCATAAACACAACAAACTAGACCAAGAAATTCCAAATAAGAAAACAGACCCAAGTTCAGAAAATAGACATAATTAATCTTTATGAGCACGTGTGCCGTCTTTTTGTGTTTTGTGTTTTCCAGAAAGATCTGGCTCATTCCCTGCTCTTCCATTGGGGAAACTGTGGGATGCATGACGTGCAAAAAAATAACAAGTCCACAAATAAGGAGGGATAAGTGCAATTATAACAGCTTAAAGTGCACTGGCCCAGGGCACAGGTGCCACATTAGACATAGCTAAGCTTAAAGGATTTATGGGTGAGGGGATGAGCCATTAGCATGCTCCCAAGATCATAAGCAGCAGATTCAGGGTCTTGTGCAGTTTGAAGAGATGCTGCACCCAAGAATGACACTATATCAATACTTTGAATGCTGTCAATCCATCAAAATGTTTTTTTTTGTAATGTAGTATGATCTCCCAGATCCCATTAGTTAAATATAATGGAAAAACATGCCCTGCTAGAACTACATGATTCAGCTACCTCCCAGAGACTGAAATTCTTCTGGTTAGATACCCACTGGCTCAGGAAGGTGCTGGAATCAACAGCTCCAAGATATTTTAGCATTTTCCAGCTGACATTAAAACTTTTTTTAAAGCCATTAATTTTCTTGGGGAACGTTTGTCAACGACAACTTATTTCAGCCCTTATTATGGTGTCATTCCCCACATCTGTCTGCTTGAAAATTGTTACCAGCTCAGACTCAGGTATGCTTTCCTTCCTTCTGCCCTTTACACTTGTACCAACAGTAACTTAGAGAAACTACACCCTGCACACTTTAGCCACTGTAGCTTAGAGAAGCTGTGACCTGCATACCTGTTACCTGCTGTAACTGCTCACTACTGTGCTTTTGTGTCACTACAGCCTTGTCTCCTGGCTGCTGATTGGCTGGCTGGAGTTGGTGACCTTCCACAATGCCAGTATGCTCCCAACCACAAGACAGACAAAGCAAATTCTGATTGGTGCATTGTCTCTCACCTTGATTAAAGGGGAACTCAAAACCAAACTAAAAAGCTCAACAAAACTACAAATTATATCTCAGAACAAAACAAAAGCGGAGGGTTTCATATGATGCTCCTCAGATGGTATTCTGAGACTTTGGCATCTTTCTGTAAAAAGCCATCTGCTATTCCAAAACCAAAATGCAAACACTGTGCATTATTTACCAAGCCTTTACACATGTCTAAATGTAACCATATTTTTTCTCACTGTCCTAAAGCATGAGATGTACATTTAAGTCCAAATTTAAGGTTGCAAATAAGTACAATTAATTCATAATGGAAATGTTGAAGTAAAACTATTTTACAATCTCTTCCCAACCATTTGGCTTTTGCCTCTGAAAAAACTAGAAATGTACACATGTGTAAATGCTTGATGTGAGACCCACTGACTGTATCTTACTGGGATGGGAAGCTGACCTGAGTGTGAAGTGACCTATCCATGCCATATGTATGTCACTGTTTCATGGAGACACAGGAGCCTGGAGAGCCTGTTTCATGCAGAGGCTCTGATGCTGTACCCACTTTCAGGGCCACCACCAAACCTCTGGGGCGAAAGTGTTAAACATCAAACACAGGTCTTTTAATCAACGTAATCACATTCTGTTTCCCCCCTTTCATATTGAGCTGTTCAATTGAAATAAATAAAAACCTCAGACTTTGAAGACCAGTCTTATTAAGAAACATAAGAAAGGCTCATTCAAGCCCTGCAGAGCCTGTGTGTGTGCTCAGGTAGTGAGGGAAGCCAGTCTGCATTGACATTTATGACATAAAGCATGCTAAGGGAATGCCCTGCCAATCTCCTTCCTCGTCCATACCAATGGTAATTATGGGATGGAACGGGATATGTGGTCACAGAACAGCACACCGACTCTATACAGCCCTCCAGAGCAGTTAATATAATAATTGTCATAATTATAATAATTAATAATTGCTGTAAAAATAAGTCCCCCTCGGTGCATGTGCAGTGGATTTCAGGGGCTCGACACAGAAGCCTAAATAAGCGAGTAAAAGCAAAGCCTTGCTTGATTGTTAACTAGTTAAAGTTTCAAAGCAGGAGAAACGTACCCAGCTGGTGGCTAGGAGCTGGGTAATCTGCGTCCACATTGCTGAACATGAGGGGATGACAGAAGTGGTTGCGCGATGAAAGCGAGGAGCTTGTGCGTCTTAATGAGTGAAACCCAATCACTTAATCACTTAAGAGAGCTCTCTGCCTGCCTTCCCCTTTTTTGCCAGAAATAGGCCAAATTAGAGAGGAAATAAGATTCAGGACTGAATTTCTCGTGTTTTCTGCAAGCCATAATAATGTTTGATGTTGAGTTTGAGGAAATTCAAGATTTTTTTGTTAGTAATCAGTTTGTTAATTATTTTAAAAGGTGATCCATGTAAAAACATTTGAAAGCTGGATGGGGTATTATTTATGTAGATCTTAGCTGGCCTGCATATTGATGAGCAAACAGCCAGATTAAATTCACAGAAATCTCTGTTCCTTTCCACAGTTTTTCCACTCTCTTGGATTAGATCATATGTTTTATAGAGTTTCTATGAATCCTGTTCCCTCTCGATGGCAGTTGATTTTTTTCTCTTGTACTGGATGTTGTGGTTAGTGTGCATTACCCCCTTGACCCCCCCACAAAAAAAGACCCCACTCTGCAGGATTTATAACAGTTTCTTATGGTATGTTACAAAGTTTATCTTTCAGAAACCCTAAACTATTGAATATGAATTCACTCACTGAAGAAGATAACTGATTCACTGCTGTACTGCAAATACCTGACAAAAGCATTTGACAAAAATCACTTTAAATGACGGAATATGCAGGACAGGTATTTATTCTGCATTCACATCATACAAAAAGGCAGCTCCATGATATAATTCACTGTTGAAATAAATAAATAATGGTGATTCAAAGCTACTACCACAAATACATTTTATGTAGGAAGAGTAACAAAGCAAATTATATAAATGTATTTTTTAATTGAAGAAAATAAAATTGAGATAGATTGATGGATCGGTAACTATTATTCCAAAATAGGGAATGAGGAAATGTCATAGTTAAATTAAGTTAAATGCAATAAAGAACCATTAATTAACACAACAGTCATGAAATAGAGGCAAGACCATATCAAAGGTGACCACAACGTGAATAAACCTGACATTACGCAAACACAAAAAAAACATTAAAAATAATGGAACAAGTATCAACAAGAAGCCAGCACTGGCTGGAATTATGACTGTGAATGGGGACTCAGAACAGCTCTGCTTTTATAAAAATCATATGACATACTGAAACTTGCTCTTTACCTTAAAGACCCATATCATTTGACATAATTCCTGGTCCAGCGAGAGTTAAATTAAATGCCTCAGGTTTTGACTTAAAACATTTTAATAACCCGAATACCGAGTGAAATAATTACCATGATGTGTTTCCATGGCCACCAACACACCAAGTGTAAGGAAATATCCTTTAATGTCTCAAAAACGGCTTTTCTCAATGAAAAGCTTGTTTTCCATTTTCAGCTACGAGGTATGATTGGCCTTATTTATTTTATGTTTTTATTTGTATTTATATATTTTTTTTCCTTTTTATTTTATGGAATCCACACGGTATTTGCCAACTTACCAAATAAAGGACGAGTCATGTCAAATGCATGGTTAATTGAAAAAGACACTTGAGCTGCGTTGATAGCTCTTAACATGGCTATCCAACATATATATTTACCATACTATATATAGGGTTCTGCATCAGCCAAAGACCCAACTGTTTGATGGTTCGCAGTGGCCCATGTGTGGGACATAAACCATGTCAGTGTTGATCCAGCCTGGTTTGGGGGTGATGGTGTTTGAGTGAGCCCCACACCTCCCGGGCCGGACACAGAGGCTCAGTTAATGTGAGCCTCTTTATTTAGCACTGCATAATGAAGGGACCATCACTAAAAATAATTTGGGGATTTTTTTTTTTTTACTTTGTAAATATTTCATCCCCCAAATGAAAAAATGAATATTTATACTTGTTTAAAATATTATGTACAGCTTGGACTTTAAGTTTTATGTTTTGATGTTTTGTATGTCAGATGAAAGTGTACTCTCAGTAATCGTAACATGTAAAGTTATAACATATAAAATTAAATGTTTGTGTTGATGTTGAGCAGACATTATTTGTGCTTATAACATACGTGGGTTTTTTTTCGCAGTTGTACAGGGTGCTAATCAGGACAGTGCTTATGTAATGACAGCGTGTATAACGGGACCGTTATGGGTGGTGACATCACAGCTCTGGGTGAATGAGGTGGGCGTGGCAGACTATGCGTCTCTGACTGCAGACTGTAGCTTTAGCAATGTGGTTGCAATGTTTGTGCATACACTGGGGTTAGCCTGTGTACAGCACGCCTGTTATGATGGATACAAGAGCGGTTGAGATGTTTGTGTGCTGGCTGGGGTTAGACTGTATACAGCATGTCTGTTATGCTGGATACAAAAAACTGGGACAATGAGCCCCCAAAACCATACAGTATTTGAGTGAGGTACAATGGGCCATCAAACAGCCTGTGGAAAACTTAACCTGTACTGTATTATATTATATATGAGCCCTTATAGGTTAGTGCAAGATATTTACCAGCACCAATATATTTTCTTTCATATTGTATCAACACATGTGTCTCTACAATTATATTTTGAATGTTCATTTCCTTATTTTTATTCCTCTGCAATGCAAAATATATTTTTTACAGTTGAAACAGTACTTATAAACTTTATTAGTTTTGTCAGGTTCTATGCTATTGAGTTGTTATTCGAAATTACTGTTTTTTTTTTTTTTTTTTTTTAGTTTTGGAATTAACAGTCCATTCAGTACAGGCCTATCGCAGTTCCCCTGTCTGCAGAAAACATATAAAGTATGAATGAACAGACGGTCATTGTCACACAGGACTAACTGATATGGTTTCATTGTCCTCAGTTCTTCCTCAATATGGTATAAATATCAGGGAATTCATCCCATTTCCAGCCTTGTATTGGCCCACTTATCCCAATGTTTTTTCAGCTATTATATATATATATCATATATATCACATCCTGTAGTTTGAAGCTGGTATTACACAATGATTCAAATCTGAATATTGACATGTCAGTCAATGTATTACTATTTTGTCTGTAGAAGTCGATTTCCTGACTTCCCTGTAAAATGATTTCCCATATGGTGTGATATTTCAATGTGCATATATTACAGACGTTTGTAAAATTACTGATCTGGTCAGGAGGTGTAACGTTTCCAACTGATTCTGCAAACTCCTACCTCACCACTCTCAGCTTCTGTTTTAGTTTAGTACTCCTTTGAGTAAAATCAGGCAGTCACTTTGGCTTGCGTGGGCCATTAAATAGAAAAAGAAAACAGTCAGTTCAGGACACATCTAACAAAAGATGGTGACGTAGTTCTTCCCTGGCTATGCAGTATGTCATAAACTGCAAAGGTGCAGTATTAACACAGTAATAAACAGTTATGTTAGAGAGTGTCGGATATTAAACTCAGGCAATGATTCAGCCTTTCCTTTTGGTGACGATGTGAACAAAAAAGGCAGGGAACACCTCACATAACTGCTCAGATCGTGATATCAGTAAAAGTAGCCAATGGTTAAAGAAGGAAGGCCTTATGATATATGAAATCCTAATTTTTGTCTGCCATTTTTATGTTTTTACAGAGTGCTCAGATAATCTTACACAAATCCCACATTTTGCAACAGAGTTGTATCAGAACCCTTAGGTGCTTAAATCTGCCAAAACATTCTGCTGCTTGATGGGATTTAATCACATATAGCAGTTCAAAATTAAAAATTGATTCACATTTTATGAAAAAATAATATTTTTTGTAAGATGTGTCCAAAAATAAATGTTAAAGCTCAAAGAAAACATGCCACATAAGCTGAGGGAGTATGAACTGTTCGTGCCATTTCATCTTGTTTATTCGGGTTACCCTTGGTTTCTAATCTGAACTTCTGTTATTTTACCGCTGTGTGGAATATTTTTAAATATAGCAATATTCAGATTCTGAGCTGATTTCCAAAACAGGCTTGACCAACAGTTGTGGTAACAGCGCACTGCTGGTGAGCCCCTGCTTGCTTGCTAGCAGCTGATTTCATTGTCATAGACATTTTAGACAAGGTAGCAGCCCCTCTGAATAAAGGTTTCAAGAAAGCCTCATCATGGTTTGATTGCAGGTAGAATTTATTACCAAGTGTAGTGCACAAACAGTGGTGCAGTGGAGGGTATACCCCTCTAAACTGATGGGGATGTACAGAATACCCACTTATTAGCCTTATTACCGTTAATATATATGGGCTTTGGAGTTGCAGTATGCCCACCTCCTCAGACACTATACTCACCTATTAGCCTTATTACCATTAATTCATATGGGCTTTGGCGTATGGCCACCCCCTCAGACAGAATACTCACCTCCTCAGTTACCACTGAACCACTGTGTTTTTGAGAACAGGATGCATGATGATGACAACAAAGGCGATTCAGCACATCTGGTAAGTGTAGGAGGTATCATGTCTTGACTCCATTTATGAATCACAAGCAGTTCGTTTACTGCCCTTGACTGATTAGTGCAGAGTTTTCCACAGTGGGGTTTTGTTCAGCAAGGCCGAACTAAGACAGCTTAGAGGGCAAGGGCTCAAGGTCCACCCGCATGGACGGTATAAGCCCCTTTTGACTGGCAACTCTAGACTAGATACCCTGCCAGGAGGGCACTTTGTGTGGAAAAAGGGCAAAGAGGATGGAGGCAGAGTCCTCTTCAGGACTACACTATCTGTGTTCATACCTGAAGTGACAGATCTGACATCTTCAACTCTCACACACGATGCTAATGCATTAACTCACTCCTCCAATGGATAGATTGGTAGAGATGGACACCATCGTTCAGGTGCTCTCCTCACACTCAGGTGGGAGGCAGTCACAGGTCTTTAGACTAGAACTGATATTTCCTCCATTTTTTGCTTTGGATTCTAACAGAAATAAGGGAAAGAAAACTAGTGCCGGAAAAGTCTGGTAATGTCAATCTTTCAGAGGAGGGTTTTTGCCACCCGTCCTGAGGAGTTGGGTTCCCCTCCCTCCTTTAATCTTTCATTTTCTCCAGTTTTGGGCCTGTGTGTGTGCGTGTATGCATGTGTGAGTGTGTGTGTCTATGTATGTGTGTGTGTGTGTGTGTGTTTTGTTTCTATGTCTGTATGTGTGTATATGTGTGTGTGTTTGTGTCTATGTCTCTATGTGTGTGTTTGTGTGTTTGTTTCTATGTCTGTGTGTGTGTGTGTGTGTTTGTGTCTATGTCTACATGTGTGTGCATGTGTGTGTGTGTGTGTGTGTGTGTGTGTGTGTGTGTGTGTGTGTGTGTGTGTGTGTGTGGTTAGTGAAGGCTGCTCTGGCTGATGCCTGATGAAGAAACTACAGAAAAGTTTAATAACCCACTGTGTATGTGCGATCATACAGACATGGCTCAGAGCCGCATGCTGTATGTACCCCTACCATTTATTACATAAATCTGTTAGAGCATTTCTATTTCAGTACGAGGGTTATTATGGATAGACTCCCATCTTTATTATAAATTAGCCCTGGGGCAAATGAATGGCTTTTAACTATGGATATCTGGAAGCACATTGTCCTCAAATGCCTGTGGGATAACAGTCAAGGATTATTCATTTTGCTGTGCTGCGCTGCGTCAAGTCATTTCCTCTCACAAATGACTGCAGTTGTGCAATGTGCAAAATGAGAAGTTATATACGTGCATGTATGCATGCAGTTTGTCAGTGCAAACAGTCACTGGTGGATGCGGTCTTTTTTTGGTGAGGTTAAGTGTAATTTGATGGAATTGTTACACTATTCATTTTTCTTTATAAACTGCAGGTCTATGAAAGCATAATAGCCGTGTGTAATAGGTGATCTATTACAGTTCATTTTGAGATATAACTTTGGTAAACACAATGTGAGACACCTCTGAATCATTCTCCCATAACTATGATTTGTGGTATATTTTCTCCTCATTAAAGAGATGTTGCCATTTTCTAAATGGTTTCAAGATTTTACGGTAACATATACACGTGATTTCCCACAGCACTGAAAACCTGTAAATATCCTGTAAAAAATATCCTGTAAAATATATTTCCATGTGTTTTTTTTCATTGTTTTTATGCTGTTTTACTCTGGCTAAGGTAGTGCTCAAGTCCCTTTCTTTAAGAAACCATGGTAATCTGGTAGATTGGTGATTTCCATACTGGTGTCAACCAGTATTTCCTCTTCCATGTATGTTGCTTTGGGAGGTGGGACAGCAGGTATGCTCAGGTAATAAGCAGCTTTCACAGGCTCTGAGACTGTCTGAGGTCACCACACAGAGATAGCCCGTGCATTTGTGTTTGTGTGTGCGTGTGCGTGTGCATGAGTGTGTGTGTGTGTGTGTGTGTGTGTGTGTGAGAGAGAGAGAGAGAGAGAGAGAGAGAGAGAGAGAGGGAGAGAGTGAGAGAGACGCAGAGACAGAGACAGGGAAGATTACGTATCAGTAACTTCAGCACAGAAATGCTGAATCCCAGCAGACCCAAACTGCATGACACCCAACTCTCTAACATATTTAACTTTCATTCATCACAGTAGCCATTAATACTGGGTGTTTCCCTGAGATCTGGAATCAAGACTCCTACTCCCTTAGACACACTCAGAAACATCATCACAGGAGCAGAGACAAAATATTCATTTGTTTTGTTCATATGATAACATATTAATTTGAATTTGGAACAGAGGAGTGGTGTAGGTGGTATAAACTATGGCCTAAGTCATTGTGTACATGTACAGTGAAAGACCTCCAAAGGTATCCTATTATCAAACAAACATTTTTACATAATCTACAAGAAAAAAATGTCACCTGAATTGTATAAAATTGACCACATTTGTGCATCAATCATTGGCTTAGAAATCATTGGCACAGTAAACTATAATAAAACAACCAGTGAGAAATGTACCAGGCTCAAGATGGAAAATACTCCTCTGGCAGAAAATCTTGTCAGAGCGAAAGACCCAAAGCCAAGGCCCACATTAACAATGTACAGACTTCCCTGGCCGGATGAATCAGGATGCGTTTCAAGATGCGCCAAACCCAGAATAAAGAAAACCTCCGGGTGAAGCTTCTGAGTATCGTCCTTTCAGTAGAGGTGGCCGCTTAATCTCTGCCTGCCGTAATTCAAGACAGGGTGGGGGCCTAGCATTGATCTGTGGCGTGTATCTGAGTTCATGCTGCTCATTCCTTCTGACCTTCTGCGTGGTGTCAATGCATGTGTGTGCAAAGGTTGCATGTTTGTTTTAGCTGGTGGGGATTCTTTTAAATGTGTTTTAATGTTTTAATAACCCATTTTTAATATCATATCATATTGTATTGAATTTTAATTTTACTCTGAGAGGTAGAGAGAAAGACAGAGGAAAAAGTTTGTGCAGTCTGATGAAGTCCTAATGATAAGGATGAGGAGCCCCACTGTCTGAGAGAGAAAGAGAGACTGAGAGACAGCGCACACAGCTGCCGTGGAGCACCGTCTGGAGAGGAGCGCAGACCTAAACCCTTTATTCCTGTTAGCTCAGCTGCACTGAGGGCCGAGCTCAGGTAGTGGCGGGCCGAGCACGGAGCCGCTCGACTCTCCAGTGGGATGGCCTCCCATACAGGACACTGTCAGCAGTACCGCGCTAACCAAAATAAACCCTGTCTGAAACGGGACCCCCAAGCAGACCCGCTGACAGCAAGACACTAGCAGCATCCACAGCAGGACAAAGGCAGATGTATTATCTTTTTGGGTTTTGTCAAACTTTTGCGGTACTTGACATTTAAATAATTGACTTGAAAAGGTTAATTTCTATTTAAGTTAATAGATATATCAAATACATTTTTTAAATGTTTTGTTGATTTTTGGTATTCAAATATATTGTAGTGTAAATGTGAAACTGCATTACTGGATATAATGGATCAGAGGACATGTGACCCTTCTTATTACAGTTTGAATGACAAATATCCTTTATAGATTCTACACACAATATCTTATACTGTTCATCTTTCACAGCTTCTGTAGGCTTTTGTTTTAGCCCAGCACTACAACCTCATTCTGCTAAATAATGTCATGATTGAAAAGTTTTTTAGCAATGATTGAGAATGACCCCTAACAGAGAAGATCCTAACCAGAGACGAGGGTCAGGTGGAAATATCACCACAGTAACTATACGTTTCTATCAGGCATATATGCACACTTTCATTTTTTCCACAGTTTACGCTTAGTTTTGCAGACTTTGAAAATTATAGTCTGCAATTGCCTCACAATGTTTACTCTCCCCCATACTCATTTGTTTTGGTTTTATTGTCTCATAAGCAATAAGCCAGCTGTACAAGGGAAACTACTTTCACGAACATAAAAACATCAGTACCAGTATCAGTGCATCCTACAGATGGCGGACAAAATGGAGGTTCATCAACTCTCTGGTCTTTGCCATCACCTCCACCCATCCTCCACTGGCAACCTCCATCCAAGCCCCCAGCAGCCCCATCCCCATCCCCAACCCCTCACCCCTCAAATCCCCCAACACCATCCCCCCGCCCCCTCCCACGGTCCCCCAACCCCCGACTCCTAAATCCTACCCCACTCCCACACCCCCCACCCCACACCAACCCCCTTCCCCCCCACCCCACATGTGTTTCCCAGTAGAAGTGATGACTGGCCGCTTGTCTGGGGGATGCAGCCCAGTCTCTGTTCTGATGAAAGGGAACGATATTGTTGTGAAGCCGCAAAGTCATTGGATAATCTCTGTAATGGAGTCCAGACGGGCACGGGGCCGATCGAGCCACCCAGTCCCTGCTCGTACCGGGAGGTTTTGGGTCTGCCTTACATGTCCCCCTACTCTCCCCCCACAACCCCACCTTTTAAACTCCAGGACCAGATTGATGGATCCTCTGAAAATACATTTTGAGAGAATACATTTATACATTTATTATTCATCTATTTGTTTTAACCAATCATGACTCTTCATTTTTCTTTGTGTAGAGGGAGCAGGTAATGATGCCAGACCATGCTGGTGGTTGGTATATATAGTGAAGGCTATATTTTTAAACATTAAGCATTTTTAAGAGGGTGGCTTGTTGTAAATGATATGACAAACCACAAATTTGCAAAGGGGGCAGAAAGTATCCAATGTGATGTGGTCTCATTTATATCCCATGAAGAATCACCACATATCCAAACCCAGAACGTAACTCTGGAGCTGATAATTGTATTTATGCGACCCATTCTTTGCCTCTCAGAAAGGGAAGCTCTACAACTGCATTCAGTGCGCGCGCACACACACACACACACACACACGCACACACGCACACACGCACACACGCACACAGCCTCCATTCAGTCTGGAATAATGTTCTCTGTTATTAACTTGTGTTTCAAATTGAAGTCAGTTTTCTTTTTTTGTTGTTGTTGTTTTTGCCTTTTATAAGGAACAGGTGTAACTTGCTTTATGTAATTTTGGTACTCAGAAATAATGCCAAAATATTTTGTGGGTAGATTGAATAATGCTTTGTACTGTCTGCTGAAATCACTCAGTGTAAAGTCACATGGGCTCGGGGGTTATGTGTCTGGCTAAAGCTCTTGGTGGAGGGACATGCTTCAAGGCTGGCAATTGCATATTGACCATAACAGTCAGTCTAAGCTCCAAAGAACTTTGCAACATTGGCTATAGCATTATAACATTGGGACCTCACAGTGAGGACTTTAACATTAGCCAATTGCGTTCTGAAATGTACCAATAGCCAATCACGTGCTGCTATAAAGCATCTGCCAGGTGTGTTCTGGAATGTCCTCACCAACCATGCTCTAAAACGTGCCATTGTCCAACTGATTTTGTAATGGCCTTTCTTCACATCAAACCCAGTTGATTTTGCAACATTGTATTTTGCTGCAATATTGCTCAGAAATGCTCTTTTGTATAATTTTGATGACATCTTAATTGATACTTAGTGAAAAACATGACTATTTTTAGTTTAAAGTGTATCTATTTTTGTATCAGTGATCAAGTTTTTATAGCTAAGGTTTTGCTGCAATTGTACTCTTGTTACACCTCTGTCCATCCTTGCTATGAGAGATGATTTAAAGACAAAAAATACACGTTGAAAAAGTGTCTGTAGTTACCATTGCTTTTTAAAATCAGGGGCAGAACACACTGAGGAATTACAAATCATAATGTGAAGCTATTTCAGTAGTAACCCAAACTCTTGGTTTAAAGTTTTACATTAAGGATTATAATTTTAGCAAAAGCCAGTCATTGTTCTGTATAACTACATTTTCTTTTTTGGAATATATGGGTTATGAAATCTGGCAGACCAGAAGCAATGTAAGAAATTGGACAAGACCACCCTGTGTTTGGTTTTCAAATATGAGAAATGGTTTTTTGTTCCAAATAAAGATTGAGTTGAGATGGTCCAGTGATTTATGAAACGGCAGTAGGATATGCAGGAATCTCTGTGCTGTAAACAGTTCCACTGGACTGCAGCGCACAGCTGTGGAGACTGTGCCAATCACTGGAGAAAGCGCAGTCCACCGTCCTTCAACTCTTAATGAAAGTCAAGTTTTACTACATTGTTATGAAACTCATCATTTGTCTTTAACATTTGGACAGTTGGATAGTAGCATTTTATCTCTGACTTCATACACTGTTTTGGGGTATAATACCCTGTGAATATATAATGACATAAAATGACTATTCAGCCAATCAAGGTTCAACATTTACTTTCAGTCAAGAGTAGCCAGCATTTTATTAAGCATGGTCTTGAACACCCAAGAGTCTCATTATCTACTACATGACCTGGCAAGCTGCACCATGCAGTTTGAGAGGTTAAGAATTGACCAAAATGAATTATTATATGTGGTTGCATTGGTTCAAAGAGTAGAAATTTTATTTCCAAGTCAATGTCTAATATTGATTTATTCCAGACTATTCTCTCCCCAGAAAGTGAGGGTGTTTGACATCAAAATATGAAAAAAAAAACTCTGTGGCAACTTCTGGAGCAACTGCAGGCTTCAAGAAGCAGGGACACTTACAAATTAAATTTGAGCATCCTCTGAGGCTGTTTTTTTTTTTTTTAAAAAGTCTAAAATTATAACCCTCCAGCACAAAGAAAATGTGCCCTTTGTGAAAGTGGTATTGTGGATGTCCTTGTAGGTGGTTGGCCCAATCAGTGCACTCACCTTTTATCAGGTGATAAAACCTGGGCTGGATCAGACTGCTCTCCGTCAGGAGTCCGTATAAGTGGAACATGGAATATTACGTTTCAAACATCTAAGCTCTACACTACAAGGACAGAGAAAACTGTTGACCACTTCTGCTTGTCACAGGCTCATAAACTGTACTTCAATGAAAAGGTAGATACAGAAGGCTGATACACTGTAAGGAAATTGGAAAGGTGTATATTTGAGATGTGTATTTTATGTTTGGTCGCCAATTTCCATGTCCTCCTAAAAGTGCTGAAGCGTGCTGTGCTATTTATGCTTAGAAAATACTGAGCACATTTTACTATTTGTGGTTTCAAAACCTTGAAACAACCAAACATGGTTGCTATGGACTAAAACAAATGTTAAACAGCTGTGCCCTAGTATTTTTAGATGTGCTGCCGTTCGTACACAGACAGTATTTTGTCTACCCAGACGTTGTAGTGAAGCAGTAGAGCACTCAGGAGTCCCGGTTCTGTGCAGTGCGTTTAAAACATGATTTAAACACATGACCGGTATCTTTACAGTGTCTGATTTAAAACCCCCTACTGTGGCTCTCCAACTCAAACACCAATGTGCTGTCAGAGAGTCTGTACATTGGCACTGGGGCGATTCAGACACTTTACTGTGCAGTTAACCCCAGTGTTACCACTAAAACTTCTGCTGTTTCACAAAATTAAATGTTTGCTTTTAGGTTCATTTTAAATGAATAATTATACTAAACATTGAGCTTTTTTTAATTGTTTACAGTCATATGTGTGTCGTATAACCTGGAAATCACTGGAAATATACATTCTTCAGGCATACCATAGCCAGACATGACTAAAATGTTGTGACTGCAAAGATTTGTCAAACATATAATATCATTGATACAGTGCTCTTTGGGCCTCATTTATCAAGCATGGCATATGTGTAAATGTATACATGTTTTTCAAAATATTTAGGATGAGAACTGGAAATTCTTTTGTTTTACACTTTCTGCCATGATTAAATTTGATTTATAATCTTAATTTTTACTTTGAATTCACAGTTAATTTGTTAAAACAATAAGAGAAACCACCTATACATTTATATATTTAAATGTTTGATAAATGAGGACCAATGCGTGGTGCTGAAGATTTAGAATGACATAAGTATAGAACAATATCCTTGATCTTATTCACTGTTATACCATAAACATTCAAAGAGCCACATAAGACGGTGGGACCTGCATATGTGAGCAAGTTTCTTTTTCTGCCAATGTAGGTTTATTGTGCTGTTATAACACACAAAGATACATTTTACTGCCCTGTTAGTGTAACAGGCTGCAGAGTTCATGTGTATTATTGTGATAGACTTTGTTGGTCATTGATCACATGTGTTTGGAAGAGGATGGCATCGTAGTTTGCTTCCTCCGGTTACAGGGAGACGTTTGAGGCAATGTTTGACTTTATTTGAGGGTCTTTTCTCAGTTCCAGTGGGTGCAGAAGAAGAAGAGCGGGCACTGTAATTATGACGGAGGAGCACATCCCTCTGGCAGCTGGTTGTCATTGGCCGCAGATCTTCTGGTCATAGCCCAGTTGACAGCACTGGCTAATCAAAATCTTTGATCCCTCAAAAAAAAAAAAATCCTACCATTCATGTGGCTATGAGCTCCGGATTATTAAGACGCTGAAATGTGAAATCTTCATTTTCTGGAAGTTATTTTGGACTTATTACTTAAGTACACTGGTCGTATCTTCTGTTTATAGACGGGTATCGTTCCTGGCTGCCTCACTGTTTCACATTAAGTAATGTGAGTGTTTCCCCACAGATCATGCCCCTTCTGTTTTTTTATGAGGCCTGCCAATTTACCATAAATCAGCACATGGGATGTTGTCAGAGATTGTATCAGACCTGTCTGTTTTCATTTTGGGACACTTAGGTTCTTCATTCTCCCCATTTTACTACAATTTTAAACCCTCCACCTTTTTATCTGTTTGAAAAACGCTGTTGGTGTTCTTTAAACTAAAACATGCCTCCAAAACAAAATAATTAAATTGTGTATCCTTTAGACATATCTAAAAAGATCTGTAGAGAGATTTTTAAATGACATTTCGCTGTAGAAGTTTTCATTGCAGGTAATGTGTTTTCCTCTCTGTAGATAATGGGTGTATTTTTTCTGAATAATGTTAAGAAACAATGGTGGATTTATTGTAGTGAATATCTAACTAAAACCTTGAAAAGTCAGAATAACTTACTATTGCAGGTATTCATAATTTGTGTATTGTCTCATAAAATATATAAATGTACATATACGCATGATCATGAAATTGCTCATTAACTGAAAAAGAAACATTTCATTTTAAACATTACAGTTTGTGTGACTTTAGATCACATTCCTGCATATCCTAAAATCCTAAATCTCCATGGCCTGTTAGTGTATAGTCCTCTAAATAAAAGTGAATAGTAAAATGTAAATATAACCTACAATGAACATATTTAATCAACTGGCCCATCATTGCTAAGTATGTGGTTCAGGTCCAAAGAATTGCAAGACCACTATAAGCAGCTGAAACCATTCTGCCTGATACAGGTTGCCATAAAGACTGTGTAATTATCACTGACAGTAGGACAGAGGATTGGTCCTAATGTGTGATAGCATGGTCAACTGTCAACCATTTCTTCAGTCTCCATATTGGAGGCTGTGAGCAGAATTATTATGGGGTACCACTCCCCTGATATGTGAATGTAGGTTGATAGAGAGGAGTTTGCTTGTGAGACCCCAATATACCTGTTACAAGTCCATTATTTCCCTCCTGTTTGGAGGCAATTTAGTGTAGTCACTGACATACAGTTTAATTTTCTCTCTTATTTTTGCTTCCTTTTTTAGAACAATTGATTCATCAAACTAAGCAAATTCCTGAGTTTACGATGCCAGGAAAGACAGCCTCACAACAGGAAAGAAAAATCATTTTTAAAAGTATGAAAGAAGGTCAAAATAACGAAATCCCAGGAATTGGGTGGTGTAGTCGTATTTTACAAACAGAAGCTGTGGTCAGTTTTAAGTGCTGTTTGTGCGTATTTTCAAAATTACAAACACCAACCATATCCTGTTATTGAAGGAATGGTATCTTTATTGCACTCTGACTGATGGAAACTAAATGCTCGCAATTTTACTTGTTTTTGTCCCTGGGACCCTTCTGGAGGTATGTGTGATTTGGCAACATGTTTAGTCATACAGTAGAGCTTTTTTGGGGCGAAGGACGCGAAAGTGTTACCTGATGTTTCGTGGCGTTGCATCTGGACGGAGCGGTCAGTTAGGCGTGTCTTGGAAAGGGTGCACAATAATTTTGTCATTTACTGTGGTCTGGTGTTGGTGTAATACTGCTGTTATATTGCTTTGGAATTCGCGGCGCTATTTTTGTAGAAAATCCCCGCTCATTGTGAGACTGCAAACGCCCAAATCCTCTCTCGCCACTCTTGTACTTCCCCCTCCCACCTGGAAAAAATCTGCCCTGCCCACCCCCGCCGCGAGTGACCCTGTCACCTTCTCCGAGAACACAGTGGCAGTGAGCCACATTCACCAAGTCTCTGTCCGACATGTGTGCCGTTATCTGCCCGGTGGATGGCCCTGGCTCGACACCACATCCTCTCTCCTTCTCTAGTCCAAACCAACGCAGGCCCGGAGCTTTATGGACCGTTCAGAACTGGGCCGTTTCCTTCCCTGTCTGCTCCGGTCCGCTGGTCTGGTCCGCTGCTCCCAGTTAAACACATGAACCCATGCAAGGAGATCTTCCCCACTGTCTCCTCAAAATCTACACCCGTGGCCTACAAAGGGCAGATGAGAGCACCGTGGTGCAGTATGGTATCCAAAATGATTCAGGGGAACATTTTTGTGTTAATTATTTCATTCCTTTCCTCACACCAGACAATAGCAAGCTCTAACTGTCAACTCTTATTGCAGTTCATTATCTGGTATATCAATTGTACATATGAATGTATTATCTTGATTGGCAGAACAAGGGGTGTGTTTTATTTATTCTGTCTTGAATTTTACATAAAAAAAATTCTGCAGTCCTTAGTCAGTAGTTTTTCAGCCTTTTTGGGTGGTAGGATTTCCATGTAATTTAGTGGTTATGTGTGAAGTGCAGAACCACAGCGTATAGTTACAATGGCAACTTCTCTTTGTCTTACCTATTGCAGTGTTGCTGACCTGCATGTAGCTCTATAAATGTAAAATGTAAAACAGCTTTGGAATTCAAATCCATTTTGTTCTAGTTCCCAGGTTTTTTGTGTGTTTTCGCACAGTTTAGTGAGGGATGATGCTTCATGAAACCACAACAGGCGGAACTACGATGTGCTGGTAGCCTCCTTACTCATACATGTGTGAACCAATCAAATTGCTTCGCACACCACAGAGACATCATGATTATCAGTGAGCCGTTGGTGGCACTCGATGGTGTAACCCAGGCGAGGGTTAATCACCCCGCCCTCTCTAATTAGCACAGCCGCCTCCTCACTCTGTCTCTCCAGAATGCCTGCGTCAACCAGGCAGAGACTGTTTCTGCATGCAAAAAAAACACTAAACCCAAATTTACTGTTCAAAGTTGAGAGAAAAAAAATGGCACTAAGGCTGGCTTGGCTCCAGGCTCTGGTTTGTACTGGAAGGAGAACCCAATCACAAATGTCTCATGTGTCTCTCTTTCACAAACAGGTCGTTAAACCTGTGGGGTCTCCCAGCCTACACATAAGAGCTGAGATGTAGAAAGTCATTCTGCTGGGTGAGGGGGTGTGGGGGGGCTCGGAGAGGGGAGTCAGTAGGCCGCCTGTTTTAATATTCAAAGGCTTTTCTATGGACATTAATCACACTAATGTCTCCAAGATGCCTGTGGTGTTTAGGAAGTGTGTAGGATGTGCCGTTTGAATTCGGCAAGCCCGCTTTCACGAGAGACGGTACTATGGGATGAGGACACATGGGGGCCGTGTGTGCAGAACACCCCCAACCCCCTGACACACACACACCCCCAAATCACCCCTAACCTCCACACTGCCCCACCACTCAGCTAGCCCACTTTGATTCCCCAAAAAATACCAGGAGCTGAGCTGTGATTAGGAAAAGAATGAGGGAGAGAAAAAAGCATATCAATATTCACCCACTTATCTTCATTATCCGGTTGCCAGGGAGGTTGATTTACAGGTACCATATGTTTGTGATAAAGAACTCCCCCTCTGTGGGGGATTTGGGGAGCTGCATGTGCTTTGCCTCTCGCCCGGTAAATGGTAGCTGGGAAATGCTCTGCAGTGCTCCTGGTGTAACCAGTGGCATTTCCTCTGTCATTTCTGCATGGACGGACAGCACTGTCCCACACAAATCACAGCCTGAAAAACAGAGCTTCTGCTGCTCCTTTTCTAATGGTGGTAAGACAGTGATAACGACTGCAGTCTAGAATGAGTATGTGGGGAATCTGAGTCTTTGGCATTCCACATACCCTTACAGATATGTTCTCACACACAGCTTTACCAAGGAGGCATTATAGAAACTGTAGCTATGTGATTGTATGGTTAGATGCTATTAGTTGCTGTGTAATGCAGACTTATTCTACAAATTCTGCATGATACGAAATTCGTTCAAATTCTTGTAGTTTCTGTGTGATGTGGAATTATCAAATATTTGTTTGCTGGTTATTTATTTATCTTTTTTACTTTTTTTCCAGTATTTTTTTTTCTTACCGCTGTTGAGTGTAAATTTACATTATGACCAAAAAATCTTCATGAACGGGAAGAGACTAAACCATACCGTTAAAGCTTGAGCAGAAATTTGCAGTTAGATGGGGATTTTGATAATCCCCTCATGCATAATTGATTTCTTCATTTTGTGTTGATATTAAATGTTTCTGTTTAGGATGGTAAGCATAATATTTTTGCTTTTTTTAACACAATCTGCAGAGTGACATTCTCAGGTACAGCTGTGTTATCACCACAGTTTAATCTCACGTCAGAAATAAATGAGTCCTGAATCCCAATGGCTTAACAACATAACAGAATAACAAACTCTTTGACTGGCTATGAATGAGGCCACTATATCTGTTTGTTTTCTTGGATAAGCATCCCTCTAAAATATCAGAATTAACTGACTGAATAAAAAAACAAAACAAAAACAAAGTAAAACATGAAAAAATGTCTCTCTCCATCATTGTACCTTCAAACTCCACTCACTCTGAAACACAATTACCATAGAGCCCCACCGCCCTTTAGCACAAACACTATCTGGCAGGCTAAGAGAGAACCCCTCTTATGCTGGTTACATGTTTATAAAAACATATATCTGTTTAATGATAAATATATAATTATGCTTATGAATATATCATTGATTCTGGTTGGGAAGGCTATGACGGGGGCAGGGATTGAGAAGGCAGGCTGCTCAGTGAGTGTTACGGCGCAGTGCGATCTTTCCCCTGCTGCCGCGCTGACCACTTATTAAATGAAGATTTACGGTTCCCTGTGGGGAGGGCGCAGTTAGGCTGCAGGGCGGTTTGGCCGTCTCTCTGCATTTTTCATCGCTGACACAATATATGTTTTTTTGTTTGTTTATTTCAGCTTGAATGAAAAAGAATGTTGTAAAAAAAAAAGAAATAAAACTTGACAAAATTATTGATAAGTCATGGTTAAATGTACACTCTGTGGGTTGGTTAAAAATGGTATTTATTGGTGTAGCGTGCGAGAACTGAATCTTCTGTTTGTAACTGTTTGTCACTGTTATTTACCCCGTCTGTGGAACATTTTTACCTCTTGGATAATAGGGATTGGATAGACTTGATTAAAATGGTGCCCTCATAGCAAAGTGTCTATTGTCGAAGTTAAATACTTGAAAAATACCATTTGCCTTGTTGTACTGACTAGCAAGACATAGTATATTTTTCTCTGTCCTGATGGTCAGGCAGGCAGTGTTCTCTGTCTGAGTGCTATCACTGCTGTGCTTTTCCAAATTTTGACCACAGGAACACAGAAAAACTACCTTTAAAACTGTGCAGTTGCCCTATCCCATTTACTTTACTATGCCACCAGCCTCTGACCAATCGGCTTCAACTTCCCTGGTTGTTGTGATTGGTCAGAGGCTGGTGGCATAGTAAATCAGATGGATACTGATTGGACAGAACCTTGGTTCTTGTCCCACCCATTCACTTCTGCTCAGTCAGGACATTGTGTCAAGACTCTCCCCCTATATTTTCACATTAAATCAATATTTTCACACCTCTCACACAGTGCAGTCAAAGCGCCAGTCATCAGTGACATTAATTCTGAGAGATCTTAACAATATCCAGAAACCTCACATCATCACTGACAGGTTGGAACATGTGGCAGCTGTAGCCAGGTCTCTGTTGCCCACGTAGCATTTTTCAGTGATGGACAGGCTAAGTCTGTGGGGTATAGCCCCTAGTCAGTACCTCATATTCATCATTATTCTGTCTCTCTCATACAATGTAACTCCAGCACAAGGTACTATACCCCACGGCCCTGAAACCAATCCAGCCCTGTCCTGAAACTTTCCAAGGAACACTAGATCCAATGCAATGCCTGCTGGGTAAACAATTTCAAAATGGAGGCCTTGTCAAGTGCATTAGTCCTCAAGTGTGTTAGTCATGTACTATTTTAAACCCTACTGCCTTAATTGGCCTTGTATAAGAATTCAGTCTTTTTTTAATAATCGTTTTCTATGACAAAGTGTGTTTTCCTCCTTCTGAAACACCATGACATGGTGTAAGTGTCTGCATGTATAACAACAGCCCAGGTGCTGTGAAAGTGCTGATATAGAGTATTTTGGACCCACTGATTTTTGGCAGGGATTCTTCAGGAAAGCAGTAGAGACAAAAAGCCTTAGAGAAGAAAATAAAAGGTCCTGCCATTTCATGTGTCCTGCTCACCTAGAAACACTCACCCAGTCCCACTCCATGCTTGCACAGGATATAAACATGGAATATGCAATTTTCCATGAATGGATAAGTCCAAAGTGCTTACGACCGCAAATGTGCAAAAATCCATCATTAAATCTTGGCTTAGGGTGACCCTGGAGATTTCACATGCCCCAGAAAGCCCAGACCTGAGGCCTTGCTGGCCAGGACTGGTTTTACCCTGAGAGGAAATGGGTAGCAGAAAAACACCCTAGCACAAGGTGCTACAGTAGGCTGACTAACGTAACATACAGTGGTCCAAATAAAATTGCCCAGCATTATGTATCACAGTGGCCTAAATTGAACATAACCCAGGATAGCGTGTTGGAGTAATCCAACTGATATAACCCAGCAGTGTGTCACAGGGAGCAAACCCTGACCTCACCTAGAATACTGGATTACAGTGTGCTAACTCTGAATTAGCCAAGCACAATGCTTTAGAATGGGCAGCACTGGCATAGCCCAGCATAGTGTGTTACAGGGATATTACCCAGCACAATGTGTGATAATGGGCTCAGTCTGACATAACCCAGCACAATGTCTTGCAAAGGGCTCACTATGACATAACCCAGCACAACGTCTTGTGATTGGCTCACTATGACATAACCCAGCACAATGTCTTGTGATTGGTTCACTATGACATAACCCAGCACAACGTGTTGCGAAGGGCTAACTTTGACATGGCCCAGCAAAATGTGTTGCAATGGGCTAACTGTGACATAGCCCAGCACAATGTGTTATAGCTGGGCATATAATCCGGTATAGTGGGCAAACTGTGACGGCTCCTGAAGTTTACACAGCTCCAGAACAGAACCCTCCTCTGCACAGGAACCAGCCTCTCCGCTGCCAGCAGGATAAATGGGCCCTCTGTTTCATGTGAATATGCAGCTGAACCGGGACGTGTTTCAGCACATACTCTGTGACAGTAGTGTTAAACTCTGTCACTGTCAGATTCTGCACATAAGCAAAAGCAGACATAAAACAATAAAAGTATTATTGAGAAGTGCTCTCAGCCGTAAATTGTTTAAATGATGGGTTTGTGTTTATTTTAGATATTTTAAGACCATGCATGTACTGTTCTTTTGATCGTATTATGTTTATTCAGGCAAAAAGGCAGCGCAGGGAGGCTTTTGACTGCACTTCTGTGAAATATCTTTTTTAAAAGGTATTGCAGCCTTATGTGCCATCCATCTTTAAAGTTATCCTTTATTCTCAACTTGTGTTCGTTGGCTCTTGCATTATTTAGTGAGGAGGTTGGATGCCAGACCAAATAACTTTGTACCATAATGAGCATCTGTACATGGCAAAGTCCACAGAAAGCCAGGCCACTCAAAAGAGAGGGAGGAAAAGGTGTAAGGAAAAGGAAGAGGTAGACAGGCCTCACAGGGGGTATAAGATTTAATCCACTGCGTTATCATCATCATCATCATCATCATGATAACCATCGTCAATTTCTTCTTGAAACAAGCACATTCATAATCACTAGGGCATGGGGCTACAGGGATGGAGGTGACATTTTGGATGAATGTCACTTTTGTCCCTCAAGTTTCAAGCCTTTCATCATCATCATCATCATCATCATCATCATCATCATCATCATCATCATCATCATCATCATCATCATCATCACCAACTTTATCGTTAACACCTTAACATTACCATCATCGTCTTCATCACGGTCATTTCCATCATCAAATCGAACACAGTCATTATCATAACCTTCATTATAGCAACCACCATCATCAGTTAGAGCCAAATATATGAAGCTAAGCCTTGTAGTGGGAGATACATTCTTAGGAGAAAATCATAAGGTGGATTTAAAACAAGAGAGGTGCTACAAAGCACTGACATATTCTGACCACTTCAAAATCATTTTTACTGCAATTTTATGTCTTCTCTGTATTTATCAAGCGACAGAAAGCAACCAAGCTAAAAAAAATTGTTTTTGAATTTGGGATTGCAAAATAATACACTGATTTTTCACTTTCATTAATTTTGTGCATTAATAATTTTGTGTTAGCTGAACAACTCTTTCACCCTTGTGATGTGACATCAACAGACAATATTTAAACGTATTTTTTGATACCTTCTTGTATGTACATGTTATATTTTTAAACCTTATGTGACACGGTGGAATTGAGTTACGACACTTCCTATCTTTTTTGTATGAGTGCTTTCATGTCTTTGGAATTCTGGTAAATAGCTCATACTCATATGAGTAGGACCAAATCTGTAGTTTTTGAGTCGTTATTACTAATTTCCTGCTCTAAGGCTCTTTGTAAACACGCCCCTGGTCTAATTCTTTATCTGACCATACCATCAAACCCTCAGTTTCAGCCGATAAATTGATGTGTGGTGGGTGTTCTTGGTGCTCTTGGATGAAACTGGCCACCTTTCTGCTCCCATAAGGGAGCAACATGCTGAGATGGCAAATGACGCAGGTTGCCCCCTCTTTGAGATAGCTGAAAAATGCTATTGTAAAAATACATATCAATGCAAAGTACCCTCAGTAAACAGAACTTAAAGCTAGCTCTGTAAACAGAGCTCAAAGTTAACTCTGTAAACAGGGATTGAGCTGAAACCCAATCCATTTCACCTGTGATTTATGTTTGTGTTTCAGGCCGTAGTGGGGGGGGGGGGTTATGAGGGGTCAATCCTCTCATTCTTATGCACAGCCTCTTGTGGGGCTGAGACCAGGCAGGAGGGGTAAGTAAGGAGTCTATTCTCTCCTGTGGCACTCTGACCACCTTTACATGGCAGTGACAATGGGTTGGCCTCTGCAGTGAGCACGGGCAAGATTCAATAAAAGAGACTGAGGTGAGTATGAGTGGGTGAGGCACATGGGTGTGGGCGGGGCTGACTGAGGTGGGTTAGAGTGTAAGTGTGTGGGGCAGAGCGGTGTGGGCGGGGCTGACTGAGGTGGGTTAGGGTATGAGTGGGTGGGGCTAAGTGATATGGGCAGGACTGACTGAGGTGAGTTAGGGTATAGTGGGCGGGGCAGAGTGGTGTGAGTGGGGCTGACTGAGGTGGGTTAGGGAATAAGTGGGTGGGGCTAAGTGATATGGGCGGGACTGACTGAGGTGAGTTAGGGTGTAGTGGGTGGGGCAGAGTGGTGTGGGCGGGGCTGACTGAGGTGGGCTAGGGTATAAGTGAGTGGGGCAGAGTGATGTGGGCGGGGCAGTGTGTTGTGGTTTCAGGTATGATAGTGGGTGTCACAGAGAGAGGTGGTTTAGGGACATGTGGGCAGGACAGGGTGGTGAAGGTTAGGGTATACGTGGGCAGACTGGCAATTTCTGAGTCCTGGGTGCCTCAGTATAACCTACCTTATGTCCTCAATGTCCTCAGCAGTGCGGTCTCGAGTGTTTAAATGCTTATGCAGATTGTGATGTTAAAATGAACGTGTGCCTCTGAGCGTTTAAATGTGTCATTAACATTTACTGCGGGTCGTTTCCTCTCACAGGTGGTTCTCAGTTTTTGTGGACCTTCTAGGCGTTTTGTTTCTCAGATCAGCCATGATCTATTCCACAGCCTCACTCACTGCACTTCACACACTTTGTCCTGAGCCTTTCTGCAAAATACCATTCTGCTGATGATAATGATAATGACGATAACCATGATGATGATGATGATGATGGATGGGAAATGGGAAGATCTTTTTTCTTCATTAATGATCATTTAACAGACATTAACTTTTATTCCCTGGCTAGCTATCAATTCACTGTCATTAGGTACTGTATTTTCCATTAAAAATATTTGCATACAAGCAGAAATATACATTTTTCACAAAAAATGCCTAGACTGTTATCCAAAGTATATTTTCGCAACATGTGAAGGTTATTAGCTCTCAGTAAAGGAGACAACTTCTCTGGTGTTTCTTGAAAAACACCTTATGAAGGCATAAAGATATTAAATGTCATTGTTATCATACATACTTTTGGCTTAAATGCTGTCCATGTGAAAGAGTGTTCTCAAGTGGTTATAATGCATGCCTTGTCTAATTATACCTTTCAAATCACTTCTGTTAACTAGCTAAGTTTACATTAACTGAAAAAACTTTCTAGCTACAAACCATTGTTTTCAAACAACATCCCATGCTGCTGCTGTTGTTGCGGCTGATGGTGGTGATGAACCAACTAATGATAATAATAATAATAATAATAATAATAATAATAATAATAATAATAATAATATTATTATTGTTATTATTATTATTATTATTATTATTATTATTTAGATTTGTGCAGCAGCTTAAAAATTCTTATTATATCATTGTTGTTATTGTTTTTTTGTTAAATTGTGTCATTGCAATGTCACATATTGTTTCTCAGTATGTTGTTATTGATTCAGATTTCCAAAAAAAAAAAAAAAAGTAATAGCTTACTGCCACCATATAATAAGTAGAGTTAAGTATCTGGTTATTTTCATTTTATGAACTTGTTTCCCCCTGAAGTTGTGTGTAATGAAAAGGATGTGGTGAGGTTCCAGGAAGCCAGCTTTGTTTCCCTGGCACGGCCGACTGCGTGGACGATTTAAAGTGCCGTTTCATCACCGCCCTCTCCGCGCAGAGCCGCCTTTCAGCGTGGCGTGATTCAGACACAACAATAGCAAAAAAACCCCTGCCCTCATCCACACTGCCAGCTGCTAAACAAATCAGGCCATGCTAACTCAAACGCCTGTTATGGAGCTGACTGCTCTTAGATGTCAGGGCTTCGCTTTAATGTTTACATGATGAGGCAAAGGGTGGGATATTTGGACTTGAGCACATGAATCACAATAGGAAATACTGTACCCAGTATATCGTACTAGGGCTTGCTACCAAAATTGTATTGTATTGTAAAGAAAGTCAGAATTCATTACAGATAATGATATGTGAATCCATTGATTTTTCCAGTTGAAACCCTTGTTTAAAGTTTGGCACTCTTAATACAGAACATGAAGTGCTAAATCCTCTCACTTATCCCACATGTAAAATATGATTTATTTGATGTTGTTTAATAAATATTATCAAAAGCACAAATCATCAACTGAACTGTTAAATTCACTGATGGGAAAGAACAATGTTGTGGTTTGACCTGAGCCAAAATATATAATGTTGTTCAATTGAAATGAAGAAAGTTACCGCACATATACAAATGCAGAAATAGTGTGTTCCGTGTTTAATATTTAGACCTGTAGTGTAAGCTGGGCATTCATTATCGACTTGCATTAAATTTGACTGATGGGATCTCATGGGTGAAGATCAAACATAAATATTATAAAGGATATTTACATGGAGTATGACGTAACCCTTTCACTACAAAAAAAAAAAAAAACACACATACAGCAGAAATCTTTTCTCCTGTTATTTGTTCTGTTCTTGCCATGTGAATTTATGACCAGGGATGGACCAAAGAAAGTCTATTCGATACCCATTTTTATATAATTGTTTTTCAGATATGACCTTTTATTTAACCCGGTCAGCTCAGTTGAGAGCTCAGTTCTGTTGTGGGAGAGATGACCCAGGGGCTCAGAGTGGGTAGAGATTGCAGGAGAATCGTTCCTAGCCAGCATAGATGCAGGGAATGATTAGTTGGCCAAATGTTGAGAGTCAATATTTGTGGGGAGTTAACACCCCTGCTGTTTCTAAAAGGGCCATTGGATTTTTAATGACCACAGTGAGTCAGGACCTTGGTTTAACGTCTCATCCAAAAGGGGGGCCCCCGCTCCCACCAGTCACTCCACTGGGGATTTAGTTTCCTATTTGGGCCGGGGGAAGTGTGTCCACTGCCGGCCCTCCAGAACCTCCCCCTGAGGAAGCTAACTTTCCCCATGGTGTTCCCTGAGCTTGTTCCAGTCAACCCCACATCTACTTAACTTCAGAAATTTTATACATTTTGAGTCACTTAAGAACACAAAACATATTTTTAAGGTTGTTATGGCAATAATCGTCCTATGACAAGCATTACGTAGACTGTAACCATGGCAATGTAGGAGTTTGTAAAAGACCCATTCAGTAATTAATGAAGCATCGAATTGCACTGTCTGCTGGGAAACTAGGGCTGGAAATAATGTGTCATGTGACCAAAACCAGGACTTGACACTCTGGCCTTGACTTTATCCTGGTATGACCTGATCCAGTGCCTGCAAATGATTACCTGCCGGAGTCAGAGCCCCACACTGGCAAAGCAACAATTATTCTAGCCCCACCGGGGAACACAGGTGTTAGGCTGGGTAAAAAATCACCAGTCTAATCACTCTCTCTGCAGTGACCTCTGCAGTGATTCCTGGCTGACCAGGTATCTACAGGTTCATGAACTGAACATACGATAACTTTGTGCTCCTCCTGGGGCATGGCCAATACGTAATGTGGGAAATACATATTTTTCCTAAACTTAACCAGGTAGGTCAACTGAGAATTCAGTCCTCTTTTACAGTGATGACCTGGGAAAGTGATAACAAAAGATTATATAGCCAATTTAGGAGGTCAGATGTAGACAGCCAATTGTTATATGAGTTTGATCAGGACCCTTCCTCTTTCAAAATGCACCATGGAATGTGAAATGTCCCCTGTGAGTCAGAACCTCAGTTTAACAGCTCATCTGAAGAATGGAACCTCCTACAGCTCAGTGTCCCCATCACTGGCAGGGTTCTCCTTCTACTATTTCACAAAATAATGCAGGAACACCCAATTTTTGCATATTATATTAAGTTAACCCACAAAGATTAATGATCTTTAGCAAACCGGCCCCTCTGCAGATACTGGGGGACTAGAATTTGTGTACTGACCAGTGGACTGTGACCAGTGTACTGAAGTCCAGTACAGTCCTGTAGTAGGATACAGTTTTGACTTCTGAACTGCCAACGAAGTACACTAAGGTCTAAGGAGATGTTCCATAAACTTTTTTTTACCTAAGGGCTGACTAGAAACCTGCACTCACCATGATGGGCCAGACCTAGCAGAACAAATTCATTTACACACAGTGATACAGATCCTGGATCAGTTTTTATCTCAGCTATGGTCAAGAATGGGCCTTGGACTGATGGAAAATTAAGATCCTGAATAATTTTACTTGCAGATTTGGCAAGTGAATTACAAAAAATATTCTCATCTCTTTTCATATCAAAACCTGTCAGAATAGGGAAAATTTAAGCATATATGAAGTAAATTGATGCATAATGTCTCAAGACAACAGCTTGTCTGAGTAGCTGTCATGTGTAAAGATGAATTTTAAAAGGCAAACATGCATTTGGGAGAAGGTGAGAGTATTTGCAAACACTGCATTGAGTTGTATCGAGTATTTGGAATTGAATTATAGATTTATTTCCCTTCAATCGCCCTCATATTACCAATATATATGGTGTTTACAACACTACCCCATTCAGAGCTCAGAAACATCTGCCTCAATTTAGTTCAATTTATATTGAGTGAGACAGACGGGAGTCTATCGCCGCACCGCAAACAAATATACACCAATATTCACTGCAGAATTTCTATTGTACACAGTGAAGGGATTTCCAAATATACTATTTGCCCACACTGTCTGAATCTACTTAGTGCGTCTTTGTTCGGCGTATCATGCTAACATTCGCTGCCGCGGCAGCTTTAAAAATAAATACGCGCCTCGCAGTGCCAGCAGCTGAGGGTGAGTATCTCAGAGATGGGGGGTTGGGTGGGGGGGTGGGGTGGAGGGCGGGGTGCAGGGCTGTCCACTGCGGCTCTCAGACCTGGTTATTATGAGTGGAGCCATGTCATATGGAAGCAGGAACAGGGACCAGAGCCGGAGAGGGCAATCCGGCAGGGCCGGCCGTATGTTCACAATTACGCTCATGTTTATTGCACTATGTAGCTGATACATTTCATGTCCCTCCCTGATTGCTTTTATCAAAGTCTTCAGATGGGCCTCAGAAAACTGACTTTCCGCCAGCAGTATAAACTGCTCTTTATTTCGGAGGCGTTGTTGAGACTACAGAAAGACTTTTCCTATTTCGCAGAGGGGGGAGAAATGATTGATCATTGTCCAGTCTGCCAGCGCAAGAAAGACAGTTGTCTCCATAGTTTCCTGGTCAGGACTGAAAGGTCTTTGTGACTAAACAAATGGAATACATTATGCGACTGGAGTAAATTATAGATTTTCCCCCCTCTCTGAAAGTCACTGGGATTTATTACATTACAAATATATGTATGCGAAGAGCAGAAATGAAACGGGGAAGCAATAAAAGTTCATTCAGACATTTGTGACAGTGATCTCCAGCGTTCGGCTGGAGGGAGCCAGTTTTTCCTAATTCAAGGGGTCAAACGTTTTTACATTTTTTTAAATGCATTTTCTTTCTTTTCTCTGAGATCCGACAGAAGGCCAGATGAAAGCAGCCTGTATTGCTTCCAGGTCTGCTTGTGATGGAAACTCCCAAATGAAAAGGCCTAAATATTTTGCCACTGCAGAATTATGGTCATACAACTGTATAACTTTAGGTCTGATCGGGACTCAGTCTGAATTTCACTGGGCTACTCTCTTCAGTTTTTAATCATAGGAACGATAATATACTGGATCATAAGATAAAACACATTTCTGTCACAGACCACAATCATAATATTTAAGGAAGCAATTTGCATGTGTGTGAGAGTGTGTGTGTGTGGGATAGACATACACAATAAATGTATTAAATACTGTAAGAACATGCAGTACATTTTCTACATTAAAAAATTAAAAAACATCTTTAAAAACCACATAGCATACACCTAAAACCCAATATGCCCTATAGACAAGCTTGTTTGGTTTGGGAACGGGTCTTTCATGCATATTGTCTTTCTAAACTTTTTCTTGTGCACTGCCTACAGACAGCCTCCTACACAGGGCTCTGTTTCATCAGGGCTTCATGGGGGTGGCAGGGCTTCCTGTTTACGGATGCAGCCAACACCACACTCAGTGTGCCGCTGTGTGTGGATGCTCCTCTGAGCCGCGGCGGCAGCCGCACAGTCAGCATATGAATAACGTGACACAGCGGAACCTCAGAGATACGCACACCTCGGAAACAGGGGTGGTTCGTAACTCTGAAAGCGCTGTAACCCCTGACAATGATATGAAAACAATGTGGAAAAAAATGGAAATACTTATTAATTGAACCACATTGATGTAGGACCACTGTGGCAGTTTGGTCATAACAAAGCATATTACAGTATCTCTTCCCCACTGGCACTTACAATACCTGTATGCAGATTAGCATAGCAGCACCATACGTCACTGTGTCAGTCACTGTGTCAGTCACTGTGAGAGAGGACTAGCCAGGCTCATGGACTTATGGCACAACTAACCTGGCTGTATTCATATTCTGATGTGGCGTCTGTCCGCCCAGCTGGGGATGTGCTTTGGTAGTAAACAAATGGCTGACAGGGACTCAAACCAAGGCAAGCACTGATATATAATGCTATCCTACACACGCTAGAATCAATCGCTGTGCAGGAAGCTCACAAACAGTAACTTTCCCTTTTCTGGGTTCCCATAGAAACGGAGCATCTGAGGTTGAGACTACCATGACGGGTACATTTTGCTAATTTAGCAGACCACAATGCATTTCAATGGCCACTTTATGCTGTTAGAAAATATTTACTAATTACTAAAATATTTTATAGAAAAAAACAGACAATGGCCTCTTTAACAGACTGTTAGTGGTTTGCTGGTTTACCACTTTGCTAAGGATCAGGAGTACCATTTATGTAACAGCAAATATCACTGTGAAAATGATGAACATTTTTTAGTTTTTAGTTACATATTTATTGTAACCTGCTCATGGTCAGTAGTATTTTCATGTGAAAAATTCCAGGCGGCATTGCCAACAGTAAAACATGACCAAATTTATTTTTGCTTTAATTTCCTGTCAAAGGATGTCAGTAGGGAAATGTACATACATTTCCAAAAATTTAAATGATTAAAATAAGTGAGCTTAAATGTTTTTTACTGCTCAAGAGTGGTGACTTTGTTTTGTTGTGGAGTGTATTTTTTTCATAAATGGGTATCTACACTACCTCCCACTCCCATGTTACTTTTTGGTATTTGTGACTTTAAAAATTCATGTATTATTTTTTACTCCTTCCAGGCTGTGTCAGTATCCATGAATTTCAAAAACTACAGTAGATTATGTACTGACTGATTATGTATTATTTTATAACTTATTTTTTGTGTTTGTTGTTCATAATGGAGGAATGATGCTGTTGACACAGCATGTGAACTAAATAACAACGCTCAGAATTTTTTCAAAAAATGAAAACTTTTTAAACATTTCAACAGCTCATAGAATTAGGAATATGTAGTTGACATAACAAATATTGTGCTTTAAAAATGGATTTATTTTTCTGTGAGGAAGCAGAGGGAGCTTCCTTTGCTTCGTGGTGGTTTCTGCTTCAATCTGCCGAAACCGCCACGCGAATATCCTGCTCTCCTGTGTGGGCCGGCTTGGCACGGGCGCGGTGTGGGAAACGCCATGATCACAACGGCGGAGGGGAATGGTAAACAGCGCCGGAACTTGCCGGCTCTCGGACATCCCGCCAGGGCGGGCGCATGCACAGGTGGTGGCTCGTGGCCTGAGCCTCAGCAGATAACGGACTAAACACAAGCGGTAAAAACCACTGCAGTTGTCTGCAGTTGTTACATTCTGGTTTTCTCACATCTCACTCTGAGAAAAGCAATGAGCGCAGAGTGTGGAATGGACAGGCTAAAGCAGTTTCCTTCTGGCTAATTCTTAAAAAAAAATGGGTAAACAAACAAACCACTCTGCTGCCTCAGAATTGATGAAGTGTAGATTCAGTGGATATTTTTTACACACCTTGTGTATTTTTCTTGGCTTTTCGGATTCCACACACAGATCAGCTTCCGTTGTTAGTTCCAGGGCTTGGGGCCTTGAAGAGCAGGCCAGGTACCTGAGCCAAATATGTTTTTGAAATGTTTCAACCCTGTAGATGTCGGCAAGATTTCTACACACTCCTGCAGGTCTCTGAGAAATTAAACGAAATGCTTTATGAATCAAACTGTACATTCATATGAAATAAAAATTTTGTCTTAATGTAGATAAAAAAATAGATGTGTCTTAAGACTGTGCATGATTGGCAGGATTTTACTCTAGTCTGAAGTGGTTAAATATGACAAATGAACACTCCATCAAACTCTGACATAGACATCAGTTCACACACCTCTCATGCTGTTACACACATTACATTGCATCACAGTCATTAGCAGATGCTGTTATCTAGATTGACGTACAATATAGGAAAATATAAGAGTATCAATTTGATTATTATGAGCAATCGTGCCAGACCTGGCTAGTTTGTGAATATAACTAAATGTAATCTTTCATTATGAAAGTGCTTTGAAGCATTTTATTGGAGCAATGTAATGTGACCCATTGTCCCTCACTCTGACCAATGAGAGAGAAGATGGGAAAAATACTATCTTTCTCAAACAGAAGGCCTCACAACCTTGGTCACTGGCCTGCAGACAGGGAGGCTTATTTATCATTAGGGCTGGGATTATTTAAACACACAGAAAAGGTTCTGTGAGAGTCAACACACAATCAGCACCACAATTACTCCCCTTTGAAAGACCAATTTACATGCACGGTCGCCATGTATGTGATCCATTATCGGGAATGCGATGATTTGCATTCGCTGCAGTGGGAATAGGGCTTGAAAGCCATGCGTGCATCTCAGATGTGGTTGAGCGCTCAGTATGCAGGAGCTGGCTCTGCCCGGTCGCATTTAACAAGACCGCGCAAGACACTGCGCAACTGCAGGTGCTTTGTGATGCCATGCAGGGGCAGCTTTATTATATTATCTTCTCGGGAGTAAATTAAAATTAGCCGCTTTTTTCACGCAAATGTGAAGAACAAAGACGGGCTGCTCTTTTATGTGATGGAGCAGGGAGAAAATGAAGACTAGAAACCAACTTTGATGAGGTGTTAGTTGTGGTCTGCTCACTTCCTGTCTGGTTCGCTGCCCCACGGAGTCCCATGTAAAGCCTTTTTATTTGTTTATGAATCGCTCTTAAATGTTACTCTACAAAGTGGCCACCATTTCATGATACGGCTTCATTTTCTTTTTAATAGTCCTAAAAAAAGTTCTGCTCCCTCTTTGTGCTTGTTTTCTCTTTGAAATTGCCTTTTTTGTTGTTGTTGTTTTTTATATTGTGTTTTTCCATTTACATACTTGTTTTAAAGCCTAGCATATGCTTGCACAGAAGCGACGTTTTCCACTTGTAGCTTTGACTGAGATCTGGCTGGGATTTTGAAGCAGTTGGTCTCAGTTTCACCACAACCCTCTGTACTATCAAAGGGATAATCATGCTATACCTTGGAATCACAGTGTATATAAAAATCATTAAACTAATCTTAATCTTGCTTTGCAAATATGTTAATCTATTTTATAGCATTTTGGTTTGGGAATGGTTAGTGACAATCTTTTGAGTGGAGAGAAGGTTGCTGTGTTTGCAGGGATTTAGGATTACTTGTTTTAAGTGGTTTACCTCTACATATTAATATATTTTGATTATATGATTATGAATTAACGTATAATTATAAGCCACTGTAATATGAAATAAAATAGTTTAACGGTCAATACACCCATGAAGTGCATGTTATTTTTAAGAATCTGAAAAATGCTGGTGTCCTTATCTCTCATGTATTTCTGTTATGTAATCTGTCAGGCTAAAAGAGATGATGTTTTTGTGAAGGGAGTGTGACTTTCGTGGTGTTTTATGACAAACCCAGTGCGATTGTGATTGACAATAAGGATTTTTAATTTACTGCTTGTGTTCCGTTTTGTGCCAAGGCAACGGCGCAAGACTGGGGGCGAAGAGGGGCATCCAACAACACCTTCACAACCATGTTATAAGCACTTCATACTGCTTAATGGCATGTGTCATTACATGTCATAAACTGTCAATATTCATTTTTGCTGTTCTCATGACAGTGGTTTGAAGCACATATTTACTAGCGTCATGACATGAATAGTGTGCTATGATGATAAATGTAAAAAAGCAATTTTTCCACCCATGATTTTTGTTCTCTGGTGTCATAATACCTGAAGATATTGTTGGCAAATTCAAACAAAGTAACCAAAACATTGTTTCATTACACACATTTTTTAAAATGTTTATTATTTTAAAGACAGTGACATAACTTTCATTGTGGATGTATAAAGCTTCTAAAACTTCTATTAACATTTTTTACCAATTAATCTATGTTCAGGGGAAAAGACTTTACAGACCCATAAAATAACGTCCAGTGTTTGGGCCAACTCTATTTCAGTTCAGGGAATAAATTCTTGGTCAGTTTATGAATTGAAATATGTTCCAAAAACATGTTCTAAAATGGAAAATGTCAATGAATTAATTAAATTTAAATTCATTTGCTAAAACGAAATGGAATCAGCCCCACCCTAATTGTGACATTCATAAATGCCTAGCTATAATGTTACTTACTCTTAAAATAGCTAACACAGAACATAAAACCAAGTTTGTCAGCTTATATTACATGACATATTATGTTACAGTTATTTGTAGGCACTGTGCAGCCTAATTGTACAATTCGGACAGATACAAGAAGGGTCCAAATCATTACTCACGGAGAGAAGAAAGTTTTGTTTCTGGTATTCATTATTGTTCTTTTTTGGAGAAATAAGTCTTCATTTCTTTTTTAACTTTCCTGTGCACTTTTTCAGGTATTCATGCATTTTCAATGTTTCCCCAGAGGTCTTTTTTAAATTCGCTCGGTGACAGACGTTGTGTACTTAATTATGATTGATGAAATTACCCATAAAGAAATGCAGTACATTAATCAATAAGTGTTTAAAGCTGTTGCGGATAAGAGGGATAATCTCTCACTCTGGCAACCACATGGATGTGAAAATCCCAGCGCCTGGGCAAACTTAGAGAAACCCAGGGCACATGTCAGATTTCATTCCTCTTCCTCCTGATACCAGCGCAATTCTTTCCAATTCTGGTTGAATTACGGCCTTGAGAAGCCCACTGCAGAAATTACAGGTTTCAAAAGCGCCTGCGTTTACAAAGCTCTCAGTGTTTGAGCTTCATAGTATTTAAATTACCACTCAGAATGATTTTGGGGAGAGGTTCCTGATTCCCTTGATGCTACAAGGGGTTGAGTTTCAAATTTTTCAGAATCCAGCAAGCACATTCCAGCTCTTTAAAAAAAACACCCCCTCACTTTTTCCCCTTTGGACTGTTTCCATCAGAACTGCAACGTTCTCTGCATGCGACTCTGAACAGTGTGTTTGGTGCTCCTCTAAACGACTGCAAACAGTGTGTTTAACATGCATGCGGAAACCTTGCAATGGTAAAATACATAAACAGCTCAGCCGTGATTACAGCAGATTACAGAGAGAGTATAAGAGAGGACAAAGCTTTCAACAAAGGTATTCAGAAGTGTATACGTATGTTTTTCATGTTTATTCAAATGTGTAACTAATACATAAAGAGATAGCAACACCCTTTTTCAGTCATACAAATATTTTAACAAATGGGATAGAAAATATTGTACAAAAATATGTAGAGAAATGTATGGACAGCAAACAGATGTGTAATGAGAGAATTCTGGGTAACACAAACATATTGATTCCCAATATTCAGATACGCCTATTCATTTCTTTTATATAAGCAAACAATTTTTAATTCAACATTTTTAACAATTCATAAAATTCTGTAAAGGAAATAGTGAGCCAGGCTGATTTTCCAGATCACTTGTACACTGTGAATAAGGTCAACAACCATGAGTTCAGTATCAGACGAACAATGTGCAGATACAATCTAGCCTGTTCAACCTCCACCACTCAAAAAGAACAGATAAAATAAGATTATTTCCCTTTAATTTCATTTAAGTAAAATAATTTGATAAAACGATTTATTGTTTAATTACTATTTATACAATTTTTCTCAACAGTCAGTAAATCTGCTGAATGTTTGGCCTACTCGTACCCTTGTTGGGAGGGCGTCCGTGGCGGCGATGTGATTTTGTTATGTTTTCTGAGCCCTGCTGTTTACCTAAGGACTGGATAACCCAAATTGATGTGAGAATTAGTAGCGGATATCCTGCCCGCGCGGGGCCTGTGAGCGCCCGTGTTTGTGTAGTGTAGTTTTTCGGCCCGTTAGGAGGACCCGTGCCTCAATGCGGGCTTGTTTGGGCCCTGTAACGGAGACCGCCATTACGGCTCACTATGTGCCGCCGTGCCACTTCAATCGAGCAATGACATGACCCACACAGGGCTCTGTAAACGCAACTCCTGAGACATTGCTCTAAAACCACACAGCGGCCAGCCCAGATCAGCACGCAAGCCCAGCTTCACCTCAGTAATTCACAAGATAAAAGGCCTGAAAAATCTCCTCTCAGAGTCAGTGGTGTTTAAGAGATACGACTGGACCACAGGGTCAACGGCCGCATCACTACTCATTTGTAATTGTCATTATTACTCATTTGCAATCATCATTACTGTTCATTAGGGGGTCCAAGCTGCAAAGCTGCTGGAATGCTAATGCTTATTGTGGGATTATTGCTGTTTTGCCACAGCTAAAATGACTGTAGCTGCTAGATGGAAAGAAGAACACACAATAATCTTGGCAGATATGTATAGGTTAATGGATGAATTGAAACTACATATATACCAATAAAGCATTCACACAGTCACCTGCATGTCAGAGAGGATTTTCAGAAGATGTTATGTGAGACATATTAAAACATTTCTGCAACTGTAACTTGGACTGTTTGTTTTCAACACTACTGATTTTTACAAAAATGCAAAAACACAGAAATATTATTCTGGGCCGGTTTGCATGAGGTGTTGTAGAGGTTTTATCTGTCTAACTCAGATTTTTAAAATCCAATGCTCTTTGTGAGAAAAATTGGTGAAAACCTAGTAAAGCAATTTGCACACCAAGTAAATGTCGAACAAATTATAGTAAATCAATGAAATGTTGTCCATTCAGCTTGAAAAATGGCTAAACAGCTAACTTTTGCATTTGGCATAAATCATCACTGTATTAGCTAAATTAGCCTGATTTAATGCAAATTATCTTTATTAGTCAGCAGAAACAATAATCAGCTAGTAACCAACATGTGCTAAATGCCTGCTTGGCTAAATAAATGCTGATTTACTTTAATTTTAATAAGAATCTGCTCCAATGGTGTAGCCAAAGTCAAAAGAAACTGTTGAAAATAGAGTCAATTGCCATTGGGACTACTTAAATCAAAACATATACACAAAAACAAACGTGCAAACGATCACACAGGCACACTCATATGCACACACAATCATTTACAGGAAGATCCGCAATGCATGAAAGACAACAAAAAGGAGAGAAAAAAAAGAGGGAGGAAGAAAAGAAAAGAGCAGTGTTATCTGGGATGGTGATCTGCCCCTAGCACATTCCAAATGCAGCACTCACTCCATTAAATTTATTATGAATATGTCTATGAAGTATGAACAAGAGCAAACATGTGCTACAGTCCACAGACATAGCACCTCAAAGACTAGACACAACAATGTGGGAGCAGCGATGTTATGAAAGTAAAAGGCTTACCTTATTATGCTTGTTATGCACGCTTTCATATAATGAAATGAAACACAAAAAAATCTTTTGAACAAAAATAAAACCATTGAGAGACAAATTACCTCAAGGTATTATTTTCTCAGATGACACCATGATCAATAGATTGCCGATTAAAGATATTATGACCTGAATTGAAGCTAAGTTTCTGTAACTCTGACTCATGGAAAAGTGATGTTGATTTTTTTTCCAGGAAAAAAAAATATCTTTTTTTGGCAAAATCAGTAACTGATCATCAAACATAACATGAAATAATTTTACTCGCTGCTTTGCACTAGTAAAAAAAAATCACATATATGATAAAGTTAAAGAGAGGATACAAATGGTTTAAATCTCTTCAATCTGACTTTACATACAACACTTCATTGAGTGAATGACAGCTACGTTAGGAGTGAAGCATTCCTACCCTCCTCACTTACACTTATGAATCACCTTATCTGTCACCAGTTTCATCACCTAAAAGCAAAACATTGTGGGTCATGCGGTAATGTAAATTCTGTTTTGATTTAATTGTGTATTCCCCAAAACTGTGTTGTATTAAATCCTGGTCTTGTTAATTATTTATACATTCTCTAATATATTTTTCTAATCCATGTTTGGCCTGAATTCTTCCACACAAATAAATGCAAATGTTATTCACAAAACTGCATGTGTGAGAAAAAAAAATATGACACTTGTATTTAGTCAGGAGTCAAATGAAATGGCAGTTGAGCCATGTCTGTTGTGTTTATAGAGAGGTGTTAAAGAGAGTTTCACACCGGAGTCCTATTACAGACATTAAACGGGTAACAGTATGGGGCAGAACCTTCAGAGAACAGAGACACACATCTGGGGGGCGGAGTCTGCTCGTTTCTCTCTCTGAGCTGCTGAGACTCTCACCACAGGTCAAGTGCTTCCGTCGCTGTGAGGAGGGGAGCAATCTGTCAGGGGTGGGGTCAAAGGTCAGGCCGTGACACGCGACGCTTGTTGAACCTTTCACCTTGAGGCGAGACCCCCCTCCTCTGTCTTTACTCACCACTTTAACCTTTTTAGCACATGGAAGGGAGCCTCTCCCTCAAGTCTAGAACAGAGAACACAGGCACCAGTGCACAACTCAGGCCCGCTAATGGAGCTTATAGAAAGTTCTAGAATCAGCTCATACATAATGTTCTGTACTATCATGTTAGATTGTCAAGAATTAATTGAAATGCTAGAATATAGCATTGGGGAAGTTATATTCAAATTAATTATGGCATTATCTGCTCTTGCATGTGAAAGGACTCCCATGTAAAAGTGAGTTATGTGATGTAAGTCTGCACTGTATGGTTTCTCCTGGCACTGATCTGAGATCAGTAAATTTCACCCACACCAAGCTGTTTTTGGCCAAATGCTGGAGACCTTGCGCATTGGGCCTGTGTGCTATATGCAGTTCCATTACACAGCGACCTGTGCACTGAGAGAAAAATGTCACTTTCTTTTGTCTAAAGGAACTTACAGGGCCAAACTGGAAAACAACACAGAGCTAATAGAAGAGTCACACCCGTGTAGCTCACTCTGTCCAAAGATTCTGTCAGCATTTCCTTTTTGGAACAATGCACCTTATTTGAAAAGAGGAGAGGAAATAAAAAAGTACATAAAAATGAAAAAGTACAGCGTAAATATGCAAAACTTCAAAGCTCCATGATTGCTGAGAGGGGATTTTGGTCATATTTCTTCTTGACTGGAATTTAGTCTCTGCAAAGAAAATAATGATGCAGAAAAAAACAAGCAATGTGCTGTGTCTCAGAAAAGGTTGTTATGTTACTTTCTCTACAAGACTTCCTGCAAAGACTAATTTCATTACATTTATTTACTTTGCAGGCACCTTTAGCAGCTGTGAATTACATGGCTGACATTTTTATTCCATTTTTACAGCTGGAAATTTTGCTTGAGAGAGTGGGGGTAAGTCCCTTGCTCAGTGCACTGAGTGGGATTTGAACCCTCAACCCCCCAAGTTTAGGTTCCCTCCCCATTCCTTCTTCTACCCCCTGTGGGAACAATTCGGGATTTTTTTCCTCAGAAACACAAACTGGTGACTTAATTTTGATGATCGCTGAACTCACACAAACTTTTCTTTTCTACATCAAAAGCTGGAAAATGTTTAATGGTTCTGTTTCAAAATTTGAAATTGAAGAGCAAAGGCCTGTTAAACAAAAAGCAGAACAGCAGGCCTGGGATGTGAATAGAAATAGATCGCTCTAAAGGAGTGAATCGAAGGAGAGAAAGGTTTAGTGGTAAATAGACAGAGATAGGGTTTGTTGGTGAATAGACAGAGATAGGGTTTGGTGGTAAATAGACAGAGATAGGGTTTGGTGGTAAATAGACAGAGATAGGGTTTGGTGGTAAATAAACAGAGATAGGGTTTGGTGGTAAATAAACAGAGATAGGGTTTAGTGGTAAATAGACAGAGATAGGGTTTGGTGGTAAATAGACAGAGATAGGGTTTGGTGGTAAATAGACAGAGATAGGGTTTGGTGGTAAATAGACAGAGATAGGGTTTGGTGGTAAATAAACAGAGATAGGGTTTGGTGGTAAATAAACAGAGATAGGGTTTGGTGGTAAATAGACAGAGATAGGGTTTGGTGGTAAATAGACAGAGATAGGGTTTGGTGGTAAATAGACAGAGATAGGGTTTGGTGGTAAATAGACAGAGATAGGGTTTGGTGGTAAATAGACAGAGATAGGGTTTGGTGGTAAATAGACAGAGATAGGGTTGGTGGTAAATAGACAGAGATAGGGTTTGGTGGTAAATAGACAGAGATAGGGTTTGGTGGTAAATAGACAGAGATAGGGTTTGGTGGTAAATAGACAGAGATAGGGTTTGGTGGTAAATAGACAGAGATAGGGTTTGGTGGTAAATAGACGGAGATAGGGTTTGGTGGTAAATAAACAGAGATAGGGTTTGGTGGTAAATAGACAGAGATAGGGTTTGGTGGTAAATAGACGGAGATAGGGTTTGGTGGTAAATAGACAGAGATAGGGGTTGGTGGTAAATAGACGGAGATAGGGTTTGGTGGTAAATAGACAGAGATAGGGTTGGTGGTAAATAGACAGAGATAGGGTTTGGTGGTAAATAGACAGAGATAGGGTTTGGTGGTAAATAGACAGAGATAGGGTTTGGTGGTAAATAGACAGAGATAGGGTTTGGTGGTAAATAGACAGAGATAGGGTTTGGTGGTAAATAGACAGAGATAGGGTTTGGTGGTAAATAGACAGAGATAGGGTTTGGTGGTAAATAGACAGATATAGGGGTTGGTGGTAAATAGACAGAGATAGGGTTTGGTGGTAAATAGACAGAGATAGGGTTTGGTGGTAAATAGACAGAGATAGGGTTTGGTGGTAAATAGACAGAGATAGGGTTTGGTGGTAAATAGACAGAGATAGGGTTTGGTGGTAAATAGACGGAGATAGGGTTTGGTGGTAAATAGACAGAGATAGGGTTTGGTGGTAAATAGACAGAGATAGGGTTTGGTGGTAAATAGACGGATATAGGGGTTGGTGGTAAATAGACAGAGATAGGGTTTGGTGGTAAATAGACAGAGATAGGGTTTGGTGGTAAATAGACAGAGATAGGGTTTGGTGGTAAATAGACAGAGATAGGGTTTGGTGGTAAATAGACAGGATATAGGGTTGGTGGTAAATAGACAGAGATAGGGTTTGGTGGTAAATAGACAGAGATAGGGTTTGGTGGTAAATAGACAGAGATAGGGTTTGGTGGTAAATAGACAGAGATAGGGTTTGGTGGTAAATAGACAGAGATAGGGTTTGGTGGTAAATAAACAGAGATAGGGTTTAGTGGTAAATAGACAGAGATAGGGTTTGGTGGTAAATAGACAGAGATAGGGTTTGGTGGTAAATAAACAGAGATAGGGTTTGGTGGTAAATAGACAGAGATAGGGTTTAGTGGTAAATAGACAGAGATAGGGGTTGGTGGTAAATAGACAGATATAGGGGCTGGTGGTAAATAGACAGAGATAGGGTTTGGTGGTAAATAGACAGAGATAGGGTTTAGTGGTAAATAGACAGAGATAGGGGTTGGTGGTAAATAGACAGAGATAGGGTTTGGTGGTAAATAGACGGATATAGGGGCTGGTGGTAAATAGACAGAGATAGGGTTTGGTGGTAAATAGACAGAGATAGGGTTTAGTGGTAAATAGACAGAGATAGGGGTTGGTGGTAAATAGACAGAGATAGGGTTTGGTGGTAAATAGACAGAGATAGGGTTTGGTGGTAAATAGACAGAGATAGGGTTTGGTGGTAAATAGACGGAGATAGGGTTTGGTGGTAAATAGACAGAGATAGGGTTGGTGGTAAATAGACAGAGATAGGGTTTGGTGGTAAATAGACAGAGATAGGGTTTGGTGGTAAATAGACGGAGATAGGGTTTGGTGGTAAATAGACAGAGATAGGGTTTGGTGGTAAATAGACAGAGATAGGGTTTGGTGGTAAATAGACAGAGATAGGGTTTGGTGGTAAATAGACAGAGATAGGGTTTGGTGGTAAATAGACAGAGATAGGGTTTGGTGGTAAATAAACAGAGATAGGGTTTGGTGGTAAATAGACAGAGATAGGGTTGGTGGTAAATAAACAGAGATAGGGTTTGGTGGTAAATAGACAGAGATAGGGTTTGGTGGTAAATAGACAGAGATAGGGTTTGGTGGTAAATAGACAGAGATAGGGTTTGGTGGTAAATAGACAGAGATAGGGTTTGGTGGTAAATAGACAGAGATAGGGTTTGGTGGTAAATAGACAGAGATAGGGTTTGGTGGTAAATAGACAGAGATAGGGTTTGGTGGTAAATAGACGGAGATAGGGTTTGGTGGTAAATAGACAGAGATAGGGTTTGGTGGTAAATAGACAGAGATAGGGTTTGGTGGTAAATAGACAGAGATAGGGTTTGGTGGTAAATAGACAGAGATAGGGTTTGGTGGTAAATAGACAGAGATAGGGTTTGGTGGTAAATAGACAGAGATAGGGTTTGGTGGTAAATAGACAGAGATAGGGTTTGGTGGTAAATAGACAGATATAGGGTTTGGTGGTAAATAGACGGATATAGGGGTTGGTGGTGAGTAGACAGAGATAGGGTTTGGTGATGAATAGAAGAATAGCAGGGATTGGAGGTGAATAGACAGAGAGCAGCGTTTTCTGGTGAATAGACAGAGAGCAAGGTTTGGTGGTGATAACCCTAAATTAATCCCTTGCTTCCTCTCCCTCAAGCTTATTATTCTTAGTTGAGGCCAGTTTTAGTCCCGTGGAGTGGACTGTAATTGTATGCATGCTACTTAAGTAAAGACCGCAGCAGTAATAGACCAAATTATACAATAAATCCTTCCCAGATGTCCTGCGAAAATCTCTCCCTTTCTGACAGTATACGCAGTGTGTACACAGGCATCCACTCACACACACCCCGCACACACACACATCTTACACATACACACACTTTCACACAGACATGCACATACACACAAATATGCATTCTTAGAAAAAAAGGTTCCTAAAGGTTCTTCGCTTGTCCTGCTGGAGGAACCCTTTAAAGGTTCTTCTTTAATATGCATTTCACTCACAGCTTCTCTGTAGAACTTGATTCTGAGAGTTATATATTAAGAACCCCTTAAAGTTATCTGTATAAGCACTTTTTTTCTAAGAGTATACAGATACACACATACACTGACACATACACTCACACTACATGCACAAACAGAAACAGACCCCATACATGCATGCACACACATACACTCTCACACTAAATACACACACAGGCATGCACATACACACAAACAACTGCAGGAACACATTCATGTGCACAGCTATGCAGCCAATGCACATAATATGCGCTCGGGAATACAGGCATGTAATCATGCAAATACACAAACACAAACATGCACACACTCTCATACCTTAGCACACACAAACACACACACCCACACTCTCTCTCTCGCTCTCTCTCATACACACATGCTTACATACTCTCTCTCCCTCTGTCTCTCTCTCTCTCTCACACACACACACACACACACACACTCACACAAACACACTCTTCACATGTTCACACACTCTCTCTCACTCTCTCCCTTGATCTCTCATTCTCTCTCTGCTTGCCTGTCTTACACACCCACACGAACACATCTAAATGCTGAGCGGGATTTTTTTTGTGGTTCACTGGGTTCCTACGCACCTTTGGTTTTCCATATTCTGAATTAGTGTGCCACATTTTACGATATTGTGATAACCTCTATCCTATACAGGAAACATTTTACTGGCCTGTGAAACAATATGCTTCTGCAACACAACTTTAATGGCTGCTGTAAAATTACTTTTCTATACATTAAATGAAGACACTACCTCAATATAAGCTTAACTATTCATCTTCAAAGCAATATGGATCATTTTGAGTACTTAGTTTTATGCTCATGGTGTCATTGAATCAGTCTAGTGCAAGAATTTTCACGAAAACTGTTTCTTTAAAAATATATATTATGAAATGACGGGCAGAGCAAGTTATAAATGGAATCATGATATAAATGGAATGAATAAACTGATTTATGCTTTAGATTCCAGACCAGTGTATCAATAAGCATGAACCTCTCAGCCAAAATATTATTATTTTTTCAATTCTGCATCCATTGCATTTTATGTTTCATTCAGATTCAACAGATCATGCTGTTGTCATCACACAACATCACACAGATGGTAGCCAAGGTTCCATAAACAAAATAAGAAGAACCACTTTGCTCTGTGTGTGTGTGGGGTTTTTTTCTTTCTAACATGCTGTTAAGAAGCACTCACACTTTGACATCACAAAGAAACATTCCAACACACTCTGACAAAACACATTCAAATGTTACACAGCCTTGACATCACAAAGAAAAATTCAAACAGCACAGAAACTCTGACATCACAAAACACATTCAAATGTTAGACAGCCTGTGACATCACAAAAAAACATTCAAATGGCTCAGAGCCTGTGACATCACAAAGAAACATTCAACATTCTCCATGGAAGACTTCCTCTGCACTGATGATACTGGTAAATGTTTGTGCTGAAAAATTCCTTTTCCAGCTCAACATATGGCAAAGATCATCGCATAACTCAATTGTCACTCATCGCATCAGTGAAGTACTTGCTGAAATAATTACGGAATGTCACAAACAGTAATCCAAATTTTATGGACATGTACACCCTGTACTTTTTGCTCAGTGTGTTTCCTGATGCAGAATGTTTTGTTCTTAGACCCTTGTGGTAAAACAGTCTTCTCTTAGAGCAGTTAAAGTAGGTGTGAAAACTGCTTTAAAACACAAAACATTAGCTGTGCTGAAGTGGGAATAATGAAATATATTTATCCATTTCATAATCATACAAAAGGGGCTTCATAAAATGTGAACATTGTTTTATATAATACACAGTAGTCTGGACCAATTTTATTATGCAGCGCTTATTTATTAGTAATTTTCTGGTAAGGATATTTTTTGAACAGACAGATCAATCTATCCATCTCTCTTCATCTTTCAAGATAATTATAAACCAAGGAGAGGTCAAATTCAAACAGCATATTTTTCAGTAAAGAAGAAGAAAAAAAATGAAATAAAATAAGAAATAGTTGCATGTCCTTGAGAGTGTGCCAGTTAAAGCCAGAATGATGAATGATGTGATTGGTTTGCCCGCAGAAGTGCAGGCTGCGGCCAGCTCGTCACGGCTGGCACAGGGAGATGAAAGAGCGGGCCAAGCGCGGCAGGGCCAAGCGCGGCAGGGCCAAGCGTGCAGAGCCTAGCGGCAGAGGCCGGCTTATTACAGTGACATCTAGTGTTCAGTCCCAGCACGAGGCGACCAGTACCTCACACTCTGGGACCAGCCCTGAGCTTTAACTGCAAACACCATCGTGCCGACAGCTTCACACTGAAATATGTGGGGCTAATTAATCAAAGGACCTCAGGGAATGTGTTTAGCCGAATGTCTTGTGTGCAGATCAAGGCAGAGGAGACTTAAGTAGATTTACAAATGCCTTTATGGCAATATTGTTATGGCTGTTGGCTGCATTTGGCGGATACACTTGTCTGGGGAGATATCCCAGTTTTTAAATTTAGTTTTTGTTAGATATGTATTCATGCAGAAAGATGAGCTGACACAGTTTAGATTAAGTACCTTACAAAAATTCTTATAGGATGGATAAAATAGGTTTTTCACTTTCAATTATATACCAGTTTGAGTCACTTTCATTAGAGTGGTACCCCATTGTGGAAATAATTTACAGAAATCATTTTTATTTGCAAAGTGAATTTTAGATTTGTAGGTTTGATTCTTAATACATATGTATTATTTTCCTTCTATTTTGGTTTTTTGTTGGTTAGGGTCAGCTATCACCCTCATTCTCTGCCCAAACACACTTTCCAATGAACTTCAGACTTTCCAATGAACTACAAATCCCAGAGGAATCAGACTCGCCAATGAACTACGAATCCCTATCTGTTTCAGAGTGATAAAATGAAAACTCTTTGGCTCAGTAGTATCCTGTCTGCAGTCACTCAGGAGAAAGACTTGTTTGTAACCAAAGGAAAGAAAAGTGATTAGAACATGCATGAGTTACACAGCTCCCATGTTTTTTATCCAGGTGTCTGCCCCCATTCCCTAATTTGACTGACTGCTCGTTTGGCCTCGTTTTGAATGTCGGCTCCACTTAGGGCACCCAGAGAATACAGTGAAAAGACAACCCTCCAGCCGCTGTGCGAGTTAAGCGGAGTTCACTTGGCTGATCCCAGAGGCCCAGGTGCAAGTATTGGCTCGGAATGCTGTGGAATGGTGGCTGTATCAGAGCGCACCCCCCAACCCCCTACCCCCTTAGCCTCCGGTTTTTTACCAAACCCACGAGTGTTGTTTTCTGCAAATGCGGCAATTTGTCACCCAGCTCTTCCAAGGTGTGCCGGCACCGTAAACGGGGTTAGGAGCTGCGGAAAAGCTCCCCTGTGCCCGCCGAGTGTAACTACTGTGATACATTTATGAGTCGGGGCGCAGTATCCACGGCACACATCCTTTTAATTACAAGTAGCTGGCTCGTTAAACGTTGTTCGGGGAGATTGTAAGCAAACGGGTTTTCCACTTCTGCTTCTTCTCTCTTCTCCCAACTCTCCCCCTGCCCAAAGCCTTCTTTAATCACTGCGCTGGACAGAAAGCAGTGGCTGTATTTAAACCATGAGCATTTTATTAGGCCCATTAGAGGGTTTTAATACAGTAATGTGTTTTAATGCACACACTGGGGTGCTCACGTCTCCCAGTCTGCCCTCTTATAGAACTTGTGGACCGTGTGGCACAGCGACTGTACCAGGACCTGAACCTGAAGGGTTGTGGGTTCGAGTCCCATAGCATACACCGCATTCATGAAAACGGTGCTTAACCTGAACGACTGTACTAAAAAAATCCAGCTGCATAAATGCTTAAACTGTAACCTGTAAGTCGACCTGAATAAGTGTATCTGTAAGTCATTCTGAATATTAATAATAATGGCAATAGCAGATGCCCAGACTTGGAAGACACAGTTGGCTATTAAAACATTGCAATGGTGTGAGGATAAGAAAAGAGCTGCCTTCTGTAGGAGATTAACTCCTCTGACAGCCTCCGCCAGATAATTGCCACATTATTGCCCAACTCGAGACAGTTTCCGTGGGCCGTTACGCTGGACTCAGACTCTGTCTCCTTCAGCCCCGGTTTTAATATGACGGTTTAATTCAGATGTAATGAGCATGATCAGGGTGTTGTTTTATTTGTTTTTGATGTGTACCAAGTTAAAATAAAGTAAAAATCACACTCCCCTCACCCCAGCGGTATTTTGGGTGGCCCGAGAGGCCAAGCCAGCGATGTTCCCGACGAGTTTATTTATTTGCGATGGGGAATGAATATGCAGAATGGAAAGAGCCATCTCCTTTAGGGCTCTCTCCCTGTGAGGGGCCATTCAGCCGCTCAGACTGTGGTTGGTCTGGCTGGCACACGCTCAGAAAAGTACCCAGCGTCCTTTGCAGGCTCCGCCCAACTCTGAGGGCAGTAGGCACAGAGCGCGAGGCAATTTTGAAGAGCTTTGAAAATATCATTTTAAAAAAAGAATTTTCTTATTTATTTGTTTATTTTTTAAGCAGAGACTATTATCCAGAATGACTCATAATATCCATAACGATCGGATATATTTTTCAAATAATATTTAATTTGTTTGGTGCCATTTATTAAGTTGTCGCAGAGTGTCAGGACAGCACTTTTACAGAGGACAGAGGACCTTAGGTTCTCACAGAGGACAGAGGACCTTAGGTTCTCACAGAGGACAGAGGACCTTAGGTTCTTACAGAGGACAGAGGACCCTAGGTTCTTACAGAGGACAGAGGACCTTAGGTTCTTACAGAGGACAGAGGACCTTAGGTTCTTACAGAGGACAGAGGACCTTAGGTTCTTACAGAGGACAGAGGACCTTAGGTTCTTTACAGAGGACAGAGGACCTTAGGTTCTCACAGAGGACAGAGGACCTTAGGTTCTCACAGAGGACAGAGGACCTTAGGTTCTTACAGAGGACAGAGGACCTTAGGTTCTCACAGAGGACAGAGCCATATAAAACACTCAGAGATATACTGCAGTAGATACAGTCTGCCTGTCTTACAGTCTACTGGAGTACTCTGCTAAAACAGAGCTGAGAAGCTCCAGCCCCTGGGCAGGTCTACAGTGTGCTGCTGATGAGAAAATGATCAGTTCCAGCACAGAGACAGTAGGAAGACTGAGCTCTAACTCAAAGCTTTAGCACAGAAGTAAATGAGCTTTGACGCTAAGATCTAGTGCAGGGATGGTTTAAAGTCTGTGCTCTCACACTAAGCTGCAGCACAGAGATGCCTGTGACTGAAATCTAACACTAAGCTCTCACAGATGGCCGCACGCTACGCTCTTGCACAGAGACAGTTCAGAGACTGTGCGCTAACACTAAACACCAGCACAGAGACAGTTCAGAGTGTGTGCGCTAACACTAAACACCAGCACAGAGACAGTTCAGAGTGTGTGCGCTAACACTAAACACCAGCACAGAGACAGTTCAGAGTGTGTGCGCTAACACTAAACACCAGCACAGAGACAGTTCAGAGTGTGTGCTCTGACACTAAACACCAGCACAGAGACAGTTCAGAGTGTGTGCGCTAACACTAAACACCAGCACAGAGACAGTTCAGAGTGTGTGCGCTAACACTAAACACCAGCACAGAGACAGTTCAGAGTCTGTGCTCTGACTCTAAACCCCAGCACAGAGACAGCTGCAGCAGCCCAGTGTTACTGCAGGGTTTCTCTGTGTCTCATCTGGAGGCTATTACCTGAGGAGGTTTTGCTCGGCCCCGCTGCTCAGCCCCCAGCCAGGCCCCGGCACGGGCAGGCTGATATGCAGCGTTAAACAGTCCCGGCCAGCGCTCAGTGCCTTGGGATCTCCTCCACAGATCATATTAACAGAACAGAACATGTCAGGGTTATGCAACCGGCTACTGTGCTTCCTGTGAACACCTGTGCGTCCATCAGTCCGCCAGTCTGCCCGTCCACCCATCCGCCAGCACATGAACACGCGAGGTCTGCTCTCTCACCCCTTCCACCATACCCGGCAGTTTCCATGTTTACTGCATACAACTGTGTAACATACATCTGTGCTCTGTAGCACTTCTGGGCTATATAACACCAACATTTGAGCATGTAATACACTTTAAAAAATGAGCCCGCATGTGCATGTTATGAAGGCTGTGTGTTGTGACAAAGAAATACTCATAAAAAGGAAGCAGACAGTGATGACACAGGAAGTAGATGGAAAAGTAATGCACCCACACCTACTCATATGCTCAAAGCATTAAGAGCCACAATAGCTATAATGCACATTGCAGCATGTTGTAAATAGTTTCATAGGAAAATATGTCAGCTTAACTTGGATTGTTGTGCAACACCATTTTAAGCCCACACATTGTGATGCCTCAGCCGCTAAACATCACAATGAGCCGACCGAGCCTTAAACCTGGCAGCCCGCTGTCTTAATACGGAATGCTGTAGCTGTGCTGTAGATCCTTTGCTCACTGAGAAGAAAAAACATATACACAGACGTACAAAGAAATGTCTGTACCTGCCATGTCTGTATCTGCTGGAATGGCTTACGTCACTGTTAGAGACAGGATAATATGTGACTAGGAAGAAAAAATGTGTACCCAGGAGATCAGAATATCTGTACCTGAGTGACAGTGTAATATCTGACCACAGGACTCACTGTATCAGCAGAGGAGTGTCAGGGTGTGTAAAGAGAGCCCTCGACTCAGAGACAGGGAAAGCGCTGTAGCGGGTCATTTCCATGGCAGCGGCTGCCCCGCCTGCACCCCTCTGCCGGCCTCTGCTCTGCCGATCTGTCCATCTCAGAATTCTGGGAACGCTAAAGAATAGACTCAGCGACTGGCGCATGCAGTGGCGCATTTGTTTTGAGCTGCTGCCCAGCTTCAGACCACCAACGCCAAACTGGGGGTGGTGGGGGGTAGGAAACAGGTGAAACAGTTGGGGGGTGGAGGGGTTTGTTTTAACAACGTTTCCATTTTTGCTTGGAAGTGCGGATTGTACTGGCTGTGTTTGGAGTAGCCAGGGGTTACTCAGATGTCCTGGTCAATAAACACTTCTTTTGAGCGGTATGAAAATCTTATACAGCATGACAGGTAGACATCCGGCTTATTCACTTTTATTTTTACATACGCTTGGTAATTGTTTTCTGTGCCACACTTTTTTTCACAGAGTTAAAACAGAGATCACATTCACATTCAAGGGGTGACGGCTTTCTTTCCGAAGACAGAATTCAGTTTACAAACGAAGAGCTCATCTTTGACCCAGATTCAAGAATGATTTATAATATAATACTTAATAATGCATTGCTGTGAGTGAATAAAATCAGGATTATTGAATCTATGTTTTTACACAGAGAGTGTATTGCTGTAGTTTCCTTCAGTATACATGGATGTTTCAAGTGTGGGAAAAAACATTCTCCTGTGTAGGAGTTACCAAGATTACAAGGCTGTACAGTTTTCAGGAAATCACTGTTTCTGGAAGTAGAGATAAAACTCGGGCTGACAGCTTCACCAAAACCTCAAGCAAAATCCCCTTGTGTGGGTTGAGTATGAGTGGGGTGTAGGAGAAAACCATCCTTGAGCTCCTAGGACAGCAGAGAAAACAGCTATGCTCATTCAGCTGTCATTCCCCTTCACTGCTGAGTGAAATCTCTTCAGTTCCTCTAAGCACTGAATGCTGTCTTTTCAAGGCCAGGCATTACATAGTCTGTCTCCTGACTATACACTGCATAAATGTTGAGTCCATAATGTACTCTCAGGTCAATAAGATCTATTAATAAAGGGTGTTTCTCTTTTACTGAGTCCAGTTTAAAATCTATGATGGCCCCTACACTCCCGAGCACTCATCTACTCATCATTAGATCAGCTGAGTCAGTCTGAAACAGCGCTAAAACCACATATTAAAACACATTATTATAGAAATGTTTGGCTGCTTATTTTTTATTTTTACAGTGTTTTAATAGCTTTGTTGATTATATTTTATTGTTTTTATATCTGTAACTTCAGTTTGACTATTTTCTTTTTCTCTTTTTCTTTTTTATTTTGTTTTGCTTTTCATGTGAAGCAATTTATTTATGTAGCACTTTTAAAGCATACAATGCAAAGTTTATCATGATGATAATGATGCTGATTATTATTATTATTATTAGTAGAAGTAGTACTAGTATTAGTATTAGTAGTAGTGGTAGTTAATTTTAATATTATTCATATAAGTAATAATATGAAATATGTATTACTTATGTATGTCTTCTTTATTTATATGTAAAAGAATCTATCTATAAAAGTATGCGTGAATAAATACATTTATTTATGTCTAGGTTTTGTTCAGGTCAGAGAATTCTAGAATCAAAGAAATCACGACTTTAAGCCACTTGAAGTTTCTACCTGTAACAATTTAATCTTGAAACAAAAGGACACATGTTAACATTAAATAAGACCCTGAAAATGCTGGCACAGCTCTGAATGAAATGTCTGTACTTCCCACTCTTCTTATACAACATTAGTAAACATAAAATCTGAAAAATAAAACTTGACCCACAGCACTCCTCCGCTGCCAGCAGCTCCGCTAGGCTAATGGCTCAACCAACATGTCAAAGGGACGGGACTGGCAGTATAAACAGTGAAACAGTGCAAATTAACTGAAGCATTAAAAACTCCTCTGCGTGGAAACACAGCGGTCTGGCACGCAAACCCATTTTGTCTACAATATCTGTATCTTTTTACACACTAAATGCCTTTTTCTTCCCTCCTCCCCCAGAGAAGTGGTGTAATTGATCTCTTACAGGGATGTTGTGACAGTGGAAACGCCCTTCTCTCCCACTGTAATTAAGTCATGCATGCAGCCCATGGTATTTGCAGTAGCGTTGGGAAGGAAACCGTGTTCAGCCCTGCTTGCCTGCTCTTTTTCTCCATCGCACTGTAACATGAAAGGCCTCGTCCTCCTCCTGCAGTAATGTGACATAAAGCAGCTCACGTCACAGAGAATGACGTCATAATTGCACACTTAATTAGGGTGGAAGGCTGGTAAACGTCCCCCTGTGCCAAGCATCTGCTAAAGTGCTTGAGCGTGGCTGTGGAGCACTAGGTAACTCCCCTGCATCCCAGCAAGCCAGACTGCAGCTTTTACAGCCTCCCACCACAAGGGGGCAAGCCTCGTTACAGCCGTGACTAGTCGTAATATTGCCCACAGCAATCAAGGTCAAATATATGAGGGTTTAAGTGTGGAAGTGGTTTGCTCAATTGCAAAAGCACCACGAAATGCAGCTGAAGGCTGGACGTCACACATGAAACAGCATCAAAGTCCATTATAATGTAAAGTTGGCAAACTAAGCAAGGATACAAAGGCATAACTAAAAAATAGCACATATTTCACATTTTTTTCACAATTACATACCCCCAAAATGGACAAAATTTGTCATACAAAATGTCGTATTTCTACTCCTCCATTTTTTCTGCCAATTCATTCAATCAATCCAGATTTTTCAATGTTGTGACACATGCAAAGATACATAACTTTTTTATCCACTGTTTCTGAAGTATCCAGGGGCTTGATCACTCACCTATTCCATTTGTCATAAAGACATAAAAACGTTTTGGCAGAGAAGGAAACAGTCAACAGGCAACCGTCAGCAGAAATGACCCACAGCCCTCAGTCAGTAAGTCCTGTGTGGGTCTTTCCTAGCAGGAAAACTGGAATAACACACTCCATATTTAGAGTGTTTTGGAGAAGAGCTCAATCAGAGAAAATCAGGCCAATGACTGAAAGCAATTCTGCCATAGCAGAGGAGGGCTGTGTGCAGCCAAACTTCCCAAAGAGAGACATACATTTTCTCTTAGTACCACAGACTGTGGGAGAAGTTTAAAAACAAGGCCTGATTATCCAAATGGGTAGTTTCAGGGTATCTTTGGTAGCCCGTGTGCACATAATCACCATTAAATATCAAAACTTAGAACAGGATACATCTGGACACATCTGCTTCATATAATCAAATTCAGCATCATATGTACCAAACACATATATGGCTGTTTATTATGGATTGTATTACATCAAGATTGCTGAAACTTCGTTAGAATACCCCGGCTTTTTCGCCATTGTCATCTCTTACAGTCACTTAAAACATACAGTAGTTTTAGTTTTTCACTGTTCTGTGGGAAAAAGAATACCAGTTATAATTGATTCATTTCATGGTTCAGAGTTTAAGGTTGAAGCACTCAGTTAGCTATATTGAACCCATACAAGTATCATATCAAGTAAACATCAGACCAAAGAATTTCATAACAATAGGCCTTAACTAAATTACGACAATATTCTCTTTCCCCCCACCTCAGCCATCTTCCCTTTCATTCCACAATCTTCTTTACCAACTTTAGCGCCAAATAATGTCATGTATCTGTGCCAAATATTTACATCTTTCTATATTTGATTTCCAAAATATTTTGTGATATTCACTATTTTTTTAGCGGATGAAAATATGATACTAAAGCGTTCCTCATATATGTATATACATGTCCTCAACGTGGGATGAATCCAAAAAGACAGGGTACGGGGCAAGCCGTGCTTTCAGCACCCTGGTAGTGGGGAGAGGGGGGGTTAGGGTTTGACTCTAGGCGGGTGTTCTCTTCTTCTCCTTCTGCCTTGATGCTTTGTGACAGGGACCGGAGCTGGAGCCTTACGCTTGTCTGCGGTCCTTCGCTTTCAGCGTTTTTTGTGGTTGGCTCCTGAGGTTTCCAAGCAACCATGACACATGGAGGAAGAGGATTTCCAGGAGAGCAGGGGTAGGTGAGGTTGAGGAAGATGAAGTGGAGGAGATGGGGAGGTGAATGAGGAGGAAGGCTCATCATTTTCAGTGCTTTTAGACTTTCCCTGAAATGTAACATTTTTTTTAAACGCAATTCATTTTCATCCAATTTTCACCCAGATTTTATTTTTTTTCATACATCAAAAAACATTAACGTTACATTTTATTACATTGTTTTAATGTTCTCTCGCGGTGAAACTCACAACATGGAACCTTGCCTAGCAATACAGCCTCAGCTAAGGCTTGAGCTGCTGTCCTGAAATGCACCGAGTCAGTGTTCCGTTCACAAAACCTACTCTAGAGAGCAATGCCAATGTTTTAAATCAACTGGAAATTGATTTAAACGTCTCCTGGAAATTTGCGTTGTTATTTATATAATCTGATCAAGTAAAATTAAAAATGAAAACATACATTCCTGGACATTTTTGGGGAAAAAATATGGTTTCTAGGGTTAGGGTTTGTAAGGTTAGGGTTACTACAGTTAGAGTTATTAGACTTAGGGATTCAGGGTTAGGGTTATGGTTATTAGGGTCAGCATTATTTGGGTTAGAGTACCCTAGTTTGGGGTAGACTTTTCCCTAGTGGAACATAACTAGTGGAACTTGATCTGATGGCATGGCAGCAGCTTGCATTTCAAAAGCTACACCTGAGCTCCTTCTGGACTCAAGCCAGAAATGAATATTCAGAACTCGCAGATCACGCGGTAAAGCTTCTCTTCCATTTATCACCACAATCTTTGCCACTCAGAATTTTCAACAGTAACTGCAATGAAAACAAAGATCTGTTAGCCTTATAGTCAGGTTAATGATTGGAAATGTTTGTGTGTTTTCATGAGATCAATTATATTAAGCAAATAGGTCTAAATAGGCATTTATTTATTTGTTTATTTTTTCCCCCTTTGTGGGTCATGGATGACTGGCACAAAATAAGTGGGTCGCAGTATGCAGAAGGTTGAGAACCCTGATATATATAATAAAACCTAAACACCGATGAGTCTTGGAAGTAGGAGGAGGAGCAGGGGAGAGGACGAAGAGCAGGACGAGGGAGAGGAGCAGGCCTCTGGTCCACCATACAGCCCTGGCTGTAGTTTTTAATGAGAATCATAAATGCAAATTCTCCCCAGAAGGGAAAGAGGCAGGAGACACAGGCATGCCATTGTTCAGAGTTGGTAACCAGAAAACCCAGCTAAGCAAAGTCTTTATGACATTTTAATAAGTCTAATAAAGTCTGTGTGGTCCAGAGCAGGACTTAAGAGAAGTCTGCTCTCTGGTCAGGGTTTCATTGTGTTATGGTATATAGTATTACAGGGCGCAGTATCACACTGTGCCGTGCTATATTACTTGGCCAAAAAACCTACGGTGAGCTGGGAAATCTGTCATTTATCATGTTGCGTCTGACTGTATGAAAGGAGACATACAGGCTGTGATGGCATGCACACTACCACCATGCAAAATAAGCACCAGAAATTAATAAATAAATTAATTAACAGCCAGCAACAGTATGGAGAATGTCAGCAGACTTTTTTTGATGTGATCTGGGCCAAAGGAACCCCTGGTGCAGTACAGAGGTAATGAGACTGAATGTGACTCACAGCTAATATCTCCACAGTCACTAGGAACGCATCACTGGTGATATGAGCTGTTTGGCTGTTTGTGAGTAACAAAGAGTTATTGGTTATGACATATCATGTGGAGGATGAAGGATGCTATAATACCCCCAGTTTTGTGCTGATAAGTGAATGATGGCTGCAGTTCCCCAGTGCTCCTCAGTCTCGGTAAAGTCTAATGTGGCTTGATGTTTAGCTTGCTAATAAATCACTATGAGCACTGACAAAGTGCGCTGCTTCTCCACCTGCACCAGTTTTTCACCCTGCCCTTTTTTGCAGATGTACATAAGCTGATCTTTTCCTTTGATGACACATCATGATTATCCTTCTGTAATTATGACAGGACGTCCCCTGTCACTCCTGCTTCTGAGAGCCCCAGATACCCCCTCCCACCCTCCAACCCCCCGGCACAGACAATTTTATATTTGTTACAGTTGCTGTTAATTTGTGCTTGTTGAATTGCCAGCTCCAGCTAATATTATTATTATTATTATTATTATTATTATTATTATTATTATTATTATTATTATTATTATTATTATTATTATTATTATCGGTGGCTGTTGCAGTTGTAGCAGTGGTAGTTGTAGTCATATTATTCGTTCTTAAGTGACTTAGATTTTTTTCCTGTTTTGTATTCTGTTCTGTAAAGTTTTGGAAATGTAATGAATGTTTTCCATACACTTCATAAAGGAAAGCTCAGTGTTACTGTATGTGCAGGTCATAAATATGACCCTTCCTTCCACCAAGTATCCAACCAGGAAATCAGGGAAGGGTCAGAGATTACAACTCTAAACACAGCTGTATCCTTAAAAGGCTAAAAAATACATCTTAGAAAAAGATTAAGCAAACATGTTGTAAATTCACTGTCATAAGTGAACATTTTTGAAAGCTCTCTTATCTTTTAAAAGATGAATGGTCTCATAAACGGTGTCAAAGTCATGTCTATAACTGAATCCACCCGGGGGGCTGCCAAGGTAAAGAAACCATGTATTTATAGGAGTAAACTGGGAGTTTATATCCAGTACCAACTCGACAGCTACACCTGTGTCCTTCTCTCAGTAAAGACTGTTTATGTAAACCTTTATGTGGAAAATTGAATGTGAAATATAGCTATACCAGACTGATTTTGTAGAACAAGTTTAAACCTTACTGTGCTCTTTTCTCAGCAGGACTGTGTGTGTGTGTGTGTGTGTGTGTGTGTGTGTGTGTGTGTGTGTGTGTGTGTGTGTGTGTGTGTGTGTGTGTGTGTGTGTGTGTGTGTGTGTGTGTGTGTGTGTGTGTGTGTGAGTGTGTCAGAGTTGAAAGTATGTGTATGAATAAGTGAGGAATTTGATAGTGTCTGCATGTTTAAGATTCTCACATTAAGAATATCTGGAATATGTACTGCGTTCTACCACCCATCTTGAGTTTATTTCTAGTGAGTTTGCTCTTTCACTGAGGTTTTGTTTAATTTTCTCTATGTTATCATACTGTGTTTTTATACTTTCTTTGATAAATTCTCCAACATAGAATATAGAAAACCCCATAGTAACTTAAGCATTACTCTGTGCGTTCATTCTAATTACACATTATAGCGTCATTACTGCTGCGTTTTTCTTCAGATTACTTTTGACCTCAGAAAGAGTTTAAATCTCAGAGGATTATTCGATCATTTGATTAATCTTGTGGTGTGTCTAGTTCATGGGTGTCCAAACTTCTCAAGACTAGTAATGAGTGAATTCACTTCCACTGGCCCTCCCCTTTTAGATGCTCACATGGGGAACTGCCATTGCAGAGCAGTGTCATGCACATTTGCAGATTCTGGGTTTATTTTAGTTCAGGTTAGTTTGATTTGTATGAATGTCTGTGCTATCAAAATAATGCATTTTTTCTATTCCTTTTTGAAAGGGAAAAACTGCCCTGGATGATTTTAACACATCTTGTGCTTTTCTCTAATGTATAAAAAGTTCAGTGTACATATTGCGTAAACTAAAATTCTTGTGTTCAGATAAATGCAACCTACTAGTGATTACAAGCCCCATTTGTGTCACAGTGGGTTTATCTTTCGTGTCATGAAGTGTCATATTCTGACACAGTGCTAAACCATCAAAAATGCTATATGGCTGAATATCCCACATGCAGCTCTCCTCTTATTCTTCAGCAACAGTTTATTAGCCTATGCTTCTAACAAGACCTAAACTGGACAAGATGAAGGCAGTTGCTACCAAATGTGCATTTGGCAATGCGATACACTCCGCATTTACTGCCTTAGAAATGGCCATAGTGTCACACCCTGGGAAAGCTCTGTATCACACAAACACCAAGATGGAGCTGTTTGTCCTTAACATCAACTGAGAAGTAAATTAAATGGTCAAATTGAATTTGGTGAGAAAATTTAAGTGATTATGTAACTCACCACTATTTCTATTTGTGAAGCAGAAACCACTTTTTTTTCTGAGTAATTATAAGTAAAAGGTAAGGACAAATCTTGACTGAATCCACAACGTCACCTAGCGCCTAGGTAACGTTATACCCACATTACCATGGCACTCTGCTCTGAAATTACATTGTTAAAATGGAAATTTGGAAGATCTTGATGCCATGGTAAATATTGGAAAGGACGGGCCTGGATTTGACTGGGCATGCAAAAACAAAAAACTGGAGCAATCTCAGGAAGCTTTCATCTCTCCAAAATAAAGACTGCCAAGAGAAAGATGTTGAGCGAAGCACTCGGGCCAGATTGAGTGATAAATCTATACTGTTTCCCAATTTCAATCGCAGAAGCGTGGAAGAAGAGCAGAATGTGTGAAACATGCATCAGTGATCGCAGCGTTCCAGTTCGGCCGATTATAATTCACACCCATACACCTAGTTGACTGCAATTACGGTCCTACGCCCCACTCTTTTTTGATCTCCGTGCAGACAATAATCACATTATTTACCAATGCAAGCCATTTTAAATAGCTAGTGCATCATTTTTAGGTTCAATAAACCCAGCTCTGCTATTAGCGAGGCAGGATCCAGGACCTGACTCCTAAATACGCCGAAGCAAAAGCTGCTTTCCCTCACACAGGCCGTGTTTTTTTCATACCTCCCTCCGAGGTCTGGAGAAGTGGGAAAATGCCGGGCATGTTCTGTACTTAATCAGTTGTGTTTTTAACACTTTTTAAGTCACTTTTCCTGCTCCAGCTCTTAACACAAAAAATATCTAGTCGTGGGTGGGTCAAAAAGGTCAGAAAGCCGACACTGCGATCGTTTCACTGCAAGCATTCGCTTAATTCCAGGGCATCGGCGCTCTTGGCTGATTTGCATGCGGACAGCTATCATTCTGTGCCGCTGGTGACAGTGATAAATGGGGTGTTTTGGCTCCTAGGCAATAAAAAGAAACGACTGCGCTTGAGCTGAAAAGGACATTCTTCATTCAGCCTCGTTTTCCCCTCCTCTGTCTTTACTGGAGGTTGTAAAGATTGTTTCCATATGACTGCAACCTTCCCCCATTTTTAGCCATAATTTGTTGTGACATAATACGAAAAAGATTAATAAAGTAATTTTGGAGCTCCTGCTCTCTGCCCCCAAATGAAAACTGCAGGCTCAGATTTATATCTGCAAACAGACTAGACACAGACCGCGGTGTCTTCCTCTTGAAAATAAAAAAAGAATTAAATTTATGATCTGGTGGGAAGAGATTCATATTTTTTACACCTCCAGTATTTAGCCGAAGTTCTCCTCTTTGTCTCATCCCCATAGGGTATCCGCTTCTGTAGAGCAGCTACATGAAGTGTGCAACTGTTGCCTGTCATGGGCAGTGCACTGAGGTGCTATATCATCAGAGACAGGCAGCGGGTCTGCATGCTCCCTGCTTAAATGTATGGAATCGGCTTTTCGGGGATCAAAGCCATGATTTACGGGCCGTGTCCCATACCCAGAGAGTGGCTGCCAAAAAAACGGGAAAAGAGGTACTTCCTGTCCCCATAACATCAAAAAACCACCAAAAAAAACCTCACTACTGTTCCTGCCGATTAACAGAATAGAATGAATCCAGGACGCGTCGCCAGTGGATGGAATCTGAGATTCATAATCACAAACATGCGGGTTGTGTGGTACTGATGAAAGCCATCGGCCTCACAACACCAAACGGCAGCTCGTCTTATTGATTCCATGTGAAAAACTGATTATGCTCATATTCATTAATCATTGATCACCTCCATGTGCCCCGCCCCCTTCCACAAAAAACAGTAAATGTGCAGTTGATTATGGAGGCGTATATATATTCATTGAATGCTGGATTGATCACTGCATTTCTTTACAGTATGCAGATCAGCAAAGCTGCAATGTTTGCATCATCATGCAAACATAAAAGACATGATTGATTTTTTTTTTCTGTGATTTTCAGCATGACTACAAAGAAAAGAGCTCAAAGCGTTCCACAAAAAACATTAGAGGCCTCATTTATTTCATGGTGAATGAGGACAAAAGCGTATGTGTGTAAGTGTATTAGTGGACAGAATATTGTCTTTAAAGTATTTTTAAAACCTGTTTCATGTCAGCTGAATCAGAGAGATAATTTATGACGCCCTGGGCAATGAGGAGGTGTGGTCGTTTCTGAAAGGTGAAGGAAAAAAAACAGTCTCAATGATCAATTACAAAAGCAAAAATCAAACCTATATCACCACCTTTTTCATATGGAAATATTAGCAGTAATAATATTTAGTAGCTGCGGCGGTGTTATTCTAAGGCCCTGTGAATCCAGGCGGGCTCATACTTATTCACACTCAGGTTTCTGCAGCGGCGCGTGAAGCGCCTTCCTCCCCGTTTTAGCGCCGCGGCTCGCAGGGACAACGCTCTCACTCATATGTGTCCCCACAGACTGGCCCGGAGTCGTGAGTGACACGCATGTTCTCTCCTCTGCTCATGAAAAACATGCATGTTCTCACTTCCAGTCATGAGTGACTTGCGTGTTCTCTCTCTCAGCCGTGAAAAACATGCGTGTTCATTCTTACAAAATCCTGGCCAACGAATGTCCGCACTCACGTATTTAAATTTAATATTGAACAGGGATATCTCCATAATTACGTTTATTTAACCAATTTGATTTTAAATACACAAAGACTGAAATGTTTTTGTACGCGTCCATACTGTGAAAGATAGTACGCACAAACGGCAAAAAGCACATACACAAAGTACGCAAACGGGACCAAATGTTTTTTAGGCCACAGAGGAAGGCTGTGTACAGAACGGTGGTCTGGAGTTTTACGGTCAGCCACATCTCAATGGGATGAATGTCAAGTCCTAGAATGCGTCTTCATTACACCAGAACCCTGAGAAATTTGTGGAATAGACTCGCGTCTGTGAATGGCAAAGTGCTTCTCTAACACGCAAAAGCGTGCTGTTGGGTGGTCTATATAAGAGGTTTGGTGTCCAGAGTAACACCACCCGCTTCTACTGAATGCAACGTTCACAAATGAAGAGGGACTGACAGATTTAAAAAACGCAGTGTAGCTCGACTTAACAAGCTTCTCAGTATAGCATTGTGGATTCATAGCTTTATGAAAAAGAAACATTTTTGAAGAATGAAATCTTCAATGCCCAATGAAATCTGAAGTAAGCAAAATTGTAGTTTCTAGGATTTGTGAATAACTGTTGAAGAAACATGCTTAGTCCAACATTATGAATATTATGAATGGTAGATTCATGCAAATAATTTACGATTTTTTTCCATCTTCTTTTCAGGCTAACACTATTAGTTTGGTGGATTTTGAAATCTTCCCAACCAAATAAGTATTGGGTAACAGAACAAGGACACATTTAATTGGACCAAAATGACAGTTTGTTGAAGTCATCTGCAGGCTTAGATCAGTAGCAAGCAAACATTTACTGCATCGCGATCGCATGAGCTTTCCTTGTTGTATAACCATCCCAAAAAGGAAAAGGAAAATATATATAAATATATTTTCCTTGTGAATTAAATTTCACCGTTTAGTCATGGCTTTAAATGATGAAGGCACACATAATGAGTTCAGAGTCAGCCAAGGTCATTTTTCTGCCACAGTCAATCACCACTGCCGACGCAAGGCATTACTGCAGCGCGCACAGAAGCTTAGCGTAACCTCCACAGTTTCGCTTGACGTGCGACCGCAGGGAGCTGGCGCTCATCAATATCATACAAAAATAAAGACGGGTTTTGGGGAGGGGTGGGGGGCATATCTGAAAACGAGGAATCCGCTTTTCATCTCGTGATAAATATCGCCGGGATGTTTCCCCCACCCCCTCGCTCCCTCTGTAAAATGAGCCGTGGAACAATGTTAAACGCGATATTTAGAGAGAACAGTCTCGCAGTCTATCGCATTGGAGCCTGCGTGTCTGTGCTGAAACTGGGGTTTTTTCTGGTCTAAGTAGGAGGGAAACATGCGTTCTCACTGCACAGCAGTTTTTGGCGTCGCTAAAATTAGTGCTGGAATCGGATAGAATTCCGAATAGAATAAACTTTTCTTGAGTTGATTATTGTAAGTCTTTCCAAGCTTGTCTTTGAATGAAAGGATTGGTGGGGGTAATGCAAAAGAGGAACTTTAGAATTTAATTGCACTGTGGCTGACTTTTGCATTTACGTTTTTACATTGTGTTGGAGCTGAAAAGTATCAGAGCTTGCCTGAATGTGCCCCGCGTTTGCGCCATCTCAGCCTGTGTGTACTTGTGGTGAAACCTAACCACACAAACTGCACATGTAATCAGCACATTAAGAGCAACTGATCCGTAACTGTCTGTGTATTTCCACTCTCGACGTCCATGTGTCTTTTGTCAAATCCTGTGCATTTTTGTCTTATTCCTGCCTGTTATAGTGCTGGTATCAAAATGCCCCATTGCCTTTTCCAGTGAAAATAAGACCGCTGTGCCTGGAACGGACGGACATGTGCCGTTAACACGCAATTCGATTCAAGTTTTGGTTTTCTTCTCTTCATAAGCACAGTTCATGAAGTCCAGTGGCCACCAAACTATTTTTAAAGTGAATTGAAACGTGTGTATTTTATTTACTGTTGTATTACTGTATGTAAATGATAAGGGAGCATGGATAATATGAAATCTGGATTAAGATGCTTGTGTGTATTGGACCATGGGGGGTTAAATAGTTTGAGTGTTGGTAAGCAGACTTGGAGCAGGGTCAATGTTATGTGATATTACCAGGTTTTTCCTTCAATCCACAATGGTTCAATCACATATCTTGTAAATTCTTAAGTCACACTGATTTTCTTAAGTTTTTGCCTCAATCCTCAAATCAATTTCAGCAAGTGTAACCACCCCAAAATGTTAGGGTAAAGAAAAAAATATTCATTAACAATTAATAAAGGTAATATGAACTAGTTACTAATACAAAACGAGTGAAACACTGAAAAATAAGGTGGTTGAACTTGAGCATTTAAGATCACTCAATGCCTTCTGACTGAAGTAATCTCAACACATTTTGTAAAATAAGCATTACCAAAATGTATTGTTTTAGGTCAGCACAAGGATTGTTATTTTTTTAGCTGAATTAAAAAAATAAAGGTTAAATTAATTGACATACTGCTATTACATAGAACGATTAGAGGTATAATGAATGGAAACTGAAGAGTGGCACAATACAGCAGAACTATCGGTCAGTAATCTTTTTCAGTGAAAGGTGTTCGTTTATGGAACGCTCTACCGGCCGCAATAAAAACTCAAACAGACCTCAAGCTTTTTAATAAAAATGTGAAACTTTGGCTCTAACAGAATCAGATTTGCAATCATTAATTATGAGGAACATTTATCCAACATGTATTGTGACTACAGAGATCCTTTTATTTAACATACATACATACATGCATGCCCATACACATATTATTGGATATGTATCGTAATTTCATGTTATTTTTTTTCTTGCAACAAAATTTTTATTTAAAAAAAGGGGACATGGGTTGCAAATTAGCATTCGCTACAAACCCTGTATGCAGTGCATCTGTTTCATGCTTTAATCTGTAACAATGTCTAGTTGCATTGTCCCTGATAAATAATGTAAAAAAAATGTATTAAATAGATTACCCTGTGTAGTATTTAGTAACATGTACAGTGAATCTGAAAAAAAAAAAAAAACAAGACATCCTCAATACTCTTGCATATCCGTGTTCTGTCCTAAATACTTTAATGTATTAACACATTTTCCAAATACCCTTGAATTAATGTGCAGACTTGTGTTTTCTTTACATTAGCTTACCAATGAAGGCAGACAAAAATGTCTTAATGTGTGTTTTATAAACTGGTCCCATAGGAGATCTGTCCATTGTATTAAAAGTAGCACCCTGTAAAGGAGATGTCACAGACTGTCAGTCAGCTGTGACCTGTGAGCTCTGGGGTCAGAGGTGCAGTGAGAGTGGCTCAGCCTGCAGGACAGTTCTGCAGCTGCTCTCTCCCCCAGGCTGAGGGAGGATGGGTCCTGCAGGAGCTGGGGCTGGGGCTGGGGCTGGGGCTAAGGACAGCGGGGGAGGGTGGCTGGGACCCCCACTCTGTGTAAAGACAGTGGTTTGACCTCTGAGGTCTCACCCCAAACGGCTGCTCACCAGTCCCGTGGATAATTGCAGCGGCGGTTACAAGCTGTAGCGCTGGTTCCTGCGCACTGTGTGGTAATGGCTTTGCTGCACTGGTGTAATTGTGAGTAAATGCTTGTGAGGGTTAGCTTCCCACTTCGTAATCGATTGACATATTCCACATCTGCCTAAAACTGGAAAGAATTGATCAGATTACTGGGAAACCAATCTTTGCAAAGTTTAGTGTCCCTTTGCAGAGGTTCAAGAAAGAGAGTGTCTGAGGTCATGACTAGGCCATGACAAACCAATGAGCAATGTGGAACAAGTCCCAGAACTTCACTGAGGAACATTAAAGACTAAGACTGGATTACAGACCATGAGAACTTCTATACAATGCACAATCTGTGCTGATGTGTGATGTCACCCTGGTTTACTTATATTGCACTGTAATTACTGCCATTGACCAACAAAATTAGCATTGAATATGAAATATTTCATATTGTTGCTCTTTGTTTGTACAATGTGATAACACACTCAGCAAATTAAGCTTGACCACATAGAAAACTAAGACTAAAATTTCACATTCCTTGTTGCTGTGATATGACATATGATTATTATTATTATTATTTGAGAAAAGAAATTGGAAATATCTTGGATTTGAGCAAATGATGTATATTTTGTGAAATATCTGTTGTTTGTTTGTTACCATTCAAGTGCCATATCAGACAAATTCTACTGCCCCCCAACTCCTGGTTTCATATGAACTCACCACAGATGAGCAATGGAAAGAGGTTTTCTCTGCCTTTTCACGTAGAATTATCAAAGAGCTCTGCTGACGGCTGCCTGAGCTTGTTTACTGAGGCGGATTTTAATGCAAGTCTTCATCAAAGTGATTAGCATTGTTTGTTATTCATACAAACTCAGATCTCCCCATCTTCCATCCATGTAAACACCCATGTCGGTAAATTATACGTTTCACATGCACCAAAAACACAAATGCGCATGTAGAGGTATCAGCATATTTGTATCATTTTGTAAAGCTATTTCAAAGCAAGTTTGTACCAACTTGACAATTATATTAAACTGTATTTTTTTCCATTTAATTACCATGTTTATGCTGAAATTGAGCAATTATAGTTCTGTTTAAGATTGAAGTCTTTACAGCCTGGCCAAGCACAACCACCAAAAAAAAAAATTGTTAGAGTTTTAGTAAGTTTCAGATTTTATTGAGATATGTTGCATTATTGCCCTTCGTTTAACTTTTTCTTATGGGGGGGCACTAAAAATTTCACATGTTGATTTGGTGGGCAGGAATTTAGCAGGGGTAAGTACAGCTGCAGGAGTTAGCAGCAGTCAGCACAGCTGCAGGAGTTAGCAGGGATTAGCAGGGCTGCAGGAGTTAGCAGGGGTTAGCAGTGCTGTAAGAGTTAGCAGGGTTTAGTAGGGCTACAGGAGTTCGCAAGGGTTAGCAGGGCTGCAGGAGTTAGCAAGGGTTAGGGCTGCAGGGGTCAGGGCAGGGCAGGACGGGGAAGATGGCGGGTGTAGCAGCACTTCTGACGTCCCAGCGTGGGTAAGGTGTAAACAGCCACAGCTGGCCCACAGATGTACGCAGCTGAAAAGCCGTCGCCTTTTTTCCCCTTCCTTTTTCTCTCTGTGCCCACATGTAGACAAATCCAACAGCAGCAATGTCAACAAAAGCCTGGAGTCAAAAACCAGGGAGTTGAAATCACTCACGCCCCTCCACCCCCATCTTCCCCTCTCAACCCCCAGCACACAGCCTGCCGGAACAGTCATGGAGGCAAAAGTTTAAAACAGCAGAGAATTAAAAACACACTTTTCCTTTTTCAATATTTTTATTGGATTTTTTGTGAAATGACTTTGGCTGCTATGTGGAGGTTATTCAGGTATTATAAGCGCCTTAAGTTACAGATAAGGTTTCTGAAGGCTCATCCTGAGACTGGTCTCAAGCATGTGAATGCATCCCATAATCTCGTACTGAGCACATGGAGCGGAGCATCATTATCTGCACTGTCTTAACAGAACTTTGGCGACAAACTTTTATGTGCATTATGATTTTTGTTTTACTGAAGGAGACTGCACTGAATAGTTCTATTATAGCTGTTCAGCCTTTTATGAGGTTTTCAACACAACAAATAATGTCCTTAGGTGTAAAAAATTAACTAGACCCACTAAAACAGTTGGAGATAATTTTACACATCTCATGGAGAGATGTTTTCGTGTTTTCATATTTTTTAAATTAATGTAAAAGGATGAAAATTTAGAGAGGGATTAAATTAAATCCTTTTGTTCGGAAACAGCCCATTAAAATGTGTAGTCTTTTGGGCGGAAGACGTAATTAGAGCTTGCAGACAAGAATCTTGGACATGTTGGGAAAAAAAGCAAATAATTTAGGGAATAGCCTGGAGCTTTTATATGTTCTGTTTGAGTTAGAAGGAAGCCCCAGCCATCCTGGACTCTGTCCAGAGGTTTCAGGTTCTCTTAGATTTGTTCTGATGGAGAGTTTTAATGGCTGTTTTAGTGATCATGGCAAACTTTGGGAATGGAATATTGTATTCTGTAGTGGCCTCCCACTTTCTCTGGCCTCACAGCCTCACTCCAAATATATTTTATCCCTCTCTCTGTCTCTATCTTTCCCTTCCTCTCTGCAGACTGATATCATGCAGTTTGGGGGAAACACTAGGCCTTGCCAATCCTGAACTGACTGGAGGCCATTGGAGCCATGGAACAGTCCCTCTGAACTGGGGAGACTGAAAGCATAAACAGCCTCCCTCTCCCTCTCTCTCTCTCTCTCTCTCTCTCACTGTCTATGTCTGTCTCTCTTTCTCTCTGTCTCTGTCTTTCTCTCTCTCTTTTGCTGTTTCCCTGTCTTTGTCAGCAGTAGCAGGTGTTGAATAGTCAGGCCATATGAAATCACAGAGTAATTAATAACAGCAGGGAGTAAAGATGGCTGCACTCTTCAGAGACCTGGCATTCCCTTAAATCCCATCATAAATCCATTCAAATTATCCACAAAAAACCGAAAACAATAGAAACCCATCCACCACCACCAGCTCCCCACCCCCCCAGTCAGCATGTCTCCTTGGCCCACAAAGACTTATCATTCTAAGTTAACTTTCAATTTGTTGGTAACTTTAATAAATAGTTATTAATCTGTAAATTACTTAAGTAGCAGAATAGACAAATTTTACTGCACTTTTTGTTACCTTGCATTCAACCTGCATTCAAGTCAAAAGCTTAAGACATATTTTCTGATTTGACTAAGCAATACAGTCATATTCTATTTGATTCTATTCTATGTTCTCCCAGTGTAGGCAACAGTAGGATAGTTGCATGGTATAGTGTTTAGGGACTTGGGCTTGTAGCTAAGAGTTTGCAGGCTTGAATCCTACATGTTAAATTGGTACTTCACCCTTGAAGACAGCACTTAACCTAACTTTGTTCGGTACAGATTCAGGTTTTATAAATTGTTTGCATTTAAAATAATATAAGCAGGCTAACAGCATCCAGTAAATGGCTGGATGTAATGTAAATGCTTTCAGTGTTTTTCCCTCACATTGAAGCCCATTAGATGTTCATTTCAGTACTTCACACTCTGATGTGTTTTGTCACAGCTCATTAAAAGCAATGAGAGGAAGTAAATAACAAGACTCTCTCATGAAGAATGTTTTCTCACAGTCTGTGAAGAGGGAATGTCTGGAAAAATAACATTCTTTTGTGCAAATATAATGAAAACGTAATTTTGTTGTAACAGTAGCATATTAGTGGTGGTAGATCTTTCATTTATCAAAATTAACAAGAGATTAGTTGCAGAAGAAAGGTTTCATGTTAGTTTTGTTCTTTTTCCCTGGGGTATTACTATACTACACTATGAGTCTTAGGGGAAGAGCTGAAGCCTGTTCTAAAACTACGAGAAACAGGCGAAGTCTTGCCAGCAATGACACCACAAAGCACTGAACAGTTTGAGCTAATTGTGCTGTGCATGATCTGAGTGGTTTTTATGATGCTCTGCCAGGCATTCTGGTTCAGTAAAGTCCATCATTAATGAAGCGGTTTCTCCCATCTCCCTCTGCTTTCTAAAGCCCCTCTAAGTTCTGCGCTGAGATTTACAGAGGACCATTTACAGCCATCCAGCGACTGTTTCCTTAAGCTCAGACCATGGACTGATTCATTTTAAAACCCACTAATGCACAGATCTAGATCCCCTTGTTCGCTGGTCTGTTGGAATTAGAATAAGTATAATCCGCCATTGATTACTAAGCCACATGAAGTCTGAGTCAAACATGCTGCTGTTCTGCTCAGAATTCAGAGTTTTTTCAGGTGGGCCAACCTTTTGGCATTTGTGTGCCCTGTGAGTGTGTGTGTGTGTGTATGTGTGTCCATGTGTTTGTGTGTGTTTGTATGTATGAGAGAGCACATGTGTGCATGTATTGAGTACATGCATGCATGCATGTATGCTTGCGTGTGTGTGCGTGCACATGTATATATGTTGGTGCAGGCATGTTTATGTGCGCGTGTTTTTACAAATGCATATATGTTTCAATGCCTGTACATGCATGTATGTTTGTCCGTGTGTGTGTGTGTGTGTGTGTGTGTGTGTGCATGTATGTGTGTCCGTGTGTGTGTGTGTGTGTGTGTGTGTGTGTGTATGTGTGCGTATGTGTCTGTGTGTGTCTGTGCATGTGTGTGTGTGAGCGTGGACCAAGTGAAACACAGTGATGCAGCGTCTGAAAGCATTTCCACTGACAACAAAGTAAATCAATGCTCTGTGTTTCACTCTGTCACTTTACTTTATTATGTTCATCTTCCAACCATTCATTAGTCCACACAATTTTAAAAAGAGTACAACTGAGTGGCGCTTGACAGACAGAAACACCCTCAAGAGAACGAGAGTCTCATATGTCCATGGTGAGGAGGAAACAACTGTTAAAAATCTTAAGAGGAAAGAGAAACATGAGAGGTGTCATGGTTTAGTTTATGATTTTGCTGATGAATCACCAAAAAAGTTTTGTGCATTTATTAGCAAGTATGTGGTAAAAGGGAGGAGGGGAATTCCAACATCTAATCAACTCCGGGAAGACTGTTTACCCTGGACTACTGGATTTGCATAGATAGAAATTTAAACAACAGCTGACAGCTTGACTGTTGGCACCGTTGAGTACACAGACTCAAAAGATCTTATTTTTCCGCATGCTTTGTTTGCTTCGCAAGGACAAGCAATCATGGGGGATCAGAGAATCCCAGTGGCAGATGCTGTGTATCTGCACCCTGTGAATCACTCCTCAGTGGCAGAGGATATTGTGAGATGTTTAGATTCATTTAAAGCCCCCCTCCAGCCAGTTTTACTTCCTTTTTTCTGAAAAAAAAAAAAATAAATCAAGAAACATGCTCTTAAAAAAGTGTGTAGTCATTTGACACAAATATTCGTAAAGATCTATTTTTCATAGGAATCTACATGAATTTTCTGTTTAAAGTAATTCTTAGACACAGATCTGTTGCGCTGTAATTTATTCCTCATCACATTGTTCATGTTTAAAAATCACAGCTAAAGGCTGCAGAATCTTGTTCTTTTTTTTCTCCTGTGACGTGCAGTCCCAGTGGTGGTGTCTCTCTCTCTGGCTGGATTACAGCCTCAATGTTGCAGCCTGGTGGCCCTGGCCCGGCTGCTCTGCTAGGCCAAGGGCCCTGCCAGACATCCTGACTGCAGCGGCTCCGCCACCCCCAACCCCCACCTCCACCCCACCCCCCATGCGCCAACCAGACCTCCACCCGCGCCGCGCTTAACAGCACTAATAGAAATCACAGTCACTCTGGCGAAGGAGGAAACGGAGGGAGAGACAGACAGAGGGAGGAGAGAGAGCGAGAGAGCGAGAGAGTGAGAGCGAGAGCTGGATTTTCAGCATCATTAATGCGTATTCTCAAAAGATGGAATTTCCAATGACTGCCAGCTAACCAAATAAAACGTCTCCGGGCTGGTTTGGGTGGCCTGAAACCAGGCCAGGAAGCCCCATGCCAGGCGCTTTGAGCACCCCCCACGCCCACCCCCCAGCCCAGTTGTCTTTCTGTATGTGTCTGTCTGTCTGTCCTTGGGTCCGTGCGTCTATGGATAAGCCACTCTTGGCAAATTCTCTCTCCCACATCCACGGGCCAAAAGCCTGGACCCATTTCACAGCCTCACAGCAATTACAAAAAAAAAAAAAAAAACATACACACACTTGGAACTTCTGTGAGAGTCAGCCGTAAAGTTAGAGTAGGCTTTACAGCAGCCGATAAAACGCATGTCATTAAGGTAGCCTGTGTTATTCCTCTCCAGTGGAATCAAAGTAGGCCGGGGTTCGGAAATGTTTCATTACACGTGCCAAGCCGGGACTTAACACCATTAGCAATAACTTCAGACGGCTCCTTTTCTGCTGTTGCTGAAAGAAAAATGTCTGGCGCTTTTTAATCTTTGTTATCATTCATTCATTTCTTTATTTGGCAATTGCAGAGGACAGGCTGTGTAAAATAGATTAAGTGACTAGCAGACATGAATACAGCCAACTGAATATTCTGAGACATTCTGAATACAGACACCTGAGACATTATTCTCAGATGCCTCTCATCTAAAGGATGGCTCCAGGACACTGGCCGCCGTCACAGTTCAGTAAAAAGGCCAGTCAAGAGCCACTCCACTATGATTTTGTCCATATATGTGCTGTAGGTATATTTCCAGGGTGTTTAATGAAATGAATTGAGGTGAATTGTATGTTAGGATGAGGCCGAAATGAACCGGCACAGACAGCGCAAACAGAAAATGATTTCATCTTGTTCATGAAGACACACCAGAGGTAAGGCATGTGGAAGATTTAACTTGTTATCACAGTGGCATGTCCCTTTAAAATGGCTGCAGTGAATTCCCGTCTTTGTCGTCTCCAAACCAGCACAGAAGGTAGAGTCATGGCCCCTACAGCATTGTGATGTCACAAGGGATCAGGTCCACATAGAGTTCAGTGTTCAGGGAGCTCTGGGCCTGTGGAACATTAATGGAGTATTAGCAGAGCATTTGTGGAGCATTAGCTGGGTGTTGGTGGAGTATTTCAGAAGTGTTGCTAAAGGATTACTGGAGTGTCTGTGGAGTGTTAGAAGGAGTGTTATTGTAGTATATGGAGTTTTAGTAGCATGTTAGTTTAGTGTTTGTGGGGCATTAGTAGAAAGTTAGTGTAGTGGCTGTGGAGTATTTGTAAGTGTTACTGTGGTGTTAGTGTACTCTTTATGAAGCATTATTAGAATGTTAGCTTAGTGTTTGAGTAGCATAATTGGAAAGCACTGGTGTGGCAGTGCTTTGCATCCTGAATGGGCACACATCCAGTGTAAGTGGGACGTCCTGTGATTTCAGTATATGCACTGATTTCTAGTCTCCCATAAGTTCACCTAAGTGGCTGTAGCATCTCTCTGCGCTTGATTAAAGTGGCTTGCACCTCTATCTGCACTTGATTGCAGTGGCTGAAGTTGCTAAAAGCATCTAGAGTCATTGATTTTTTTTCATCCAAGGGTTTTACAAAGCTGTGTTGCACAATCAGAGATAATTGTGTTTGACTGTGCCATGTAAGCCCTAAATGACATAGAGAGAGTTTATCACTAAAAGGGTTTCACACCAGCATCTTCTATATTTTTTTCTTGTTTGGCATATTAAGGTTTATATGCAGGCCTTAAGCGATATTATCCACAAAAATTTCCAAATGAACCTACAATTGTAACTTTAAAATTACAGACTGTTTTAGCATAGCACTGGGTCTCTTTGCAAAATGAAATTAATCCCTTTCATATCCGAGTGCCTCAGGAACCAGGGCAGGAAGGAAAGACAAATGAATAAAAGTAACCTTGTAAGTACTACAGGGTTGGGTAATAAGCTAACCAACAGCGGTTGCTTCTCTGTAGCATACCTACTTATTTAGTTGTGAGCTACAAGGCAATTACATCAAGTAATAATTCTCATGCCTGCCATGACAATGAGAGACATTTTACAATAGTGCTGAAAATAGAATGGAGGTTTGAAGAAGTGAGAGCCGCAGTAATGACACAGCTGTCCATTCAAAACAGCAATAACAAAAGCACAAAAGGCAGTGACCTCCAACGCTGGGGAAAGAGCAGTGGAGAGCCGGGGCCGGCCCACAGTAAACGCTGTGTGTGAAGGAGGACAGTGACTGTGAGTCAGCCCGGCCTCTCATTAAAACACTGCGTGAGATCACTGCGCGGCGAGGGCTATTCACAGAGCGCCGGCCCCCAACACAAGCTGTGCATTCCTGCCGCCGTGGCATGCCGACGCAGAGAAAGGACCGCTTACTGGAACCGTTTGTTGGTCATGCCAAAAATAAAGAAGAAAGGAGAGAGACAGTACAGGAGTGTGTCTGTCGCGTCGCCCTCACGAACTTCGCCATGCTGACTCACTGCCAGGGGCCAAAGGTCACGGCCTGGAGTGGCCGTTAAAAACATTACGAGCTGGTCACATGACTGCTGGGATGTTAATTAGAGGTCATGTGATTCGGTTGACAAGCGCTGGCGTTATTGTGACATCGGATGAACATTAATCACACGTGCAGTCAGTAGGCTGGTCACGAGGGGCCTCAAATATCAGGACCAAATCTATGAGCCTAAGACACTACTGTGTCCTTTGTGGCACAATAACACTGACCACTTCAGGGATGTGTTTGGGCAATAAATCAATGCTCAGTGATTACTTCTGAGGAGTCACAATCTCGTGTCAGTGGGAATTTTCCAGCTCTTTAAGGGGTCTGGTCAGAGCAGGAAAAATTCTCTGGTAGTTCTTGTAAAATAGGTGTATTATATTCTGTCCATATTGTTAAGTTAAACACTTTGAGAACACTAATTCAATTACAAAAACAACAACAATAATCATAATAATCTACTTGTGATTCACCACAGTGACTCAGTGCTAGGGTTAAAGGTCAGGTCCTGGAGTAGCAATCATCAACAACTAACAGGTTGATCATGTGACAGCTGAATCACTGCTGTTTATTATTTATGTGTTTATCCTACCCAGAGTACCGTTGATACTGGATATGAAGTGAGGCATGCCAGGTTAAATGTGTGGTGACAGGCACTGAAGCTTATAGGAAGGAGATCTGCCAAAAGACTCATGAATTCAGCTGTACATAGCACCCACGGGGCTCAGGGACCTCTCATTCACACATACAGCAACTCTAGAAGCAGAGACCCGCCACTCAAACATACACAAACACAGAACACCCAAACCGTCAGCCACACATGCAGCAAATGCAGAGGTCATTCATACACAGCTTCCAAATGCATGTGCCGGGCTTTAGCTTCTGTAAGTGCTCACTGGATGATTCAGACAAAAAATCAAACATGAAACATGAAGTAGGGTTTAATATTCCAAAGCAAGGAGTTTGCATAGATTTCCTTACTAAGCCTTCTCAGTGAAGGCCGGATTCATAACTCATTAGTCTTCCTCAGTGAGTGCAGAGTCTGCACTCATTCCATTACATATCCATATCCATTTCCATATCCATCTAAACCCAGGATAAATATGTGCAGCTATGATATATTGCTGATGTGGGGGACCTACATCACAGACACGCTGAGTCAAACCCGGGTCTAAGCCATGGCCTGACGTTGGGCCCCATTAGTCAAGCATCCACACGAGTACATGTACTCCAGTTTTCTCAATGCAAACTCAATGCAAAACTTAACATTGCTTGGTATAAAGGGAAGAAACAGAAACACAGTTGTGCAGTCCCTCTGCGCAGTAACTGCGCAGCTCAGCAGGTATGCCACAGACAGGCTAGAAGGGGCAACTGATTTAACACAGTCCAGGGAACCAGTACATGGCTGGGCAATCTGCAGACCTGATGGAGGGTGGTAGGCAATGGGCCTACAATCACAAACAACACTGGCTTCAATTCTAACTGAGGGGAAAACAAGTGAACAGGGGATAGAAAAGTGTTAATAAGTGGGTGGAGACACTAATAAGTGGTGTTTGGGAAGGAACTGGAATCCAAAATCCTTACCCCTAAAGCGTGTTTTTGGAGTAATACACTACTACTACCACTACTATTACTATGTCAGCGAAGTGAGACTACTACTGTTACTACTACTACTACAACAACTACTACTACTACTGCTACCAGTAATAATAGTAATGATAGGTTCCATTTATAATGTGACGTTGTCACAAAGACAGATGAGAAACTCTGTACAGCAAGACAATAATGCAGTCCACTTTCACTTAACTTTGTACTTGTAAACTCTGTAGCAAGTAACTGTGAGAGATCTCCATGCTGTTTGCACACACAGACTCAGGTATCCCAGCAATTTCCCCTTTCCAGGGAATGCTTCTGTCAGCCGCACAGCCTGGCACTCTCTGTGCCTCCTTTTCCCCTTTGGCACTGGGACATTACTGTAACCCAACACCAAAACACACCTCACCCCAGTCACTGCTATTTGGTCCCTTATAAATACATCTGAAACAATCAAACTCTCAGATTACCCATAACACCGCTCTGTGATGTTTGATCCCTAATAAGTAACGACATATTCAAAATATTTAGGATACTGTAAAATATGCCACAGTGTTCTGCAAAATCTCACTTTTTTTCGGAGCCAGTCTGTCGTATGAATTGTAGCGCAAATGTAAGGCGTCTGTAGTCTACAGCTATAATTTCCTGTTCTATTTTCCGTTTCAGGTACTGCTGGCTAAACGAGATGTGACCTTGAAAATCAGAGCTCCGTTAAAACTACACTCAGCCCCATACCGCGGCTCCAAGGCCCAGACAACGTACCTCACAAGAATTATACCAGCTCTTTTCATGCACTTTATCATTATAAAGGGCAGCACACCATAAACATCTCCTTGCCACCCTCTGCCTTGCTCATGTCAAGCTGCTGAAGCTAAGCAGGTGTGGGCTTGGCTGCTGCTTGGTTGGGAGACCTGCTGAAAAAGTATCCACTGTAAGAGGTTCAGGTGGTCCAGTATGAGGCACTCTGGATCAAGGCCAAAAACTTAGCTCTGGATCAAGGCCAAAAGGACAAAAAGCCCATGAACCAAAACCTACCGCCCCAGGACAGTGATGGGGACACTGTGCTGCAGTGACTGTCATCCTTTCAATGAGACCTGTTTGGTTAAATAAAGTTTACATAAATATAAAATAAAGTAAACAGGATGTGAGTCCAGGGGTATCTGTGTGATCTGTCACTGAGATTATCCCCAGTCTATCTGCTGATCTGCACTAAGTCCCAGCTTTAGCCCTGCAGCATGTGAGATTGTATGCGCCACAGTAGTGTTGGATGCTCTCTGGAATGAACAGTAGGTCTGTGCTATGAAAGGCCTCCTACTTCTTTACTCATTAAACAGAAACAGGAGAGAGGTGATGTATGAGCATGAGGAGTAAGTAGCTGAAATAATTATGACCTGTTGGTCCGTCAGACAGATGATCTGAGATTGCTGGCTAAGAAGCCATTGCACTTATAATGTTTCTGACTGGCAACTAGCTAGCTAGCAACTGAGCAACTTTGTTACTTCAGCAGCTAACAGTTGTAGCATGCAAGCTAGTTAATTACAATTCAAAATAATCACTTTCCAGTTTACCTAAATAAGTGAAATGAAATGAATAGTTCTATTTCACTAAATTTCTGATGTTATTTGCAGCTAAAGTTGCTAAGTTTCTTGGTGGTGAGCTAGCAAAGGCTGATAAAAGAGGTGCTGAGGTTTCTAGCTGACTCTGGGAAGTAGCTTTAGAAACAGGATAGCCACACCACATCTGTAAAACATGCAATATATGTGACAGCACTTGGGAAATTAAGAAAACTAAATTTGCCAGGGTACTCATTCTTTTCCTCAAATGTCAATATTCAGATATGATATTATCAGCTAAAAGCATCAAAATGACTGAATCTGGCCTTCATACTGACCGCCAGGCATCATATTTCTGACTGCTGCAGACATGTTGTGGGTGCTCTGGCCACTGAAAAAAGTATCATTCAAACGCTCACAAACGTCCAGATCTGCCGTGTCTGCATACCTCTGCCTGACTGACAGAATGATATGTAGGTTTGTATGCATAATAGATATGCATACTTTAAGAAGTCATCTAGGCTTACCCTGTTTACAGTCATGCACAATATATCTTTTTTTTTTTTTTTTTCAAAGGAATTCTAGTCCCCAGGGAAATGTGGTTGATGAACATTGCTGACGGCAAAAGTACAGGCTTAGATGAGCTGAACTGTCTGTCGTCTAATTATCAAACATTCTTATCTATTATCTTTTCATTCTATTCAGTCTTTTCATTTAGTTCTGGCCTCTGGCCCGATGGAATGGATACATTTGAGGAGACTTTGTTTTAGGGCTTTGTGTGGGCTCTGGTCTGCTAAGGGGGTAGGATGGAGGTTAATATCCCTGAAAACCCCTGAAACTGCTTTTCATTCAGTGGACTCAGCTTCAGACCTGACTGGGCTCAGTAGTGGACCTGGAACCCTCTACACAAGGACACCTGGACAGGCACTGCTTCTGGAACTTCAGCTCCACCTGGGACAGTGGTGGTGATGTTTTCACAGGGAAGCTCTGTTTTTCAGAAATTATTTTTACATGGATACATGGAAACATCTGACAGAGTTTGAGAGCATGAATCACTGAAGTACGATTGGTCATGTGATCATCCTCTTTGCGTTTGACTGCAGTCAGCACACCGATGATGTGAAAGTGTGGCCACCTGGAGGAGGCAGCCACTCTGCACAAAGGCCCATTTGGCTTCCATGCACATATTATTTTTAGGGGTACCGTGGCCACACTGGGGGTGCATCGACGGCCATGGCCACTGTGGCCTGCAGCAAATCCATGCCTGGTGATGACTCATACAGTATTGTAGTGAATTATGGAAGGAGCAACTCTTCACTTCTACCACAAATACCCAACAGGCAAGCCATCTCTGAGAGGGGAATTTGGGCTGTGCTAATTCAGGCATCCAAACACCAAAATGGGATTTCAAAGCAAACACTATTTCCACTCGCCAGTCTCCAAATTTAGTGTTTCCAGAGACAAAGTTGGTGAATTTTAATATTTTCCTTTTTTCCATTCTTTCAAACATTAACTCATATCTGACATGACACATCTTTGATACATTAATTTTATGCAATTTTGTGTTTGTGTTTCAATGCAGGAATATGAATAGTTTGCCCATCTAACAGTTTTGCTCCCATGTAGCAGAGATCCACAATTATGGGATTAACTACTATCTGTGCTTATTGACGCTTTGAGTGAAAACAACCCACAGTGAAACTTATTATTTTGCAAAAAGTTTTCTCTTCTGCTTATTTTGGTCACAGTGGTGGCCAGTTTTATTCACACTGACACATTGTTAATGTCGTTCCCCATCACAATGTATTTATTTTATTCTGCATTGCCAGAAGTAGTAATATTGTGATGAGAATATATGGTCTTACCAACAAAATTGAAGAAAACAAAAACAAATGGAGAAAAGAAAAAATACTGCTTTGGTTTAGAATTTGCTTGCGTCGAACATACATTGCATATTATGGTATCAGGAAGAAGTCCACATGTATGTAAAAAGAGCATGAGCTTAGGGTGACCCGTTTTATGATATATTGCTGGTTTTAGCGAGCATTTATTGAGCCATAGTAGTATAGCTGTTCATTAGATGAACAGTTATGCTATCCTAATGGCCTTTGATGCTATGTGACTTGTACATAATGTTTTTATCATGTTAGTGCACTTTGCAAATGAAATGCGTAGTCGTGGCAAACATGCTGCAGTTTTGGTGGTTGCATTAACTGTTTTATGGTTAGTTCAGTCAGGAAATCGTATGTATTTGGTTTAAGTGTTTATTGAGATGTATGTGTCAGTACATTACACTTTCAGAGGGCTCTGTTTTTTAGGGCGCTCCCTGCTGGGGAGGCACAGAAATTGCATCACCAAATGAAATGGAAGACAATGAGTAAATATCTGTCAGCACACTGGTGTGGCTCAGACTTCAGCCCTACCTGAACTAGCTTCATTTATTTCATTGACACTCTGCCAGTACTGTAGGATAAATCTCTTTTCAAAAGAGAAAATCTACACCTTGGGATTCTCTCCAGTTCATACACCTCTGTGTTTGATTTTATGAAATGAATTCCCTCACTGGGGTAAGGTAAGGCTGTAAGAGAGGGCTATCATAGCACTACTCTGGATGAGTAGGAATTCAGATGAATTAATCAGGACCCAAACATGTGTCTGAACTGTAATGAAAGGAAATCTTTGTGAGTGTTCCAGGTGTGTGTGTGTGTGTGTGTGTGTGTGTGTGTGTGTGTGTGTGTGTGTGTGTGTGTGTGTGTGTGTGTGTGTGTGTGTGTGTGTGTGTGCATGCAAGTGTGCATGTGTGTAAGCATGTGTGTGAGCATATGGTGTGTTTGTATGGTGTGCGTGCATGTGTGTTTTTGTGTAAGTGTGCATATGGTATGTGTGTTTCTCTCATTGTGTCTGTGTGTGTGTGTGTGTGTGTGTGTGTGTGTGTGTGTGTGTGTGTGTGTATGTGTGTGTGTGTGTGTGTGTGTGTGTGTGTGTGTGTGTGTGTGTAAAAGGATCTCTTGGGCACTGCAACAACCTGTGGTTTGGAAACTGAAAGTTGTCCCAGTATCCCAGTCCAGTTGTCCAGTATCAGCATATGAAGCTACAGCCTCCGCCCACTCCCATCTTCTCCATCACAATGAGAGCCATGGGCTCCGCCCACTCCCCTCCTTCTCGATCATAACAAGAGCCATGAACTCCGCCCACTCCCCTCCTTCTCGATCATAACAAGAGCCATGAACTCCGCCCACTCCCCTCCTTCTCGATCATAACAAGAGCCATTGGCTCCGCCCACTCCTCTTGGTCCTGGTGGAATAACAGAGCCACAGCCCCGCCCACTCTGCTCCTCACAGTTTGGAATAACAATGCCATAAAAAGTTATATTTACAATCTCAGCGCAGGCCCATTTTAAAGTGGTCAAGCTCTGAAGCACTGGAATTGTTGAGAGCACTTTGTGGTTAGTGTAATGTCCTTCATAAAAGTGGCATAATTCTACTGGGGAATTAAAAAGAATATTTTTTGTCCATTTTGGAAAGACAACAAAGATTTTTTTCAGTCAGATTTCAGTCAAGAATTATACATCATTTTGACATTTAAAAGGAAATTGCATTAGTTATGCAAACAATTTGACTTTCTTTTTGATCACTTTCCATTTTTAATATTGTAGGTATCAAGGCCCTCCAATGCATTGGTTTTGAGAATCCTCTGGTCTCACTGATGTGAACTTAATTAATAACTACTATAATTACACTGAACTCATTCCATATTCACTCCTAATTAACTTCATAAAAAACAGATTATGTGTTCTCTGTTGAGACAAAAAATGAAAAATTCAGAGTTTGAGTTATGCGCTGAAGGGCCCTTGAGTTGCTTTTCCCTCTGAAGAACAGCGGGTTGCACCGGTGTGGCTGTGCTTGGCTGCACTTACCTGCATGACAGCAGTGCCTCTGTTTGCGCAGGTGTCTGCAGTCCACCTGCACTGGCTGCACATGAAACGCTCTCCTCCACGTCCATAACCACACAGCTCACAGCGGGCATCTTACCCAGTACACCTGGCCTCCGAAGTGCACAGCGAAATCAATAACATTTCCTGGTCCTGTCTGTTAAATAGTCTATGTGTGTAAAATGTATTATGTAGTATTGTGTCATATTCATAGACTTGAAAAAAGATCAAAGTGGAGGTCAGTTATTTAAGGATGCAGAGGAACACAGGTCACTGGACTACTGCAATGGCCATGAACACAATTCCATATTGACATAGAAAATAAAATTGTTTGTTTTATTATTCCCAACATAAGAGTTTTGATGTACCATATCCTCACCATTAAGTTGAGGTATAAATTTGATGTGTTCCTTTAAACATTTCACTATGAAGCATTAGTGTGCAAATGTATACTTTTGCCATTTCTTTCTCAGTTAATCTCCAATTTAATTCAAGGTCTGAATAGATGAGCATGTTTGAGTGATAATTACTAGGTAAGTTATGAGTCGTGGGGGGTTGGGGGGAGAGCAGTTGTGAGAAGAGGGAGGTGTCCGCAGGCGATCCGATGAAATGGCTGTAACCATCTGCCTTAGTGACTCACCGCCACATGATTAGCGTTGCCACGGCAGCGGCGGGTGTAAGCGGGATGGCGTGGAGGGTAAGGAACCAGGCCGTGCGCGGTTCTCCCAAAGTGTTTATATCTCTGAGGTCTGCGTTAGTCACTGCTCTGTGTCAGTAATGATAGCATCGCGGTCCGCCGCTCCCTAACGCACTGTAATGACTGTCCCGTCTCCTCGTTTGAGTCTGCCCTCCCTCTCACGGCACGCGAGCCAAGGGGGGCGAGGGGTGGGGGGCTGGTGCTGTCGTGGAGGAGGGGGGTGCGGGGTGCTTAAGGAACCTTTGTTTCCAGTATCAGATCCACATTACGCTGCATGATAGATCACGATCCCCTTTAATGGGGTTTGACATCACTAAGTGAGACGTTATCTGTTCAGCAAAGTGGCAAAGAGATAAAAAAGATGATGCATTGCATCTGCACAAGAAAGCAGCCATTTCCAAACTCCCACGGGGATGAAAAGCATATGGCTGGGACTCAATCAAACACACTTATCCTCTTAAAGCTCACATACAATTCAATACAAACAGACTAATTTTTATTCTAAAGAAGAAAAGCATCTGCACCTAAAAGGACTGAAGTCCATTTTGACTAAATTGCTTATGACCTCAAAAGAGACTACATTTGTTTAGTTGGGTTCCAGCCAAAGTCTCTGCTCTTCCACTTTTCAACGCTGCCCAAGCTGTAAACATATAAACATGGATTTATCATAACAAGTCTTACAAAGGCTGGACTCTCCAAATGGAGCTGGTGCCCATTTTCCTCCTAGATGAGTTTGTCAGTGTTCCCTGAACGGGAAGCAATGTAAACTGCTGAAACATCTGAAGTGAGCGATGTGCATTATTACAGGCATTTAAGGTAGAGGAACATTGTTTTAACAAAGGCAGCAGTTTAGGGAATGTGTTAAAGATAACCACCATAAACCTGAGATATAATGATCATTAATATGAGACTTTCAAGCTGTGTGTGAGTGTGTGTGTTGCTCAGACTCTCTAAAATTGATTTTTTCTGGCATGAAATACAAACTTTTAAATATTACTAAAACACAGAAGTTTGTGAACAACATACAGTAGTAATATATGATATACAAAATCTAGGTTTATGTGGATAGTTATAAAAACATGAAAAATCTCAATGGGTATACAGTATGGATATTTAATCTCTCCCCTGTCTGTCTCACATAATAGTATTCTGTAAAAAGTGTGCGGGTGTGTGTGTGTGTGGGGGGGGGTCCTTCCTCTGACTCCACTATACTCTCTGAGCCGCAATGTTTCACCAACAGTAGGTTATCAGGGAGGGCCAAGGAAAATAGGTCATGTGTTGTTTGATAGACACAGAGACGCAGCACAGCATTATTTCATCAAAGAACCTTACTGAGTGGGTCAAATGCAAATATCAAAGCCCAACCATCACAGAGGTAGGGAGAAAACAGTTGAGTTTAATGAGAAACAGACGGATGTCATGAAGCCGCAAACTACAAGGCCCACACACACTCCAATTCTAAGAAAAACATTTATTATGAGATAATAATAATAATATGTAATATTAATTTTGGAATATCATTTACATTTACTATGTGGTTTCATGATGAAGCCATTTCCTTGAAGGAAAGTAACATGCAGAGCTCATACTTCATACACAGTGCTAATTCCCTACTCAGCACCTTATTAATAACACTGAGAATGTTGTCATGGTTGCAATTATGAATGTTCAGAAATAGAGAGATGGGAAACCAATGTGGTGCGATTGTGGAATCAGCCGTAATATCCTTGGCATCATAAAAACATTGTACCTCAAAAAAAGGAATGTTTGCAGGAAATGAGGAAACGGGTTACACTGCATTAGGCAGGCTTAGGCCATATTACAGTAGTGTATTTCATATGTGCAGAGAGTGTCTCAGTCATCCTCAAATGTGAATCGGTGGCTCAATGGACAACGTAAGTCCAGGGACCACAGTGGAGCCTATTACTGGCTACTGTTTTAAAACCCACTGCAGAATTCCTTCTGTTTAAACTATTCATTTTGGGAGAGAGGGGGAAGAATTGGTTTGAGGTTTAGCTGTTAATGTTTTGGTTATTACTGACTTCATCTCCTGTATGTCACATTTTCTCATGTTACCTGCACTATAACATGGTCAATGGTTAGGGACATTTGACAGAAATGTTAATTACCATGTAATTAAAGCATTATACAAATGTTATCAACATTTATTATGTCTTGACATTAATGTAAATAATATAATTAATGCATTATACAAACTTTATAAACATTTATTATGTCTTGACTAAAATAATTTATAGAAATGAATTTTTTTTTAAAATGAAAACACAGGAAGATAATTAATACTTATATATAACTCATAGTAATTTGGCAAGAATTAATATGTTATAATTAGTGAACAGCACTGACATTGTTTCCAAAACCAAAAAAAAATGATGATGATGATGATGACGATTATTATTATTATTATAAGGAGAATAATAATAAGAAGAATCAAACATGGTATATAAATTGTTTTTTAAAAGCATTTTTAAAACATTTTATATTAGAGAATATTTAGAGAATGAGAATGAAACACTACGTGCTGTTCCCTGTTTTATTCTGAACTGTATGCTGGGTTGCTGAGCGTTCTCCAGCCCTGTACCTGTATATCTGAGGGTGTTCTCAGACAGAGCCCACACAGCCTGTAAAAACCTGCCCCGTTTGGTTCGCTCACAGGGATGGGCTGCTGCAGTGCAGTCTCAATCCGTGATGGAATCCATGTACGAGCGTTTCCAATCCATTCCCCAGAAGTCTCTGGAGTGTCGCTTCGGTGTGTAAATCACAACGCACTTCCAGCTCTGTGTCGCTCTGGCACTCTGCAAACATGGCAGCTTCTCTTTTTGTTTCATTGCAGGGGTCTGCTAGATCCTAGTGTTGCAGCAACCCTCTTTAGCCTAGCGTCTCCATTGCCACTTTTTATTTTGTGATTTTCCTTTTGTTTGTTTTGTTTTGCTTATTTTTTTCTATGTGCAAGGACCACTGCAGCTGTACAATCTGGAGCACTGAGATGCGCTGGTCTGTGAGCCAGTGACTATTTCACACCCCGCAGATCATATATGATCACTTGGAGCATCATTGACTATTTTACATGCAATATTCAAAGTGTTCTGCACTGCAGATGATAACCATGTCCATGTAGATTCTGTTACGTGTCATTTAATTTGCCAATGGCAGTTTTCACCCTATCACCAACACAGACCAATGATAAAATGACATTCTGACACATTTTCAACCATGGTGGCATCTTCCAGCACTGCCACAAAGACTCTTCCTTTACTTCAAATGTCATTACAACAATCACCGACTGGATGCACAAGACTATCATAACCAGTGAAGGAAATGTGTTGTTCTCATTTAAAAAATGTTTGAATCTGAGAGTGTAGAACAAAGTGCTCTGTGGTTAGATTGAATCAGAGCCTGGATCTTTGAAACCACTCCAGTATAAATAAACGACACACGCCAGTAGGAAATGTGATTGTCACGTTTGGAGTCTGTTTATCGCCCCAGAGAAACCATGTCTTAATGGCTTTAATTGTAGCAGGGAGGGAAAAGATAAAATACAGAGAAAAGAGAAATTATAATCCGGCTAATATAAAGCATGTGTGATGTCCCCAAGGAAAGAGAGGCCTAATTAAAGTGCGGTGTGTCTCTGGAGCACTGAGGGACTCTCTGTGTCACGCACTCTCTCTGAAAAGACCCAGAGGACATCACACCACCCTTCAAAGAGACAGATTTTCCCACATTCATCGCTCTTTTACCAAATACATCTTTGATTGGAGTGGGGGCGCCTCCACCTCCCACAGAGATGCGGCAGGAGTGATAGAGAGACAGAACAAAAAGACAAATGGAAAGATACACAGATTCCATTTCATGTTTCATTCCATCCTCATCAGAATGAAACTTCAATTCTGAATCAGAATGCTCATACTAGACTGAGTCAGATTCATGCAGTATTCTGATTTAAGTAAAACATTTTAAACCCTCCTGCACAACCCTATGACTTTAATGAAACTTGTTAGTATAACCAAAATGTTACGATAATGCCAAAGTAGAATTCACTTTTGAATATCAATGAAAATGTTATTTTAGTGCTAGTATTCAGCAGGAATTTCCAAGTGCCTAAATAGAAAAGACATTTCCAAAAGTTTGTCCAAGGTGTTTTGCTGACAAGATTGTCCTATTTTTTCCCCAGCATATTCAGTCATTTACATTATATTACATTTATTATTATTATATTTTATATGCATTTATGTTCCAGTATGATTAAACAAAACTCAAATTCAGTTCTTAATTCATGTTCTGTGAGTGTTTGGCTTTGTATATTTATTATATATCTCTCTTTCAAGATAAATTAATTCAACCTATGATTTTCATTGAGGATTACAATTGCAGAGGAAATTAAAATGGTAGAATTCAAATAGCATTTTACAAATAATAATGATAATAATAATTCATGTAAAAACCACCCATGTAAATAAATGAACCCTCAGTGAAATTATTTGACAGTGCACGTGCAAATTTAAAAAAAGTATGTTGAAATTGGACTTGTTCTGATTAGCCAGCCTTCAGCCTGCTATGTTTTCTTGCTCAGAGTAAGCACGTATATCGGCGCCCTTTTTCATCACATGGCTAACTAACAGCATGTGTGTGGACAGACCCCCGCGCTACAGCCAGCGAGCGAGCGCAGGAGCCCCGATAAAACTGCCAAATAAAAACATTCCGGCAACAACTCTCTGCTCTTTCAGGGCGCCCGGACGCGTCTCCTCAGGATCTCAGCGGAGCGTCTTCAGCGCGAAGATTATATAGGCTGTAAAAGCAGTGAGGGTTCGCAGGGCAGCTACAGGGAAAGAATGGAAGTGTTTTCACAGCGCCGTTTTTTCCTGAAAACCGCGCACCTCTTCCTTCTGGTTATGTCAGTAGGGCAGTAACTTAGCGATGCACCGCGCCCCTTGTGACGGATGCCGCCTTGCGCGCACCGCAAATGTACAAGTTATTCTTGGATTTACCCACAGAACCTGTCCTTGGGGGCAGGGCTGGACACTACACACTGCCAAGGTCAGGGAAAGGGGTGCGGTGCTGTGTGTGTGTGTGTGTGTGTGTGTGTGTGTGTGTGTGTGTGTGTGTGTGTGTGTGTGTGTGTGTGTGTGTGTGTGTGTGTGTGTGTGTGTGTGTGTGTGTGTGTGTGTCCATTTTTTTTATTGTGTGTGCAAGAGAGAGGAGAGAGTTTGGAATGTTAAACCCTCCTTTGTGTATTACTATAACGGGAGGGTGTGCTGTACTGTGGAGTTTATGTGCAGTGAATTATTGTATACATATATAAATAACTTTCAGATTTAAGCAGTGAAATACCGTGGATTTTTACAAATGTCTATCAGGAGGCCTTCAGCTTACGTGTCTGAAAAATATCAGGCTCAGATATATTTAGATTAAAAGAAAATGTGCTTTATTTTGACACTTCAAAATCATGGTGCAATGTTTAAAAAGACTGTAATATATCGAAAATCTGGTTCATCATTTATTTGAAAGTCCATATCTTTGTGATATCTGTATCAAGGTAAAGTTTATTTTATTTCAGTTGGGAATATAACTGTTGCAAACATGTGAAATTCTGCATGTGCGAAACAGATCACGTAGTTTTTAAATTAATAATACAGTATTCACCTAAGGTTATAAATTCTATTTTGCACAAATAGCTTGGACAGTGAAAACAGAGCCCTTATTTTGTCTTAATTTTAAAATCATGTTTATGAAATGCAAATGTATGCACCTGGTTAGGTCTATATAAACACTGCATGCAAAAATTAATAAAGGTATTATATGATTTTTTAAATGTCTGAAACAGGATTTTAAAGACCCAAAAAATGAATTAACATGGACCATCTCATTAAGTGTTTAATTTAAAGTGAGTGCAAGCATTTTACATGTCAAATAAAGAGGTTTTTATCACTCTAATCTCCCTGGATTCACTGATTGAAATTATTTTGTTAACCTTAGTTTCCTCATCAACAGACAAATGCCAACCACCCACTCACAGCTATAAACATAAACTAGTGTGTGTAGTTCAAAATGTACAAACATGTCATTAATTCAAAAATTAAATAAAAACAGACATTTTGCAGTTATCTGATGTAGCTTTTTTTATTAAAGTGGGCTTGTTATTCAAAGTATTTGTATTTTATGTTGTGCTTGCTGAACCCACAAAAGTTTATGAAACCCCACTGTACTGTATGTAGGCCTACATACCAGTCACAACATGAGATCTTGAAATAACATGAAAATATGTTTAGCCTGAATACATTGGTAGTCAAAAACAATTCATGCGCATTTGGCGCAGAAAAAAATGAACACTGGAGCGTTTCAGTAGCTCATTGTTGACAAGTTTTTTTTTTTCGTATTTTTTTTTTTTAAATAATCGCTCGTCTCTTTACTCTAAAAATGAAAAGGGATCATACCTCTAAATTGTATGTGTAGGCCTTATGATGAGACAACGTTTAAGTGGCTATAACTCATATAACTCATTACAGCCCCCCAAGACACGCGGGAGCAAAGCGTCTTGTAGATCCTGTGCGGTTTCGGGCCACATGGTGAACACATCTGTAAATATGCTAAAGCTACACATGGGAGCCAGCAGTGCACGGCTTTTTTTCTCTGGAATATTTCCATTTCGGGCTCCTTCATAATTTATACATTCATATCACGGTATGCAGTTGATTATATGGGATTGTTTCTCTAAGAATCAAGAATTTGAAAAAAGCTGCATAATTCATCGTTTTCAACGGCGTCGAGAACTTTTGTCAGCTGCTCTGTTGCTCCTTGATATGACTGGCGCGCAGACCGTGGCCCGTGCTGAGTGTTGGCTGGGGGCTCCCCTTGATCTTGCGGGCCGGGGAATGAGCGTGCTCGCGCTCGTTCATGCACCACTGTAATCAGCCACTTTAAAGCGCCTCCTTTATTAGCAGATGTGTGATATCCCCTTGGGGAATTGCATTTGAGGAAGGATAGCGGACTACATATGAGAGCAATTTGTTTTTCTTTTCCACTCGTGAAGTATAAATAGTTAACGCCAGGGAGGAAAGAGAGAGAGAGAAGGGGAAAATGGCATAAAAGAGTGGTAGATCTGTTAGTGAGCAATCTAAATTAAAACATATCCTCTTCAGGAAGGAAACGTTGCTTTACATATCCATGGCTTCCTTCGTAACATCCGCACATTATAAACTTATCGAGGCGAAATTTGGATCGGGGGGCCTTGCTGGCAATTAAACACTAGGAGCTCGTGTTTACGTTATTCGCTTTAGTAGGAGGCTTTTCTCCGCCAGACTTCTCTGAGGCGTTAGCGTTGTGTATTCAAGAGTATATTCTCAACACGGGTCCAATAGAAGACAAAATTAGTCTTCGAGGCTCGCTATAATTAAAGTTGGTTATTTGAGTTAACAGTGTAGCTCTACACGTCTTTTCCTTGGAGTATATTTACCCCGTAGCTGAATATTCCCATAGCAACATTTTTCAGTATATAAATCACATACCGTCCTTGAAAGTGCCTGCTTTGGCTAGGAGGCAGAGTTTTCAGATGATTACCGCTACCTGTCATTTCAACGCTGCTGCCTGCTCCCGGCTAATTGATGTGGCGATTGAATTCTTAAAATTATAATAAACAAACAGCTTCTCTGTTTGAGCCTACCAGCGTCTGTTTTTCTTGGATTCGCATTTTTCTGAGAATTTAGTGTACATCTAGATATTTATAGCAGATGAATCCATTAAAATGCATGAGAATAAATTAAAAATAAATAAAGTTCCGATGTGTTCAAACATCCTCGGATGTTGGTTCTTTGGATTTTGGTTTTGCTCTGTTTTTAAAGCTTTGCTAATTAATTTATCAGTTTTATTTTTGTTAAGGTGGGGTTTAATTTTAAAAAGAGAGGACGATTTTAAGATGTAACTATAAATTCTAAATCCTGCAAAGTTTTACTCTGCCCCTCTATAAATATATATATCTTTGCGATTCATGAAAAGTTTTAAATATATATATTTTATAAATATATAAAATCAATATACATTTTCGAGAACGTTCATTGCTAAGCCAAAAGAATGGAAAACCAATGCTATGGGGGAGTTATTAATATGTCCACTAGGTGTAAAAGTTTGATTGCCTAAGAAAAAGCAAAAGGATTGCCTGTGTGCTTGGTTAGCTGCACATTTTCACTTTTGTTCATTGTCTCTAAACGTCAGCTTCTCAGTTTAGGTATGTATCACTTCTGGTCAATCATAACCAGACAGACTTACGAAATGAACACATGCTAACTGCCTGATCTAAATGTGAGTCATGTTCCACCTGTAGTGTGAATAGCAGCAAAGGTTAGGGTCATCTTGTGACTCAGAGGAGTCTTGCATTTGGCCACTTTGCCACTCCTGAGCCTTTGGGGGAGGGTCACATTGATGCTGATGACACGGTTCATTTAGAAGGGCAAAACGTGGTGGGGGGGTTATGATAAGATTAGATAATTCAGCTATAAACACAGAAGAGGTTTAGTGACATCCTTAACAGGACTGAGTCCTGGCTTTCTCCATGACTGAACCCAGGGGGACAGGTGACAGTGAGCATGCTGATGCATACTGAGTGAGCACCCCCACCTGCCCTTAATTATTATGAATAGATTATTATTCTGTATTTTTTTTTCTGAAATTTGAGTATGAAATTTACAACTGAAATTGGAAAACATTCCCACACTCTGACAAGACTTCTTACAGAAACATGTGCATACTAAGAAAAACATACAATCATATAGAGGAAGACCTAACATTTAATTAAAATGACATAATTTGTTTTGCATTCAGCAGACACTCTTTTCCAGAGAGACTAAAATAAATGTATCCAATAGATTTAGGAAAGAAAAATATTTTTAACTAATCTGCAGTAATTTTCCCGGTGATGGAAAGGTTAAAACATTTCAAATAATTACTTGAGTATAGTCTGGTTATTTTGTTATTTCATTTTATTTTCTCGTTTGTGCATTTTTTCTTTCTAGTGTGTTTATTACTCTATAGTTTGCAGACTGTACTGTGTGTGTGTGTGTGTGTGTGTGTGTGTGTGTGTGTCTATGCATACTTGCATGTTTTCTTGTAGTTTTGTCCTGTCTTCTCTTTTTTTCAAGACTTTTTGTATTTTTTTTTTTCTAATGACAATTTTGAGTGTACATAATAATGACAGTCCAGCTCAGGATCGCCTTTATTCACAATCCACCTGGCAGACCAAAAACCTTTTTCATTTCATCTAAATCAGGGTCAAGTGACTGACCCGACATAGAGGACCTCAATGTCAGTAGCAGGATTTCAACACCAAATTTCTTTGTTCTAGATGCTGAGTGGCTGAAGTGACAAAGGTCCATATATCTCCCTTCCAACTGACTGCTAATTGAAAGGAAACCACAAAAATCTGGAGACACTGTTGCCCTCCAGGACTTGAGCCTAACACCTCTGGTCTAGTACAACAACCTGATATCTCCTGAGAATTAAATAGTGGGAGTGATTTTGTCAGTGCTTTGGGATGCAGTTGTGCTCACATACACACATACACACACATTTTATCCAGATAAACTCTGATCTCAAAGCAATGATGAATCATTTGATTATCCAGGGGTTGTGAAAAGTCAAGTCCTCCTCCCCCGGAGCAAATGTGCCAGTGTGCATTTTATCATTATTTTGCATGATCATTTTTTATTTCTTATATGTCTGAGGCAAAAAAGTAAAAAGATGTAATTATCAATCTGATTTATATTAATACATATCTGTGGTGGGCTTTCAGTTGTGAAAAGCGTACATGTTTATTTAGTGATGTTTCTGGCTGGCAGACATAGACCACCAGTTAAGAGCTCTTTAAGGGGGCATAACCACCTCAAAGCCCCAGTCTGTAAAAAAATGACCTCAAATGACCTCTGTTCACCAGGGTTCCAACTACACTTCTCAACTTCATTCTTACAATAAACACTCCCATTTCTAAATAGGTTCCAAACACCATAACATCAATGCGACCACTGTGTTCCTCAAATAAGCGCTGTAAGCTCACCATGCTAAACCGCACTGAAGAGGATTCTCTCTCTTTTGTGCTGTATATCAAATCGTGTCATAACCCTACCCCACCCCCAACCCCCAACCCCCCAATTGAGAAATGCTCAGATTAAAACAGAAAAAAATCTGGCATTCCAGCCAGCGTTGTCTACAGAACCGGAAAACAGGGCCTGGCTCTCACCCTCTGTGGAGCTCGAGCGATAATTCACAGCAGATTTCCCTGCTCTGCCCCCTTCCTGCTACCCCCTCCCTCCCTGATTGAGCCAACAGCAGTGATATGGGGATGGGGGGGAATGGGGTGATGGGGACAGGAAGTACACGGAAAGAGGTCTGGATCTTTGAACAGGACTTCCTCCCCACACCTCTTCATCCACCTACAATTCACCCCTTCCTTACCCACCCTGCACCTCCTCTCTCTACTGCCCCCACCCTGCACCTCCTCTCTCTACTGCCCCCACCCTGCACCTCCTCTCTCTACTGCCCCCACCCTGCACCTCCTCTCTCTACTGCCCCCACCCTGCACCTCCTCTCTCTACTGCCCCCACCCTGCACCTCCTCTCTCTACTGCCCCCACCTGCACCTCCTCTTTCTACTGCCCCCACCCTGCACCTCTTCTCTCTACTGCCCCCATTCTGCACCTCCTCTCTCTACTGCCTTTGCCCTACGCCTCCTCTTTCTACTGCCCCCACCCTGCACCTCCTCTCTCTACTGCCCCCATTCTGCACCTCCTCTTTCTACTGCCCCCACCCTGCACCTCCTCTCTCTACTGCCCCCACCCTGCACCTCTTCTCTCTACTGCCCCCATTCTGCACCTCCTCTCTCTACTTCCTTTGCCCTGCACCCCCTCTCTCTACTGCCCCCATTCTGCACCTCCTCTCCCTCTGCCCTTGCCCTGCTCCATTCTGCACCTACTCTATGCTGAACCCACTCAGAACGTCTTTCTTTTATTGCCACCGTTCTCCACTTCCTCCTGTACCTCCATCATTCTCTTCTAGAATAGTACTAATGGAGGTGACATAATTAAAAAAAATTTTAATACAAAGACAGATTTTATGAATTGTCTTCAACAGACATCAGGAACATATCTGTGCATGTGAGTAACATGGATTTTTTTGTACATTGAGTGTTTTTTTGAGATGTTTGTTACCAAATTCTTAGAGTTTAAAATATTTTTCATGTTCGGGCAGACAGAAAAATGAATCATCCAGGAAAAGTAGCATTGGTGAAATTTTGAAGGTAGCAGTGAATGTGTTTAAAAAAAACTGGATGCATTTCAGTCACGGTAAATCAAAAATACATTTAAACACACTGCTTTATTAAATTTACAGAAAATGGAAACTTCAGAACTTAATAATCGAACACATAAATGGATCAAAATCTGTATGTAATAAAAACAGCAAGTCAAGCAGAGCAGTGCGCATATCAAATTAACTGTGGATATCACATTAACCAAGCCATAAAGAACAAACTCTGGTTTTCATGAAGACGAAGCTGGCATCCACGTTCGCAGGGAGCACTGAAACGCTCTGCGGGCCATGCCTTCCGCAGCCACCCCGGTGGAAGTGGACTTAAACGGTGATAGTTAAGTAGCAAACATGGAGGGGTTCAGGCCTGTCCAACGTAGTTTGAGCACTGGGCTTAGATGTGACAAGCACAAGGATTCACTCAGGGACTACTATTAGGGGGGTCTAACATCTGATTCATCCTTTCAGTTTCTGGACTATGCGGGTAAACAGAGTTGTTAAAAGTAATTAGATCCTCCATTCCAGACACACGTAATTGTTTATCTGAAATGGCTTGGGTTCTGGAGCTTGACTCTGTCTCAGTGTAAACAAAGTGTGGCAAATCAATATGTGTTCCCAATTCCACCAAAACAATATTTTCTAAACAATATTTTTTCTAAGCCACCATGCTTTTGCCTTTGTAATTATTTTTTCTTCTTCTGGTTTGTCCAAAACGGCAATAATCTTATTAGAAAATCCGTACTTAAAAACATCCAAATGGAAAATGTAACTGTTGATCACAATTTTCATTTTCAGTTAGAAATATTGTCATATTTATTTTGCAAGCAATTACAATTTTATTAAAAACTTTATCTGTACAGTAACCTGACTTTGCTTGGTCCTATTTGACAGTACAATGTTTCATGTTAGGTTGAATTGCTTAAGGCGCTGCCTTTTCATTTTTAATGCTTTAATTATCTTCTCATTACAATGATCTGTAACACCACACAGTGCCATGTGAAAGCTGATCCTGGAATGTACTGGAATGCACCTGAAATTCACTTGGAATCCACGAGGAATGCACCTGTGATTAATCGGAAATTCACCTGGAATTCACCTACACAAGAGGTTTGATGTTTTAAGTCCCTTTATTGTGAGAGGAACCCTTAGTGACTTCTCCCATTACCTCATAGACATGTCTGTTCACATTCTGGCTAAGAGTTACTCATGAGGTGCACTGGATGCTTTTCTAAGCTATACGATTACATTTTAAACCTTTGTTTGGAGAAAGGTTGTAATTTTACATGCTGTTCCAGCATACTTGTCTCTCATGCAAGGCCATGAGTGTGCTTATATTATGCAAAACTAATTTTGCTAAGTGTAAATGCATTTACCTTATGCAGCAATCTGCTTTGGTTTCTGTCCCCGTCCTTTTATTGCTGTTGTTTTTATTTTATTTTTGCAGGATGAGTCATGGGGATATCAATTTGGTAATTATAGGAGTGGCGCCGTCCAGAACCATTTTATGTTTTAAAAAAAGGGCATTTTTCAATACAGAATGATTTAGTCTCTTCTCTGTCCTACACATCAGTGTACAGTATGTTTAATTCACAGGCATAAATCTGCGCGAGGCATCTTCTGCGGTTCTCTGGTAGGAGACGGGAGGATTTATGGATGCGACATTGAGCCGAGGGTTGATCTTTTATCCCCGTTTTATCGCCCCGTGGGAGAGACGGCTCCCTCACCTGTGTCTGCTTACTCGTTTAACATTCGCCTGCCCCCACCAAGCCGCACAGGAAGGGGCACGTTACAGGAGGGGGCTGACAGGATGTGACATCATTTACGAGCAAAAGTCCGTGACATTCCGGCTCAGAGTGTCCTTCCAGAGGAAGCAAGGGCCAGTAAAACAGACCCTCATATCAGATTATTTAGTTGCTTAGCAGATGCTCATATCCAAGGTGACTTGTATAAGTGTAATATTTTATCCACTTGTACAGCTGGGTATCCCTCTGAAATGATCCAGGCTATGTGCCTTTAGCTCAGGGGTACAGCAGCTGTACCACACCTGAAAATCAAAGCCCAGTTTCCCAGCTTCCTGTCTGTGCTGACTATGGCTGGCAGTCCTGCTGGGTGATGAATAACTGGTCTCAGGTTCTCACAAGGAGGGAGGGATTCAGTTGGTGGACTGACTATGTCTCATTGAACCCAAGTGACTCTTCTTTTCTGTCAGGCTCCTGCTTTCTGCATGCACCATCTGCACTTCAAGCACCAAATAGACTTGCACAAACCAGGCTCAGAAGGGGAGCCCATCTGCTTCTGTGTGGCACCAGACACTTAATGAGTAAAACAACAGAGTATGTTTAGTGCTAGCTGTCTGGTGAGTATGGCTGGCAGGGAGGTCCTAGCTCTGGGAAGAAAGTGCTTGCTGTGCTCTCCTGAAATCAACAGAGGAGGCTGCAGGGATGTGAAAGGCCCATGATTCCTATGAATCAGACCCATCAAGCGGCCAAGGAAAGGAACAAATGTAAGTTTTAAAAAAAAACTAGTGAAAAGAAAAAAAGCCTCCTGTGGTTCTCCGCACAGTGACCCCATGACCCCATGCCTGGGGTCACAGCCCGTAAGAGGGGCTGTGGTGCTGTGGTCCAGATGGAAGCTGAAAGCTGAGCTGATGTCAGTGGGCAGGTGTTTTAAGCACTTTTTACAGCGAGTTTAACAAAGGGAGTTTGGGAAGCGTGCCAGGGAATATAAAGATATACAGCAAGTGCTTGCACTGATATTCCAGATATGTTTTTATATGTCCTGACCAGCCCCTATGTGGCCCAGCTGCACTCAGCACTAGATTGATAGCTGTACATGATTGGTTGTAGCAGACAGATAACATGTGTGATTGGTTGGATGCTAAGTAAGAACATTCCAACTAATGAAAGTACATTTACGTTTGTTTTTAACATTTAAGTTAAACTACAGCACCTTAGCCCTCATTTTTGCAGTCAGTAATGATAATAACAACAGGGAGTAGAAGAAGATGATGCAGAAGAGGAGGAAGAAAATTATACTACATCAAGGATGACAAGGATGATTTGGTCATTTTCAGGTACACAAAGAACAACCTTTTAACCAGTCTTTGAATTTGTTGACCCGAGCATATTTGAGTGTGTGTGCATTTGCACATATGCGCATGTATGTGTGTGTGACACACTCAAACAGGCAGACAGGAGGTGGACCCCCACAGGGAGATGTGGAACACAGCATTACCCACGATGCCCCACGCTGACACAGGTTTACGAGCAGCGTCCAGGGGAGCCATAACGTTGGCGCAGCGCGGCACGTCACAGCCCATGTGATTTGATGGCCAGGCTGCTGCTCCGCAGGGCTGTCAGGGCTTTGAGTTACAGCTCTCTCACAGCCAGCCATGCTACGCACTGATTCTGATTCCAGACCTCAGCCCTCAGCCCTCTCACTATTTCACTTTTACTGAATGTATCTGCCACTGTGATAACCTGACATCCTAAACATGGTGGGGCCTTTCCTTTCTACTGTCACTTCCTCCAGTCCTTTATAGGGTTGTGCTTTTTGCTATTGCTGGTCTCAGATGTAAGTGACTAAAGGACTAATTCTGGCAAAAAGGACCAGTATGCATGAAGAATTTGGTGTCTTTCTTGCAGAATATTAATTTTTGAAAATGAATTATATCACACAATTATCAATATTTTGTTTCACTAACAAGGTAACTCACTTACAAGGTAACTATACCTTACTGATACGATTTCTTTCCATAAGATGCCTGTGCAACAATTACAACTGTTTAATTTTTTGCTAATAATATACATATTGTGCTCTTATAAGGGTTTTGACTTGTTTACCAAAATTTTTCACTGAGTTTTACATGACAGCGCCTTTGTCCAGGGCCCCCTGGTGTTTGGAGGCCTCCATAGCATGTGGTGATCCAGCCATGCCAGAGGATACACTACCAAAGTGAATACGTGAAGCCCTCTGTTCCATTCTACACATTTACTAGTGGAATCATCAAACATCTTAAGCACATTCTGATCATTCAGTCTTCCAGCCTCTTAATTACATCTGTAATGGATCTTGGAGGTCCCTGGGAACCCATGGAAACCCATTGGCAGCTAGCATAATCTGAAATACCAAAGCTGCTAGGTCACCTGCTGACCTGTATTTACCTCTAGGGAACCTGACATACTGAACATGCCAATAGCCTGGCGCTCACTGATTTTTTTCCTCTCTCTCTTTAATACCAGTATGTTCAGTAAGTGGAAATAAAACAGCTGTTGATTCTCACTGCTCCTTCCTTTTCGTGGCTTAATTGCATGCAGGATAAAAATGAGGAGATAATTATGAAAGCTTTTTATTAAGAGCTCTCAGAGATCCATAACTCTCCCGGCTCAGCGTCTGCACGTGAGAATGGTTTTTGTTTTTCAAACAACAGCTCAGCTTTGTGTTCTGGCACAGGCCCGGGAGCGCGGCACAGAAGGATCTTTGTGTCTCTAAGAATATTCTCTTTGTCTGGCGCTTTAACGTCTCCCTTCCTGTCTCGCAGAGGTGGATGTGCGATTGGCGGGCTGGGATCCGCAGGCCGGGATGACGGGCGGAGAGCCTAACACGGACTGACAGCCGTGAGAGAGAGAGATGCAGGGTGCGAGTGTCGCACAGGACGCTGTGAAAATAAACAGCTGAGTGTGACGGGAGAGAGAGAGAGAGAGAGAGAGAAAAATAGCATTTGAGAATAAATGGTAAACCAGGCAGCTCCAAACTGTTCAGACCCACCTGAGAGCCACTCAAGAAACAGCACTCTTTTCTCTCCCTCCATCACCAGATCTTTTATAATGGTACTTCCTACATGTGTTAGTGAGGAGGATAGTTGTGTATTTTCTAATACTCTTTTTTGAACAGTTATTAATAATCTTTCACTAATATATAACATACATATTACTATAGGAAAATTAATTCAATAAAACATTCATGAAATGAAAATTCTACAAGCAATAAGACCTGGAATAGTTATATAACCTGTATTTATTCATACCAGATACTGACCTGTTTCACTTTAGCCCTTTATGAAAGCATACATTACTGAGAGAGTCCCAGTGACCATGAGCTTTTCGCCTGCAGTTCACTGAATTTGAGTATGACTTCAGCTGTTTTAATGGCTCTTACATTTCATTTGTTCCACTGAATTATCAACAAAGATAATTTCTGAACTTTGCAGCTAAGTCTATTGATTCATCAGTTTTTTTATGTATAAATACTGGACACCTCATATCCACAGAAATCTCAAAAAGCCACAGAAATGCATGAGGTTACAATAGCAAGCAGCAGCGTTATCCAGCTTTTGAGTTTCAAATGCTTTTTTCAGAAGGTTTTGCTTTACTTGAGTCTTCTTGAGAAAAAACATTTGCTCGGAAATTATAAAGCAAGCTTTGTGCAGAATTTTGAGTGCTTTAAAATGCAGATGACATCTCTGATCTGGCACAGAGCACTTTAAATAGTACACGACAGCCCATGAGATAAGAGCCTGATGCCAGCACTGTGCAGGCATTTTGGCTTTAAGGGAAACCACATATTCACTTTAGATGTCTGAAAGACAGGAACAGAGCTTATCTGGCCTGTGTGCCGAGCAGAGCCAAACTCTGATTGAGGTCTAGAGATCCTACGACACGGAAACTGAATGGATCATAGCTGATACGAAGCTTTTAAAATGCTTTTTTAATAAGATTCTGTCGATATGGTGAAGAGATTCACAAAGGTAATTGAATCAAGCAAGCTCTCACAGACAGGAGATCTAAATCAAAGCGATTACAGACCACAGCTGTCAGAGGCTGTGTAAATATGTATTTTTGGATCAGATCTGCACATATCTGAGGTATGCATCTTCTTTTATTTTCAGGAGAAGGGCATGGAAAGCAGGATGGGAGAATGCCTGTCTAATTACTGAAGAAGGCCGACTTTGTGCATGCCACGTTTATGTGTGTAATTTTATTTCTCCAAAATGTTGCAATGAGTGATCGAAATGAACACTGTTCTAAAAATAGGACACCTCTGCTACAAAGTAACAGGTTTTCTCATGAGTGTTCCACATTCCGGAATGTAAGGAACACCAGCTCCTGCCAGATACTCAAACACATGGAAACACCATGCCTGTTTTCACTTGCTGTCTCACACGTTTTTCCTTTTTTTTAAATAACAGTTTTTTCTTAAGACAAGTTTTTTTTGGTATGTTTAGCTTGGCATGGCGGACAGATTCATGATATTTGACACCTCTTGAAAGTGAAGTCTGGCAAAGAGCAGTCGGATTTGTGTTCCAAAGCTTGAAGCAAAAAAAAAAGAGAGAGAGAAAAGTCACGTCACAGACAGCACCTGGGTGTCTCTCTGCTTGGAGAGAAACAGGAAACAGCAATAGCCTCTAAACATGGACAGAAAGGAAATAAGTCTAAGCTTTACTCACATACTGAAAGGAAACAGCTCTGATCTTTACGCTCAAATGATGCAAATATTAGCAGATAGGTCATTTCAGCTGGCATCAGTAGCTTATTAACATTTGATTTCTGTGGCTGGTTTACAGGTGGCCGACACAAGTTAGAACAGGATGCCTAACTGTCTGCTGCTAGGAAGTTGTAAGGAATTAGTTAAACTTCGATTCCAGTTATCAACTCATTTTATTATGTCCTTCTTTGTCTTTTTAAAATAATGCTCTTATTCGAGGAGTCTACATCAGCGAATTTGCTAGAATTCCGAGGCGCACAAACCACCCGATACCAGACTCTCTGCAATGCATTGGAAAAAGAACAGATTCCACAAAACTGATACCAGCGTGTTACAGGAATGGTCCCCAATTTAAGGACACAGATGCGTGTGGACCCTGAGAGGGTTTGGGGTGGGTTACAGATGAAACACCCCATGACTTACGTAGTGCTAGCTACTGCATGCATATCAGCTGTGGGTATGTGTTCAGTGGTTTGGTGTGTTTCAGTCTGTGCTTCATTTAAGTCATTGACTGGGTAAATTATACACGTTTCCAGGGGCCAGTGTTGACGAATTGCTTAATTGATAGATAGCTGAAATACATAAAGGTAAAAAGACACAGGCATGTATATTTGAGACTGGAGGATAGCGTAAAAAGGCCCTTAGATCGCCTGTTTCCAACGTGACGGAGAGTGGCCATTTGGTGGGCGCAGGGCTGGGGCAGGACGAGGGGATCTCCTGGGTCATGGGGGGTTGGGGGGGGGCTCTCCTGCTGTGCGTGCCAGCGCTTTCCTCTGAATCGCCCCTCTTTTCCACCCCCCCACCCCCAACACTACATTACTGGTAATTATTTCTGTGTTTACGTTATTCCCCCCCACCATCTTCTAAAACCCATATTTGTGAGGAAATCTCAAGGAGCTTACTTTTTACCCTCTGACATAGATACACAAACAGTCCCTAAGAGCCACGGCACAGACAGACAGGATCTGTTGTATGATAAGAGTCCAGATTTCCTCAGGCCCTTGGACTCAAGGAAGAGGAGAGGGGAGGGAGAGGTGGGGTGGGGGGGTCTTAATTCTACACAGAGCACCCCTTTATACCCACCCCCATAACCCCGACCTCTCACCCCTGCTGTTTCTAAGCCCATTGAGGCAGAGAGGATCTTGGGAGATCTTTGCTCAGGAGGTTGGGGGGGACTGTGTGGAACTATACAGTCAGGCTTAATGAATATATGCCCTATATGAATATATTTTTCATACCATAGTTATTGGAAAACATATCCTGAATGAAGTGAGTGTCAGAATTGTGTTTCCATGTTCAAACGGACAAAAGTTCTTATTTTTCTTTAGTTCTTTTTCTTTCTCTTTAAAGAGCGATTCACTTCAGATTATTCACAATTAGTGACACCCTTACCTTTTTTTACTCTGTTGCACCTGCTAACAGTACAAGTGGACCCAAGTCATTACAGATTGATCACAACAGAGGAGAACAGAATGGAATTTGTACTTTCCTCTGTCATGCTTACATGATTAAAGGACTTGATTCACAGCGTAAGTGTGTGCGTCACACTGCGGTCTGCTGTAAGTCTCCATCATAATCCTCCCCTCCATATTCTCCTCGTGCACAGTCTGACAGCTCCAGTGTGACAGACGCAGAGAAAAAGAAACGGATTGAATTTTAGAGCAAGCGGCTGGCCCTTTGCCAACAGAAACAGCATCCTAATGTACCTCTCATTTTTACATTTATTAAATTTAATAACTGTAACCCAACACTGAAGTGACCATCGCCTTAATGAAGAATAGTGCCACTTCATATGAGGGGGAAAAAGTATGTGAATTATTATTCGTCATTCTTATATTTATTCAACTGAGGCCAGAAAGCCAGAGATCCATTGTAGGACCGTGATTACTTTTATGGCTTTGCACTGTGAACATATTCATTCCAATTAAAAAACCCCAGCCTCAACCTCTGCCACTACCTGTTCAGTTGGATTTCAATTTTTAACAGTGAACGTCTACCTTCTCTCACATTTGAATGTGGTGCATTAATAACAGTTTTACCAGAGGAGAAAATAACTGCATGTGAGATTTGACAGAAATGGCTACACTAGGAGTTAGACCTTTAACATGTACTTGCATACAATATGTCTACCCATGAACACCTGGTTATGATTCTCAATGGACTTCATATGGCCAGAATAATAATACTTTTTCTGATATCTCGATTGTTGGATGTGGATCATTGAGCAAACCCATTTTCAGACTACAGGATGTGACAGGTCTGCTGAAAAACACTGAGATGCATCAACTGGAACCTTAAACATGACACACAGGGGGACAGTCCAGTTTCACTGCGTTTGGTCACACTCACACAACATAAACCAGCATAAATGTGCTCAAAGGCATCCACAAATAAAATATGTCCTCACATTTTTTGACAAAACATTTGTTAAAGGGACGCAACAACATTTTGGCCAATAAACTCATTCATTTACGTAGCAAAAGTATCTCAACCCACTGGAACCCCTATAATCTCTGGCCTCTGTGCAGCTTTTTCATGATCATGAACGATCCAGATTTATTACCAGCTTTAATGGACTGTTATATATTTTTAGAAACTATACTCTACTATGACCATTGTGTAAATTTTGCTCATTAGAAAAGTAGTGTAATTATTTGATTAGAAAAGCATTTCCATTCGTTCAAAGTTCAAGTGACTCCAAAGTGTTTTTTTCATTTCACACAGTTCTGCTTGCATGTTCCTCCCGCACTACATGAGACCTATTTATTTATACATTTAGTAATATTTGTTTGAAAGTGATTATTTTAAGAGAGGGAGAAAGAGAAAGTGAGTGAGTGAGAAAGACTCTTTTTAGAGTCTTTTTTGAGATGTCTTTCATCTGCTGTCCCTGTGGGTTTAAACTCAAGGCTCTTATTGGAAAAGGCTGAAATTTGGGCCGTTTGTCCTTAACCCCTCAGCGGCGAGCAGATTACAGGGGAGCCTCCGCTGCTACAATGGCTGCTCTCTGAACTCCACTTCCCCCAACATTATCTCCATTAGGGGTTTCAAGCGCAGCGCAAGGGCCTCGTTTCATCTCATCTCATTGTCTAAACAGTGGGGTTTCTCAAGCCCAACCACAGCATTCTTAGAGATGGCAGAAAGAGAGAGTGCCAGCATTAAGAACAATTTCACTGGAAACTCCACCAGAAAAATCGACAAATAAATAAGTAAATGAGTGATAATTTGGTTCTTTCCCCATAATCGTTAAAAAAGGCAATACGCTGCTTTTAATGTCTAGAATGGGACCTCCGCAAATTTGGATCTGTGTCAAGGTCTGTAGTTTACAGCAATCTGGGGTTGGGGGGATCATTTGGAATCACTGGGGTACTTTAGTCTTTTTAAGGCCATATGCTATCCTATTTTAACATGAAAAGACTGCATTCGAGAGGACATGTTTGCTTGTCTCCAATAAAATATAACATACTCGAAGAAAATGATGTTGTAATGTAAAGTCTACAGTTATTGAATTGCATATGCCCTTAAAGAGACAAAGTGCTTTTGACTGGACCCAGCTCTTTATCTTTACTGGATGTTCTACTGTACCTATGAAAATCCTCAATCTCCACAACCTCTAAACACTGTTTTACCATTTCCATTAAATCACTACTATTTATAGAGAGCTACAAACCAGAACAAGCATTCCTGCAGCCTGCTACATCCACTTGGCTAGAATTTGTGGTTTAGATATTTTAATTCTCTCATTCTTTGGTTTGCTGGCGGACTGCACTGGTGCCTGTGACTTCTGCTGGTGTGATTATGCCAGACTTCCTTCTTGCTGGCTGTAGTGAGTGAACCATTCTCAGGCCCATGAAGACAGCAGGCTGTCAGTACCATGGCAGAGCTGTTCCCTGCCCCATGGGATATGAATGTATGACACAATGAGATGTGACTGGATGACACATTACATTACATTCAGGCACTAAGCAGACACCCTTATCCAGGGTGACTTACTCCACACAGTTCACACACTATCCATTTACACAGCTGGAAGTTTACTTATACTTATAGGACTCAGGTGAAGTACTTTGCTGAAGGGCACAATGTCAGTTCCAAGCCCAGTTTCCTAAGCACTGAACTGCCATTCTAATGACTCATTGTGTCATACAGGCACAGTGACATGTGACCACATGACCTGATGTACTCTGCGCCTGACTAGTAAGGGAGGAAGCCATTGCTGCACAGGACAACTGATAGTGATTCTCTGATTGTGCAAGGAGTATGGAGCTGGTAGTCAAAGGGTACTTTTTGAAAGTTGCCATGTGATTTATAAGTTGTCATGTGCTTTAAAAGCTAAGTTCAGGAAAAATATCCCTCCTTTGTTTCCTGTACTAAGATCCCTCAGTGAGCATATCAGACAGCACCACATTCACAAATGGCACGTAACTGTTATGCAGTTCTCAGGGGGTGACAAGCTATCGCTGAGTCAAGCCTTTGTCAAGGTCTGTCTAAAATAAAGAAAAACAAAACGAAAATCTGAAGGCCAAATCTTTTTTATCAAATCAAATATTGATGTTAAGCACAAGCAGAAAAAGTGCTGCGTGGTCTTTTCTGAGAGTTTAAATATATAAAGCTGGCTGATTCTCCGGCCTACCGTGGGCGGAGCCAGCTTCCTGGCCTCCTGTCAGCACAACCAGAGGGCAAACACCAGACTCAGCAGCTAAACAATGTGAAAACGGCTAAAACATCAGCGTAAAATGGAATGATTCTCCCATTCTCTAATCTGGCACTTCTTAGCAGCTTTCATCTGAGCTCCAAATAAAATTTAATTTAACACAAGACGTGTTTCTGATCAGTATAGTGTGTTCACCAGGATCGTAGACGATGGTGAGCAGCTGACTCTGGGCCTCATACTAGCCTGTGCGAATGCACTTGTTCTCCTAGTTTCTTAAATTACTCTGGATCAGTGCCAGATAATCTGTTGTGATATGAGGGTAATGTAGTGTATTCATTGTATAGCATAACCTCACCAGCTCTTTGTAAAATCCGATCATATTACCAAAATACCAGATCTTCGTGAGGGCCAAAAACAGCACAGTATCTGTACATCCCACACACAGTACCTTCATGCCAGCTATCTGTAGACTCCAAACACAGTACCTTAAAACCAGCTATCCATAGACCCAAAACACAATACCTTAACACCAGCTGTCCGTAGACCCCAACTGTAGACCCAGGTACTGACCTTAACGCCAGCTATATGTAGAGCCCAACCACAGTACCTTAACGCCAGCTATCTGTAGACCCCAAACACAGTACCTTAATGCCAGCTATCTGTAGACCCCAAACACAGTACCTTAACGCCAGCTATCTGTAGACCCCAAACAGTACAGTCTGTACCCCAAACACAGTACCTTAACGCCAGCTATCTGTAGACCCCAAAGACCCCAAACACAGTACAATGCCAGTACTGTAGACCCCAAACACAGTAAACGCCAGCTATCTGTAGACCCCAAACACAGTACCTTAATGCCAGCTATCTGTAGACCCCAAACACAGTACCTTAATGCCAGCTATCTGTAGACCCCAAACACAGTACCTTAACGCCAGCTATCTGTAGACCCCAAACACAGTACCTTAACGCCAGCTATCTGTAGACCCCAAACACAGTACCTTAACGCCAGCTATCTGTAGACCCCAAACACAATACTTTAATGCCAGCTATCTGTAGACCCCAAACACAGCAGTGGAATGCCAGCTATCTGTAGACCCCAAACACAGCAGTGGAATGCCAGCTATCTGTAGACCCCAAACACAGCAGTGGAATGCCAGCTATCTGTAGACCCCAAACACAGTACCTTAATGCCAGCTATCTGTAGACCCCAAACACAATACTTTAATGCCAGCTATCTGTAGACCCCAAACACAATACCTTAACGCCAGCTATCCGTAGATCCCAAACACAGTACCTTAACGCCAGCTATCTGTAGACCCCAAACACAATACTTTAATGCCAGCTATCTGTAGACCCCAAACACAATACCTTAACGCCAGCTATCCGTAGACCCCAAACACAGTACCTTAACGCCAGCTATCTGTAGACCCCAAACACAATACTTTAATGCCAGCTATCTGTAGACCCCAAACACAGTAGCGGAATGCCAGCTCTCTGTATAGACATGTTACATGTCAGTAAGGCAGCAGTCCCCTGTAAATGTCATGGTACATATGACCACACTGACAGATTTTTGTAAACACCAAAAAAAGCTCTTTAATTCCAGCCCTCTATATAGAAGACCATGGCCCACATCACCAAAATAGTCTCTTTAAATTCCAAACACAGCATCTATAAACAACACACCCAGTATCTCTCTGAAAATGGCATGGCATAAGTCAATCACCAAACCAGCATCCGTTTGCATTTGTAATCGCCAGGCACAGTACCTTAACGCCAGCTCTCTGGAAATCCCGACTGCAGCACCTTAGTGCCAGCTCTCTTTGGAGGCACAACCCATATCACCAAAACCCCAGGGCTCTGTAAATGCCAAACACAGAATCTTAGCGCCAGCTTTCAGTGACGGCATGGCCCACATCACCAAAACGCCAGCTCTGGAGGCCACGTGCCTGTGGAAAGTTTTGTGATGAGTGGGAATGACTACAGCCCTGTGTTTTTGGTTTTTTTTTTTTAGGGCATCAGGAGTTAGACTGGGGTGTTCCCCATTAGGAAAATTCCACTGGTGCCTACAGCAATAATGTCAAAGTGACGTTAAAAAAAGCTGAACCCCACGTGCACGTTTTACACAAGCGGTTTAGATGCCACTTCATCCGTGTCACAGGTCTTTACTCCCTGCGTGGAAAGAGGATTTTTCCACTCAGGCTGTTGATGGATCTCCCCCAGGAGTGCCGGTAGTAGCACACCCCCACCTCCACCCCCACCCCCAACACTCAAACCCAGAAAGGGAGTCCTCTCCTGATATTTTTAAGCTCCAAATATTTGTCAGAAAACAACCATAATATTTGTCAACACACAACAGAATGGCAGACAGCCCTGTTTCCTTTAATGCTACACCAAACTCAGCATCTCAGGACCCTCTTACACCCTCTGTTCACTTCAAACCGACCAAGAGGGGCCATTAAGCTCTCTTTCAGGGAGTTTTCCTGTCTCATTCGTGTGCGGTTCAGGACAGATGGAGGGGACTCAGGCCCTGGCTGACTGGGCTAATAGCTCCCCCTCCTGGCCACAGGCTGTCATTAAGAAGCACACATTCTTGTCCTCCATGCACAGACCTGTTTGTATGGGGAAGGGGAGGGGGTTCTGCTTACCTGCCTCAGACTGCAGGAAGTGATGGGGATCCCACCTCAACTCAGACCGGAGGTAAAATTATTACAAATTAAAAAAAAGTACCTGAGGCGTTGTGATGACGTTGCTATGACAACACATGCCCTTTTCATTAATATTCAATTCGGTTTTCCTTTAGGCTTTAAAGTACCTAAAAATACAAAGGCTGCTTCAGGTTGCTGATGGAAAGGTTAGCTAACAGCCCAGAGCTGATGGCAAGAACCACGGCAGCTTGTGATGGCTATCTTTTTCTGTGGTCTCAAAGTCTTTTGATCTCCTTCATCCCAAATGCTTTGACGGTCACAGAATCTTGCTCTCCTGTCACCATCCCTCCCCGGACTCTACTGCGGTTGTCGACGCCGCTCCTAATTTTAAGGAAAACCCGTAAAAGTGCCCGTTTGTCTGTGTTTGGAAATCATCGTCAGGGCTCAGATGTGTCGCCATGGCGAATTTCACAGCCAGACTGAGGTTGTTTGATACAACTCCAGCTAAAGCACTAAGAAGCTTTATGTTCCTACTTCCTGTTCAGTTGGAAAAGAGTGGAAAAAAAACAAGAAGTTATTTTAAAATTAGAATACCTCATGAATGATTAGTTGTGCCGCGATTAGAAAAACTGGTCAGAGGCCAGCTATGTTTTGAAAGCCAAAACTGTAATGCTGTGTGTTTGTGCGCGCGTGTGTTCCAAGTTCCAAAATGAAAAACTGGCAGCTTAAATGTTACATTCTCGCATTATCATTACATTGTATGTTTCCAAAACATGATTTAGAGTATGTGTAAAATACATGTTTAACCTACTTCTCTGTCTTGAAACAAACAAATTTACAGCAGTGCAATGTGGGTAATTCAAGAAATGCCTTCCTTTTCACTCATGAGAAGACATATGTGTTTTAAGGATATTTAGACTATTCTTCTTTACTGAATGTGCACCACCTTGTTGTCCACTATAAACAGTGACTGTCTGTCAAACTCTGTCTGGCATACACAAATGTGAGGGAACCATCAAAAAGGCTCTTTAAGCCTCTGTTCACACAGCAAAAGGCTGGGAACTGCGCTTCCACACTGAGCCTGAACGAGCCCTCTCCAGTCTGCCGATGTCTTACGCTGGCAACACACACAATTTTTGGATGGCCCAAGTCAGTCATTGTCAAAGTGGGTGATGTCAGCCTATCAAGCAACATGCTTGTAATTCGGTGTGCTGCATGACAATAAACCTGACAGACTGTTGTGCATTGCAGGGTCGCTGAGTGTGCCTCTCTTGGATTGGTACCCCCACTGTTGTCACTGCAAAACCCCGCAGCTAATTCGCTGGAGACGAGACTCACAATTTTCTCCACATCTGATTAGCTGGAGACTGTCAGGAGTGCTCATGTTACAGAATTCCAATAGCTTCACAGGCAAAGAACAACAAGCTTGGGACAGTGTGTGATTCCAGATTCTGTATGTCGCTATCGTAATCTTTCATTGGCTCTGATTGGACAGAGGCCATAAACTCTGATACCGCCACACTAAAGCGTGCCCTCATGGTGTCTCCACACTGAGCCTCAGCCTAAGCTCTGTCCTCCAGCCTCCTCGCTCCCTCATTGGACACATTCACTGTGAGGGCTGAGGTGGGGGGTGTGGGGGGCGCAGGGTTCAGGGTGAGCTTACCCAACTCTGTGCTGTGTTTCTGTACTGCATGTTTATGCATTGTCCTGTGTCTAATTACATTATGCTGCAGGTTTTACCCTCTTAGGCAGAGTGACTTGCCATGCGCAGGCAATGGCATACATCAGGGTAGTAAAACCTTTGAGGAAGGGATTATAATTCAAAAAGCCCAGCAGTATGAATGTAGAAAACTCACCTTGGAGCTTATGGATTAGCTTGTCAAGGAAACTGTATCATAATAAACAAAGCAATACTCAGCACAACAGTCCAAGAGAACACAATTCAGTGTGGAGGTTCTGACAAGGGCTCTGTTTCTGTGCTGAAGTGGCTCTGTGCTCTGTTTCTGTGCTGAAGTGGCTCTGCTCTGTTTCTGTGCTGAAGTGGCTCTGTGCTCTGTTTCTGTGCTGAAGTGGCTCTGTGATCTGTTTCTGTGCTGAAGTGGCTCTGTGCTCTGTTTCTGTGCTGTAGCAGGTTGTTGTAAGGGGGCTCTGTGCTGTGTTTGTGTGCTGTAGCAGGTTGTTGTAAGGGGGCTCTGTGCTGTGTTTGTGTGTTGTAGCAGGTTGTTGTAAGGGGGCTCTGTGCTGTGTTTGTGTGCTGTAGCAGGTTGTTGTAAGGGGGCTCTGTGCTGTGTTTGTGTGTTGTAGCAGGTTGTTGTAAGGGGGCTCTGTGCTGTGTTTGTGTGCTGTAGCAGGTTGTTGTAAGGGGGCTCTGTGCTGTGTTTCTGTGCTGTAGCAGGTTGTTGTAAGGGGGCTCTGTGCTGTGTTTCTGTGCTGTAGCAGGTTGTTGTAAGGGGGCTCTGTGCTGTGTTTCTGTGCTGTAGCAGGTTGTTGTAAGGGGGCTCTGTGCTGTGTTTCTGTGCTGTAGCAGGTTGTTGTAAGGGGGCTCTGTGCTGTGTTTGTGTGCTGTAGCAGGTTGTTGTAAGGGGGCTCTGTGCTGTGTTTCTGTGCTGTAGCAGGTTGTTTTAAGGGGGTTAATGGAGTGTGGTCAGGCGTCATTATGTGGGTTTGGTACTAATAGTGGTCAGAGGACTGCCCTCTACCCAGCAGCACAACGTCTGTGGGTTATTCTGCCTCCTCCATTTTGACGGCCTTGACTTTGCTGCAAGGCTTTCAGCAAAAACACCTTAAAGGCACTACATCTCATTTATTGAAAAAGCAAAATATGTTTTAGGTATTATCATGTGAATAATACATGTGCAATTGTTTCTACTATATTTACTTAAAAATGACTTTTTCAGTAACACTGAGCAAAATTAATTTATGTTAAATATTTGTTTATATTTCTAGCAGCTAAAAGGGATTTCTTCAGGTCTGGTCTCATTTTCTGATTCAAGGCATTACTTTTGCATACACTCTACTGAACTAAAATTGCTTAATTTTCTGTTTAACTTTAATTTTAAATTTAACACAGGCATCACACTTTTGTGAAAACTGGTGAGGTTCTGCATACAACAAGGAACATTATAAAGTAGTTAAGGTTAAGACCTGTATGTTACCTTCCATAAAAATTGACCAGTGTCTCTTCTGGAAACAGTGGCTACATGTTCCCTCAGCCTTGGATGAGAAGAGAAGGAGGGACTGATCAGGGCTAATAACTGGGGTCTTATACATATATAATGCTCGTGCAGCACTATCATAAACTTGGTGGTTTCTCTTTGCTTGCTGAAAAGCCTGACAGCTGGCAGAGATCTCTGAAGCGCTGTAGTATGACCTCACCTGATCCTGCCATGCTTCCCTGGTTACCATAGATACTACCCTGTCTAAGTAGTTCTGCCTGACTTTAGACACTGTTCTCCTGGTGCCACCTTTTGGGAGAACGCCATGCTCTCTGGCATTTGATCTCCGACCCCACACTCTGTTTCAATAACTACTGAAAAATGGCAAGCAGTGGAAACATGTCGAAACACACCACATTGAGGTTGCTTTGTTAGGACTGAAGAACACTGGTGTTTGTCTGTAGGATGCGAGAACACTTTTTTTAACACATTTTATCTCACTATCATGTATGTTTTGAAGATAAATGTAAACACATTTTTAGTGTGAGTATGTGTGTGTGAGTGTGTGTGCGTGTGTGTTCTTGTGTGCATATGTGTGAGCCCCTATTAACTTTTCTTGTGTAAGCGTGCATGCATGAGCGCCTGTGTGTTCATGCGCTTGCACATATTTCTCATTCATTTCCAAAAACGTGAATCAATACACACATTAAGCCACAAGTGTTATGTCAAAGTGTGCAAAGAGGGAAGTCACTTGAGCAGTGAGGCGCAGTGACATTTGCGTTTGATGGATGGTTTACCTCTGGGTGCTGGGGTGCTGGCAGCGGCGCGGAGCTGGCAGAGCGAGCTGGCCTGTTCTCGCGCAGAAAAGCTCACCTCTCATTCAGCTGTGGCATATTTGGAAGCCGAGGAGCCAAGCAGTGCAGGGGAAAAAAAGCCCTAAATCAGTTCCACTCTGCTGTAAATTACAACCCTGCTCTTTTAATTTCCTCTCCACATACAATGTTATTCAGTGGCGTCCAAGCCAAACACAGGCTCGCAGTCTGAACAGCTTGGGAGAACAAACTGTCCTCTTTCTGCAGTCTTTACCTGTCAGAGGGGTGATTAAACGCACACATTCCTGACGGGGAGCTCAGAGAAAAGGGTGGCCTGGACACAACAGCGCAGAAACAAAAGGAACCCAGCAAGGACTTGGCTTGCGATTCCCATTTCCAAAACGTTCTTTCTGTTTCAACATTTTTTTATTGTCCGTGTCTGATGCACAGTGATACTGCAAAGTGACCTTGACAAAGGCTTGGGCTCTGCAGTTCTGCAGTTTAAGCAGGTTTTTTTTTGTTCCACCAGCTTCAGTTCTAGAAGTGTGAAATGCTCCACGTGGGGCAGAAGGAGGGGTGAGGAACAGACAGCCCCAGGCACACCCAAACAGATCACATTGCTATCGTCAAAAAACATCTCGTGAATTGGAAGACCCATATCTCCCTTACCACTACACCTAATATGTATAGAAAAATAACAGCTGTTATATGATTTCAAAATGAAAAATAAAATTAAATATTACTTTGATTTTTTTTTTTGGAGTCCAGAAAAATCATTTCACAATGCACCATGATGCCCCAGACGCTTGACAATTCAGCCAAAACTTTAGGATTTTTTTTTTTAAATGTGGATTTCATTATTTGATTTAGATATGAAACAATATATGTGCAGAAAAAACCTCTCTGATTCTTTGACTGTGATGGTATATTTCACAAACGTCAAAGACCACGCTAGTTCTTGTGTCGCTCCCGTCCCAAATAGGGTGCGTTTCTAAATCTAATTATTGAAACCAGAATGACACACGGGACCGAGACAAAATAGGGGTTGGAACTCTAAAATATGATAGAAGGAGCTCTCTCTAAGAGATGAAGCCATTCTGTGGTCATCGCTTTGTGTTTGTGGTACTAATGCTTTGTTTCTCATTGCTTTGATTATGAGACTATATTGCTCAGCCTATTCCTAGTTTGGGTTTGCCAGAATGTTGCCTTGTCTCTCATTGGTCAGATTTTGAGGTGATACTGCCTTGTCTCTTATTGGTTTGATTTTCAGGCGATACTGCCTTGTCTCTTAATTGGTTTGATTTTGAGGGAACGCTGCTCGCAGGCTCAGAATGGTCTCGGTTTGAACTGATATGTGCCGATCGCTTATTGGTTTGAGTTTGAAGCTCTAATGCCTGGTCTCTTATATACTGGCAGACTCTGTTTCTTCAATGCCATTTAATGTTTTGCTTTCAAACAAAAATTGCCTCGATCATATCCAAATGTGATCTCTAAAATAGCTGCTCAGGCTGTCCTGAATAATCAGGCATGGTTTTGTGACTGAAAAGCCTGTCACTGATTTTGGAGCACGGTAGGAATGCATTCTTCCCCCTTTTCCAGTGATCTGTAATCATCCACTGGCATAGGGGTTCAGAGCCTGGTGCCAAGCGCAACTTGGCAGTGAAAGCAGTTCACGGCGTCCTGTATCGTTTCAGCGTATTTCAATATCGACAGTAATTGCTGACTGCGCATCTTAAGTCAGCTTGGCTCGGGATGGCTGGAGCTAGTTTTTCACATTTTTCATGAATACTCATGCTTTTTTTGCCAAGAGACTATTGTTTATATTTTGAACACTTCTAGTGGCAAACGCAGGGACTTTGAGTTAAGGCCTATCATGGCATCTCTGGCTCTTGGGTTTGTGCTGTACATGGTCCTGATCTCTGCCTGTGCCACGGCTGCCTGAGGCTGGCATTCTCAAAGGGAAGTTGCAGAAATGGCAACAGTATCACCCAGGGAAAGACTCTGCTGGTGGGATCAACTGGCTGATCAGGGGTCTGCAGTCTGCCTGCACCAGCTGCGCATCAAGTGTACTTGTCCAACATGATAACTACGCAGGTCAATTTGGTGGCCCACAGCCACAAAGAATCAAAGACAGCAGCATGCAATTCAAATGAACATTTATCCATTGGCATCTATCAGACTCTCTTATCAATAAAGAACTTTGCAGTTTGCATTTCTACACACTATCCACTCAAATATATGAAGGTAAGTCAAAAAGTATTGCTACAAAATCATAGAAACTTTTATTAAACAAATATATCAAATGTGTAGCTAACGTTTCTCATCATATCCTCCATCTAGGTCTATACACTTCTGAAGGCGGTGTTTCAATCTCTCTAACCCTCTGAAGAATTCTGTGCTCTTATTTTTACACCATGTAAAAACGGCAATTTTGGCATCATCAAGGGGCTCAAATTGTGTTCCTTTAAAATGTTCTTTGACTTTTGAGAACAAAAAGAAGTCTGAAGGGGCAAGACCAGGGCTGTGGGGTGGATGGGGTAAGGTTTCCCAATGAAATTCTCTTAGGACAGACGTTGCTCCCCTCGAAGAATGAGCAGGTGCATTGTTGTGATGGAAAAAAAATTCCTCTGTGCAATGTTCCTGGCCATTTTTCTCATCAGTGTTTTCTCACCAAGTTTTCAATTTTCTTAACACTTCATAATAACCCCCAAAAAAAAATGATCTGGGAAGATTTCCACTTGAGTTTTGTTAAAAATTCAATGTTAGTCCTGACCTCAAAACAGTTTTTTTCCATGGCACAAAAAGTATCCTTTTTTTAATGCACCCTAACGAGACTAAGACAAGTGTCTTAATGAGAGAACTTGTCTGCAGCCATCCACTGATCTCAGAGACATGTTTAAACTCATTTTGTTTGGAATAAACCTGTGCATGTATTAACTGGAACCCTAGTAGCAATACTTTTTGACTTACCCACTTACATTCGTGTTGTGGTAGGGCTATTCACATCTATAAGGAGTACACCCCCTAATCTTCTAGGGATGTACAGTGCACCAACATACTAGCCTGATCACCATTAAAATGTAAATGAGTTTGAGCATGTCCTGACAGAGGACTCTGACTGTATACTCACCTCCTCAGTTACCACTGCACCACTGATATATGCAATAGACCCACTAATACCCTTCCCTCCCGAACAGTTTTTAACTTCAGTCTGGAGCTGCACATTATACTCTATCACACTCGGTCTAGTGATGGAATGACATAGCATTACCCTTCACACACTCACCTCACAAAGCCACCCTCAGAAACTGCCATTACTGACCAATCACAGAGCAATGTGCCGTGCTCGCATTAAAACACAAAAATTATCTTGAAAAGCATTTCACATGAATCTGTTTCTGTGACTGTTTGCAATTACGGATGCTCAGATTCAATCTGAAAAGCTTTAAAAGATTTTGTGTGACAAAACCTTACTTTTTCCACACGTTATTTGACTACATGTGGAATGTGACTTGTGCAGCATATTTGGTTTGTAACATAATATGGTTTCTAAAGAGCAATCTTTCATAATCATACCGTATGCTGCCTAACAATGCATTGTGCTGTCACTGTTACATTTTGTGGTACCCCCCTCCCTCCCCATACACACACTTTTAATTAGCCCTTCAGTATAATCATAATTTGAATGACAAGATTTGTTGTATAGTCAAATAAAATAATAAAAAATAAAACTGTCATGTTCTGAGAAATCAGATAAAACACAGCAAACGGTTTTGATATAAACGTCAGAATACAAGGAGAGCATTGTGAGGGTTGTTCTGCATGTGGCACTGTAGTGGATTTTCTTCATATTTATAAAAAGATTCAGAATCTACAATAAGTGTGACCACAAACCTGATATTGGCATGTTGCTTGTGTGCTCTGTCTCCTGTTGGACCCGATTTTTGAGAACTCGTCTGACCTCTGGTTCACAGCCAGTCCCTTGGTCGGCTGAAGCAGCCTGGCGTGTCTAAGCACTGTAAGAATTTCACTGAAAACATCCCGTTTGCGTTTCTCTTCTACTTGTATTATTGGTACTCAAACATAAAAGGGAAACATGTCTAATTCTGTATTGACTGTCATAAAAAGCCACGGCTTCATTGCTTTGGCAACTTTTATGCTTTGTTCTCTTTGTTCTTTTTTCTTTAATTCTCTCCTTTGATGTTTTTAACACAATTATTTATATTTTATATATAAAAGTTCATTCTTTGTCCTCTCTGCAGTCTGGCAATGTCCCAAGAACTGGGTCTTAAACATCCCACAGCGCTCACTTGCTCTGTCAGGAACAAAGTGATACACTTGTTTATTCTTCATTTGCATTAATCTACATTTTTGTACTTTTGTACAACTACAGCATCTAACACATGAGAAAAAACGACCTAATGTTTTTGTTATTTTTCCTTAATTCTGAATGACTTCATACCGCACTCTATTTTTTAAAACAATAGTGCAGGAAAAACAACTGCTGCAGAGTTCGGGGGGGGGGGCTGGGGGCTCACCTGGACTACAGGTTATAAGTGATGAAGGTCACCTGTAGTGGGATTTATCATCATTACCTATAACGTAGCCTTTCTGCACTGCAGGTTATCATTGATAGCCCTGCAGTGCCCTGAACACCCATGAGGATAATGCAATAAGACATTCATTTGTGAAGCAAGCTTAGCCCTGTGACCCTGGGCTAAAAATCCCACCTGCGCCTTTACTAGCTATGGCTGGAGGTCCTCAGTATCATGGCAACAACTGGCTCAAAGTTGGCAGGGGAACAATAGGGGCTAACTTGGTGAGATTTATTAGTCTCATCGCTCTCCATCAGATGAATGAACTGCATACAGGTCCTCTGACAACATAGGCAGTACGATATTGATGGTGCATCTGCAGTGTGAATAGAAGCCAGGGCTCATAAGCAGTAGTGGGTTACTGCACAAGGGTAAACACTCAGTTGTGTTTGGGTGGAATACGTGGCAGAAAAAAATGAAAGCTAACATGGCAGTGCTTCACCCAATACCTGAGACTATAAACATCTGGGTAGACAGCCAGGTTCATCATCCGCTGCTCTGCAACACAAAGCCAAGCTCTGTACATGTACACTGTGACATGACCACAGGCAGAACATTTGCTGCAAAGCTGAATGAACAAGGTCTATTTTCAGAGCACAAAAACAGTAATGTTGTGTCAGCAAAAGGATTAATTTATCCATCAGAGTCTTTCTAATTACCTCTTTAAGTCAATTCAATTTGAAGAAAAACAGTGTAAATGTGATACTATAAAATGATATGGTACAATAAAATTGGGGGTTTGTTTCAGCGAAGAATGGAGGCACTGATACTAAAATAGCTGACATTTTAAGCACTAAAAGTCTGTTTATATTCGAACAGCGTTCTATAGCAATCGAGATCACGTTTCATTTAGCACCGCTAACATCTTTCAGCAGGTACAGCGATGGTAGTAGCCAAGGAAACGGTTTGATAAACTTTCAAATTAATTACCCATGTTCTGTGGGACGTCTGTGAAAATATCACGTTCCCAATTAATTAATAACAACTGCAACAGCAAAGTATTGGAAAAATAGCCCAAAAACAAAAAGAAATGGTTCAAAGAAAAAAGACAGCCGTACTACACGCTGGCTCGAGGCTGGCGTTACTGTAGCTAGCATGTCATTTTACATTTTACCTCCGTTATATCGAGGCTTCCTGTGTTTCGGGTGAAAGGCTGCTGGGCTCGGCGCTCGGCCCCCGCGAGACTCGCACCATTCAGCCTCTGCGGTAATTTACCAAGCCGGAGCGGTGAACCCGCACCGACCTCAGACTTCCTGCGCCGAGGCACATGGTGAGGGAAACTGACCTTTTGGAGAGAGATCGCGCTCGATTCACATTTCAGACTTATGTTCCCCCAGTCTCAGTCTTCATCCCGCACAAAATGTAATTTTGTGCCGACTTTTTGTAAGAACATGAAGGGATAAAACAAAGACCATGACAAGAATGCAATGTGCCTGTTTTCAATCAACATGTGTCCTTAACTTGACAAATAAATAAATTCCAACCATTATTTTCTACTTTTCTTTTTAGCAAAGAGTTTGTTGACTTAAGCTATTTCACATTTGTCTTGTAAACCATTCATTACATGGAAAATAATTTAATCTTGGATATAAATGTAAGGAAATGTTAAAATCCTGTTCAAAGTGACTGTCAATCAATAATCCAACAAGACATTGCTTTTGTGAATAAAGCACTGACTGACAAGTGACTTCCATCTATCAAGTTAAGGACTATGCAACTGGACTACAGTCTGTGCAATGCAAGTGTGGTTTTCACTGGATGTGATATAGCCAATGGTTTTTGATATTATTTATAAGCTTTGGGTTTTGTATACTATAAACATTACTACACTTTCAAGTGCTCAGTGTTGCCTTAACATTGTCTTTTCTATTTGTAAAAAGCTTTCTATATATATTCATGTAACAAAATACCAACATAAGATGACCATAAAATCAGAACATCAAACAAAACCATTTTCAAACTTCACTTGACATAACACCAATATTAAACCACAACATCTTAAACAAACCTTTCATTTTCATCTTATTTCAAAACTGATGTAAAAGGAAGGCATAATGCGTTGTCCATAAAGCCATTGCTTACCTAGCCACAACATTCTCGCTGCAACATATAAACGTTTTCATTTTTGAGCTTTTGTGTAATCTCATACTAACATTAGGTTAGTCATACCTATTACAGCTGTGTGACCATAATGCAACTGAAACGGCCTGTGGGGAGTTCTGATTGACTCCAGAATGCCGTATTTCACTGGAGTCTGAAACGTGCTTAGAACCTGCTGCTTAGTCCCTCGCACTACAGCGGCACGGTAACTGTGATGCTTCTTCTTGGAAGAGTTTGCTTTTACCTCATCAGTTTGGTGAGGGAGGTTGAAGGGAATAAAAAACATAGACTATACAATATATTGGCATGCCAACATCATTGTCTGGACAGCAGCAGATAGGAGATGAAGGACATGGGAGCTGATTATAACATATACAGTAGTCATTTTTTAATGTTTTAAAAGACATAGTTCAGTCAATGTCTGTCCCCATCCCACCAAAACCCCCATCAGATTGTTCATTTCAGTAGTTTTTTTCTCCCAAACCATGGGATCAGGAAAGCGTTTTGAGAGAATGTTTTAATTACTGACATTAGGAGCAATTAAATGTGAGAGGTGGTCAAACACAGAGAAGAGGCGGGAAAGATTCTGATTGGTTGGGCTCATATTGGCCTGTGTTGCAGCAGGAGGGGATTCTGATCAGTCTTGACAAAGAATGTTCTGATTGGTTTGGCGTGGTGTGTATCAACCTGTGTGGCAGGATGCAGGGTTCTGATTGGTTGGGTCTGCCTGTACGGCAGTGTGTGGCAGGGTGGAGGGCTGTGATTGCTCAGTGGTGCAGTTTAAGGTTGAGGTGCTGCAACTAACCTGAAACCACAAGACCCTGGAAAACACCCCTGCTGGCTGTGAGGGGGAAGGGGGGGCACTTTCTCCAAAACCACATTGTTTACTGTGGTGGTTTCCTATCAAGTGTTGCTTGAGGGTAAAATAACCTTGAGAAAAAACCTGAAAAAAACTTTTGAAAAGCCAACAAAAACAAAATAAAATCAAACAATAAATGAATGTGGTTGTATAAAATGAGTCTTCGTGGTTGTATATTTTTATATAACCTCCATTAATCCCCTAATTTGAGTCATTTAACTGCATATTTCTTGCATTAATTCTGTGTTTTTGCACAGTCTTAACAGTATTTGTGAGTTATGAAAAGTACAATTGCAAAGACCACCATTTTTTTTTTTGCCCTGTCTGTTCTGTAACACTGCTGACAGAGTCATGATAATGACACCAAACCATTGCTAATTAACATATGAAAAATAATTAGCGTTGAAATTCAAGAAACACCATAATAAATCAAAATGAATTTATGTCTGGACTGCTCTCCCTGTCACCATTAATAATGCCTGGAATTTCAGTTTTCAATTCTGAATTGTTCTCCTTATCGCTCATAAAAGGGTTCTTGTTCCTTGTTTTTCTGCTCTTGTCTCTCTTTACTTCTCACAACATTTCCAAGCACAAACAGCATATATGCAGAGCATTGGCTTAGGTGATTGTTGCACTTTCGGTACAGAGAGGCATGATGGTAAGGGGTTATGAGCCGCCCATTTGAGTTTAACTGAAGTACCCAGCATGCTCTTCACCCTGCACGACTGCTGGAGGAGTTCCCAAGCCCCCTGCCTCCAGGAGAGACATTTTCCCTGCCGTAATTACATGACAGGACCAATTTGAAAGGAGATTGGAATCAGTAAATGTGAGGTTTAATGGGAGCTTTCACACAGTTAAAAAGTCCGGATTTTTCACCATAAAACGGGAAAAAAAAAAACGACACGGCACCGACTCAGGGAGCCACATAACAGATGTATAGGCTCAGTGTCATACTTGTTTAGGTTTGACACAGACGCACTACTGGGCTGGCTTGGGCGGGAGTTTGGCAGCTGGCCGCGCCTCGCGGTTTGCCTGCTGTTGATGCTGCTTGCTCCCGTGGTAAGGACCCTTACCTTGGCCGGATCTGTGACTCACTCCTCTGAAACGAAACCGGCCCCACGCTAGCCAAAGAGCCTTATTTCACCCTTGCGTTCAAGAAGGGGATATTAAGCGCACACAGGGCTTTTTAAAAATTATATTATTATTTGTGGTTGTTTGGAGTTGGAGGAATGGCCAAGCTGTTGGCATGGATAATCCTAATTTTTTTGGGGGGCAGGGGGTGGGGGGGGTCGAATGATGGAATGATTTTCTCTGACGCTGACATTTGAGCTCCCCAGGGTTAAAATTGCGCCACTTCCATTACAGTCTGTGGCTTTATTTAGATGTGTTACTGCATATTGTTAGTATTATTCCAATGGGGGACATGCAGATTTTTTGCTGAAATGCCAGAGGTTTGCTTACTTTGTTACCTTTGAATGGGGGTAAGGTTATACCCAAATGGGGCTTTAGCAATTCGTAGTGAATTCGCTGAAAAACCGGCAATAAATATTTGAAAATTACAGCGTTTAACCAGCAATCACTCAACAGAAGACCTGCCACATGTCTGGCTCATACAGCCCAGCATGAATTCCAGATTATATTTTACATTTGCATTTATTTTGTCATGTGGATTTATAATGTCTGGTTAGATTTTACTCTATGCACTTAGATAATAGTAAACTGTTCTTTTCCCTTTGAACATATCAAGTTATCATGAACTTTTCATCTTCAGACTATACTGTGGTAGACTGAAAAGGCGTAATTACACAGTTATTAACATGACATAACATTAAAAATATTTCTAACCCACAAAAATGGCAGAGGCATTTCCGTGCGACGGGCAACACAGTGATTGGCTGAAATGTGAACCAATCACAGGGTTTCACTGTGGATGTATTAAAGGCTTTTGAATGCTTCAGGAGTCAGAACTAGCTCATGAAGCATTGTGGGATTTATTTAGCCTCACGGTTCCCTTTCCTTGGCTGCCTCAAAACACCTTGTGGTGCCATGACCGCACCTTGCTCCCTCTTAAGCCATCCCCTCTCCCTCTATCATAAATAAAAAAAAACTTTCTTTCCATTAGCTCTTAGTTTCACTTTTCATGTTTGTTTGTAGCAGCACGACTTGTGCTGTTTTACAAATCATGGATCTGAAGCTAAATGTATAACACTTTGAATTCAAAGCACCTGCTGAATGATTAAAATGTAAAAGTCTCTTCAGCTCACCTTTACCTTGCTGGAAAGGTGTGTAACAGTGCAGCAGGCACTGTTGAATATGCTGCGGCTGTTTGCTGCGGGTTCAAACACACCAATTGCATTCTGCCTGGCAAAACAACAGGCATGGTTAGTTCTCGCAGTCTTTTTTGAACTGTACAGTAAGGGCTGTGTTCAATCAAATGCACTTTGTCTCTTCAACGGCATATACCACTCAATTAAAGCATGCTTTAAATAACAGCACGACCCTGTTTGAGTATGTTTTATTGTCCTTTAAATGTGTTCTGTTCTTTTTGAAAACAGAATAAAACTTTTCCCAAAGGAGATTTGAGTTTATTTTGATTAAATTGCATATGTGGAATCACAAAGGCTAAATGTGCTTTATAGATTCTAGCCCTGTAATTACAGTCCTTGTGCACCTTTCCCACCAAATTTTATTTGTGAATTTGGTCATGTTGAATGATGCTGATTATCAAACACAAGATGTGGTGATTTCAGCAGACAGAAACCTTCATCATGGCTCTAACACTGATTCCAGATCAGATAATAAAACACACCAAGCTTCAAACACCTTCTCAATGCTGACTCCAGACCAGCCCTGACCTCCCCAGCACACCTCTGCCACCACATCTGAACTGACTTAGCAGGCCTTCACAGCCACACTTCACACAGAAATCAAGCAGTGTATTTTGGGGTTAAATGCAGTAACAGGTGTTAAAACAAGGGTTATTACGCCTAAGAATAGCCTTCTTAAATCTGACAGGCCTGACACAACGGCGTGTGGGCCGGAGGGGAGCTCAGGTGTGGATCTGTCTGGGCGGAAGGAGAGGCCGTATTTCAGAGTGCCGCGGGGCCCAGCGGGCGTGAGTAATGATTAACGGTCGGCAGGGTGCTGTGGCGGCGGTTAGCGCTCACGGCGCGGTGGAGCAGAGGCTCTGGCTCGCAAGCGCAAAACCCCCGCTTTAATCAGGTATGCGCAAAAACGCGATTCATAAATAATCTCCCATTTCAGCCGGCAGACAGACGAGTGACGCCGAGCAGACGCATTTAATTCTGGCTGTCAAGAAAATTAAAACCCATAATGACCTCCAGCCGGATGTGAGAGAGAGGACTTTTAATGGCCCCGACGACGACAGAATAACAGTCTTGTTGACCACTTCCGCCCCCCCTTCCCCCCACCCATCCTGATATCCTGCAAACCCTGGGCCTTGATTGGTTTTCCAGTCATGTGGAGTCTGTATAATGTGCCTGCAGTTTTTTTTTAAATAAAGTGACAATTTTTAACAGCGTTTCGAAACCTCAGCAGTTTCCGCGTCCCGCCAAAGCCCCTGCCATGGCCCAACCTCCAGATCTCTCTCCCTTTAATGTAAAGGAGGCGAGATAAATCGTTTGGCAAAGTCACTGCCCTCCATAGCACACATGCAGAGGTTTTTCTGCTTGGTCCCGCACAGATTTCACATCACGGCTCAAAAGGCGAAGCGTTTATGCTGTAGTGCATTTATTTACAACATATGTGCAGATCTCTGGCCTGTCTGCCATTCATTTCGCTTTCTGAGGTAAAAAAAAAAAGTCCGCCATGGTTCACAGAAGAGAGGAGCATTTCAGCTCAGTGTGAGAGAGTTCATGTGCATCTTTTAAGCCTTTTTTTTGATGGAGTCAATTTTGCTTTGGAAATAGAGCATGGCTGGGAATCAATTCAATTCAAACTTTATTGCCATATCAACAAAAGTTACGTGGAATTTGCCTGAGTGCAAAATAAAAACAATACTAACATATTACAACAGTACAAAATCACATTCCGAGATACAAAGCTTATACTTGTCTTGGCCACATTAATTGATGTATGTTGTATTGATGTTGCCAATAAGCTGTGATATTTCATGTTAAGCACGCAATGTTATTTGGTTTTCCTTGGCTCTTAAAAATGAAACACACACAATGCATCCTTGGACAGTTGGTACTGTAGCATATGTCCCTCTCTCTCCTGAATTATTCTTATTCAAATAACTAGTTGTGTAATCATGATAAATGATATTTTTCTAGTCCTCTGTCTCACACAGACACACACACACACACACACACACGATGAAACACCCCGCACACACCCCAGTCATACACACAAACATTCCAACCGCAGCCCCATACACACACAGGTCAAAGTGCATAATTATTCCACATCTTTTGCATCTGTCTATGGCTTTTCCAGGACAGGGATGAAAAAGAGTCCCTTGTGCAGCTGCTTCCTCATATTTGTACCACTTTAAGTTCTTTTCTTGGCCTGTTGCCACTTATTATTACACGTTATAATGCAATGTGCTTAGGTAAGCTCCCCCTGGCACTGCTTGATCTCAGCCAAAAGGATTCCCTAAAAGGATGGTCTACATTCTACGTTCCACGTCCCCCTAATAACAAAACCTGAGACCCAGAGCATGCCTACAGGCACAGGAAAAAAGCATCATGGGAAGACCGTCAGTTTGAACTCAGTCAAATAGAAAAGACTAATGAAAATAATTTCTAAAAAACAACTCTCAAAATACCTTGCCCCTGTCCCATATATCAACATGAAACATAAGCAGCACACTCCATTTTCCTACAACTTCTTATCACTATGCACAAATCTGGTAGGCCTCCCGATGTAGAATGAATCGTTTCTAGATATTGCATTTTTACAGAAGAAAATACTCTGTCAGTTGTGGTACTTTATGTGAGAATTAGAAATAATCACTGCTGTTGTTTAATGCTCTGTTTCACATTTTTGACCTACACACTCACTGTAGTCATGTTGAGGTTAGTGCACTATGTATTTATGGCAGGTAGAATCTGGTCTACCTTATACAGCTTCAATGTGCCATATCTCTCTCTAGTTCAAGGACCAATACATGAGGGTTTTTGGAGGGGTGGGAGGTGGATGTGCACAGATGGGATTGTTCAACAGAAGGATGCTGACTGAACTGCTGCTGAGGGCAGAGTTTTCAAAAGAACAACACAAACCTTCCCAACTTCTCCTCAAAGCCATGGACGACTTACAATTTAGCCATCAAACCCACTGACAAACAGGAACAGTCAGTTTCATTTAAACGTGTGCCATTTGGGGACCCTGGCACACCACAGCAAGAGATGGGTCCAATGCACGAGATGTGCTTTACAAACTCTTCATAATGCCATGCCACACAAAACCATTATTTTCAAACTAAATAAAATAACTCAAACATTTTCTTTCATTTTTATAAGAATTCAGCCTTAAAGGGATAGTTTACCCAAATTATATATTTCTTTATATATCACATACCTCAAAAATGATCTATAGACCATTTTTATTATGAGTTAGTATATTGTTGGCATTACCCATCGCATTATAGTGCTAATAATGGATTATTAATTATTCATTGTTATTAATGCCTACCCAGCTACTACTTTGACATTACATGCATTGAAATGTTAGCACATGTTGGGTATAGTAATTCTCACCATACAATGGAGGCAACTGATTATTCTGTCTGAAATATAATTACAGGTGCACTGAATAGCAGGACTACTTCTTACTACAGCATCATTGCACTGAAGAATTCTCACTGTGCATAGCTGCAGTAGGAATACCACAGGCACTCCATCTGTAAGAGATAGTCACTTCACCACTAGATAAGGATAATCCACCCTTTTACACTCCATTTGCTAATCTAAGGCTCTGGGATATTCTTCCACTGTGTAGGGGCCATTTTTATATATTTGTATAGAGCAGTTCTTATTTTGATCTGTTATTATTTTTTGCATTGTTTTTCATAAACTGATTGTCTTAAAGTCTATGCCGATACATACCATTGAATAAAAGAATGAATAAATACATCTTGATCACACAGAATCATTCCTTTCAGGTCAAGATTGGCAAGTGTACGACTGTCCCAAAAGCTTTTCTTAGATATGATGTCACACTTCTCAGCGCCTGTTTGACCGGCACTGGCAGATTGCCATTGTGAATTCTGACAGTGTTTTAAGCAGAGCACCATGGCAGCAGCGGGTTTTTCACACAGCGACGCAGCTACACGTCTCTGCAGTTCCTCCCCTCCTCTCTGCAGCTCTGAAGACCCACAGGCCTCATTTTCACATGCAGCTTTGAGAACTTTCCTTTCTCTTTCTTGTTTCCATGACAACCTTTTTGTAAAAAAAAAATTACATTTTTGCAAGTATTGCTGAGCCATCCCATTTTCATAGCACCCTAAACTGTGTTTACCAAAATTTCTGCCCTGTCTTCTCATTGGTCAGAGCCTTTTTCTATTCTTTATTTTGTAAGTGTGTCAGCGCTCAAAGAAAAACAGGAAATGCAATTAACATCTGTCTAGCGTCGGCATTCCTCACCAGCAGGGCCAATTTTATGGCAATTTCAGAAAATCAGCGGAGAGTAAGTAGTGGTAATGAGAACCTTAATGTTTTCACACGAGGAGGAGAAGCTCGCCGTGGTATTTTCCCTCCAGCATTTGATCCACCTAATACTGTACAGGCTGTTTATACTGTGTATCCCATACTGCAGGCTTCCACAAGCCCTGTGAGACGCCAGGCACCGCTGCCTCTAAATACTGTACTTATACGTTGTGTATACAGAGCTCCGGTTACTTCTTGCAATCCTTGAAGTTCAAAGGTTGTGCACATTTAAAAGCTAATAACAAAGAGGTGTGGTTTCGCCAATTCATATTAGAACTTGAGATTGTTACATTGTTTTCACTACTGTTGTACTGTTTGGAACTTAATTTTCTTGTTTTACTTTGTTACAATTGTTTTATTTGTTTTTGTTTGCTACATTTTGCACCTCTGTTTTATTTGTGACATTGTTTCTGTAATGTTTTGTTACATTACTCAACTTGTGTTTGTTTGATACATTTTCCCTCAGTGTTGCTTGTTACAGTGTTCTCTAAGGTTATATTGCTTCACTTGTTTTTGTTTGTCACATTTTGCCCCTCTCAGAGTTACATTGTTCCCCTCTGTGACTGTGGTCCAGTGAGGCGGACCAGTAGGGGGCAGCCTTTCTTCTTGGTTTTTCATGGCCATTGGTACCATCTCCAATTGAGAGGAGAAGCTGGGGAGCTGGCTGTCCACTTCACACTTTACACATTACACTTATCACACATAGAAACACTCCTGTTCTGGTCAAATTAATTGAACTTCTCAATATGCCCTTCAGAGGACAGTGTTATGAGATCAGTGAAAGTGCTACATCACTGCCATGCATGATTACAGACACCCATTAGGGACCTCTGTATGTGTTAGCCCTCCAGGTCAATGTGCCATTGAAGCTCCACAGACCACCACAGCAGCTTAGCCTGGTGTTCAGATTCCCAGAGAAGAGCACGGCTCAGGAAATGCTTTAGCTTCAGAGAAAATGTAGAAACTCTGCGTGCGTCTGGGTGAATACAGCAGAGTAAATTTAGAGACTCTGCATGTGCCTGGGTGAATAAAGCAGAATAAAATTACAGACTCTACATGTGCGGCTGGGTGAATACTGCAGAGTAAATTTAGAGACTCTGCATGTGCCTGGGTGAATACAGCAGAATAAAATTAGAGACTCTACATGTGCGGCTGGGTGAATACTGCAGAGTAAATGCGGAAACTCCATGTGAGGCTGGGTGAATATAGCAGCCTGTTAGCTCTGCAACCTCACATCCCTCTCCACCAATCAGGAGCTTTCCAGCAAAGAGTATCCAAGTTGAACAAAACCACCTTTGGGGAGTGACAGCACATTCACTCAGCCTCTTGGTGACATGACAACCTGACCTGGAATTCGAACAAACTGACCAGGAGACACAAAATTAATGCCATATATGCATGTTCTCACAAATAAGTTTTCCCATTGGATGCAAAAAGTATGACCAGTTGAAAAACACTAGAAATTCATCTTGTCATGAACTTTAAATTTGAAGATGCAAATGATTTATTTTAAGTGAAGCAGTCACTCTTATTACATTATGCACAGCATGTATACATTTGTATATTTACTAATTTATTTATTCATAATACTTTATATTTTAATTATGTCTGAACAAGACACAGACAGATGAGCATGCAAAGGAAACATAAGGACCATACAATCATCTCACAGAGTCTGTGCAGCTATACTGTCAATGTTGGGGGGGATTATAGAAATGAGCTGATTGTTGATAAATTCTGCCAAAACATGGCCTGTCTGGGGGGCTATGACACAGACTACAAAGTAGAATTATTGTTTATGTACTTTTATATTTTAAAATGCAGGAAAGATTTTGGTGAACAAAATGGCTACAAATATATATTTTTATATTTATATTTCCTTTGCCTTTGCATAATCCAGAATCCTACAGACTGGAACTTTGAATCCACTAGTTCTTGGATGGCAGCTACGCTGGTCAGATATCATCCAAGATATTACTGAAATGGGGCAACTTGTAATTATCGTGGCAATAAAACAGCTAACTGGAAGAATAAGCTTGTGTTGGCTGGACATCGAGTCCTTCATTTCTGAAAAATGGCACATGGCTATCCCCTAGTGGTTAGATGCAGAACTGCAAGAGCTAGTTTTATAAGACTGGGCCACATTCCGACTCAACAGCCCAGACTCGGATTTACAATGTAAGTTAAATATGTGACTTTAAAACATGTTGCTTTGTTACTTCAGGACAACTGTGATGTTCTGTACATCATTTATTATATATTTTGGCATTATTTATTCATTTTTTTTCAATGTATATTTATTTAATCTAGGGCCGGTTTCCCAGACATGAATTAAGACTATTACTAGAACTCAAACTTTTTTTCAAAGGAGATTGTCATTGAAATTATCTTTTTCATTTAGGGTTTGGTTTGGTCGATGCCCAAGAAACCAGCCCTTAGTGTTTGGAGAAAAATGAATTTTGTGCAATACTTACATAAATTTGAAGCATGTATTCATTCGTTTTAGACGCAGAAAAAGCCGGTGGCATTTTGCAGTGTGTGTCCTATGCTGTGATGCAGAGGGAGATTAGTATTTGATGTCAGTCCATTGATGGGTAAGTATGCTGGGCGTGGGGAGGGGCTGATCCTCAGACTGTGTCACTGAGAGTGCAGGGACGCTCATCAAAGCAACACCGCAGCCTGAGTGTCCCTCCACACAGAGCGCGCCCAAGCCAAGTCACATCACTGTGATGAAGTGTGTGCACAGTCATGCACAGTTTCACACACTGCTCTCTAAGGTAGAGTTACTGGCTGAGATGAATTCCTTCTGTCTTTGAGAACCGTAGTCACGATCTCCAGTCACGAGCTGGAGGGGCTGAGAGACAGTACAGCACTGTTTACATGCCTGGTTTCAATATAAGTGACTGGAATGCACTGAACAATAAGTATCTCAAATGCTGTGCACTTAACAAGTGCTGTCACACAGACTCGTTTCACACAAAATGTTGTTATTTTACATAACCGTATCCCCCATGCCCGGACTGACCCCACCACAGGAACCTTCTCCCACCGATGCAGAAGGACTCTGTACACATGAGACCCTCCACCCTGTCTTCTCCCCACTCTACAGATACATCACCACCTGCATCCTGCGCAACAGGCAGAAGTGATGGCTCCAGAGTGATGAAACTATTGGTTTTACCCCGATTAGCCCCTGTCCTTCCCCCAGGGAGCTGAGCCCAGTGCTGTCATGCTAAAGCTGACCACTGTCCTCAGCCGCTAAAGGCAAGGCCAGGACTCAGACCCTCAGCCTCTAAAGGCAAGGCCAGGACTCGGACCCCCAGCCTCTAAAGGCAAGGCCAGGACTCAGACCCCAGCCTCTAAAGGCAAGGCCAGGACTCAGACCCCCAGCCTCTAAAGGCAAGGCCAGGACTCAGACCCCCAGCCTCTAAAGGCAAGGCCAGGACTCAGACCCCCAGCCTCTAAAGGCAAGGCCAGGACTCAAACCCCCAGCCTCTAAAGGCAAGGCCAGGACTCAGACCCCCAGCCTCTAAAGGCAAGGCCAGGACTCAGACCCCCAGCCTCTAAAGGCAAGGCCAGGACTCAGACCCCCAGCCACCAGAACGGCAGCTGCACCATGAACGCATGCCTGTGCCAGACCTGGGTCAAATATGAACTTCAAACATTTCATGGCCATTCATTTATTTAATTTATTTGGGCGAAAAAATTATCTGCAAATAAAAGTATTTTTTTATTTTAAAATAATCAATTTCAGATTTTTTTTATTTCAAAGCAATCAAATAACAGATATTTGATACAAGACTGCTAAAATATTTGTCATTTGATTTGATAGGCTTATTGCAAATTCTCTCAATAAATTTAATCAATATTGTCCTTGCATGGTCTTGAAACTGATATATTTGAAAATGTATTAAGTTATTTTGGCTTGGGGAGGGGGATGGGGGTATAGTATTGACAAATAGATAGTTGATAAATAGTAATTAATGTCTATTTATAATGTCTATTTATTTTATATAAACCAGGCAGGCTGTTTTAGTTCATGGCGACCGCACAGTCACCTCCAGCAGTAGCATTATTGGAAGCAGGCACAGGTATAGAGCATAACAACATACTAACAATGTATACAACCTTAGTTGTTTGTCCAAATTAATCACTATCAATCCACAATCATCCCAGCTCAAGGCTTGTTGGGAATCTTCACTGAAAATTAGTTCAATACACAACATTATATCATGTACACATTGAAACACAATGTAGTTATGTAATATGGACTCAAAACACTAAATTTAAACAACCCCCTTATTTCATTAATACCCAGCTTCTCCCAACTAATTGCAATCCGTAAATTGACACTACATGAATTAAGGTGTTTGTACACAAAATAATCAGCATAGTGAAAGTCTGTGTTTGAGGGAATAACGCTATGCAATCATGTTTAGACAGAAAATCAAACGTATACGCCTTGTATCTGTAGATTTTGGTACGTCAAGCAAACAACCACAGAAAACAATTTTCTGAGTGTGCATCCATGAGTCAAACGTTACAAGCATTTAGTCCTTCATCACGTTTTATTCAGAACACATACTTATACTTATTCTGCAAAATGCTTGTTACATTTCAAACAAATTAGTGTCTCAAACTTCTGATCTGAAAGTGAGCAGCGGTCTGACCACTGATTCTGAACGCACATTTTGTAGCTCCAGATGACCAAGGGATATTCCATTGGGCCATGATATTCCCTCGACCGAGAACAGGTGGGGCCCACAAAAAAGTTGTGACAGGTTTTCAAGAGCAGACATGGAGTCAAAACATATATAAGAAAGGGCATTTTACAGCTAGTTTGGGGAATCATTTTATTTGGTGAAACTATTTGAAATTTTTTTTAAATATCACTCATAAAGTATTTGAACAAAGTATTTGGAAGATAATTAACATTTTAATTTTACATTTTTTTTCTTTAAAATATTATTTTAATTGGTTATTTGAATTATTTGAACAACTTTAGATAAAGGTACAACTTCAAGACAATATCTGCAAAAATCTACTTCAATTAAAAGTAATTTGTTTGGCCCACTTCATTTGCAAATGAGTCAAATGCACAAAACAAATATGTCAAATAAAAAATATGCAATGAGTATGTTTTTTTGACCCAGGTCTGGTGTGTGCTACATTAAGCCATATCTTACAGTCAGACAGGGGTGTTGTTCAAGGATCCAAATCTGAAAGTTAATGTCTCAGTGAAATTATTCAATATTCTTTCTTCTTCCCAAAATATTTCCAATATCCCATTCCATATATTCTTGCATATTTTACATATTTTCATTTTTTATTGTTCACATTTATGTATGCATTCTGTATGTTAATCACTGAATAAGGGTGCTTTATGTTTCAAACTAGAATCATGAACTCCTACACCACCTCTCTCTTGTTCTGTGTTTTTTTATTTCAGGAAAACCAGGGGTATTTTTTTCTAAAAAAAGGTAAGATTGGCTGAAGCGGCCTGAGAATCTCTAAATCACTCTCCAGGTCCTGCTTCAGATATACTGTACCCTTAACCATGCTGCAGGTACATTCACCGCAGTAACAGGCATTGAACTGGCAGAAAGACCGTGTCAGTAATCATGCAACGAGGGTGACAGTATTCCTCTCTCTGTAGCTGTAACAAAGTCACACAGCTGCCAGCACTGAGTACCCTGTGCCACATTTTCTGAATGAAGCAGCAGCAATACACTCATGCACATGTACACATACACACACACTCACACACACACACACACACAAACCCCACCACACACAACCAACTCTCCTTTCCCAAAACCTCGCCACAAAGAACCAACCCCCCAGTGTCCTCTGAAAACCTGCCACACAGAACCAACCCACCCCACCCCTTCCCTAAAACCCACCACAGAGAACCAACCCCCGCCCCCTTCCCCCAAAAACCCGCCACACAGAACCCCCCCACCCTCCCCTTCCCACCAGGCCCTTCTCAGAAGTAGCTGCTGTGTGAATCTCGTCCAAGTCACCGCCCTGTCTTTCCGAGCCAAGAATTATTAAACAAACGCACCCTTTGTGAGGCGTTTCCTTGATTAACTGAAACTTTGGCCATATGTGCCCCCAGAAAAAAAGGGAAACGCGCTGGAGAACACGGCCGGCGGGGGCCAATATTTTCAAGCCCCGCTAATATATCAGGGCTGCTGAAGTTGTTTTTACCCTCTTTAGTGGAAACTACATTTACACATATATCTCTCTCCTGAGATTCAATATTTTCAGAAGAGAAAGACTCTGATGTTTCACATATAAAATAAATACTGAATCTCTACTTGAAAACAGTTGAAGCATAAAATTAGTCAGAAAGTTGGGGAGGGCATATTTTGCGCAGTGGAAGCAGAGATTAAATTATTCCACAAACATTTTTGTAAATGTTAAAATGGAGGTCTGGAGTGAGGTGCCTTCCATGCCACCCACGTTCAGGAGGATTTGGCCCAACGCGAGGCTCAGCGAATCCCACCTGCGTGCGGACGGTGACACTGCAGTGATTAACATTTGATCTGAGACGTTTGATTTGCGCTCCACGCCAAAGCTGCGTGCCATCTGCTTAATCACTTCCTGCTGCAGCTGCGTGGGGACATCCATCAGGAAGTCATCTCCACTATCACATTACCACGATTAGAAATATTTATTTCTGCTGCAGCTGTTTAATAAACACGGATGACGGACAATATCTTTGGTCCCTGAGCTTCGGCAAAGTGTACAAAGCACAGCCAATATCTAATGCTAAAACCTTTTCAGTGTGAGCAAAAGGATTGTCGGGTTTAGAATGTTTGTGTGCATGTTATTGTTCTTGAGGCTTGGAGAGAAAGTAAAAAACTTCAAATCATTAAACCTAAGGCAATGAGAACTGCTATACAGTTATCTTTACATTTTCCATCAGCAGCAGCAGCGTAGCATTACAGTTAGAGAGCAAGGTGTGTAATTACAAAGTTGGACCAGGCTGGACACTGACATTATACCCTTGCCTTCAACTGAGTTGCTTCTGAAAAAGTTGCGTGTGAAAAGTGTTTCTCTGGATGGGCTTCAGCTGAGTGTAATCATCCTGGCATTTTGCTGAGCGAATCACAGGAGCATCAACAAACAGGCTATGGGCCATATTACTCTGGAAACAGTGCAAGTGGTTGTTGTACCGCTTTCTTGAAATACTCACACAGTACAGTTCAAAGCATTTGTTTCCACAAAAGACAATATAAAATACTCTGTAATTGTATACTTCATTATAAAAGTGCAGATACAATCAATAATGTATTTATATGGAAATAACGTGGCAGCATTAAACATGATTACGCACGCGACTTTTGATGACTGAGGTGAATATTAGAATGGTCAGGTGCTGGTAGATCTTAAAAAAATTACTACTTGCTCTTGTGCTGGCTGTACTCCCAAGAAATACTACTAATAAACAATGTAGTTGCTCTGAATGTAATAATTTAATATGTGTGAGTGAAAATAATCAAACTCATAAAGACATACACTGTTTTTGTAACATTCTCTGGGATAATATGAAGTGCCAGCCAGCTGTTCATGCTGAGCTAGTGCACTTTTGCTCAGGCCTTCTGTTCAAATCCCTGTCAGAAATATGAGTCACTGCTGCCCCCTGCTGGGGAGAGAGCACAACATCAGCACAGGTGCCGGTGTCGGAGCAGGACAGTGGAAATACAGTCTCTTGTGTCCACTAATTACAGTTTTAGATGTATGATCTGCTGAGTCAAAGATTGGCTGGACATCTCACAAATCTATACAGCACTGCACTTTTTCAAAACAGTTTACAGCACTTTCAAAATTGGGATTCTTTCTCACTCATTTTTGGACTTCGAGCTTTTATCTTTCTTTTAAGTAAGCTTTTAAGTAAGAGTACTTTTTTTCTCATTTCATTTTTATTGAAATATTAAATTCATGTCCTCCTCTTGTTAAAAGGCAGTTGAAGCAGCACTGTGGCTCAGTGCTGCTGTTTAGTTAAGAGGTCAACATGTATCACACACACTTGCACACACTTTTATTGTGTGTATTTTTTTATGTATTTATGTTTTATTTTGGGTCACATGCCCCAACAACGATATGTGTGATCCTGCCTGGAAGAGGGAAAGGAAAAATAGTACAGAGAGAGGGTCAGGGTTGGAGATTTTTGGAGAGACACATGAGGCTAAGTAAGTAACCATACGTCAAAAAAGCTGAATTTTTATACTTTTTCATCTCCTGTTGTTTGAACATCCTGGTCAAGTTCCCAGAAAACTGAAATCCTCATATATCACACATACTGCTCCATAGTGTTAAAAATATGGCACCATACATGTAACACATTTTGAGTCCACCACACTGTGACTCCGCAAACATTTTGAGTCCAACACACTGTGACTCCGCAGACATTTTGAGTCCACCACACTGTGACTCCACAACTTCATGAAGAAAACCGAGGCCTATCCACTGGCATACCCTGCCTCGCCTGAACGGCTCTCAGTAATGGCTTCTTGATTGTTGATTACACACTTTCTGTGTGGTTATTACTGATAGAGACATGGCACAGTGAGAGGAAGATTGCAGTTCCTCTGTTCAATATAAATTGGTTTCCCCAGATTGCCAAGAAACAGACTTCCATATGACTGAGGGATCACACACACGACTGCACACGACCGCTTTCTTAACAGCACACATTACCTTCTCCAGAAGGATACTCCAGCATATAAATCGACTGTGCAAATCCTGGCCAGACCAATTAAAAAAAGAGTGTCCAATCACATGTGGATTGTTGTATCTGTCTGATTCATTGATCGATTTTTGTAAAGGTCCACTGCAGAGAGATTTTGTGAATTTGTGATGTGTCTTTTCTCACGGAATTCAATGTGAAATGGCTCTTGATGTCCTGACATCTTAAAACAGGGGTTGCGCACATCCATTTGTGTTAACAAAAGCATCTATACACACTTGTCAACCCCTATAGAGGGACAATAATGCACATAATTACAGACACCTGCATGACTGAAGGACTGAACTCAATGTTGGCCATTCAATTCAAGTGCACATACAATTTAATAAAATTGTTATTTGAATGAAAAGAGTCTTTTCACATGAAACAAAGTAATAAAAAGAATGAGAAAGATGTTGATTGTCAAAAAGCACACTGAGGAGCTGTGAAACGGTGTTTCCAGCTGCAGAGGTTTGTGTTTGGGTTGTATCTGTGTATCTGGACCCTGTTTTTCTTTGTTTGTTAAGCCCTATGTGGAACAGTCAGTTGTGTTTGCAGTCCCATGTCATCACTATGAGGGGAGAAGAGAAGACACACATGTTTGAGCACTATCACAGTCTCTTTTTTAGGTCCCAAACCAAAGTCATCAAAATCCTCCGGAGTCAGTGCAAAGTGTCCATTTCTGCACTAAAATTAGTGTAAGTAACTGTACTAATTAAACCATGCAATGTAATGTAGTCATGTCTAAAAATAAATGGAATTTAATAGTGTCACATTTTAGAGGATGTCTGTTTTTTTTTTGTTTTTTTTTGATAATATGCTTTGACCATGCATTTTCACCATATGAGACCATGTGGTCCTATGTTAACCAGAACACTGAGGGTTCATCTGAAAAATGATAGCAAATTTAACAAGCCAGGTCTGAATTTGGGGGTGAACCTAAACCCTAACCATAGCAAGTAGAAAGTGAACACTTGAAAGTGTCACTGAGCAGGACTGAACTGACTGACTTACAATACGATTTGCACATGTGGTGACATCCTTTGAATGTAAAGACTTGCTCAATATGCTGTTGCTTCTGTGAGAAGATAGAAATACAGGGAAGAAATGAAAGCCCAGGAGATGGTTATGAAAAATGAGGAGGTTGGTAAGGATGTCATTTGACACAGCACATAAACACTCTTCAATAGACTCCTCCAAGAACACCTCCACCAGAGAGAGTGCACCTCTCTCTTACTGTCACCATGGCTACATAATAGGCCAACAAATTGTTTCAGTAATACAATAACCCATAACAGTTGTACAGAAGACCTGGACACGATGCACATTTTCTAACCAGAAAACAAATGGTGACAGAGCGTAAGCAGGCAGTCACATAGACTTTATTTTTAGGTGCTCTATCCCTTTGGACAAAGAAAAACAGACCCGAATTGTCTCTAGATATGAGTGAATTACTAGAAAAAGTCTTTTTGTTTCTCATACCTAAGAATGGTGGCTTAAGAGAGGGTATTATTTTTATTATCCACCAGGTGGCAGTAAGCACACAACCGTACTGTAGTTATCCAAAACGAGCACTATTGCGAAGCAAAAGCTGAGAGAGGGGCTAAGGTAGCATTACAGTGAACAGTGTTTTGTTGAGAGTGTTGTGGGAAAAACCATGTGATGATATACAGTATGTGTCATTAACTGAACCTACTTTATTGTGTACTGAAAATGGTAAAAATGTGAGACAAATTAAGTTTGATGGGCAGAAAGAGCTTATATCAAGTCTGTCGGAACTGTACACCTGATGAAAAGAAAGCTGGTTTGCAATGCTGAAGGATGTAACCAGCATGGGATTTATGTGTTTTTATGTAATTTTTATTTGATAAAGACAGCTACATTTACACATTTTTCGATTATCCAAACAAAAATCCAATGCTGTGTACCCCAGTATTCACAGTATATGCTGATTGCTCCTACATGGGTTTTTTTAAAAAAAAAAAAACACGTATGCATCACAGAAATCATAAAATAAACACAGGAAACACACTCACATGATGCAAACCATCAAATCAACCATGATGAGATCCATGGAAGTTGTTTCAACAAATGAGTTGTTTCAAGTTTTTTTTTTTACCTACGTTCCAAGAATGCTTAAGAAGATGAAATTGTCTCAACTATTAAATAATGACTTATTTTAGTTACTGCAAAACTTGATAAAGTCACATCCTCAATTATTAATTTTACTCCCATGAATATGGATGAGAAATTGATTGCTTTCATGTTTCCCAGAGACTAAAATAAGGTCTAGACCACATCATTAACGAGTCCCCCGCAGGCTTTATTGAAAGGCAATGTATAAATTCTATAATTTATTTAACATTTACTTATTTATTTATTTATTTATTTATTTATTTATTTATTTATTTATTTATTAGAAAGTCAGATGCTGTACTTTTATTTCTTTAATAATGAAAGTAAATTTATATAAACCACTTGATATAAATGAGTACTATTTTTTGAGTATTGATAATGTAAGCTTTTTGATTTATTGATAATTCTGTTATGGAGGGTGGAATACTATTCTTATGTTAGAATATCAATAATAGAATTGCATTAAGACTGTAGGTGGTTCATATCACTTAAGCTCTGGATTGCTAAAAGTGGACATCAAAACACAATGGGAAGCGTTTCAATCCTTTTATCAGAGCCAACACATATAATTGTTGTCTTATTTTTAATATAGGCTTCTTTTGTATTGCATCTACCAATTATAAAACTAGCAGCATGAGTTTCTGTCTGCTAACATAAACATGCAGTTCAAATACACATATGCTTTCAAAACACATTACAGCCTCTAACATAAGCTGTAATACAGGGGCAGCAGTCAGTTAGCATGCAAGTTCTGATGGATTAGACAACATATGAAGAATGTGTGTTACAGTAGCCAACAGGAACATCAGTGGGAAGTACGATTTGTTTATAATTATTTTTCACCTTTTTGAATTGGTCGAAATAAAGATGAGCAGAAACTAGATCTTTTACTTTTTTTCTCATAGCTAACAATTTAGCTTCATTTACTTTCTGTCATGTCAAGCTGTTTTCACAATAGCTGGTTAGCTAATTGTTTGCCATATAAAACAGATTTGTTCAGCCAATTGTTAGGTGAACATATTTATCTATCCAGTTTTGTATCATTAGAACATATGAACATGTAATGACAAGAGAAGTCCATTCAGCCCAGCTGAGCTCATTATTTACTTACAGTCTACAGAGTATCCAGAACATTAGTCCTTTAATAAATGTATTAACTTCAATCATCCAGATTTCAGAGGTCTGCTCCTTTGTCAGTGACACAGGTTATACTTACAATAAAATGTGATTTTGTTGTGATGGTATTGCATATCATTGCATTGATAATGTCATTTGGTTTGTAACATTAAATATATACTAAAATGTAATATCTTAGTGTACAGTTATACTGGTATACCATGTTACACCATCAGGAACAGAGGGGTAGATCTGGCTGTACTTTTGGGACTGCACTTTTTCTTCTTACATAAAATGCACTTTGAACATAATATAAAAAATGAAAGATTTACTTGACAGAGAGAATAGCATAATAAAAAATGTATATCTGATTCTTTCACTGGGTTCAAAGAGAATAAATATTCCCTTCCCTGCTAATGTGTTTTTTATGTAAAAACTGATGGCTTGATGTTGAGGAGCAGGGAGATACCAGCCATGTAACCCAACTTTACCTGAGCAAATCTTCCTCCCCTGCCTGCAGAAAAGCTTCTGCAGTGTGGCAGCCCTGCCTGAGAGAATAAATATAACCACAAGGGGGAGTGGTTGAGCATCACTGCTATTGAACGTCAGGAAAGCCAGTATATTATAGTAATGTAGCAATGTGAAAGCTATGCATTAATGCGATGAGGAGAAAAGCATGATTACCGGGAATAAAATAAAAATAAAGAGCTGATGAGAAGGAAGCTCATTGAAGAGAATGAAGCCCAATAATTAGACTGAAGCTCACTGATCAGACTGAAGCCCAGTAATGAGACTGAAGTCCACAGATAAGACTGAAGCCCAATAATGAGACTGAAGCTCACTGATCAGACTGAAGCTCACTGATCAGACTGAAGCCCACTGATCAGACTGAAGCCCAATAATGAGACTGAAGCCCAATAATGAGACTGAAGCTCACTGATCAGACTGAAGCCCAATAATGAGACTGAAGTCCACAGATAAGACTGAAGCCCAATAATGAGACTGAAGCTCACTGATAAGACTGAAGCCCAATGATCAGACTGAAGCCCAATAATGAGAGTGAAGTCCACAGATAAGACTGAAGCCCAATAACGAGACTGAAGCTCACTGATCAGACTGAAGCCCAATTATGAGACTGAAGCCGATTGATCAGACTGAAGCTCAATAATGAGACTGAAGCCGATTGATCAGACTGAAGCTCAATAATGAGACTGAAGCCGATTGATCAGACTGAAGCTCAATAATGAGACTGAAGCCGATTGATCAGACTGAAGCTCAATAATGAGACTGAAGCCGATTGATCAGACTGAAGCTCAATAATGAGACTGAAGCCGATTGATCAGACTGAAGCTCAATAATGAGACTGAAGCCGATTGATCAGACTGAAGCTCAATAATGAGACTGAAGCGCACTGATAAGACTGAAGCCGATTGATCAGACTGAAGCTCATTGTGGTCTCCTTTAAGAGCCAATCCTCTGGCCACTGGCTTACATGATCTCTGAAAACAACACCTTCACCTCAGCTGAAAAAAAGAGTGAAATTCACCTGACTGGGGTGTTTATATCGCCCAAATGTGTCATTTCACATATAACACGTCATGTACGACATTTACATCCCACCTCCCAGCAGAGAGACAAAGAGACAATGAAAACAGTGTGAAAAAAAACCAACCCACCCCATGTTTTTAATAGCGCTTCTTTGAATATTAGGAATTTTTAAGAGAAAAAAATCAGGGAGGTTTGGTTAAATCTCTATAATGGCCCTAAATAAGGTCATGGGAGTGCAAATTGTAAAGGTAAGACAGCCAGCAACAGTCAAGTTAGGAAAATAAATGTGTTACCACTGCAAGCACCTCAGACTCCTGCCCAGGCTGACGGTAAAAAGGGCAGTATCAGAGTTAAAACTGAGGAGCAGGAAGCAAAAAATCCACAGGCTCAATACTGTAGTGCTTCAGTGCACTCCAAAATCCCTTTCCCCTTCGTGCCCTCAGTTATCAACTCACTTTGCTTTTATTACTTTGCCTTTATTCACAGAGTTAATCTCTTTGTGATCATTTTTCATGAGTGAGATGAGAAAGTCCCTCTCATGGGAGATTTTTTTTCCCCCCATAAAAAGACTCTCACAGAGACACAGTCCAAAATGGTATTGGATAAAAAATAAAGGAGGGAAAAGAAAACGCTGGTTTACTGGACATATGATATTAGACATATTATTTAATTATCGTAGTCTGTTCAGTAATATACTTGGTGTGAAATACATTTTTAAAATAACATGCATGTCATATCTTATGATTACATGAGAGCCTCCAATGTAAACACATTTACTTACACATGGAAATCAAACAAAATGTGTTCCTTTTTTTTCTTGATAGTTTGCCCTGGTGATTGGCGATTTCCACCTACCTTCTTTTGGTCAGTTTCAGGAACAGCATATGCATCTTTAACCTGCTTTCACATGCTTCACAATTTTTTTCTGTCTTGTCTAATATGCATCCAATATTCATACGCCATATTTTTCGCATGTTCTTGAGTAATCGGAGCCTTCCATTGAGACAGGTCGTACAGTTTTTTTTTTTTTTTAACAGTCCAATTCTGACCATGGACTGCTGCATCTGTATGATTTGGTTGAATGAATGTGTAAAATGCCAACTGTAACTGCCACATGACGTACGGCTAACAGTTCAAGTACATGGTAATTATCTTTTCCAGCTGTTGTGTTAAATGCATTAATGTATCGATTCCAAGTTGAACATTCCCTTCAAAGGACTTTTATTGTGACGCTTCCGCGGTCATTTTAAAGAGGAAGTGCTGCTGTACAGCACGGGTCCCTAGACTGCAGAATTAAAAAACAAGCTTAGCCAAATACATTAACAAACATCTCTTTACAAACATCTGGTTAACAACGAGCTCATTCCATAATATATGTGGCGTTATTGTAGACTGGTTGTCATTGGGTAAGTTTTTACATTTTCTGTTTTCGTTTGGTTCCATATTAACCAAGGGTAGCGTGTTAACGTTAGCCGATTAAAAACGTATTAACTAAGGATCCAGTTATAGTAAAATACAGAAGAAAAATGAAAATCATGACTTATGCTCTAACAGCTGGAAGAGTAATAACAGAACGGCAAGCCTCATGCTAAGCGCAAGTGACCTTATCGCCTGTAAACACTGCATTCAGATTGAAATAAAATCCACATCCATATCAATATGATTAAAGGGTCACTGAGAGTGTCATCGAGGCCAGCAGACGTAATTAGGGGGGCGCAAGATTATCGCCATAATTAATATCGTTACTGCGTGTCACGAACTGGTAATTGGTGCGAATGTGCTGGATCAGCATTGTGATGGACAGTGGGTTGGGTCCTCTCAAAGCAGCCTCGAAAACAAACGTATAGAACGCACATGTCTGGAAAATGGTATGCAGACCTAAATTGCTGAAGTAGTTATTCCCGTTTAAAAGTTCTGCCGTTTAACTGTCTGCACGCTTAAATTGAGAGTCTGATTGTCCCAAACTTAATCTGTGTAGATGTACCTGTTCAACTTGAACCCCTGTGAGAGGGTCTGAAAGTAGTTCCACATTCTGACTCATATAGTTTATTTTGGTTTATATGGTGTCTATAATTACCATTGTAAAGCTCGTGAACAGAAAAGAAAACAAATTATATGCACAGATAACGAGTTAATGAACAAATCAATAAGCATCGGAGTTTTTACAATTGAGTGTCCAACTTTTTTAGACCTTTGTTACAAGCTTCCAATGGCAAAGTTTTAGAAGAAATAATTGCTTGGGTAATTTTTTTATGAAAAATCTGTTCTGATGAACAAAACAAAGCAAAAATGAAGAAATTGGTTAATATTTGAGAGAAATATTGAAGATTTTATGCTAAAAACTGGGTTATTTTGAGTGTTATGAGGTGTCATTCATTATTGAAATTGACTAAAACTGTGTTTTATAATGTAGTTGTCTTAAAAGTGTATTTTTTCTACTCAGTCAATGGCAAGGCACTGCTAATTGGACACTAAAGTGTTATTTAGTATCATCTACAAGTTGTAAGTAGGTTCAGATTAAATCTCCCTGTTCAAGGAGACTTGAAATAAAGCCTTTATAAGATGTTCATAAAAGTTCAGATTATTTCTTTGTTAGTCAAAGGTCTTGGGATGCCAAGTTCCCAAGGAAAGAAACAGGGATGAGCCAAGAGTTGTTTTTATCTTTGGTATACAAACTCTTATTGGATATTATGGGAAACAAAGCATATAACTCCTGCCTACAGTCAAACGTAGTGCTCTAAACATGCAGGTCATCTAGATGTGTAGTGTCCGTACCCCATATGAAGGTTACTGAAAATAATATATTTTTTTCATGGATGCTGAGCAGTTTGAGAGATATTTCAGAACAAGGAACTCTAATCAAAGGGCAACATGAATATTATAGTCATTTTACAAATAATGAAACTTGATTTTTGCTCAGTTGTAAAAATGCAGAATACATTTTAATCACAGGGGTTAATATGACTCTAAATACTCTTGTTTTGAGTAATGTCTTTTTCTGCATGCCTCACTCATAGAATCGACTGCGCTGTGAAGTTTTCCCGTTCCTCTCCAAGTCATTAGAAGGGATAAAGCTGTCTTCATTTCTGTGAAACTGATATTGTTGTCCAATCAAACATGTTTCCTTCCTGGCCGACTGAAGTTAAACCTGAATTAAGATGGCATGCCAGCCCTTGGGAATGAAAACTACATGCATAGGGCCAGAGCAGGAAGAGGAGGCTGACAGTTTGATTTTCAGTAAGGACTTTGTTGACCCCGTAATGCCACTCAATATCTCAGTTGATTTGTGCGGATGGACCTTTCTGCAGTTCAGTGACGTCCTTTTACCTGCCTTCCAGGCGAGACTTTAATCGTTCCAGTCACTATTGTAATGTGTGGTGATGATTATGAGGAAGAGGAAGAGGATGGTAAAGCCTTTCTCAATATGAACCCGACAGAAAGACGCGAGAGCCCGGACAAACGAGGTACGGGTTCATTTCTGCTGGCAGCAGGACTGTCTTGATCTCGCTGTAAAATTTTCATTTGATTTTCAACCAAATTGTTTTATTTAAAAATGAATACAGGAGGTCCTCGGGTTACAACAGTCTCGAGTTACGTCATTTCGTGGTTACAACGCACTCCCATAAATTACTTAAAAAACCTAGTTTCGACTTAAGCAGTTTGGTTCGTAAATACGACCACAGAAATAAAGGTAAGGAATTATTCTCTCTTTTTTTTTACGACTGTTTCATTTAATTACTGTATTTTATATGTCCTTCACGTGTTGTGTGTACAGTGTGAGTGACTTAAGGTGTTAATGTAGGTATAATTTAGGTATAAATTCCGACTTCCGTTGAAAATCGGCTTACGACACATTGTAGGAACGGAACTCGTTCGTAAGTCGAGGACCCCCTGTACTTACAAATTCCAGTTTTTTTTTTTTTTTTGAAAACTTGAAAATGATTAGTCTTGACTGTACTCCAGGTTACTGCACATCTCAGGAGGTGAACTGCATAGTGGAAACAGGAGTGACTGACAGAACTTATTTTTTGTGAGAGTAGCAGAAGATGAGAGGGGCCTCTAACAAACACAGTTGGTCATTGTAAATAAGGAATAATGAGGAATAATGGGATGGTTTATAATAGATTTAAACAAGAAAGCCAATAAAAAAGAATATATTTGTTGATATGTCACTATTTTTGCAACTCTTTTTGCACAGCAGTGAAGCAGATGGTCAGAGTGTGCCAGGACCCCAGCTGGGATAGGGAGGGAGCTGCTGACTTACTCAATGTTGCTGCATCACCACACAAACACAGTGGAGGGAGAGTGGAGCCTCCGGCCTCCCACACATGTGAATCCCCTCCTCTCAGAGACAAGGGTCGCTCTGCATCACGTCACAAACCCTCACCACCGGAAACCCAGCTCCCTTCTATCAAAGAGGAGGCGTCTTTGCCCGATGCTGAGGTGAGAGGGTATGGCTTGGGCACCCCTACCAGGGGAGGGCAGGACTTTGCCTGTAAGGAGTGCCCGTACACCACCAACAACTCCTACAACCTGAACTGCCACGCCCGCACCCACAACGGGGAGAGGCCTTACGAGTGCTCCGACTGTGTCTGCTGCTTCCGAACCCGCAGCGCCCTGAACCGCCACAAGCGGTCGCGGACCTGCCAGCGGCCCAGAGGGGGCGCCGCGCCCAAGCCTTTGCCCAGGGTGAAGGCTGAGCCACAGGTTGTGCAGTGCAGTGACTGCAAGTACTCCACCAGCAATGCCTACAACATGAAGCTGCACCAGCGCATCCACACTGACGAGAGGCCGTACGCATGCAACAAGTGCGACGCCGCGTTCCGCACACAGAGCCACCTGTACCGCCACGAGAGGTGCCATCGGAGGTCACGTGACAGGGCAGAGAGTTTGCCCTGATATCTGTAATGCCTGGACTCGAAGGCGTGGAGGAGAGCTTCACCTGATGGAATCTGTATGAGCCTGTGGACCTGATGACTCTGAAAGGTCAGACCGGCACAGGTCAGGGGTAGTAACTCATAGTAACTTCAGCAGGGGGGTAGTAACTGGTCATCTGTTATTCTGTTAAGATCTTTGTGTCTGGCTTACTATCTTGCTGTATTCATAAACAAGAAGCAAGCATTTCAGACGTGTCAGAAGTGTTTAGAAAAACACATTTCATGTCGTTCCAAAGAGTGCAAGAACTCATCTAATAAAGCATATTTTGCTACATGAGGTCATCTCTCATAACTATGTGAATGGATAATGCTTGCGCCAGAGTTAACGAATAAAAAGGAGTTGTTTATCTGCTCGGCCAATCAGAACTGTGTGCCTTTCTGACAACATGAAAGATACACTTCCTGACATCTGCACATTACCATATTTGGACTTGGGTTCTGCAGGATCTGGGCGAAGCTGGCTGAATGAGCCGAGCCTGATGCAAAGCCAGTCAGAGAGGCTGCACAGTGTTAAATATTAATAACAGAAATGCATATTAAAGACCTGCTTAATAACAGGAGCGAGGACTTTGGTGTGCCTCAATGCACAAGCTGGTGAGCCTGACTGTATTTGCTGGTATTATGTAATAATTACAGGAACCTGCGCTGTTGTTAATTTTCCAAAGTGGAATTGAAGGAGTTGAGCAGAGGTTGGTTGTCTTCATGGGTTCAGCAGTACAGTAAATGTTCACTGTGGCTGTGGAGTTTGTTGAATATTTATTATTTATCTAGATGTACAGTTGTACTTTTTGCTCAGTAACTGCTACGGTTAGGCTGGGCGGTGGGGGGTCCATGTCATATGGTTAAACATTTGTTACAAATAAAAAAAAAACATTTCACTGGCAGAGTCTTGTCTCAGAATTCTTAACCATGTTGGTACTCTATTCATTTCTGCTCTGGCAAATTTCCACTTCTGTGAACAAGATCATCTATTAGTTATTTGCATGAAAACTGAATATATAATCTGGTGATGGTAATGATGTTAGACCTTGCACATAAGTGTGTGTCACAAATGTTTTGACAGCAGTGTGGATTCTGTCATTGATGTGGGACTGGAAGGATTATTAAACTGCTTATATGGAAGTATAAAATGGTCATAAATCACTGTTTTAAACCGCTGTTCAATTCCCTGGACATTTTCCATGTGAAAAAAATCAAACAATGCAGTAGACCATCCTAGAGTGTGAATCCTGGAGATACAGACAGAACAATTTCCTGTATGCACAATGAATCCATAAGCAGCATACATATTTACATATTGTAATGAACAGCATTTTATTACGAGATGCTTAAATGTGATTGTTAAACAAAATTAACCTCCCTCCAGTGATAAACTCAATAGAATATAAACAGTAGACAATGGGGCATGTCTTGCCACTATAAGAATAAAATCTTGGAAGAATCAACAGTGTCTTAGGTGAAGAAGGGAAGATACAAAATCAAAGCACACTGGCTTGATTATGAAAATAAACTGAAGTTTATAGCTACAAAATGAGTACCCTTTTTAAGAAGGAAGACATCAGTTATGTAACTCTTTCTTCCACCACTTTATTAAATTGAGCACAAAACCGTTCTGTGTCCATACCGTAACACGGTTGTAGCCTAGCTAACAAGTGTTTGGCTGATAAAAGTGGGGTAATGCTAGCTCATATTGGTCAACCCGTGTTTGAATACATTTTTAATCTTTTAATATTTTAGTGTAAAAGTTTGGTAGCAGTAAATTCTTGTGAAACGGATGTGAGAGAAAATTTAAGCCTAAGCTTCATGATCTATTTAGCTAACATTCTCCGTTTTTTAATCATAAAAATGCTTAATGCTGTAGGCATTAGACAGGTGTACTGCCTGGAAACTGGGTCCCCATGGAGAGATATGACACAGCCACCACCCCCCCCACTTACCCTCTTTATCATTGAACAGTCATGAAGCCATTGTGCTCCTCCAAGCTTTGTTTAGACAACACGGCCATTCACTACACCTTATTAGCATACTACGTGACTGTGACGCCTCTCATAGTTTGTGTTTGGCCTGCTGAAAAGGAATGGTGGGAGACTGCTCACTTCAGGCCCTGTAGTTACATTGCCTCATGCTGTTATCATGCAAGACCTTATGAAGGTGTGACAGCCGCATCGCACAAACAGGAACACAGTCATCAGGCAACATGTCCTTTTGGCTTCTCGCTTTTCTTGCATGTGTGAGAACGTTTCAAGAACACAAGTAACACCCAGAGCGCTGGAGGATATCTTGTAAAGGGTGATGTTTGTTGGGAAACAGCCATTTGCAGCATGCACAGGACTTCTTCTCTCCCAAGGGCATTAGCAGAGCTCCAGGGTCTTATCTTATCTGTCAGAATTCTACATGTGTTAACCATGTTGTATACATTTACATCAATACTAGGTAAATAGCAGTGAGCCCCAGTGGTATATGGCACCAGTGATAGACTCAGTGGAGGCACCACTTGGGGAGTGTTGGGTTGCTTACGCTGGGTGTGGCAGTGAATGGCATTGCTTTACCATCTTCCCACCATCTATTGGGGGTAAGCCAGGGAATAGCAGTCATCCCAGCACTCAGGCACATTTAGGGCAGCGACTGGGAGCAATCACAGCTTTTTGCAGAAATAACCATGGCCTAGATGAGATTTTTTGGAGAACTGAAATAAAAGTATATTTACTCATTATATGTGTTAAAACTTTCATTGTGCATGGAAATAGCCAAATGAATAAGTAAAAAATCAGGTCAGGTAATATCAACTCCTGAATTATTGGCACCCCTGACTGGAAATGCAGTAAAAATAAATAAAAATTTCAAAATTCAAAGATGCTAAAAACCTTATATTTATTAATGTTCCTATGCAGCCAACCAAAGTTATAAATTTATTTAATAAATAAAAAATATATACTGTTTGGCAAGGTTAAGGCACACTTTTGGATGGATTTGGACCATTCCAATCCTGTGGAGTTCCTTTCAAGATCATTCACATTCTTGGGTTTGCATTTTTCAACTGCCCTCTTCAGTTTCACCCACAGATTTTCCATCGGATTGAGGTCTGGTGACTGAGATGGCCTTTGCAGAACATTGATTTTGTTGTCCCAGAACCATTCCTGTGTGAACTTGGAGGTGTGCTTTGGGCCATAGTCCGGATGGAAAGTCCCATCTGCACGTCTCAGCCTTCTGGCAGAGGCAACCAGATTGTCAGTCAAAATTGCCTTATACTTGGTGGAGTCCATTGAGCCATCGATCTTTACCAGTGCCCCTGGACCTCTGGAATTAAAACAGCCCCAAAACATCACTGACCCACCACCATGTTTCACCGTGGGTATGATGTGCCTTTCCTTGCATGCATCTTTTTTTCGATGCCAAACATGCCGATGTTTTATCTGACCAGAACATTTCATTAAATTAATAAATAATTTTGGTTGGCTCCATTGAAACATTAATGCGCTACAGTATTTGCTACATGTTGACATTTTGAATTTATCTTTATAATGTTATTATTTATTTTTATTCAGTATTATTATTTTATTTTTACCACATTTTCAGTCAGGTGTGCGAGTAATTTTGGAGCCCACTGTAGCTGAAAGAATGAATCATTGGGTTCATGCTAAAGTGAACCACCCTGATCAATGGCAAGATAAATGTACCTTTTGAGCCATTTTAACCATAATTATTTGCATAGCTAAATGTGCTTTTTAAAATCATAAAATGCTATTATAAACAAAATAACCAAACAGAGCTATATCTGTTGAGCCTTAATTGAGGTACATGAACACTGTGAATGGTTAAGTGCAGCTATTTCTCTGATAGGATGGATGTGTGAAAATGAGTATTTCTTTTGTTCTGGGCTTCATATTGGTAGGTAGGAAAGATCCTTTGGGTATGAGAAGCCTTTCAACCTTTAGCTGATGGGCTCTCTGTCTGTCAAAGAGAGGCCCACTCATCATAAGTATGGGAAAATGCCATGCCTGCAGGTCTCTGTTGGCAGGTGGGCTATTTGATATGTCAGTAAAACACATATAACGCATGAAAGGGTTACTCTTTATCCACACTTTGATGCAATGCATTTACTAACAGCTATGCTTTCTTCCAAATATATTAATACCTGAAATATAGTTCTATATGTTTATTTTGAATTGAATGTCTACAGACACAGTGTCATGTAGTGTAATATAAGATCATTTTATTTTTAATGAGTTGAAAAAACTATGTAATGACTTAGATATGTTTAACTCACTGAACTGATATATTGAGTTCTATTCCCCTGTTAAATCCATTCACTTGCTCATGTCCAGAATTACTGTGTCAATATCATAATTAAAACAGCATTTGCCATTTCATGATTAAGACATTTTTCATTATAAGAAACATTTTTCCCCCATATTATTCTGCTGGACCTATTCTTATTTTGTTCTGATGGACAATCACATTTTTTCCTGTTTGTTCTGTTTGTTTCATGTCATTTCATAGTTTTATAGTACCCCTTATCTTTTATTTTTTCTTCTAATTTCATGTGTTGCTTCTAGCAACCATTGTTCCTTTTTATGAGTTAGGCTTGAAATGGATAAGAATTAGAAGCAGATTTATTCATAATGATATTTTTTCCTATAAGGGATGCTGATTTTAAAAGTTACATAATGAATTTAATGAGGATTAATAAAAAACAGAATAATTCAACTGAAAATAAGAGGTCCATGTTATCATGAATATAATGGATATAAATAAATATATAAAACTGACATGGCATTATAAGGTGATTGTTATGCTAATTTTGACCCTTTGATGTGAAATCGGTAAACAAGATGTACCACAACATTTTATCACTGAAAAGGCTATCGGATTTTCAGTGATGTCATTGTGATGCTCTGGAAGATTCTGGGTGTCACGGTTGAGACGCTGAACACATTGACTACTCTTGGGTAGTAACAGGGGGTTGGGGGGGGTGAACAGAGTGATCTGTCCATCCTATCTCTTGACCTGCTTCACGTACTGCTCAAATAATCAAATTATTTTAGCCCACACAAAGGTATAACAGAGGCAAGAAATAGTTTGAGTTATCCCCACAACCTCGATCAGCATGAAAGCATTCAGCACCCTGACCCCAACCCCCACCCCACCACTCCCCAACACCAGCACGTCACCTCCGCTTTGTTTCTCCCGTTTTCACACATGATCGAATGGCTGTCCTGTCTCAACTACATATGAGCTACTGTACACAGAGCAGGAGCTGTGTGTTTCACCGGAGCTGCAGGGAGGGGCTGCTGCTGGTGCTATCAGGCTGTCGCCTGTTACAGAGTTCACACTGCCAGGGACACACCAAAGCCACCTTCCCTGTTAACCACTTAGCTCTGTACCTGTGCGTTGTGTCAAGGAAAAACACCATTTTATTCTGAAGAGCTATTTTCATTACAAATCAATGCAATCACTTTTTTTTATGTGCACTGTTGCTGGGCAGTTTCTTCACTGGAGGATTTTGCATCCTTGAAGAATATGTGAAGAGTTGAAGCTGTAGTTGAGAATGGAGGATAAATACATGTCCAAACTCCCCCCTGCTGTAGATTACAGCGCAGGGATGTTTCTGATGCTTATTGGTAAGTAAATCTGTTTTTTATTTCTTTGTTGTTTATCTATTTCAGTAGTAAAGTTTTCCAGTAAAATCACGTTTGATAACACATGTACAACAGTTTTTTAATTATTAAAATCGGGAACATTAAATATATGATAAAAGCAGTTAGTTCAAGGGGGGAAATAAGTAAATACGTAAAATAAGTAACAAAAAATAAGTATTATATTCCAAAACAATTGTGCTGTGATTTCTCTCAGCTGACGTCATGTTTGGCACGGTCACTGTAGTCACTCAGGTGGGGCTACTCAACTTCCCAGTGGCTGCCTGGGGGTCCTATGGGTGCTAATTTTAGATCCATCCAGTCCTGCATTTACGGAATTCAGATGATTACATTCTGGGATTTTTTGTGATTTACCCAAACGGTGCTAAGGTTTAACCATTTCCCTCATGCAGATGTTTCATGCTTCACATGAGGTGTCCACTCCCTATGGGAAACTCGAGTGCAATTTTTTTCATCGATCGTTCACTTAATCAACCAATCTGCGAATCAATCAGGAATACACAGTGTGACACAGCTTTCTTTACAGAATATAGATGGGTTGTCACCTCGCTGTGCAGCCCTACATCTGAAAAAGAGAAAAAGCACAGTGTTAAGGGACAGCAAAGGGAATCCTGCTCTAACAGGGACAGATGCAGGTGAGATAGAACTTCCAAAGGAGCGGATCACAATGCAGCGAGTGTGAAAATCAGTGTGTTTTTTTACAAAGTTACACAGAAATGTTTGAGTGTGTTTAATTTAAATGTTCTTGAATTACTATAAGAATGTTGTAGTCTAAGAGCTCCATAAGCCTATCAACAGAAAAAGATCTATCACCTTTCAAACGCAAATTCTCAGTTTTTGTACCCTATTACACAAAAAGGTCCTGCAGGATTACTCCTCTAAGGTCACGTGATGAACTGACCATGGGGAAACCTTTCTAATTTCATTTTATGTTTACCAAGTTTTGCGGTAACCTTTACCAGCTCAGTACTGAAATATCACACAGCACATAGAATTCCACACAGGTTATTGTCTACAAAGACTTTCATAAAACCTGAACCAAACCTGTTCTTATCTCAGAGTGCTCATTTCTTTGAATCACCAAGATTGACACTGGACTTTGTGCAAAATGTGTGAATCATGCACTAAAATCGACATTGGACTTTGTGTGAAATGCATGAATCATGCTACCTGAAGGACTATCCACAGAGCACTCCATCACTCCTTTTTTCTTTTTTTTTCATTGCACACAGTGGTGAAGTCGCTCATTCAATGAATTAGAGAGTTCCCTATTTATTATCCTTTAAAAAGGAAGTGGATGTGCAGATTGACAGACAGATAGACACACATAGACAGACAGACAAATAGGTACTAAAGGAGGCTTAAGGTAGGCGTGTAATATGAGGTAGGGGGTGGGAGAAGAGTTTTATAGGGAAGATAATTAAAGAAAAAGAAAACTTTTTAAAGATAATGAAGATAACAGTCATTAATAAGACAATAATAACAGCTGTAATAACAATAATAACAATCGTAATATCAACAGTAATAACAATATAGATAACAACAACAACAACAATAATAATAATAATAATAATTACAATAATTATAACAACAACAATTACAATAATAACATTTAATTATGATGTGAGAGAAAAGAGAGGAAACCAAAAAAGAATGAAAGAAACTAATGTGTGTCATGAGTGTAGTGTAACTGTGGTGGAGTTAAAGTGATTGCAGGTTGTGGTGGAGGGTTTTGTATGATGAGTTCTTATGTTTAGTGTGGTGAGAGATGGGAGATTAGTTAATAGGCTAATTTAGTGAGTTTATGAAAGGGCACCATATTTTAATAAAGTGTGAGGTTTGGTGTGGGTGAGAGTGTGTTTCCATGGAAATATTCTTTAAGAAGATTTAACCATTGTGTGATGGTTATTGTGTTTCTTGTTTTCCAGTTTAAGAGTATAGTTTTGTTGCTGATAGCTAGGGCGATAACAATGGGTTTGGTGTTTAGCGACGGTGGTTTGATTGCTGAGAGGTCTCCGAGCAGACAGAGAGGTGGAGAGTCACCCCTTGATCCAGAGGCAGAGGAGTTTTCTTGACTCCCCCATTCCATGCCCTTGGAACCATTCCTAAACCATGCAAAAAATACTACTTCTACATATTGAAGAAGGGGAAGGTGGGTAGCAGATAACATCTCCAGGTCTTGAGCAAACGGTACTAGTGCAAAATTGGGAAATTGGAGTGAAGCGGGAGAAAAGACCAATACTGCACCTTTCTGAATACACTCCACTCTAAAAGTATGTATATGTAAAATACTTTCTAATAAAAGCACTGTTTGAATTTCCCAAATTGAATACTAGCTCAGTAATTGTCAACACTCTCAATCTTTAGCCTCTTTTAAGGCATATACAATTCATTCAAATTAACCATAGTCTCCAGCATGGTCTCCTGAAAGGAAAGCACTCCTGAGGACACGTCTTCTTGTCTCCAACGCTTGATCAGGAACTCTGAAAAATCCAATATGACACATTTTGCCATAGCTCAAGGAATCAGAAATGTGAGATCCTTTCAATTAATTGCAAAAGAAATAAGACATAGCTGATGAATTTATCTAAAGAAATGAGACAATCCCAATAACAGACATAGAGTCACAACCTTATAAACACCAGGGGCTACCCAGTGTCCATAAGTGACATACACATGGCCATTATGTTTTAAACAAACTCATTACATGTTGAATAAGAAATTACTCTTTTTAATGTATGAGAGCAACATGAAGCAATCCAGTTAATTCATCTCCTGTCAATCATATGAGGTCCATTGTGTATTCTGTCACCTGCTGGGTTTTTTATTGTGGGTGTGAATAAGGCTCAGGTGACCTGACCTGAGAAAATGCTTGAGGCATATTACCTGGGTGAGATTATGAATGAGTCCTAAGTGCTATGCCCATGGCATGGCCTCACTTATGGTCAGATTTATCAAAATCTTTAGCATATGATAAAAGGTTTGCACATACACAATTTCAGTGACATGGTTTGTGATTGGAGCAAACAAATCCCCTCAGCTAATCACCTGCTGTCTTAGTGTTTTTCCCAGCTCCTTCCAGCTCACTGGTCAGTGTCAGTCCCAGCAAATAATCTTCAAAATAATCTTCCATCTTCCTTTCTATTATGAACACTTAGACTGCCCCCCCTTAACTTCATAGACAGTCTCCCATTCACTCCCCTCACCCCCTTATGACCTCACAGATAGCAACAGAGCATGTCCGGTAGGGAAAAATCTTGCACAGGAGAATTTGAATCAGGAACTGTGACTTTCTGAGGTGCAATATACCGTGGGTTCCATTTTCACATTTCAGAACGGGGTGTTGTAAATTCCTGACACTAATCACTCCATGAGCACCAAGAAAAGAGGAAAGGCTGCAGTGCCAAAGCCTTCCTGTGAGCTGCAGGGTACATTTCTGCAGCACCAAATGAGCAAATATTTTCTTTCAAAGAGTATTTGAAAAGACATGTCTGCCTTGAACAAATTCAGCATTCCTCACGGCTTGTGCAAAAAAAGGGCTTGCGAAACATGGCAGGCAGATGCTGTCATGCAGGAACACAGGTCTAACAGACAGAAGAGACAGCTTTATTAAACCTCTCCCATGCAGGCTAACTCCTCAGAGACCTTAAAAAGGTTATCGCCACTCAAAAGCTATGTCTCACTCATACACTGATTTTTGCTGATGTCAGACGGTCAGTTGTTTGAGCATTGTGCCTCATGTGACCCCGGCAGGGGACTTTGTGTCGGACTGAGATGTGGCCTTATTCTGACATGGCTGCTACTCTGGCACCATTACCGAATGCACTGCCCCCCGCAGGGGTGCTACTGCAGGGCAGGGGCTCCAGCATAGGGCTCCACGGGCTCCCAGGCCCCACTGCACATTAAAGCCATCCGCCTGCACTTTGGTCCCTGTTTTCCTGGGCTGGGATTTTAAATCTTTGGGCTGTGCCTGCTCTATTCCCCATTCAGCTGCAACACCCTACTGTTTGAACACCACACAAACCCAGCGCCTTTGTGTGTGTGTATGTGCCAATTACTGTTGGAAAATTTAAGTTCATCTGAAAAACAAAAATTCAAGCAAAATAGCATGACTATACCGTACACATTCAATAATTCAGATTTCCAAAGCAGTACAGTTAAACTACAGACAGGGAGAGGAGGCACACTGCTGTCATTTTCATGTTAGCTTTGGTTAATGCAGATTCAGCTCATGGGAGCAGAAGTACTGTCGGCTCTGTTTATGTTGTAGAATGGAGTTTAAAATCCACAGCCTGAGAGCAGCAATGTCATCAGAATCACAACGGTGTGTCATTCTGTTTGGAGCTGCAACCATTTCAAAAGTGTGTCTCAAATTAAGTTTGCACATTGCTATATATTGCTATTTAAACATTTATCCTGCTCTGAAATACATATCAAGACAATTATGTAGTGGTCAATCAAGGCAATGAACCTGAATTTTCAGGATATACGAGGAACATCTTGATTATTGCAGTACTAGAAAGGAATTATATCCATTTGATATATCTATGTGTTGTAATATAGTATGTAGTTCTGTGTGTATGTGCACACAGTCAGATATGTAACACACATGAAAGACCAATATTTACATTACATGTAAAAAACATACTTTCACTGACATCAGGTTTTAAGGTTGAATCATTTGGTAAAATCATTTCCAAACTATGGAATGCAATATATCGCTTAAAAACAACAGGAGTTCAGTGGGTGGAGATACAGTAGGCATTGCTGAGATACAGTGGGCAGAATGTTTTTTTCTGCCTGCCATGATGTCACAGGCTGTTTCACTGATGAGGGCTGGAGATTATTAACATTTTCAAAGTCACCTTTCAATGCAGATGAAAAGGTCATTTTGACACAGAAGCACATTCATTTAATTACTGCAATTCCATAATTACGCCAAATCAGGGGTGGGGCCAGGGCAGATTTATTTAACGCAAATTGAACTCAGTGATTCATATCAGAGTATTTCACCTCTCAAATATAGTAAATGGGCAAAGATTACACTCTATAATCACTTTTCCAGTGCAGGGTTAGCTAGGTGCCTTTCAGTCCAAACCCCCAGAGTAATTAAGGATTTTCTCAGTGTGGGTGAGTGAAGGTGCATGCAGTAAGGTGAAAACAGGTGAAAAAGGTACAAACCATTACCTGATGAACACCCACTGCGCTTTCCATTCTGTATGGAAAAGTACTTATGCACTTTTACGTATTTGCACTTTTACAAATCTGGAGAGATATTGCAAGGGAGGATTCCAGGAACTCAAGAACCTCTACACAAGAAATTGTATCGCTTATGGCTACATGATAACAGATGGATAGTGTAATAATTAACCACGATATAATACATTTTGTATAACAATGTTATAAAACCAGATAATGTAAAAAATGACCAAAAAATGTCCAACTGATGGAGTAGTGACCCTGATAAAGAATTAATTTAGTGTGTGGTCAGTCAGCTAATGAATTATCAGATGAACAAAAATATTCAGCAGTAATATGGTCATTCCAGCAAATACTGTAATTTTAATCATATTGCCAACAACTGTTTTTTTTTATTTATTTTACTGGTGGATTCTTCTTTTCTTACAGATAATTAATTAACGATTAAATTCAATTATCAATAATGCACAATAAAAAGTTAAAATCATTTTTCTTTATGAAATCATAGATACCCAGTAATTACATTATTATTTACAGATAATGTGACTTATTATACAGGCACAGTATTTTCCCAAGTATAAGCTGAAGACACATAACTCTCTCTCTCTCCACTAGACCCACACCCTCTACCCTAACACTGTCCCCTGAGCCTCACACTGCAGTCAGAGCACCTGCACAGACTCAAAGCATGCCTGTCTACACGGCTTCCAGCTTCAACAAATCCTGAACTTTTCTCATGTATTTATTTGAAGGATTTACTGCTATACCAGAGAGGTGAGAGAGGTTTGGATGATTAACCAGGATTTCCCAGGGTTTACACATGACTACCTTGAATGAAAACAGGCTCTGTGTGATTTCTTGGAATGGAAGATCTTATCTCAAATGAACTGTGGTCTAATGGAAATTATTTTAATGAAACCATGATTGGAAAAGTTGATGGCACTCAAGGTTATTAATCATATGTGGTGACCATTTCACCATATCAACACATAACCTGTGAAAGCATTAATCCACTATTACGTTTGTAGCATCCACACCAGCATTATATGTTCCCTTCAGTTTCAGCTGAAGTTATTAGACTGTGTATAATTTCGTTCCATTGATCCTGTTTCATTTCTGTGCAAGTCATACTGCATTTATCATCTTTCTGAATGCAATTTCATTTGAGATATGCATTTCTAATTGAGATACTGATTTTATTTAACTTATCTATTAACCTTCAGTTCTGTGAGTGGCAAACCATTTAAAATGAGAGTTATACAGCTGCAACTACTAAACCCCCTGACTCACAATTCTGTACTAGTACAGGGTCAAGCAGAATGATTTAAGATCCAATTTATACCAGGTAGAGGGAAAACACTTCATATTGTATTCCAATATGCATTTAACAATTACATTTTTTGGTCAGCAGCAGTCAATTCCGGTAAAAGGAACAGAATATAATATTTCAGGAATGTTTCTGGAACAGAATATGCAAAAACATGAGCAAGGCCCTTGCCCTAACCCTAACCTCTAATCCCACTCTGGTCAGATAGGACATTTGAGATCAGAAATCAGCAATTACCGAGTCAGCGGTTGCTGAGCTTTTTGAATAATCTTTTATATTTCAAGCACTGTCTTTTAATACCAGATTTGTTGGGATCCCATTGCTGAGTCTGGTTCCTCTGGTCCCCTGGTTGCCTTTTTAGTGAGATGAGTTTAGTGATAGCCCTCTCACAGAAATCACCATGAATAAGGCACCCTACATGACCGATTGCCAAACCCGTTGTACCCAAAGCAACAAATTATCAAAGTTCTCCCCAAAAGGTACATCCATTACCTGTGAGATTTTGTTTTGATAGACAGATCACACCAGGTTGCTTCTTAACAATGTCCTGCAGCAGTTTCATTTTATAGAGTTGATCCGCACAGAAACCAGAGGATGAAAATGCAGGAATGAAATAAAGGTACATCACTCTAAATATCGTGGTATCATATGAAGTGTCTGTTATTTTATGTTTAACTCAAACTGGTCATTATTGCTTTTTCAATGCAGGAATAGACTGGCAGAGACAGACATTCTCTCTTCATTTCAAGGCTCCCTACAGCCAAACGTACTTCTTAGTTTCAACAAAATATGGATGAAATAGAAGCAGAGAGTGGTGACTTAGGCATTCACAGAACTAGTTGTAAAAGTAACAAACCATGGTGGTTGTGTAACATTTGCAAGAATGTACAGCGTATCAAGGTGTGTAGGCAATCATTCAGGGAGTTTCAGAAGTTGGTGAAATTGACTTTCATGGCCATCATACTCATACTTTCTGTAACAATTATGCTGGGCCTGGATATTTGTTTGGATCATTCATTTTGAAACCACATAATATGAAATAAAGATGAAAAACATCACAATGAATCAGGCTGTCCCTGAGCAATGTGATGCAGCGGTGTGGGTGGAGGTTGAAAATGCAAACATGAAAATAGACAAATTTCTTCAATGTAAGAAAAAATGACAGACTAAATGACTTGCTCTCATCACTTAGATATCCTTATGCTGTTGAGTTCTCCCGTTCCCAGCATTCCTGTCCATCCTGGGGAACGCCGCGGTCCTCATGACGGCAGCCAAGCGTTTGAGCGCCCTGAAGGCTCCCGAGCTTCTCACGGTGAACCTGGCACTGACCGACATCGGCATGGCCCTCAGCATGTACCCGCTCTCCATCACCTCCGCCTTCAACCATGCATGGATCGGGGGTGACCCCACCTGCATCTACTATGGCCTGATGGGGTCGTTGTTCAGCGTGGCCAGCATCATGACCCTGACTGTCCTGGGGGTGGTCAGGTACCTAATCACCGGAACACAGCATCACTCAGGTACAGGTGCACACCAGTCTCTCTCTACAAGGGGAGGGGGGGGGATTTTGGCTCTCCCTTTAAAATAAGGGTCATCAAAGACAATATTTCAGTTGGAAATTTTGGAAATTTTGTACTGTTGTGTATGATTTTTTCATCACCAGGAGATCACTTTAGCTTTAAAAGTGCTTTTAAATTTTAAAAACGTCTCTAGAAGTTTTTTCTTTAGTGATTTGTGTAAAAAGACAGGACATGGCATCACATATTTGTCAGTGTTTCATCTTTCTGCTTGTAGAATAAGCTGTGTCATCCCCATTCAGCTAAAAAGACATAAATCAGACCTATTCAATCATTTGCCTTGTAAAGACAACAAATAATAGACATAAATTTGATGTTATATGAGTTAAGTATACCAATTATGTCATATACTTATGTAACTATATTTGTGGAGTTCCAAGGGCAGCAGCTCCTCCATGTTCATAGAAAAGATTTAAAACTTTAATTATGTAAGGGGAAATATTGCTTGTCCTTGCCTAGAGGCATTCATCCACCTCCAGATTCACATGCCTGCCAGCAGGGCCCCAGCAGAGGGGCCCCCCTTTTCATTTCAGATTGAATGACTTTTGAGTGAGTAACAACCAATTAATTCTGCGGTTGCCATGCAGATCTCTGTGTAAAAAGGGTCAATCTCTGAATCTAAAGATGACTTTTCATCCTGGCAGTAATATGTGATGGAAATAAGGCTCAAATCTCTGCTAGAGTGTTTTCTCAGTAAGGGGTTGGTTGCTATAAAGAGTTGTCGTATGGTTGCACAGTAGAACTTCAGAAACATAAATCTGTCAGAACTCATTGTTAGTAGTGTTGGAATGGTCGAGAAAATGTAGAGTTAGAGTAATTGTATTATAATTATTGTGATATCATGCTTTATCACTGATATGTTCCTTGCTGTTCTGTAACTCTCTCCTTTGATATGTACTACATGCCCACCATGATCGTCAATGTCATCAGCAATATAAGAAAAGTCAAGTGATACAACATTGGCAATGACCCTTTCAGCCAAAGCCCAGTTATTTCCATTGGCTGAACATGTAATAAACTCAAGGGCCTGCTTGTAGCTTATTTTGCCTGGACACTTTGTGCCAGTGTAGATAAAATACCAGCCAAGGTGCCGGGGTACAAAAAAGCAGTTTGAAATATATTGGATAAAAATTCCAAAAGAGACAATCTGAGAGTGGTTTTGCATCTTCACTCCTTCGCAGGTAACAAGTTTGAGAAGAAGAGCATTTTGACAATGATCGCTCTCATCTGGCTGTATGCTGGGCTTTGGGCCATCTCTCCTGTGCTGGGCTGGGGGGACTATGGCCCGGAGCCGTTTGGCTTGGCATGCTCTGTGGACTGGGCCGGGTACCAGCACTCTCTGAATGGGTCCACCTTCATCATGACCATATCGGTCACATGCACTTTCATCCCCTGTGCCACCATCATGTTCTCCTACTCCGGGATTGCCTGGAAGCTGCACAAAGCTTACCAGGCCATAAAGAACAACCACACCCTCCCTAAATCTGGCTGCCTGGAGAAAAGGTTCACATTGGTGAGTCTTTGTCTTGAGACAGCACCATAGCGTTGAAAGTTTTTACATCACTGTGTCCCCTTCCAGAGGTAATTGAGGAAGTAAGTATATTGTCTGAAACTCTAAAGCTCAGATGTATTAATGGTGGTAAGGCTGATAGGTGGGTATACTGTACACCTGCATAGGTTTTGGTAGGTATATTGTAAATCCCCAGAAGTATAGGAAGTATAGGTATTCTCTGTATACTTGTATATAACTATATAAGCTGAACCTTTGGAATAAGGAGAGTTTGATGATTATATTGATTACAAAGCATACTGTTGAGTCGATCTGTGTTTCCTATAAGTTATTGTTTTCTAGCAAAAAATTGATCTATTAATCATTTGTTTTCTATTGGAAAGCGTGATTACAGTGAATTTGATTCAAAACAACCATATTAATTTGGTGAATGCTGTAAAGCAGGGGAAGTCTAACCTCTGTTAAAACACCTTCTCCTTTGCCATTGAATTCAAATGCCATGGAGACCAGCTCACCAACTGATTGGTCACAAAGGTGTAACATACAAATGTACCTGTGTCTCATTGGTTAATTCAGGCTGTATGGATGCTTCTTTATGATTTATCTGAGTGATCAAGGACACCAGTCTCTCATGAACCGAGTTTTTCTTAAAACACAGCTTTAAAACACTTTGTCCATGTTGGTAGTTATAGTGTTGGTATTTTTTGTATCACTGCTAAAACCATAGGTTATAATACATCCACAATTTATAATCTCTCCCCTTATGACTTAACCAATCTGTCATGTGTTAGCTCAGAGACAATGAAACCAGGCTGATCTGACGGTTCAAGCTCAAGAGCATTACTGAGGATGTGTCGCTGCTGGAATGGATCTGTACACAGGGAGATTTTATTTGTGGAGGGAACTTAAGGTGACACTTTCAATGAAGCGTGGAAACAGGAAGCTTGTCGGTTTGATTTTCTGTCTTTGTTTAACAGAGTAAATAAGGTTGCAGTGCAGGATCTCTCATGAGGTTAAACAGCAGAACACCAAATAAAACTCACACCTTTCTGCCAACAAATACAGACCTCAGAGTTTCTCATTTTCACAGTATTTTCAGTTTGTTCTTATCACTACTGCAAAATCAATGTTTCACACTGCATCGCAGAAGCATAATCACATATATATATATATATATCTTACATAGACATATAACATATTGAATATATAACTGCAAGAATGTGTAGTTACATATACAAGAGTAAGACCTGGTCCAACTTGTGATGATGTCATAGGAGTTATCCTATAAATTAAATGAGGAAGAAGAAATATAACCATATGGTCAAGAGAATGTGTATCTTCAGTGGTGTCAAAATCTGCAGATACAAGAATATGAAAAAAAAACTGAACTAAAATGTTTTGGAGTGGTTGAAGTTTCCATTTGTGTTGGAAGTGTTGAATGGCAAAGTTCCCTTCAAACATTCTGTCCAGCCATTTTGGACCTTGCCAATAAAATGGGGCTGAGTAACAATGAAAGATATTGAAAATGTCTCGATATCTGAATGTATGTGAAACATTTGCACAAAAGGTACAAGGAATGTTTTTAAAACAGAAAGCAGAGAGAAATACTTCTATAAAAGCCAAACAAGTAAATAACATTTAAAAAGAATTTGTTATTCATTATTTATTGGAGAAGGTCATGCATTTTTTTTTATGATAAGCGGGGGTGTTTGTTTTGTTTGCACTGCAGACCCACAGTCATTTTGTATCATGTTGGGTCACCCACTCATGTTGCTATGACAACAGATCACATCAGATAGGTATCAGATTGGTGCAATTTTTAAGGTACAAGCATCCATCCAACACATTTCAGTCATTATCAAAGTTAGGTAATTTCTCCAATTCCCTTGTATGCATATCTGTGTGGTCCTAGTGTGCATCTCAATTTTAATAACATATCATGCTACAATGCAGAGTACATTCCAGTTTGACATTGGTCATGTGGAGAATGACTTCCTGAGGTACTTGAATTCTGAAGGCAGATTTCATCTTCCTGCATTATCTAAGGCTGAAATACAGACTGGAAGGGAAAAATTCATTTAGATACCAGCAAGCTGCTGCAGCAAATGTAATTTTTTTATATTCAAGAAGTTGAATGGGCTTCCTTATGATATTTACAAAAGGGACCATTAGACATTTTTTTCTATAATGTGCAAGATGATCCTATATTTGTGTATTATAGAAAAACATCTCATGTTGCAATGTTATAAAAGTACTCATACCTTTTCATGCATTGTACACCATTTGATTCTGGAGAAAACAGTGGTGTACAATGCATGAAAAGGTATGAATGCTTTTGTAACATTGCAACATGAGATGATTTTCTGCAATACACAAACATAGGATCATCTATTGCATAACAGCGGGAGGCCTGAGAAGCCTTCAGATATCATGTAATATTTTTAGTATTATATCGGTTTGTGTGGGGCTATATCTGTCTTTCTCCAGTGTTCCAGATAATTATCTCCAGGTTTATCTTGTCCTGAATGCCGTTCTTTTGCTTTACCAGTGGAGTCCTGAGAAAGAGTCAGATAACATGTAATATTTATCATATCAGCTTGTGTGGGGCCATAACTGTCTTTCTCCACTGCTCCAGATGGCGGTGCTGATTAGCTCTGGGTTCATTGTGTCCTGGACGCCATACGTGGTGGTCAGCTTCCTGACCATGTTCCACTCAGAGGGAAAGGACAGCGTCGCCCCCGTGGTGAGCCTGCTGCCATGCCTGTTTGCCAAGTGCTCCACGGCATACAACCCCTTCATCTACTACGCCTTCCGCCGCTCCTTCCGCCACCAGGTCCGCCAGCTCCGCTGCTGCTGGGCATTCTGGGCAAAACTCCCTGCGGCAGAGAGAGCTCTCACGGACAAGCTCGCTGAGGGCAGGAGCCAGAAGGAGTTGCAGGCCAACGACTCAGCCACCTCTGAGGGTGCAGCTGTAGACGGCAGTGGGGCCGGGGGCTGTGCCGAGGGCAACGTCGACCACAGACTAGTCTGCAGTGACATGACAAGCACCTGCTGATCTGCACTTACACCATTGGTCCTCTAGGTGGCGATTTTAAATGCAAACAGAATAGGTCTGTAGTACAGCACACTTTAACACCATTTCATTCTGTGAGAATCTCGATAATTTCCTAAACCCCAACACTGCTTACATTTATCAGTGCACTAAGGAAATGAAGTGATTATATCAGGGGCCCTTGCTCTGGGTCCTGGTACACTGCAGTGTATGCAGGTTTTTATTGTTAGTCAGCACTTAATCATGACCAGCTGATTAAAAAAAGATAGCTCACCTTGTTTCTTGGACCTGACCTGGATGTGGGAATTTTCTGTTGAAAAGAAAAAACCAGCATACACTGTTACCCTCCAGGGTACTCAGGACCACAAAGTTAGTAAAATGAACGTTGCAGTCTTCAGAAGCACCCATTCCCTTGTCCAATCCCTGGAGCACAGACTTGGCATTCTTTCTAGCAATTTGGGGAAAGTAGAAGCTGAAAGGTCTCATAATCACATCTCTTTATGGTCTTATGAATGTATTATGTAGCCATAAATAATTTCACATATTCTAATACCGTCTTCTTCAAAAATACACAGGCACATTTTCTGAAATTGCCCCTTCACCCCACTCTTTTACATTTATGTAACAAAGTGCTTTATTCTATTTATTATATTAATTAAAGTAATCATAAATGTTAGCCACACCTTATCAGTCTTTTGTCTTGAGTTATTTTTATTTAGTTAAAAACAGTATATGTTGTATTTCCATGTTGTGTGTGGGTATACCACTTGTCAGTAAACAGTGAATAGCAGTATAAACACATCTGAAGATACAGTTAATACATTTCTAATTTATTAAAATTAATTTAACTGAATTTAAATTTAAATAAGATGTAATTTATTAAAATCTTTGTATTTTTACACCCTCGTTATAGAAAGCTTTGGCATTGGACTGTTAAAGAACCACCACCCCCGCCCACCCCCCACCCCATTTCCCCACATACCTGAATTGAAATGAGCTTTGTGGTGGAATATAACTGGCATGCATACCCAAGGACAGTATAACAAAGGGAGGAAAGGACAGAAGGGAGAGGAATTTGTGCTGCTGGTCATGGTCTGCTTGAAATGCATTTTATAATAAACCAGCTAATCACATTCATACAGTACCTATGTACTTTATTTTGTACAGTGCATTTCAGCTGTTGTATTTCAAACACAAAAAGGTCCCTGTCATTCCAGTCTTAATCATTCTTATCATGTACCTGCTGGTGTTTCTGCTGATAAAGAGTTTGGTTAATTTTTGAGGAAATCTATATAAATTTGTCACTGAATATTGCATATAAAAATTAACTGTAGCCAGTGTTTATTTTTCCAGTATTTGCTGCATAATGTTTGTATGTGTGGAAGATGAGTTGTGAGAAAACCTGTAAAAGAAATAAAACTGAGAATGACATAAATTGAGAAATGGATATACTAATAAATTAATTGATGAAGAATAAATGAAAGAAATGTTTTAGAAATATATTTGGTAATTTATTAACGAATGCATAAAATATTCACTTCTCATTAAAATTACTCTTTTGATTCCATATTTTATGTACCAGTCTATTCATTCCTTTATTCAATTATGTCTGACAAATGCACAGAACAGCTTTATTAACTCACATGCAAAGATATATGTTGAATATATTTATGAAATGTTGACAGCTTTGGTCCTGAAGCGTCACAGATGAAGGTGAGGAAGATATTGGTTCAGAGGTATTAGGGTATGAGGTGGTATTTCATGGTCAGAATACTTGATCTTGGTTCAGAGCTCTCAGTTTAATTACTCAGAGATTCATGCTCTGCTCACAGTCAAGCAGGTTCATTTCAACCACTTGGGCCCGGTGCCCTGGGCATGAAGGGTCTGTGCAGATAGAGGCAAAAAACAGGTCAGTCTGTTTCTATAAATATAGACTTATCAGAAACAGATGGTATAATTTCCATTTAGAGGTGTGTTAGATAACTGTCAAACTGTGCAGGGAAGGATCCACCTTGTGGATGTTGGTTGGACGCTAAATTGCACTACATTTGGTGCTCTTATGTGTGGAAGTATGGCAGAGTGCTTCATGGACTGTGATCCTTTACAAACCGGCAGAGGAGAGGCCAGAATTGGCTGTTAGTGAAATGGAGCTGCATGGAGCAGTGTTATAGAAGCATAGCTTTACCTTCATCTTTATATAAGAGGATTCTCTCTTTTGAGTGAGTGAGGGAACAACAGGAAAGACATGGAATGTCAAGGATAAAGCATAGATACTGAAACTACTTCCTTTACTCCCTTACTGTTGAGCCCCTGGGCCTGTCTGTAAATAATATAGGTACTATACTCTTTGGGTTTGGAACAAGCTGCTGACATCCCTTGTTCAGTGAAAATAACTCCTTACCAACAGAAAAGTCAATATATATAATCATTAAACAGATGTATGCAGTAAAATCAAAAGGTATGAATCATGGCCAAAAAAATGTTTTGGTCACCCTATAGTTCTCAGTTCTATCCTCTAACAGTCTCTTTTATAGTCCTGTTTCCTCACCCACCACAGATTATTCTCTTATTTGCTTTATCACATGGCTATTAAGAAAACATGGAAACACTTTTTCTGGAGACCTGATGCAATGTTCAGTGTTCACACAGCTCAGATTCATGAGTATACAATTATAGGCTAGTTTTCATCTTCCTCACAGCCATTTCTCTATCGGTACCCTGAAATGATTGCACTGTTATTGCATATTTAATTTTATTTGCTTTCTTTTTTTTTGTTAGTGCTGCCAATAAAAAAAACTGTAAGGTGTATCAAACGTTAAATAATTCTCATACCCTGTTTCCATGGGCAGCAGGCAGGCTGCAGTAAGATGATAGAAAAGAATCCAGTTTCTGAGAGAGAGAGAGGGGCCCGTTGTCCTGCTCTAGAAGCAAACACACTGGCAATGATTTATTTTATTTTATTTTACAATTTATTCGACAGGAACCATGCATTATAAAACATTGACTTAAAACTTGAAATCCAGTGTGCAGGATATAGATAAATAGTTCATTTTCATCCCTGGCCCTAGGGCAGGTGACCCTTGGTACAATAATACAAACAATATAACAGCAAACAAAAACACTGTATATCAGATTATAAATTGCATATGACAGCTCAAACAGATCATAATTACCAGATTAACATAACATAAGATTAAAATAAGTGACATGTTTGATTGGTCTTTATCTATCTTTTTAGCATTGTTGAAAACATGTGACAATCTGGGGAGGTTTTAGTACAGGAGGGCAGGGGGTTCCATTTACTCATTGCTTTAACAGAAAAGGCTGACAGCAATTTTTTTCTGGTCTGAAGGGGACAACGCATGGTGGAAGACCTTGGGACTCTGCTGTTGATGTCAGAGCAGAGCTTAATGAAATCTTTCAGTGGGGGTGGTCCTAGGTTATGAGTGAGCTTGTAAATTAGTCGGACATCAGGGAAGAGTATAAGATTTTCAAAACTAAACTAATTGAACTTGGTGAGTATGGTACAGTGAAGATGGCATTGTGGTTTTTTTGTCCAGTCAACAATCTAATCTAACAAATGCATTCCCGTGATTAACATGAGCAAAACCGCCAGACATACCAACATTCCCAGTTCGGCGTTTGTACATACAACATCAATAAGGCATCCATGCAGGTTAGATGTAATGTGCTAAAATACCACTGCCTTAAATCACACACAGTGCACCGCAGCCATTATGATGCACCAAGACACCATCTGAGGAGCTCATCCCTGCAGAGAGACAGTAAGGTCTTACAGATCTCCTACAGTTCACATTTATACCAGCCTTGGATGTTAAGTCAAAGGATTACAGCTGAAGCTACAGCGCTTTCACTGTATGCTCCCACTGATTGTGAAGTACGGCCTTTGTGATAGGTCAGTCTCCCCCAAGTGTTCGTGCACCTAATATCTTATTTGACTTGCTTGTATAACTGGCTGAGTGAGTCTGATCAGCCTTGCACTGCATATCTAAAGCAGTGGCTCAAACGCACAGTACTGCATACAGATTTACTGTGCAGCCACACTCAGACTCACTCAAGTGTTACAAATTTCTGTTATAATTGAGAGGGTCTTCATCAAAACCATCAAGGTCCTGACGGAGGATTTCCCCTTTTGAGTTACATGTCACGTGTCTCCAGACACTCCATTTCTGATAAAGTAACATTTTGCTATTTGCTTTCTCTTTTCTTTTCAGCAAAGGCCACCTGCAGTCTGATTGGTGCGTTCAGATTTCTGATGATGGATTTGATTGGCAGGAGTAGTTTTAATTCCATGCACAAGCCCCCTCCCCCAGGCTGGTTCTTCAGTATCTCCACTTAGATATTTTTATTGTGTCATGCTATGACAACTTAAGGTCTGTTTAAACAGGAAAGATATAGCAGGATTTAATCAACATTTGTCTGTCCTACAACTGAATAAGTGTTATACCTTTTCTGTATATGAATTGGTTGACATGTTGTTTTCTTGATTTTTGAACTTAAAGAGGATAAAAAAAGATCACATTGAATTGCATGCGAAAGTTAAGGACAAATGTTGATTAAATTGCAGCCATTGTATAGGCGCTAATACTGTAAATAGTGCTGCTCTACTGCTTACTGATGAAGAGTACTGGCACACCTAGCCTAAGGATAACATTTAAACTCTGTGGTCCTGGCTGATGACATCATCAGGCTGATAAGAGGCCATGGCATACATTTATTCAGACCGTTCAGAATTTCATGAATTTACCAGAAATATCACTAAAATTCAATATTCCATCATTCTAAATTATCTGTGCTTTAGGATACCCAAGCATGTTGTTCTGGTGGCCTCAGAACTCCCCAGAACCATTCTAGCATGTTGCAATGGCATCATTATTAAATAATCCAGCGAACTGGCTGTGACAGGCTGACCTGACTCGCCCAGTGACCCTTAAGAGTACTGGTCCAATCTCTCCATCACTGTGTGCATCCCACCATATTCCAGGACTTCAGTTCATTCACCTGTGAAAGGGTCACAGGAAATTTCCCCAGTCTTCTCCCACACTGGCTGAAAATGGCTTTGCTTTTCATTTGATCCATCTGGCAAATTTGCATTATGACAACTGGAGTCCATATGGTTAAATTATTATGCCAGCGGGGATCTGTAGCTATTGGCTAATTTGTGGACCCACTTCTATCTGTTTTCCATTTTTCTTCCCCTCACCACCTAGCCTAGTTGTTATTTCTGCTACTGTGCCACTTAATAAATAAATGACATTTCTCTTAATCTCCCTTTAACTCAGTGCCTGTAAGAGAATGAAAAGAACTCCGGCTGAGCTCCTGCTGCTCTTTTCCCATCTTTAAAACACCTCCCAACGTCCCAGGTACCTCCTAATGTCTACACAGCCCATTGAATCACTCCAGTCTTTATGGAGCCTATTGATTCACCCCAGTCTATAATTTGGTCAGGTATGGAAACTTACTCTTTTTGTGTAATTGTTTGCAAAATCATTTTCTTCATGACATGCAAATTATCTCTCTAATCATGAAAAGCACCTAATTATGAACAATTAACGGCTTGTTAAGATTCCTGGGTTGCAGTTGTGGTTGGAACAAAAACCAGCAGACACAGCAGGCCCCCAGGACCAACGTTGTGAACCACTTATCTAGTATTAAAAGCTCATTGATTTGAAAACATTTTTGTTGTTGTTTTTGTAGGGTTTTTGCATCCCTCAGTGCCTGGACAGCTTAGCTAGAGAATCGATCATTTCCAAAGCCGTCTGATATGACAAAATCACCACAGACATATAAGCTTCTTAAGAGCATTCCAAATCCTTTAGTGTGAGATGCACATGAAGGGAATAAAGTATAAAACCTACCAGACTAGGTCACAGAATCTCCTGCCTCTTGCTACCAACCAAAAACTGGGAGGTCGTCAGCACCATGGACAGCAACAACATCACCTGCAGTCAGATACAGCTGGATCAGACCAGGTGTTTGTAGTTACTGTCATCAGGACAAAAGGCAAAGGTTGAGTGGCAAGAGAAGAGGGGACTGTTGAGGTCATGTATCTCCTCATCACATTCATTAAAACACTTCTGCGTAAGCACAGACCCTTCAACCCTGGTTATTTATATTTATGTCCAGGATCAACAGCTCTTTTTCTCCCAGTCCTTCTAATTAATAGAACACCATGGAAACTGCTCTCCCTCTTAAGGTGTCATGCTAATGCAGAAAAGGAGAAAGGACGTGGAAAGCGATAAATTACGTAAAAGCCACATAATTATTTTTTTTACATTTGAGTGTAGGTCTGTTTAACATGTGAAATTACCCCCTTCCCCCCATGTTGACATGTGTTCAATTCAGAACTTCAAGTTCAGAAAAACAACAAGTGAACATATTATGCGCTTGGGTGAATCAGCCTTGAATTGCAGCCCAGTGTATTTCACTGCTGTATTGTCAACTTGATTCACCTCTAAACAGATTATTTTCTGTCAATGAAACCACATTTAGCATCATTGTTGTATTGAGATTTTTAACTGTGGTATCGACAGTGCTATGACAGTAATGTTCGCAGATCGTTCAGGTCAAATGATCCCATTTCATACATTGTTCTTGCGATGATCTCATTTGGATCAATATTATAACAAGTATTTATGAAGTGTTTTCAGGTCACTTATTACAGACAGTCTCGCAAAATCACTCTCTGATTTTATCTAAAAAAAATACTTTCTTTTCAGGACATGAAATGTTTGGGGTTTAAATTATTTCTCATCTTCAGCACTTTTTGAGTCAAATCATTTCTTGTAAGCATTGGCAATTTAATAACCAATGAAAGCCTTCTGTCAAATGGTTCATTGGATTTGCATATTTCATTGGTTAACCATAGGTACACTTTACCTAGCAACTGTTTCACATAAATGACAAGTGACACAATGTTGGTGTTGATGCAGGACTCAACACTGGCTGCCTGAATTTACCTGATTTGTCAACTATTGCACAATATCTACCTAACATGGACCCACTAGTAGTGAACAAACCAACCAGAGGATTTCTGATCCACTTAAAGCCCTGAATAAGGAGGTTAAACCTTCACCTTTATTGTGTGCACCATTTATCAAAATATAACTGTAATTACATAACTGTATTCCATTTCTCCAAAATGTCTACAAAATCTGTGTTAATTAGTTACATGAAGTGCACCTTTTTTTGAAAAAGTGATTTTTTGGGGGAAATTAGGTTTAAATAATTAGACTTAACTTTACTGTGTGTGCCACAGGTTGTTTAAACAGAAAAGACTATGTTTGCATGGCTCATGAAACATGTGATCTAGTGTATGTGATTTCAGCTTCATACGATATGGCTGACCCTTACTCCAGTTTAAGCCTTTTCTCATGAACCCCAGCATATAGCCCAATATGAAAGGCTGACAGCAGATTGGACAGGCTTGTGGGTTCATCCCTGCCTCATTAACCAAGCACCACAGTTCACACCAAATCTAAATAATGGAAGAATGCTCCTGACTGCCTTACTACACACAGAACAATGTCAGGCTTTGTTCTTGTGTAGGGAAACTGGCCCCAGATCTGTTTCTGTGCTAAATTAATCAAGCTGCAACAGCACAGAGTTTCTGGGCCGGTAATGGAGCAGAGGCATCAAGCAGTCTGAACCCAATTAACATGGCCTCATCAAAACATCAGTTTTAGTGCTTTATGGATGTTCATACATGTTTGAGTATGTATGTATGTATAACCTGTGTGTATATATAAGTGTGTTTGAAAACATGCACATACAAATTTTTATTTTTTCCATTTATCTTTCAGTACAAAACTCAGCCTGAATCTGTAGAGGAAATGCAGCTTTAAATAGTCTCCAGCATACTTTCACCCATATTTGATCTTCCGTCCGTTTGTACTTCTCAGTATCCAATTATCTCAGTCAGGTCCTGAGAAAAAGTTTTTGTCTGTCAGCAAGCCATGACCATGTCAATCTCAGCAAACATTTTTCCATAAAAAAGCCAAAATACTCATACATACAAGGCATACACTTTGCTATGCATATTGTATGTAAAAACACACTTTTTAAAATCTTTTAAAACATGACCTCTTCCAAAGCAATGCTACCAGTCTTTTACATTCATTAGACCAATCCTTTTTCCTTCACCAGTCCATGAGATCTTTGTATGTGATCGACGTACACAATCTTGTGAGCAGGATCTATGGGGGATGAGGGTCTGATGGAGCACTTGTGCTGAAGTACAGGAACGTTTTTCTTGCCACAAACTAAGGGCTAGATTCAATCAAACCCACTTAATCTCTCAAAGTAGGGGCATTCACAATTAAATCAAAACTGACATTAGTCTCTCAGAGCATATGCTACCCTAGTTTTATGTAATGAAACGGACACATTCCTTAGGATGTGTTTACTTGTCTCCAGTAAAATATAACAATCAGACAAAATGTGGTGATTGTCTTTTCATTTCATTGATCGTGCCCATAAAGAAACCTTTTGTGTTTGACAGGTCCCTCATGCCGCACAGTAGAGAATGTTTGTGTAGTGCAATGTCAAAGCCAATGCTTTATCATGGTAGCAGCATGCTGTATTCTCGTAGTGCATTATTTGTACTGGGTATTAAAATTAGACTATTGCAGATCCTAGCTGCGCAGATAATTACATGTTGGAAGTATTGTGCTTGTTTTCTGTGCGGTGGATGATGAACACTGTGAGAGGCACGGCTGTCAGTCATCTCTGTGCTGTCCATTAAGGTCGTGATAAACCTGGAAACTCTCAGCGTCAGCTCAAGTCAGGGCCTAATTCAGACCTTGCTTAATTACTTTTTCTGCATAACATATCATTGTGAGAATGGAAGACCTACACAGAAAACGCACTTAAGTACAGAATTCAGCTCTAAATGTCTCCAGCTGTCACCACAATGATATGGATATTTAAGGGTTACTTTTCACAGCATATTCTTTTCAAGAGAATAGTAACAACAAATTTAATAAGAGGTATTTAAATAGTGGTCCCCATATTCACCAGTCAGTTGAATAGCTTATTTGCATTGAGGTTTTCACTGAGCTGTGTCAATTATGGTTTCTGTTCCCAGCAGTTTGTCTGGTAATGTTAGATAATACTGAAAGTTAAGTCAGTTTGGGTGTGAGAATAACTTGCTTAACTGCATGTCATTGATGTATCATTAAAATTATCACCCAAAAACCACGGCCATACGTTTGCCTCAACAATTAAGCCATTGATCATGGATGACAGCAGTAACCAGATGAATGAAGTGTGAGTCAGTCTGTAGTGAAACAAATTTCCTGACTGGCGTTCAGTGGAGCGATCTCCCTGCTAACTGTTATGCCACATCAGCCCACGGGATGGGAGAGAGAGGCTTCACTTGGAGCCCATCCGCCTCATGTGCTCAGCTGCTCAGTGACTGGTATCAGTCATAGCGATCTCCTGTAAGAGCACAAAGTTTCCTCGTTGATCGATTCATTCAAGGGACTAGTACCATGTGGTGGCTTCACTCATTGTTGAGCGCTTACCTATTCTGTGAGCTTCACTCTGCCATAACTAACAGAACCTCCATTCATCACTTCTGACACACATTAAGCCCAGAGTACTGACATCAAAATTTTTGCCAAGTATTACATTTTCATCAATATTTTTCACAAAGAGTTTGATACTGTTGCTTTTCAATTATTTCTTCCAAATTATACACATTAGGTCACAGAATCTCCTGCCTCTTCCTGTCAACCAAAAACTGGGAGGTTGTCAGCACCATGGACAGCAACAACATCACCTGCCGTCAGATACAGCTGGATCAGACCAGGTGTTTGTAGTTACTGTCATCAGGACAAAAGGCAAAGGTTGAGTGGCAAGAGAAGAGGGGACTGTTGAGGTCATGTATCTCCTCATCACATTCATTAAAACACTTCTGCGTAAGCACAGACCCTTCAGCCCTGGTTATTTATATTTATGTCCAGGATCAACAGCTCTTTTTCTCCCAGTCCTTCTAATTAACAGAATACCATGGAAACTGCTCTCCCTCTTAAGGTGTCATGCTAATGCAGAAAAGGAGAAAGATGATCAAAGTTGATCAATAAATTCATGGAACCAATGTAGTGGCTTCACCAATTTCTCAGCACTTACGCATTCCTTGAGCTTTCCTCTGTCATAACTATCCAACAAAGACACATGTAAATGGTTGTAATGCCTGTCTGTACTGACCCCCCCTCCCCTTTCACTCACCCCTTTCAACTGCATCTTGGCACAAACTGAGGTCATGGTACACTATCATTTTGGTAATGATATTTATGATTTTCTGATTATGACTATTAGGCTTATTGTGAAAGTGTTGTCTGTGCCTGGCACTATTGCTCATATTAGTCAGGTGAATCAGTGCTGGCACCAGAAAAAATGTAGCGGACGGGCTCTGGACTCAAGGGAGCGGACATACCTTGTTATAGCAACTGCATAGCAACCTGACAGCATTCCCTCCTGTCTGCCAATGACGAGCATTTCTGAACCAGGGATGACCAATTAGGCCAATTATACTGCTATTTTGGCCCTAGTTAGTGGGTCCTGGGTAAAAAAGTGGTCTATCAGTAGTTTTTAGTTTTAGTTAACCTTATAGCTGGAGTCACTGGTGTAAGCAGCTACTGGATGAATTTCCATTCTTTTCCCAGTGATGGAATACTTAATCATACTCATCCTTCTCAAACCTGTCACATTGTCAGAGTCATGTGACCTGGTGACACCCAACAACTGGGGCAAGTAGCTGGAATGATGAATCCATCAAAAGGTTCTACACACAGGAAAGCCACCAAGCGCAAAGGTGGCCCTCTCAGATTAGATGACAGCTCAAATTTCAGTTCAGCCATCCCATCTTCACTGTACATCAATGAAAGGGCAAGACTGTGTCACCATGGCGATGAAAGGACCATCTGCTGGAGACAGTTGATTCCATGAACCGATTCCTTCCTTGTGTGTGTATTATTATTTTTTAAGGTCTAGAGAGTAGTCACAGTGATGTGCATGCCCCCTCTTGGTCTGTCAGAAATTGGAATCTGAAGTTTCCTCCCATGATAAGATCGCTTTTCCTCAGCCCAACTGCTTTCCCCCACCTCTGCTTTCCTTCTGCCTGTGTGTTGGTTGTGTAATTGTAACCATAACCACTGCAATTCTTTCTGTCAAACATCTAACAGGACTGGAATAGTAAAGACATGTCATGACCTCATGATGGATTTATGAATGAGACTTAATTATCTGCACTTAAAGAAAACAAGAACGGTGTGTTCATGGCATGATTGTGACCAATGCACAAAAGCAAATGTGACCTTTTTGTTTTGTTTTTTGCATTTCCTAAAATGAACTTGTGTTAATAAGCACAAATAGTGACAGAAATCTATCACATAAGAGGACATCTCAGAAGCTCTCAGATGAAAAGCCAGCTCTTCAGTGTTTTCAAATGCCCCCTGGAAAGGCAGCCAGTCAAAGTGCAGTCACATTGCATAATTAGCCATGGTTTAGTGTGTGAAACTGGCATCCCCTGGGGTGTCATTATTCTGGAAACACATCCTATCAGCAGGATGATCCAACCACAATTACCAGTTGTCAGTAATAAATAGATCAGTATTATGTTATGGGTTAGATAGATTTTCTTCAGTGGAATGAGACAAACTGAAATCATGTTATCCCACAGGAGAAATGTGCTTTTCAATAGTGGATCATTTTTTTCCCAGAGGAGATAGTCCAGGTATGACAGGTATCATCCAAAGGGCTTCTGTTTAGGAGAAAAGAAGCTAATGAGAAAATGATGCAAGAAACCCATGGGGCAAATGGAAAATAAACATGTCAGATCCTCAGGTTATGGTATATTATGGTTTTGGAAGCCTCCCTTCCCTCCAGTAACTTGAGCTAATTAACAGCCCTCAGCCGTCCTGCTGGGAAAAACAGCTGTATTTCTGGCACAGGCACTTCAGGCTTCCTGTTTGGTCCATCCAGGACGGTTCCCAAAGGTCTGGAGCTGGGTGGCTGAGGTCCTACATGTTTGTATGGTTAGGGGGTGGAGGGCGGGAAGGAACACACACACACACACACACACACACACACACACACACACACACACACACAGTAATTGGTGGCATTATGTTATAAGGGGGAGGCCAAAAATCCTTATGAAAATTGATGTATCAGAATGACAATGGAGCGCTCTTATTGACAGTCTTTGGGTTGCTCTCCCTGTGTGCACATCAGTCATTTGGATTGTTGTGATCTAATCTTTGGCATTTCCAAAAGTCTGACTTTGGGTATCCACCACGAGGCTGGGTATTTCAGAAAGGTAGTTTAACAAATCCTTACCAAACCTGAACTCTGGGTTGAACAAACCCGAGGAAACGTACCCCGACTTTTCTGTTCCAGAACAGAACTATTAGAATTAATTTACTCTGACTAAATTGAATCTGATCGAAGCGCGTTCACGGTGAAAGCAAGACGTCATCATCAATGGAGCGCAGATAACAATGTGCACCATAGCATCCAGCCAAAAATCCCAGAGCTTCATACACGTATTCTGTTACTCTGAATTTTCTCTCAAGAAATGTTGTCTTGTTTTGCGGACTACAACTATCTTTCGGGGGGGAAAGGAATAAGGCCGTGACAGCGACAGAGCGCGAGTTAGCGTGGGAAAAATGAGAGCACAAGTTTAAAATGAGCTTTTAACACTCTGACGTTACATAAAGCGTGGTCTACTTATTCAATTCGCATAAACCGAAGGCAAATCCTTTAATAAAGATGATGAATTGATGATTTTCTTAACTGTTGGTAAATTATGAAAAAGAATATTGAAACATTATTTGCAGGAAGATGAAGACTTAAAAAACAAAATATAAATGTGTCTTCATTTTATACAGGACTGCTGGGACGTGATGGGTTAATCGAAGAATCAATGTTTATTTTAAAAAAGTGGTCTTCCTTAGGCTCTATCATTTGCATGGCAGGGTGTCGCTCTCCTCTAACTGTGGCGATATGGAACTTGACACAATAATGTCACATACCTTTTCTTGGGTGACCCTAGACGTAATGGACGGCACCTGGCCACTTGACTTCAACACATTTGTAATCGTGTAGGTAGCATCACATATCTTCACAAAGCAGAAAAATGATAGAAAATTTAACGGTTGTTTTGCTAATGTGTCTGCTCTTTAGATCTTATAAAGAATTGCAAAAAAGGTCAGTGTATAAAACTGGTACCGAACTGAGGTCGAATCCACGATTAGTAACCTTTTAAAGTGAGGTTGGAGAATGCTGCTCAAATAAATTAATTTTGCAGAAAAGTTGTAACGTTCCAAAGGATAATCACCAGGGAACGATAAAATATCTGATCGGTGTCAAATCACGACGTAAAGATCTAAAAAGTATTCGCCCTTCATTATCGACAGGATCACCAAGAAAAGAGCACATCATGTCGGACAAATATCTCCTACCTAAAAGCTGCAGGCTCGACAGGTGGTGTTCTGAGGAGTAATTCGGGATTGAAGTAAACCTGCTCCCAAGCTGTCCAAGAAGATAGTGGTCAAACTCTGAGGAGAGAAACTAGCATTTAATGGGCTCGGGGATCTGATTACCGTAGTTGTGCACACGACAGACAGACAGACACGTTGCTTGAACCAAGTACATGTAGGAGAACTGGCAGAAAGAGTCAGCTGATAGGAGGTCAGTGGTCAGGTTTGTCTGTCATGTGACTGGAAACTCACTGTGGTGGAAGCACAAGCCCATCTGCAGATCTGAGTGTGTCTGTGCACATAAGCAGTAGTGAAGTCATGCTATACACAAGTATACAAAGTTTATCTAACCATCTGGAAATGTACAGTCTACCCACCTGTTCACCTCATTAATATCCATGAGATTTCTGCTGTCTCATATTGAGGGCACAGAATAGAAGCTTTTTCCGCAATAAGTCCAAAGTGCAGTCAATCAAGCTCAATCAGGAAATGTGCCTTTAAAGCAAATGAGTTGACTCCTTCTATTAAATTAATGCATTGGTTATTGAGAAGATTGACAGGTTTTTCATGAAAATTACATCCAACAGGGTTTTTCCTTCATAACTAAATATTTCTGAAAAGGAGAAGATATGAACATTAATTTCACACAAAACATTACTAATGTATGAAAAAAGGGCATAAAAGCATCAAATCCATTTATCACAAAATGAAAAGTTACAGGTTCCTTTTAAAACCAGTTAAAAACCTATAATCAATCCTGTCAATTTTATAATAATGTACAATTCAGGAGTGGAGTTATGAAAGAACAGTCTATAAAAGGAATAAGATAACATGAATACAGCCAATATGATGGGATATTACATAATTACACTTAACATGTGGTTGAAACGCAAGGCGACAAGATAAAAGTGTGAAGTGTTGATAGAAGTAGATGCTTCAAAAACAACTTTAATCCCAAATTCTCAGCATACTCTCTCCAGAAAATCTGTTTAAAGGCTTAAGTTCTTTAAAATTCCAGTCAAATTTCAATAAAGAAGTCACTTCAAAGTCTTTGCGAAATTGTAGGATAATAACAATTAAGGACCAAAAACAACAAAAGCTTTTGAGCGGTGTTATCTTTGATAGTCTTTAGATCTGTACTTGAGGGTGTTCTGGTTAGAACTTGCATTTTTTTTTTCCGATGACAGTGAAATAAATTCAAACAGCTCAAAATACTCATTTCTTACTTGTAAAAGTACTTGGCTTCTCTATGAACATTTTTTATTGATTAAGGGAAAGTCAGATCTAAAAAACATGAGATGGCATGTGGAAAAAGAAATACTTTTATATAATAAATACATAGCGGTTAAAATCATATTCCTTGGTTTTGAAACTGAAAGAAATAGGAATTGGAAGAGGTACTTATGCTCATTGCTGCTCTGTGTTCCTGTAAACCTCTCACCTCAATCAGACTCCACGTCATGGAGTTCATTTCTCATTCATCTGCCCTAAGAAACATTCCATGCCAAGCCCAGTGGTCACAATGGTCTCCTGACATTTTTCACAGATCTGGGTCCTTGCTGTCATTCCCTTGCTGGCCAATAAAAGTTAATTGAACTGTAAATGTCACACAGATGCTAATTAAATTGGATAGATCAAGCTGATACAATTGACCATATCCTGGAGGTGGAGAACAAAAGCTGCAAAGTGTCCTTTGAGCCCCTGTCACAGCTGCTGGGCAGACAAACTCTCAGACTGGCCAAGCAGTGCTCACAGAGGCCCACACACCCACACACACCCACACACACCCACACACCCCATGGCCATGTATGGTCAAACCACAAACATACCACCATGGTTCCATTTATTCCCCCCCCCTCCCAAGCACCAACACACAACCCTGCTACCAAGTACAGTCAAAACCAGGATGAGCTGTCAGACTGACAATTTCACAGAATTGACAGTGTCACCATCAAGATATGAACAGCCATGATGCACAGTAAAAGTACAGGGGTACTCACAAAACTCCCTCTGCAGACAGAATAGATAACTCAGCAATCCTGGGTGCTACTACACACTGTGTGGGCAGCAGAATGTATCCTTTTTATGGACAATTAACTGTAGCCTAATGGATTTTTGCTGCAGGGCCTCTACAGAGCAAAACAAGGAAAATTGTGAAAATTGCTCCATATTTAATTGCCATCAGATTTTAGGATTTTGATTAACTGTCCAATATGGGTCAACACATTTCTGTGAAAGAATGATCATAATAAAATACTGGGAGTTAATATTGTAGTACTGCACATACGTTAGTGGATCCATAGTATGCATGGACTCATTTTAACAAATGCAGCTATGCATTAGTGTCAAATAAGCACCATGCTACAGCTCCTTGTTTTTTGAATGAAATGTCAATACGAGTCATTTTTGGTGGCCACATCTCTGCTGGTCAAATATGGGGGGGGGGGATAACTGCCACAACACTCAGTTGTATGAACTTTCTGGCCACTTAGGGCCCAGCAACATGCAGATACTCATCAATACATGGGGCTTAAAAGGCCAAACACAGTGACTATGCAATCCGATAAGTATGCCAAAGACTGGACAGTAAGGCAAAAAAAGGAGGTTACAGTGACAAAGTACTTGAATGAAAACAGAACACTATTTCAGATGCATACTTTATGCATATAATGTGAATGCAAGTGTTTGCCAAAGCAAACATGACATTCTTCAAGCATAGATAATGTCAGTACTCAGGAAAAATAAAAAATAAAAAACACTAAAAATATAAACCTTTTAATGAAATGTGCAATAGGCAATCACACATTGCAGGGAAGCAGTAAACTTAAGCCTATCCAGAACCGTAGTAAAAAGCATAGTGGTAGCGGGCATCAGCAATACCATACAAGGCCCACACTCCAAAAAGTCATTTTTATAAAAACAACATTTAAAACGTATGCATCAGCAGTGCACCGGATATCATCCTTAGTAGCGGAGGGAGAGCAATACGCTCACAGTGCTCGGTTCCAGGCAATCAGTCTACCGGTAAACCGTAACCAAAAAGGGACTGGCGTCACTTACCTTCTCCGGTGTACAGAGGATACCACTATAATTATTTCCGGACTCTTCCATCTGCAGTCGAAACGCTCCTCCAAAACTATTACACCCGATCACGCCACTCCTAATGCACATCTGAAGACTTTAAAATACTGTCTGAAATCCCTACCCTTGAATCAATAAAGGTACACACCTGTTTCGAATTCTGACGAATTAAGTAGTGAGTGATACCGGTGTTACTCTAATTATACCCGTCTAGACACCGGCTGACGTTTCAAAATATTATATATCCAAATGTATATATATGTATACCCAAAATCAAACGCGCAGGCAAATGGGATTCAATACTGTTTTGTAACTGTGTAACAACAGGTAGCGCAAGTTGTCTTACTTTCTTATTTAATACTTTGACTCAGTGTAAAATTTAAGAATTGACAAGTACATAATTTTGCTAAACAGACTGCCAAGTTATGGTAGTCACATGTTATACATCCATGTGACTGGTCCATCCACGAGAATAGCGGAGATCAATGTTTGGAACCGAACAGTGATGGTTATTAAAAAAACTACCACGTACTCTGCACTGCGCTGTCGGCCACAAATTCATTCTTGAGGGAACGGTTATACAACCAGTAATGTGTTATAATTTAATAAATTATCTGCATCTTTAGTTTGGAGAGTAATTAAAAAACATGTTTCGAGACTTACCATGACGCTCTGATGGACGAGGTATCACTTATAGATTATATATATAAAACGCACCTCATGGAAGACCTCAGGAACGCATCCATATAGCAATTGCAATATTAAGTAATATTACACGAATCTATCAATGTTATTTTCATTTAATTTGTATTTATCCTCGACCAAAGTGAGATTACCACCAGTCTGCACCAAGGCATATATGAAGATAAATATGTCAATCTTTTTGTAAGTACCTAGCATCAATTCAGAACAACACAGGCAGCAACGCTGTGATAACTGGCCTCTTGTATACCCCTCACCACAGAACGTAAATCTTGCAGTGATATATCATTATCATTTATACAAGAAGGTATGCTTGAGGGCACCAGTGCCTATCCTGATCAATTTTACAGAAGAAGGATAGAAGGCTCCTTTAAATATGTGGTTTAATGTTTGTAAGACCAAGTCTAACATACCGACGTGACGTCAAGTACTGATAAGTTTGCTTAAAAGGGACCCATGCCTTGTGTCGGTCAGGAGTGGCTACTGCGCCACGAAGCAATGCATTAGTCCGCCGCTCGCGCTTGCAGCCAGATGTCTGTGACACATTCAACACCAGCACTCTATGGGGGACTCTGACATAAGCACATTACGCTACATTGTGCAAGGTTACCAACAAATGAACGAAGCCTTTCAAAACAGACTTCATCGCTGTGGTCTTTAAAAGAATACGCATAAAGAGCTTGGGTAAGGAGAGCAGTCGGCTCCCGTTCAAAGCAACATTGCCCAGACGAACAGTTGCATGTAGACTAGACTATACCTGCCATATGGATGACCGTTTTTCATCTAAATTGTCACCTGCCGTGGATTATGGAGCCGGCGCATTTCTCCTGGTTGTGGGTAAGACAGTATGCATTTTTGCGATCCCTTCAAACTTTTAATCATCTTGAAATACTGTCTAATCCTACCGTTGGTCCATTTTATTGTGTAAGAGCATGTTTTAAAATAAAGTGAATGAATGTGAACCAGGTTCACTCTGCAACTGCCTAAAATCTAACATTTTCACAGTAATATTAAAACACTAATACATTCATTAGTTTGGAAAGGTTAGATGTGAAATTGTATAATCAATGCAAAAAAAATCGTTAAATACATGCGATTAATTTGGCACAGTATGTCAATTAACGAACGGTTGTTGGTTAGACAATGTGCTTTCAGAAATGAATGTGTCAGAGGACAGGTAGGTCCCGAGCGAGGCAATCCTACACTGTTGAAAATAACTATTTTGTATAATATCTGTAAAAATACAGTGAATTGATTAAATATTAAATGTAAGAATTACTACTTGAAAAACCAACACAAAAATATCTGCACAAAACGCCCTTCATTTTTGTAAAAATTATCTTTGAGATAGATATATATATAATCCCTCACTTTTTCTGTCTGTCTGTATTTTAAAGCGATCACAAAGTGATGTCAAGAATCAATGAATTACTTAACTGACTTGGATCGTTATTTGTGTGACCGCAGTCTTATTTTTAAACAAAATAATATTTTCTTAAATTAATAAAAGTAATGATAAGGTGCTTGACACTGATTATGCCAGATTGCGCGGTGTTACTTCCTGTTCCACACAAATTCGGTTGATTGGGCTGTTAAATTAAGATACGGCCAACAGCAAGAGTAGATCCTGAATATGGCTATTTCTGCCTTAATTCATCTAAAGTAATACATTTAAGGACTATGTTTGTTTTTTACAAAATTAAATACTTATATAATCCTATATAATTCTTACATAATATTGTATAACACACATAAATACGTGTATAAAGAAGTGATTGGAGAATAGGGCCTTATTAACACAAAAATAGGCGGAGCCAGAATCTGCTCGAAATGACTCACTCAGATGAACCAGTCATAATTCTGGCCTGTGGAAAACAACGTATTTGGTTGGTCGATATCTGTAAGTCATTGATTGCATACAGTAGCTCCACCCTCGTGTTCAAGGAGTTTACTCAGTGTTCCCCTCTGCCCCACCAAAACCTCATTCAGCTGTAACTTTAACAGGAGGACTCCCACCCAAGTATTAACCGTGCTGTTATGAGCTTCGAAAGACTCTCTGAAGAACAACACAAAAAGTTTTGTTCTGTAGTTTGTAGAAATGAAGCACACTGTAGATATTTACAAAGTTTAAATCTGTAAGATTTTTAGGCATTTTGCTGGCACTCCTATCTAGAGCAACATACACACTACTCATTATGCTGGGTATCTGCTGAAGCAGTTTGACTTTTCAGTGGTCTGTTTTTCATGATGATGCAGTGTCAAGTCTGGACGTGTCTGTAAATCACAACAAGAGCTACAAGCATTTGCCCTCCAAGTAAGAACTGACAACCAAAACAGAAACCATTTTTCACCTCAAAAATACTTTCAAACAATTTACACATTTACAGTAGTTTGTCATACAAAGAAATAAACACAGTAGAATATGAAGACAATTACAGTGAGTGTAAAACCAACTGATGTAATTTACAAAAATGTGTGAACTCATTGTGATGGTATTGGCTGTAGTTTCGTTGGAGATGACCATTCTGCTCCTATCTCTGGAGGGTCTGACATCACTACTTGACAAGTCCACTAAGACAGGTTGAGGATGTTGTTTGAAATAATAAATAATAAAGCATCTCTGAATTATCAGACCTGTATATATGTGTTTGTGCATGATTCTGTATTTGTGTGTGTTTAAGCATGCCTGTGCATGTGTGTGGGCTTCTGTATTCTTGTGTGTGTGTGTGTGTGTGTGTGTGTGTGTGTGTGTGTGTGTGTGTGTGTGTGTGTGTGTGTGTGTGTGTGTGTGTGTGTGTGTGTGTGTGTGTGTGTGTGTGTGTGTGTGTGTGTGTGTGTGTGTATGTATGTGTGCGTGTTTCAGTATGCTTCAGACAGGCCTATGTTCTGATGTTATTGTAAATGTATCAAGTCATGCTGTTGTAGGAACATTGATAGGTGTGAGGGTGGGTTTTGGATAGAAGGGTAAGGGAAGAGCAGCTGAGTTAAGCAGCAAGTCCATGAGGTTATTATCAGGCAGATTATTAGCTGAAAGTCTGAATCAGGTTTAACTGCGCTACTGTCACACGGGTGTCATTTCATTAAGAAGGAATTGCACATTAGTAGTGGGCTCGAAACAACTTCTGAGTAATTTTAACATTGAGTAATTATAACATAATTTTACCATTTTTACCCAGGCACCCACATATTAGCACAATAATACTTGTTGTAACTGGTTGAATGACGGGGATGTGCGAAGATTCCCAGAATCCCAGCCATACAAGTGATGATGTCCTAAACCAACAGCAAGTTAATGACAGTCTAACCCTAACCCTAACCCTAACAACATGATGGCTTCAATGCAAAAAGGATTTGCTCAGAAAAAAATAATAGATCTATGGACATACTTTATTTATAATTCGGCAGAAAGGAAAACACAATGCACGCCCTGTGGCTACAAATTAGGTGGGAAGAATATGACAACCTGAAGAGACACTTGAAGGCACACCACCCTGCTATTTATGCCACGGTAAGTTGGCTAACTGTAATGTTAAATGATAAGTCCTAATGTTAACAAAGCATATAAATTTGCTCACGTTAAGTCAATGTTACTGGACAGTTGGCTATGTCAACTTGTGGCGAATTTGCTAGGAAGCCACATTGGCTTTGCCTGGAAGCCAGTCTTTCACACAAAAAGTCTTCTGTTTGCAGTAGCAAATGAATGAGCCTGGCTTCCAGGCTAACATTGGCTGGATTAATGTGTTAGCTAATGTCAGTTCACAAGCTTCACAGCTTGTGAGTGGAACATGCAGGGCTTGAAAATTAATGTTAAGGCTTGTCCTTTTTGGTCAGACAAGTGAAATGCTTTATCATATATTGCCCTGTCATTTGGGTGAAACATCTGTGTTGGCTTCGTTGACTAAACCCAGACTAAAACGTTTTGAGTTGTTGTCAACTATAACTAGACTAAAACTATGAAGGATGTGAACTATTAAATGACTAAAATGTGACTAAAACTAATAAGCATTTTCGTCTAAATACGAAGACTAAATCTAAACTAGCTGCCCAAATTACCACTGTTTCAAACATACATAGAGGAATATTCCAATAGATGCTACTGACCAACCAAATTCTTACACCTTCAGATCTCATTGATAGTTCTAAAATAACATATTTATTTCTATATGGATTATGTTCATGAACTGGCATTTCAATGGGAAGAATTTAAGTTACAATCCTGTAGTCCTGGGTCATTCACCTTCACTGAAGGTTAAGATTAAGGTTAAGAGCAGATTACAGTGTTTCTGCATCATCTTAATTTATGAGGATGAAAATGCAACAAAACATTACAAGGAAGAAAATTCTGAGTATTTTTTTCAGTAAATGCTTCCCCACTGACCTTCAGCGTAAGGATTGTCAGATATCATGGAATCTGTTGAGAGGTTGAGCGACGTTTGGAGATTTACTTACATAAATAAAGGAGTTCTATGTTATGTCTAATCAGTAATGCTGAGAGAAAAGGCAATAGGATGAGTGTAAATAATGACTGTGGGTGTTTAGATTTAAAGATAGACACACACACACACACACACACACACACACACACACAAAGCACACACACAAAGCACACCACACTTAGTAATCTTCAGTGGAGATAGACTGAAGGTCTAGCCTTTCTACTTTAGTGCTGTTTATTTGCACAATAATTAAAACTTAGCATAAAAGAGCATCAGTAAAAAGCTCATACGGGTTCATGTATGAGAGTATCAGTGTGCAGGTACGCCAACCAGCCAAGACACTTTCTCTTTCAGCATTCTCTTACACACACATACATACACGATTGTATTTGCACATGTAATAATTTAATAATCTAATACTGGAAGGTATTTAGTTTAGTACGTACACACTAATGGTACTGCAGGACTCAAACACCCACCTTGGGACTGAGCTGCTTAGTGAGCTCTTACTTTGTGACCGAAACAAACCATTTTAACTAAAATTTGGTTACCTGGACCTGCAAATACACCTGCTCATTGGCTCAATGGACAGCTTTGAAACATGTACAGGCAATGCTAACGATAGCCTTTCCCTCACCTCTTCTGTTCTCTTTAAAGCCATCTTTTCAATTTTCATTTTAATTAAGCTTGCTTTGTTTGACAATGGAACACTCTACTTTTTTCAGTCAATAAGACTGGCTGAAAAAATGGCTTTTTTTGTTTCCACGGTGACATACTTACTGACAAGGTCTTGGACACAATCAAACTCTTTTTTCATAGTAACCAGCCATAGAACTATTGTTGCTTGAAGATTAAGTCAATTATTTTACCGAGAAAGCCCAGGGAATAGAAAGCCTGTAAAAACTGATTGACCTTTCTTTAATCAGAAGATGATGTACAGTTTCATGTCCTTTGTACAATCAGCCGAAAAGATATTACCACTGCGTGGCCATGATTCTATAACGATAAGAGAGGTCGATGATGGAGTCAGGCTGTGTTATTGCTCTTATATTAGCTGTACGTCTCTCTCCACAGCACTGCTGTCACTGGTGGGGAACCTGCTGGTTATCATCACTTCATTTAAGAGGCGGAGCCACCTGAAGCCCCCGGAGCTGCTGAATGTCAACCTGGCGCTGACCGACCTGGGGGCGGCGGTCAGCATGTACCCGCTGGCCGTCACCTCGGCCTGGAGTCACAGATGGGTGGGGGTGTCCCCCACCTGCATTTACTATGGCCTGATGGGGTTCTTTTTTGGGGTCGCCAGTATCGGCACTCTCACAGTCATGGCGGTGGTGCGATTTATCGTGTCTCTGAGCCTGCAGTCTCCAAGTGAGTGAGCGTTCATTCCTCTACTCCCTACCACACAGTTCTACACATAACCATGAGCTCTGCTCTGAAACCACTGAAATAAGTATGAGAAAAATCACTTTGCTCAACACAAAAGGTCCATTTGTTAATTAATAGTAATAATAATAACTTGATTTGTATAGCACTTTTCAATACAAGTAACAAAGTGCTTCACAACAGTCAATACAAAACACACAAGAAGATTAAAAAGCAAAACATTAACCAATAAAATCTTCTTCATAGTGTCTTAAGAAGTGAGATAAAAGGGGGGCAGACTCTGCAAGCCTGATCTTCTCTGGCAGACTGTTCCAAAGTCTAGGGGCTCTGACTGCAAAGAACCTGTCACCTTTGGTTTTCAGCCTAGACCATGGAATGGCTAAAAACACCCTACCAGAGGATCTCAGTCTGCATCCTGGGTCATAGGTGGACAGAAGATCAGAAATATAGGGAGGGGCCAGCCCATTCCTGGCTTTTAAAGTAATTAAAAGAATTTTAAAATTAATCCTGAAATATACTGGCAGCCAGTTCAGGGATGCTAAAACAGGGGTGATATGGTTACATTTTTTGGATTGCCTTAAGAGCCAGATTGCAGCATTTTGAACCAACTGTAGGCAGTGGATTAATGTCTGACTGAGACACATATATAGAGAGTTACAGTAGTTGAGGCAAGAGGAAATGAAAGCACGAATAAGTTTCTCCATGTCTGTGGCTGAAATAAAAGACCTAACCTTGGCTATATTTCTCAAATGATGAATTATTAAATGATTTAACGATTAATTATTTCCTTCACAGAAACCCTTATCCAGGGTAACATGGGTAACAATTGTGACATATTATTCTAAACTCCAAATACTTCATATCATTCTCCTGTAAGGATTTTTGAGGGATTTTTTGAGGTATGGGGGAATTGTATAATCAGAGGGACCTTCGCAGCCAGAGATCACAGGCCCCATCTCTGCCAAAATAATGCACTATTAATAGATAAATAGATATAGATAGAGTATATCCTGCCAATAATCCAAATAATGCCCCCTCCCCCATGCTTCCCGGGGCAGTTGTGCTTTTCCCACACTGAACTCCCAGTTACAGTGGAAACTGGCACGGTTTACATCTGTGTGAGGAGCATCACTGCAACAAAGACCAAAAGCTTACATTGCTAAGGCCCTGGTGAAATGGTCTCTGTGTTGTAATCCAAAGTGCCTGAGAGACGCTGGTGCAGACAGAACTGAATGAGGAGCACTTTGGCATAAGAAACCATTAAAGTGATCACGCGTGACTCACTAATGACACAGCACTCAGCTGTCCAATTACATTGTAGCTGTGCAGCACTTTGAGAGACCTTTTATGTTTACCACCAGCAGGAAGAAGTTATGGGTTATCATTCATTTGTAATGTTTTTAGATAAAAGCAGTGACAAGTGAATCTTTCTGTTGCTCTAGTACCTGTCATCTGTGTTTGTTCCAAGGAGAAGAGGCCAGGGAAAGAAAATGCTGATGGAATTATCTTGATAATTATCTTGTCAACAAAATGGGCCATTGAGCATAGCTCTACAGTCGATAAAACTGACACCAGAACAAACATAAGCCAAATGCAATAGTTATTTCTGCCAATACTGATCATTATTCAGGTATTTTTATCTCAATACTGTATGCGTAGCAAGAGATATGAAGAGATATTGGAGACTGGTCTATACAAAAATCATCAGTCTAAGTCATCAGTCATCAGTCCAAACTAAACGTAAAAAGTGCTGTTAGATAGCTAAGCCAATACAATGTAGATTTTCAGGAACACTTGAGGAAAACACTATAGCTGCCAGCCAGCATGCCAGAGCGCAGTGGGAGAGACATGATGTCAGGCTGTCAGTACATACCTTACACTGCTGCCCTGAGTGATGCTGTCTGATGTAGGAGAGGCTAGTGCTCTTCACCCACAGGGCAGTATGCTGTGTGTGTGAGTGGCATTGTGAGCAGGGAGGGTGGGTAGGTGGGGGCGGGTCACCTGCATACCTGCTCATGAAGAAGTCATACCACCTGCATGTTCACATTTACCATCACCGCCTTCACATTAACCAGATGTGTTACATCTGAGTTATGAATTATTGCGTGTGAGCTGTCATACTCAGAGTGGTTTGGATGCAGCCCATGCATGTTTTAGACCTATGTACTTTCAGTTGATGTCCTCAGTTAACTTGGGAAGGGGAGGGGGATAAGGATTAGGATAAGGTAAACACGATGTGTATGATGAGATGTGTCGTATCATCAAATGAAGTGCGCATTACATCAATATCCACGCAGAGGATTTTAAAAATGCTTTTACGTTTTTTTCTCCTCTTTTGACAGTTGTTTTGCATAATGGGCTCATGAGCTTTCCATTCACATACTTTTACATTATTTCACTTAATTCAATTTCACAGAAGAAAGAACTTACAAATGCAATCTCTCCACATACACACCAACAATTGAAGGTACTTATTCTTTTTATTTTTTTTCCTTGAATTAGCTCCTGAGAGAAAATCACCCCTTTTGGTTGTTCCTCTGCCGTCTCTGTGCTGGTTTTTCTCTGGGGCCACACTGTGCACACTGGTTTCCTGGGGCTGCACTGCGTGTGCTAGGTTCTTCTGGGAGAGTAATGTGAATGCTCGCTTCCTGGGGCCACACTGTGTGTGCTAGTTTTCCCAGGGCCACAGAATATGTATGTGTGTTTATCTTCATTCAGCACTGTGTATTAGATTCTTAGTTTAAGTGGTATTTGAATACCAGTCTTTATCTAACATTTTTACTTGTAACTAAAGGGCCTTCTGCCAGCCATATATTTTTAACTGTTGTACTGACTTAGCTTTTTCAATTAAATATCTATAATACAGTCAGTCTGCATTTGTGTCCTTCCTATAAATATATCACTGTTAAATATTCATGACTCTGCAGTGACAGTTCAGTTTTCTGCTGTGATTCATCAGCAGAAATGTGTAGAAAATGTCAGACGACGAAATGTCAAGGATATTTAAAAAGTAATGAGCAGAAGACTGTGAGGCTAATGCACAAAGGTGTATGTCCTGATGTAAGGAGCATACAACCAATGGGAAAAAGTAACCCTGAAATAACTGATAATGTGTAAATTACATATAATGTTATATAAATATTCAGGGATAGAATTTAAAAGTTTAGAATAATAGTTTATAAGCATAAAAGTTCAAATTATAATGTTATTCATAACATTTTTGTGTATATCATTTGGCCTTTTTTTAATATATTTTCCCCCCTGATTTTTCCCTACCCAAACTCAGCTGAACTTGTTAATTGCACTGCAGCACCTGCTCTGCTGGCAGAAGAGGCTGAGCATGTGACTCCTTTGATTCATGTGACGATAATGTTCGCTTCCAGTCATGCTGCAGACAAGCAAACATTTCCTTTGGAATGTGTTCTAAAACGGCGCACTTCCTTAATGATGCTGCTGTTCATTCTGACTGGATTGCATATGGCTTTAAAGAGACTAATGCAGTAACTGCACTGAGACTAAGTGAAGACTAATCCTGTAATATCCCTCTCGGTGTTGTGTTCCCACAGAGGAGAAGATCAGCAAAAGGAGCGTCGTGGTGTTGGTTGTGCTCACATGGCTGTACGGGCTGCTGTGGGCCCTGCTGCCGCTGCTGGGCTGGGGTCAGTACGGGCCTGAACCCTTTGGAACATCCTGCAGCCTGGCCTGGGGCCAGCAGAAGGCCTACGGGTCCTCCTTTGTCATCACCATGTTCACCCTGGTCCTGCTCATCCCAGCCGTCATCATAATCATCTGCTACTTTGGGATAGCGCTTAGGCTACGCATCGCCTACAAGTCCATCAACAACTCTGGCCAGATCCCCAACATAGTAAAAATGCAGCAGAAATTAGTGGTGGTAAGTGTGTACCTGCTCTGGTCATGTGGCCGATTGTAGGAACCTTTTGTGGGAGTGCTCATTTGGATGCCCTAAGTGAGTTTATTTGTCGCCCTTAAAGAATATAGATAAAGAATATTGTGTCCATACTCTGTATTTAACATTGTCTTGCATCCTTAATGTAGCATGACTATAACTCTTTATACCTGTTTTTGCACTGTGTGACTATTACAGGTCAAATTCGTACCTGTGGCATGTGTCATCACTTTGTCTTTGACCCTTACAAAAAAGATGGACCACTTTCTGTTTTATATGAAAAATAGCAAAATGTCAGTGTAGTCATGGCAATATTAAATGCTTAATATGTCCAGGACAAGGGAGTGCTTGGAATCCCATTAATATTGATGGTTGTGTATTATGTATTTTTAGGGCCATTGTGTGATGATTGATAGAACTTTTCAGCAGCAAATTATAATGTTTGGAAAGGACCCGATTGATTTTGAGACATGATCGTAATATTTTGAATTGCAAGGGTTTGATGACAAGTTTAACAGTCATCAAACAGTTAATTTTGTATTTTAGTTCTCTGAAATGTTTTTTTTCAAGATGTCTTCTTCCAAAAATATATTCTTCCATTATTTTAATCACAAGGCCTTTTTCATACAAAGAGCTCCATTAAAGACAGTGGAAAGGCCAGTTAGTAATTTCTGCGGTTAATTCATTTGGAATGACTCTCTTCAATATTCCTGAAAGCCAGCATGAACATTTCTACTGTCGATATAACAAGGTGCAACCCTAAATTGCTTCATTCATGCTTAAAAAATGATCTTGGAGACAGACCTCTCTGAAATAATCAGCTCGTTAAAGCAGTGAGCTGCTGTGTGCTGTTGGATTGCACTTAGGACAGAAACCGTTTGAGCATGGCACAGATATTATCATCAACATGTCATGTGATTCAGCCCTTTGCAAATGTCAGGTTAGATTTCATTTTTCAATTTTCCAAAAAAGGGTTTTGATTTATTATTTGATTTACAATCTATTTTGCTTCTACCAGCACCAGTAAGAGGTGATTGAAGAGCTTTAGTCTTTTTAAGGACCTGCACTATTCTATTGTAGAATTAAAAGAAAAAATGATATATTTGGTTAAATTACTGGAAGGTAAATGCTCAAAGGAACTTATGTTGTCATTTAAAGACTGAATTGATTGCATGGCCCTCGGAGGGAATGCGTTTGTTTGATCGTCTCTCACCCTAAGTGTGTTTCAGCTGATTCGGCCCCGTTCTGTATGGGGATGTGGAAGCTTACCGAGTGTCTCTGCTCTCAGCTGTAAGCAATATGCAGAGCCGCCTTTTCTGTTCCAATCTCGTAAGTGAAGCAGAACAAGCTGAAATGCCTTCGCCTAGGGTTAAAAAAATGTTTTAAATGTATGTTTTGTCATTTTTTTCCAATTTGACTATCAGTCAATTTTTGTTACCTTACTTCATGCCCTCTGGACCAGTACTGATTTTGCAAAGAGTACAAGCATGTCGACTGCATTCCAACTTCACGGCAGCCATGTGTGCCCTGTGGCTATAGCTCTGCAGGGCTCAGTGGCACAGCCTCCCTGCTTCCATCCCTCAAGACCTGAATCCCAACAACAGCATCTCAATGAGATATCTGTGATCACAGCATAACAGAGAGACACTGAAATAGCACACTTTACGAGAGAAAAAAAAAAAACATTAATTAACAGATAGTGGATGGAGTAGACAAAGACTAGAGCCCTCCAGAAGAAGGGTGAAAGGAAATTATTATGTCTCTGAAGAATAAATTACCAGCTAGTGAGCCTGAAGTGGCTGAAGAGTGGCCCTCCATTCTATAAGCACACCCATCCTTAGCTATCAAATTAGCACTACAGCAGTCCCCTAGCGATAGGACCATATACCCATAATTTTTCTTAATAAGTGATTAGTGTTAATTAACTGACATTCGTCACTTCAATATTTTTCCCAGGCTACCCAATAGGGGACAACTTTAGTGCTGGTTTATACAATGTTAGCAGACTGACAGTGGACCACTGCTAATCCACACCCACTCAGTGCTTGTCTGCTGGGTTATTACAGGCAAAGCATGCACGAGTTTTTCTTTGAAGCAACCATGCAAAATCATCGGTAGCAAACGTTGCCGTGGCAGTCGTGTGGTACATACTGCTGAGATGCCACCCCTCTGCCTGTATTTGTTATTGTGCAATGTTCAGGATGTTTGTGGGAATCTATCTTTTGCTATGGGCAAGGCAGCACATAAATGTTCGGATACGAGAATATTTAACAAGCACACCTGTGGACGGCAGAGGTGGTAGTCCCACCTCACGGAAAATGTGAAAGGCAGGGGAGGGAGGTGAGGACAATTTTCCAAAGTGTGATAGCAGTTCCCATGACAGACGGGGTGTGGGGGACAAAGAGACTGTCAACAAAGCACTTACAGATGGTCTGGCAGTCTAAAGAGTTGTAATTTCATTTCATTGACTGCATATATTTGCATGTGTGTGATGGGGTAGGACTGCTGTGGATTGCAAACCATGGCCTTTGTCAGCCCTTCTATTCAGCAACAGATATGAAACAGAAGATCAAGGTCCATAGCCAAACAGGAACATCAGCCATGGTCACTAATTCCTCTTAACTCCATTATGTTATCACAGTTCTTATCATTTCAAATTTCTAGCTTATCTGTCACCATAGAAACCCTCCAGAAAGCACTTGTAACCTGTATCACACATTTCTGCATATTCAAAGACAATTAGTCCCCTTAACCTACCTTCAAATGCCAGCAGAAAATTAATTTTCTAAAATGCATATGTCACATGAATTCACTCCAATCACATTGAGTGCCTGATTGATGTGGAAATAATTGTACTTTCATATTAAGGCTGTTTCCCCTATCAATGCAATAGACAAAGGCAGTGGCATCCATCCCAGTAAGCTTAAAGTCAAGCTGATCATTTTATAAAGTCCATCCCCGGTATGTCATATAGTGAGAGATCCATTTTCAGGTGGGTCATGGGACCTTAATTGGGCAAACCAATTTATATATTTAAAAACCTGCAGGACTAATTCAGCAAATCATGGAAATAAATATATAAGAGAGAGCTAAGATGAAACCAGGATTCACATGGTCCTCCATGGCACTGAGATGTATGATGCTTGTATATTTCATTGAGCAGAGATAAGTCAGAGGTCCTGTTATCAAGATGAACAAAGAAATACAATATATAGGCTACAATATGGAAATATGTCAGATATTGCATTGTAATATTTCATCTGATTAGAGAACAGACAGCAACTTGAGCCAACATAAATCAACTTTCTAAATGGACTGACAGCGCAATGTTGAATGTTTTGGCTCTGCTGTTGGCTGCCTATGGAAGCATATGAAGGGGTATTGGCCCCACTGATTCTGTAGAGGTCATTTGGGTGGTGGGTCTGGAGGCACCCAGACAGACAGACCTGTCTGGATAGGTTTTACTGAAAAGAATGTCCCCACCACTGTTTGTCGTGGCCCATTTTGTCCCCACCACTTCTTGAAAGCATTTAGTTAGTTGAACCCATTGCTGTCTCCAGCACATCTCAAAACAAACGGACGCCCATTCTAAGAAGATTATCATCATTTTCTAAAAGCTTGGCCATTGCCTTTCTTGACGTGATGTGAACCCTAGAACAATAAGGAATGTATTTCAAATTTAACTAGCCTATCATTATTAAGAGCTATTTTCTTACAAACTGTGAGACCGCAATTAATTGTGGGCTGTGGTATGATTGACCAGGTCGATTTTACTAATCGTTTGACCACCCTGATTGTGCTCGGCCTCTTTAGATCGCAGTCCTGGTGAGCATCGGCTTCATTGGCAGTTGGACCCCATATGCGGTGGTGAGCCTCTGGTCCGCTTTCAACTCCAGTGCCTCCATTCCACAGGAGGTCAGCCTGCTGCCCTGCCTCTTCGCCAAGTCTTCCACCGTCTATAATCCCCTCATCTACTACCTCTTCAGCAAGACTTTCAAGAAAGAGGTGAAGGAGCTCAGGTGGACGTGTGGGAGGCTGAACTCACTGTCCGAGCAGGAGAACGGCGCGGACAACCACATCTACATGATGTGCGACAGCAGTCGGCTCAAGGTCGCCGCTGGGAAGGATTCGTCCAGCAGGAGAATGGAGATGGAGACGGGGCTGAGCTAGGCTAAGCTAGGGCTGAGCAACAATGTTTCCTCCACCAGCACTCAGCAACCTCAGCAGAGGTCCCAAAGCAAGTTGTACAAAGACTGCAATGCCTCTCCAACTGCCTGCTTGGTGCAGGCAAGAAGGAGGACCAATAAACTTTAATTAGTTATTAATTTATTTTATTGTACTTAGCCAAAACAAACACCATGTTAATTTTCATTTTTCAAACATGACGTGAAGTTTGACACTTTTACAAGTAATTGCACTCAGAAACAAAACCACTGGCATAGACAGCTTACCTACCCATAAACAGGGTAAGTGGGTTTACATTTTCCTTCATTTTTACTTCCAATTGAACAAGAACTCTTTTGATCTTGCGAATTAATTCCAGTGACCACTAAACTCGCCAAACTTTGTGATTTTGCATTTCAGTGTGAGGCAAAGCTAAGGACAAATGTCACCTGAATATGGACATGTGTGAATGATAATTAATGTTAATAGTCTCATTAAAATGTGTTCTGCCATACTTATTTTTTCTACTCAAGGTTAGGTCAGGGGTTTCAGTGTTAATAAGAGAAGATTAGAAGGGATATTGATTTATCCATGCATTGGTATGAAACGAGAATCAAACAGCACCAATTCATTAAATGGCCAGTTTATTCATTAAATACATCAGTATTTTAGATTTGGATATATATGTTAGTCCGTTCTGTTGCGTTTTTTTCAACCCAGGGTGCATTCCGAGATCCAAAACATTCTGCTACAATGTAGCAAGGCCCCGCTCTCACCCTACATTCATCCAAACCAGGGGTGACAAACTCAAATCCTGGAGGGCTGTAGCATTTGCAAGTTTTTGTGATTTCCTTTCAAAAAGCAGCCAGTGTTGGTCTTGAAAAGATGGGGTGTGGACTCATTTAGCCAGTTATGAACTTTCATGAATCCGTGCTGAATCGAAACAAAAATCTATGTTCACTGGCCCTGCAGGACACCTCTGATCTAGACAACCCTTAGTGCTTCACTGTGATCTTTGAGCAATGCTTGGTGGTGTCTGCTGGGTGTAGCACTGCTGTCTGTAATCAGATGCAGAAAATTACATATGAATCAGTGTCACATCACACGCAATTATCATAACTCTGATTGCTGTTTTTTCATAATGAATGCAGTCCTAATGCAGCTAAAGCTTGGTTTGTAACACATTGTAAGGTAATTATCATTAATGAAAATGGAAACATCATTTAGTGTGATAAATTAAAACTGAACAGCAATTAAAATCTGCATTTGCATTTGCTAGCATTTGCTCTGAAACAAAAAAGGTGTAGAAAAATTTTATATAGTTCTATATTATAGTATAATGGGTGGCTGTATTTCAAATGCACTGTTTGCTTTTCTTTTGGAAATGTAGGTATTTAAGTTCTATGAGTACCGTCAGTAGATCAACAAACTGAAAAGTCAACATAAGGAATCATAAGAGCATGTTTTCTTTTGGAGTTTCATTTTTCCCATGATTTTTTCCCCCAAACCCTGACCAGCTATTTGAATCACTACAACAACCATCCTGCTTTCAGGAGGAGTTCAGTCTTGCCTCTTTCTACACTACAGTTGCACCGCTAATCACAAACCGCCTGTGTCGTCGGAAGATGACAATGTCAGTTTACACTCAGTTTTTGCCACTACAGGTGTCCAGCCTGACCAAGAGTGACCAATATTGATTGATGAGACCAATAAAATCAGCTGGCTTAACCTCCTATCATCCCTGGTGAGGCTGGGGCAGTTGGTGCCTCATCACATGATTAAGCGGCCATACCTCTGGCTATAGCATCTACATTCACCGGCTAGCGTGCTGGATACTCCTGGACCTGCATCCTAGCTAAAGCACAGAGAGAACAAGGAAAATATATAGCAAGCTATTAAGCTAATTCAGACCACCATATAGAACATTTAGCTAAATATTGAGTCAAACGAAGTGAGGAATAGGTTGAGTAAATATGCAGACTTAACAGATGGCCAAAATACAAATTTCTTGTGGTTATTTATTTATTTATTTTTGGCCACACATTTTAATTTGTACATCATTTTTACACATTTTAGTTGATTTAAATGGCTGGTAATTGTGGGCAGTAAAATTGTAAATAATTAACTTCTATTGTTTGTTTCTGGGATATTTTCTTTTTCAAAATGCCATTAAGTACAGTTGGAAAGTTATAAGCAAAGAACACAGTTTGTTATTCTGCCTTTTATTCATTTATGCTGTTTCGTTATGCCTATAGTTGTAAACAGTGATTGAAAATAACCAAAATAAAACCTTCAATAAAAAATAAACAGAATCCCCAAAACTGGCCGGAAAATGACAATGGAAATAAAACTAAAAAGAGCAGAATTAAAAACAAATAAACTAACAACTAATCTTAACTACACTTACAATACCTGGGTTTCAACCAACAGCTAGCAAGTGTCCTAATGGACTTGATCAGTTTTTTCTAGAGGAAAAAAATATATGAAAAAAAAAATTATGAGACGGAAAAAATGGAGAAGAGGTAGCTGGCATCCCATTGGACATCGTTACAAATCAAAAAGCAGAATGAACCCTTGGATCTTTTGCTGAAATGTTATTTTTCCGTAGTTCATTGAAATAGTGAAACAATCCTTAATATTAATATTTTTCTTATTGTTCCACATTCCCCTGAAGTAGCATTCATAGCATCAGAAACTTCAGCCTCGTGCTGGTTCTAGACTTTGCTTCAATTGCAAGATGCAAAAATGAGCTCTCTGCAGCATAACCCAAGGCGAGAAATTTCCCACCCACTGAAATTATTCATGCTATCAAAGTCAAGAAGTGGCACAAGGGTGATGATGATGCCCTTTCTGTACTATATGCTACTTTAAGGGTAAACAAAACAGTAAGAAATTATGGAAACTAGATGAAATATCCCTTTTAAGAGTGTCCCTGCCTGCATACCACAGAATCGTCATTCCCAGAAGCCCATGTTACTTCACACTGACAGAGCCATGAATTTTGGCCGCAGAGTAAATTTGCAGGGGGTGAGTCTTGGCTTTCAAAGAAAATAATAGTACCAGTTCATGTATAATGCAATCATTCCACTCATGTAGGCCAGCATGTACAGTTGGACATGATTTGATTTGTTCTACACACATCCACAGCAGTTCTTCTGGTGTGCTCATGGTTAGGATTAAAACATAATAGGTTAGTAGGGGCTTTTGTTTCAATAATAACTAAAAACAGGCTGTAAATTAATTTTTCTGATTGACTGGTTTATGTTTATATTGACTAATATAAACTTAATACTTGTGTTCATTGAAAATGAACGCCCCATTATCAAAACTGGTTAATTTTATTGTTTTTTTAAAGTATTTATTATTTTTACATAACGTGAATGACTGTTTTTCTTTTGAGAAAAATGTTTACATTGTTTATGTGCTAACAGTGTGATTGAGACATAAATATGTTTGAACCAAACCAAAGCCAATGGGATCCACAAAAGAAACCAGCTCAAGGCGAGAATGGGAAAGAGTTGTCGCAAATGTTTGCAGAGGGGAAACATATTCCTCTACAGTGCTATATCACTGAAATACGAAACCGCTGCAACACCACTCTCTACATCTCTGTTCCCAAAGGCTTACAGCTAAAACTGCTTTTTCAAGAAGACCTTTAACAAAAAAATGAACATTGAAAAAACATCTTGCACAAAACAGTAAGGTGGAAATGACGTTTATTTTATATGTTTTCCAAGTGTCAGCATAGCCTATATAGCAGTATTTTTATTTTAAAATAATCCATTTTTTTTGCCTCCAGCTCTGTTTTCTCATGGTTCTATTTCCTCCATGGGGGGGTGGGGGTTGGATCACAACTTAAACAACCAGAGGTGGTATCCATGGAACAGCAAGGCTCTTTGAATAGAATACTGGAGCAGGCGCAAAGCAGAACATCAGAGCGCAGAGTCATTACAGAGCGCAGTGTCAGACAGAGCTCCCAACAGAGGGCCGGCGGCTCGCTATTACAGCCAGCGGCCAGCAAGGTGTTGATGTGGGTAATGCAAGGGAGGGCAAAGACACGACCCACTAAGAAGGCATGCATTATGTATTGCTATGTTTGGAGTCCATCATTGGCCCATTTCCATTACAGTGAATGCCTTCTGTTTCGGTCATCATGAGGGTTTGTTTTATTCATAAATGTAGAGACTGGCAGTGTCCTATGCATGAAATAAGAAACGCTAACTGGCAGCAGCAAGATGAAAAAAGCAGCTCTTAAATTACCCCAAAGAGAAACCTCAGGGAAGCTGAGACAGTAGGAGAATCAGTCATGCTGTGTGTGTTGTAGATTTATACAAATTCATACTATACAGGATGCTAAAGCACAAACCCAACATGGTCTTGGGTGCCAAATTTCATCTCTGTGGTCTTGGAACAAGACATGGTTATAGATTGATATGAGGGGATTAACTGGCCTATTCGTCTTGGGATAATTTTATGAACAGATTTGGTCAGCTGCAGAGACAGCAGAAAATGAATATGCAGAATTCAGGAATAAAACAAACAATAATGAAATATTCAGCAACCCCAATAAGTCAAAGAAATTAAGCAACAGGGGCTTCACCTCAAAGAGACAAAGCAGGGGCTGAAAATGAACAAATCTTAACTCATTTTTTTTTCCCCCCACTGAAGGCTGGGTTCACATTTCACGGCTTGATAGATGCATGACTCAGGGGGGTTCTGCTCTAAGCGGTCTGTCACATCTCAATGTTTTCTCCTCACAATTTCATGTCCCAAGAGACTGCCAAATCCACAAGAGCTAAGTGTGACATCACACGCACAGCATCATGAAACAAGTGTGACATCATAAACTAAACAACAAGAAGGAATTGTGACATCGCAGACTCAGTGTTCCCAATAGTTCTGGACAGAGTAACACAGCCAATCGATTTGTAAACAACACAAAGTAAATGAATCAAGGCCAAGAACAGCTATTTTATTGATGATGATGTTTTTATCACAGCTGAACTGCAACTGTAAAAACTGTCAAAAAATGTGAAAAATTGCACACTGATTAAAAACTCCAAAAAAAGGTCAGATGGGGCTGCTTGTGAAAGTACAATTACGTTACTGGAGCATATTATGGGCCTAAAAGGATCCATTTAGTTCTAGCGGTTAATCCAAGCCCACACATACATCACCCTTGAAAGCACACACAGCATATGCTATAAATCAATACAAAGGGAAGTTAAGGTCAAAGGGTTTTCCAAAAGAAGCTTTTAAAAGGCAGCTTTGTGGTAAGATGCAAGATAATACGACAGCTAAATGGGGACTTCCACTCCACAGAACTTTAAAGGCCAAGCTTAAACCCAACGGCAAGAGACACAATGTTACTTCACTGGAACAGTGTGCCCCATACAGTTTATTTGTAATGCTCCACTTTACACAGATCAGCATTCGACTTGTGAAAGCAACATCAAATCATGTGTACCCCGTGATTATTTATCGATTTCTCTGTCAGACAAAAAAATCCCTCTGAAAGAACATTCCATTAATGATCAATTTTACCACCTTTGGAAAGTCAAAAGGAGGAATGTGATTTGTGTTTCCTGTGCTAAAGGTCCAGCTGTTTGAAGCAACAGAAGAAAACACTTTTGTGTTTCCATCAATCATCATATCACCAAAGATAAATGACAGAGATCTTCCCCAGAAAATCCTATAAATCACATTTTACCATCAAAAATCAAGATTTTGTTCCATTGCCTATATACAAAACTTTGAACAGTCATAACTGGGAAAATAATTAGGATACAATGCAGGCCTTTTATTATGTGATAAGTATGATTTGTGATTATTCATTTAGTGGACGCCGTACACAGGAGGATGAGGGGGAGTTGGGGATGGATGAGCTTATTTAAAATGTCACACAGGGCATGAGAAGGAAGGCCATCTGGATGGGTTTACATGGCCTGCCGGGTTTTCTCAAGGCTCTTCTCAATGTTGTCGAGGACCTCCACAGCTGCCTGGGGAATGCGAGTCCCAGGACCGAAGATGCTGCAGACGCCACTCTCATACAGGAACGGATAGTCCTGAAACAAACGGGATACGCATCCTGTATATATGTACATATGTATGACTTGTATATAAATATGCCTTCTCAAAATAGGGTCAAGCTTGCACAAATATAAAAGCCCACCACAGCCAATCCTGGTTCCTTATTTTAACCAAACAAATACTCATAAAAGTGAAAGAAAGTGGGGCACAGTAGCTGGAACATTTGCTGAGTAACTTCAGAGACAGGATACAAACAGATCCATCGCTTGTTTTGCATATGCATAACATATATGGGGACATAGGGAAATCTTTTCGGGAGTAGGTCTGAACACTTTTTGGATACTTTATTTTCATAAAAAATGTATATAAATACTTATATACTTTCACTGACATTCAATTTTCCCATCATTCAGCAACACCATTTTCAAACCATGGATATGACAAATGAGTCAAGTGATCCCTTAAATGTTCGATTCATGTGTGAGACAATCCTACAAACTAGGTTCACTAAACTTAAACACGATGACTGGTTAAAATAGGTGAGCTTGTAACATTTGAAGTGTGCTGTATCATTTCCTTTCAACAGGAAGACAGTCACAAGTTGTGTTGTACTATAGAAGAATGTTATTGACATAGCTCACTGCTTGTGTTTCCTCCCCTCTCTCCAGGTTTGCCCACACGCTCCCAATAAAATCAGAGTTTAGACTCCTGCAGAGCTCTGCTCGGAGGGGGCAACTCTGTTATGCTGGAGCCTCTGAAAGGTGTATTGATCTTCCTGTCAGTTCTGATTTCCACTGTTTAACCTAGATTAAAAATCACGCTCTTTAAGAAATGGACGTTCCACATTCCAACACGCATCGCTTGACAATTATTTAACTGCATCCTGTGAGACCCGGCACACCGTGTAGGGGGAATAAAGTGATGAGTGTGACGGGGAGGGGGGGATGTCAGTGCAGGCAGGAGAGGGCGAGGCTGGGGTGGACATCACAAGACCAAGGTCACATCTACAGGATGGAAATGGATACATGTGGACAGAAATCAGGCAGATCTGACAGGGGTAACACCCCACACCTGCCCCTCATTTGCCACCAGACAATAAGCAAGGGCAGGAATCCCTCAATGTTTCACTTTATTGTACAAAATATAACATTGCTGGGAGACAGTTCTGGAGAGCGGCACAGTGTATGAGAATGTGTTTTAGAATTACAAAAGGATGTCGCCGCGTCCAACCAGAGCCAAATGGTGCCTCCAGTTAACGACCTGTTACCTGCCATCGGGGCAACGTGGGGTTCCCAACTACCATGTATGAGCATCACATGCTAATTTCCTTCCTTTAACTGCATAAATGTTGACTACACATTGTAATCATTGAACATTTTGCCTCTTCAACTGCAAACAAGTTATCCACCTTTTCATTAACAACATTAATGTGTTGCTTTTACTCATTTTGAGTATTTCCAGTGCAGATTGTTGAGTGATAAAAATCAGTCTGTAGGAGTAGGTTTGTCTTGCAGATGTACTGAACAGGTGCACACAACTGTCAGTATTATGCTCAGTATCATGCAGCGTGAACGCAGAGATGTCAATAATTAAACTAAAGTTGAGTGACACTTGTGTGAACACAAACCTGCTGTTAAAAAATTAAAACTGAGGAAGAGTTTTTTTTGTGAAGGCATGGAAGTCAGTTCCATCATTAGTCACTCAAATTAATTCAATTTCCCACCATGAAAGAAGTATGCAACACTGCCAAGAGAGCCAAACGACCATCCATATGCAAATTAGACATGCCTGTATATTATCTTAAATGCATTTTTACAGCAGAACAGAAAATTCCAGGTATTTTACAGGGTGTTCATCACTGACAAATTGGCTTAATTGAGTTACAGAACTCTGGCTAGGTGATAAGGCGTTTATCTGAATGTTACACAGATGTAATATTAACTGTGACATTTACATTAAAATGGGAGTATTGTGAGCGTGCACACATGGCCTCTGATTAAATAGGCAGCAGCTGGAGCACTAATGGGTTATAATTGGCGGCTAATGCTCTTTCTAGTTCTGGAGAAGTGAAGATATGACTGTCCACACCTAGCCACCCTTCACACTCACACCTGAGTACTAATTAAGGCTTCAATGGAAAGGGGAAAATTATTTTTCGCTTGTAATTACTTTGAGGCCGGGGTGGCATATGGAGGAAATGGCTGCCCTGAGGGTTATCGCTACTTGTTTCAAGTGAGATGAGAGCTGAAAATTGAGGGTTATATTTGCCTGAGGGCAGTAGTAAACAGGGCGGAAGGTCACTTCCCCTCGCAACTGACTGCCGCCAACAGAACGGAACAGTTGCTTGGCTGCTAAACTTAATAAAACAACCCCCACAGGAATAACACTTCAGCAGCTAATGCGAGCAAAAAGAAAAATCAAAAACAAAGTGCAATATTTCCATAAAATATGATGGACTAATCAGCAACGGTGAGGTTGTGGACGGTCAAAATAATATTTGTAAATGTCAGTATTCATTGTGGGATATGTTTTCCGTCTTTCATTAGTTCGGATTAGCTGGGAGTGATTAAAGGGTGTTACCTGCGGCTGGGGAAAATCAAAGGCCATTACCTTGGGGAGCAGAAGTGTTACCTCTGACAGATTAAAGGGCATTAACGGGCAATGAAAGAGTATTACCTGGTTTAAGACCAAAGGGTGTTATCAAAGGTGAGCGAAGGCCACTGCCTGGTCCAGGAGCAAATGTTACTTACCTGGGGGGGAATGACGCCCCCGCAGATGACCAGGATATCGGGCCGGTTGAGGTTGCGTAGCTCCTTGATCAGTTCGGGGACGAGGGTCTTGTGTCCAGCGGCCAGCGTGCTCACCCCAACGCAGTGTACGTCCGCGTCCACAGCCTGCTGCGCCACCTCCAGAGGCGTCTGCGAGAAACGCATACACAAATGCATTGCGCTTAACGAACACACATGCATGAACATACACAGGCGTTCACACACATGCAACATTTACATACGCATACATGCATGTACACACACATACAGATAAATATCTCAAAGATTTACCCAATACACATCCAGTAGAGACGGGGGGAGCCATGATTCTAAGCACCATACTGTGTGATCTTAAACTACATCAGCACCTCTCCTTTACAAATGCTTATTAATTAGCCAAGACATGTTCCTTGGCTCTCTGGCTCCCTGGCTAATTTTTAAGATGAGCCAAAGAAATGTAGACCCCTTTATTATGAAACAGTAAAGGGGGCTGTGGCACGTGTGTTTAACAGGCATTATAAATGAAGATCACACACAAAAACATTGTGGTGTAGTGGCTCACAGTCCAAGGCGAAGCATGCAAGCATCGTCACAGCTCTCCGTCTCATCGCTCTTACCTGTCTTTAGCATTTATGAATTCTTAAAATTATTATGCAGTGTTTATGAATGTGTAATGCAGCACCCACAAACATCATATATCCTTCATGTCCTAAACAGGACTCTTACCAAATTTAGAGGCAATAATAACTGGTTTTAAATCGGGCAGCTCACTGATCGGGATTTAAAATTATTCCAGAGAGATTCAGACTAACAGCAGCGAAACCCAAGTTATGCACTTCGCTCCTCCGGGCTGTCAGAATAATCTCTCAGTAATTTGGGATGTTCCAGGCTTGAAGAAATTCCGGATATTTACACAGATTCCCAGGTCTTATTGTTTGAAGACCATTTAAAGCCAGAAAGGAACAAAAAAAAAACAAGTTTAAGCCCCTTAGAAACAGCTGCAGGTCAAAAAGCCTAACATCCCCAAATTTCCCCCTTTTAAGGAATTTTCAGAGCATCAGCAGCTTCAAGGGTATTTTATTTTTTTTCCCCTTTTTAGATCTGGAGATTTGAGTCATTGATTCTGTCCTTGGACTCACCAGGGAGCCAGCCACAACCCCCACCAGCAGCTGAGGTTCAGAGCAATTCAGTTCAATTTAATTCAATCACAAAAAATGAGGTACACTTCAGAGAAACTTAGGCAGAACTGTGCACAGTATTAAATTAAATAAATTCCTCCATTCTGGTAGTATCAGATAGCAATTTTGAACTTAAACAGGATGTTACAGTTTCTTGTGTGTCTGTGTGTGGGGGGATGGGGTGTGGGTTGGTTGGAATCTGAAAAAGCCTGATGTTATGTACAGCTGTCTGCTTGTGTTTTTTTTTTTTTTTTTCGTTCAGGAGTGATTGTTGCACCTGTGCTGGTTTTAATTTGCCCTTTAAAAACGCTGGATATGGAAATGGCGGATGCTGGCTGTCTTCCTCTGATCCTCTGCCTGATGCACTCTGCCAGCCACACTGCCTAACCTCCCTGGTTATGAGCTTGGTTTATCGTTTTGCTTATGTTTAACTTTAAATGCAGATTGTGGGGGTTCTTTTTTCTAAACCTTTTACTTAAGCAAGCCTAGACCAGAGCAGGTAAGTAAGCTCCTCTTTTTCTTCTTGGTTTGGCTTGGGAAGACAGGGTAGATTTTATTAACAAGGGCAGGTGGAGTCTCCGTAGGGACTTGCTGACCCTGCTCTCTTTGGCCGCCCCATATTTTTTGATAATACAATCCGTATGTGATGTTTGCTAGTTAATATTTTTGTGTTGTTCGGTTATAAATTTTCACTTGGCAGCTTTGACACTGACTCCAAGTATCTTTTTATTACTCTAGGCTGTTTTCTGTCACAATAGCCAAGTTCTCAATGTTGTATAGGCATGTAGCTTGGTGGCACAGCTCAGAGTGGGAGCCCATCTGCTTCTGGCTGGCACATAATGGGGTTAAACAGAGGAGTATATCAGTAAAAATTGTCTGGTCAGTAGAGCAGGGGCATTCAGTTTTTGGCAGGGACATGCAGAAGAGCTGACCCATGAAGCCAGGCTGGGTTGCTTGAAGGGTGTGAACTCTTGCACTCTGCTCTAATGTAACTGAGCTTGAGAAACCTGACTGCCAATACACAGGCTCCCATTTCATGGATGCCAAAGACTCGGCCTCCGATCATATTTCAGCTGCACCTGCCTAACTGGAAAGAGCCTCACCTGGAAAAGTGGCCCAATGTCAACATCGAAGCCCAGGTCAGCAAAGCCCGTGGCGATGACTTTGGCCCCCCGGTCGTGGCCGTCCTGTCCCATTTTCGCCACCAGCAGCCGAGGGTTTCTGCCCTCCTGCTTCTTAAACTGCTGAACTCTGCAGAGACAGTGAAAAGAAATAAACCCACTTTACTCACTGGCTTCACAGGAAAAATAAAATAAAAACCAGTCATAAAGCATTCTCACACATAAACTTGCTTATTTCAGCCTGGAGGTAATTGTTAAAGTGAAGCTGTAAATACAAGTTAATGAATGCACAGAATACCAAGAGTAGTTCACTTCAGTACTTCCCACTACTTTAAACTATTTGCTGACAGGGGAATGCAGGCCTATATTTCTAGCCCCTTCTGGTTTTTGCACATTGCCTTTGAGTCACTCATCAGTCTCTGAATGCTCTGGACGGATTTAAATAACTTAACACACGACCGATGATCAGAGCCATCATATCAGATATTATACTGACAGCATAAAAGCCTTCACCAAGTTCCTAGGCAGTACTTTAGGATTCCCTGTACAGTGTAGTCTGAAAATTATGCAACATGTTTCTGAGTGAAAAAACTCAAAGCAGCTTCAGTTCTGATGGCTCTTCTCCTACTGCAGGCCCACAATGCAATGGGGCAGAGCAATTACTGATGGGACATGAACCCTCTGTGATTTAACCAAGGTAAGCAGGACCTCCACTGCTTTTGTGATTTCCCCATGTTACCCTGAGAGCCAAGGTCTCTGTCATGCCATTATGAATATTAATACATTCATAAATACTATTTGTGTTATTTATGGTACTGCAGCTTGGGGTTATGGAGAGTGAACCTCAGGGAAAATGGTCTGTTGGGTGGCTAATATCCTGCAAGGAGGCTGGGCAAATACCTGGTGCCCCTTTTTGCCATTCCATGGTACCTGACCCCTCAGTTCAAAAATGTGCAAAGGAATGTGCAAAAAGGAAGACAAGGACTCAGGACCTGAATGTATGTCTGTCAGATCTAGAATTTGTAACATTAGTGCCGACCCTTTCATCTGCCGCAGGACTACACAGTCGTCATTGTTGCAGCTGTTTATATTCCACCAAGTGCTAGCATTAAGGCAGCCTTGGGCTCCCTGCTAACTGCCATCAACAAACAATGGACTGGCCACCCTGATGGAATTTTTATCATAGCCAGTGACTTCAATCAAGCCAACCTGAAAACTGTTCTTCCTAAGTTCTATCAAAATGTCATATGTCCCACAAGAGGTCAAAATACTTTGGACCATGTTTACAGCAACATTATGGAAGGATACAGAGCCTCCCCCACCCCCCCACATAGGCCAGTCTGATCACCTCTCCCTTTTTTTTCAGCCAGGCATACAGACCTCCTATTAGCACGTCAAAGCCAACTATGATGACTGGAAAGACTTGGCCTGAGGGGGCCTTCATTGAACTCCAGGACTGTTTTGAACACACCATCAAAGATGCAAAGAGGGTCTACAGGCAGAAATGAGGGGGACCCCCGGTGTGTATGGCAAGGCATTCAGCACTTCACAAATTACAAAGGCAGTAAGGACCCACCCACCAGCTGCAACGACTCTCTCATCGAGGAGCTCAAACGCTTCTTCGCCCGCTTTGAGGTGAACGAGGCAGAGACTGGATCAACATCACGGCCAGCTACCAAGATTCTGGCACTCACTGTCAGCACTGATGATGTCAGGAGAGTGCGCTGCAGCTCTAACCAAAGGAAGGCCGCCCCATCCACATGGAGTTCCAGGGAGAGTGCTCAGGGACTATGCGCATCAGCTAGCAGAGGTGTTTACAAACATCCTCAATCTCTGTCACAGGCCATTGTCTCCAAATGCTTCATGTCTGCCACCACTGTCCCAGTTCCCAAAAAGGCAGCAATCAACTGCCTCAATGACCAGTGGTGCTAACTCCTATGGTAATGAAGTGCTTTGAGAGACTGGGTCATTAACAACATCAAATCTGCCATACCACCTACCCTGGACTATAATTGGTTTGCCTACAGAGCCAACAGGTCAACAGAGGACGCCATTAACACAACCCTCCACACTGCACTGACCCACCTTGAACACCAGGGGACAGATGTGAGGATGCTGTTTGTGGACTACAGCTCCACGTTCCACACAATCATCCCCAGCAGAATGGTCACCAAACTGCTCAACGCTGGTATCAATCAGAACACATGCAGCTAGATTAAGGACTTCTAAACAAACCACCCACAGAATGTTAGGCTTGGGGCCCACCACTCCACGTCCCTGACACTCAGCACTGTAGCTCCCAAGGGCTGTGTGCTGAGCCCTCTTTCTACCCCCTGTACACACAAGACTGTATATCAACCCACAGCCCAAAACCATCATCAAGTTTGCTAATGACACCACTGTGGTGGGGCTGATACACCACAGTGATGAGTCTGACTACAGAGAGGAGGTCTTCAAACTGTCAGAACAGTGCTCTGTCAACAACCTGACCCTCAACACCTCCAAAACCAAACAGCTGATTATCAGCTTCCATAAGCAGGAAGAGGACCCGCTCCACTTTACATCGATGGAGACAAAGTGGAGAGGATGGCCAAGCTTCAAATTCTTACGCACTCGTATCTCCCAGGACCTCACACCGTCAACACAACCTCTCCAGTGAGGAAGGCACAGAAGCGGCAATACTTCCTAAGGACACTTGTCCAGTCCAATCAGCTTCTGGTATCCTTTTATTGCTGCCCCATAGAAAGTATACATCACCTATAGTGTTGTGTGCCAGCTGCTCTGTGGCTGATAAAAGGCTCTCCATAAGTCATCAAATCAGCCCAGAAAATCATCAACACACAGCTACCTGCATTGGAGCACATCTACACCCAATGTCTCCACCGAGCCACAAGCATCATCAAAGACACATCCCACCCAGGTCGCCACCTCTTCTCCCTGTTGCCCTCTGGAAAGCATTAAAGGTACATGAAGACACACATGTCCAGGCTCTTAAACAGTTTCTACCCCAGTGCCACCAAAGTACTGAAATCTAAACAGAGGTCTCCATCCTCCTGCCAACCCTCACCACACACTCACCATTCACCCACTGTCCTTCCATGCACGATTGCGTTCAATGGTCAATTATCAGTGTGAATTGAATGTGCAAAAATAACTGCTGTACCTATGTACCTTTACTGTGTGCAATAAGGGTTATGTGCAATACCACAGTGCATTAATGACAAGGCTAGTTTCAGTTTAGAGTAAATATATGATGTATTGTGTGAATCTATGTTGTAAATTTTAACTGTACTTTTACATTCATACTTTGTAACTTTTTCTATATTTTATACTTGTACTTTATGTGCCCTAGCACCAAGGGGTATTGCACCTCAAATTCCATTGTACAGTTGTGCAATGACAATAAAAGCATTCCATTGTATTCCAAAATGGAATGTTCATTTGTCATGTTTCATCTCTCCGAGTTTATGGCTTGATTAATGCATCCTAAGACCATGACAGAGTTCAGAGCTCTAACATTCAACAGGGACAAGGATTATCTAAGGGCTGCACTTACTGCACATTGTGCTTTCACAACTGCACAGAAACATCAGGTTCACTTATTAAAAAAGGAAGTGCCAGGAGATTGAATTAGACACAGTGCATTCCCTGAAATACCAGAAATGGCTGGGTCCGTACAACACGCGGTCCTTAAATCTCTTCATCACCTCAAACAACTCTTTTCCTCGTCACACGGATGCTGTGTGGACCGTGATGCACAGAGTTTGTAGAGTTCAGTGATACAGCTACACTGAGTTTACTGATACAGTCGCACTGAGTTTGTGGCTCAATCGCCTGGGCTTCATTCAACAGTGACATCCCAGTGACGCCTGGCAAGCACATTTTCAATCACTGTAAACCTGCATGTGATGTCCTCACAAATATCTTTACACCCACTCTGACTGAGGGAGACGAACAAGCAGAGAGAGACAGACAGCAAGACCGTGACAAAGAGCTGAGCGGAGGAGAGAAAGGATGGAGACACAGTGACAAAGATGTGAGAGAGAGAGAGAGAGAGAGGGAGAGCTGAATTAAAGGGAGAATGTGACAGAAAGCTGAGAGGAAAAAAGGAAGGATAAAGATGTGGCAGAGAATGGAAAGCAGGAGAGAGCATGGATGGAAGGTGGCAGAGGGACCAGAGGAGGAGAAAGAATGGGTGGAGAAAATGAGGCATAGGGCAGAGAGAAAGAGAGAAAATGGATAAAGAGAATATTACAGAGTTAGAAGGGAGAATGAAGACAGACAGCTGAGAAGAGAGAGAATAATGGAGAAATTGTGACAGAGCTGAGATAAGGCTGGAGGTAAATGAAAGAGGGGTGGAGGGAGGACACAGAGTGGAGGAGCTGAGTGTGATGAGAAGCTACACAGATGGAGAGAAAAAAGTTACTGCTGTAGCTGACTGCCATGCCAAAGTTGTGGCCATATTACCCAGAGAAACAAGTCTGTTTAACTGATGTTATTAGCATCTTAATGAATGAGAGTCTATAAACTTGCTTTCCAAGTTTACCTGTCGTTGGCGTGGGCAATTTCCTGGTGTTCCCCAAACTCGCTGCGGTACGCCCCGCTCACCATCCGGGTGCTGGCCTTGTGTTCGCCAAACACTGCTTTCATGGCATCGGTGATCTCCCCGACCGAACACCTGTGGACCACAGCGACGTCAATCCCAGCATGCAACTGCAACAATAACAGCCCACTCCAGCCAAACTGCCCTCCTGATTTTACTAGAAGACAATTTTACTTGTGAAATGGAAGTATATAGTGGTGATAGGGGAGTTCATGAAACATGTTGGAGTAACAACCCCTCATTTACTCAGAAACTTTAAAAACAGAAGAGGTACATTATATCTGTAATATGAGTAAAATGTCACAGCACATGAGTAATTGTTTTAGGGATGCAGTCACTCACCGGGCCCGTGCCGCCTCCACTGCCAGGGCCAGTAGGTTACCCTCGCGGGTGCGAGCACACTCCTCAATCGCAGCGAGACACTTCTTCACAGCCTCAGCATCTCGGGTTTCTCTCACCTGTTCACAGTAACATACCTTATTGCTGATCTCTCACCTGCACACAATATCACACCTGACTGCTGATCTCTCACCTGCACACAATAACACACCTCACTGCTGATCTCTCACCTGTTCACAGTAACACACCTGACTGCTGATCTCTCACCTGCACACAATAACACACCTGACTGCTGATCTCTCACCTGTTCACAATAACACACCTGTTACACATCTCACTGCTGATCTCTCACCTGCACACAATAACACACCTCACTGCTGATCTCTCACCTGCACACAATAACACACCTGACTGCTGATCTCTCACCTGCACACAATAACACACCTGACTGCTGATCTCTCACCTGCACACAATAACACACCTCACTGCTGATCTCTCACCTGCTCACAATAACACACCTGACTGCTGATCTCTCACCTGCACACAATAACACACCTCACTGCTGATCTCTCACCTCACAATAACACACCTGACTGCTGATCTCTCACCTGCACACAATAACACACCTTACTGCTGATCTCTCACCTGTTCACAATAACACACCTTACTGCTGATCTCTCACCTGCACACAATAACACACCTCACTGCTGATCTCTCACCTGTTCACAATAACACACCTGACTGCTGATCTCTCACCTGCACACAATAACACACCTTACTGCTGATCTCTCACCTGTTCACAATAACACACCTTACTGCTGATCTCTCACCTGTTCACAATAACACACCTTACTGCTGATCTCTCACCTGTTCACAATAACACACTTCACTGCTGATCTCTCACCTGTTCACAATAACACACTTCACTGCTGATCTCTCACCTGTTCACAATAACACACTTCACTGCTGATCTCTCACCTGCACACAATAACACACTTCACTGCTGATCTCTCACCTGCACACAATAACACACCTCACTGCTGATCTCTCACCTGCTCACAATAACACACTTCACTGCTGATCTCTCACCTGTTCACAATAACACACTTCATTGCTGATCTCTCACCTGCACACAATGACACACCTGACTGCTGATCTCTCACCTGCAAACAATAACACACCTGACTGCTGATCTCTCACCTGCACACAACAACATACATGACTGCTGATCTCTCACCTGCACACAATAACACACCTGACTGCTGATCTCTCACCTGTTCACAATAACACACCTGATTGCTGATCTCTTACCTGCACACAGTAACACATCTTACTGCCCATCTCTCACCGGTACACAATAAACACACTATGTGTTTAATCTCTCAACTGTACACAGTAGCATACCTTAATTTTGATCACTTACCTACGAAAACCAACACACCTTACTGCTAATCCTTCACCCTGTACACAATAAACACAACTTACTGCACCACACCAATGTTCCTGCACCCTCACATAGTAATACAGGTATCCAGGCCTCTAACAGCACAGAAAATCACTATTCTGCACTTACATTGGTTCATTTTCAACAGAGCACTATGGAGATGATAAACAACCCTCCAACCTTAATTTTCAGGTCTATTGTCTGAGAAAAACATCTCCTTAAATAAATATTAATGCTGGTAGCAGTTTAAATGTGGAATAGTGGCTGTGGAGATTTACTCATACTGTAAGTGCCTTTTCTGAGCCGTATAATACCTGCACTGGCACATGTATATTTATGCGGCTGCAACTAAAAAGAAAGAAATTACAAAAACATTTTCTTCAGTACCCAGGGTTCGTTCTGCACTTCATATCTTCAGGTGGCACAGCTGTGAAGGAGACTGAAGATAAAAACGTTCTATTCCTCAGATCTCACAAAATCAACCTAAGACACGTGTGGAAGCTCTACCCCTACATGCTAAACCACAAGCTCAGGAATGCTCACACCTATATTCACAAAAAAATAAAAGGAAAAATCAGAATGCGAAGATTAAGCCCATTTCACACAGAGCAGGTCCTGCCAGGACTCAGCGGGTCAGGAGGACTCATCACACAGCTCCCAGACTCCCACTGTCACCTGCAGAAACTCATCTGTAACAGTGAGGTCGGGCACACTGGGCGTACACATAACATGCTGCATGAGGCAGACGCAAACACTGCTCCTTGGCTCGACAAACACACTCTTTCCAGGTGGCAGCGCACGGAACGTTTATGACAAAAATGCTAAGTGTGACTATTTTGCTCACTATTATGTTTTATTGTCCTCAAAATTATGATTATAAATGACTATTTTGCATCAACTGAGTGCATTGGTAAAGCAGATCATTATTTCACATTGTTCTATTAAATTAAAAGCGACACAAGACTATCTCCAGTTTGACTGCAACCCTTCACAAACGGACTCGACAGCGCCAATGGTAAATACACACAGCTGAATCACCTAGAAGCACTGGCTAAGCGACAGCACTTGATTTGATGTACATTTACATCACTTGATACAGCAGCCATGTTAAATAGAGGGCTTTCATTGTAATGATTTTCAGCTTCCTGTGATTAGTTTTTGCACAGGCAATAATTTCAGTTACAGTTAAATATATGATTGACTATCCTGCCCTTCCCAGTAGAGAATACTGATGAACTGTTTTCAACCAAAACAATTTAATTTCAGAATTTAATTTGTTTAAACTTTGCAATCGTTTGTAAAATTGCTGCCACAAACTGGGTACTTGTTCAAAGCATGACTGGGAACAAAAGATTCTGATTGGCTATTGACATGTATAGTTAACCACAACACATGCTGCCCTGTGGTGATATTCTGAAGGCAGAGCACATAAGGTTTCCATCACCATACAAGATAATTTCAACTAGTGATGTGGCAGATCTCAACATTTCCATTTTGACCCTCATTTACGATACATTTCATTAATGAAAATCAGAGTGAAAATATTTTAGGGAAGTAAGTAAAGCAATGTGGGAGAAATGATGGGATGTATGTGAGAGAAGTGATCTCATGCGTCACTGCCCAGGTGCTGTGAGGAGGTAATTTAATCACATTGACGCAGTGAGAATAAAATGATAAAATGCACAACCATGGCAACAAGCCAGAGTTGGTAAAAGTAATCTGAATGGGCCGACAGATGATTCAAATGAATGTGATGCAGATGTGGGTCCCCCAGCTGGCTGCTACAGTCCCAGCTGCTGCAGTGGAGGCAGTGGCAAGAGGTCCTCACTGCCAACACAACTAGCTCACACTCGCCAGAGAAAGACAGGGCTTAAGCCAGCTGAAGTCATCAGTCACATGGCTCTCCAGCTCTCCTTTCATGGCACCAGTTGGCTGCTTTCAGCTGCTTGATCTGAGTCCATGTTTACTTCCTCCTAACCTCCTATAGCACAGGCATTTTAAACAGGGACACATTAGAGGAGAAAAGTGGGGCGGGGTCCAGTCATCACATGACCTGGAGGTGGCAAAGGTTCACAGCTTCCTCCTCCTTAGTCGGTAGGAGAGGAACACTGCAAGGGGCTGATTCAATTCAAGTTGAATTCAGGGCAGAAAAAGTGTGTGTGGTTGGGAGGGAGTTAATATGAATTGGTGAAATATACAAATGTAGCTCTCTGCCACAAAGACACCCGATTTTAAGAGGAAGAGGGTTTGGTTACACTTGCATACCCCTCAGCAGCATAGCATGTCCATGAGGATCACAGATGGCTTTCGTAACATGGATCAAGGCTAACCTTTTAAATCACTTTATTTCATTTTAAAACAAGACCTGCCAGCACACAGTATACCGAAAAATGACTATGAAATATTTAACGATAAGGTCCATCAACGCAAAAGAACAAAAAGAGGAGCAAGATATAGCATGAGATATGATTACAACACAGCAGAGGCTGGTTGCCTTGGTAACGGGTTTGTGACAGATAGGATGACGTATTAAAATCACTCCATGACCATGATTCGCAACTGTAAAACATGTATTCTTAAAATGTATTCTTTGGTTTTCAGCTAGATGGATATCAAAGAGAATGATGGTGAAGCTAGCTTTTCATAATTTTATTCCTGCTATTTGTGTTGAACAATTTGAAGTGCCCATTCTCATATATTCAAATTTACATGTTTTTTCCCAATAATTATTCATCAAAAAAAAGTAGTAGTAGTCAGAATTTAGAGACAGCAAAAGCCACAAAAATAAAATATTCACAACATCTCTTACCCAGACCAATGTCCAGGGCATACTGAACTTATATCTGCTCAAAAACTGGAGAACCTGGATGTAACCCATGCAAACAGGAGGAGAGCATGCAAACCCAATACAGAAAGAGACCAGACATTGTGAGAGTCCAGCCTGAGTCTTTCTCACAGTGAGGTCACCGTGACGACCACTGGGCCACTCTGTCACCAAAAACAGAGAAGTGTGTTCTGAAAATGGTGGATATTATCAAAGAATTTATACGTTGGTATGGAGATGCTTAGACTGACCTACTACCCAGTGCTTACACTTCAGGAAACACGCTTTACATGTGTGCCCACACAGGTACAGAAATAGCACCTGACCACCTGTGTGCAGATAAACCCTTGTCACACTGGCTAAAGTCATGATCGCTGGCTCACCCTTCTCAGTTTCTCAATTTGTTGGTTGCGAACCGCAGTGTTGTCGATTGCCAGCACGTCCACGGTCTCTTCCTTCTCTAGGCGATATTTGTTAACCCCTACGATGACCTCTGCGCCTACAAAACACACAAACATGGATGGAGTCAAGACATCAGAAAAACCATGGTAAGAGCAAAAAAAAAAAAAGTGTATAACATAAATACACGTAAAACTGCTGGACAGAGATTTAACTGAATTATCAATTTAATTGGCTAATTCATGTTGAATCAACTCAATGTCAAAGATGAATGCAATAAGCATGAAAAGGTGGTTTATGAAGGCATCCTCTGCAACAACGAGTCAGGCTAATTAAAGCCTTCTGAGCGTGCAACAGAAAGTCACGTAAGGCCGATCTACACAACACAGTGAGGTCGCAAACGTTTTCAACAGGCTCCTTTCACAGGAGCAATTAAGAACCCACATGAAACGCAAATGGCAGCTTACCAGGTGCAGCTGACAACCCTTGCCCCCTTGTTGAGTCCAAATCTATTATCAGTGAGGAGACATGTGTGTGACACCTAATAACAATGCTACCACAACACTGAGGGGGGGTTCTGTTGGGAGTCCAGGACCCCTGCAGGATTCTCTAATGACAAACCATCACATGAGGTGGGACTGCATGGGCTCTCTGACCCCCAGCACAAGTGAATGAAAGTGAAAAAGAGGACATAGGAGGTAGGTGTCCGTGACTACGAGGCCATTGTCCTTGCACCGTTTCACTACAGAATCTGTTCCTGCAAGGTTTCTTACTCTTAAGACCATCGTCCAAAAATGCAAACTGCAGATGCCTCAGTCACTAAGCTAGAGCGCCCCCTGGAGAAAGCCAAAGGTCACAGCAAGCTTGCATGTGGAAAAAAAAATCTCAATACAGTATCACAAATGACAAAATGAAATTGCATGATTCCTATTCACAACAGAAAAAAAACTTTCTGTGGCCATTTTCTACTGAATACAAGTAAGCATGCCTTTTAGATTGTGTTTCTTGTGTTCTAAAACAGAACAGTATATGCCCTCAAAAAGTTTGACTGGGTCCATGTCTTGGTTTTTATGTTTACAATACTTTCAATGAGGCATAGCACACAAATACTGTTACAAGCAATGTTATTTTTCCTCAAGCAGACTGCTGAAAGATTGTGAAATTTAAGATTTCCTCTGCACAGCGTATGCTAGAATCCTGTCATCAATATGATCTATGTGGGTTTTAGCAGGTCTTAGTAGTACATAGAGGTGGGGTTTCAAGTGATGAGCAAGTATAGGGTAAAACTACATCATTTTACACGAGTGTCCTCAGCGTCCGCGGCTTTTCCATCAGTGGGGGTCCTGGAACCATATACCCATGGATAATGCAGGCTGACTGTAAATCATTTAAAATGTATAAGTTCATTTATTCATTAATCAACCTTCAAATTATTAATCAGATGTCCTCTCTGAATCTTTCCATTTCACATACTGATGCTTTGAGAATTGATTTTTTATATTATAACATGCCTTGCCCTCATGTTACATTTGCACTGAAATTCTCCTAACGCTTTACTTCAAGAGCCCAATACACATGAATTTTCAGCTCGTGCTGGCCACCTTTATGGATATTGGGTTTGTGCCAAGACACCGCACTCAACACCAGCGGTGGTCAATATCAGCTCCAAGGAGCCACAATTGATGCCAGTTTTTGTTTTCACCTAAAATTCCAACAGCTTTAACTGTTTAAAAACTGGTTTAAGTGCTGAGTAACAATCAGCATATCCTGTGGCCCACCAGGACAGTAAATAAGCAACACAGCTATACACCCTATACATCCAAAAAAATGTTAATCAAGTTGAAGTATTTACCAAAAAATTGCTATTATTTTCCACTCTGTTACATTATGTAAAACACACATCTACATTTGCGATCATTAGTAGATGTAACAGATGCAGATGGTTCTGTATGTAACCATTAAAATCCAGAGATTTAGGATTATAAACCGGAGCAGAGAATTCTGTCGCTGGCCCTTTAAGAAAAAAAAAGCCAACCTTCAGCGCAGCAGCACACCCAAAGACTGACCTGTGGCATCACCTTTAAAAGATCAATCTCCATTCGACCGTTAACGGTCATTCCACTCCGCTTCACAAACGCAACCGGTACTGAGGCCTGGCCCAGAGCAAGAAGATTACAGAGGGTTTATGGCAGCGTGACTGGCCCCTGTGTAAGCAGGTCACCATTCCTCTGATTGGTCCTGGACTGAGCAAGTTACACAGTATCTTTGTTTTGACTTCATTGTTTTGACATGGAGTGATCAGGTTACTCAGAATTTAGCATGATTGGTTTACACAGGGATTTACCGCACTCTGATTGGCCCTACAGTATGTCACACATAGATCATGGTGGTTTGATTGGCTCTGTCCAACCCCAGAGTGACTAGGTTATGCAGGGTTTACTGTGCTCATGGCTGGATGAAACAATATCCTACATCCGAACCAGACTACTGCCAAGCGACTAGCTAGCCTGCCGACAATATATGGGTACACATCCAATAACACCCTGACAATGAAATTTAATATGAGGAAATTTCACCATTTATCCTTGCCAGACGTCATTCTACTTCAGGCCACCTTGGGAAAATTTGTCAGTTTTGTCATGCAAATTGAGGTTTTTTTTACACTTTTATAATACATCACATGTCAAGTTTATTGTATGTCAACATCTGATGATTGAGGAGATCTTTGACAAATTACTCAGAAAGTAAACCTGACTCTCTGTCATTACAGTCTGCCTGTTTCTATTTATCATTGTAGTGAAGACACTGCAATTAATTCACACTGGAGTGATTCTTCATTTTTGCAGTTCTTGGTTTTAGTTCCCTTACTTGGTAGAGAGGGATCCGAGGCCTAAGCCATCCTTGAGCTCTGATTTAACTACCTCTTTGTTATGAAGACTGTTGTACTCAAACTCAGGTCATCACAGGTATTTTTGCCTTTTTGTTTTTAAAAATAATTATATAGTAGGTGTTCAACCATTCAAGAAAAACATTAATTTTTGCATCTGGAACCCCTGGCCTCCTTGACAAGAGCACAAGTACATTCTTTTATTCTTCTGCCTTACCTGTCAAACTCTCCTTTCTGTGTTAAAGAATGGAACATTGTTTACCCATTAATCAGTGATCCAGCTAGAAATAATAACCATTTCATCCTGATTGCTTACAGGCATAATAACATAACACCTCTTCAGCGTCATTTAACAAAATCGTTACAATCAGCCGCTGGAGCTTCTGGGTGTTTGTTTTGGGAAGCAGACGTGAGCCCGGTGACTGGGGCTCCCAGCTGCACCGGTACCGGCTATGACCAGCCCCTCTATTACTAGCTACAGCAGGAGGAAGAAATGAGTATTATCATTATTAATAATAATACAAAAAAAAAAAAAAAAAAAACGTATGTTGCTTTTCTGAGAAAAATTCAAATAAAGACCTATGAAGTCCTCTGCCTCAACTGGGCCGGCTGTATTGGGCTTCAGAAAAGGCTTTGGGATTGACAGTTTAAGCCTCATCCTGAGAAACACAGCTGACTCTCCTTATTAAATTGTCATTCCAAAGATGTGCTTTTTAATTTATTCATTTCTATTTTTTCATTTCATATTCCATATTTCCTGAGATGAAAAGCACACTTGCCTCATGTTGAATTTTTAAAATGGTGTTGTTTGAAAGCGGTGAAAAGGGCATACCCTGTGATTTGAAAATCGTGTTTGTAGAATGAAGGTGATGTCAGTGAAAGCATGAGTATTTTCTTGTAAAAGTCCATTTCCTGACCCCTTCCTAAAACAGTTTCCCCAATTCAATTACCTAATTTACATTAATTACAGATGATATAACATGATAATGACATAGCTATCATGATTATAAAGTTATCGATCAAATGACTGGGGCTTTGCTTTTCCACCTATTTCCATGAACTCCTACATGACAGCTCTCTTTTTTCTGTATTTCTCCAAGTAAATTCAGTAGGTTACGGTCTCTGTTTGGCTCTGCTGGGGCAGTGGTGGTTTTCAGATGGAGGCGAAACATGGAGGTGCCGTACCTGAGTCTATCCTGGCCTGTCGGCGGGCAGCACACTCCTCGATGCGCAGTTTGGGGATTCCTTCGGCCACGGCCCGGGCCATGCCGCCCATGTCCTCGATCTCGTTGATGAACTGTATGAGACAGAGGGACAGCTTTAGACGGCCAACCTTCCCATGCAAACAATCATCCACTTTGCAACTCCATCTATTTCTTACAAACAAGGTCTGACTCGGCCAAATTCAATGATCCATGAAAAAAACAGTGAGGAGGTTTTCTGAACTGTAGAAGTGAAATATAAAACTGGTCCTGACATTCCTGAAAACAAATGCAATCCTTGGATGCTGTCCCTGGATCAAGTCTTACAGAGAAAACCCAAACTTCACTTCACTCTCAGTCTGATTCAGAACCAGGGTCACTTTCTAAAGGCATAAGTAATGTAAAAATGGGTATATCAAGCTTATTGCCAAAATGTTTCTAAAAACCTAAAAAATTCAGGAAAAACATAAACCCAACTGTACCAAACTGATGAGCCCTGAGCACAGCTTACCATGAGGGCGGCGTTGTACACGTCGTTAGTGAGAGACTCCATCATGTGGGACCCTCCCCAGGGGTCTGCCACCTTCCGGATGCCCGACTCCTCCTGGATGATGATCTGGGTGTTGCGGGCGATGCGGGCGCTCTTGACCGTGGGCAGGCCGAGGGCCTCGTCAAAGGAGTTGGTGTGCAGCGACTGCGTACCCCCAAACACTGCGGCCATGGCCTCAATCACTGTACGGATCACATTGTTGTACGGGTCCTGCAGTGGAAACACTTTTCAACTTACTTTAAGACTCAGACTCTGCTTCAATGGATAATGGCAAAGCAGTTAGCATTACAGAAAAATGAATGCGTCTGTGCTTGAACCACTTAGAGAATCAGAAATCCCATATTGATCCCTGTTTGAGCCGGTCATTAAAAACAGACTTATCACTCCTCAAATCGCCTAAACCCATTATTACGTTTATCCCTGATTGAGACTCTAAAAAAAATAACATGTTCACTCCTTTCCAAAGTGCAAAAAGCAATAGAGACATAATTGGAATTGTAACAGGAATGGAAACAGCAGCGGTGATGACAGTTAGCTCCTTCACTTGCTCATTTAAGGAGCTGAAAAACACCAGCATGCTCTAGCGCCCACCTGCTCAGTCAGGGACCACCCGGAGGTCTGGCAGTGGGTTCTGAGCAGCAGGGACTTGGAGTTCTTTGGCTGAAATTTCTCCTTGATCAGGTTGGCCCAGAGGCGCCTCCCGGCCCTCAGCTTGGCGATCTCCATGTAGAAGTTCATCCCAATGCCCCAGAAGAATGACAGCCTGAAAAACACATGATCATGACGCCAAATCCATTTAGTCAGGTACTGCAGAGCCCCACAAACACCACTTCAGCCCGTCTAATCCGCCTGTGTGCTGTGTCTTTATTTCAGGAGTGTCACCTATCATACCTTCCTGTGACTTATGGCCGCCTGCAGGCAACAGGTGGGTTAGCACTATAATTATGCCCAAGTAAAATATACCTTTCTTTCCCCACAACCACAACAAAACCTTGGACCGTATCAGCCTTCAACCACGTCCCTCTCCCACCAGCACCAGGAGGAGGAAGCAGTGAATGATTCAATTTACATGATCACAGACCCTCACTGTTGCAGATGCTTCACCGATTACATACAGCCTACACCGTCAGCGGGACACAAAATCACCATGTACTCAGTTCAAGCATTTGCAGGCTACCACCAAGCTAGGAGGGGCCACAGGAGGGTGACAAGACTGATATTTTGAACTGCCTTCACCCATACTTTTCCTTGACAAGGCTAACTGTTGCTTCTCCAATGCAGACCTCCAGCCATAGTCAGCAGAGCTGGGACTCGAATACTCATTCGGAGGACTCCACTGGAGCACAAACTTACTCCTACAGAATGAGCTCCCTGGAACCCACCAGGGGGAGGTGCTAGAGGGCCATAAGGTGGCCATCTTCCCCCTGGACCAGAGGTCCTCAAACCCAGGCTATGAGCCTTCTCATGGACTGTGGCCTTAACTACATCTGGTCTTCTGTTCAATTCTACTACCAGCTGAACCCATGAGCATAACCAGTAACTCCCTGTAGTGTTCCCCTTGGCATTCCCAGAGTTTATGTTAGGCTTGTAAGCCTGTAAGCCCTTGGACTCTGAGTCTGAATATGTCACACAAACCATGTTTTGGTCATGTCCTGTGAACAGGATGTGAATCGCCACCATTACAAAATTGCCTTGTTTTCACAAGCTAACATGGCCACTTTCAGTCATGCAAGTTTTTTATTTCCTGGTTAAATAACACCTCTCTTCCTTGCAGATCACGGGTTAACAGAGGGAACTGTACAAAGGAAACTCAGTATTATTGAATTAGGTAGGAGAAGATTTCATGATTAATCTAATAATGTAAAATGGTTCTTTCTCCACAGTGGACCAGGCTTGTTCCTTAGAATCTCCTTTCTCAAATGTTTTATAAATAGCCACGCTACCATTTAGCCTGAAACCACATCCACATAATAGAATTCATGAAACCACATTAATGAATAACTTAATATGATTTGAAGAAGGAGACTCATTAGGAAATCATTGAGCATTATCAATTTGACCCTTTCACCCGTAAACACTGACTTAAATACACTGTATAAAACCACAATGCATAAATGAAGAAAGAGAGACTCCCCGTGCTTATGCTGCTACCTTGACTACCTTACCTTGGGGCAAACTCATCAATGGTCAACCCAGCCTTCAGGCCTGTGCGGCAGTACTCCAGGCCATTGGCGATGGTGTATGCCGCTTCCAGGATGGCATCAGCTCCAGCCTCTTGCAAATGGTAGCCACTGATTGAAATGGAGTTAAACTTGGGCATGTGCTGAAATTAGAAAAAAAAAAAAGTACATTAAGCATTACTCCATTCCTGTATTGAAGAATAAGCCTACTAGAGATCAGAGGAGGCAAAAAAGGTTTAACTCTCCTGCTGAGAGTATTTTAATGATATTCCACAATTTCATAAACTACATATTTTATACATATATGTAAAATAAACACTTTAATAACTTATTCACCATTGCAATTGATAAACATTTCTTAGACTATGTTCTTTGTACATTATAACAGTGATAAGGCCAATATTAACCCATGATTTAATGACATTATAGTTTCAGCTTTAAAGTTGCTCATCTGAGGTAAGGATCCCCAGCTTCTAGTGATAATTTTAGGTTTAACCTGTTGTAACCTGAAACTCCAAAAACCAGTTCAGACCCAATTAACCAGGTGAGGCGAGTTACCTATTTAATCAATGGTTTTAATTGGTTGATAAGTGCTGGGTTACAACACAAACCCAGCATTCCCTGTGGCCCTCCAGGACCATGAACTAGGACCACAGCTTCAGGAGAGAGGGGACAGGTGTGTACCTTGGAGGTGTATGCGAAGATGTCAGCAATGGCATGCATGGAGGGCTCCGGAGGGAAGATATAGGTGTTCCGCACCATGAACTCCTTCAGAATGTCGTTCTGGATGGTTCCTGTCAGCTTCTCAGGGGGAACCCCTTGCTCCTCCCCGGTCACAATAAACATGGCCAGGATGGGGATCACAGCCCCATTCATCGTCATGGAGACTGACATCTTCTCCAGGGGGATGCCATCGAACAGCATCTTGGTGTCCTCCACGGTGTCGATGGCCACGCCCGCCATACCCACATCCCCGTGTACCCTGGGATTGTCCGAATCATACCCGCGATGAGTAGGCAGGTCAAAAGCCACTGAGAGGCCCTGCTGTCCAGCTTTAGAAAAGTGCAAACATGAGAACAACTCACTGTTACAGTCACTCATTAGGAGGTGAAATTTTCAAAGCATTCATTCAAGCATTGCGAGAAACACCTGTTGCAAGAGTTGCTCAAACTGTTGCTACAGTCAGACTTCATTAAAAACAACATCTAGCAAAACAGTCACGCAATATGAAAACAACCTGCCAACACAGTCAGTCATTGTGAGAAACACCAAGCACTACAGTGCTCATTTGCAGCCAGAAAAACATACCATTAGTTACTAATTAGAGGATCAGAATCAGAATCAATTAGAGACATGCAGTAATTTACTAATTATGATTCACACAATGTTACTGGCCATCAAAAACTGGAATTTAAGAAATATTTAAATACAAATTTTAATATGGGAAATGTTTGTCAGTTTTGCTAAAAACATCTCGAAGGTCCCCTGGACCTAAGATTCGAAACCACAGGTAGTCTGACATGGTACCTTTGATATTGTCCTTGTAAAACTTGTTACTCTCCTCCACAGTGCTGAAGCCGGCATACTGTCTGATGGTCCACGGTCTGTAGGTGTACATTGTGGGATAAGGACCGCGTGTGAAGGGGAAAACGCCCGGTAATTCATCTGGGACTGCTTCGGTGTCAATGCGGGTGTAAACGGGCTTGATGGATATGCCCTCGGGGGTATGCCAGATCAGGTCTTCTGGGTTTTTTCCCTTCAGCTGTTTCTTGGCCAAGCCGGCCCAGGCTTCATGCAGTTCTTTCTGATTTAAGGGTGCGACGGTCCGGAAACGCCTCGAACGCGTGTCCGACACTGATGTTGCACATGAAGATCTCAACAGCTGTTTGGCAGCGAGGGCTGCACAGGCGCTGCGTGCTGTCAGCATGGCGACCAAGCGTCGTCCAACTCAGCTCACCTTGACATAGACAACTGCAAACTTACAGACAAAACAAAATGGACATTGCAGTGCATTCCATGTAAAGACAGACTTTTGGCTTGCATAGGCAGGCAAGACTTTATGTATAAACAAGCCTCAAAACTAACCAACAAGTGGTGTCGTATTTCAGACTGTACAACAGGTTTAGAACAAAGTGGATCTATGCAGACAGTCTTGGTTCGCTAAAGCAAAATCTTTGAAATATAGTATAGCTCATGTAGGTAGCTAGTTTACGGTACGTTCTCTATCCTAACTTACTGTGGCGTTAAAATTTACGCTGACGCAGCTGACTAATGTTAGTTTACTTTGCTATCTAACGTCATCTAACAGTGGTTTTGTTCAATATACCTGTTTGTGAGGCAATTAAAACAGCGGCGTTATTAGCTAAAAGAAGTATCCATCACGTGTCACTGTTTAGTTAGCTATCAAGCAAATACAACCTTGTGAGAGACGTTGAGAACAGTGCTAGCTAAGTTGTGCAGTTATTCAACATTAGTATAAATAGCTATCTAACTTAGCTTTTAGGTAACGCTGGATACTGGTAGTTCATGCCTACCTAAGAACTACTAAGTATCTCTGGGATCTGATCTTCTAGCTAACTACTTAAAGAATACAATAAGGTTGTTCATGACTTACTTAATAACACAATTCAAACGGGAAACGCAAATATCCTGACCTTGCGTTTGCTTTCTACCCAGTAAAATTGTTGAGGTGTAGGTGTATATGCAGCCACCAATTACATGGAACGCAACATCAATTCACCAATCACAGGAGAGAACAAGGCGTATTGAACCTTGACCCATAGACGGAACCGGAAATGCTTTAATGTTTTGATATCACAATGCATTTTAGCAACTCCCTTTCACCATAGGAAATATATGCAACTAGGATTGCGTCCGTGCAACAGACAAATGATCGGTCAAGTATTTTGAAGTCAACAAGGTCCAGCAAGGGAATGCTTGTATTGTGTCGCATGCATTTCTGTGGATACATTTGGAATATCCCCCGAATGAAAATTGTCGATATTTAATATACCCCGCGCTTAACTGACACCACTGCAGCCTAGAGAAAACTAGCAAGTATTCCTCAACCTTTACAATAACAAAAACTGCAAATATAATAATAACAACAACAATAGTAGTGGTAATAGTAATAGTAATAACACCACGACATTTTAGACCAAGTACACAGGGTCCATATATTTTAAATACATTCTCTTGACCATTTGCAATATTTATAGATAATAGTTGATTATGAAGTAATTTCTTTTCTTTGGCAAAGCAGGCCCAGTTAAGGTGCACTTCAGAGCGTACTTGTTTGATTGAACATTTTATCAATGTCCCATCAGGTAATCACTGAGTGTGGGTGCCATTTTTCAAAAAGCCTCTGTGCGGAGTCCAGCTCGTTTATTTGCCTTCCTCGCCTCATGTACTGGAATCCTGTGTATAAATGAGGTACAAATCAAGGAACGACTGATTTAAGTGCAATGTCTCTGTTGATGTTATATTCGAAGCCTCGCCGTACGTGCCAGTGACATTCCATATTCTCCACTAGATGGGGGTATTGCTTCTTGCTTCAACTATTTGAAATAGATAGAAAGGCAGCCGAACGCGTTTTGTCACGGTGTATGTATGCATATCATTCAGAAACATGGAAAACAATAATGCCTACTTGCAGCACCTGGAAGTACACTAAAGACCACTGGGCTACCAAAGACATGAATAACACCGACATCCACATATCTTTCATTCCAGTGTCTCAGAGACCCTTGGGGTTTTACAAAACTCCTCCTAGGCTGTAAAAGAGTGGTACAGCAGTCTAGGAATCAGTGTCCACAGATCTTGTGGCTGCATTGAGTTGAATCTGAGCCCACAGTAGTGATGTCTGTATTAATCTAAATCAGAGCAAAAAAATACTCATGCCGACACAGCACTGGGTCACAGAGCACTTTACTCGTGCCTCCATTTAGCCGAATCAATGCCCATAATGCTAATGTCAGTACAGTTCTGAATCAGGACTCAAAGTGCTCCTGTCAGTGCAGTGTTGAATCAGGACTCAGTGTTCATGTCAGCTGAATCAGAGGACTGGGAAGTGCAGCCACTGCACAAGTATCACATTGTTAGGTGCTACTCTGCACAGTGGTACTGGCTTTGACCAGTGACTCCCACCAATTCAAACCCCACAACTATGACCAGGACTGCAGGAGGTACACACATCTGTCAGATACACACATGGACATGTTACCTCATGTTAACTCTTTTTTTTTTTTTTTTTAGGCTACATTAGCTACCTCTGAGCTACTGTTTTTTGTTTTTTTTGCTTTTACTTTTCAGTAGAATGAATTTATTGTGTCTACACAGTACAAATATATTGATATAATATTACCTTGTAGGTGTGGAAGAAAAGAATGGCTAAGACTCATTTGTTTCAAACAATCGTTTGATCTGATTATTGTGGAAACGTATTATCTTTGGTGTGATTGTCCTATTATGCACACTAAAGCTTACAAAGTATAAACCTGTTAAATGCCCTTGGTGTTTTCATGCAAACAAGGCTTAATCTGCTTTAAAAAATTAATGTACGTTTTGAGAGCTTTTATTCCCTATTAAGACATAGACCCAATCCGGGTATGTATCTACTGTTTTCTGTTAACTTGGCATAGTGTTTCCTTAATGTGATCATTTTTTCTCCACATTAAAAGCAACAGATCAGGGGTGTCCTATTTTGAGCTTCACAAAATTGCATTTGTTAAATTTGTGCAATTCAAGCTTTTGCAAGAGTTTTTCAGTTTTTGCAAAAGAGGGTGTATATGCAAATAGAATTCCACCTTAGGGAGTCTAAGTGGCTCCCAATTTTATCTGCTCCAAGACATTAAAAAGACACCAGTTTTAATGGCAAAGAGGTACTTCATAAATCATTTGGGTGATTTTATTTGTTTTCACACAACAGTTGTGAACACATCTGTGGCATGCCTCGATGACAACTGTAAAACTGCAGGCTGGCAGCTCCCCCAGGAAAAGGTGACTGTGGAGAGAGACTGATGTTCACCACATCCAGGTTTCCCATGGTGCAGCAGGGTTTAGAGTGTTACCTAGCATCCCTGGTGTTGCTTCCACATACAACCACAAAGAGAAATCAACAAACAGGATTTACAGCTGTCAATGAATGTATTATAAAGTAAAACTGTCTTTGAGCCTTTTTCTTGGAAAGCCATATAACATACAAGAGAAGTTCAAGGGTGCGCAGAGCTTGAACATCCTGAAGCCGAAATGTATGATGGGAATGCACATAAGACACAAATTAAAAGAGGTAATGAGCCAGAGGAAATATAAACAAAACATGACAGAAATGTGTACTTTATGTGCTAGAAATATATTAATTTTCTTTGGAATCTTGTATTTTTTTTTTTTTTTTTTTGGTGTTTAAACAAAAAATATTTTCCTTTGGACAATGTTCGTGGCACTTCTGAGATTATGGCTTTGTGAAAACCGGTGGGCAAAGTAAAATAACCATAAACTGTAAAATGAACTGTAGAGAGAAAGAGATTCTAGTATAAGAGCTGCTAATGATAATGTAATTTGCAAAATTTCTACTTCACCCCGTACTCCCCAAACACTCATCTCAATAGCTGTTTTAGTAATGAGAGAAAAATAATTGTGCTTTATTCTCCATGTTTATTACAAAAATACTTGCAGATTCTTGGGGAATTTCAATGGGAAGCTTCCAGTCACACTTACTGGATCTGTTACATTCTAGACTAAATCTAATTAGAGAGGTTTCCATTTATGATCTACATCTTCTCTGAGAAGGTAAACAGTACAGTATGAAATGGAAGTGTATTTTTAACAGGGTTATGAAAATAATTCAGCAATATTAGTCAATGACTTGTGCAGGTTTTCCCAAACCAAGGTAAACACTTGCTAATAATATAAAATTACTGATAAAATACACCAAGAAGCACTCAGCTCATTATTTAGAATTTTAGTTTGGTTTTAGTCACCTGCTCGCAACTGTACCAGCTCAGATCCAGAGGGGAATATCCACCTAACCCCAGCCTCTGATATGGCTCACAGAATTTTGAATCTTGGGTGTTACCATCAGATTTTAAAAAAATTAAGAACAAAAATTCTACATTTTTTGACATACAGACCTCGGTAGTTTTGCCCCACTATTGACATCTGTTTCCAAGAAAATATAAAAATCAAACATAATTTTATGTGGTAATTGTTATGGAGTGTCCTGAAAAAAAATGGAAGAGCATACAGAAAATAAGACAAATTTCTTTCTGCAAAGCCTGCAGCCAAAACCTACAGCAGCAACAATAAGCACCTTTCTGCCAGAAGTTTGGTGACGTTTTTAGTTGGCAACACTGGTTGTTATTTTCTGCCGGGACTTGTGTGTGGTCTGTGGTCTTTTCCATAAAAAATAGGCTTGTCTTGATATGAACAATGTGAACAGTTTCCTGCCCCCACTTTGTGGGGTACAGAACACAACCCTTCACCCCTTTTAAAAAAAGGCTGAACAACCACATGACCTTATGAGCTGAAGCAATTTTCCACATGCATACAGTAACTGTTTCGCCTCACCACTGTTGCTGTTGTCTGTGGCTTCATTAGAGTGCAGTACAACACAAATATAGCAAGCACCATGTAGTCACCAGCATTCTGCAGGACTCCGCTTATTCAGAAAGTGGCAATGCAAATAGTGGTTGTTAATGCCCATTATAAACACAGAATATTGTACTTTTACACCTTACTTTTGACAGTATATCCAAGAAGGGGCCTACACCTCTGTAAATATATATATGTATGTATGGGTTAGATAAAGTATTCAGGGTTTTTGTTTTCAATTGGAAATTGCAAAATGTACAAGCTAAAAAACAAAAAAAACAACAGTTTTTTTTTCTTTAGGTATAAATATTGTGACAGAAGAAGTCAAATTATGGTATTACGGTGTGTAAAAAGTAAAACATCTAACTGACATGGTTGGTAGCAAAGCGTAAGATTGGTTAAGTAGGAAGTTTAAGATCCTAAAATCCTTTTGGGGCAGGTGCAGAGGGTGGGAGGTGGATGGCGGGGTGGGACGTGGCATCATGGTCTGAGGACACCCCCCACGCCCCCCCTCCCCCCCAGTGCTCTTCACTCAAGTTTCAGGAGCTCCACGTCAAATATGAGGGTGGCATTGGGGGGGATGACCCCTGGGTGACCAGTGGCCCCGTAAGCCATATCTGGTGTGCAGGTGATCTTAGCCCTCTGGCCCAGACTCATCTGGAGAAACACAAAATGCACGCACACACTTTACATTACATTACATTACATTACAGTCATTTAGCAGATGCTCTATGCCAGAGAGACTTCTGATGTGGGGCGGTATAAGTGCATTCACCTGATTAATATTACCAGTAGAGCGCACACACACACGTGGCCAAATCGTATCACATGCGCTTTCTCCACAAAGCCTCTCAGTAATCACGCTACAATTGCCCCTCTGTTCATCATCGTTTAGGGCTGTGTGAGGTGAAGCGGCAACACTTTTGCATTTTTATTTCACTTGTGCGCTGAAATTAGAGCCGAAGCAAGTAAAACAGGGCACCAAGTGTTCAAAAGCACAAAAACAAAGATGCAAATGATTTTTTAGCCTCGGGATGAAAACAGCGGTGTAATAAACAGATTTGCTTGGTTACCTTTTTCCCCGTACCACAGAACTGCCTGGCCTATTTTACAGCTGGATTTAAACTGGGATAACCCAGAAAAAGACCAGTCCTCCGGGGATGTTTACCCAAAATCCTCCATTCTTATGGGGCTGCGACCACCACTTTGATGCAGCACAGCAAGATCTCAAAAGCCTGAAATAAGTCCCATTTTTTAATTTAACGTGCACCTGAATATGTAGGAAACTCTAAATAGTCCATCAAATGAGTATATTTTATAAATATTCACAATTCATATATTGAATATGAATTGTAAATATGATACTGATGATAGCCTGCCCTTCAGTGAAACACTTCTCACAGTTTCTTATGCCGAAGCATGAGAATTGCCTTTTGTACTACTTCACTCTGGATCCTGCATGAAAGCACTTATGTAAGTACTTATGCACTCGCTCTTGATAAGAGTGTCTGCTAAATGGCTATAATGTAATGTATTGAGGTAAGTACTCTTTAATAGACATGGTTGAGAACAGATTGTATGATAGGCCATTCCTCTCTACTTAACCTATGCATTTATGGTGACATTTTAGAGTTCTTTCAGCATATAACATCATTTCATTTATGAAAACAGTACATTAGAACATCTGAATACTTAACATCATCCTCAATGAAGATTTACAAGTGAAGATTCTTTATGGATACAGCTACTTTTTCTAGATCACAGGGTCTTGGACCCAAAATGTCGACCTAACTGACCTGACTCCTCATGCCGGCATAAGGACCCAGCAGGCTAGGGTCATGTTTCAGACCTCCAGTCCCTATTACGTGTTTTTGCAGTAGGCCTTCATTACCTGCGCGACTCCTTCCTCCCAGCCTTTGATCACTTCCTGTCTTCCAATCTTGAATTTGAAGGGCTTGTTTCTGTCTCTCGAAGAATCAAACTTCTTCCCATTCTGCAGCATGCCTGACAAAAAAAAATTAAAAAGAAAAACAGGAAATGGTCAACCTTCCATCATTTACCACGGCTCTAGTCACCCTCCAATCAGATAACAAGCTTCTCCTCTACACAGACTCAAACAGCAAGTTCTACAATAGCAGAACTGCAGAAGATAAAACATTATGTAATTCCATGTTGTCCTTTACAGTGGATGTAGTACAATCCTGCCAGAACACTGTTCTCACTGACATCTTCTTTCTAGAAAGATCAGTCTGCAGCCAGGTTGGCTATGCGCTCTCTCTCGCTCTCTCTCACTCCAGATCCAGTTTCATCTCGCATGGTCTCTCCCTGCAGCCAGCATTCTGACAGGAACTCCCATCATTCCTCACTTGCATGTCCCACTCAGAGCCCATCACCACTACATTTCACCCTGTGCTCTTTCCCTTGGTGTGTAGGATGCAGCATTCTATTCTGCCTCTGCTGTGGGAGACAACCTCCCATGCACAGAATCAAACCATGTCATGTTTACTATATCCCTGAAATCTACTGATGGAGCACTGTGTGTGTGTGTGTGTGTGTGTGTGTGTGTGTGTGTGTGTGTGTGTGTGTGTGTGTGTGTGTGTGTGTGTGTGTGTGTGTGTGTGTGTGTGTGTGTGTGTGTGCGCGCGTGTGCATGAAAGGGAGGTAATTCTCCCTAAGGGAAATTGGATTTGTTTTCCTGCTTTAAAAGACATAATAAAAAATAACATGGAAAGGTCTGTGTTCAGTTCCGCAGGGAAAGGCACAGGCGTTTGAGATTAAACACAATGCTGGACGTGACCTCTGTGCTTCCACGTAAAAGTGCAGACAGACGGCGAGTCTCTCCCCCTCCCGCTGTGATAATGTGGCAGTTTCATCTGGGGGGTGGGGGTCTGGATGGGAAGCCAACAGGCAGGACTGTACTTTTCTTTTGAAATGGCCTCTTGCCTGACTGATAAAATATTGGAACAGGATTTGGAATGGGTGCGGTCTGATTGAGCACTGCAGTGAAAGCTCACATGGGAAAAAAAGAGGCCACGACCATTTTCCATTTAAAAATGAATATCAGAAGTCTAGCTTTTCTCAAATTCTCCATCTCAAACCAGCAAGACTCATGTTCAGTTATAACCCAAACTCTAACCCTTGGCTGAGACACCCCAATGGTGGGTGTCTCAGCCAAAGAAAACTAAGTATAACCGTAAACAACGCACAATAAAAGTATGTATTACAGGTGCATTACTAAATGAGGATTGGAGCATAAGGGGAGAGAGTGCTGCACTGGCCACCCTTGTCCTGGAACACAGAGCTGATGTGAGGCTTGCCCAGTGACCCTCACCCTGGTAGCTGCTTCCCCTGCCAGCCTCTGTGGGGGACCTCATCTACTGTCTGCTCAGATACCTGGCACACTGCCATTTTACATGTTATAGGTGCAATCTGTCAACAAAAGCCTTTTCTGCTTTGTGTCACTACTGAGCCAACACAAGCCTTTGTGTGGGTTGGCCTGTTTACCAGAATTGAAGAAATATGCAAGTAAAGCTCCTGAGTTATTCATACCGAACAACATAAACACTACATACATAAAGAGGATTACATCTTTCAAAGCTAAAAACTATATAAGTCAACATGCGGCTTGCTGGTGAAAAATAAATGGTAAGCCAGTAAAACCTCATTGCTCTCTAGCGACTTCCCAAGACTGGCTGGGAACTTGCACGTTTGTGAATTGGCCACTCTTTTTCTCCCAAGTTTTTTTTTCACTCTGCAGTGTTGCATCTGCAGAGTGAAAAATAGCAAAGGTTAATCGCTGCATATATGGGCGGAATCACATGTAGCCACTTGTGATTACACATGTGGGGTTTGCAGAGGGTGGGGCTGATAATGTAGTTAAATCTGGGGGGAGACAAAGGGAAAGACAAATTGTGCTGCATTGAATCTTGCTATTGCAGGGCTTAGTTATTCCATAACTATTGGACTACTATAAATTTGAGGAATGTTGAAATTACCACAAAAACATACTAAGTTGTTAACAACAAAAAGCAGTCATAACATCCCAGGGGTAGGAAGCAATCCCCTCCATGGCCTCTTGTGTGGGACTTATGGGGTTAAGGCAAAGCCGCATCCTTGTTGGTATACTTTGAGAGAGAAAATGAGTGGCCTAATTTTGTGCTTTGTTCTGGAGTTATGTGGGTCACCCCAAGCCTGCAGTTCAGCCATTTGAGCAGGAAACCCTAATTGGAAAAGAATGTCCACGTAAAAACAAAACCAACCAGACAGGCTTATGAAAATTACTGCAAAATCTGCATTTACTTCTAATGCGGAAGTAGCTGCTCAAAGAACATTACTTTACATAACGGCTTTTTTCAGAGCTGTGTATTTCAGACTGTATGTCCGTGGTTGGGATTCTCCTTTAACCGATCCACAGACATTCTGAACTGTGTAAGCAATGAAGGTTAGCTGCAGGGTTTTACATTTTTTTCTTTCATCAAGAATAAGAATTAGGCCATGGTAGAGCAATGGTTCATCTCCTCAAACCATTTTTTGTTAAATTCTCAAGACCTATTGTTGCGTTTTTTCTGCAATACTCCAACTTTACAGCAAGTAAAAAAAAAATGTACAAGCAAAGAACTGAACATCAACTGCATGGAAATATCCTAAGAAACTCAGGCTACTGTATTGGAATTTCCCAGGAATCCAGACCGGAAGGAAAAATGAACTTTCAGGCCAGGGTCAGAATCCTTTATTCTTTAGCTGCACCAAAAATACGGGGCCCTGGAGACCCTGCAGGAGTCTGCTAGGTGGTTTTGTGGGTCCCCTTCTTATACTATAAATTACACAGCAAAAATCAATAGACCATGTAACAGGTGATTGGTAGTCATGTGGTGGACTTTATCCTCCTTGAACAGCTGACAGTCTTGTGCTTTAAGATCTTGTTTCTTCAGCTTGTTTTTTCCACCTTTGGGTTGATTTTCATTTGGTTCTTATTAGTCTTTCCTGTGTTGCGCCACAACACTACAGTTATAACTAAATAATGATTTCACCTGTTCAATATTGTTAAATAGGCTACAGTAGGACCTCAGGGTTATGACAATCTGAGTTACTGAAACACTGTACAGTCAACTGAACAACCAGCAGAGTATAAACGCTGAAGTACAACTCTAATTACACTTTTTCAACTTCAAACTTAGATACAAGCAAGCAAGCATGAAACTGAATCATGGACCCTTTCCACTGAAAATAAAAAACCTATATGAAAGATCAAACCAAATAATAACACAAATGATTGGTATTCTGAATGTAGATGCCTTTTTGTTGTTATACACTGGAGACTTGTGCTTTTCACTCTCTAAAGTTCAGGATTGATCTGAAGACATTTTATTACTTTATTTTCTGAGCTGAGCAGCATGTTGTGTTTTTTACCTAGACACTGTAGAGATGGTATACAAATGTTTTTCTTATCAGCAGAATGTTTTTTTTGTTTGGCATTATGAGAAGAACACTATAAGTCCCTGAACACTGACAGAGCAGTCAGCATCCTTTGTTTGTCATGGACCGAGGTGGAGATGATCTCTGGGGACTGTAACTTCTATTGAATACATTCAAACAAATCAACCCAAAAAATAGTAAACAGACAAAGACTGATCAGTTTAAGTGGAAATACAGGAAAATCCAAGCATGCTTTAAGTCAAAGACAAATGCTGTCTGAATCCTAACCTTCAAGTAATTTGACAGTGACTTGACATTTTCCAATGTGCTCTCAAATTCAATTGACATGTGCCATAATGTATGTTTTTGCATTGTTACGGACTTGCCATGGCTAATCTGTTGGTATAGTAATTGAGTAAATGTGGTGGGGTGTTGTTATGTGAACTCCCTCGTTATCAGTCTGCCTGTTTTATGAGTGTTTGCTTGAGTAAGATGAGGAAGTGTGTTGTGCCAGAGTGGTTCTTTTTAAAAGCAGCAGAGTGAGGGCTGTCTCGGTCTGGGCTGAGCCCCCTCGGCTCCGGCAGGCCTGGAGCGCAGCTGTGGAGGGCATCAGACAGCGGGAGACAGACCGATCAGAATATCAGCAAACAGCTTTAATTCCACAAAGAGCACGATATCGCAGGGACCAGCAGCGTGGTTTTACGTTGCTGCAGAGTGCTATTTGTACAGACAGCCTTCTCCCATTGCACTGCTCCGGTACCCAGAAGGACGAGGACTTCCAGGAATTTCCATGAGGCGGAATCAGACACTGAGACTGTGGCCTTATCAACGGGCGGGGGAGGGCTACAGTAGGGCCACTCACTCTGGCTCTGTCTATGTGGATTTTACTGCTCTGGTATTGGAGATGTTAGAACATCTGTTTCAGTATGATCCACACCGTTGGACTGGCCCCAAACAAGCATGCACATACACGTGTACTCACACACCTACACAAACTGCATCGCATGAACACAGCCAACACGGGCATTCTGTCAGTTCATTAATGATACAAATTTATGTGTGTGTGCGTGTATGTGTGTGTGTGTGTGTGTGTCTGTGGGGTGGGCACACCCCAAACCTAATCCCCCTCTGGCAGACTTAGTCCTGCATAAAGCGATAAGGTTTAACCATGCATAATATACTCCATAGAGTAACCCTAAAATATGTTGTTTAACCTAACCAAAACAGGCAGTACAGACTACAGTAACCCTAAAACTCCCCAGCATACATGGCCAACACAAGTGGCACAGACTACAGTAACCAAAATATCCTCAGTGTATTTAACACAAGCAGTGTAACCACAGTAACTATAAAAAACCTCTGAGTATCTGGCCATCATGAGTGGTACAGACTACAATAACCATAATAAAAAACCTTGTGGTGCCTGGCCAACATAAACAGTATAGACCACAGTAACTGTAGAACACCCTCATGTACATCAATGTGCTTGGCCAACATGAGTGGTGCAGACTACCCCTGTGAGTGTGATACCCAGGTGGCTCAGGCAGCGCAGACTACAGCAGCTGACTGTACCAGGCCAGCTCCGCTGGGACCAGCCCATCCTGTGGGACACACTCTATCTAAAGCCACTGGCCCGCCATGCTATTTTTAACTCTGTTTACTGTAGCTCTCCCCGACGGTAAATCTTATCCTGCCGAGTTCAGATGAAATGTGATAACTCACGCATACCCCTCCTCCTACAACCTGCCCGTATGCCTGCTCCTTTTTATGATGGCTTCAACTTATGCAATATTATATATTAAAACAAAGCCTGAGCTACTTAGCAGATATGATTATTAAAAACATTACTGCTCTCTGTTAAGGTATGTATGTTAGGTATAGATAAAACATCTGTGGACCAGATAATTGGAAAGGGTGTACAGGCATCATTTCAGACAGAAAGGGGAAAAGTTAACAAGGATACTGTTCCTTCTACATCCTTCTTTCTGTGAATCAGAATCACTTGGGTTTAAATTAATTCATTAATGAACTGATTAATTAAGAGGTCAGAATAGTGTACTATAGAGGTACAGTGAGCAAACCACAGGCTGTGGAGTAGTAGTGCTGCCTATTCACATGGTGAAAGAGTTAAATTTAGCACGGAGATGTCCACCTTTTCCTCCCACCATGACACCTTCCTCTCTATCTATATCACGTCTAATTTCTATCTGTGAGAAAACCCCACCTCTCTCTGCACTTGCTGACCTCACAGTGGGGGGTGGAGCCTCTCCCTGTCTCTGCACATGTCCGTCTCACTGTGGGGGTCTGTTCTCATTAGTTGTGTACTTTGATTTTCAGCAGTAATACTAATCTTCTGGAAAAAAAAATACTGATGGTGCACTTTTATGTGTTTTTAAAGCATTTTCATTTTGTCTCTGCTCTGAAATGGCCTCTTTCATAGTCATAGACATATCATTTCGTATGATCTTCAGCAGGTGTTGACACAGCACCAGTCATCTTTAATAGATGCCATCCACTCCTTACATCTTGAAATGTCATTTATCAGAAGTGTAAGAAATACGGGAATTGTACCTTGATCTGTTGGTTTTTATATCCTAACTGCTGCATAATCATAACGTAACTTCACACAAGATCAACTTTGCTAATCTGCTGTCTTCCACAAGCTGGCAGGCTCACTACCCTGCCTTAAAAATCAGCATTGTCAATTAAAATGACAAGGCTAAGTGAAATGTCTACCTCATCTACACCAACACATCCTCATACCTTACAGGGTACAGGGTAAAAAATAGCACTGTGCATGATAACCCGGCAGCTTCAGTAATCTGAACAGAAATGAACAGAGAATAATGCCTGCATGTTCTTTTAAAATTGAATAAATCTGTGTGCCATTAAAAAGCATTGCATTCCTACCACAAGGACAAAGGACTTTAAATAATGCAGAAATGCACAGAATTTACAGACATATCCTCACACTATATGAACAACTTCTTATAACGCTCAATATAAAGTGGAGGATGTGGACTGTTATTCTCTTCTGATACACTATTTCACACCTATTCATTAAAACATAACAAATATTGCATGGTGAATGAGAACATTTTTTTTTACATCTACCTATATTTAATCATTTAATTTGAAGAGGAAAAGCAAACCACTGCAATGGCATGAAAGAGTCGGAGAACCACACACTGTCAGCGTGGGTGGAGGCAGTGCTGAACTCTCATTCTTAAATGCCAGGTGAAGGAGCTGCTCCATTTAGAACTGACATCATCTGTGAGAGCCAATGAAACTGGCTGTGGAAGAGCACATGACATTGGATCCTGCACGGTAACAACAATGCGTTTAGCATGTCTGCGTGCCCACGATCCTGGAATTTAAGGTCAAGTCCAGCAGTAATTACAGTTAGAAAAGGCTTGTGTTTTATCATTAGCTGCAGTATTGGTATTTATGGGAGTGAGATTAGCTAAGCAGAGGTTGATTATAAACATTTAGCTTCCTTTACTGCTAAAATAGGACCTGGCAGACTAAACAAGACTAAGCCATGCTAATTGATTTGTTTACTCTGCTCAGAGTAGGTGTTCCACAGACAAGTGCAGACACTGCCATGCTTAACCAGAGACAAGCTTGACATATAAGCCCCAAGCAAGTGACATACATTGCTTATTCATTTGTGTTTAATGTTGGGAATAAAATGGGCTGTTATGGTAAATCAGACTATACTAATGTGACTGCTCCACCGTAAAAAGCAAGCAAATTATAACACACATTCATTTAAAGAAGCAAAACAAGTAGGTCTATGTGCAGACTCTTATTTCAACTCAATGCTGTTTCTTTAATTCTGAAAGGGGTGTTGCTGCTTACTTTAGAATTGTAGAGGGAAAAAGTTCACTCGGTCTCACTAGCCTTTTGCACTATTGGATATATTTTTACTAACACTAAAATTAGCAAGGCCTAAATAAGTACAACAACTGATGTCATTCGAACCCTAACTGTACAAACATATAGTAAAGCTAAATTAGTGATGATACAAAAGTGAAATTAAAGATATAATCAAAATACATATTTCCCCATCTTCAAGTTTCCCTTTACCACAAAGAGTGTGAAAATGAACATACCCAGGATGATTGAGGGGGTTTCTTTGGTCGTGGGGTTAACCTGCTTTGGGGGCGGGGCTGCAGTGGGAGGAGTGGGAGTCCCAATTCGGCATTAACACTTCACTAATAGGGTAAGCTCCACCGCAGCCCAGCGCTTAATATAGCCCCCACCACACTGCTGCAGTGCTGCACCACACACGCTGGCCCCGGCCGCGTCAGCACACTTAGAGGGAGACATGACCGAACCCCGATCCTCAGCCGGAGGTGACTGCCATTTGTCATGTGCGGTAAAATTAACTTCAGACGTAAATAAATCAACGCACTCTGGGGTCCATTCGAGAGGGAGTGTGTCACTCTCCTGCTCTATTCCCGCGCTAAATTAAGCATTCTCCACACACCAAAAATGCAGATGTGCGCAAGCATGTACAAATGTAGTAATTGGTGGCATACTGTGCAGTTCCAATACTGAACATCCCTGCAATGGCACACTACCATTATAACGCTATGACCATCATTGTGGCCTTCATATTGTTCAATAAATTATTCAAGCAACCTTCAAAAACGGATACTGCTGTTTGCCAATGTGTGGCTGATTTCTGAATGCTGGGGTAGATACTGCCCTCCCAAAGTACATCGAGGTTGTACAGTACATCAGGGTTCTACAGTACTGAGTTCTACAGTGCACCAGGGTTCAAATGAAGATAACATCAACCTGCCAAGGAAAAATTGCTTTGCAAAGCAAGCAAATAATGAATTATGCAACAAGATAGGGTTTGAATTTAAATGGATAAGCAGTCTGGACCATCTCTGGAACAGTACAAGTTGTCAGCTACACTTCTCTAATATCATCTGCAGGAGAGTCAGACCCAGTGCAATGGCAGCTCATGGGTCTGGGATACTGAGGGTTCACAGGCCGGCAGGAAGGTTAGGGGTTCAGTGCACAGCATACCAAAAACCTCTGAAAATGTGCTTTCTCTCAGAACAATGGGAGAGGACAGACACACGGCCCACAGGGAGCTGCTGTGCAGCGGCCTGCCTGGAGAACGCCCTGCAGTGAAGGGATCTGAGCGAGCCACAAACCGCCAGACTGTCGGGTCTCGGACAGTCCCCTCCACAGGACGGACAAGGGGCTATTACACTCAGACTCATACAACCACCAATCTGTCCCAGCCACAAGAACATGTGCAAACTGCTTGTGCTGCCCCAGGAAATACTCTGAGATATCCAGTTCCTGTTTTGGATACATCTCAGCCCACATAATATGTTAAGAATAGTCACTGAACAGACAACTTCCATACACAGATGAATATTATGGAAAACTCCATCCTCAGAAATGAACTGTATTGCCCGTAGGGTAGCATCAATCAGTTTCAGACAGTGACTAATAAAGACTTTGACAACAGCTATTTTGTACATTTACAGCCCTGCAAAAGGGGAAATATATCCCAGTGTTGCCAGTCAGGGTTTATGTGGGTCTACCGAGTGTTGTTCCCTGACTTATTTGAACCAATCAGAAGGCTTTGCCATACATGTCAAATCTGTCATGTCACTGTGATTGGTTCAAATCAGTAGGTCATTATACATTGAATTATTTTGATCCTCTGGAAAAACCTCCCCAAAAAGTTCAACAGAAGTATGATAAAGTCAGTCATTTTATTTTTCACAGAAAAGAATAGAGGCGTTAAACCTGAGTACTATTTGCTCTTCGGTGATCCCTGGGTTCTGGATTAGGGAAGTCCTATTAAGCACAGAGCTTTGTCAATTCTGAATGGCAATGCTGCATATCGAGCCTTCAAAATTGATTAGAAAAGAAATGAAGCAGCCAGTGCAAAACAAAAATTACTTGATACTAATTTTCCTGGCATAAAGTAAAAAGAGCATAATTTCTGAGTCATTATTTACATAGAGAGCACTGGGGATTTCATACTCTTTCAGGGCAATAACCAAAGGGTAAAAGATAGGTTTGTTTTAGGATTATAATATATGATCTTGGTAGCCACAATATATTCAAATATCAAATGATTAAAACTGCACATCCATGTCTCTCCGGTGATGTGGAAGAGTGGTGAGAGGCAGAGAATTTATTCAGTTGCCATAGACGACGATGATCGTGCGCAGCTCTGAGGGACAGTGTTTTGTATTTGCTGTACCACTCAGCGTGCCGCCACACCCACAGGTCAGAATGTGTCTAATCACAATGTGATTTGTCCTTAATATCCAGTGACACATTTTTACCAAGTGTTACATTACTATTTCCTTTTACATTCTTCCAATCGCATCACAGACAAATAAAATCATAACTAAAATCCTAGAAAAAAAAGGAGGAGAGTGCAGTCCAGACCATCTTAAATGTGGAATTATTTGTAAGTCCTATTACCAAATATTTTTGTGGGGGATTCACATATACACAATCCACATATATTTTGTTTGATTTTATTCTGCATGAACTGCATCCATTGCTTAAAAATGATGAGTGACTACAGTTTAATGAACATATACATACATTGTTTGAACATGAATTATTCTAAATCTCCTGCATGAACATAAACTGCATCCTCGGCCAGCAGGGAGATGCTCTCACACACAGTATTCCGCCTTTGGTGGTGTCCATACAATTACCAATCCAATAGTGATTCATTTTTACAGATTCACTGCCAGTGTTGTGTTTAAAAAACACTCCCAACCAAACCACTAATAATTTTACCTGCAGAGCACATTATGTAGACACAGCCTGTTAAACTGCTGAAAAAACACTTCACCGTCTAACACGAAACAACACCATACTCAACATACCAGGCCATTTCATACTATAAACATAATTATTTGCCTGTGTATATTAGAAGTCAAGGTGCAAATCTTGACCCCTACTTTGAATGCCTCTGCAAATCGCTGAGGAAATAACAGCAGTTCCACCCTTCACGAGTATCTCCACGGAAACAAAAAGTGATAATCACCATTCATTGCCACTGCAGATGTCCGACTGGACTCCCATCACGGGGACGGGGGAAAAAAAGAACAAGGGGGGGTGGGGGGTAAGCACATTCTGATTGCGGAACATTCTCATTCAATTAGCTCATGGGGATACATGTTGTTTAAGGCTTAACACTGGGACCCATTTATTTTAGAGTTACAGTTGTGAGACCTGCAGTGTAATCCCCCAAGTCACTTAAGCAGGACCTAAGTCACGCAACTACAGCATTCTCTTTCTGAAACAGCACAGAGTAATGTTACAATAACTATTGGCGGCTGCAGCTTACCTTCATCTTAATTCTTTATATTATAACTTTATATCATTAAAAACATAAACTCCCCCTCAGAAAAAGGCAATGGCAGTAAAAACAGACCTTACCTGTGTAATGCACCACGCATGTCTGCCCTTTCTTTGGAAATGTTCTTCCTGTTTAAAAGACAATGAACATAGTTGGACACAGTTACAGTTCCGTACATCCAAAGGCTTTTCTGTGTTTATGTAAACACACATGCACACAGATGTACCTTATATTAAATATTAACTTTTCAGATTCCCAGTCCAGACTAACACCTTCAGCACACATTTATACAGCTGGATATTTGCTTTAGGTATTGCTCCAGGGTAGCGTGCACTAAGTACAGGACTCAAACCCACGTCCTGCTGGTTATAGCCATGCCACAGCCTGTTCCATCATGATATCACTCACCACATAAGCCCCTGTAAGCACAGCACTCAATGTCACAATTGCCGCTGACCAGGTTTTTTTTTTTTTTTTTTTTTGGGGGGTGTTAGATAAAATAGAAAACATTAAAATAGAAAAAGACAGAGACTGGGGTAAAATTTTTAGGCTAATGGCCTGGACGTAGGAAAACTTGATTCAATCAAAATACATAACATATCGGTTATCACTGGTGGGAAGTACATGCACAGGGGAATGGTATCAGATGTATCAATTATTTAAAGTTACCATGCTCATATAATTCTATGGAAATTTCTCCATAATTCCTGAATTGAATTACCTCAATGGATGGAACTCAAACGGAAGTGACCTGAACCCTGTGCCCACTACAAACTGGACTGTTGTCACACAAATGACATTATCCAGATGGAATCAAATAAACTCAAGGGCAACCCCATCAACTGAGCCAATGAGAAAAATAAGACTCCTAAAATAGAGTTAGATGCATTGAAGAATACCTCCATAAACATACACAATGAGGGAAACAGGCCAGTATTTATAGAGGTGACAGGGTGACTGCAGTGACCAGCTCTCTCAGAGATTTGCTGGAGTGAAACCTGAATGCAGATCAAACTCCTCTCTGCATCTGTGGCACAAATAACCTGGAATGGTGCACTGTAAAGAGCTATCAGAGTCTGCAAAATGGCCGCAATCAGCAGCCTGCAGAGAACACAGTGTGGAGACAGTTAGGCTTTCGTCACGACAACAGTGTGGCTATCAAAACAAGAGGAGAACCTGAGGAATCCTTTCAGGAGCCATGTACAATAGTGCTTTTATTCTCATGTGACACCCTGAATGACAAGCATGATGCTTGTTTCATCAAAACCACACACTTTCTGCACATCCACATTTCAACTTTAGTGTCATGATGTACCCATCTTAACTTTTAGGAGCCATTTTAAGCAGTGTTTGACCATATTTTTATATACTTATGTACTTTCTTACATCATTTGTCAGCCAGTGTAATTCACAAAAAAAAATATTTGAAGAATCTAAGACAAAAGAAATACAGTGCAGGATCTGGCTGATCCTGATCTCAAACAGCTCATTGATTTTGTTAAGCAGGAGCAATCTGATGAGAGTGCTGGCTGTCTCCAGTAAAGTTAGTGAAGTCTCCCTTCCTCCAAGTGCCTCTAATTGCATCTCAGTGTTATCAGATTCTTAAGGGAGAAACTCAAGGCAGAATTCTCCACTGGAGAGACTGATACTGCACAACTTTCTTTCCTTGTGTACCATACTCATCTATACGAGGCTGACTGTGAACATCTGGAGCATATGAATATGATTAGCTTTTAATTCAGGCAATTAATTGAAAGTATAATTCATGAATGTTAAAATGCCCAGAATGTTCTGTATGTAATTTTCAGTTAATAGAATTTTCTTTCATTGGCTGAATTGAAAAAGAATTAACCCTGACTCTGATCCCAATCCCCTCTCTCTTGTTTTATATCTTAAAACAAATGAGCATTACTTATGTTCAGTGACCCACCAAAATTAATTTACAATAAAATAAATTGCATTAAAATGAGACAAAACTCAGAACAAAAGTCCTGTGAATACAGATCAGAGAGGTATGTTTTATAATCCACCAGTCCCCCTTCTTACTGTTCAGCTGAGGCATGAAGAAGCGTCAGATGTTTTTAAATGTAGAACTTTCATACTGTAGCTGTGCAGTACAGCACACTAGTGCAGAAAATCAGCAATTTGTGTGTGTGTTTGTGTGTGTGTGTGTGTTTGTGCATGTTCGTGTGTGTGTGTGTTTGTTACTGGGAATGGGAACATCAGCCAGACATAGGAATGCCACACAAGGGAGACTCAAGACCCCACATGAAACACACACATGAAAGACTTTCACTGGGACATTCTAGCCTTCTTCAACCCTGACTGTCTTTTCCGGACCTTTCTCAACTCTTTATTTAGTACTGGACATACTGTTGGCTTAGTGGAGTGTCTTCACCTTGTGACACTGCTACTTGCTCAAATATATGGTAATTAGGCAGATGCATTTCTGCTGTTTCTGTCATTGAAAAACACATAGCAAAAACAGAGCCTGGTTTGTGCAATCTACAGCAAAATAATGTCAGGCAACACAGCGTAATGTAAGAATACAGGGGATAGAGTTTGACTGCACCCCTTGTTCATGTTGTGTCATGACTCACAGTCTGACATAGACTACTGACCATACCAATGTCAGCTGCAGGCTGGAGCCCAGCAGGGCAGAGTATAACTGGCCTTACAGTTACCTATGGAAGGCCAGGTTACAGTTGGCAGGGCTTCACCCACTTCATCACACACACTTTTCTCGTTTGGCTGACTGGACACCTGCAATTTGACTGAGCCAGCTCTTTAGTCCTTGACATAGTAACTGCATAGCTCAGCCGGTGTTGGTGAACAGAGACGACAGCTAGCTGCATGCATTTTAAGTGTAGTAGTAGGGTTCCAGGAATTGTCGTCATTGTTACTGTTCTACTACTCATTTCATAAACCAATCAACCAGCAGGTTGGTACCTATTCCAAATGGCTGATCTCATAGAAGGGCTCCTACTACCACCACTAGTAATAATAATAATATGCTAAATAACTAAACAACAGCAGTGAGTAGGACCAGGGTTTCACCCAAAAATCCATTACTGATCTAAGCCATAAGCTTCTATATGCGCAAATAACAAAGACTGGGTAGTGTACATTGCGGGGGCATTTAAAATATATATTCTGAATACGGTACTGGATGCTGAAACATTAAGGGTTTCTCAAACAAAGGATGCTACCTGTAAGTGATAGTTTAAAGAGAAAAGTATGTCACAGAAATACCACAGTACCCTTAATGTTTTACATCTGATTAATATATGCCATCTGCTGCTGCAAAGTACAACAAAGGCAATTCAGAAAAGGGAGAGGAAGACATCATGCATTTTAACATAAAAAGCTCTAGAAGATAGAAATATTTTCTGGGCCAATGTGTCAGTTTTTTGAATGGAAAAGAATTAGCAAGCTGTTTAACCAATTGTATAACTTATATAAATCTTGAAATGACTGTAAGCAAGGACTCAAGGGTAGTTTGAACCACATATGCAGGAATCATCAATTGACTCGATAATCAAAAAAAAAGAGTGTTATTGTATCTCTGCACCAGGTCGACCAGTCTGACACTCATGATATCTGTATGGTACAGACATAATTGCGCAAATGTGACCTGCTGAAATTGTTTCCCCTCAGAAGCGATTAAAGTTTGAGAATTCACCCAGCATTTTTACACTGTAAAAACCGAATCTAAGGGGGACAACATGAAACCATTTTCAATACGCTGCTTATCAAAAGAGTGGGTGGGGGGGTGCCTGCTGGTTTGGTAACATGGTGGGTCGCTATCTGAGGTGAATTAGCCTAATGTGGGACATATTTTGCATTTCAGACTTCTGGAATACTGTATATTGCAATGTGAGGCCAATACATTACATCCATACCCAGTGCCACTCCAAAATCACCAGAATGTGTCCTCATCAAACCAAAAGCTTGTGTTAACCAATATTTTTATCGACTTTTATTTGTCTGAGGGAGACCTACACCCGCTGGAGCTTAGGTGCCCCACATTAGGCAGTGTCCCACACCATGACAATTCACCCTACTTTGGAGAGGGTGAATTGCCTAGGGGCCGTGTCCACCAAAGCATATTTTCGTCAGCCGACGTATTTTTTTCCATTATTTTCAATGGGAACGGAGCGATTTTGTGCGCCCATTAAATACCCCGTGAGCTTAGCAGGAGCTGAGCGTATTTTCAGCGCTGAGCGCACAGCAGCCGACGTTTTTTTCCGGTCGCCGAGAGTTAAAAAATTTTCAACTTTGAAAATACTCATCACTGTCACTTTGTACTCAGCTGTCCAATCACGTTAAAGAAGGGTGGGACATACAGCGCAGGCTGGTTCTTCTGTTTTTGTCTGTATCGCTAGCGATATGGACAAATAGTTCATAAGGCTGCAATACAGTTTGTTGTTAATCACTACATAACTAGGGTAATAGTTAGAAAATATTGAGTCCCATAACGGTTAGCATCTTTATTATATTGCAATGGATTTCCTACGGCCTCCAATTGATAATCTCAAAAATGATTATAACCTAGCATGGCTAATTATACATAGCCAGCTACCTTACGAACGACCTGAACAACCCGTCGCGCTTTCAAACGCTCTGTGCTGAGCGTTCTCAGCTGAGCGCTCAGTGTTTCAGCTGGGAGCGTACAGCGTTTTCAGCTTTGGTTTACACAGGGCACATTACTTTACTCATAACACCAGCGAACTTTACCGAGCTAACGTTAAAAACAATATGCTGAATACCTTTTAAATAATTTAAATGTTATTAACAGCAAGTGCAATGTAGACATAAGAATGCTATGGTATCCTAGCGTCTTCTACTATCCCTAAAGCAAGTATTGGTACTTAACGTATTGAAATCAACTAAAACAGACAACACCATGCTTTCCGAAACGACTGATGAATTACATTATAATCCACAAAGAAATGTAGCTAGCGATAGCTAGCGTCCATTGACAATGCTATATATCTGTATACAGTACTCAGACTTAGCTAGCATTTAACGACAACCGGTGAAATAAGATTTGCCCTGTTATTCTTGACAGTGAACAAGTTACCCGGCAAGATCACTTTAGCTTTATTCAACACAGGTACCCAATATTTGCAGAATATGCACGAATATGACATCAGCTAGATAACAACAATATCAATATGAACAGTGTATCATTCAAGTAAGGTAAACTGCACTACGAAGGAATCATGTTCGGAAAAAAACAATTTTATTACATTAGCATCCTATCGTATTGTCGCAAGCTACGCTACACAGTAAGCTAGATAAGGTAAAATATTGGTAACGTTATCATAGCAGATTGATGATTGAGTATGGTATCATATAGTGGCACTAGCTACTCGAAACTAGCTGTCGCTAGCTAGGCAGTTATAATACCATGATGGTTCGCAGGTGTAAAAGAATGCGGGTGTGTACAAGAAAAATACTGGAAGTAAGTCTATCGTTAGAAACATTATGTGAAATGACAAATATGAATTATACTTAAATGTTATTGATTGCTAACCAGGAATATCTTGGTTGGCACTATAGTTCACCGCTAACTTGGTAATTAGCAGGCAACTGAATTATTACTGCTGTGAAGCTTGCTGATCTAGATGCTAATGGTTTTTGGATGTTTGCGCTAGTCAGACAGTTAGTAACGTTTTCGCTGTATAAAACAGTGGAACAAGTGAAAAAAAAATCAGAAGATTGCCGTGTTCCGAATGTCTACTGTTTGCAACAATTAACCAGCTGTGTTAATTTCAGTCAGTCCTTGGTATGAAAATCAGTTAATTAAACAATTCGCCCTGTAAATAATGTAACGTTACACCTTACCGTCTCCCGGAGATATTGTCTCAACCTCCACACCCATTATTAGACGAGGAAGCTAGCTAGACTGTGTTTCGTTGATAAATTGATAAAGACCACTGAATAGCAACTGTATCTAGTTTGGTAACGTTACCGTACTATCCCTCCCTCAACTACTCACAGTGTGTTCTGTACCCCTGTGTAAAGATTTTCTCATTGCGTGGAGACTGCTAGCTCCCTCCTTTATTTCCGTCTTCTTCTTACTGCCCCTACCTCGCCGCCTGTGCATGCTGGTTTTCCTTCCCGCAACAGGTCGATAACTAAATTGTAACGAGCTGTTTATCATTTTTTCATAACATATAATCAATGTCTGGTTAGTAATGATTCACTCTCTTGAGAGTCAAAAATAACAATGAAATTGCACTCAGCTTTACACATTCCATAACTTTAAACTAGTCAATTCGGTTTTAAGCCATCATGTTTTCCTGTTCTGTAATGTTTTGTATGGTAAATTCTTTCTTTACAAAGTGGTTAAATTTTATGATTGTGTTCACTGTTACCTGACAGACGACATCTATATTGGCCACAAATGTTGAAAGGGTGACCCTTTGCTCCATTAAGCTATTTATCTGAAAGACAGAGAATTAAATGTATTGATCTCTCATGGGTAAATTCAAATATTACTAGGCATAAAGTTAAACTATGATTAAGACATATATTTATGTATGTAATGCATTTTCAATTATAAAAAACCCGTTCTCTCTGATCCTGTGGCCATGAATGTCACTCAGTCACATATTTTTAGGAAATGTAATTGTATTTCATAGTTACAATAGTCCTCAGTTCGTTATCTATGTCTTTCGCAGTCGCATGTCAAAACTTTCACGAATAATCATGTACTATTTCATGCCCAAGACAAATACTTGACATCAGTGATTTATCTAGTATTAATGTCTCAAATTGATGGTCAAGTTGTTCTTATCAAACAAAATATGTATATCCAAAAGTATTAAAGTTTACTGTGTCGGTGTGTGATTCAGAGTGTGAATTTTTCGTCATTAGTTTGAGAAATGCGAAACTGTTTTCCAGTCACAACCTTGCAATACCTAAAAACACAGACGGGTCATACTCATACAGTTTTCCAGAAACGTCTCTTAACTTGCCTCGTTTGGGAGGGGGCTGTTTTCCCGCCCAACTCAATGGCAAGAACTCGTAAGTGATTGGTTGAAATTAAAGGGGGCTGGGTTTGGAGCGGCTTCCCACGATACAGGATTATTTTAGTTTGTCATGTAAACCAGATTAAACCTTACTTTTCAGAAACTGAATAAGTGAACATACTTGTACATTGGACAATGTATCATAATTGCATTATATCATTAACCAATATAAGAACATTTTGAAATTTACTAAAAATTGTGGGTATATAATTGTGTATGTTCGTACATAATTGTGTTTATCCAAATATAAATGAAATTCCTATTTATAATGATGATTTTTTTTTCTGTTTTGAAACCTTGGGCTACCCAGTATATTTGCAAACACCTGATGTTGGGTCATTTGAATGTATATACAGTATGTTTAAAAAAGACATTTTAAATAAATGTAAGATGGGAATATTCAGTATATTTTTTCAAAAATGTTGCTTTGTGTAACTTTTTGTATGTACCACATAAGGCACAGTCCTTCTTTATTCATTGATTATTTCTGTCTCAGTATCATTTTTCCCTCATCATGCAGAGAGAATTCCAGCAAGGAACATGGGGTCCATTAAAAGATTACAGACTGGCATCTGATAAGTATTGATTAGCTGTAAGTACTGTCTGAGCAGCAGGACTGCATTAACTCACAACAGCTCCGGAAGGCAGTCAGACACAGACAGACACCCAAATTGTATCACCAGAATTGGTGATTTATTGCTTTTGTTCAAACACATTACTTTGTGGTTGTACTCAAATTACTTTCTTTGAAACAAAAGCTTATATGTTCTGATAGTTTAAACACACAGGGTCCAGCTCTAAGGCTTCAAAAAGTCATAATGTTGTCCAGATGTGGTTGTTTAGTGTGATGGTGTTTTGGACTAGTATAGCTGCTGTCAAATCACTAGTTAATCATTTCCTTCATGATATTCTTAGGTGGGTGGTGGGAGGGGGCAGGATCATTTGTTTATTCATATCATTTATACAAAAAGAAATATAAATGTTATTTTAAAATAACAGTAAAAGTATTGTAATTATAAGTATGAATACTGAGACATTCACAAGGCATCTACACATAAACCATACTAAAGCCACTTATTAATCTTATGTCAAAAGAATTACAATATAATAGAGGAGTGTGAACTGACACAAATGTGGGATGTAGTATTTCAATGGATGTAAAAACATAACAGGTGAAAGAGCATAAGATGTTTTAGCATAAACTCAAGCATGGGTAGTCACCAGAACACAGGGGTTGCAAGCTGTACTAAATGAGAGTGCAGAGACAACCTGCAGATCCCATCACAAGTGTTTTTCAGGCAGAGGTGGAAAACCCAGTCTTCAGAAAATATAAGTACCTTCAAGTATTTTTTTTCAAACCAGTTGCCTTTAATAACTAATTTAATAACCCTTCAGCCAGGGAGTGAGCTCATGAGAGAAATCAGCTGGTTTAATGCATTAGTGAAACAAATACATGGTAGTAAATCTGCCCTCTGAAGTGGAGTTTTTCCACCTTTGGTTCCAGGGATCTGTCTCACATTGGAAGGAGAACTCCCTGCTAATATGCCCTATTTCCTTACCTCTTCCTGGGATGACAGCAGTAGCCTTCTCTCTCCTTATGAACTAATCCAGCACTGCTTGGGGTGGCTTACAGGCATGCTGCAAGCAGCCAACAGTCAGCAGGTCAGCCTTACAGCATGTCAGGCTTGGACAGGGAAACTTCTGTTTGCTGAAATCCCTTTAATAAAATTGGCAGCAGGGTTTGAAGGGTTATTGACAGCACTTAAGTGCAACTGTATGTCAACTGCTCTTAGGGGCAATTTATTCACTCTGTATGGGGTCCATTCCTTCAGTGTGCTGTGAAGCTAACTGTCTATATAGCACAAATGGTCATGGATTATGTGGGATCTGTCTATGATTCTTTCATCCCTGCAAGCTCTGGCTTCTCTATGGCATGTTTTTAGGGATGCCCATCTAAATTTCTGGCTGCATGAGCAGAGTGGCAAACAGCCGTTGCAGACTCAGTGAGATGGATGTTCAGATGGATATTATGTTCAGATGATGTTTGGTCAAGGGTGCTGTGGCCTTACAGCACGCGAGGGACCCAGGTTTCATTCCTACCATGGTCAGGTTGTGTGTGTGTGTGTGTGTGTGTGTGTGTGTGTGTGTGTGTGTGTGTGTGTGTGTGTGTGTGTGTGTGTGTGTGTGTGTGTGTGTGTGTGTGTGTGTGTGTGTGTGTGTGTGTGTGTGTGTGTGTACCACTAACAGTGCAGGAACATAAATACTAACTGTGGGCATAGCCTGCTCCTTGCCTAAAAATATAGAAGAGGATGCTGCAATAGCAGATGTGTTCGTGTTCATGCTTACATGTACCAATAGAGGAAAGTGCTGAGGTAAACTTAAAACTTGTAGGAATTACAAGCACAGCGTAGAGCTTAAATGCTGAGTTACAAAATCAGTTTCTCGTTCTTTCTCCAGAGACTGTCCATTTGAAAAGATGGTAATCGTCATGATGGTTTCCTGACAAGCAGTTACAGATAATGAAGTAAAGGTGTTATATAAGATAGTACATGGAAAACACATCCCTGTGATAAAGTTGCACATCAAAGCAAAGCACATTGGTCAGACTAAAAGAGTCCCTTGATTTGATTTGACTAGGCTCCTCTACCTCTTTCCACCTTGTGGCTATTTTATAATCATGCAGTATATTACATCAGATTCATTTAGCAAATCTCTTATCCAGAGCAGCTTACAAAGTGGGAAAACATTACAAGTGCATCCACTTTATTATATGAGCAATAGTGCCAGACCTGGGTTAACCACATGTCAGGATCAGCAAGTACATATACAGCATCACTTAAGCGCCAATGCAAATTGGATCTGATACTGCAAATTATGATACAAATCATCAATACAAACTCATGAATACATGTGACATATGACAGACAGAAAAAAATGAAGGCCAAAGCATATTCACACAGAATTTAAGTTCCAACCCAGTACATTGTTTTATGCTGGATTGTAATTGGCCTTTCTTGATTCCAGAAAAATGTCATTCCTTGGAAGGGTAAGTTGTAGGATGGTTTAACTTTAAAGAGTTGGTTTGGGCCTTAGGGCCAAGTTCCAAATCAGCCTCTAACCACTCCACCTCCATTTTGAGTGACATTCAATTAAAAGTATTTCTTATGTAATAGACAGGGGCACTTCTTGTGATCTAGTAAAGGCCTGGTCCCAATTCAGCATCAAACCACGCTGCCTCCTTTGTGAGTGACATGCAATTAAAAGCATTTCAAATGAAACAGAGAGAGGCACTCACTGATGAGGCAGCAAGGTGCGCAGGAGTATTGACTAAATAGACTCTAACACATTTTATTATAATCATTTTGCCACTGACATTACACTGTTAAGCAGATGTCAGCATCTAACTATAGCCACAATGATCATACCATATGTAGTTTTTTTCATGTTTAAATTCACAGACACCTTACAACACTATTTTGCATCCCTGGCATTGATGTTACTAAAGCAAAGATGAAGGTATGCAGGGAAATATTGGATTTAACGTGGCTGTTGAAAAATAATTCGCTTTATGGCGAAACTACTTAAAAGCTTTTGCTTTTTGCAGTTTTCATGCACCCTCTAGTGTTCATGGCGTCGCATCTCAATCATGAAAAACTACATGTCCCACAGTGACCAAAGGTCATCCTTCTTCTTTCCTGATCCGGTCTGTAGCTGTGAATTTCACATAAATCAGATGCATTCACTGTGAATATATGGTGTCAGGCAAATGCGAGCAGCAATCCGTAAGACATCACTCCATTGTCAAACTCACTTGTTTTGGACTTGTTCCTGAGTATTTCCAACCCCTTTTTCATGGAGACATATTTCAGTTTTTTGTGTACAGTCCAATTTTCACACTTCAGTATTTGAGACTTGTATTTGTATTAATAGCTGAATAGAATGCATTATTTTTAAATGTTACTAAAGATATCTTCCTTTAACACATACTGTAAGTTTTTGTTAATATTTGATGTTTAAATGTAAAATTTTTACCGTTTTTTTACCATCATGGTTGTCATGATAGAAGTTTTAGGACTTCTATCATGACAACCACGACCCGGAAGTACTTTTCTTATTGTTGCTGGCGGAACACAGGTTAAATTTCACCCCGGGAAAAAGCAGTTTAAGTGAAACCTATGAAAGTATGTCTCAAATTGTGTGTGGATAAGTTCAGCAAACACGTGTGCTTGTACCGTGGGAAATATGGAATGGTAAATTAGTTAATATACGCGCGCTAGCTATGTTTCCAGTAAAACGTATCTAATAAACGTTATCTCGCGAGCTAGTCGTTTCTGCTTACTTAGCATCAGCTAACTAGCTTTTTCGGTAGTGATACTGCGTTATTTGTGTCGAGCAGCTTGGTTACCTGGCCGTCAGCGTTGGGGACATTATAGGATACCTTCCTGGCTATCCAGGCGAATTTTTTCGTGTACTGCCTTTAGTTTACAGCCGTAATGACATATCAATTTGTCAGTTTTACAATAGTTAAGCAAAACTTTATGCATAACCATTTACTGTCGTACTGATGCATACTTCTGGTACCTTCCAGTTCACTAGCATCGTTAGATACATTCGCTAATACTGTGATCGCAGAACAGGGGCTTCAATAACCAACTTATTGCTTGGGTAGGGTATGTAGGTATCATACTTCGCTGAACTCAGTTTACCTTAACTGCTCATTTTAAGAAAAACTATCTTGGTCGAGGGATGAAAGTTTAAGCCACGACTTTTCAGGTTGAAATATTTAGCAGGGGTTACCCTTGTGGTGTTAAGCAGATCTGACAACAAAGTTTAAAATAAACTTGATGTAGGCCTATTGGGTCATGGATGCCTAATCAGCTCAGACGTTTGTGTGGTCTTGTGCCTTACATACGCATAGGATTAAGGACTTCTCATTGCAAGATAGGGAGAAAAGAAGCTTTACTTTATTCTTAGTGCGCGATGGCACTCCTATCTGTAGAACCGCAGGCTGGCGGTCCGCTCATTCAGCAGGTAAGAGCATAGAGCTTCTGCTGTTGACAATGCTTTAATACGTTTAAACGTGGCTTTATTTCTATTATTTAGTTTAACACAAAGTTCACGTACTTTGTGTTTTTTGAAAATATGGATCTGGGTAAAGTGAAGCTCCTGAGGACGGGTCTGAACTCGCTGCACCAGGCGATTCACCCGGTTCACGGAATAGCCTGGACGGACGGCAAGCAGGTGTGTCTCACGTCTTTTGTTTTCACAAACAACGCGGAGGCCAAGTTCGGCGACACCAACGTCATCGGGCAGTTCGAGCACGTGCTGGGCCTGTACTGGGGCCCGCTCTGCTGCCCGGGATCCCCCGCGCTGCTAGCTGTGCAGCACAAGAAGCACGTGACCGTGTGGCAGCTGCAGCTCAGCTCTCTGGAGCAGAACAAGCTTCTATGCACGCAGACATGCGAGATGAGTGAACCTTTCCCCCTGCTCGCGCAGGGCTGCGTCTGGCACCCAAAATCCGACGTGCTGGCCGTCCTCACCAAGCGTGACACCTCCGTGCTCTTCTCAGTGCGGGTGGACAACCGAAGGGTGCGAGCAGAGATCAGGAGCAGTGGGCTGGTCCACTGTGCCTGCTGGACCAGGGACGGAACACGCTTGGTGGTAGCTGTTGGCACCGCCCTCCACTCCTACATCTGGAACGACATCCAGAAGACCCTGACGGCCTGCAGCTTCTGCCCCGTGTTCGATGTGGGTGGCTACGTATGTGCCCTCGAGTCCATGGGGGATGACCAGGTTGCTGTAGCGACCGAGCTACCCTTGGATAAAATATGCGGACTGAATGCTGGCATGGCGTTCGAAGTGCCCCAGGAAATCACACGCTCACCATCACCCTCGCAGCCTTCCGTGCTGGTGGTGAATGAGGACTGCTATCTGGACTCACGCCGCCGATCGATGGACTCCGATCGGTCCCTGCCACCGGGCTACCTGTCTTCCTCACCCTCAGGCCCTGTGGACCTTACCCACATTCTGGCTAAACACCGGCGCTCCGACCCCAGCCCACTCATCCATCTGCGCCGCCGTGACACTCTGACTGGTTCTGGCCAAGACTCCTCCCACCTAATCATGGTGACATATGAGCGGAAGGCCACCACCACCCGGAAGGTGGGCATACCCGGCATCCTGGTGCCAGATATCATGGCACTGGACCCCAATGGCCGTACAGTTGCAGTGGCCTCCAACACCTGCAGTGTGGTGCTAGTGTATGGCATTGCCGGCACGTCCATGCCCAACATGCAGCAGATCCAGCTGCAGAAGAACGAGAGGCCCAAGGGTGTGTGCTTCCTGGGTGACAGGACATTGCTGCTCATGGTGGGGAAACAGAAGTCCAACGACCCCGCCTTCCTGCCCTCCTCCAACACCGACAAGTTCCTGATGAGGTTGGTGACAAAGGACCTGGTCTACGACGAGGGAGCCAGCCTCCCTTCCACGCCAAATCAGCAGGGCCCAGGCTTTGGGTTCCAGGGGGCTCGGAGGTACTCTGAAAACATCTCCAGGGAGGAGCAACTGGGGGGGATTAGAGAGCTTGTGTTGCCAAGTGGAGCAGTTATCCCCTCTCCTAGCAACAGGAGGAGGCTGATCGAAGAGGTGCGGAGCGGTGAACTCAGCCCTGTGGCCAGCCTGACCGACTTGTCTGACCAGGGGGCCTCCAGCACCTCCTCCATCACCGTGGAGGCCTTTGACATGGAACATGTCCAGCGCATGGCCAGCCTGGCAGTGGCCGGGTATGGCCAGGGGAGCCGGGATTCCAGCCGCGCTGCGTCGCCGAGGTTTGAGCCGTCGGAGAAGCTGCACTCTGACCCAACATTGCCCCTGCTGAGGGGCGAAGAGCGGTCAGTGGAGCAGCTCTCTCAGAACATGGAGCGGATATTCGCTCGTTTCAGGGAGGTCCAGCAGTGTCTGACAGAGATCCGAGACTTTACCCAGAACGGAAGGAAGGCCTGGGGGAGCTACCCAGCCTGCTCAGACCCCCCCTACGTCATTGTCACCTGTCAGGTATGTCCATTGGGAAGGGGACAGTTTAAAAACAGATAGGTTACCTGCGAGAGAACATGTCTCATCTCACCCCAGCTCTCAGAAAATACTCAGTGTTGTGCTGAGCTTTTCATTTCTACTCCACTTCACTGCCAATTACATCTGAATGTTTGTGAGTAAGGGGCACAGAAATATCTGAAATGTGTCAAAGTAAAGACCTTCTTTTCTTATTTTCCTTTTGCATTAAGTGACTATTCTCAAGCCATGTAGATTCATCCAAGCATAATAATCAGCTCATTTCATCATCAGTTAGTCTATAGGTGACTGATTTTCAGAGAAAAGCTTTTGTGGGTTTATACAAAAGGGCAGTTTTTCTATAATCAGGCTGAGAGAGCCCCTGTATTTAGTTTTTTCACTGTGTAGGTGTGTATCGTAAGGGATCATTGGAGACATCTGATAACGTACGAGAGAAACGCATTTCCCTGAAATGCATAAATCACCTAAATTAATTACTGTGGGAGGATGTAGACGTTTGGAAATTCTTGGAAAACCTCATTACAAGTGCGAAATGAATTGCTCTAAGCACTTGTCGTAATTATGATGATGAAAAGCAGAAGTGAGATTTAAATGTGTAGATGAATATTCTGACATTGATTGAAAGTGCCAGTTCTAGGAAACGGGTATTCAGACAATAATTCATTTTTTAAATTATGTATATTTAATTATTGTATGGCATACTTGATGAGATTTTTTTTTACCAAGGTTACAGAAGCAATTCTGTAATTCTGTCAGATTACTTTGACATTGATGACCTCATTCACTTCTATGGAGATGACAAGTTAATGAATTTTGAACACTGACAGCAGTTGACTTGAAAACATGCTTATGCAAACAGTGATTGTGGTGATTTTTTTTTTTCTTCTGCAGTGTGCATCCAAAAATGATTTTAATGCCAGCAGCCATACTGTTATATAGGTCTTTATTTGAGTAGCATGACACCCTTGAGTGTCAGGGTGTAATTTGTCAATGCAACCTGGTTAGCGACACAAAGTAACCTGCAGTTAGTGTGCACTTACAGACCTTGCAGGTGAAATTAGCATTCTAAATTAAGTAGATGGCTGTAGTCCAGTAGTTACTTTTTTAGGATGCAAATCGCAAAAGCTGAAAGCAGAGAGCAAAAGCTGTTCTGTAGTTTAGTGTGTGTGGCTTAGTTGGTTAATGTGGAAATGGACTTTGTCCTCAGGTGGCTTGATTAGCATGGTATTTGTCATGCTAATTTCTGTCAGCCAATAAAGTGATCGTGATCCTCGGTTCAATACAGAGAATATGTTATATTTTTAAATTGTAGATGGTTATAATTGGCCGCCTCCATTCTGATTGGTCAGGATGCCTAATGATAGGCCCTCCTCTTAGCCAATCAGAAGCCAGTGTGTTATTTCTGAAGAAATCTTGTATAGCTATCTTAAGGTGGATCGAAAATAGACAGTAATATTTTGAATGTCGTTGCTGATATGGTACCTGCTTGTGGGTAATTACCTCATATCTATTAAATACAAAACATTGTTACCTCGCTGCTTCTACAAACAGTCCAAGTAAACTGAGTGGAAATGGATAGCTAGACAACAGAAAATGCTCCTGGCTTTGTGCCCTGTTGTCTGCAGTAGCTCAGCCAGATTTGGGCTGGTCATGCATTTCCCATTTGAAGGAGCAGATGAGGCCCCTGGCGTGCAGTAGCTCATGTGTCTGTGCGTCAGCTCAAAGTCTCTGTTTTGCTCACCAAGCACAAAGTGTGTAAGCCCACAGTTCATCTGTATTCAGGTGGTATTATTGGCTTGACAATCACATGCACAGTAACATATATTAATGTCTGTCTCTATATCTCTCTCTTGCTCTCTCTCTCCCTCCCTCCCTCCCTGCAGAAACAGTTGTCTGAGAATGTGTTCATAGATGAGAGGAGGCCAGTGTTGCTATGTGATGGAAAGCTGTGCCTGCGCATTCTACAGGACCTCTTCAACCTGCCTGTGCTGGAGATGATGCACGGTGAGATGCACACAGCACAAAATGTGCAACAAAATGCGCCACACGCAACATTCCACGTGTCACACGCAACAGGCCACAGTATATATACTCATACCATATATAACCCAACACAAGCAGTACGCGTATGTTAGTTTCATAACCTGATGTCGCTCTTCAGTGTAGGTTTTCTTCATGGAACACTGATGTACCGCATTTCAGGAGAGGAGTGCAAACCTTAGTTCAGGCTGTATTGTGTTGCATTCTGTGTCATGAAATTCACCAACAGAGGGCATGGTGTACCACAGTATATCAGTATTATGTCATACTACCAGAAAAGCAGGAAAATTAAGATATCAAGAACCAATTTTTTGGGGATAATCGGTAGAAATGGAAGACAGTGAATTTTTAATATGCCTCGCACTGTGCACCAGAACACATTATTGTAAAGTCAAAATAAGTCTCACTGGTAGTAATAGTTTTGCCTCACTGGTAGTGTTTGTTATCTTTGCCCTCATAAAGACATGTACAACTCCCTCAGCCTGGTAGTGGTAATGGGATCTGGGGTCATGTTCACAAGGTCACAGGTTCAATTCCAAGGCCTGCTATTGTGCCCCAGGGCTAAAGGGACTTAACCTGGATCTTTCCAGTAAACACACAGCTGTATAAACGGGTCGTGCGTGAAACTGCAAGCTCTGAAAGTTCTTCTGGGTCAAGGAAATCGATGGCGTTAGTGGGGGAGATGAGCGTATCGGATAGCAAATGGAAAAAGAGGAAAACCTGCAGAAAGTACACCTTGCCTCTCTCATAGCGATAGGCCAATATGTTAAAGTAAAGCATTCGTAAACAGTGTGCAGTGGTCATGGAGGCAGAGGCCCTGAAATAGCATAGGATTAAGGCAGTGCAGGTGAGAGGGATGGGTTAAATCTGCAGGTTTAAATCAGAAGCTGCTTAGCTGTGCACCTGCGTGGCGTGTGTCTCAATGACTGAAACAGACACATCATGGAGGGTGTTCCCCTACCGGGCTCTCTTCAGGGCTGGCCAGTGACAGCCCCATTGCACCAATTACATTAGCACAAGTAGGCTAATATAGTGCCTGTTTCTGAGAGTGAGAGAAGGAGAGAGAGAGATTATATACAGTACTAGTCAAAAGTTTGGACACACTTTCTCATTCAAGTAAATGGGAAAGTGTGTCCAAACTTTTGACTGGTACTGTATATATAAGTGTTTTGTGTCTTTCCAGATTTTGTAATTGTGTTTTTAAGGTGTTTACTTTTTAGATTTGAGCAGGTATGTTAATATTTAGTTTTTTCAGGTCTGTTCTGCTGTGTGTTTGTGCAGCTGTATTTCTGTGTATCTCCTAGTTTAGCTGGTTGGTATGTTTTGTTGTGGTTATGCAGGTATGCAATATTTTGGTGTTTCTCCAGGTCTGAGCTGGTGCATTTCAGTGTTGCTCCAGGTCTGAGCGGCTGTGTTTTGGTGTTTCTCCAGGTCAGATGTGGATTGTTCTGGTGGCAGACGCAGAGGGGTTTGTGCCACTGACATTCAAACACAAGGACGAGCTGACGGTGCGAAATGGCAAACAGAAATTACCCAGATCCCCCGGCAGCGGCAATGGTCTGCAACCCGAGAGTCCACCCTGCCCAACGTGACTGACCCCAGAACGCCAGCCCTGCCACTCACTGGCTGTGCAGGATAGCCGGTGGGAGCGTGGATAGGCACAAGCAGACGCTTGCAAAATGCGTTGCATTCCAACAGTGGAGCTTCTGCAGGCTTATAGAAAGCACAGGACAGGGAGAACCCTGACTGCCCCACTTATCTAGACACCAGTCCTTCAGAGCCACCAGGTCTGCTGGGTTTCATTTTCACCTTCAAACCGACAACCATTTCAGTCCCAAGAAAGCAGCTTCAAGTGAGTTTAATGCATAATCAGCTGTTTTAATCAATAATTTAAGTGTGGAATAAAAGGTTAAAATCAGCACACCCTGTGGCCCTGTTGTGACCTCAGCTCCCTGTATTTGCTGCTTGGAGGCTGGCAATGATTTATAATGGACAGTATGAATTCAGCTTAGGGTAAACTGGACACTCAGCCTGTCAGTGTGTGGAAGAACCTTTTTCTTTCATCACTGTTGGCTTTTTCTTCTGTTGATAAATTATTGGGTCATACCCTCACCCCCCTTCTGTTTTCTCGAGGGGTTTTCATTTTAATGTAACATCTGTGCGGTTGTTTTTGTGACATCCGTTCAGCTGTATGGTTTCATGCATTATGAATGTTCATTGAAAAAGGCTGGCTTTATTTTTCTACTTTAGGATTAAACACTTGAGTGCATTCTTCATTTGGCAGGGCCAAAGTAACACTCTGTACTGTATGTTATAACACACTAGTGTTAATGTGACATATCACCCATGTTACATTTTAGCTCCTGGTTCTTCCTCAATATCCCTCCCCCACATCCCACTTTGAAGGGCAAGATATATTATCATATCATATCTATGTATGTATATGCACTTCCTTTGATACCTTTGCAAATAAAGCAAATTAGATTTTCTATGTCAGATAACAAATGCTGGGATTCAGTCAAAATTTGTCAGTTCAGCAGTCATCAAAATGGCCAAACTGCTCTTGCAGAGAAAAAGTTTGACACTCCTACTCAATTGACTGAATTCATAATGTTGTTTTCCTTCCCAGAGCTCTTTGTATGTGCCTGTCTGCAGTATCCAGTTTTAGGACTGCAGAATGCAGATTGCGTGTGTTCTTCAGGATGCTTGCTTGCTTAATCGCCATAGCTGAATCATTCAAAATGGTGGCCATCGCAGCAGAAGCCCACTGGATCAGAGGCTTTGCTTGAAGCGTCTGATGCCCCTGTGGTTTTCCTGTATGGCTCTCTTCATTTTCAGACTGTTCCTTATTACACTTCCCCAGCAGCCTCGGATTTCACACAGCTGGAGAAAATATAATTACTCCAGCATCAACAGGACATTTTCCTTCCAAAATGCTTAACTGAATAAAATAATTTGCTAAACACCTTGTTCGTTTTGTTTTTTATGCAGGTATTTGATTAAGGGGATTGATTTGAAAGAGCTCACAATGACACTGAAATGTCCTTAAAATTGAGAGAGAAAAAAGAACTTGTCATCATGCTGGTTGATTTCTTGGGTTAAGTAACAGCACTGTGTTGCATGTGGTGAGTGGAAAATATCTTGGCGGGAGATCCATGACTGGATTGGCTGCTTGAGAAAATGCCCTTTTGCTAATAGGTGGATAATCTGGTTTGATTTAGCAGATGACCTCAGCTAATTCATGTCCTTACATTAATCCAGCCTGCTCTGGGTAATCCCTCTCACTCTCCTGACCACTGTGAATACGAGCCTCCATTCAGCCTGGATGGTTCAGGGACCTCATGAATGGAGTGCCTCAAAGCAAGCATAGAGCTATTAGATGAGGCTGGAACTTGGATGGTTTGGTTTGCAGACATGCTCATTGAGATAAATTCACGGTAGGAGCGTGACTGTGTAATTTATACATTTTGCTGCTGTTCTTTCATGGATCTGTTTTTTTTTTTTATCCTTTAAAGTTTGTTGTGGCTTGCAGTCAGTCTAGTGCATGGGGGGCAGTGATGCACAGCAAACTTACTGAACTGTATCAGAATATCATTTGTATTGATATTAAAAATGCTTTTTTTAAAGAGACACCTATTAAATTATGATGAGCTAGCTACCTTAAAACAGTTGTTTTTTACATTAAGAAGTATTCTGGTCATCCATGGTACATTTTTTTTCTTTTCACATCCCAGTTTTATGCTTTTCTGTCCTTCTGAAGCTTTGTACCTGGAACTACACCAACTGTGTTTTCACTGAACAAGAACATCACATCATAGATAAGTGCCTTTAATAAATACTTAATCATGACTTGGTTATACATTTTACTCTCAGAAAAATTGTAAAATAGTAATGTACATTCATTTATATAAATTAATATATAGATATATTTATACTTAAGATACTGATACATTACTGGTCCATGTCAAAATACTGAAACAAACTTCTTCATTTTGTTATATTAAAACATACAAAATCAGTCTTTCCCAGTGTAATATACACCAACAGTAGGTCCTCCTTCCAGTCTATCTGGAATATAAAGTGTCGCAGGTGAAATCAGGTCAGGCGGTGAAGTGTGTGTGAGAGGAATCACACACTGCCCCTCAGGTCATCTGCCTCACCTCCTGCACCCAGACTCTGGACCCTGTGAGACACACACACACATACAGTTACTATGATGTGCAACCAGGACACACCAAACATTTCCACTCAAATAATCATAGAGAGCAGCTCTAGTCAGTTTTATTTACAATCAACTTTTTCACGACTTTTCAAAAATACAATGATTTTTTTCCACTGTCTAACTCCTGAATTTTTTTAAATCATACAAATTTATGAAAGCATATCATTATTTTGAACTACAAGAACATGTGATTTGAGCTGTAAAAAGCCCCTCCCAGGCAATGGTTCAAGGCTTGCTGTATGCCAGTGATTGTGGCTGGGAATTCCCTGAAGGAAGGAAGGGCTCAAAAGGACTGGTTTCCACCATTTGTCCGGTTTCACATTAAATATCCCCCATTTTTTCTCCAATTTTTTTTTTCAAATACTTGTGAATCTTGTGAAATGAGACACTTTCCCTGAGTTATTCATTTACTGGTAGGCTTTGGCAATGGTACAGTTGGAATGGGTCGTACCTGAGCTGATCCAGAGCAAGTTTATTCCTCAATCGCACCTCCTCTGTGATTGGATAGAGGAGGAGGATGGCCAGGCCAGTCAGGATGAAGGCCACGGGGGCTGCACCAATCAGCAGCTTGAGGGTTTGGACCACAGCAGGGGGTTGCTGGCATGCCCCGGTGTTGTACCCCGCAAACCTGTAACCAATGGGCCAATCGTGACTGACATTCCCATATGAACCTCTAAGCTCTCACTTATAACAGGTCAATATGTTACTGTTGAATACAATGACCTCCTAGTGAGTGTTTTCAAAACAGTTGTAATGTTATGCACTCAGTAGAATAATCATATTGCATTACATCACTGTTATTTAGCTGATGCTTTTATGCAGTTGATTGGACTAGCCAGGGGCCATTCCCCCTGGAGCAATGTGGGGTTAAGGGCCTTGCTCAAGGGACCGGCAGCTGCACTGATCTTATCGTGACTCGACTGGGGCTTTAACCACAAACCCTATGGGTCCCAGTCAAACACCTAACAAACATCATATCTAAACAAAGTCACAGGGATCCCACTCACTGTAGGCAAAGTGTAGATACACCCAGCGATATCCCTGCTGCAAACTTGGTGAAGAACACAGAAGGAGTAGAAGATCGCTTCGTGCCCCTTTGAATAGGGGTTCGCCAGTCGGAAATCATCCACCACATCCGGCAGCATTGACCTACGGACACAAAGTATTTTGGGTAAGGGACATCGGCCAGTAACCTGAAGGTTGTAGGTTCACATCCTAATAGAGGCACTGCTATGTAAGAGCCAATTGAATATGTATTGTAGCTGTATGAATGGATAGAAATGTCAGAGAAAAACTGATATACTGGTTAGCATACATGATCACCCTCCTGTTTGAATAAATGTGAAAGTAGCTTTGTTATGCAGCCCCAGCTCCTCCAACTCTTACCTCCACCCTCACCCTGAAACCTCACTTCTCAAGCAATGGCATCCTTTCATTTAACGGCAGAGGTCACTCACCATGGCAACAGCAGTGAAGCAGCCACGCTCAGTCCGGAAGCCACGGCAACCACATACGCCACAACGAGGTTGGGAATGAACACCAGCATGATGGAGAAGGGCACGATCCACTGGGAGAGAGGCAGAAATACGCTCTTTAGACGCACAGACAAATATCACATACATATACACACACACTGTGTGCACACACATGCTCACAGTCACCGGTATGACTATTGTGCTGTTGAGCTCCTGCCCCAACTGAAAATATCAAGCTGTATAAATGCATTGCATATGAAATTCAAATAGTGTATTTGATATTAAATGAGTACATCATCTCAACTTCTACTTCCAAGCGACTGTTCTTCAACTGCAGTGATTTTAAAAATGGCCACAAGATGGCGCTTATGTCTCAATTATGGAGTTTAAAGCAGATTTTTCAATAAAGAGAGAGCGAGTTAGCATGGGTCCTGAATTAGAAAACCAAACAAATCATGAGTAGTACAGTTTTTTTTTTTTTTTTAACTCAAATGACATTTAATTAAGGTTTTAATTTAAGTGTCAACAAGAGTTAAAGGAACATCAAATTATAATAGTAACCTGTTCTTTTCAAAATCACACAGCTATTTTCTGTTTTGACACACCCAGTTCTGACATTTCCTGCTTTGTAGAACAGGATTTATTGTTTTCCTTCAAAAGCATCTCTTGAAAACGGTAAATTAATAAGACACACCGCTGATTTATGGCCAGAAGGAAACACTCTTCTATTTAACAATCTATTCAATCTCTTTAAGGGTAAAGATAATAAACCATACAATTATAAATTAAAGAACATTAGGTTAACCCAAAATGATGTTTTAGCTGTTTGTAATTTTGTAACATCAACCGAACAAAGATGAAAATATAAAAGATCTGTAAACCAAAATGGGTTTGCCCACAACTCGTGGTTTAAATGTTCTGCCCTCTAGTGGAGATAAATGGAACAGCTCTGTGCCCCTCAGTGCCCCTGAGCCTCCTTCCACAAACTTCACAGTGCAGTGGGCGGAAATGTGTGACTTTCATTTCAGTCTGAATCGGTCTGATTACAGATCCCTGTGTGGAAGCTGCCTGAGGACCCGGAACGACTGCGCCCACTGCCAGACCACGGCATAATAAGATGCTAATTCCGTGCAGAGGACTTACCCGTTTGGGGGCCCCGGCGGAACAGGGGGCGCCCCGGAAAGCAGGGTGGGGCTCAAATAAAGCAAAACAAAGTGAGAAAATGCTTACTGTGATGCCGCAGTATGCCGCCGTCTTTTTCCCGAACCTCTCCAGAAACCACTGCCACAGCGGGATGCTCACCACTGCTGACATCTGCACGGCCACAGAGACTGGTTTAGTTTATCAGCACTGTGCTGATAGCAACAAAACACAAGCTAACGCTTCACCATGTCATCCTTACTTACAGAAGTTTTTCATTCTTCATTTGTGAAATAATGCAATGATTTGAGGATAACGGTCATCAATGACAAAGGCCAATGTTGTTGTCAAACATCATTTATATTTTAATTAATTTATTGCAAAAGTAATGGGTGAATTTCTAAGACCTTCTGATTTTAAAACACAAAAAAAGAGCTGTAATAACCCAGCACTCACCAGTATTGTCAGCACTATGTACTGGAAGTGCTCTCGAAGGTTGACGGCATACGTACAGAAGAGGACGAAATTGCTCTGCACAAGCTGGAAACACAACATGCAGCCAATCAAAACAAAGCAGTGTTTGAACAACTTTACCCACAGCCCCATGCGGTCTGTACAGTGCCCTGGAAGTTCTAAAGAGGTTCAAAGATTGTAAACCTCTACTTGAAAAAAGAGTTTGACCATATTAAAAATAAATACTAATTTAACAACTGGCAAAGAGTACATACTCAAAGGACAAGATTTTTCTTCATCACATGTTCTTTATATATCACCGGAGCATGACTGTTGGTCCATGTCCAAAAAATACAAGATGATACAAATGCGTGTATTTTGAGTGCTATATATTATCTTATATAAACTTGTGGTCTGAAAGAATCAATGAAGAGATGGACATTCTTTTGATGGGGCAACCATGGCAAAAAAAAAACATTGTGTAAAAATGAAAACTAAGTCACTATGGGTGAGAGAATAAATGCCTAAAGTGTAAAAAGTAATGAGCTCACAGTTACAGACGTTTACGGTTGTTTTTACAGGTCCGGCTGAGTCTCTAATCAGGCTAGTTTGAGATGCTAACTCAACACAGATCAGTGGGTGACCATGGGCGTGGCGGGCGCTTACCTGGATGGCCACGGATATGAAGAGGAAGGCGGCTGTCAGGGTGAGGTAGGGCCAGTGACGCATCACCAGGAGGAAGCCTCTATGGAAAGGGATGGGCTTCCCTGTGCTGGGGGCATACGGGTCTGCAACAGAGCAGCCAGAACCATCAGAACCAGTACCCAACATTCAGCCAATCATGGGAGACTGCAGGAGCCACGCACGGGAACAATTTCCATACTGGGAGAATCGTCCGATCATCTTCAGTGAACATTGATATAACTGGAGTACGTTTCCTACCAATATCAACACTGCAGTCCCTGCCTTCCACACAACATCATTACAGTCCTCATCCATCACAGTAACACTGTTATTATGAATGAACTCTGTCTATGAAATCTGTGACTCACCGTCTTTCTCTTTGACTCCCAGGAACATCACCAGTGTGCAGACCAGGAAGATCCCCCCGATCACCCCTGCAGCTATCATGTACACCTCCTTCTGCATGTGAGAAAGGAGAACATTAACTAACTGCACCTCTCTGTATGCAACATATATAAAACCAGTAACTGTAATTAAATGGTTATGTAAATAATGGTTAAGAAACATAACCCTCGTGGCTCTATCTTTATTTCAGCTCTAAATAAATGCTTTGTATGCAATTTCAAAGTTTTCTAAGACTTAGGATAAAAATCATTCACCCAGCTGGCCATTCAGGAAGGTAGACACTTTAAACATGTTTATTGTTTTTCTGTAGACCACACCACAAAGTGGTTGATTGCTTGGGACGGAACATCAAACGCTTCCCGTTTCCAGAAAGCATGTGGGGGTGTTTGCATCTCGAGCTGACAAACACCGTTCCGCAGCGGCATGGAAGGAATGTGTCCAGGGTCAGACCCTCCAAAGCGGCGGCAGCCTTTGGGCTGTGCGGCCGGTGCGAATGCACAGGAGAGTTTTGCTCAAGTCTGGAGTAAACCAGACTGACCCAGCCTGCGTCAACAAATAGCTGTGGCTCAAAGCCTGCTGCCTGTGGCAGAATATAGTTTATCAGCTCTGTCAAATCCATTCTTAAATATGGACACAGATTTTTTTTTTTTAGAAAAAAATTCTAAAATATTGATTTTCCATCTTCATGTAGGGAATTGAACAAGGTCCAGTTTTAACCAGTTATCTCTTAACTGGAATAGTGACACAAAATATACACTCGGAGGTAAATGAGCCCCCTAACTTCCTGCTGAACCTTAGGTACAATGTCTTTTCTTCCATGTGTTATGACCCTGCTCAACCAAAAACATATCCAACAATGTTTAACCATCCTCTTCAAAGTACTATTGCTTTATTGTCTTACCTCATTGATTTTTTTGTTTGTTAGGGTCGTTTTTCTTTCATTTACATTTACATTACATTTAGTTCCTTGTACTAAACACATGGCATGAGAATAGCAGATGTAATGTATTTGAATGTGACTGAGTACATCTGAATCTAAGCCTGCTGGGGGTGGGGATGGGGGGAGTGCTCACCGCATGAGAGAGGAAGTCAGGGGCGAGGGCAATGTGGGTGGTGCTGCCATTACCCAGGGGGAGGCTGGCTGTCAGGTTGGGGGAGCAGTTTTTCAGGGTGTGGGCACTGGCCACGATCTGCCCCTGGACCGCGGCTCCAACAAGCGTCCCCAGAACCTCCATTGTCATTCCTGCGGGAACAGGGTGTTAGTGCTCCAGGCTGGCCTTCCCAACAGGGTTAAGACAAACTTCCCAAAAAAATCTTCCCCCTCCCTCAACAATTTTTTTGCTTTGGGGTGGGCTGTAGTTTCCTGTTTTCTGTTTCTCTGAATCCAGGTTTTAATATGAAAGTAGGAGAGTTATTTTCCCCTTGGTATCCATTTTGAATTTTGAATCTTTGTTAAGAATGCATTTTTTTCTGTCCACTGTTACGAGATGGACAGTCACACAGATGGGAGGAGACTAAAAATGTTTTGTGGTGTATGACATACAAATTCTCACATAAGGACATACACTGACACCCTAATTAAAGGCTACACCACTCTGTTTGTCCCTGCTAACAGTCTTACAGTCCAGCTACAGTCTTGGAATGGTCAAAGGCTATCATTTAAGCACAGGAGGGGGCGGCAGCACAAGGACTTACTGTAGGCTGTGGCAGAGTCTCTCTCCCGCTGGTCGGTGCTCAGGAACATAGTGAGGGCAGAGTACGGCACATGGAAGCACTGTGTGTGTGAAGGGGGAGACACGGGCAATGTGGTCAGAGAGATGCGGAGCCCCAAAATTACAGGCCTCTCCAATTTACCACCAGGCACCCCCTGAGCTCACGGTGCTTTTGTGATTTATGATTTATAACTTTATCCCTCCCTTTAAATGATAACTGCTGTTTCCAAGTAGCCCTGTTTATTTGTGTTTGCTGGGTGCTTGGTCACATACTGCCCTCCAAGGGCTGTAAATCACTGCTTACTTTAATCTAAGAGCGCCCCCTGTCTTTTTGGAGCAGAACTGCTTTATTATAGTGCACCGAGGAAAAAAAAACATGGTAAACCTAGTCACATTGTGAAGTTATTTTCTTACACTCACTCAAAAATGTTGCATTATTCCTTTGCTTAGCACTGTTTGTGATGTTAGACATCCAGTTTCTATATTCACCTTTTATTTGATTTTATATTTTAACAGCCATTTTGTACTCTTCCTAGTCCTGCTTGGCTTGTCTCCTCACTGAAATGTCTCCCATCAGGTTGAGAGAATACAGATAAGCCAGTGACTTTTAATTTACACCTGCCTCTTTGAAGTATACTTCAGGCATAGCTGTTATAGGGAGACAGCAGGCACCCAAGTATGCAGCAAAGTTACTTTTGTACAGAGTGACAAGGACACTCCTGCTGTACTGTATGTTGATTATGCAGAGCCTGAGGTTGTAGCTGCCATTGGCAAGGATTCCACATAAGACTGAAGGGCACATGAGGTCATAGCAGGATCAGCCACCTGGACATCTGATACAGTCAGATGCAATTGTGACATAACTTCATGTTTAGCAATGCAGGCGGAAACACACACTGCAGATTTAGTGTGATTACTGGCCGACCCATTCAGAAACGAAATTCATGTCTATCCAGGGAGTGCCGAAAGTTATACAATAAAAATCTTGCCACACCGCATTCATGTACTACTGCGTGTATTAAAATACTTCAATGGGGATTACTTGGTTTCAAATCAATTAACCAACCTTTCCCCTATAGAAATGCTAAAGGGAAAGTAATTTAATAATAAATGTAAAAACAGCCTACATTTCAATTTGTCAGTTATTATTACAGGACAATACATAGTAACACATTTGTAATTATCTATCAGTGTGATACAGAAACGTGATCTGTTCCCTTGGCAACGCTACCACCCTTTACACTTATGGTTTTTGAATTAGTTTGTACTCTCTGTATCCCACCCCTTTGTAATTTGCGAGAGAAGAGTCAGCGCTGCGGCGAGAGAATGGCCAAAGACGCCCAGAAATAGATTTCTTCATGACAGACTTTGCCAGCGCTCTCCCTTTGTGCCATAATGCAAAGGCATGTAGAGGCATGTCATTTGCGGAGAATTGTTGGACCACTATTTATAGAGCCAAGCCGGGTCCGTCTGAGAAAATGACTCAACAATATGGAAATAAAAAACTATTTAAATTATTCGCGATTACAAAACGTGCAAGTGCATGGGAGAACATTGTAGGCTGCACGATAAATAGTTTTTTGCAGTCTTGGTTTTTTAATCAGACAAACTGCACTTGTTCGAAGTCGCGCGCTAGACAATAAGCGAAATCTAAAAGCGGAAACCAGCATTTATGCGCCTCTGAGGTTTCATCCATTCAAACCGTATATTTATCAAGTATTTAGAATGACATGTCATTATAGCACACCGCAATGCGGGTTTTGTGCCCTTGCTGCTATAAAACACATGTTAGAGATTGAACAGCAGGGTTAGAGTTTGGCTGAATCGTTGTGACAAGAATAAAAACAGAAAAACAAAAAATCCAAAAAATGTCAAGCAACTTTAAAGAAGATAGTTTTTGACTAAGAAGTTGTGGCAGAGCATCAAGGTAAACTTAGTGCATCTTACTGGAATACAGTCTAGTTAAAAAGCATGTTCCCATAGTAACACAGGATTGGGAGTAGCTGCTGAGAGCATGGTTTCCTTGTTTAAGCTGAGATAAAGAGTTTGAGCCAGTCACAGGCTGATCACAGGTAGATAGGGTATCTCAAACTAGGAGTAGTCTTTTTCTCCTCTAGCATCCCTCAGTATCACCTGTAAATTTTCAATTGCCCTAAAATGGACAGTCTGGTGATGTCAAAATCAGCTCCCAGGGAGTTCGCACGTCTGCAGGTTTTTGTGTGTCCTAAAAAGTCTTCATTGATAACATCCAATGTGCATTTTTTTTAATCTCATGAGTAACATAAAAAATTGATACTCAACATATGTCTGTAATTTGTGGTTAACACTTTAGTAGCTTTTTGGATCTGTTGTTTCCTTGGGTCAGAGGGGTTTTCTATGACAGGGCTCTGCAGAGGAAGGGGAGGTGAAGCTGCATGCTGTCTTTCAGATTGAATGGAAAGTTATAAAATGTTTTAAAATCCTATGCCCAACACCCCCCAGGCTCAGCCCCCTCTCATTCCAAATTTTTGCAAAAGTCAGCAAACACAACCACCCTGTTAAGCCACTGGACTCATTACAATTCATCAATTAAAGCCCTGAAGTGACATTTCCAATAGGAATTTAATAGAAATCATTCAGATTTAAAGTTATTAAAATGAAGCAATAGCAAAACATAGCAAAGAGCAGCTGTTTTCTATACCAGTGAAAGAAAAATGGCACACTCACTGTTATAAGGGTCTGGTAGAGACAGTAGAAGCTGAGATACCAGATGAACTTCCCGTCGGTGAATGGAGGGACATACCAGAGGTAAAAGTAGGACACCACCAGGAACGGGGTGCAGCCTACCATCCTGAGCAAGAGCCAGACAAGACAGAGGTTACAAACCTAGATACTCAGCGGGTACTTTCATCCTCAAAGACTGACACTCACATTTTTGCGCAACACAAATGTATAGGTCTGAGTACCAAGCGCAAAGATAAATATTTATGTTGAGGCACTGTATGATGCACAAAGTAGCATGTTGTAGGAGGATTTGTTTTACAATATAGGGATCATTGGTGAAAGCGCTTATCATTAGCCATGCAATTGACCTACAAAAAGCTTTCCCTAGGTTTCATATGTGATTTTTATGAAAACTTTGGAGGGCCTATATGGATTTAAAGGCACTATTTAGTGAGGGCAGTACACCACAGAATTCAGAAGCCTCTAATAACCTTTTGGACCAAGGTACTACTTTAATCACCCCTGACACATATACACACACACACACACACACACACACACATGCTCACCAAAACAAACCCATACACACACACAGATCCACACACTCATCCCCACAACTTGACCCATGCCACCCTGTTATTTTTCATTTAAAGAGCAGAGAGCTGCCAATTCTGGCAGCATCCAGGTCTCTTTTTCCATGGCCAGCGCGCACTCGCAGCAGCCCTCTGTTCCCACGGCGATTGTTCGCCAGACAAAGGAGGGTCGGACGTGCAGGCTGCAGGATAGTGCACTGGGTCATGGGTCTGCATGGAGGGGAGGGGGCTTTGAAAAAGGGGCCGATCTGAATGGGTGCATTGGAATATTCTGTAAGATGGTTTGCAGGACCAGCAGTGGAAACATCCACTCTGCCAAAACAGTTTCCATTTGAGCAGGAAACAAAGGGACCAGCGGCCACCTCGCTACAACCCCCCCCCCATGTGCCCCTGCAAAGCCCCACCCAAACACACTTGCACATCAAGTGCTTCTAGAATTAGATTAGGTTATTCACTGTGGAACTCAGTCAGCAGTCATTCATAAAACACACACACACACATATATCACTGTTATCCATGTGTCATCTCTCTCTAAATAAGCAACCTGAATGGTAGAAAAAGAGGGGAACATTGCGAGAGGAACCCTGTTGCTCTATATAGTTCAGTCTGACCACTAATGTTATAGCTGATAAAAGAAACCCTGTGGAGTGAAACATTCTGAGCTCTGTCCTTTTTAGGGTGTCCCCACAGAACCTGGAAATAAGGTACGGTTCATCCATCCAAAATTTAATCAATTTTTTTTCTAAATACACAATCCTGCCAGCTTGTGTTAAAGCTTTGGGTTGGGGTTTCTGCATATGGGTACAAGAATGTTGATGTCATTCATCAAATATTTGTATCTGTCTTCCTCCAGTTAGTCTGTGTTTATGTGTATGTTTGTGTTTGTTTTTGTTCTTGAGTGTGTGAGTTTGTGTGTGTTTGTGTGTTTGTGTTCATAGGGGGTGGGGTTGTAAAAATAAACAGGGCATGGCACTGGGGGGGTCCTATCTCTGTGAGGTGGGAACGTCTCACTAAATCAGACTCGGGACCCCAGCTTCACACAAACAACTACTTCCTGTCTGGTACTGTGATGTCACACCCTCTGTTACGCAGAGGAAACATTATGGCTCTTCAGGAACTTCCGGTGAGACTGCGATCCCGCCATCAATCGGCAGCCAGACAGAGGGAGGGCCGCGTTTTCTCACGGCGATGATAACAGCTCGTTACTGTAAGTGATTAAAGGCGGTTTTATCCCCAGGGTGCTGTGATAATGGACTGGATTTAGTACAGTACCCCAAGATGGAATGGATTTGGTACAGTACCCTAAGATGGAGTGGATTTGATGCAGCCAAAGATGTCATCCCTTTGGAATTCGTTATTGCAAAAAAAACAAAGGTTTGACACTCACGTTCACCAATTTTGGTTCCACCGCTGTAGGACTCAATATTTGTGGGTTTATCTGAGTTTATCTGAGTTCTATCCATGAAGATTATTCATGGAGAGAGTCTGAGCTGAGTGTGTTTGAGAGTAAAAAGAGTTGGAGATCTGAGTGTTTTAAAAAATGAGGGCTGAATCTACACCTAAGTTACTTCTGCGCTTAAATGAATACAGCGCATAATGCTAGACTTCTGTAATGACAGACTTATGCTGAAAAGGCACTCCAGCGGAGCATTCCTTAGGCCTGGATTCAGCCCCGGTGTCTGAGCAGAGTGCGATCGTTGGGAGTGTCTGACTGTGCGGTGTGTCTGGACACACAAGCAGAGAGAGGTATAGAGAGCAGACTCCACTCACCAAGGCATGAGTCGGCCAATCCGGGTCCACTTGCTCTTGCTAATGAAGAAGCCGACCACTGGGTCGGTGACCGCACCCCACGCCTTCCCCACAAACAGCACCATGGAGGCCTGAAAGGGGTTTATCTGCAGAGGGGAGACATGCCTTAGTGCTCACATACAACCCCAAAATGGCCTCTCATTTCTTTTCGACCTGGCCAGCAGTCATTAACACTGCATTGTCTATACAGTAAGTATACAGAGCCTTTCACACCAAAGGGTTTGAAAGTTCTTTTTCATTTTTTTTTTGTTCTCAGAAATGTTTTCTACTTCTTTCACACAGAGACATGACAAGCAGACAAAATATTTTAACACAGCAATTGCTAGGATGTTATTCCATCTATTAGGCTTAAACCAGCTGCACATTAGGGTTCGGGTGACTGAGGTTTTCATGAGCCCTGCAATGGGTGGGGCTGCAATGAGCTGTCAATCACTGACTTATTCCACCAATAGAATGTCTGAGCTCCTTACAGAACTGCATCACTACTGCATAGGCTTTACTTTCTGGGCAGTGGTACAAATTTTCTACAGTTCTGAAGTTTTCCTTGAAAGCTTTCAATCTCATGACACCCTGGGCTGGGATTATGCCATATTTATTGAGCTCCTATTTATATGATTGGCCACTCAACGGCCAATCAAAAACCAGCCATTAATAGTGTGGAAAATCTGAGTTGCATTTTGATTTTAAATGAAAATAATGAAGTGCTGTATGCAAATTTGAGTTGTGCATTGTGCACAAATGTCACTGATTCTTTACCAGGTTTATTATTGTATTAGTGAATAACTGATCCACCTGTACATGGTGAGAACAAAGAGGTGCGCGGCCAAGTGGCAGATTCCATTCCAGCCTCAAATTCCTACAGCCACCTGCATTTGCAGAGCCGCCCAAGTCCAGCACACCTGTATGCATGCAATGTGAATCAAGGAGCCTCACCTGTGCCACATCGAGCAGGTAGATCTGAAGGAAGAAGGCTGTTGCACTTCCTGCCACCTGACTGGGGGCTCCTCCAATGGCGAAGCATAGTTTACTGCAGATTGACAGCCTCTGTTCGGGATCAGTCTGCAAACACAGAGAAAAACACGGCACTTTAACAATCTGTCACCACAAGCATCAGGTTAGGAGCACAGATATTACAAACCAGGATGTGTTAAACTACACAACAAAACAGAAATAAAAACTAACTAACCAAATACACAGAAATCCCCCACAGCGGAACAACCTTCCATGAAGCAGAGAAAACCAGAAACTAAGGGTCCAGTGCCAGTTTCATAGAAACCTTTGTAAGTTTAGACTGTGCAGAGCCATAACGATGAATGCTGCTGACTGCTCATTCAATCAGCTGAGCATCAAATAGCCAACTTATCAGGCGATCACACAAAACAATGCAACAGACAAGGGTCACGTGACCTCAAGACTCCAAAACCAGCAAAGACTCATTACAGTTCATAACTGTCACAGCTACAGTAAAACCAGCCCAGTTTAACCAACTACAAAACCTCAGTCTAAGAGGTAATCAGTATGAAAACACATGGCTGCACAGACAAGATTACTGAGGACAGTATTCCATCCTGTCCCATGGAAGGCCTGAACATGGCTGCTCGAACCCCCTCGGCCACTCTCCATCCCTCCACTCCTCTGACAGTATTTGGGTAAAGCTGCCCACCACCCCGGGCCCTGTGAGACTTGGCTGCAGTAGATGTGGAGATAACCCAGCAGGGCGGGTGTTTAGATTGTGGTTATCTCAGAGACATTTCGGAGCAGAAGTGAGGCCAGCTCAGCACGAAGAGACCCGATTCAGAGCCCGCTCCAGACAGCCCCCGCCCACTTCCGCAAAACCCACCTCCTGCTAAAAACGTCCAGCATGTGAGAATGCGTGTGTGCAACTGCACTGGGAGCGGACAGACGGATGGAAGCATCTTCTCACACATGAAAGAAACGCTGGCTGCAAACAGAGAGCCAATATTTACTGTGGTCTTTGTAGAGAAAAACAGCCGGGAAATGAAAACAGCCACAGAGAAACGTCTCACTGACACATTTCCAAGCTGCTCCAATCACTCCTCTCACTAAAAATAAATTTGTTTTATTATTTTGTTGTTCTTATTTTACTGCAGGTTACTCTTCCTATTTTCTATTTTCAGACATTTTTATCAACATGTGACCCTTTGCTGAGGCAGCACTGCAAGGTTTCATGTATTATTTCTTACCTTAATTTTTTCTGCAAACTAAGAAAGTACATTTTCATATGTAGTCCCATCTCATCACTGCAGCCTTCTCCATCATATTGGGGGAGTAAAAATACGTGGGAGAGTAATGGGTGAATCACTAGCTAGATCAGGTGTTGTGACATCAAAAAAATCTGCAGTTAATGACTTTCAGCCAATCAAATTCAGCATTGTTAGTTACACCACACTACAACAAACTACAATTACCCCAATTACAATCAAATCACTCAGTTACTAGCAACATATGGCAGCTCCACCTGCTTTTGGTGTCTTGATACCTCATTCCACTGCAAGCAGACTGTATGTCTATCTAAAGGTGAAGCTTGTTCTTAACCAGTTGCCCTTCATATTCCTTCCCTTCCTGGGCAACACAATGGACAGTCATTCACCATGACTGAGGGGCCCGCCAGCCACAGCTGGTACTGCCGATGGCCAGGATGCAATCTCAGACGCCGGTGCACATCCACACACTGGAACAGTGTGTCAACAGAATGATCCACCCAGCAGCCCACCGACTTTGATTAACAAGCCATAACACTCTGTCTACAAATGACCCTCTAATTAAATCAATTATTTTATTTTTGTTTTATTTTGTTTATATTTCCAGTCATAAAACCATTTGTGGTTCATCATCTCCAGAATTATGACAAATCTGAGCATTAGTGTAAATAATAAACATGGGTGAGTTTGAGAATGCGCCCTGCCAGGCTAACCGCACACAGGCCTGCTCTGTAACAGAAATAAAGAGGAGAGAGCTCAGGTATTTCCAGAGCAGCCGTACACAAACTCGGTAACTGGTGGCAGTGGCAAAGATGGCTGACCGAAGAGCTGGCTCTGTGACCAGGAGGTCACATGACTGAAACTGTGTGCAGAATGCTGCCCCTGTACCTTTGAGGTAAAGGCACCTTGTCCTGCATCCATTACCCATGTTTCCTTTTTAGGCAAACATGACATAACTATGTAAGATATGCCATCCAGGAAGTGTATCTGCCACTGCACAGTGAGTAATTAAACTATGCCATGTGGCTTTATAATTATGAAAAGGAATGTGAAGTATGTCTGTGAACTGCCTATTCACTCACTTATCAAGTCTTATTAGGATGTCAGTCACATGGATAATCATGTGAACATGGGACATACATTTGTAACACCTATGTGCAATACATAATGACAGAATAACTAAACTAATTTTCAATTTAGCTGACATTTGACAAGCGTTCAAGAGAATTTCATCAAGGTCGAGTATTTAGGACTGGCCCTTCAAATCAGGGAGCAGATTACCAATATGTTTTTTTGTAAATGCCAGTAGTTTTATGATGTGATGACATTCTGGTGTGCTGTTACTTTAAGGCACCAGAGCTGTAACAGTAAAGCCTGAATCAGCGGATGGAAGAGGCAGCTGGAAAGCTGACCTTGGGCACCCAGTACACCTGGGAAACAGCAAAGATAACAGGGTGAGGACCTGACTAAAAACTGTTTTTACTGAATTTGAATTTAATCATTTTTTATCCTCAAACGAAAAGCAAATAAAAGCATTAGATTACCACAGAAAAGCTGAATACTTCCATTGAGATGGAAATTATATGTGTAAAGCATGAGAATGTGAAATAGGAAAATATACATGCAGTGAAATGAATGCAGTATTAACCTGGGAGTTGCATTCCAATTGAGGGGTATGAATTTCAAACTCTAGTGCAAAAATGGAAGCATAAAAACTGAAAACTCTCACTGCTTCCCAGCAATTAAAAGATGATAAATTAGAATCATAAATAGACAAAACAACATCTCTTAGAACTACTGATACAGAATACTATCCAGGAAATTAATAAGAAGGTAACTATCGATTTAATAAGTAAAACAATTTAATGAAGCAAACAATTGACTAGTCAGCTAGATAGCAAATTAGCTAGCAAGCAACAGTACCTCCTCCTGAAGGCTACAATACAAATTCTGTTTGCCAACTCAGAAGCTGTATTCATGCCAGGCAGCACACTTTTCAGATGTGGTCATATCTCTAGAGTGTTCTGACACAGCATGTAAAACTCTATTGAACTTACATGAACACTTTTAAGAGTTAAATTACTGAACATTTTACAACCAGAACATCCTCTCTCCCTTTGGCCCTCAAAACATCCTTATACCCTTGAAAAACTGCAAGGTGCACAACTACCGTTTGGCCACCAGTGGTCTCTGTCAGTAACATGCTGATTTGTGCTGATGGGTAATTCATGAGCTGAGCTTAGACCCAGCATGTTTCAACAGTAACAAACTTACCCACCAGCTACAAGAATCCAGCCTGTCATTTAAACAAGCCATTTCTTCCACATGTACTTGACAGTCCTCAACAGCTTGAGGATTGTCTGGCATTTCTGTTTCATGTCATTATTTCCATGTCACACTGTCAAAAAAAAACTGCAAATTCACAGAGAACAAGGATTATACCCTTATCCCTGTCGTTTCAGGCATCTGTAGAATCTGAATTGCTTCAAATATCTGCCACAAGGCATTTCTGTCAATATATTTCCCCCGGGCATTAGGTTACGTGATGATACTGAAACAGCGGAATTTGACAATGACGATTATGCCCAAGGAAGAACAGAGCTTCCAGAATATCCGCAGTCTTCATTGTGCAGTGATGTGTCATTGTTTTTCATGAACCCTGTGCTGGAGGGATGGTTCTCTATGGTTTTTCGCTCCCGGACATTGCAACATTAAGCCTGTGCATCATTGATACTCAAATAACAAGGCTAAGAGCTGGAAGCCATCGGCTGCCTGGTCACCTTCTCATTCCAATGGTGTGTTGTGTCTGTTACCTGTGCAGCCACATAAACATTCCCTCAGGTTTTATTCACTCTGGCAAAGAAGAAAAGGGTTCCCTCCTAACAGCATCCACCACCAAACCAAGCAAATAGATTTAAGAAACAGATAAATGAACTTGTTAAGTTAATATATATCTCATTCACCATAGTGTACAGTAATTTCATTAGTTAGTAAATAAACTGAAAAAAAAGTTTCTATACTACCTCCAACATTGCAAAAAACCACAATATCCCTACAAAGTGGAAATATATTTTCTTTTCTTATGCTAAATCCAGTTCTCTATGGAGACTGTTTTAAGAGCCCATTAAACTCAATTAGACACAGCGATCAGAGAAGCAGAAAATATGACACTGTGAATCAAGCTTTGGTGAAGTATCACTTCATAGCGTAATCTGTGGTTTGACATTTGTTTCAAGTCTAAAGAATACATCGAGGGAACTATGAGCCATAGATATTTTACAAGCCAGTTTAAAAGGATGTTTCTGGACTCACAAGCTTGATGAGACTGACTGGAACTATGGTGAAGTTGAAAATAACTAAAACATTTGTATAGCAGCAGTTTTACAGTATACCATATAATAAACAGGATATATGGTAAAACAAAATGCAGATCTGCTGAAAATGAGTATTTAATTAAACGTCTTTGAATTTTTGGTGCATCTTAACATGAATAACTGTTCCTTAAAACATTTGAAGTTCATAAAGACCCGCACACTTCATGGCATGCTCATTATGATTATTGTATGACCGTGAAAGAAATTACACCATTAACACCTAACAGACTTATAACAACACATTAGCTCATCAAGAACATGTGTCTGAAGTGTTTCAGACTTTTATGAACCGAAAGATGTAAATACATTTGGTATAAAATAACAATGACCTACTTATGGCTTCTTATATTCATTCAGTCAAATCACTTGAGTTCCTTGAACATGACAACACCACAGAACCCTGATGAAAATGCAAACAAATAAGAAATAACCTCATTCTGTCTCTCTCTCTTTTCAAAGTCTGCTTCTGTCTCTCTCAGTATTCCACACATACGCGAGCACACACAGGGTAAGCAGTAAGCGGTATGCGGTACCTGGTGGGAGTGTTTGTTGAAGTGCGGCTCTGTGGGATCGATCAGGTTGTCAGAGGAGCTGCGCGCTGCCTTCTCTCCTTTGGCCATGGCTGTGACAGTGAACGCTCTTTCTGCCGACCCGTCTGCTGTCATTCACATAACTCCACCAGCGCTGGACCCCTGCCAAAAAGGGAGGAGGAAGTCAGACACACTCCTCTCCTCGCTGGCTGAGCAGAGTCTCTCTCTCTCCTTGGCCATTCAGCGCAAATTAACCTCCACACCTAAGCACACGCACACACCCCATCTCTCAGGTACAACGCATTCCACAGAAAACCACCCGCCCCAGAGATGAGTAACAAAGTTGCCAGAGAGGCTGACGTCAGTTGTCATTCATGGTGCTATTGGCAAAATAATAAATATTTTGGTGCATGCTTCCAATGAAGAACCATGCAGTTAGAATTCTAAAATGATGATACATGTTGAAGTTTCACAATAATTCAATTCCAGAAATAAAAAGCAAGGGAGAGAAATGGCCGACCTGGCTGCTGGAGGACAGGATGGTTTCTGGAGGTCAGGCAGTCAGGTTGTGGGGAGCATTGCGGGGCGATTCCAGAAGCAGTAGATGGGACTGCAGCAGCTGACGGCGCAGTTCCAGTTGATCGTGCCCGTGAGTATAAACCGCGCCCTCTAGTGTACAGTGACTGTACTGCAACAACGAGCATTGACACAAACAAGGTAATTCGTACGAACGCTACATTTTGCCAACTTAACTTTTTATGCTTAATGTCATCCACCAGTCTCTTGTCTTCAACGACGGATTGCTTACTGAATCTCACATTTACTTCTTTTGTTTAGTTTTTGTCGCATCTCTCTTCGTAAAACAGGCAAACATATGTCTCAGACACATTTCAGCGAAGGCAGGTCTCTATCCCCAAATTAACCTCAACTGTATTTATTATAAAGAGAGGTTTTCAATAGTATGAATAGAATGCAGTGACGTATCCCAGGTTGTTGTTTTCAGTCGCCTCAAAATCAAATCATGATGAATTGCTAATGGCATGTATGAAATGCAGTTTGGTGTGTTTACGCTTGGCTGGTTTCAGAGGTGTGGAGGAAATTAATTATTTGAATCACATATACTTGTGGTGACTGTAGCATTGCGTGCCTTTAAGACTGTGGGAAATCTGCAACACTTATAGTTCAACCCCCGACCCAACCCCCGTGCTGTCTTACCGCTGAACTTGATTTATTCCTTGTTCCTGCTATTTTCAGCATCAAAAAACTGTGTGTGCGTGCGTGCGTGCGCGCCCGCGAGGTTAATCATATGGGAAATAATTAGTGGATAATACCTCTTAGAGTGAATGCAGAAAAACTGTCTGTTTACATTTCAAGAAGCTAAGAAAATAGAATGGATATAACCTTAACAAATGCAATGCACCAATAACCAAAATGATAACCTCCTCCACGAGGTGCTGAAGATTTCCTTTACCTGCCCGCAAAACACTTGGAACTTCTTTCAAGAAGTGTTGCTAGAGGACCATTTTAAATTGGACAGAGAACAAAGATGATGTATGTTCATGGTAAGATTACGCACCTGTATGTGTCAGAGTTGGTCACAGCTGAACACCTCACGTCTTCTCTCTGAGGAAACCTATTGCAAACAAATTAGACGCGCTGCAGGCTGATTAAATAGAAATGCCGCTACCCTTGGAAGAAACCTTGCGATATGTGACCGTGCGGACTCAAGGCTTCCTTCGACATTCCTGACATTCAGTCAATTTGGCGACATAGCTGCCAAGTCAGGCCACCGGTGCTAGAGATCAATGCTGTTAGGGCGCATACTTACGCGCCCATTTCAGGCAGAGGATGAAAAAGATCCGTGAAAAGGAATGCGCACATGAAAGACGGGTGGTAAAGAAGATGTAACAATGCAGCAGTCACAGAGGAATTGTGGGAATTTCAGAATGTATAATTCCTTTCGTGCTTGAGCTTATGAAAAATTTAGTCAAGGAAATGGGTCCCGTGCACCGAAACAATTCCATTGGGCAAAGAGTCCATGGCAAGCGAAAAGCACACAGTGGACACTCCTACTCTCTTTCTGCAGGTGATAAGTTCGAGGGCAGAGGGGGAGTCGGCCTCGATACCTAATCTAAAAAATATTTTAACTGTGGTCTACATCTCTCTCTCCGCCTGAACTAATTACATCAGACATAGACCGTCCTGCGCCCGGCTCTCTCCATCCTTTGTACAACAGCCCCATGTTTTCCCTCCTCCAGCGTTAAATATTGAAGATGGAGAGAGTGACATTCATTCTGCACCGAGATGAAAAAAGAATATGGACGCGAAAAGCATATGCGTTCACAAAGATATAAGAATTACCCTGCAAAAACTAAAATGTGAAATGTTCTGGTGGTTATATTTAAAAAACAACACAAAATAACATCATAAAAACGAAAAAGTCAGATAAGTTTCAGTGCATTCCATAATCATATACTGTATTAATTACAGTGATCATTGTTCTTTCAATGCTGCATTATATAGTACTTCAATAAATATATTCGTTGTTTTGTAATACTGATGGAAACTTGTTTATTTAGAAAAGGAAAATGTAATTATGGAGGAATTATTGAACATAACAATTATCATATGTAAAGCAGCTCTCATACATCCTATGCTTTCACATGTATATGGTGTATACTGGCAATGCTGTGCATTTCCTTTTATATTAAAATATATGACAGGGACATTCATTTCTAAGGCTTCAAACATTTTGATAGAAAATCTTTTCAAATGAAGCATTTTTCGTGTTGTTGTTACATCACTGTTGTTGACTCAATGATGAAATATTTAATGATTCACCTGACAACCAAAACCCGACTGACAACCAAATAACACAGCTGTGTACTGAGATAAACTACATGAGCGTCATCATAGCGGAAAAGACATTACTGATCTGACAGCACCTGGACATTTCCGCGCGTGCGCTGCGTGTGCTTGCAGAGTGAGAGAGCACATTCTCTTCCACAGTGCTGGGACTGCATTTCTCCGGCCTTGACCAGGTCATAACTGTTCCTCCATTGCCAGATTTCGCTGCTTCACGTGCACAACACTGGCCGCTTCAGATTCCCAAGCCAGCTGGCATTAGACTGTTATGGCTTTGATTCTGGACCAAGGAGCACGGACCATACACTGCAGCAGAGCCAGGGCTTTTTCTCTGGACATGCAACCACCAGAAATCCTTTCCAGGAGGGCCGCTTTGTTAGACATTTCATCTCCTTTGCTCCATAATTGTATCTCTTGACTTACCGCCATCCAGCCAGCACCCAAACACTAGGCACACTGCGACTGGTCTCCTCCAATTCAGCAAACTGCGAGCCAGTCATAATTTTAACCACTACAGTCCAGTCAGTACTGCAGACCAGTGACCAAAATGTATCTTGGCGACAGCTAACATTGTGTAGACCTCAGATGCACTGCTTTGAATGACTTTGTCCAAGACGACCAGGCTGACCTAAACCCATTCTACAAGCGTGAGGGGTCCTAAGGCTGAGGGCATAACCACGACCAAGGCTTCAAAGCCCACTTAACTCAGTTTTCCATTTTTCAGGGGTATTACTGTTCAAACAAGTTCCATGAACTACTACATCATTATTCTGTACATCTGTTTTACCAGGTATGATTACAGAAAACTAGGAAGTAAAAAACTTGAGAGCCCCCAGAATGATCATTTTTAATGCTATGTATAATAGAACATTTTCCTGTATATGGAAATGGCATTAAAATTCACTGCTTTAGTGAATTTCAAAAAACAAGTTTTGTTTCTTCAAGAGGTCATCTATAGGGTTTAGGCCATGCTAACCCTCCCGGCACTTGAGACTTTCATCCCCTCTAGTATTTTAACACCCTTGTCCCAAAAGAAATGCACTTCGTGTTGCAAGTCGCTCTGGATAAGAGCGTCTGCCAAATGCCTATAATGTAATGTAATTAACTATTTTAATGAAAAATACAAACAAAACACAACAGAATGCTGAGGGTGCAGTTTTATTAAGGTGTGGCTTATTGTAAGGGTGTGGTTTATTGATGAGGGTGTGGCTTGTTATCATAGGTGTGGTTTGCCATCAAGGTAGTGGCCTGTGATTGTGGGTGTGGTCTATAGTTGAAGGGGTGGCTTACTGTTGAAGGTATGGTTTATTATTGGAGGTGTACTTTTTGTTGGGGTGTGGCTTATTGATTGAAGGTGGGACTATTTTGGGTTTGGCTTGTTGTTGAGGGTGTGCCATGTCATCAGGGTGGGTCCATCTTACTGTGAGTTACAAAGGCTGAACACTTTCCATTGGCTGGTCTCTCCAGCTTAAAGGCCACATCTCTGGTCAAAGTCTTTCTCTTCACACATTAATTGCACCTCACACTTGTCACAATGCTCACTTCAAAAATCACATGCTTATTTTAAAGAAACATACAATATGCTTTTCTGTGAAATCAAAATGTGGCTTGGCTTTTAATGTAACTTTGGCAAACCACTTTAAGGGAGGGGATGAGACTAAGTCCTCTAAAAGGTAATATTTCCCTCAGTTTTATCCATCAACAATGATTTATTTTTTATCAACAATGCAGGGTACTCCTGAATATTGATGGACAAAAAATGCAACGCAGTTACTTAAGCAGTGTTTTCCAAAAATAATAGCAATAATAATTTTTCCTTTGTTGTGTTGTCTGTAGACTGTAGAGACAGTCAGCATTAGCCATGTCCTTAAGCGGACAAAGGAGTCTTTAAGCATGGGGGTTTCCTCATCTGGGGCCAACGCTCAGCGTTCCCGCTGGAGGAGTGGTGTTGGAGTGTCCGGGGGCACTGGGGTTTTTTTGGGTGCACATGGATCTGGGTACATTTTGGGTGTCCAGGTTGGCGCTGGAAGTTGGGGCGTACAGAGGACTGGCTGGGTTTTGGGGTATATCCAGTCTCCTGTCCTGCTGGGGTATCTTCTCCAGTCAGGAGTGGCCGAAGGGAGGCTGGCTGTTTAAGGGGCGCTGGACGATGACAGCATTGGAGAGGTTGGCTTCGGCCAGGCTGAGGTCATGCTCTCTCAGCTCGCGAAGCGGCAGGGAGGTGGTGAGGACAAACGGCAGGCCTGTGCGCTGGGACTGCTCCACAAAGTCTTGCACATCGCTGATCCTGCCACACACACACAAACACATGCAAACAAATGTACATGAAAAAAACAGGACAAAAAACAAAATCGAACAAATTAAATAAAACGTAGAAGAGCAAATTAAATCAAAATAACAAAAACAAAATTAACCAAATAACTCAACACATAATATTACATGTCAGACTTTTGTGATTCAAGAAGCATGTAACACCACAAGATCAGAAACCAAGTTAAAGGCTCTAGTGCCCCCTACTGTAAGACTGATTAACAACAATCCCGACTAGTGATGCAGTTTATTACATCACCCCCTATCTATGAGGAAGGTTAATACCATCCCCTATCAGGATAACTTCCCCACTACCCCCTACTTGTGAGACATGAAACACATTACCCCCTACCTGTGGGACAGGTTAAACTTCTGCACCAGTCTCCGCCCATCGGCCAGCCATATCTGTAGGCTGGTGACTGGCTGGGCATCATTCAGCTCGACCAATGGGATGGGAGGATCTCTGTCCTCATGAAGCGAAGGGGATCGAGCCACAACGCGGGGGGCCACACTGTAGGAGATGAGAAACACAAAGGGACAGACTCTATTCAACAAACGGCAGTGCAGGTCAAGATATGACGCAGTGTCAATCGCTACGACTACAGCTGCAGCCAAAGCATGAGTAGCTGCTCCACAAACATGTTCCTTTACTCCATGTGCCTCCCAAAAAGTGAATGGTTTAACATGACCCTCATTTTTATTATAGAGAAACAACCTGAAAAATGAATAAGGGAATGAGTGAGTGCATGCATGCATGGTTAAGTGTATGAATGAGTACCTAAATGAGTGCATTAATTAATTAGTTCATGAGTGAATGAGTCATTGAGCGTGTGAATGAGTGAGCGTGTGATTGTGAGTGAGTGAGAGAGTGAAAAGGGGCCCCTGGCGATTCTGCTGCTGCTTCTACCAGTCACAGCCAAACCAATACCAAAAATGACCAATGTGTTTGAATTACAATTTTCTTCACGAATCTAGCCAAAGAGCCTATCCCTCTCTACATATGACATTTCACACTTGATAACCTAAAATTACACATCTGGGACAACAGGGCATACATCTCTGAACAAATGAAAGAGTTTCAGAGACATCTAGTGGTTTCTTATAGAAGTCACAGAACAACAGCATGAACAAAAAGGACTAGGTCAAAATTCTGTGTGATTCATCAACAGTCCAAATGTTATGAAAAATGAGGACAACACAACATTAGGACAAAGTCTGTCCTCACATTCACTGAAAGTTTGGTATTTAACAAGTTATTAAATAGCTATTCTTAATCTCTGACTAGTGCTGTGAACTCCGACATCACCCACCCCCTCCTCCTTTTCGACACATTCTTTCCAAAAATCGGTAAGTAACACGGTAAGTAGCCTGGAGAGGCCTTTAGAGTGTATCAAGGATATGCGCGGACTCACCTGCCCAGCCGGTAGCCTCGGCCAGTGAAAGGCAGGAAGCTCTTCTTACGGGGCACGTACGGCTCCTCCTTCATATCCTGCACGGTGACCTCCAGCTCCCCTTCCTCAGACCTCCTCTCAAGCTCCGCTGGAAGCTCCCTTTATCAGGCGAGACACAAATGAAACTGGTTACAGAGGTTTGGGGGTGACACATGTATAAAACCGTGTGCAATGTTTGGGGGACACAAATATAAGAGGTTTAGGGTACAGAGGTTTAGGGTGACAGTTATCTTAAACAAGGTTTTGGATCACACTGATGTAAGTCAGGATACACAGATGATGGAGTAATCCTGAAGGTTTGTGGGAAACACCTGTGGACTCATCATGGCTGATCACATGACTGACCCTCGTTTAATGGCCTCCAGGAACTGCTGATTCTCATCCTGAGAGTAACTGCGGAGATCCTCATCGTTGACAGTAAAGCCATCTTTCCACAGCCTCACAAAGATCTCGACCTGAAAGAAATACACATACCTGCACGTTATAGCAGTTCAGAGTTAAAAACATCAGTTCAGAGTCCAATGTGGACACATTGGTATTTATGGTTTCTGAGGTAAGTTTCCATTGCTACCTGCGTAAGACCATATTGCTCAGAAATCTTCATGTGCTGCAGACCACATTCCCCAAAGAAAGCACCTACTGCCATTGATTTATTGTATGTCTATTTGGAAAACTATTTGCAGATCCTTTGTCATGGCTAGCACTGTGCAACAACAGAAAGCCAGTCATTTTTGATTCACAATGTGCTGGCTGCCTCCTTTCTGAATGGCTTGAATCTCTGTGCTATTTTTGTGCAGGCTACCATCCTTTATTACATTTTTTGCATTCTATTTGACCTTTTGGGGGCAATGACATATGCATGGTGCTGACTGTGAGCAGCACTGCTAATCCACGACCTTGCTGCTGTTCCTCACTGACGAGGTGGTGTAGGACTCGGTTACCTTTGTGTCTGGGGCGGGCACGCTGCCAATGCGGCCCACTTCATCCAGCAGGTCCTCCACAGAGAAACTGCGTCTCATGGGTGCCTCCTCCTCAGTGCTCTCTGCACCTTCACCCCTGAACAAAATCACCATGGCACTTAAAAACCTGACAGACTCCTGCATTCATTAGACATGTTTAAAAAGACATTAAACCTGTTCTGAGTTGAACAGTAATATTCTGAAATTTATGAACTTTCATATTTTCTTAAAGAGCCATCGTGTTGTTTCCTCTACTTTCTACAAACCATGCCATGAAAGGGGTGTGTCTTACTCACCAGTCTTCATCTTTGCCACTCTCTCTTGTGTCATTGTCTTTCATGATGTGTGTCTTTTTCCATCTGTGGAGAAATACACAGCCAGCACTTAACTTCACATTTCAGTTAGTGTTTGTGAGCTGTTAATAACAGAGCATCAGGGAATTCATTTCGGCTCCAACAGCTCCAGCCATCAGCCTTCCATGAGAATAATGTGGGTGGCTGCAGTGAGCAGAACATTGATGCCAATCTCTCAAATCAAGACATCAGTTTAACTCAAATTTCAGCTTTTATGAATAGCCACAATGCCTGCAAACATGGGCAGAAGGTAAATGAAGAGATGAGTATACTGTCTGGAGGGTGGGCATACCTATCTCCAATACCCATATATATTAACAGTGATGACACGAACAGATGGATATATTCTATACTTTAACCTTGACTACACTGCACCACTGCCTGTGACCAAATGCTTTGAATTGACTTTAAAATGTTCCATTCCTGTAATCCAACAAAATCAATCACAAGGAAATAAAAGCACTAAAGTGGTCCTGATGTGTGAGGTATACTCCACTATACGCCCTCTTCTTTAATGGCTCCTGTCCTAAAGTGCATCTTCTTTCTGCTGGAAGCCAGGCTGAAACCACAGGTCAGCACAGGCAGACAGCAGCAGTCCGGTCAGAGGAAACACAAACTCTCTGGCATCATGCCTAACAAGATCTCAGTCTGACAGTTTCAGACAGTGTCGCCCAAGAGAATATTTTTTGCACTGAAATACTTTAAGAGTAGCTGTCTGCCCATCAAACAATACAGTATATCTCATGGCAAATTCACCCCGACTGACACTTTTTTTCTTACAAAAATGATCAGAAATCTGCCTTATTATTATTTAGATTTGGGAGTCATTTAAAAAAATATATATGATATAAATCAGAGGGCATATAATTTTCATATATTTTATATATATATATAAATAATTTTCAGTCCTAATGTAAATTCTTCTTACTGTGCAGGCAAGACACCTTAATTCATTGTTGAACAACGATCATTACACTTCACAGACTTTGCTTGTGCTCGCAATTAAAATCGAAATCTGCTCTGATTAAACGATTCTTGCTATATTTCCAAACATCAACGAGCAGTAAAAGACACGACACAGCAACCTAAATGTCGATAATTATTCGTGTACAGCTATATTTCATTAATGATAAGTACCGCCACAAAATAATTAATTGACTCTCTGCATTTTTGACAGGAACATGAAAACACTAAAATACCAATATGTATGATAAACATTTAGCTCTCAGGAAGCCAGCCATTTGCAGTAAATACCAAGAGTGGTGCGACAAAATTACATAAGGAGGCGTGCTAGCGCCGGACTCGCCGGCACCTCAAACCACCTCTGTGACTTAACGGAACGTTTTCAAGGCCATCGCCCTTAAAAAGTGACCAAGCACAACATGACATAATAGTAAAAAGACGGTATTTTCTCTACCAGTTTCTGTCTCCCACACACAGATGTCATCCAGCCAGGGTAGGTTTCTCGCTGTCGTGGTGTGCTCTGTCCATTCACCAATCACATCGTTGTATTGTATTGACGTATGTGCCGTCTGCAGTCCCACACTGCCGTAATATTACGAAGAGTTATTATCCATCCTCACCAAATGTAATGCCCCCTCCCGGTCGATTATAGACGGTATTTTCTGGTCATCGAGTTCATTCGGATTTAACTGCTTGCATTTTTTTTCTGTCCATTTCTGAAAAATTAAGTATTATTACAATGATATTCATGATAGTGACTGTTACCTGCTTGTAAAATGGGATTTGTTATTCTGTAAATTAATTGTAAGCTACGCATAGTAACTCCTACCCTATATTCATTAGGAAATATTTGTGTCTTGTCATAGAAAACCACCACTCCATTGGATTAAATTCCGCATTGATACGCAATAATGTTCAATAGCAGAAAAATATGACCTATTCAATGCTGTCTTGTTTCCAAAAATGACAGCTGAAGAGCTGCTGTCATCGGCAAAACCCGAACAGATGGCTAGATCGGCTGCAGTTACGCAGAACAGGCGTCCTGCGAACATAACCTGCACAAGAATGGCTTTACAACAAACCAAGTACACAAGGCTCCGGGAGAAAAAAACAATATCGCAGAGCTTTAATTTCATTACATTTTGATTTGATGTCATGCTGGTGGGCCAAAAATAAATATAACTGAACATTGCAGCCCAAAAATGTTGAACATAAATAAATAAAATACGGACGACAAGCTTTCTACAAATAACGGTGAAGATTCTCAAAGCCCCTTCTTCCATAAAACATTTCGAACATATTTAGATCAAACTTTGTGGCTCCGAGGTTGTACGTACTCTGCTGGAAATGGTTAAATTCCCAATGGCGCTGTAGGGATGGAGTAAGGAGATTTAAATTAATCTAAACACTGAGCAGCAGGAGGCTCTGAGCACTGAATATGCATGAGGCCTTGTAGCAGGTCTGTGCTCGCCATTGCATAGCAACTGGGTCTCATTGTTTAGCATTCATGTGGAGTAGGCTAATATCCCGCGCTAATGAGACGCCATTGTTGGTACATAATAGTACAGTCAAATGTGCCTTTTATATTGTTTGCCCTTCAAGATTAACTACAGGTAACAACTGAAATATTTTAACATTTGAGTGAATGAATAAATAAACATAAATTCTTATTGAATTTAAGAAAACCTTGATTTCAGTCCTGATTTTTCGCAGACAATCAGCGACAAACATTGCCAGGCTGCCCAGTGTGTATATAACTTTGACACATTGGCACATCAGTGTTTGGGGCTCCACGTGCCAGGATACTTTTCAACCCCAGATTATGTCCACATGTACATATAAATTGAAGGTCAGAATTTTTGTTTGATGAATTTTCCGTTCCCAGATTGAAATGTATCATAACTATGATTTGTCTTCCCCGATTTATGCAGGTGTAAAAGTAAATCCAAAAAGACTTTGGGTTGGAATATTTAATTCTTGACCTTAATTTTTTCAAACTCATAAACCCACATGCACTGAAATGCTGAAGAAATGTCCAAAAAACAGAACAGGGCAGCATTTCACATTTTAGATTCCTCTGTCAGTGTTTAACTTTTGTTCACCAGTGGCTTTTATTGGGTATGCAATCCCGTTTAAACAAGGCAAATACTTTTACCACCTTCTATGTTACTTTTTCTTGAAATCCTCTAGCAGTAGAAGTAGTATATTTATTTATTTACTTCTGCATATCCATTTATTTGTATATCATTTGTACAAATATTTGAAACTTGATGTAAGAATTGGGAAAACGTACAATACATGAATGTCATCACTGTGTAAAATGTGAGGCTGAATTGAATTGTTATTCACTATTACACCGACAACAATGGAAACATACCAATAGCTTAAATAAATGCATCAAAATTCATAACATAAGAGCATCAAGTGGAAAAAAAAACATCCGACAAATGAGTCGAACACCCAAAAAGATAAAACTTCAAAATATGTTGCAATACTACAATGGCCGAATTAATGTCCATACTGAAAGAATAATCCTGGAAATCGTTATTTCTGTAACATCCAAATAAAACAATTGTACATCGGTACTGGGTGAAATGTATTCTGTACATGGTCTGCTTCAGAAATCATGTTCTCCTCACCTAACTTTCAGCAACTACTTCATCTGCTACAGAAACTTACAAACTCTTATAAAGTTTAAATCGGCTTAATTGTCATTTGTTGGCGTTTAACTGTGAAAAAGATTCGCATCACAGCGGCCAATGAAAGTGATTCATTAATGATTTCTTTTTCCCCTCCCCATTTTCTCAACCGCTCTCCTCCCAAAAGAGAACCAAAACAAGAACAGAGAGCACGCACGTGGCTCTGGTTTCGCTGTGAATGCAAAATATCTGATCTGTCAAAAGCAGCACTTGTAGGCTGCTCCACAGTACTACGAGGAAACTAAATACGTAAACAGTGTCGTTTAGTATAATCACTGCTATAAATAATAAATTGTGATATACAATGCATCCTTCAAATAGAAACATTTCTTCTTACGTTAGTAAGTATTTAAATACAGCAAAATAGTTAACGGGAATACGATCGCCGCTTGCTGCAACGTCTTTACAGAATGCATGGACATTTCACTAGCTGTGGACGAAGATACACATGTCCAACCTGCAACGAAATGCTAGATTTTATTTTCAAACCACTAAACGAAAACAGAGAAACATTTGTTAAGCTTATGCCCTGTGGAAAATTATTAAATTGCATATCAGAACATTTTAGTAATAATCTTAACCGATCCAGCTGTCTTCAACTAACTTGCAAGCTGGCTCTGTTTCAAAGTTAATCCGAAAACTGCACAAACATTGATAGTGAAATCAGTAAGTAAAGTGTGGCAGATATTTCAATATTTTTATTTACGGTGGTCTTTCGTTCACTGTCCAGCACAGCAGTTTCACTTTTGCAAGATCAGACTGTTTTGTCAGTGAAGAGTCGCGTGCGACTGGGGAAACCACCGCTCGCGCTTAAAGCGGAAGTGCTCAGAACTGGAGTGTGTCTGCTGACAGACAGTAGAGGGAGAGAGCGAGAAAGAGAAAGAGAAATGGCGCCTCAGTACTCCACTCACTGAGACTGTAACAAGCGGATAGATACAATTAACAAGAGCCGCAACGAGGAAAAATCATGGTGAACACCCGAAAGAGCACCCAGCACGAGAGCTGCAGTCTCTTCATCTCGTCCAGGACCAGGTCGTCCGTCAAGAACAACCCCAGCTCAGATGAACAGCACCATGTAAGAACACCGGGCTTCTCTTTAGCACTGCTAGCTAGCAATCTTGTTTGGCCTGCAGACAGCCTCTTGCCAGCGCGTCTTTTGTTGTGCGGCTAGCGAGTATGTGCCGGCAATGTTTGCAACTGTCTACTGAATTCGCCGAAGGAGAGGCAGCGTGCGCTGTAACAGCCGGCGACTGTCGTTAGCACACGGCCGGCGATATATCGAGCAAGTCTGTCAGTTTCACAAAAGCTTGTGTTGTGTTCAGCGCTCTCCCTCAAGTTCTCTTTGTGTGAAAATGAAAAGCTAGCAAGCTAACCGGTTAGCTAGGTAGCTTTATAGCTACAGTGCCTGACCGGCTCGAGTGTGGCTAACTGGTCGGCTGGTTTTGTCACCCACACGAGGGCAACTGACAGGTTCAGGGCGAGAACAAATAAGCCTTCGGTAGTTTGTTTATGGTAAGTTGTTGCTGTGGTGTCCGTGTAGCCTGCTAGCTATAAATAAACGGAACCAATGTTCGGGTGGGGGAAGGGAAAGCTACTGAAGAAAATATCCCCCCTGGTGGTTGAAAACAGACAGTGTCGTTAATTTAGGAAAGTTGAACTCGGTAAACTTTTCTTCTACAAAAACTTGCAAACAGTCGGGTCAATGTTTGCTAAAAACTGGGTCGACCGAGTTGTGTTGACGCGACAGTTATTTTGGAGTAGCTTATTAATCTCGAAGCCGTGCTTGGTTTCAGTGTTAATGCAAATATATTAATTTAAGCATGTTAAAATATGTGACATCTGGTTAATTTAACATTTTATAATGTGCCATTTGAGGTAAAGTGCTTGTAAAATGTAAACTAAATTGTTTTAGCCACTTTTAACCGGGTGTTAGCGGTCCGGAGGTCTCACACAATGCTGGCAGCCGTGTTGTTTCTCTTGTCTTTGTTGCAATAAAACTTGAAATACACGCAAAAAAAAACCTACGCGTGCGCCATACCATTGCGACTTGAATGTTCATTCTGTAAAGTATTGACAGTGCTACCACGGCAGTCATAATCGATTAAGTTGGTACTTTAGTGATACCCACAGGTTTCCAATGCTTCAGACTTTCATCAAAACTGGCTGTTTCTTTGTTTGACTCACAATGTATGCTAACGCTGCTTTGGGAGAACGGTCCCCTGTGCATTCTTCTGTTCTGCCAGTGTAGTTTATGCATTTTCTGGTACGGTTAGATATGACGCCGAGGTAGTATATTACAGTTGTAAACCAAAATAAATGCAACCATAATTATTTCTTAGTGGATTTTCTCTAAATTGCAGTTGCTGTTGAAAAAGGAGGAGATGTCAGACCGTGTTTTTGTTGTCCGGAGCAAACGTTCCAATATTCCTAGTGCAGTGGAAGAACCAGTAAGCACAGGCGTGTTTCAAGACATTGTGGTTGATAAAAATGTAAAAGTCTTGGTTTTATGTTTACCAAAATGTCTTCACGTGAGTGGGAAGTGGATTGATTGTGTAATACGGGTTCAGCTAATGCAGTTGCAAGTCCGGGCTCCTCCAAATTATCTGCTTGATTCACCTCTCTCCACCCTACGTGGGTCACACCACTTCCACCTCTTTTTATTTATAATGTTGCTTACACTTGATGTGGCTCTTGAGTCTGTACTGTGCTGGGTGTGTTGATCTGGCTTCCTGGCTCATTGGGAGTTGTATCCCAGAGATGGGGAATCTTCAGCTCCTCGGGCAAATTCTTGGGAAGCCCTCATTCATGTTTAGTGTGATTTTTACTTGCTCAGTGTGACTGTTTCAGCTGTACGCCTGTCCTCAGTTTGTAGGATAACATGGTGTACCGATCATGTCAGGCTCAGTGCTGTCACTTGTGTGAGCATTGTAGAATGATGTTCCATCTTGCTAACAGGCATGTCCAGCTACTAAGGAGACAATATCATATGCTGTAGAATGGGTTTTCCATATCTGACAACTTAACCCCTCCATGCCTCACAGGTGTCAGAGGTGGGATGCAAAAGTAAGTCTCTGTATGTGCAGACACATTAATCAAATTTGTGGTACCTTCATCCTAAAATGGGTGGGATGGGTGAGGTGGAAGATTAGCAATCAATTATATACCTTACATGTATTTCATTTTCAGCATTAAAAACAACTTCTGGGTATGTTAAGTAGTTCCAAGTGCTGGAAAATCAAATTGTTGCAATTTGATCATTAATGTTGTGGCTATACAAAATATTAGCTAACTGGATAGCAAACGCATGCAAATTAGAAAAACCAATTTCCTAACTTAGCTTCCCAGCTAACCCTCGTATCATTTTTGTGAAATGTAAGCTTGCTAGGTAAATCAGTCCCAATACTGATGCAGTACAGATTATTTGTACTGGGAATTACTTGCATCTTCTTCTGCTATCAGTAATATCTAGTATGCTACTGACTTGTAACCTACTTGTGGTATGAAAAGCTGATTCTCAAACTAGCTACTTTGTTTTGTATCAGTGTACTCCGCAACTGAAGTAGGTTGTGAGAGAAGTTGTAATCCTGGTCTTCCAACCAGTAGGTGATTTGAGGGGGGATGCCATCCACCTTGTTAGCAAAATGACCAAAATGCATCCCCTTCGTTAACCTGCCATCCCCATTTTACATGTGTGTGTGTTTGGTGGTGATGTTGGGGCAGGTGAGTGCTCCCATTGGGCCATCCCCCCATTAGAAATGAACAAATCATCTACTGCTTCCAACCATACTGTAATGACAGCCATGTTTTGCAGGGTATTGCTGCGGACATATAGAATGTGTAACTTTGCGTTGTCTGGAAGTCATCATATATTTTGAATGAAGCTATCCATGTTTTGCAGCATGCTGTTGCAAGTCTGGCTTGGAGAACTTTTATGTGTAGCCAATATTATGGAAATTATCAGTGAAATTCTGCAGTGACAGCAGTGTGGCTACTAATCTAAAATACGGACCATAGGTAAGCCAGCTTGAGACATGTACAATAGCCTGTTGGTTTTATTTTCATGTGACACGCTGAATGTCAAGCATCTTGCTTGATATATTGATGCTGTCAACTTTTCAACAGCTGATGCAGTATTGTCTGAAACTTTTGGATTCTGTGTGTCACCAGAGTAATAGATGATAGATGATATCTCCATAACTGAAGTTGCAATCCATGGTCATCCCGAGGTTAGCCCTCAGATGATGCCACATTGCAAGTTCAAGCAACCCCATGATAATGGGGTTAAGATATGGTGAAGATGTATAAAAGAGAGGAAGGGGAAAACAACAAAACAGTATTTTCCAAATGTGGTGATGTATCCTTGTATAGAATCTCCAGACACTATCTAATGTGCTGAACTAGAGTTTAGTAGTGTCTGGATCTGCTTAACTGAAGGCCAATTTGCCCAGGGGAAAAAAGATTTATTTTTGAAACCAACTGAAGAGTTGGTCATTAGCCTAAATTCCAGCTGTATTTCTGCTTCGTAAAATGGGCATTTCTAATGGTTGTTAAAGTTTTTGTGCTCCTAAACATGGATTTGCCAGCATCCAGGACCACACCATGGTGTTTCAACACACCTTATGGAATTATTTATTTATTTATTTATTTTACATTTTGTTTGTCCCCTTTTTTCCTCCCAGTTTAGACTGTCAAGTTTTGTTTTCTGGCCAGTCTCATCACTGCAGTGTCAATACAGGAGAACATGGGAAAGAAAACACTCTTCCTTATATGAGCATCTTGTAGGCCACCGCTCCTTCTGACCCTGTAGTCAACCAGTTTAGGTCACCGTCATTTTGCTGTAGGAGTAGACCTCTGGTGCAGTTGGATGGCAGGCACCTAATTGACAACAGGGAACTGATGTTCAAAAACAAGACTCTGGCATCCTGCTGATTGGTCTCTCACACCTGTGGGTGACACAGCTGTTAAGCATGCACCATCCAATAGGGCAGTTGGCCAAACTCGGCACCCTCCATAGTCTGCACTGGCACAAGTCTGGATCTCTTATGACTCTGGGGTAGGGCTGTTCGGTGTAAGTTTGTAGTTGAAGCTTCATTCAGATTTTAGTTTTTCACTTTGAACAATACATAGGATGTTCAAGAATGTGGTTTCACCATCAAGCTTTGTCTTCAAACCTTAATTATCAGAGTTATCAAAGTGGCAAAAAATGCAAATTGAATACAACCGTGTGTCTGATGCCATCTCTGGTAATCTGATTCACAAAATAAGCACCTGCAAATGTTTATTACTTGACTAATTTGATGCTTATTAGTTGATGCTTAAGACAATAGTGTATGCTGTCGACTTGGCTGAGAGCAGAGAATCAACCTCTCCTGAGGACACAATCGCTCCAACAACTTATCAAAGTGCAGTTTAGGAATTGTTTGGCTTCCTGGTAATTGCAAGATAAGACAAGCAAAGTCCCTTGCAAACTGTTTAAAATAAAGATCAGATGAGGGCACATGTGTTTCTTCAAATCACCCATGCCAATTCATTGTACCAGCTATTCAACCTTTATGTGTACTGCTGTATGGTTATGGCATTAAGTTATTACAATTTTATTACCTTGTTTTTTTCCCCCATTTGCTCAAACATGAGACATGAAAACATCCTGTTTTCTGTTGTATTCTGTTATGGCCACAGCATGCATGACAGTTTAACAGCAACAGCATAACAGACAGTACAGTAGATATAAATATGAAAATTTATGTAAAAGTATCCATCAATATTCAAATATGTTTGAACTTGAACAGTTATTTGAGTGGTAAATTCAAATTCAGTGTGCTCAGCTAGAATCGCTCAATGCCATTGCCCTAATTGATAGCCCTCATATGTTCCCACACTGTCAGAGGGCATGTGGCCTGAATGAAGATGGCACCATTCAGGCCATGCCAGTTTTACCCAAGAAGTTTGGAGTTAAGTTGGGTGCCCAGGCTGACCATAAAGTAAAACATCCAAATTGGTGCACAGTAGAGGCAAGGAACAATGCTCAGTGCAGTGGTAGGAAGTGGAATAGTGAGCTGTCTCAAGGTAATTCACAGACAGATGAGCCAAACAAACAAGATTTAAACTGAGGTACAATTAAAGGTAAAATGAGCTTCATAAGCTGTTCATAACACTTTATTCTGACACTCTATTTTTACGCTGCATTGACCTAATAATGTTGACTTCATGGACAGGTGTAGGGTCCATAAATTTATGCCACTGTTGACAACCCTTTCTGTTGGGCTTGTCAAATTCGACCCTGCGGGCTCAAAACTACCTATTGTCATACTCAATGTCCGCTGTCTAACAGTGTGTCCACACTTATGGAAATCCTCTGCTGGTTCCTGCAAGTTGACCTGTGAAGGGGGAGGCTCATGTCCTTGCATACATGTAATCACAGATTTGCCATTCTTCTTTGGAGGGAGACTGAAATGTCCTACCTCATTTATTGTCTAACCACTGGAAGGCAGAAAGACAGAGAGGTGCATTGTTCTGCATTCTACAGTGCGTCTGTCAATAGCCACTTGTTGTAGGATGAAGTGTGGCAGCCAGCGTAATTTTTTTTCTCCCTAGTTTCTCTTCCCACTCTAGGGAGATCCATAGTCTGATGTTCAGAAGCAGCACTGTGTTTTAGATAAAAGTGTAAATGCACTCTAACATTGGTAGCTGTTATGTGCTTGTTAGCCTCAGTTAAAAAGTAAATATTATTTTCACTGCCTAACGTGAAAAGTGTTTGAGTAATCTAATACTCCAGTAATGTGTCGTTGTGATTGCCCAGCTCTTCCCAGTGCTGGGTGTTTAAGTTTCTCTGGATAATGTCTGAATCTAATTTAGCACATATCATTTTGCATTGTAACATGTTCATTTTGAAATCATTATCTGACCTAAGTTGCATATCATGTGCATGGTGTGTTTATGTGCTAGTGAAATATAGGCTGACATACAGAACATACAGAACTCAATGTAGCCTAACATTTTATGGTGTTATTGCCTGGCATGAGCCATACTAGCAAGGTTTATTTGAGATCAAGATATAAAGTCAGAATTACAACAGGCAGAGTATGATTTTGTTTCCTGGGGACAATATTATCTCAATATTGTCTTTTTAGATGTTTGTCTGTGCTTTTTTTAAATTAATAATGTACTTGTTTGACAACGAACAGGATGTTTGTTTTTTGCGTAGTTGAAGTTGGAATGTGTGGGTAGAATTAATAGTAAGTGCCTCTTGTTTGACCTGTATTCTGCAAACTGGGCTCAAGACTTGAGAACAAATCAATGAAGATAAACATGATGACCATCAAATCCCAATAAAAGAAAAACTTCCTATCCTTTCCAAACAAAGAAAAACCGTTTTTGTCACAGGTAAATATCGCCAATGCTCTTTTGCCCATCAAGTTCAAAGACTGGGGATGGGCATCATTAAACATGTAAACTGGAGAAAACGCATTATGACCTTGGCATACACTTTTAAAATGCATTTTAGGTTCCTTAAATTTAGTACTACTTCTGTCTGAGAACATCAGAACAAGTTTGAAGGGAATAATCTGGTCGGATGTTATCAGCCTTCAGTCCTGTGCTGGAGAGCACTGTTTGTGCACTACATATCCCTGCACAGGTATGGAGGCATGATGAGGTTTGAATGGCAAATTGCCCTATTGGAGCCGGACAGTGGTAGCTAATTGTATTGCCTCATGTTAATTTGACTTTTATTGGCATTTATGTAGCAGAAAGGTCAGCTGAGAGCAGAATTCTCATTTACGGTGGTGATCTGGGGAACCATAGCAGGAAGGGAATGCAGGAGGGGGGTAGGTTTAGCTGTCCATTTGTGGTGAGGCAGCTTGGTGAATTTAATCAATATTGTTGGCCAGCTCACTTTCAGTACTAGCTTTCAGGCATAGGGAAAGCAGACTGTGAAGGGGGATTTAAGTGAATAGTCTTCTTTAAATCATAAAAGGGTTTAACAAGATGAACTGCAAAAGGTTTTTCAGGCTGTGTTCTGTCGGCAGAAACAAAGGACATGGATGGAAATTAGCGAAGGTTAAATTTCTAAGTGAAGTAACAGGAAGTATTATTTTACATTGTGAGTTGCTATTGCTTTCAAGAGCTTGAAACATTATGAAATAGATGGCATAAACCCTTGGAGGGTTCAAGTCCTGGATCAGTGCAGTTCTGGATGCTCTCTGCTTGGTAAATGTCTAATAACTCTAGTTGGGTTGAACATCCATCATCCGTTTTAAAAAATGCGGAATCCTCTGACACTGGTGCCAACTGTCATTGCTTAGTGTAGCATTGTGGCAGTTTTTTTCAGTTTTCTGAAAACAACACAAATGTCATTTTCAGGTTATTTTCAGGGTGAGAAGAGTCGCACTTTGCATTCTGGCAATACGATTTGTTGTTATTCTTGGTTTCTGAGTGGTGCATCCTGCTGAGATACTTGGTTCCCATTGTAGTGACATGCCCCACGGTTTGGTGTCCATTCCTGACTGCACCAGTGTCAAATGTGGCTAGCGCCCTGACAGAGTGTCCTTTAATTAGTGTTAGAATAGCCAAGGTAGGGAGGGGGTGTGCTGGTGTGTGCGCGTCCTAGTCCCTTTGCAGAAAAAGTGCCCAGAATGCGCACAGTCTTTTGCCACTGCATATGAAATATGATTCTTTTGATGCAATTATTTTGAAGCTTGATAATGGAACACAGGAGAGAAAGCAGATTAAATGAAAAGAAGACATGGAGGACTGTGCTCTCTGCTGCTTCCTTCCATTTTCATACTGAAAAAAGTGCTGAAAACATCTTGACACAAGACTAAAACACTTTGTTTTATGGTGCCCCCCCACCCCACCTTACAGAAAGACCCAGGAAGTGATGTCAGCTCCAGTAGTGCTCGTTTGTCCCCCCCATCGAAGCGAACTCGCCGGCATGCCACTCCCAGCTCCAGTGACACTTCACCCAGCCCTCAGGTCAAAGGTCAGAGGGTCACGTGGAACATCCCTGCGCAGCACACCAGGTGGGTGGGTGTTATCACAGAAACAGGTCACACAATATCCCACACACACACACGAGTGCAATGGTTTTATTTTCCAATCTTGAGCAGTTTGTTACTCCATATTTGTGCTTCATACAGTTTGGTTTGGGCTCAGACTGAATAAGATAAATACCTCTATCTTGTTGAAAAATGTTTTGTCAAGTGCTGCCTGTTTTACAAAGCCATATAGACGATTCATTGAGTGATAAAGCATGGGTAGCATTTCAGCCTGGATTTCCTATTCGAAGTGAAATGTTTTATATGAGATTTACATAAGCATCCCTCAGGTAATATAAAGTGCAAAATTGTGTTTGTTTCGTGTTTGTGTAAAATGCATCGCCGCAGACTCATCCCACTGTCTTGCAGGTTATCGTCGGAGGCCCTGCAGAATGGACACGGGAGCATCTGTACGTTCCCCCCTTTAAAATCCAGAAAACCGTTTCTGTGTTACTATGAACAAACTATTTACTATTAACAAACAATTTATATTAACAAGCTGCTGTATTGTTATAATTCATAAAGTTGGCTGAAGTAGGTGCTAGCATTAAAGCACTACTCTAGGAAAATAAATGTGCCTTGAGAAATTGATATTGTAACCATTTCACCTTTTTTAAGCCATTTAAATAATTTTAATCCTTTCTTGGTTGAAGTTGTTACCTAGGTAATTATTGTCATATTTTTAAATAGGTGAACCTACTTTTGTACCCAGAATTGATCAAACCAGCTGTAGAATTTCCTTTAAGCGAACTTGGGTACATACCTTAAGTAGCTGAACACTTTTACCAGTTAAACCACAATGGACTTGGTCTCAACACTTGGATGGCTGCAGTTGTTGAACTGGCCGTGGTTGCTGATGTGTTTCTTTAGCTGCGGCCATATTTGTTTATGTTCAGGTTTGGCTGCAGCTGTAGATGCTTTGGTTCAGTTGCACTTTGTGCTTGGAGTCCAGCTGCCTTTGATTAATGGTGTTTGTGTTTTTGGCGCTGGTTGATCTCAGCTCGCATGAGCCAGAGGAACGAGGACAGTGGGGATGGTGACCATGCCCGGATGAACGGACACGTTGAGCTCAAGAGGAGCTGCCGCTCCAGGAAAAGCCGGTTTGAACACCTCAATCAAAGCCGGCTGTTCGACCAGCTTGTTAACAGGTAACCACAACGGGCCCTGTGGACCATACCATATATGTTGCCAGCACTGTGCTTTTGTGCAATTGGCATACCCAAGTGATACCAATAGTGATGTATCATCTTTTAATGTTGTAGTATGCTTCGAAACAGTATTTTTGAAGGACAATGTCCCTACATACATGAACAGTGGTTTGTGTACGAGTTGGTATGCCTAAAGTTTTATGACAGAATGACTTCCCAGTATCTCCAGACCAGATTGTTCAGCTGTGTGCTTCGTCTGAAAGTTTTATTGACATTGTATAATAGGTTCACATGGGTACTGAAAGTTTCAATAACTTTATAAAGGTGTAGTTTTGTGACTGATTTTGAAATGGTACTTCCAAGCTACCATTATGTTTCATCTGAAACATATGTGTGTTCAACTTGTGAGGAATTTCTAAGCAAATTGAACGGCTAGTTCAGAAATTACCTCACGAACACATGAAAATTTAGTTCATCATGTGATATCCTGTTGGGATGCAAATGTTTTTATGCAAAACTCAGGCAGTCATTATTGTTGAGACTGCCTCAAGTTAAACATTAGTGTGAGACTCCTCATTGTATATTTCTGACAAACTAAATAACTGGTCACCAGCTGCAGAAAAAATCACCCAGAGAACCTTTCTGGAGCTGTATATGGCTTTGACAAAGCAGAACTGAAAGGGAACCCAGATCACCAATGTCTTGACAGAGGAACTATCCCATTGTTTTCCCGATTTTTCCTCAGATCTTAGATAAATTTACTTTTTTTCCCCATAATGTAATGAAATCAACACCAATATTCTGTCTTACAAAGGCACAGAAAGGTTGATCTTTGGCACATTGACCATTGGCAAGAGATCTTATAACCAGCTTAAATCAAGGTCTGTCCCTTTGGACTCGCTGTACTTGCAAAGTTAGCTGGGCACTACATGAAAATCCCATAAAATATAAGACTAAGTGGCTACATTTTGTAATAAGGCTCTGGCCAGTTATTTTAAAATAATTAATACAAATAATACAACAGCCAAATTTCCAAGGAGCACAAATCACATGAGCTCCCACAGCAAAAATTGTTCATAAAACCATTTTTCATGATTTTTGGCTAAAACAACCCATAAATGATTTATGAAATGAAAAAAGTTACATAAGGAAAAGGTTCAAGGCGATAAAACGAAGGGTCAACAAAATTCAACTCCCCATCTATTTTTCTGCTGCTACGCGTCTCATTATTCTGTCGATGAGAAGAATTGAAGCCAACAACAGCAAAGAGGAGCGAGATGGTTCTTGGCTTGAGCAATGTGGCGAGATTTTGCACATGAAAACATGCTGAAACAAAGGTCTGAAGGCTTTAACCTTAGCCACAAACATTTAAAATTGTTGGATGGGTCAGTTTCTGGGGTCCATCTTTTCTGTGCACTTTAAGGTTACCACTGCATTCAGATGAAAACTTTAGGAGTTACAACTAAACACATATCCACTCCATCTCCTTGGGAACAAAAGTAATTGTCCTGAGAGGTCATTTCAAGAAAGCAATTTAGAGCATACCACCCACAGATCTAGGTACTTAAATTGATATTGCACATGAGCTGCAACTCTGCTAACCGGTGCTGAATTGGATTCGATTCACTGTTCATGTGGACAAAGAGTAACTACATTGCGGGTGGCATTGAACTGAAAGGAATACATGTTGCTTCTATTAATTTTTGGTGCACTATCACTCGCCCACTTGCCAGCCAATTGAACTGGTTATCCCCCTGCACCACCTCCCCTATTGTTCCACACATTGTCTGCCTTCAGCTGGAGTATCAGTGTTGCGTGGGTTGTGCTTATCATACCATCCCTGAACAGATGGCAGACAGATTTGTGATCTGCATGAAATGGACATACTGCTTGCTGATTGGACGAAAATCAGAAACGCCCCCCCAACTGCCTGTTTCAATTGGATCATAAACAGAAGCTCACCAAATAAAATATGATGGAATCATTTACATTATTTATTTTATTATGAATTCTCATTGCATATTAATAGCTTTCTGTACAGCCTGGATTTTCACAGAGGTATTTCAAGTTTTGCCATGCTGAAGGGAGTGCTGTGCATTACCTGGAAGTTAAACCTGCAACCTCCTTTAATGATTTCACTTCCAAGTTGACACTGTGTCACTCGTTTTCAAGTGCTGTCACTGAAATGGGTTGTGCCATTAAAAGGAGTGGGGAAGCATAAAGGGGAACTGTAAACTAACAGAAACTGAGCTATAAGAAATTACTGGAATTTTGACAGCAACCACTGTAGTGCTATTCCTTATTTCGTAGTTTTAGTGCCTGAGTGAGTGAGGTTTGTTGTCTGTACAGTATGTAGTAATGAATGAGTGAGGTTATTTGTCTGTAGAGTATATAGTAATGAATAAGCGAAAGATTGAGGTGAATTATCTGTAGCGTATGTAGTAATGAACAAGTGAATGATTTAGGTTATTGTAGAGTATGTAGTAATGAATAAGTGAAGGAGTGATGTAATATGTCTGTTGCAGTATGTAGTAATGAATAAGTGAAGGAGTCAGGTAATTTGTCTGTTGCAGTACGGCAGAGGCGGTTCTGCAGGAAATGGACAACATCAGCAGCATCCGACAGAACCGTGAGGTGGAGCGTCTCCGCATGTGGACTGACACAGAGTTTGTGAGTCCTGCCTTTGCTTGCTGCCCTTTTGTGTCTGTCTCTGTCTCTCTCTACAGCCATGTGTCTGTCTGTTTGTAACACTTGTAGCAAACTATATAATTATTATTTAATAATTTAATTCAAAAACAATATTAGACCTTGCTGGTCAAGATACATTTCCATAAAACTGGCTTGAAACAAACAAAAACCTGAGTGTTTATTTGGTTGTGTGATGGTTTTGAGAGTGGTGTTCTTTGATGGTTGTGTGGTAATTGTGTGGTAGTTGTTTAGTGGTTCTGTGATCGCTGTGGTTGTATGAGTTATGTTTATTGGTTGTATGATGGATTTTTGATGGTTTTTAAATGGTGGTGTTCCAGGAGAACATGGACATGTACTCACGGGTGAAGAGGAGGCGCAAGTCACTGCGACGGAACTCGTACAGCATGCAGACACACCACAAGGCAATGAGCGAAGGAGAGGGCGAGGAAGAGGAGGGAACGGAAGGTATCCATCATCTACCTTCACCCATTCACCTTACTCCACTTCACATTGTGTGGCTCCCTAGTTTTGGGTTTGAGTCCTGAATCCAGACCTGCGCTTTACCACATTTTCCACACAGTAAGGGGGAGTCAGGAGGAAAATGCTCTAAAGTGAAGTTATGGTGGAACTGAATGTTCAGCTTGGTGTGTGATTTCTTGTGTGAAGCTTGTATGTTCTCTCAGTATCTGTTTGGAGTTTTCTGGTTTCCTTCCATGCACCAAAGACACAATGTGCTCCTCACCTTTCTTTTTGTCTCAGAGTCCCATGAGGAGGAGGAAGAAGATGATGACGATGAAGTTGAGGATGATGATGATGAAGATGACGAAGGTGACGAGGCAGAGGAGGCCGGGGAGGAGAACGACCGGCCATACAATCTGCGGCAGCGCAAGACCGTGCAGCGATATGAAGCGCCCCCTATTGGTACCTATAGGCACACACCTGCACTCAGCCTGTGGCTTGGGATAGGCAGGCCACTCGGTTTTAAAAAAAATTCTAAAGAATACCGTTCCAGACAAAACATAACAATTTAATTCCTTTTGATACTATTATCTTTTAAAATGGTGTCGTTTTGCTCACACATCTGTCACATGACTCCACAGGAAAACTGGAAGTTGAACAAGTAAACCTATGGAGAATGGAGAGTAGTCACTGTATCCCACCTTAAAAAGACCACTCTGACTGGCTCTGCAGTTGATCTGCGTACTTGATGTGAATGTGTATTTGCGTAAGAATCGGCCTGGGTGGTGTGTAGTGTGTGTGACCATGACGCTTCTCACCTGTCCTTAGAGCCAGTGAGCAGGAAGCAAAGTAAGAACACGCTATTTGATACCCACCGCTCTCCTGCAAGAAGAAGCCATATAAGGTCAGTTTCCTTATGTCTCCCTCCATAACAAGCATTGAGAAAAGTCTACACATTTCTTGGAGAACTTGTTTGTGTGTCTGTGTGCTCATGTGACTGTCTGTGCGTGTTGGGTTGCCTGCAACCCAGACCATATCTGTGTATGTCTTGAGATACTGGGTATGTATGTGTTTGTGGGCATTGCGCATGCATGCACGCCTCTGTATGTCCTTATTCAATTTTTTTTTATCCTTTACCTGGAAACCCATTGAGATTACATTTTATTTTGGGGGTGACCTCACATATACACATAGTAACAAACTTTATGGTAGGACAAATCAATAGAAACAAGTCATAGTTTGTATCTGTGTATGTTTTTGTTTCTCAGTCTGTATGATTCCCCCATGTCTTGGCTGCAGGGTTAAAAAGCACGCCATTCACAGCAGCGACACAACGTCGTCCTCTGACGAGGAACGCTTTGAGAGAAGGAAAAGCAAGAGCATGAGCCGTGCACGAAACCGGTAGGTTTTCAGATCCAAACCCATCCGTCCTGGTGCTGTTTTCCTATTTTATATACATGGCACTTGGCCTCTAAGCACGTCACCAGGGGTTGCTAGCCTTCTTCCCTTGAATCTCTTTGTTAGAACCATCACTCCACTACTGGAGAGCAGTATTTCTGTATGTGCGTGATGTGCTGTCACTCACTGAATTCACAGGTGTTGGTCAGTGTGTTGAGGTGTGCTTCCTTTATGGGGTTTTGAATGTGCAGGTGTTTTTACTTTATGCAAGTTTGTGTCTTACAGTGTTTTTGTAGTTAGTACATAAGGTTTAATTGCATATAGTGCAATGGTTACCAACCTTACATTGTCTGCCACCAGCGCTAATTGCAAAGCTTTTTAAAATAAAATTAAGTTGACTGCTTCTAATTCCTTAACTTAGTATTTCCTGCAGCTTTAAGGTGAAGTTGTCCCAAGGGTATATAGGTGATTAGCAGCACATCTACGTAATAGAAAATAAAATGGCATATAACCAAAACAATGGTACTCTCAGTGCATGGATATGCTGAGCAAAGTGCTGAAGAAAGGCCGAGCCCTAATCAAACTTCATATGTTGTCAGCAAGCAGGCAGGAGCAACATCATCTTGATTCACAGCCACAGTTTTCAAACAACGGAGTCTGGTGTTGAGACTACTTAGTTTAAACAAGGTCAAAATAAAAACTGACTGATCATGGATCTGTGGCTAGGGTCAACCAGTCCTGTCCCAATTTAAAGTATTTTAAAAATGCTGTTCAACATTCCTGAAAGTAAGCAATGAGTTAAGGGTATCCAGTCAGATCATTAAAAAATTCTAGCTTCAAAGCAAATCCTGTCTATGTATTTGCATGTGAATTAGGAACAAAAATACCCTTGAACATTTCCTCCCTAAAATGTAACATAGTAAATGTCCTTAAATAAACACCATCTTATACATTTTTTATTGGATGACATTTCCACTACATTAGATATCTGATGGTTTTTCGTGAAGCAGTTTCAATTTAGTGCACAACTTCAGAGTAGATGTAGTGTAATTAATTTTTTTTTCAGAGTTGCTTTGCTCTAGTTTAGCTCCCCATTAGGGAGTCATTTATAGCTGTAGTAACCACACTTTTGGAGTTCCCCATGTGGTTTCCTGTGTGGTTTGGGTGTGTTTCCTGCATGTTTGTTTCTAGGTTTTTCCTGTTTGTAGGTTCACGTATTCATGTGTGTTACCTGTGTGTTCAGGTGTTTGCCCATGAACCTGCGGCCAGAAGACCTGGCAAGCGGGGTGTTGCGGGACCGTGTTAAAGTGGGGGCCAGTTTGGCTGATGTGGACCCCATGAATCTGGACACCTCTGTAAGTGCCTCCCCCTGATGATATATGTATATTTTATAAAGGAATGCTATTTTAGTTGCTTTCTCTGAGATTTCACTCAGGACACCATGCAGTTTCTTTAGCGCTCTATCTATTGTACTGGTATGACCTTATTGTGCATTTGGTGTTCTTGCCCCAACACTCCAGAATAGTTTACCCCTTATATTAGATTAGCTAACTCTATCTGCAAGACTCATTTCTGTTCTACTTGCTTTCTCTGACCATTGATATCACATTTTGATTGGTAATTTATATTTTCTGGGTTTATCAATATTATTTATTATTGTCCATTTCCCTTTGTAATGCTGGTTTTGGAAGGTGCTATATAAATGAATAAATTATAAATAAAATTATAAATACATAAATATTCTTCCTTTCATTTATGCTATGGCTATAGCTGCTGTGTATTGCCTGTTTTTCAGATAGTGATTCCTCCTGCCTCTTTTCCAGGTGCGGTTTGACAATGTGGGTGGCCTCGGCAATCACATCCAGGCCTTGAAAGAGATGGTGGTCTTTCCTCTCCTGTACCCTGAAGTCTTTGAGAAGTTCAAAATCCAACCACCAAGGTGAGGGACCTTGGAGAGCTTTCCCTGATTATCTTCAAAGGACCTAAGAATTGTGGCTCACTCATCTTTATTTTGTGTAGCTTTTTGGTATTTTCACAAGTAAATCAATCTGTTCTCTCTATAGTAATGTGTAGATCTCTCTTCTGTAGAGTCTGTTTCAATAGTGATGCGTATATATCTCTCCTCTACAGTCTGGTGGTTCCTTTTGTAGTAAGAGGGATGTTACCCTCCTTCTGTCATTCTTTCTAATCTTCTTCTCATTGTATCAAAGCTTGCTTTCTGGACAAACATGTTTCTCTCTACTATGTATAATAATATATCTCACCTCTGCAGAGTCTAATTGCTGCAGTAACACATGCATCTCTCCTCTGTAGAGGCTGCTTATTCTATGGGCCTCCGGGCACAGGGAAAACACTGGTGGCGCGGGCGCTGGCTAATGAGTGCAGCCAGGGGGACCGTAAGGTGTCTTTCTTCATGAGGAAAGGAGCAGACTGCCTCAGCAAGTGGGTCGGTGAATCTGAGCGACAGCTTCGCCTGCTGTTTGACCAGGTGAGCCCACAGCGCAGGAGTGTGCCTCTGTCACTTTTCATCATGAAATAATCATTTGAATAGATGTTTCCTTCAAAATTCTTTGTAATTGTCTGTGAGTTTCACTCGTGTTTGAAGGGATGGAGTATTTCAAGTAACTGTATAATGATATAAACCAGGTCTAGTGATGCACACTTTCAGCGCGCTGGTATAGAGGTGTATATAGATCTCTTGAGGAGCATAAAGGGTTTATACAGGTATATCAAGGTGTATAAAGATCTGTAAAGGCTTTATAGTGATGTATGAACGTGGATAAAGGTGTATTAGGGGTTTACATGGGTTTTTTAAGGTGTAATTTATATATAGGGGATTACACATCTATATGAAGGTGTGTAAAGGAAGATAAATGTCTGCAGTCTTAAACACCAAATGTGGTTCTTTCTTTCTACAGGCGTACCTGATGAGGCCCTCCATCATATTCTTTGATGAAATCGACGGCCTGGCCCCCGTCCGCTCCAGCAGGCAGGATCAGATTCACAGGTAACCCGCTGCCCTGCCTTGGTCTTGCAACCCGTCTCCAGCCTCATCATCACCTCCTAACTCACTGCTGATGCCTTCACCTGCCCTGCAGAATGTATTTAATATTGATCACTGATCAAATAACGATCACAAACCGGCCCTTTTTTTACAGATCAGCTGCATATGGTGCAGTGCTCGTTCATTGGCACAAGCTTATTATTAATTTATTATTAAGAATTAACCAGTGGTCCATTATTCCAAAATAGAGTGGGTACATGAAATGATTAACAGGTAGCCAAGCCTGTCCTCCCTCAGGAATGTGTAGGAACCAATCAGATTGTCAGCATGCTAGGCCAGAAAACTTCCAGTCAGAAGCTGCAATGCTGGGGTCATTAGAAACTCTCCTTTTTAACTGGAAGGCTCCGTCTTTCTGTCATCCAACAAAATTGCTTGTTTGTAAATAACATGTAACTCACATGAGAATGCTCAGTTGGACACAAAAATCTCCTTGTCCACATCCAGATGTTCTGATCCAGGGTGTCCTTATCGAGACACAAGATGGATCATGTAACTTTAACTCCACCTAGTGGTGGCAGTGTGGTAGCGTCTCGGCAAAATATAGTAGTGATCAAGAGCAGGATAACATAGAAGAACATGTTTTAATGCATAAAATTTATATGATCTTAATCCAATTTCCATTTTACTTACTGTATGTTGTATTGAATGTGACACGGTGCTGCAATGTGACAGTGTACTACAGGACAGAGTGTTGACAACTGTTGCATTAGAAAACCAGTACTGCCCCGTTCTGAATGTTTCCCTGTCCTTCCCCCTGTGAAAGAATGTAAAAAATAATAATCAGAATGAAGAGTTATAGCAATCATGGTGGTCATATAAAGCACTCGAACATATGGTCAGTCACATGTTCATCCACAAACCATTTCAGTTCCTTAACAGATGTAAGTAGAATCAGGCAGCTTTAAAGAGCTTTGGACTGAGCTCCAGGGTTAGATGGCAGAATAAGTGAGAGCCGTGTAAACCTTTTCCTCATGTCTCTGTGGTGCCCCGCAGCTCCATTGTGTCCACGCTGCTGGCTCTGATGGATGGGCTGGATAGCAGGGGGGAGATTGTGGTCATTGGTGCTACAAACAGAATAGACTCTATCGACCCCGCACTCAGGAGACCCGGCCGATTCGACAGGGAGTTTCTCTTTAACCTGCCTGATAAGAAGGTGAGCCACCTGCGTTCCCATGCACTTAACAACCCAAATGCCTGTAAACACTTGTACGTGTGTCCGACTGAACATCTGTGCTTCTATACACCCAAGCACCTGCGCTTTCTGAAACAAAGTGTGTGAACATTAGTCAAGCTTGTTCAAGGCTGGCTTGACTCATTCTGACTTTTTTCAGCTGTATGTCACATCCTGAAGTTTTAAAATGGCGTTGCACAATTATCCAAGTCTGCAAATTAACTTTGGTGAAAGTGTGAATATTTGTACTGTAGAAGTAATTTTTTGGACTTCCTCAGAAGGGGTTTTCCTTGTGCCATGATTGAAGTACATTCTCAGATACATTACAGATGTGACGTAGCTATCCTGTCCATAGAGGTACTCGGGAAATGACAGGGTGTTACTTGTTCAGCTATTTCCATGAACTGCTGTGTCAACTGTCATGCTTCTGTGTTATGCACATGTCTTTGAATAAGATAAGGTAATTAAGTTTGCTTGAAGTGGATCCTTAACATCTATGGACCTGCATTCTGAATCTGTCATATGTAAATGTTTTGTGTCCTCCCAGGCCAGAAAGCACATTTTACACATTCACACCCGTGAGTGGAACCCCAGGCTGGCTGAGCCTTTTATGGAGGAGCTGGCGGAGAAATGTGTCGGTAAGAGCCTGTAGAGAGAGCCAAAAATGTGCTGTGCCTATTAAAGGACTCACCAAGGAAACCTTTACATTACTTGAGACTGAAGATTATATTCATGTACAATATATTATTTGCATAACATTGCGTGATGTATTATGATTGTGATGTAACAGGTGTTTAAACATGTTTATTACATTCATGTTACATATATTGCATTCATGACATTAATTTAGGGTAAATATTCATTCAAAGCAGCATAAATCATGCAGCTAAATTCAAATTATTTAAAAAAAGTAAAATTGATAAAAACAAGCAGTATAACTTTGTGTTGTCAAAAGTATATATGGAAAGGGTTGTTGGCCAGTTGATTGGTTAATTAGAACAGTAATACATTGTAGTTTTAAGTCACACAGTAATTGATATTTTAAAGTGTTTTCTTCATCTGATAATTAGTGATCACTTAATGAAAGCTAATGCATTTGGCTGGAAAGTGTGCTGCCTCTGAACATTTTTAATTAGTCAGTGATTTGTTAATTAGAAAGGTAATACATTTTGGGTGAAAGTCTGCTGCTGATGATGGTTTTCCCCTAATTTGTTAACTTGTTAATGATTGGTTAATTAGAAAGGTGATACATTTCTGACAGAAATAAAGCTGCTGTCAGGTTTTTTTTTTTTTTTTTAAACAAGTGTCTCTCTTCCTCCGTCCATGCTTCTTTCCTTCTTTGTCGGTGTATTGGTTGGTTTCCTAGGTTACTGCGGGGCCGACATCAAAGCACTTTGCACAGAGGCGGCGCTGATGGCGCTTAGGAGGCGCTACCCGCAGATCTATGGCAGCAGCCAGAAGTACCAGCTGGATGTGGCGTCCATCGTGCTGGGCCCGCAGGACTTCCAGCGCGCCATGCGCCGCATCGTCCCCGCCTCCCAGCGCGCCCTCCTGGCCCCTGGACATGCCCTGTCCCCAGAGGCCCGCCCCCTGCTGGAGCGCACGCTGGCCGAGGTGCAGGCCTGCCTGCTCAGAGTCTTCCCCCACGCAGAGCTCTCGCACCGAGACGGCAGGGACGGTATGTGGGTGTGCTTGCTCTCTTCCTTGGCCCGACTCTCTCCTGCTCTCCTCCTGTCCCTGTCCCTCTCAAACTCTGTTACCCACTCTCGTCCCGACTCTTTTGCTCTTGTCCTATTCTCTCCCTCTCCTGTGCTGTCATCCTCTGTCTCCTGTTCTCACTTTTGCATCCTGTCTCTCCCTCTGTCCCATTCTCCTGTTCTCATCCTATCTCTCTCATGCTCTTGTGCTCTTTATCCCTCTCTCTTTTTGTCTCTTTTGCACTGTTACGCTTTCATCCTGTCTCTCTCCCTCTCTCTGTGTCTCCTATCCTTCTCTTACACACTCATTCTGTCTCCCTACCAAATCAACTAAATGGTTCCAAAAAAAAAACACCCATTCATGTCTAAGTAATAAGTAATAAATTAAATATTTAGCAGAATAATCTTTGTGGTGCTTGATTGGAATCCAAGTCGTGAAAAGATTTGAATCTGACCCAAAAAAACTGCCATTGTCTCGACTATCTTTTTAATGGAAACTACCTAACAGATTTTCATGAAACGTGGAGGACACACTGTCCCTCATGTTCGGAGTTGGAATGTAAAAGTTTTGCAAAGTTTGAATCAGAAGAGGCCGGGATGGTGACACTCAATGAGAATGAACAATCACGTTGTCAATGGATGTGTTGTTCAACTCTTTTATGGTTGTGCCAAGGTTAATGTAACATGTGGAAAGGCAGTTGATGTGCATAGGTAATGGACTAGCTCAGTGCCAGGTACAGAGCCTTTCTCTCGTTCTTTTTCTCTCTCCTCTACTCTTCCTCTCTGTCCTTGTATATCACCCCCTCCTCAGTCCCCCTCCTGCTTAGTGATTCAGAGCACAGCCATTTAAACACTTACAGCTGTTCCTCCCTTATGAAAATGACTTTTTGAAAATCATAAGCCTGTACAAAAATCATAAATCAGTACGTGAGGTCCAGGACATCTGACTCATTGTTTCTGCAGGAAATTGAGAGGGGGGCAGCAGCAGGGGTGGGGAGGGCTACATTTTTAGTAGGGCCGTACACCCTTGAGAACGGTACTTACCCTGAATTATTGTGCAGACGGGGTATGCCCAGGGATAATGTGGAGTGTGTAATATGATGATGAAGGTAAGGCTGTCAGTCAAGCAGGAGATGTAATGTCGCAAAGCCCTCAGCAGGCATAAAACTCTGCCTGCCAGCCAGGGACCCTACCTGGGCTGCCTCGGGCAGTGTGCAGGTGAGTGCATGCATTATCCTCAATGTATGAACGGAGATGCAGCACTGTGTATCCTACGTGTATTTTCTACAACATTGAAAATGATTATGAATATAGAAGTTACTGTTGGAAGGTGTAAAGACTGCGAGTGTGATGTTCTGTAAACGATCAGGGTGTGTTCTGTGTCTGTGTGTGTTTATTTCCAGACGCAGACAATCAGCTTTCGGAGGATGTGCTGTGCAGTGATGACGAAGACGGTGCAGCGCCCTCCATCTATGATGTCCATTCAGGGTCTCCAAAGAAACACACAAATGAAACTGCACACAAACCCTTCCTGCATTTCACACTGTGAGTCTCACGTTCCCCTTTCTGTGTCATTATTTATCTGGAAGAGCACATCTTTCATGCTAGAAGGATAACAACCTTCACAATTGGAAGAAGTGACATTTAGAAGAAGGTGACATTGTGTTATGCTGAAAGACCAGATTTGGATTTGGAGATCTGTATGTTTTGAAGGTAGTTCAGGTACATATTCTTAATCTGTTCAGGTGTATTCTAAATGTGTTTTTGGGGAGGTAAAAGAACTTTCGGCTCAGACAGGCACACATTCTCTGCACATCTGGTGCTCCAGAGTTTGTGTTTTCACACGGAACAGCAGTTTAACTGCATCCATTGTTTGTGCTTTTTCTGTCAAAATGTAAATATGTCTCTTTGCTGCCACTCTGTGGAGGATTAGAGAATAACCGGCTCTGCCCATTTTATAGCAAGGAGAACAAAGTTTAATGCACTCCGCTCTTTCAGAAGGTATTTGTATTGATCTCGTTCATACTGATAGTACATTGCAGTTACAGTGACTGAGGGAACGGGTATGTACGGTGTGTGTAAGAGGGTATTGCAGCCAATGAGAGAGCAGAATGTAGAGCTGGTGATTAGGAACCCTCCTCCCAGAGAGCCTTAAGGTGAGCAGGTAGGTGTTCTATCTGGCATGGTGCTGTGATTTAATTAACATCTCATCAGTGACATTATTTTAATTATTTGCTTGTGAGTGCTGGAGTTTAAGTAAAACCTGCACACATTATGACTCTAGTATGAAGGTTCTTTACCCCTCTTGTAGTGGAAGAAATGAAGTCACTGTGAAGCAGGTTAGAGATAGTAATTTGGTCACTGAGAGCAATTTGACTGGGAGGACAGTGACCGAGTTGATGTCGGCATGTACATGGTTTCTCAGTCACAAAGAGCAGGTTGTTGAGGCTGCATCTCAATTGCTTAGAGAAGAGTACCCCAGTCATTATGAAGCGCTGTAACCGGAGTGTAATGGATGGTTTCCCCCACAGTTCTGCCAGCCAGCAGCCCTCCTCGTTCCGGCCCAGGCTGCTCCTGGCAGGTGATCGGGGGTCAGGGCAGAGTACACACCTGGCCCCCGCGGTGCTACACGCCCTAGAGAAGTTCTCTGTCCACCGGCTGGACCTGCCCACCCTCTACTCTGTCAGTGCAAAGACACCTGAGGAGTCCTGCGCACAGGTACACTCACACAAAGGCTGGACCTCACTATCCTCTCTTCCACCATTGTACAGACAGCTGATGAGTGCTTCTGCAGATACACACCTCATACTGCTGCATAATGAGTGACAGAAGTGACGCATGTTAAAGTGGGTAATGTGGCAGATGTGTGAAGTTTGTCTAATGAAACAGGTATGTCAGTAATACAACAGGTGTGTTATTGTAAAGTCTTTAACAAGTATAACAGGTGTGAAAGGAGTGTACCAGGTATATAAGTGATATGTAAAATGAGACAAGTGTGTATGTAGGTCAGTATTTTGCCAGGTGTGTCAGTAATGTAACAGATGCATAAGTAACACGGCAGGTGTAATAGCTGAGTTCCTCACTCACACAGGTGTTCCGGGAGGCACGGCGGGCGGTGCCAAGCGTAGTTTACCTGCCGCACGTGGGAGAGTGGTGGGAGGCAGTCAGCGACACGCTGAAGAGCACCTTCCTCACTTTACTGCAGGACTTGCCCTCCTTCACACCCATCCTCATCCTCGCTACCTCTGAGACCCCATACTCGCAGCTCTCCGAGGAGGTGAGACTTCTGTTCCACTGCTTGTGCCTCTGCCTGTACCTGTATGTGTACCTGTACCTTTACCTCTACCTGTACCTCAGCCAGTTCCTTTACCTCTGCCACTACCTGTTTGTGTACCTGTACCTTTACCTCTACCTGTACCTCAGCCAGTTCCTTTACCTCTGCCACTACCTGTTTGTGTACCTGTACCTTTACCTCTACCTGTACCTCAGCCAGTCCCTTTACCTCTGCCACTACCTGTTTGTGTACCTGTACCTTTACCTCTACCTGTACCTCAGCCAGTCCCTTTACCTCTGCCACTACCTGTTTGTGTACCTGTACCTTTACCTCTACCGGTACCTCACAATCCCTCCTCTCTCATGAGAGAAGTGGTTTCAAATTCAGGGCAGCACATTTCTCTGAATTCGGGGGTGCTCAGTGTTTAAGCCTCCTTGCATGTCCCTCTGGATAGTGAAGGGGGTCTAGTACTGTCTGCGCAGCCAGTCTGCATGTAGTCCTGTCTGCGCATTCATGTCCACTGGGGCTTTAGCATTCCTGCTGGCCCAGTTGTTAGTCTGTAGTCTCTCAATGTTTTCCTTGCTTTGATATCTTTCATTGTGGATTATGAAATGACAGTTTTACTGTATTTTTTGGCCTAATAGCAGAAATCTGCCTCCCTAGATAACTTTGTCTCTTTATCTATAATCATATATATTCCCATTCTCTCTCTTTTGTTTCCCATTACTTTGTTTGCTCTGGCTCAGGTCCTCATTTCTCTCATCTTTCATCTTCAGCATTTTACATCTTTTGTTCCTGTCCCACTCTCTTTTTCTAAATAGCAGCACACCTGAATGGTTTCCATTGCCAAACCCTGTGCAGATTTGTATAAAGCAACCAAAAAAAACATGCTCTTACACACACCCACACACACACACACACACACACCTCCACAACAAACACCGGGAGCACTAATTATCAAGCTGGGCAGACCACATGTGGTCTCACCCCAGGACGCGTGATCAAGCGCCTCCACCCTTCCCACGGTTCTTTGCAGGGGGCGACAGGCTGCCAGCAGGGCCCTTGATCACGCCCCTGTGTGGGAAAGGAGGGGGGCACTCAGGAGGGGTCTGGTGTAGGACGGGGACTTTTTGCAGGTGCGCGTTCATTATGGAGTGTGAGGAGATCTTAGGAGGTTATTCATCAGGCTTGTGAAGAGGCTTCTGTTAGCCCCCCTGCCTGTTCCAGGATGAAATTATGTAGTCTGGCATTCTGATCCCTGTCTATGCCCTGCAAATGATCCTGAAGCGCTTCACAGTTGTATAAACATGACTCACACTTTAATACACACCGCACACCCCACACACAAGCACAAGTGCACATGCACACACACATGCACCCACGCATGTTTACACACATTTCACAAAACTCTCATCTGCGTACATGCCCATGTAAACATACACGTACAAGTATACCCAACCATACACACTTGTGCAGACACACACACATTGGGGACAGAGAAACTCAGGGAGGGAGGGGTTCAGTGGGTGGGGGCAGGGTGGGATGAGATGGAGCTGGAGGGGTCCAGCCCCCTGTACACTCCCATCCTCTGCCTCTCTGAGCGGGGTGGGGTGAGGTGGGGCGGAGCGGAGCAGACTTGGGCTGCTTTGGATTTGGCTCCTGTCGCTCGGTTCCAGCATGCTGGGTAATTGTGGATAATCTCCCACAGCTCTCACAGTAAGGCGCAGACTCTGTGATGGAGTGAGTATTAGACAAGAGTGAGGAGGGAGGGAGGGAGGGGAAGGGAAGGGTAGAGGGAGGGCTGTGCCATCCATCTCCAGCCCCAGCGCAGGCCTGCTGCTTCCCTGTGGCCATTACATCGGGCTCATTCATATCTGTTTGCAAGCGTGAGATGTATGCTTAATGTTTTTTTTTTTAGTGATAGAGTTGCGGAGGCTTTCTGAAAGTAAACCTCAGGGAAAGTTTTTAGCTGAGACGTGCTGAGTGCAGCCTGAATTGGCGTCTGACCAAACCCTGTCTGTGGGGATTGTTCTTAGAGTTGCACACTCCCATAATGTATTGGTCCTATGGTTCAGGTGCATTGAATTTTATCCCCCAGGTTCGAGGAGTGTCATTTACTTTCATATCAAGAATCAGCAATAATTTACTAATTTGCACCTTCTGTTTTTGTTGGAGGGAGGATGGTTTAAAATTTTCATGATGGGATATGGGTTGGGCTGCAGCACAAGATTGTTAAAGGTCTTGATGTGCATATTTCTTGAGTATGTGCCCAATTACCTCCTGAGCACAGAAATTGCTGACCTAAGTTTAATCCCTTAGACTAATCCATCACATCAGCCAATCTGAATGCAGAGGTGTAAGCTCTGCCTTTCTAAAAGCCAGTTAGAATGCAGGATGTTAAGTCAGTCCTTGGAAGCAGCCCACTAGGCTTCAGAGTGCTAAACCTGTTTTCAGAAACAGCCTATCAGAATGAGGAGTATTAAGCTTGTCTTTGGAAACGGCCAACCAGAATGCAGAATAGTAATCTTGTTCCTGGGAATCTCAGGCCTCCTCATTGCTGGCTTTGCAGGGGGCCCTCGTTTGAAGCTGCAGATCAATGTTGGCACCTTGTGAGAGTGAAAGATACCAAAGCCCTGATTTTAATCAGTAGGATAGAGCAGGGGAGACAGGACTCTTTTAAACCTCATCCCGCATCTGTACTCCAGAGGTTTTGGTGGAAAACGTGAAGGCAATAGCTGATAAAGCTGTTTGTGCGAATCAAGAGTGAAAGCAAATGCATCGCACTTTCACTGTCCAGGAGGGCGCATACAATACCACCTTGTTCAGAGAAAGCTTTAAAATCATCACTTGGCCTTTCTGCTAAAGACTTGATATTAATCCTAACGGGAAGATAGCCAGGCATGCAAAATGTTAGTATTTTTCTTATAAACATGCATAATGTTAAAAAGTGTATGTAATTATGTATCAATATGTGCATTTATACATTTGCATGTATGTATTGGCAAGCAGCCATTCCTCAAAATGACTGCAATACCTACAAACTGTATCATATGTGCAATATATACCCTAGCCCGAAGATATCATATGTCACACAGTGTAGTGTAAGGTTTTTTGTGCATGGGTTTATCATATAGGTTATTGAGTACATGGGGATTAAAAGCTATACATCTCTAAACAGTGGTGATTTTTGCCACATCAATGGTATATTGTACCCTATAGTGTATATTGTTCACAGTGCATAGATTGTTCAGTGCAGTGCATATAGTTCATAGATTCTGTATGGCATTTGAGGCCGTGGGTGGAGACTGTTTGGAGGTGGGAACATTGAGTGAGGGGGCGGGGACTCGGTGCACTTGAGCAGGTTGGACCCCAGCTGTGTCATGCTGGTCTCTAAGATGAAAGGAAGCAATGGTGCTGGCCAGGAGGCCAGGAGAGATTAGCATCATCGTGGCCCAGACGGTGGAGAGGCCTGGAGCAGCAGCTGGGGAACGCTGGGAAGCTGCTCGCGTTGTTGGAGAGGAATTGGCTTCCTGCGTGTACCTGTCTGTTCTGGAGCCTGAAATAAATGTGAAGTGTTCAAAAAAAAAAAAAAAAAAGGAGGGAAGGGAAAAAGGTCAGTTGGTATTTGACAATGAACCACAGCGGAGTTGTTTTGATTGGACGTTTAAAATATCTACTGTCTGAAACCAATTGTCCGTTTGTAAAGCAAAAGCTTGCACCATTTCTAATAGTCAATTGAAAAGATCAAAAGAGAACCTTTTGTCACACTTTGCAGTAAGTCTTGTCCTGTAACCGGATACCAGGCAGTAAGTCTCTATGATATTTTTGCATATGGGGTAAAAATACAGTGGCTGTTGATTGCAGTATTCATATTTATGCTTTACTTTTTGGACTTTTGGCTGAAAATGGCCAGTGTCAGAACCTAAAATAAGAGCCATTCACAAGCAGTTGGCTGTTGTAATATTCATGCCAGAAATGTTTGAAGCCTTTTGAATTTCATGCAAGTGCATGCAAAAAATGCAAATTTTAATTGCAGGGGCACTTTAACCAAACACATGGCACCACATCTCCTAACAGCTCCCCAGAAAACTGAGGTCTGCTCTGAGCAAATCACGTCCTGGCAAGATAATGTCTGTAGCCGCCCTCAGCGAATCACATGCCAGGAAGGATAACATTATTATTCATTCAGAGGGGTACTCCGCATCGCTCATCTGATGGTTGAAGGGTCCCTCAACAGAAAGTGGTTATCAAAAGCCCGATTCATCACTCCCATCTCAGATTTAATTAAGAAACATACAGCACGAATCCTTCTATTAATTACAACTTCTTCAAGATGTTCTTTAGAATAGGTGGGGCAGTGCACAGGTGGTGATTTGGGTGGGTGGGGGTGTTTTCTCCATCCGTGCCTTCATACAGAATTAAGAGCACAAATGTTGCCTTCTGTGATCTGTAAGCAGACTTGATATAATGCAAGGTGGAGATAAAATTGTAATGCATTTTTATTTTAAATGTGTGCGAATGATGAGGTAGATTTGAGATTGTACGGGGGAGGGAGGGAGTAGCAGCAGTGGGGTTCTGGGGGCTGGTATGTATTTGCGGGGGGGTGGGTGTGTGTTTTGCGGGTTACACGCTGAGCAGCAGTTGTTCCTGCAGCAGAGGATCAGAGCCGCTGTGGCAGAGCTGCTGCGCTTTCCCCATGAGAGCCGAGAGCACGCCCGCAGCGAGGGGCCCGTACCTCTGCCCCTCGAGCCTCCCGTCACGCTGCCGTGACGACTGTCAGTCACCCCGGAGCTGCTGCTGGCGCTGCCTCCAATCAGAGGGAGGTGGCAGTAAACAGGGCTGGTGAGGGAGGGTGGAATCTCAGAGCCACGGTAATGGTGACGCACGTAGAATATGAAACACTGCAGGGGGTTGGGGGGAAGTGGGGAAGTGGTGGGGTGGTGGGTGGGTGTGCTTCAGCCTCGACACCACGGAATTGCTCTTGGACACCCTGTCTGTCAACTTCCTGTCAGGATCAGGAGCTTATGGTGATGGGTGCATTCTGAACCCAACAGAAAACCACTCCAACCATTAAAACCATGTTAGGATATAAAAAAAAGGGAGGAAAATGTCTTCACCATGACAAGCTCATCTTTTTCCAGTCAGCAAAATGCTGAAGGTTTTTTTTGTTGTTGTTAATTTAACCTCTGCCCTGGCCTGAGCCGTGTGATCAGGTGTTCAAGTCCGTGTCATTACCGGCTGTGATGTGACCAATGATATGTGATGCCTCCTGAGTTAGTGGGAGAGGGTTACTCCAGGAAGCTAAACAGTTCAGGTGGGGAAATGGGGAAATGTAGAAAAAACAACAACAAAACAAACAGCCAACTCATTGCATTCCATTTAGCAAAATCAAGTCTAGTTTAAAAGTGTCTTCCACGTCACACTACAATTCTGCTAAGAATGGAGCACTCGCCTACATAAATACATTTTATGTCTTTTGAAAATCATTACTGAAGTTTTCTTCAGAAAAAAGAACTCATTAGCGCATGTGGGACCTGCTATCACAGTCCCCCCCCACCCCCAAGAGACTGAGTTTGTTTATCTTCCATTTTGAGTGAAGCTGGATCTTTGGCTCCAGCTTAGAGCCTCCAGCCTCCATCTCCAGTAGTACACAGGTCCTGCCTCCACGTACAGCTCCCTCATCCAGACCAACAAAAAAAAGATTCACCACCTGGGGTCTGCCCCTGGACAGGTGTTTCTTCAGAACGTTAAACCCGGCATCATAAAAAGGATGCATTTTTTATTATTATTGTTATTTTTTGAAACCCACATGAGAGAGTGCCGGGCCATCAAAGAAAAAGGGAAAGGTGTTAATGGCACATCAAGAGACCACCAAGTATGAAAGGGTTTGCTGTGTTTGCCAGCTATATCGTGGCATTATTTGAAGCACATACTTCTAAAGTGATGACTTGCAGTGGTTTTTTTAATGAGTTACTTTTTTGTTTTTAAAGCTGATCGATTAAAAAAAAAAAAAAAAAGCCCAATTATTAAGGACTGGGACAGCAGTATTTCTGCCTGTAGTGAAGCGCTTTGCCAAATTTAGGGCCCTCCAGACAGAAATTTTCCACATGCGGCTAAACAAGCCAGTATTGATGGTTGGGGGCTATCCAGCGGCTTACGGCAGAGGGGGCCGCATGGGAATAAGCCACAAGCTGCTACATTTCAGGTTGAAAATGCTTGGCTTTTCACATATGACCACATGATTGCCTCCTTAAGCAATCAAACCCCCTCAGGTGTGTGGTCACAGAAAACATTTCTACTATCGGGTTAGTGGACATGCATGCACGCACACACACATGCACAAACACAGTTCTCTCAGAACATGCCAAAGCTGGTGGATTGATCTGTACGGCAGGTGTTGTTCTCATCCTCAGGAGAACAAAAGGGAAAAAAAGACCTGCAGCTGGGGATCTAAATGAGCCTGACAAAAGAAAACACCCCTGCAGGGTGATAACAGGGTTTTAGAAGTTTCTGAAACTCAGCTGCGTGAGGGGTTCTGTGAATTTGGAGGTTGTTGGGGGTGGGGGTGGGAGGTGGGAGGTTGGGCTGGTTACGGCCTAGGAGGTCATGTCGTTACTCACCGAGGTGGATAGGGCTAGCAAAACACACTTGAGTTCAGTCAGCCAAAACCCGAAGCTGCCAAACACAAGCCAGAAGACATCAACGAGAGAAAAGGACTGATTGATTCGGTTCACGTAACAGCCGCCAACAGATCTTCGACTACTTTACCTCGGAGTTTTACTGTGGTTCCCAGAGCATTGTAGCTGAAACCAGCGCTGAATTGCATTATGCTTGTTTGACTTTTAATAAGGTTTAGGGTACAGTGCTCGTTGCTCTGCAATTTCCCTATGGGATGAGTGCTATTGGGTGGCAGGGGAATTACATGGGTAGTTTTTAAAAAGGATGGGGATGTGGAAAAGTGACAATGTTGTAAGGATATTCAGGATATACGGGAATATTATAATATTTGAAAATATTTCCCTGTATCATGTGGTTACAACATATGTTGGTCTTTTAGTATGCCTGTTTGAGTGGGTAAGTGATGTTAATTGGATACTTGAGGTTATGCTAACCACTGATCTTTAACCACAGTTCCAGGCCTGTAATTGGCCTTTTGTGTTGGACCTGGAAATTCCTCAGGAGTGCGAGTTACGAACTGAAAATGGCTTTACTGCAGCTATTTTGTTTTTATTTTAAACTCCAGCTCGTTTATAAGCTTAGATCTAAGCCATTGCATTGTACTAAGTCATTATGTTAAGGCACACACATTTCTGAACATAGCCATCATGAAAGTGGGTGAGTCTTGGGTGAGACGGTAAGGACATTACACTGGATTGCACCACAGATGTGCCTATAAATCCAATATCACACCAGTGTAGAGAAAGAGTAGTGCATAGCCCGTGGGAAAGTGCATTGGGTTTGGAATGAGAAGGATCCACCAGGCCATTCCGCTTTACAAATGTGTGACGGTTTGTTTTCCCCAGGTGAAAAGAATCTTCAGGAGCAGATATGACGAGGTGGTGAATCTGAAGAGGCCGGACATGGAGGACAGGCGGAAGTTCTTCAGAGAGCTGATCCTGGTGCAGGCAGCGAAGGCTCCGGCCAGCCGGAGCAGGACAGGTCAGTGTGGCCCACTGTAACTGTCTGTGTCTGTGTGTCTCTGTGTCTGTGTGTCTGTCTGTGTGTGTGTGTTTCTGTGTTTCTGTGCGTGCACGCCAGTTTTCAAAAGCATTAGCTGCAGTGACTATTTTCGTTTCTACAGGTTTATCTGTCGTATATCTAGCACATCTTTGGTCTCAAGGAGTTGGCCAGTCACTTGCAATGTCAGCCAATCAGGGAAGTGGCTCATAAATATGAATGATAATGTGTTACACCCACAGAGACAGCATTTGCATTTAAAATAGGACAGGCACGGGAAATGTGAGATTAACTTTTTGATGATGAATTATTTTTTTTTTATTACTAAAAATAAACTATTTTGTAGATGGATGGGAAGGGTTAAAACAGAAACTAAAGTGACTGAATTGGGACTTTTAAAAGGATCTCTCACCCCTTCAGACATGCACCCAGCCTCGTGCTGGGACGGCGGCTGACATTGCCAAAACTGTGGTGCTCCAGTCAAGCAGCGGAGCCCAATGGTGCCGGCGTTTGCATACGGGCAGACTTTGGAGTCCTGAAAGCGCCGTGCTGTGCCAAACGGATCTCTGGGCCGCAGCTGCGCTGTCCGTCAAAGCATCAGGGAGAGAGAGACGCATCCTGACAGCAGGACCTCCAAAGTGTGTCAGTCTGTCAGAGAGAAAAATACCCAGAAAAGCAGAAAGAACCGTCCTCAGTGACAAAACACCAGAGATAGGCTAAAAGTGCAGATATTTCGGCTCAGAAAAAGTTTATCTGCCAAAATATTTCATAACCAATCATTCTGTTCTAACAGAAATGCACAAATGTGTTGAAGCATATATTGTTTTAGTTTTGAAATCTTTGTCCTTCCAAGAGATTTGTAAGAATTGTTATTGGACACATCTTTGTCCATTACTGGTGCATGTCTCTCATCTAAATCACTTTAATTTACCCCTCAAACGTACTTTTGCTTGCTGGAATTGGGAAATTGTATCTTGCTTGGATTTGCAACACAATTGACGTGTCCTCTGGTTAAACCTTCGAACGGGATTCAGTGTGCAAAAGAAGGCTGTTACACCATGGTAAAACCTTCCTCTAGACCAGCTTTAATCCTTTAAGCTTTTCTCTTCCTTGTTTTGCCGTTGACTATAGAATAGACAGTTTGTGTCACATGGAGGAAAATTGGGAGCAGTGAGTGGGTAGAAGGGGGGCGGTTGGGATAATTTTGCCTCTCTCTGTGTTCTTGGCACCGCGGATTTGGCAGTTGGTTTTATAGAGCTTGCGACTCTTCTCAGCTGCACGCCGTCTCGAAGTTCGCACCGTAGGGAACGATCCTCGTCTGCAGAGCCGCGGAGTGAAAATGCTGCTCATTGCTGATCACACTCTGTCACCCCCTTCAGCCCTGCAGACGTGCATATTTCTCCAGAGCATCACTCTGTACCCATTCAGTCACAACACTCAGTCACAACGTCATAATATTTATAATTGCTTTGCTTTTTATTCAGTGTTCTCAGCAGCAGTGGACTAAACGCTAAGATGCTGGCCCTGAATGCTCTTATCCCTTTTGTTTTCCAAATCCCCTCTTTTCTTTTGGGGATGGGAGCTTTTTACACAGCGCTTCACAAGTGACCAGATAGGATTTGTGAGTTTAGACAAGGTGCATTTGTTATTATTTTTGTCGTGGAGCGATGATGTGAGTCAGCGCAGTGTCATGCGGGGAATGATGAGAAAAATCCACTTGAGGACAAAAACAAATCAAATTTGGTCAGACAAACACAAGTAGAATGGGCAAGAATCTGATTTGAGCCACAGACAAATACGGTCCAAATCGGATTTAAAAAAATATACAGATTCCATACGACTGTTTGCTGCTTAGACCTCAAGGAAAAGGAACGGATACAAATTGGGTATGGGGGAAAAAATTAAGCAAGGCTCTCTAAATGCTGCCTAGCTGATAAACTGACCGACTGACTGAGGAGGAGTTGATTTATTGAGTGGGTAACCAACCCTTGTCCTGCAGAGCTTAAGGGTTTCACCTTAATATTGGCTACTAATTTAGACCCAACAAACCGGGCAATGTGAGTGCAATCAGCATGATAATTGACCAATTAAATGCTGAGTAATAACAAAAACCAGCACACCCTGCAGCTCTCCAGGACCAGGGCTGCCTTCTTGCTTTATTGCCTTGCTAAGGGGGTGATAACAGATGACCAACATAGACTTGCACAACTTTATCGAGTGCACATACAGAGCAGTAATTAATGGATAAAAATGACCTGTCTATAGAAAACAGGGGTTACAAATGTAGTTTTTTTTTTTTTTTGTTTCTGGTAAAATAGCTGGAAAGCTTTTGTGGAATGGGCTGTAATGAAGTGCATGTACCTCTGCCTGCCTGCAGAGGGCAGTTTGACAAAACGGTTGTTTAATGGTGATGTTGGGGGTGAGGGCGGGGTGGTCTGGTCTTCCACTCATCCCACTTTGGTATGTGGTAAAGACTTCAGGCAGAGGAGGTCCAATTGTTGTATCTGCTCTGGCACGGTTTATCTTGGTGTTTGTGTCTGGTCTTTATCTCTGTCAGAGTGGTAACAATGCTTCCTCCTGTGTTCAGTCTGTTGGCTCCTCTGGTTTCCTCTGTGAGCTACCACACAGCTCACTGCTCGGTCTGAAGGGCCAGAGATATACTAGGTGGTCACACAATTGCTTCAGAGTCACTCACCAACAAGGGCTGTGCTCCCATCTGAAGGGCAGGGGGGAACAGATCTCTGTCCTGAAGGTCTGGCCTGTAAAGGAGACTGGTGCTCCAAGCCAAAAACTGCCATCCTCTTTAGTTTGGAAGACCTGATTGGTCAGAGAAATACGGTGGTTGGCAGCTCCTGCTCCTTTCCAAGATCCTTAGCGTGCATGGGGGTTAGGGTAGATTTGGGTTGTGAGGAGGCATTTGGGGCAGAAGTATAAAGGAAGCCAGACAGTGGGGCATTTATAGCTAAACCAATGCGCCGCAGGGAGTCCTTATGAAAGCGAAATGAACAAAGATTAAATTTTTTAAAAAAGAAGCGTTATTATTTCACAAGAGATGAACCATTCAGGACTTCCTCGGTCGTCCTCTGCTGAGGTACAAGGACTTGGGCTGGGACTTGACTGTTGCGCTCAATTAGAATTGATCACGTTTTTGGGGTGTCCCTGGGGGGCCAGTGGCCGCGCACTTTCAAATGTAAATGCACTGAGAATCCTTACTGATGCGGGGCAGGGGGTCCCCCGCTTCCGCCCCTGCGGGGGGTCCCCCTGAATAATACAGCAGACCCAGTTCTATCAGCAGCAGTCCGGGGGTTCTGGGAGACTGGCTCATATCAAACGAGGCAGTGTTATCAGTCATAATTTGATTCATTATTGCTAATATTACTAGCTCTGGTATGATTGGTAATGGTTAGTAATGTCATCACACAGAACCATAGTTGTGCAGTTGTAGTTGCAAACTGAGGGCCCCTCTACTCAAATACCTAGACACAAGTTCAGTGTACTGTCTTTCTACCACACTGTGTCTGTGCCAGGTGGCAGCCGATTGTTTTGGGCTATGCCAAACCCCCTCCACCCCCACCCCCACGCCCCACACTGCCCATCAACTGCTGCTACAGTGGCATTATTCATGTACCTCACATGACTGAATTGATAAGCATTTAAAATTAAATCGTAACATTTCACATTTCAGAATCATGTAAATTAATTGTCCCAAGATGCAAGGGGTTTCTGTAGAAACAACACCCAATTGCAGTAGCACTGTTCTGTATCACAAGATTCTGCCACTTCAACAATCAAAAAATGGTGATGTTAGGGGGAAAGAAACTGGGTAGGTATAGTTAGCTGTCTATATGGGTAGATTGTGGGCAAGAAAATGAGCAAACGGGGATGTGCCAGGAATAGCAGGCCCATGTACACCTGGGTGGAGTCTGTGCCAGGTGATTTGCAGAACAGAGAATGCATCCTTTCCCTCAAATCCTTCCTCTGGAACTCACAGAGGGGGAAGTAACATGGCACTGGCGTCCACATTCTCACTGTCCTGCAGACAGTGAGAATGCGAGACACAAGAAAATTCAAGCAAACTTTTTTTTTTTTTTGTAAACCCAAAAGTAAGACCCAAATCGCTACAGCTGCAGACCTGGTATTGAAAGGCTTATGGTAGCTTATGCTTTGCTGTCCCTTACCGAACTTTATTGTTCATTATGTTTGTCATAAATCAATCACTTGCATATTTGGATAGTTGTAGACCATGCTAAGCTACGAGCATTTTGCTTACTGCAGCACACTTTAAGTGCAAGTAATAAACATTCTAATGAGTGAATTGTGCTGATTTCCTTTTAATAAAATAAAATCCCCTAAAGCTTTTGTCAGCACCACAGGGATCTGATGACACTCTGTTGTTCTGGAACATAATTTTCACCAACAGACAAGTAAGGCTTAAAGAATGCACAGCAGAGGAGGCAGTTTGATTACTTCTCACCCAGCGCTAACAACAATGCTAACATCAGCGGACCCAGCTTCAAACATTGCTTTTGCACCCAGCACTTTATCATCAGAGAAATCAAACTTCTCCTTTTCCATTATGGATGGCTCCCCTTAAAAAAGGAAGGAAGGTAAAAATGAAAGTTTCTATGAGAAATGTCTTTTTTCCCCAACAATGACGGTTCACCACAGATTCAGTCATGTGGGCTTGTCTCTGGGTGTATCTTTCTGAGCAGGTGTGTCTGGGTGTATCTTTCTGAGCAGGTGTGTCTGGGTGTATCTGATGCTCTTTAGGTTTGTGTGGCAAGTGCTTGTCCATGGGTGTGTCATCAATCAGGGAAAAAATCGGCAGATTCCTACCATCCACTTTTACCCAGAGTACACATTTATACCTCTTGGTCAGAAACGAGAAATGGCATGAGAGAAAACGGAAAGAGCACTCGCCTATTTGCCAATGGATAGAGAACATTTTAAACAAGAGACTTCCCTGCTCTTAAAACAGAGGAATTTCTTCAATAGACATATGCTTTCAAAAAAATGTCATTATGTATTATTGTTTTGCCATTATTTGCTGTGGCTTTATGATAGAAAGTGATTGATGTGCTCAATTTAGGAGTAAAGTGAATTCCCATTAAGGGCAATAAAGTTATTATTTTTAGTTTTTGGGGCATGTGATGATGTTGTTGGTTTGTTGCTATGTGGGCGTGTCTTTGGGAGTGTTTGACGCTCTGTCCTGTCTGCAGCTCAGCGGGCACTGCTGGAGGTTCTGGTCCCTGCGGAAGACCCGGGGCCGCGGCGGCTCTCAGAGGAGGAACAGCGCCGCCTGGAGGAACAGGAGGAGAACACGTTACGCGAGCTCCGCCTCTTTCTCAGGGACGTCACCAAACGCCTCGCCACTGACAAACGCTTCAGTATTTTCAGCAAGCCCGTCGACATTGAGGAGGTGAGTGGCTGGCTGTGCAGTGTAATACTTTAGGCCCTGTGTTTGTAGATCGGCATTGCAGGTTTGATTCCAAGGTCTTCTACATCTCGGGCAAGGTACTCGACCTGGACTGGTCCATTTTGATTGAACTGCATATATGTCCTTAAAGTGACTAAGACCATTTGATTGATTTTGGCCACCCATCTTCACAACAGTAGTATGCCAGTGTATTAGGTGGTATTATGGTCTGGATTGGCTTATGCTGGGTCACAAATCCTAAGAAGCAGAGGCTGTGCTCTGTGTGTATGATTCCTTATCCTTTTCCATGACGGTTATGAGGCTCGGTAATGCTCTCTGACGCCTCTGGAGTCACATCGTCAACCCCCCCAACCTCCCCGTGAATCAATCAAAGTGCGCAGCTGAAAGTGTTTATCCTCCTCGCAGAACACTGCCACACTGTGTCAAGTCAGCCGTTTAGCCTTGACCTTGACCTGCGTACAGACGCTAATGCAGGCGCCTCACTGTACACAAACATACAGTATTTATTGATGCAGAGCAGATGCATCGCATGTAAAGATGTGCTTCGATGTTCATCCATGATCACTAATGCCCAACATGGAAGCAAGTGGTAATGAAGTGATTCATTAATTAATAACCAATTGCTTACGTGTGTTTCTGTGTTCATGTTGAGCCTTGTTGCATGATTTGGTTGTGAATCTGAGCAAGTGCAAGTGGGTGTGTGTACGCAATCGTGTGTGTGCCTGTGTGTGTGCAGGAGTCCATACCCCTGGCTGTGGGCTCTTGCTGAGTGCACAGATCCAGTAGAGATCTGCCATGAGTCTCGCGGTGAGGGAAGCATCAAGCCAGCCTCCTAATGAACTCTGATGGTTTCCCCCTTGTGTGCCGCCAGGGGGGAAATTGAAACCCTGACGCCTTTTTGGAAAATGGAACCTGTGCCACGGAAAGCTAATAACGCGTGCTAAAGAAATCTGAGCCAGCTTAAATACTGTACAGTTTTATGCATTTTAAATAGGAGAAATAATGTAATGAAATAGTATTCACATACCCGATTTATATAGCAAATTACATTGACACCCAGAATTTACGGTGTATGAAATGTGCTTCATAAATTAAATGTATAATTTTATTAAGATCATATGAAAACGTGGGTTGTGTGGACAGATCAATAAAATTAAAGGATTGGATTTTTTAAAAAATCAATGCAAGGAAAATTTCCTCAGCTCTATTGATTTAAAAAAGGACAAAAAAACAAACTTTCACCGAAAACGTGGGAGGCTACTGGGTCACAGCCAGATCGATTAGTTCTCTGTGGTCAAAAATGTTCAGAAAGCTGCCTGGACTGAGCAACCCTTCATGTTTGTGCGTATAATAGAATATTATGTTTTTTATAATATGTTTTTATTTTTATTGGCTATTGATTTGTAATGAGTATTTGTAATGCCTTTTATTTCCCAGGTGTCTGACTATTTGGAAGTCATCAGGCAACCCATGGACTTATCAACCATAATGACCAAAATCGACACCCACAAGTATCTTACTGTGAAGGATTTTCTCACAGATATCGACCTCATCTGCAGCAATGCCCTGGAGTACAATCCTGACAAGGACCCGGGAGGTAGGAAAAGCGGACACACACACACACACACCAGTCATTTTTTTTTAACAAAGCTGTGTCAGTCAAACACTCTGACCCACTTTAAGTTCTGAGCTCAGGACAGTTTTTGAGGGAGACCGTGAAGTACAAACTGGAAAAAAAAAATTGTATCTCGAAACGGGGGCTGCTGAATAGGACATTCTGTTAATGTGGTGGTGTAGTGACACACCCCGAGGACTGCTGTCCAATCCTGATTATTCAGCATCAAGTATTAAATTTTGGTGTTCCAAATAAGTAGAAATGAGTCAAATTGAGTAAAGCAAAAACAAAAAACCAGCCCCAAAAGCATTGGGGAAAATGGTGAGCTCTCAGCTTTCATTGTTCCCAGTGGAGTTTTCTGGAGCACAGACATGTAGAACGTCTCATGGTGAAAACAACCCACTTCTTTTCAGCCCTTTGTGTTGTCCCTAGTTACGGGCATATTGAGTTTCTCAGCTGCCTCGCGCCGCTCCAGAGGAAAACTGAACGTCACCGAGTTTGGTGAAGGTTGACTGCACGATTGGGGTGCAGCTGGTGTCTGATGAGGTGGGGCTGCGGGGGAGGGGGTGGATTTATTAGAGATGGGAGGCCCCCCCACCCTGGCTAACAGAATTTGACCACAGAATGAAATCACAGCTGACAAGATGACCAATTGACAAAGAAACATCAAATTATCATATTCTTAAAAAGTACTGTTCATTGTTCAGTGATAAACTGTATTGGCATATGAACTACTTGCCCAATCTTTCAGGCATATTTTAATGTCCTCAAATGCAACATGTGCTATTGGATAGAGGCATACCTATAAAATATTAATTAAGCCATGACAGTACAGAATCCACTGTGCAGGAGCAGAACAGTGTATTTCAATAAAGAAAACTCCACTGAAATATCCAGAAATGTGATATCAGGGCCAAGCTGAGGCGACGTTTCCAAACCCCCTCCCATTAAAATTGCTGATTTGTTTCTTTGCGTCTTTTCGGCGCCCTGTGGATAAATTGATCCGCTGCAAAAAGTAAGTAAATGTCTTCCCATTACCGCCACGTAATTTGGTGGGTTTTTATTGCAGGCAGCGTCCACTAATGTTACACTGAGGACAAAAGGTAATTTACATTTTTAATAAGGGAATCACCAAAACGGCTAATCAGCCCTACTCCCAGGGGGACATGGCAGGGCCCATCACTGCCGTGTATTAAAAAAATAAATAAATAAACTGGCAGATGCCGGAGCCCATCTATGAATTGGGGGGAGTAAACCCTCTGTGTCTGCTTCTCCCCTGAAACTCCTTCAAATCCCATTTTATCTGTGGCTGTAGCGAAGGTACATAGCTCAGCTGTGGCCCAGAGCTTTTCAGGCATTTTGGTCTTGCCTCAGTGTTAAAAAAATAAATAAAGTAATAAAAATGAGAAAATAAATATGTTGCTGTGGTATCGGTTGTTTTTCATCTTGAAAGTGACAAATGAAGCGAGGGCTTATCTGATTTTTGCCGCTTGTGTTGGTGTTTAAACACCTCAAAGAGATTGCCAAGTCAAATGAGGGTGGACTGAGGGAAGTAGGAGGGGCCATAGCCCACTGGCCAATGGGAGAGAGCAGAGAGCTGACCTCTGGGGGCATGAGGCTATGCCCTGTAATCCCTGTGGACTTTGAATCATGAGCACATTCTGCGCCTGGAGTCTTGCTTTTCCGTGCATTAATTTGTGTGTTTTTCCTCTAATTAAGGAGGCAAACGGCCACTAAACATGACCCTGTTCCCCACACCCCCTCCCACCCCCAACTTCTTCCCTTCGAGCTGAGACCAGCCCTTATCTTCAGAAATATCAGGAGCTCCACGTGTCTCTGTTGGTTTTATTTCACTGTGTGTTTTTCTCCCTCTGACATCTTCCTCAGAGGAGGGAGGATTTGAGGGTAGTGGAGAGGAATTACTCCCTGCGCAATCACGGCTGGAGTGAGCCAGCGAGACAGACAGTGAGAGAGACCTTTCTCCTGTTTGCACAAACAGTGAGAAGATGCAATATTCCTCATTCCCACAGACCATCAGTTTCCCATTGCTGACAATCTGATCATTTGAAGTGTGCATTCTTCAGTCTGGAAAGTCCGCTCAGTAGGAAATGGTTTTAGTGATTTGTCAAACACGTGCTGAAATAAACAGGCTTCAGATTTGTCTGATACACAGAAGTAAACAGGTTACTTTAGATTAAAGCAGAAATAAAATAATATTTACCATATGTACAGAAAATCTCTACCTGCACAGCAGTGTAGCCTTGAGTTGTGCACACTGCGTTGCTGTGAATGTTAATTGCATTTATAGTGATATGTAAGAACCCATGTAAAAATCAGTAATGAAAACTGACATAATGGTGGGATGGCTCATTGTGTGTCTGTGTCTGTCTCTCTCTTTCTCTGACTCTACCTCTCTGTGACTCTTTGACTTTGTCTCTCTGTGACTCTGTCTATGTGTGTTTATAGAGGTGGTATGCTACAGTGTATGTATTTGGAAGCAGAGTAGTAAATTCAATGTTTTTTTAGATGTGGTGTAGTATACTGTATTGTGTGTGTTTGTTGTTGTGGGACAGTACATTGTGTGTATCTGGAAGTGCAGCAGTATATTGGCTGTATTTTTAAATGTGATGTGGCATATTGTGCAGTTTGTAGTAGTGGTATAGTACATTGTATATTTGTAGCTGTTTGTGTACTGTATATACTGTGTGAAGAAAAAGAGTATATAGTATATATCTGTAGCTGTTCTATAGTATATTGTATATTGTATTTGTAGCTGTACTACAGAATACAGTGTGTATTTATAGCTGTACTACAGTATATTGTGTGTATTTTCAGCTGTACTACAGTGTTTTGTGTGTACTTGTAGCTGTTCTACCGTATATAGTGTGTATTTTTAGCTGAACTACGGTGTATTGTATGCATTTGTAGGTGCAGGGATCCTGTTCCCCTTGTACAAACACAATACAGTACATTGTTTGCCTTTGCTGAGGTGAGACGGTACATGGTTTCCGTGGTGTAGAAGTCGTGTAGTATGTTGTGTGCTAACGAGCACCCACTTTTTCTGCCCCCACAGACAAAATCATCCGCCACAGAGCATGCAGCTTGAAGGACACGGCACATGCCATGTTTGCTTCGGAGATGGATGTGGAGTTCAGTCGCATGTGTGAAGAGATCAAGGAGGCCCGGAGAAAGAGAGGTGACCTTTTGCCATGGAAAAAAAGCAACAAACACTTGATGTGAAGTTTGGTTCCATTCATCGTCTCGTTGGCATGTGCCCTACACCTGTGCCACTGAGATTTCCCAGTGCGTCGCTCTGCTCTGCTCCGCTCCAGTCTGCCGAAAACAGGAACGCCGTGGCTGGTTTTCCGGAAGATTCTGTCATTGCGAACATATGCCTCAATTGAGAGGGGGGTTGTTTGTCGCTCTCAAGGGGTCTCACACTCCAGTGTTTTTCTACCCAGTCAGACATGAAACAATGAATATTAAGGGCCTCATTTGGAAGTGGAGCGGAGAGGAGCCTCTGCCCGAAAAAAAGAGGCCGGCGACACGCTTGTCATTAAGCGAGGGGTTGTGGGGGGAGATGAAGTTAAACTGGCGGCATATAAATCTCCCAAAAAACTCAGGAGGCTCGCCTGGGCACTGCCCCTCATCTCGGTTTTTTTGTTTTATGGAGTACAAAAACCCAATGAATATTGCAGGACAAGAAGTCAAATGCTTGAAAGGGCATTTCATAGTTAATATTTTATGCACCAGTTGAGTTGCTAAAAATATTTGGTTTTGCAAGCCGTAGCCCTTAGGAGCAATAAAGATGCTTCGGTCCTGATAAAATACCACAGTCTTGGTATTTTGGGCAAATTCTCTTCCCGTGGTGATGCCACGCATCTGACTGTGAATTTAGCTTGGTATCTTTTTGGCATATTTATTAACATTAATCAATCATTTACATTTTTTTTCTTGGAAATAAAAGGACAGCTCCCGAAAATATGGCTGAGTTCAGTTGCGGGGGTACCTGAGGCTACGGAACAGATGTTGACCCCGTTGACTCATTGTCTCTGAGCAACGGCGGAGCCAAATGGCCCCCCCTTCTCTGTTCCCTAAAATAAATGGGGGCCACACTGTGCCTGAATGCTTCACTGCATAATGGGCCATTTCTGCCCATATTCCTCTGTAGACTGGGACAGATGTAGCTTGTTTGTTAGCAGTTATCTGCCTGCTCTTCAGTATGCTAAATCTCTCAGCCTTTTTTTTTTAATTCTCGTGTGTGCTGTATTGCTCAAATGGATTCCAAAGAGTGTGTATGTATTTGAGTGCGCGCATGTGTTTGTGTGTGCATGTTTGTGTACACGGGTGTTTATCTTGCTGTGTTTTTTGGATGGGTGTCCGTGTGTGTGTGTGTTTGGGTGTGTATCTGTGTATGTGTGTGTGTATGTATGTATTTATTTTGCCATGTTTCTTAGTGTGTGTGGGTGTGTTTGTATTTGTCTAAGTTTCTGAGTGAATCTGTGAGTGAGTGAGAGTGTGTGTGTGTATATATATCTGTGTGTGTGGATTTGGTGTGTATCTGTGTGTGCATGTGTGTGGGGGGGGTGTCTGGGTGTGTATCTGAGTGTGTATGTGGGGGGTGTGTGTGCGTGTGTGTGTGTGTGTGTGTGTGTGTGTGTGTGTGTGTGTGTGTGTGTGTGTGTATCTATCTGAGTGTGTGTTATCTCTCTCCTGCAGGTGCTCAGGAAGAGCCGCAGCCGGGCCCCCCTGCTGGAGCTGTGTCCAGGAGAGCAGCAGGAGAGGAGGCTACTGGGAGCTCTCCGGGGGAGGGGCCCGACAGCTCCCCCAGCAAGTGCAGCAGTGAGTACCCCCAAACTGAACACCCAGCCAAGACCCTAAAATCCAAACACCAGTGTAAAGCCCAATAACCTCCTTCACCACACATGGAAACCCCTTCCCAAGCTTGGTATTGTTGTGTTATTGTCAAATTGTCTTTTCATTTTCACATTTTTAGAACAATACAACCCTGTCCCCTGCTCCCCTGCTCCCCTGCTATTCCAACAGCACCTTTCTCAAGCCTTCCTAACACCTCCCTAAGCCCTCCTGCCTGTCCATCTGGTCCCACCCCCAACCCCCCATTAGGGGAGACAGAATAACCAACTGTAAAATAACTAAAACATACATATTCCAGTTAATAAAGAGAGAGTGAGATCTCACTCAACTGTCAATGGGAAGAGTTACCATACAGTATCAGTGCATTTGGGCCAATGACCATGTTAAGGCCAATAAAAATGTAAGTCATTCATAGAGTACGGAGAGTCAGGGAAGCTTGTATGAACAAGGCCATGGCTGACACCAGAGTGCAGCTCGACCCTGATGGGGTTCATGAAACTATTTCAACAACCACCATTTCCAATAAGGAAAAAAGGAAAGATGTTTGAGGGAGAAAAACGGCTCCATCGAAGCTCTCCAGTCCCCTAGATGGCGCCAGTCACTGCACTTCTCAGGAACATAATTTACGCTTGCCAAATTCTCGGTAATTTGCCAGAGGACTGTGTAGGAGGAATGTTTAATTCTCTAATTTAAGATAAAGCATGATACCCCTTTTCCAACGGGTATGAGACCGTAAGAGCTCCCTTTCAATGTAGTTACTCTGAGCCGTCAGGCTGGAATTAAGAACGGTGGTAATAGGGGGCAAAATTATGATTCGTAGTGTTTGGGGGGGAAACAGTGGGAAAGGCCTGAAGACCATTTCCTGAACTGAACCCATATTCCAAGCAAATGTTTCACCACAGGAAACTTCGGCTTAAGCTCAGTGTGCACTTTCCCAACACAATGAGAAAACTGAAGTGTTTGTGTGCCGACAAACAGCCTTGGCTTAGTCCTGTGTCATAGGCTATGTCTGTTGTAAGGTTGTTCATCCAACACAATACTTCCTCCTGTCCCTTTCCTGGCAATAGAAATGGGACATAATTGCTATGTTTAAGCTGTAGAGCTGAATAGTATTCCACTATTCATATCTATGCTTGCCTAAGAATTATGTGCGGTCTGAATTGAATGGCTTCCGTGTTGGCAAAGTGAAATTGACATGGTCCACCGATCCTAACTTTGCATAAGTGTGAGCATGTGTGCAAGCCCAGTGATCATTTGTAACTTTATTGAGTGAGTATGCCGTCTAGAACTGGCAGACCCTGACCAGGAACATAATTTAAAATCACACATTGTACGATCTGGCTATTAAAAACTACAATGTCTAACTCAGTTGTGGGTAAAATAAAATAAATTCACAGCGTCATAAGAACATGCATAATGGCATTAGAAATACCCAATATGTGTGGAGCAGCTGTGTAGTGTCGTTCTGGGAATTAAGTTAAAATGGGGTGCCCTGCTGAGTGAGTGAATGGCAGCAGCAGGTGTCCTGCAGTTCCGTTCGCAGCCACCAGATGGCGGGGCATCTGTGAGGCTGCCTGTTTGTGGTGTCCTGCTGTGGCAGTGAAACTGCAGGGCCAAGCCTGTTCTTGGGGGAGGGAAGCAGCGTTTGGTGTACTGAACAGTGCTTTGCCAGAGTGGTGGAGAGTACAGGTTTACGCTCAGCTCCCTTTTTTTTTTTTTTTTTTTTTTTGTAACAAGTGGGGGATGTAACTGTGTCTGCAAGAGCAAATAGAACAAAAATGTATCTGTGGGGGAAAAACCCACAGGGGTCACTCTCCCTCTCTCTGTAACCTTCTGCTGCTCTCTCACCATCTTTCCCTCCGTTCCCCTCCCTCAATGAAGAGGGGAATGCACGTTTATAGCAGCCATTAGTTGCGCTTTGTACAGGTATCTTCAGAGAGAGAGCCAGTGTTGCATGATAGTTTCTCAAAGTGTGTTAAGCCACCCTTGAGGATTGGAGGTGGCCAGGGCAGTCATGTGTTTATCAGTTCACTTTGCTTTGCTGATCAAAGTGGAGATTGTGACAATTATTTTTGTTTTTCTGTCAAATGAAGTTACATTTTTTGGATTGGTCCCTGCTGCTCTGGTCTCTTCAGGGCATCCTGTACTCAACACTTGTGCCATTCCGAGAGATAGACCAGTATGGGTCGCACAGTTAACACCTGATAATATCCTATTGCACTTGAATGGGCATCATTCCAATTTATTATTCCCAGTGCAGAAGATGTATTAAGTATAAGGTGTAGGCTTACCACTGTATTTCACTCCAGCTCCGAAAAGTACAGCATCAGCCCAGATGTAGTGTGTGTGCTTGTCTGTGTGCGTGCGTGTGTGTCTGTGTGTGTGTCTGGTTCTCTTTGTTTCAACAAATGATTGTCTCTGCTGTTTCTCACATTTGAAAAGCACTCTCTTTACCCTCTCCATCGTCTCATGTTATTTTCTGTGACACTGTATTTCTGAGCTGCGCTGAAAGTGTTGGAAGCCTCTGCCTCATTGACCGCCATAATCTTAAAATTCACATCACAACTCCTTCTCAATCCTTTGGTCACTCTCCCAACCTTTGATGTACGTTTTAGACACTATCGCTACATTGTTGTTATTTTCCACTGCTGTGATGGCTGCCCCACCATCATATAAAACTACTGGATTCACTGACACATTGGTATCACTACTTTTGCAGTATAATATCCCTGCCTTATATTCCTAAAAGGAGTGCAATCAATGGGAAGGTGGCATCCGCGACCCCCTCAAGTTTTGGTAGTGCATTACAACCACTCTCACAGTCAATATACCCCAACCAGCAAGATATTCCTCTTTCAGTTCTCTAACTCTGTTGCGTCATTAGTTGCTTATGTATTTCAATCAATTCCCCATTGTATGCCTTAGGGACGACAGAGGGCACTGGTAATAATCAACATAGAAATACCACAGCATCCATTGGGGGAGTGAGAATTTGATTATAGTATCAATGTAAAAATCCATGGTTTTAGGTATTTATACTTTTGCTTGACATCTGGCACTCTGAATACCAAACAGAAGTAGCATGAAAACTTCTTTTTTATGCAATGTGTAGAATACACTTGGTCTGGTTGAATTTAATAAATAAAAATAAATAGATGAATTTGTTGATAGGAAAGAGCAATCTGGTCTATCGGCTTTTGTAAAATATTCATCTCTCGTCTTGGTTCAGGAAAATTAAGAAATTAGGAAAAGGCTTATTAAAATGTATAGCATTAAGACAAAGTAAAGATGCACCCACACAGTAACAGATAACAAACAAGACCGGAATGTTAATGAGCCAAAATTCCGGAACACTCAACACCCAATCTTAACAGAAATCCAGTACGATTTAGCTTCACTTCCTTTGAAACTTGTCTCCAAAGGCAGACATTTTATCCTTTGTCCAAAGAAAAGGGAAATACCCCCTCTCTTCTTGGGCCATGAAAATTAAATTGCAGTCAAGGGAGGACCAGAGGAAGTCTCAGCCAGCACCCCTTGTTGTTAAGTATTAATTTGAGTCACTGTGAAAGCACAAGGCTTCTTTTCATGGTTATTAGTACAATAATGTTCGAGTAATGAGCATCATTTACACCCCAAACATGGCCGTCTTGGGAGAGACAAGTTTGGTAATTGATGAAATTGTGGTTACAGGTCTGTGTTGAGAAATTAGTTCAACCAATAATGTAATGTAATGGAATCAAGTTAGGTGACTGAAATCAGTGGTATTACTCTGTAATTACATTAAATCTATAGCTATACTCGTAATGTATGTATATATGCACATATGTTCTAAAGCATGACATACACTACCAACTCTTGCAGTGTATTACTTGGACACCAAAACTCATGAATTCACACTTTATATATTCTTTAGATGTAGTATATATATAATTGTCCTACACAGCAGTGTAAAAATAATCCTTACACTATTTTTGAAAGGAATTTAGTAAATATAATCTCAGTGATATAGGGTGTCCCCTATTGGTTGAGAGAGTTCAACGCCACAGTGTGTTCTGTCAAAAATGAAAGGTTAACTTTTTTTTTTAACAGCACATTTTTTGTGGAATTATCTGCTTTGGTCTCTGTCACAAGGCAACACAGTGCTCTCATCAAGAAATGCTTGCGCCATCACATTTTTATTTTGTAGGGATCTGAGATTGCTGTGTGACTGGGCCCTTTGGGGGGCAGTGCCAAGCAGAGAGAGGCAGGGGAAGGGCGAAGAGGAGCCCTTGGTGTCCGCCGGGGTGATCTCGGATGTGTCAGATTTGCCGAATCAAAGAGCCGGAGAGGAGAGAAATTGGCACTGTGAAATAGTTAAGGTGATTAAAGCCCTCTCGGCTTCAGAAGCTGCCGCAGTCTTGGGACGTTTCCTTAAGGCGCGCCACAAAGATGAATTGTGTTCCTCCTCACATCACAACACAGCGATGGGGTTTCTTCATCTGCGCTGCCGAAATGCCGAGGCAGGGAGCAGATGGAAAAGGATTTACTTAGCTCTAAGAGCAGAAACGTGGCATAAACGTGTAGCGGTAAGAGAATGTAAGCGCAGACGCTTTAATGAACCAGCAACAGTTCAACAGCAAGGTTTGTCCGCTGAGCTCATTCCTGGTTTGGGGAGGGGGCAAAGCTTTTTTCACTTTTTAAAAGTTGTTGGTTCTTCTGTTATTTAATTCCAGCTTAGAGGAGAGAAGTAGTACTTGTAAGGCAACATGGAGTGGCCACCACCAAGAATGTTGCGTGTGAGTTTGGCAGGTGTGAACGGGTGATCCAATTTTGGGTGTGTTTGAGGCATCACTCTCGCCATTTTGCTATCATGTTCTCATGGGCCTGGCACAGCAGCTCCTCTGCCTCTACTGTGTCTTATTTTCAGCCCCATTGTTAATCCCAGGGGGCACTGTGTTTGCGATAGTGTCCTTGCTACTGAGCCGCATGGTTCTGTGAATGCCCTCCTCAATAACACCTTTTAAACCAGGTTTAAAAGGCGTCATTGGGTTTAGCTGTAAAATGTTTATTTGCTGGCAGGAAGTGATGTCGCTGGTAGCTTTAGAAATGTGTCATGAGTGGCCGTGACTTCTCCCCTTGCCACTCTGCACAGTGAGGGGTGGGGACAAAGCACAAATTTGACAGTTGTCATAGTTGTATATATAATGTATATATTTTTAAATGATTCTACATCCAATATCCTCACAACAAGGGGAGGGGAGGGAGACTTTTTTTTTTTTTTTTTTTGAATGGGCTGAAAATATGCTTGTATGTGGTCAGATTTTGTTTTTTTTTTTTTTTTTTTACTGGTCTGGAGATGTACATGAGGCCAGACCTTTTGTGTAATGAGGAGTGGAGGTCTGGAGGTCTCTTAAATGTCGTTGTCTTGTTTTTATTGGAGACTCAAAGGCCATACCTTATGTGTGGTATGTAACTGCCTGCAATTTGGTCAGTCAGTCTGTAGCAGACGTTGAAGGTAGGAAAAAAATGAACTCTGTTACCAAGTGCCTTTGGGTTTTTCTGTGGGCTCTTTTGGAGCAGTTTCCTGTAATTCTGTCATCATAAAACCAATCATACTCTGCTCTGCAGCTCGTCTCTTTCGCTAATGAAATCCCTCCATGTCTGGCCAAGACCTAAAAGTTACCTCTGCCAGCCAATCAGCTTGTAGATTAGTGGGCTTAGATGCCCCCTGGAACACCACGTTGTCAACTGTGAAATAAAAACGTAAAATGGAAGTAAGCAGATTTACTCCTTTTAAGGTTTTTTATTGTAATTCTTTTTCTTAGCACAACTGAATTGGTATCACAAACATGCTGCTGGCATTGGAGGCTTACAGCTTTCAAATTATTTACTGGTGTGAATACTTTGTTTTTTATTCTCCTTGTTCTGAAAGCGCAGTTAAAGGCATATTGTCTCTTTGCATTTAACTGCACTGTGGGCTGAATGTAACACGAGACCAACTTGAATGGACTGAAGCTTTTTCTCTTGTGTTTGTTTTTAAAGTGTTGTTATAGATTTGTGGTTCTCAAATCAAATTCTGGGTCAGAACTCGGGGACCCACTGCTGAGACTTTGGAAGGTTTTAGATGGATCACAAATTGTTATGGTGGAGGGGGGTATAATTTGCCCTAGTATTACACACTTTACTACATTTACGACCGTCAGACCAAACGTTGGTCAAGTGATGGTGTACGTTTTATATGCAGTTTTTTGACACGTGAATATCAGTTTATGCTCTTCACATATGCCCGTTATGCCAGTTTATGGTATGTGTAATGTGCTTCTTCCAGAGTGCTGGTACGTGTTACATGTTTCCACCCCAGCCTTGCCTGTTCCACTCTACCTGGATTCAGGTATAAGCAGTCTGTGTTCTATTTTTCACATGCTGCAGTGTTGAGGCTGATCTTTCTTTTCTGTATGCCCCCTCCGTCCTTTTGTGTTTCTGAAATGTAAAACGTTATCCCTTTTGACTCCCATCCCCGTATTAGAACTGCAATAAATAAATGATGGTGGGAAAGAGGAAGAAGGGGTATTTTTTTTCTGCACACGTTCTCTGGGAGTGTTGTTTGAGTCTGGGGAGGCTGATGCAGGGTGAGGAGAGGTGCCTTGTTTGGAGAGGAAGTATGGATCGATAGCGTGCGGAGCTGTGTGTGTATCGCCCTGGGATGGGGCTGTGGAGAGGGCAGTGGCTCTGAGGTGTGTGCAGTTAGACTCTGATTGCAGCTCCCTGCCTGCTCAGCACCCGTGCACACAGCCAGACTCATTCAAAAACACCATGATGACCATTGCTGCTGTCATTATTATTCAAAATAATAACAATAATTATAACTACAACAGTAATTACCAAAACTATTGTTGTTGTTCTTATGTTAATTTTAGAATGTGTCATTTTTAGCACCCATTATTATTTTAAGGATCATACAATTACAAATGTAAAATGTGTTATATAAATGGTTAATGACAATTACATATTATACATTTTCCTTTCATATAAATGAATATTTTACCATTTATTATCCTTTTACATTTATGCTTGTTTATCATTCAGCATAATTCAGGTTAATATAAGTGCTAGAGCAAGGTGCAGGGCAGTACTTCATCTAACATGTAAAATAGCAGCGTTGACACCTATGAAGGAACCAGTCCTGTACTCAAACTAATTTTTTTAAATTATTATTATTGTGATTTAACAATTAAAAAATACCCAATATCATTAAAAATTGCTTAGAGTATCCTGCAGGATAAAAAAGGTTTTTTATTAGCAGCAGTGTGTTAGCAGGGGGGTGCAGAATTCACCCTGGTTCTCTGGTTTCCATTCGCTGAATTATTAAACAGCAACTGCCTACGTATGGCACACCTCATATTGGGTTACTGAACGCTGGCCGCGTTAAGACCGTAATGGTTCATGTAATGGTGTAAGAGGTGCATGAACAGAAACCGACAAATTTTAATTATGTTAAATTACCCTTTGTGCCACTCAGGGCAGGATAAATCACTAAATCTCCATCAGTGATCTTTATACCTTATCTGTGTGCATTTGATCATACAACATAAGTCATTGTCTCTGATGGTGCCGGGATCTATAACTCCCAGTCTCATAATCTGAGTACTACTTCCTTCGGTAGAAAATCTTCTGTGTTGACTTTGTTCAATATGCATCATATGTGAAGGCTCAGCTTAAAACTACGGTTTGAAATATTTTCAAGAACTGTGGGGAAAAAAATCTATTGCATTCTGAAAACTAGCTGTCTGCATTATTTTGTGAAGAGACCCATTTGGTTTGTTTTGAATGGCTTTTATTTTGTTAATGTTGGGTACTTGTAATTTAGATGGATGCTTTGAAAGGTGTTTCAAAGAAGGGTCCTGGAAATAACACTGTTTGTGTTTAGACTGAAGGACACCTCATTTATGTCTTTATTCCTTCAACGAACATTCATTCGTTCATTCAGGGTTTTTTTTTTTTATTTATATTCTCCAAAGAGCTCATTGTCAGTAGGGAGGGGGTATGGAGAGCATTGTGCAATACCATTGCTTGTCTGTACAAGGATCCCCATTGTTGGTAATTTATTAAAAAAATGAAGAGCGGAGGAGGAGAAGAAGTAGGAGGACGAAATAAAGCGCGCCTGTGAGAATACAGCAGGGAGGGGAGACGGTGCTGGGCATTTCCACAGGGAATGCAAGCCTGCGTGTCCTCTCTAAATATCACGCTGATTAAAAAGAGCCCCACCCCCCCTCTTAATTAGCACCTTTATATTTCCAGGCAATGAGTAAAATCAAAATAGAATCATTTGCTAGAAGTATCTGCTGAGCTCAGCTGGGTTGGCTGTGAACATCTGTTCTGCCAAGCCCACTCCAGATCCTGAAAGTCAGAGCTGTGTGTCGCTCTGGTTTGACATGCAATGCCTGTCAGGGCTGACACAATGACATGCAATGCTGTACCATGTAATACAAAGGTCACAATGAAAAGCATATCACAAGGGTACATGTACAAGGGTCATAATCTTATGCATGTCACAATACAGGGGTCATAAATTGATTCTTGTTGTGATACAAAGGTCACGTCATAGCATTTATGATACATGGGTATCCTGTTAGCAGGACTAATTACAATAGCTTTTGCACAATAGGCGATAAATAACATGAGTGGAAAGAACGATGTGGTAGATGGCTGAATGTGTAGTGGTTATGAGGGGGATGGAGCTCTCCCTTATTTGAGCTTTCTCTCCAAATATTGTTCAGTCTGTTCCATTTCCAGTGATTGCTCCATTTTTCAAAAATGAAGACAAGTTTATTATTAGCAATAACCTGAATGCTACAGTAATCATGATGCCAGTGAAAAAAATTGTTTGAGGAATTATGCTGTAATTGGTTTTAAAGATACAGGTCTATATTTTTATCTCTGTCTTTATTTTGTTTTGCCTATTTTAAGAGCGTGTGACCAGACACGTGTTGCCAGCTTCCTCTTTGCTTTGCAGTCCCCAGCCTAGCTATGCCGTCATTGCACTGGAGGAAGAACAGTTCTCACGCAGTGGTTGCAGGTAAACTTCAGGTGTGTGATTGACAGAGGAATCTATACTGTATAACAACATAAATACCACCCTGCGATCTGAATCCCTCTCTCCTTGGGAGATGCTGAAGCCAGTTACGGAGCTACTGACCAGTGGCAATTCTGATGCATACTGGATTTTTGCCTGACGGTTACAAAGAACCTAAACATGATTATTTCGTTCAATATTGTGATTGCCATTGTCAACGGTGATCATTGGAAATGCAAAACAGATTGTTAATCATCAGTGAAGATTTTTTGACAACAGAGAGCAAAAATGTAATTTTTCTGAGATTGTCTGAGATTTTTTTTATTTTATTGAACACCTAAATATGAGCATGTGTCCTCATTTACTGTGTACCTTCATATGTTCATTTGTCTATAGAAGAGTCTGTGTAATGTGAGCACAACAGTATCACATGGAGCTAATCAACGGTGAGTCCTTTCACACAGCGACTGCACTGAATGTAAGGCACTCATCATAATGGCATAATTGTGGCCTCTCATGATTGGCTAATGACAGGAGGCTTGGTTACAATTGCAATTAATGTATAATTCATTCGGTAGCCCTAGTCAGGATTCTGTACAAGAACATGGGTCGCGCTCCTTAAAGCTCCTTAATAAATCTGAAGGTTGTCCCGGCAGCTTGATTGATGGATGACATTACGTTGCACAGCAGCCAGTGCTGATACGTTTGTCCATGGTAACAAAGACCTTGGCCTCCCTGCCGGGCCTTTGATAATGTGCGTTTGGGATAAGAGGCGCCCCCTACTGGGAGCTCAGGGTTAATGTCAGAAAAGACAAGGCCGTGACGAATGGGGCTGTCCACCCCTGCTGCTCTGATTATTATGTCCGGTCAGGGGATTATTCAGCCTTCAGTGCAGACCGCCCTTCTGCCTCTGACGACTTCATGAATTCGCTGTCGTGTAAATGATCGGATAGCTCTCTGTCTGTCGAGGGAAATTAGGGTTTGACTTCCATTAGAATGTGATTCCTGGTGCTTAACAATGCGCTCCTGGTGTGTGTTTCTTCCAAAATGGCCAATCTGCTGCTGGTCTCAGTTTGCATGTCTTCAGTCTTATGTCTGTGTTGTATGAGAGAGATGGTGAAAGATGGTTTTTAACAAAGATGAAAGAGGGGCAGCATGAGGGCGGGGGTCATGATGGAAATTAAGTTTTATGGGATATGTTTGGGAGACATTCACACACAGATGCCGCTGAAAGTAACACACCTCAATAATCTCATATCAAAATGATTACAGTAATGTTTGTTGGTACAGCTGTTTTTGTTCTTCATCCGTGCAAGATCGATAATTCAATCACGTTAGTGTTGTTCTGCAGCCATGACACTGTGGCCCAGCAAGACTGGCGGATCAATAGAGTCACAGCCTGGCTCAGAGGGTCATGATCTGTTCTTGGTCGAAGATATCAGTCCGTATTCAATTTAACCCGTGATATTAGGTAAGATTGAGCTCTTTTAAACGTGGTGACAGATTAGCTCTCTGCCCTTTTAGCAGCGCCTTGATGTACACGGTGTGCTGTGGCTGAGCGCCTCGCTCCCACTCCTGCACTCCAGTTTATGACAGCTGCCGTTTCCTGCTAATGTGCTCTGATTATTTCACCAGCGGTCATTGTTTGTGCTAATACCACCTTTTACCTTCCTGGAATTTTTACAACCATTACCATATTATTGAAGTGGAGTGCAGGTACAGAAAAAAGGTACTTAGCAAATAAAGGTATGCTCTGCACAGTAGTTTAAGGGATCTGTCTGTCTGTCTGTGTCTGTCTGTCTGCCTGCCTGCCTGCTCCTTTGCCTGCCTGCCTGCTCCTTTAGCCATCTGATCCTTCCTGTGTAGAGCTGTCATCATTATCATGAAATTGAGCTTGAAAAAAATGTATCCGTCTGAAAGGTTTTTAATATTGTTTACAACTATTTGCATACATATGGATATTTATTCAGAAGGCTAATATGCTGCTTTGCTCTTAGACTGTTATGCATGTTGAGTCAGCAATAGATAAAAAAGTGAGACAGGACATTTCAGGACATTCTTGCCTCAAATCTGCAGCACGGTTGGTGAGACCAGTATGAGCTAATTAGTTGCACTTCATATTTATGACAAAAATAATTGAAGTAAACACATTTGCGTTGCTGCTTGTTCTGTGCATATGATTATCAGTGAGTGTACCAGCTACCTATGAAGAGAAGAGCTGTATCGAAGTACTAAGACTTGTTTGTGCTTCAAAAGCCGTTTTTAAAAAAGTTTGAATGAAGTTTGAACTTAAATAAAATTATCATTTAGTCATTCAGACTGGATAAAAGGTCTGAATTTTGAAGCTGGAAGGTAAACCTGACAGCCCTAGTCCTGTTCCTTCACCCTTCCTGAGGGGATGACAGCGCCTTCTCACCACCTTCCTCTCACCAGCTTATTCCAGCAGTCCTCAGAGTGGTTTACCGGCATGTCTCAAGCAGCCAGAGTTCAGCCTTCCAGCGTGTCAGGCTTGGACAGGAAAGCTCCCGCGTATGCTAAGATTTCTTTACTGCCCCCTTCCCCCCCCACACCCCTCTAAGGATCACCAGTCTCAACTGCAGTTTCTGGTGAAGTGGTTTATGGTAATGAGCCTGCCGGTCGTTCTGCCGTGGTGAACTCTGGCTCCTCTGCACCCTTTCATCAGAGCGGGTGGTTGCCCGGGGAACGATATCCACCCATTAAAAGCCCACTTGACTTATCTTGATGTTTTTCCAGCTTACATCCCTTAGTTTGGAAATTGTGTTGCTCAATGATCTGAAAATCGGTCTGAAAATCGACATGTCTTTGAAAGTGAGTGTTTTAGCCGTACAAGTCCTCTATCTGACTTTATCCTAAAAAATGACTTCCCGCATACTGTAGCTTACTTCCTTGCATCTGTTGCTGTCCTGACCTTTTTTTTTTTTTTTTTTAATCTATGTCACTGCTCTTTGCTCCTACTTTATGAGTAGCTGTGTCTGAGTAAAACAATTAGGAGTTAAGTCTGGCTGGAGCGGGCCTTTTTAAGATGTGGATGGAGATGGCATGTTTCGTTGTACCCACAAACTGCGAGGTGTTGACCATCAGTGGTGTGTTGCATTGGCAAATAAACACCTATGGTTCAGATGCATTCGAGATGTATGGATAAGTCAAAATATATACTGTTGAACTGTAGAGAAAGAATGTGAACCATGTCTATAACTGCAACAGTGATGGCATGCTGCATCTTCAGGGCTTTTTTCCTTTTACTTTAGACCTTACAGCATTGTGTGTTTTTTGAAATATCTCTTTTTGTGTTTGTTATAGATGTATGAATGTGTCAGGCTTTTGCAGCTATGGGTGAGTATAGGTGCTTGTTCACAATGTCTTCGCAAACCTATGTCTTACATAACTTGCATTTTTATCTATGGTAGTCACGTCATAAATTGATCTGTGTTCGGGGTGAGCCGTGAACCATTGTTGAAGTGTAGTCACAAGGTCTCTCTGACAGCTGACCTCTGCTCAATAGGGCTGTGTGTAGAAAACGGTTGGATGCACTTTGTTGTGAGGAATATTTTTTTTCTTTTACTTTTTCTTCCTTTTTTTTGTTTTTGCTGAGATGAAGAAACCCTAGGTTTGTTTCCCCCTTCTTGTTAATGTAGCTCTGTCCTTGGTGCTGAAAGAGTTTTGGAACTGTGCATCTCTCGTAGGTGACATTCCTCTCTACCCCAGTGTTTCATACAGTTGATTTTAGCTCTGATGTTGTGAGGTAGTTCAGTGCATTGGCAGTAGAGATAACGTATCAGTTTTCCGTCAGAAAAATCGTACTGTTGCAACATTTAAAAACAGCAGGAGTCAAACTACAGGAGTCTGTTTGTAGCAGCTGCCCTAATTCGTTTGAATTTTCAGTGGCAGGTTGGGCCCGCTCCTTGATTCTCCTTTTAAAACAAACAATAATAAAAATATGTGATAGGTCATGAGAGTGAATTTCTTAAGCTTGCAGCGTCTGTCCTTGTACTTTCCTCATGCCCTGCTCCTGTCCCCTTTCCTTCGCTTTGGAAAGTCCTGTCATTGTGCTTGGTGTTCGGAAAAAAGGCAGCGCCGTTTTTCAATTTGCTGCCGGCGACGCCTCCTCCTGCCCCCTCCGTTTCTGAAGCGCCTCAGCGCGTACTGCATAATCGTATCAGATGGGAATGAATTTCCAGACAAAATTGCCGATTTGGACCGTGCCAAAAACGCAAATGAGGGACGAGGCCAAGATGAAGGGAACGGGTCCCGCTGTCTGTCTGATCCCTCTCCCCCCATCCTGCAAGCTGGCGTCTCCCGTCCTCGGCCCCTGTTCCAGGTGAACAGAGATGTCTGAAGGCCCTGACGGCAGCTCTTCCTGCAGTTTGCAGCGTTGGCCCCTATCGGCCGTGCATTAGCCTTCACTTCTCAGCGAGTAGCGGCAGGGCACTAAACCGCTACTCAATATTCATCTGAATTTCATGCTTTCTTAATTGGCATCATTAAAAATCAGGCTGGCACCGGTACAGCATTGTTGTTGTCATTCCCCTATTTTTTTCTTTTTTTTTCATGCTCATTTGAATTTATCAGTTAGTCACTGGCTAGGTTGTAGTTGGAAATATTCACTGCATAGGAAAATGGTGGCCATGCCCTGAATGGAGGAGGCTTCCAAGCCATGGGCAGCACCCCATTGGCTGACCTTGCTGTGGATTGAGGATGATGTCATGAAGTGCATGCATCTGTTGTCCACCGCTATCCACCAAAAAAATGTAAAAGCTATGAAGTTAAAAGATGGATTGCATTGAAAACAGTTTGTCAAGGATCATCCCCACATTTTCTCAACAACTGCCTGAATATGATAGTTTATGTCATATCTGTAATTTATGTATGAAGGTATTTTATGTTATATGGAGAATCATTTAAGGAGGAAATCAGAAACCCTTGACCTTTAGCTTAATAAACATTGACCTTTAGGCCAAAATCCTTATACAGTCACTGGCATATCAATTTTGTAACTTTGATAATTGATCAATACCACTTTCAAACTAAAGGATCTGATACATATCTGGTTAAAAACCAGGGTGTGGTAAGTGGGGCTTTTAGGATTGCGGGGTGGGAAAGGGGGTGCCGGAGAGCAGGATGTGGTCTGTGCAGTGTTGTCAGGGGTGACAGACAAGCTCTGTCCTCAACTGAGCAGATAAGCCAGATAAGTCGTCCTCTGCACACTTTCAGTGTTTGGTTGTGAGGGCATTACTGACCCCTTCCATCGAGGACTGCAGAGCTGAGATGTTGCAGGGGTTTGGAGGGGACTTTGCTCGCCCGCGCAGAACAGAGTGCGTGTTTTCGGAGTTTGTTTGGAGCATCGGGCATTTGTGCCCCGCGAAAGTGGGGAGGATGCGTTATTTGGGCACTGTCATCATGCCAGGAAGCCGCTGGGCTGAAACGTTATTAAACCCTTTTTAAACGATATTTCCTCACCCCTGCAGTGGCGCTTTAATGCAGCAGGCATTCTGGGTATTTTTAGGATGTTGGAGGCTTCTGTTGCCAGGATGCGGTGGGGCCCTGAACTGCTCCGTCTGCCGGATTTGATTAGAGCAGTTGGAGAGCCCTCGCCAGGAGCCAGGCGCCACCTGCCTCCACGCCGCGCGCCATGCCCTCTGTCTGCCCCAGAAAATGCACTGCCTGCCACGCCTGACACCAAACAGCTCTCCACCCAACAACCCACAAAACGCACACACACTCCAAATCTTTAAACGCTCTGCTCCCCCAAACACTGTATATTCATCCCCCCCCAACCCACCAAATCACACCTCCTCCCCCCAAACCCCACCCCACCCAACTCAAATTCATCCCTGTCCAACACATGAAGCATTCACGCCTGCTCCATATCTGTACAAGACAAATTTCCCTAACGGACCAATAAATCAAATCATCAGAACAGCCTCTCACCGCCCCCCCGAATACTAATTCACACCCTCATCACACTTTCAGATCTCCTCACTGCTTCAGACCAAAACTGGAAGTTAACTGAGATTTTATGTGCAGCTTCCAAGTAGGAAAAACTGCTTGTGCATTCAGAATATCATCTTAGCCTGTATGGCTTTCTTTTTTTTATCTGTTGGTGCTGTTGATCCAGGGAAGTCTTTTTAAGTCTCACCACCACATAGTGAGGACAGTGAGCAAGGGATGGGTAGAGGGGGAGAGAATGAGAGAGAGAGAGAAAGAGAGAGAGAGAGAGAGACGGCTGCAGGGAGAGAGCACCGAGAGAGGGAAAGCGAGAGATGTATCAATCAAGCCCTTTCATCATTTAATGACCCGGAGGCGTCACTCCATAACAAAGTCCTGTCTGAAAGGAGAGGAGAAGCCTGTATTTCAGCAGCCACTACAGACCTCTATAATATCAGGCCTGTGTGAGCTCCCCTGTGTGTGTGCCTGTGAGTGTGCCAGTGAGTGCGTGTGTGAGTGTGAGAGTGTGAGTGTGTGTGTGTGTGTGTGTGTGTGTGTGTGTGTGTGTGTGTGTGTGTGTGTGTGTGTGTGTGTGTGTGTGTGTGTGTGTGTGTGTGTGTGTGTGTGTGTGTGTGTGTGTATATTGTGTGTTTGCATGTCTGTTTGTATATCAGCGCATTAGGCATGTGTGTGTGGGCATGCACAGGTATGTTATGATTTTTTGGGAGCACCTGGATGTATGAGCACCCAGTAGCTCCACTAGAAAAGAGGAATGAAACAGCCCAATACAGGCTGTACTTCACTGCTCATCAGGCCTGTTTCTGGGAGCGGGGGGGTGGCAGCCATCTTTTCTTCCTCTGCATCCCAAAATTGCTCATTATTCTGTCCATGCACCACCCTGACCTCTGACCCCACCCTGTTTCCGTGCTGTAGTATCGGGGGTCCCGGGGGGGAAGCCGTGGGTCGATATTTCATTAATGTTCTAAACGGGAGAGCGCGCGGCTGTCACTGCCGACAAGGCTGTCTGCCCATCCGAGGTTCGAGAGCACCGTGTGTAACCACGTACCCATACCGCAGCATGCATTTTTCATTTTCAACAACTGCCGTTAAAGTTTAACATTTTTATTTTCGAGTGCAAGTTCACAATGGTTGGCTGTAGTTGGAAGTAAATGCATTTTTTTTTACCTTGAGTTTTACTAGACATCCTGATTTGGGAAAATGCACAGATAATGTAATTAAATGTTCCTGGGTGTTCTGCTACCTGTAGAAACCATGCTTCAGTCTTTTGATAATGAGAGCAATACACCAGCCACCAATCAGCGCGTAAGGCTTGTTGTTTTACACCACCCCCAGGGGGGATTAATTTAAATGAGCCTGTAACTGTAAGAGAGGGCTGCACTCTCTGAGAACGCTCTGTATACTGTTCCTGTTCCCATGGGTGGCTGAGTATTAAGCTCTCTCTGTCCTCTGGTACAAACATTGGGTCTGTCTCTTAATGAACACAAGGAGTGTTTTGCACTGTCCGGTTTGGAATTTACCAGTTGCATTAAATGCTGCCCTCCAGCTAATTTTAATTCTTTGTATTCAGTGTGTGGTGGTGGGGAAAAAAAAAACACAGAAGCAGAGTGGTGACGTGGTAGTTGCCATGACTAGTTGGAATGGTACCGCTTTTTGCTCAGTAACTTAGGGTAGCAATGTCACATGTTTAAAATGTACTAGAACATTTTTCATGGTAAGTGAAATGTGAAAATATTTCAGGAGGAAGTCTGAGAACTGACTTTTTTCCATCCAAAGTACTCACACTTTCACTGAAATGTCAAACTTAATGACTTAGGGGTCATTGTGCAACACTATTATCACAGTATGGGATGTGATACATCAGCTGTAAAACACAGAGATGATTCAAGTGGGCCTTTAGCCAATGATTAGACTGAAATTTACAGTCTAGTGAGTGAGATGGAGATAGTGGGGAAGCTCAAGTGTGGGACCCCACCCCCCAGCTTTCCTCCACAGCCAAATGGCCTAGAACAGGGTCTGACCTAAATTTGCGGTAACGAGTTGTGCTGGCTCCACAGAGACCTGTGCTTCAGTCTCTTACACCCCCCCCTCCCCTGTACTATGACTGCTGTCTCCTCCCACCCTCGGACAAAATGTTTAATAACGTTTCCGGTGACGGCCGGTCTGGAGACGTCTCGGCTTGGAATACTGTGCACCACCGCAGCTGCGCCGGATCGGTGGTAATGCTAGAGGGCATCCAAGCAACCAATCATCACGCCATAAAGCCGTCTGCCTGTGAGCTCGGTCAGAAGAAGGGGTGGGTGGGTGGGGGGTGTTAGTTCGTTAGCCAGGCGTTTAAATGACGCTTCCAGGATCGTCCTCATCAAGAGTCAGCCTTCCCTGGCTGACTTCTGCCCGTCCTCTCACTGAGGTTTTCCTTTCCAGGCAATTAAAAGGCACATTTGACTGCCCGCTTAACGAGCGGGACGATGTGTCCGGCGCCAATGGTGACAACGCTCACATGACCAACTCCGCTTTAAAACCCGTCTCGTCCCTCCATCCCCAAAGACATACAGATGCGTTTAAAGGGGTTCGACGAATCGTGCACTGCTGTCATTTCTCGTCCTTCATTCCTGCTGCGGATGGCCCACATCACACACTTAGGCTTGGCGTTTTTTTCCCTCCTCTTCTTTTCTCTCGCTTTATTTCCAGTTTATTTTTAGAGAGAGGGAGCGAGACATTCATTTTCCTCCATGTCATTGCTGTACTGACACAAGTTGTTACACGAGAATGAGGGAGAATACCATTATATTAAATTAAACTGCGACCTTACGGTGCAGACTTATTGGAAGCGGGCTGGGGGATTTTCGTGGAATACAAATGAGAGCAGAGGTATCCGCACTCCTCAGATGTCAAAACCATGTACCGGCAGATGTGTATACGTGTATGTATATACACAGACTGTGGTGGCAGGGTGTTGGCTGTATGCCTGGAGGGCCAAGAGCATCTTCTCTCAGTTTGGCATTATTTCTGCATTCTCATATTCTGCATCCTCTTGGTCCATCAAGTTTTATAGTCTGGGGCTTATTTTTTCACAGTTGCATTGTCACCAAGTGGGTGTTATTTAATTTTGTTTGTTGTTGTCCATAGCACATTCTGCTTTATTCTGTAGGGGGATGGACAGGGCACAATATTATTTTTCGATGATTAGCCAGGATGGTTTGTCTAATGTGCATACATATTTTGAAGCTCTTGAGTGGTTCAATTGGTAAAGACACGTTGTGGAGATGTCTCAGTTTTGGGCCTGTGCCACAAGATTACCTGGCTGTGACTTTTAGTGTATGAAAGCAGAACACAGGGATGAGTGTGTTTTTGTCGGACAGGGAATGAGTGTGTGAAAGGGACAGCTCACTCCTCTGTTTGTCAGTAACTCTTCTGTAGTCCTTTGGTGCCTGAAGTATAAAAAATTGTGCGCGTGTGCGTGCGTGCGTGTGTGGATTAGTGTTGGACTGATACCAAAATCTGCTGCTGTCAGCTGCTTTTTGGCAGAAAAGTGAGACATCACAGAGTGACATCAACTGCTTTTTTTATCAGAGATGGAGAGAAATTAGATTGCAGGTTAATATTAGTGGATTAGAAGTAAATATTGTGGATGAAAATTAGTAGTGAATAACTACATGACATGTCAACATAAAGAAGCTAGCTAGCTATCTAGTTTTGTATCAAATCGTTAAATGTTGAGGAAATAACCTCAGCAATAAAAATCTGACAACTTGAAAGCAGCTAGCTAGCTAGCCGCTACAATCGGATACAAAGCTGAACTGAACGTCGCGTGAGCCGCTTTTTCAGATCAGCTCAAAAAGCGCTCTAGGCAGCACTTTTTCCACTCAAAAAAGTGCAAACATGGCCTCAGGCAGGAAAATTAATTACCTAAAATGAATCTTAAAATAAAACCAAAAATGACTTCTTTTTTTCTTTCAAAAATATTTATTAGCAAAAATTCATAGCCCTTCTTTTCCACAAGTTGCAGGTGAATGTTAAGCTCTCTGCCAGTTTCCATTTCTCTAGGAACATGTAGCTGTAAGTATTCTGCCTCCACAGTGACGCAGCTCATGGGAGGCACATGACTTTCACCAACGGCTCCATCCAAAGCACAAAGAATTATCACGCCCACTACCTATCTGCTCAAAGGTGCTATGTTTTTCACTGAATGCAATGTAAAGCAAGTTCAGCACATTTTCATCAAATTTGCAAAATAGTTTTAAGATTTTAAAATGTTGGTATTGTGGTAGTTTTAAAGGACCAGACAAACCTAATGTGGAAAGATACCCTGTATGGGTGTATACATACTTGTCTATGTATGTAGTGATTGCTGTTCGTGCAGTCAGTTACAGGCATTGCAGTATCCTGCTGTTTGGAATCAGGGAGGTGAACTCTACACACATCAGCCTGGTGTGGGAGTGAATGGCATTGATGCTGGTCCAGTTCACATGCACTATTAATGAGCTGGAAATAAAAACTAATTCCCTCTGCATTCCAGCCCACCTCTCCGGTCTGAGGGAAAGGACAGCGATAATGTGATAATACCCTGACTCACTGAAAATAAACTGTGCCTCAGGACCTCAGCACCTCCACAAACCTGACCAGAGGGCCTTTGAGTTTGTGCGCCTGTGTGTGTGAACACATATCTGCGTGCAGTTTATAGTATGCAGTACATGCATGTATGTCTGTGTATTGAGCTGCGTATTTTTGTGTAACATATCTGTGTGTGTTTGTAAGTGTGTTTCTGCATCTGTTGGTGTATGTTTAAGTGTATGCATGTATGCGCTGGTGTGTGTGTGCATGCCTGTGTGTGTATGTCCCATAACATGCTGCCTTCTGCCATCTGCACCCTGCCTCTCTCAGAGCAAGTGAGATGGGGGTGACATCATTCTTTACAGCGGCGACATCATTGCCTGAATGCACAGCAAACAAAACATGCTATTCTTACTGTTCGAGCCTCTCTCCCCCACCTCTCCCCACCCTTCCCCTCCAAAAGCAATTGAAAGGTTACCGCGACATGGGGAACCGCCAGCCAAAAGCACAGCTATGAATAATTACCCAGTTTTGCAAGGTGACATTTATAAATGAAATCTCAGCTCTGAAGGGCAGACCCATAGTGGTGATTAAAGCAAGCCAAAGGGGCTAAGAAAGGGAACATCCCCAAGGAAAAACAAAGAAATATTCATATTCATACCCCTACAGATGCATGTCTCTCATGGCACTGGTCGGAAATGAGAGCAATGTTGGCGAGATGCACCTCTCAGGAGGTGTTTTTTTTTTTTTTTTTTTTTTAACCCCCATTTTCGTCACCGGCTTGCATATCCCTGCTGTGTTTTTCCCACACAGAAGCCCAGGAAATGAACGAGCCAAGCGTGAAGGGCATTGATTGCTGTTCACAAAGTTTTGGCTTATAAAAGGTATAACTGGCCTCATCACTCCCACGCCATCCCCTCTGTTATCGTCATGGCGCCCAGAGCGAAGGAGCCACCCCCCGTTATTACCTGCCGCGGCGGAGTGCTTTGGTTCTACTCTGCTCAGGCTAGGCTTGCAACACCCGCTACCCGCCAGTGTAAATGTCTGCTGTGCTGTGGCTCTGCTGGGCCACTTCTGATCCTCACTTCCCTCAGTGTTAAACGTCTTTGGTGTTGACTGTCACAGAGTACTGATCCCAGACCATTGCTCTTTCACCCTCTGGAGTTTAAAGTCTGTCTACCTCACTATATGGAGCTGATTGGGATCATTATTTTATGTGTAAGGTAACATGAGGCTGTAACAATCACCTATTTGCTATAAAAGACAGAACAACATTGGAATATAAGAAGTAAATGTTCCTGAAGGATTGTAGACTTGCTTTGCTACAATTTCAATAACAACCATAATGTGTATAACAACCATGACTTAGAAACCGTACTGAACCGGATCAGTCATGCCTGGCCCATATCCCATGTGTTTAATAATGCCAGTATTGGTGCTGATATTGAGCCAGAAGATTGATTCATCTCTAGTCTTTGCCAATTCAACTCAGTTAATGCATATGCAAATCAGTCAGTCAGTCAATTAATTGTTTGATATATAAATAAGTTCAGTTTCTTTTTTGTATGTGGATGATGTTGAGGTTAATTCATCTCACTATGTGGCACAACAAACATCCCTGCTGTTGTCAGTGAGTGAGTATCAGTCAATCAATCACCCAGTGAATAAATATGTTTACTTCTCTTTTTGTGTTAAATACTATCTGTTATAAATACTTATAATCCTGATGTCAGCTTTTTCATCTAAAAAAACTGAGATGACAGCCTCTTAAAATGGATGACAATTTAATGTACTTTGAGAAAAAGTAAAAAGAAATATAGCTGCAAGGTCTGAATATGGAGGGCATGCACTCATAGCCGCAACGAAGCCAATGAATATAAAGCCAGTCTGCAGTTTCCCAATATTGAAAATCAGTCCTAGAGGCAGTTTGTTGGATATCATCCTTTGGAAAGTTAGACTTTTTTTTATAATGTGGAGCAATACTGCATTTTGATTGACTCATGTTTCTCATACTGTTAGGCCTACAAACTTTCTTTTAAAATTTTAACATTTCTGAGTCTTTTAGGGCTGTCACTAATAATGTATTGGTAATTGAGTGATCTGTCAATTAATTTGACAATTAATCGAGTAAACAGAAAATAACAGTAAAAATGTACTAAATGGAGGGATGAATGAATGATGACCAATACATTTTATTATCATGAAATATCCAACTAATAAGTGAAACCATTAATAAAAAAAAAAAAAAAAAACTTTGGTTTTACAATTACCCTATATTATTTATTTATACAAAATTGCCAGATCTTAAAGTGTACTTGTACAGGTGTAAAAATGATGAATTTTACAGAAATATTTAATATTCATGCTTAAGCAGCTCAACGAATCAGCATGGAAAAGCTGCCTTTTTACTATCAATCTCACTGCTAAGAGCTAAGATAGTTTATAAACACCCAGCAGAATTAAATAGACATATCAAACATTCAGTCTAAAATATAGTCACCGGTGTACGTATCAGCACATCACTGTTATATTAACGGAAAAATGACTCCAGATGGTAGAGTTAAGATGTTGGGAGGGCATGAGAGAATGACTCGTGTTACCTGAATAATCATTTCAGTCATAGAGTCTTGTGTATTTTTCTTTTTTGTTATCTGTCCTTTTGTCATGAGAGTCAGGCTAACAGGTGTGGTTGAATCTCTGTGGAGCAGCAAAGTTTGACAGCATGAAAGGAGGTGCTCTGATTGGCCACTGAGCCCTTCGGTGGAGAGGAGTGTTTTGGTGTGTTTGTAGGTGCAACGTGGGTAAAGTAAGATGTGTTGCTTACAGTGGAAACTTATCTTCAGAAGCTTGAGTGAACCATAACATCTTTGTTAATGTAACAAAAGGAGAGTTTCTGGCAGTAATGGGACAGGGGAGTCTATAGAAACCCCTGGCAAGGAGTGGAGCTATCACATCAACTGCTGTGAGCCAATCAAAAGACTCTGCAGTCTTAAGCGGAGCACTGTGGTTGGTTCCAGTTAGGGATTCCTTGACAACGGCACTCATTTTACAAGTTCAGTTAAGCTTTGTTCTCCAGTCGCCAGTTCTGTGTCACCTCTAAGGACTGTGGTGCCTGGTTACCATGGTTATCAGCCTAGCAATTAAATCCTGTCATTATTTCACTGAGATGATGGGATCTCATTGCCAGCAGACGATTTTAAACAGTTGTGCTTTAGTTCACATGCCTGAAGGAGGCTGTGCGCCAAAGGCAGCTGTTTCCCTAAAACAGGCACTTTAGATTGGAAAGGAAATGGTGTTTAGCTTTCAGGTGAGATTCGTGCCCTTCAAGTTTACATTTGAGTTTTCCCCCAATATAGGTCCCACAGGTTATTTGGTTGCAGGGGATTTCAGTTTTGTCCATCACCTATCACTGCAATAGACTGTCTAGTTTTTCCCTTTTTCACAGGGAGTTTGCTGACAAATAAATAGCGCTAGTGTAAATGATACCAACCCAAGGACAGCAAGCCTTTATATGTTTAGTCCGTTGCTAGCCAGAGCTGTTATATCTTTCTGTATGTCACTTGTGTACAGTGTTTTTGATAATGTAATTAAATAGTACATTAGTGATTTTTATAGCGATTTCACAGTTGTAATCCATAATTGGAGTAATATTTCAAATCCATATTTCATAATGATTTGAAATGTAAACTGTCCCTTGGTATCTCCCTACATTTTTTTCTTTTTGTTTTCATTTGTGCCATTGTCCACCACAGTATGTATCAAGTGAGTAGTAGTGATTTTGGTTAAAATTTTGGTTTTTGGTTAAGGAAAAAAAACAATGGCGGAAGACAAAAGATCTGTAAGGGATGAGAGATTATCCAGCACAGGCTGAATCTGAGAAGGTGTAACTGCCACATATATATGTCAAGATTCATGAAGAGATTAAACCATCTCTACAGGGGGTGATATACTATAGACGAAATTCTGAAATGGAGATAAGCCTCTTTGATTTTTCCCTCAACTCCCAAAGGGTGTTAATGATGAGGTTCTCCTGACCGTAATCCCAGGTATAGTGCTGTATCCGTAGGAATGAGCCTGACAAAGCTGCAGTAAAAGAGCATTGCAGTGGTGCTCCAAAGTGACTGGTGTATGCCTACCTCCAACTCAACCTCACCCCCTTAGCCAGGACATTGCTTGCTTTTGGGCTCATGACGGTAATCCAACCCCCTAAAAAGTAATCCACCCCTGCTTGGCTATAGAATTAATGAATGATTTATGGAAGTTTCCCGCATTTACAGATAACCCAACCCTACAGTACGGTCAGTCAGTCAGTCACCATGTAATGTATATGTATGTGTGTATTGGTTATAATCTAGCTGTAAAAAAAAAAAAAAAAAAAACCTCTAAACATTACAGATTGCATAAGCATTATGTATTTCTGAATACGCTGACATAAATAAGATGTCAAAGGTTAACCCTAATCCTCTTCAGGTGTCAGGTGTAGGCTCTTGAGTGCAGGTAACAGATGTCACAAAAAACATTCCGATAGGTTCAGACAACAAAGATAAATATGTTTTTCTAACAACGACAATTTCCTTTTCTGACCTTCTTCTTTTGTTGTTATTGGAAACGTTTCAGAGTAGGGATGGCTGACTCTTCAGCAGTTGATTGATTTCCCAGCTCCAGAATGACTATTATAATGTTAAGAGTATTTTGGCTAGAATGCCTATTTTTTGAGACGTTAAAAAAATGATTATAATTTGCTGTGGAAATTGTGCCCATGCTAGATGTGATGTTGCTTTTATGGTGAAATTGTTTTTCAGTTGAAGATTTTTTTTCTTTTTCAAAACGATTCACTCTGTCAATTTCGCATCAGCGTTGGCATGGTTAGAGGCAAGGACGGCGTTGTCCTCCGCAGTTGATTGCTCTTTGTCAGCCAATATCATCTGATGTAGTTTTCATGTTTCTGTGCAGCTGCTACGTTTATATTTTTTTCCCTTGTTTGCTTCCTCCATCGTCTGCAAAGAGATGTGTGGTGGAATGTAGCCGGCGCTCCCTGCAAACAGGGTCAACAGTGAGGCATAATGAGGTCACAGCGCCCCCCTTCCCCAAACCCCTCCCCATCCTCTCTCTCCTAATTGCTATCTCCTAATTATTTCCCCAATGCACCTGAGTGTCATCCGGCTCTCTGGTGCCACGCTGTAGAGGCACCCAGATCCACTCACGCAACGTGTTTCCCATACAGGTTCTACATCAACATATGACTCTGTTTCATTGTTTTCCTGTCCGTATCTGTGCATGTGTATGAGTGTGTATGGTGGGCTATGACAAATGCTACATGCTAATCTCATTAACGAAGGAGAGCCGCTGTATTGACAGGCTGGGCTGTTTCGCCTGGCTATTTCCCTGATGGTTTTCAGGGCTGTGATGAAATGGATAGCACTGCAGCGGTATCAGGGGTTCCCTTGACAGGGATTGAGCCAGAGGGCAAGGCTGCAAGCTTCTCCCAGTCCCGAGCAGATTCCTCTGTGATGTTTACTTTGTGTTCTGTCCTCAACACCCAGCCTCCTACTCCTTCCCTCTCTGCACCGTTGCCCCACCCCCCTTCCCTACAATATTTCAAAATTAAATTCTGGCTGATAGCCCTCCCCAAAGGGACACTGGGGCATGGAGTGGGGAATGATATTTTTTGGGTATGGTGGAGCAGGGGGAGGATTTTGGGGGTAAAATGCTTCTCCCATTAGCAGTTTAGCTAAAAACTGTGGAATTAGCACAGCAAAATCTCTCACTGCCTGCAAACCCCCCCCACCCCCTTTTGTCTGCTTGCCCCTCTCCCCCCACTGTCATTTCCCTTGCATTTTGAATGGCAGAGCTTTTTTGGCTCTTTTTTCCAAACCCCTCCGCACACCCCGCCATGCTGTGGCCATCTGTTGGCAGGCTTGTTTCCCGGCCCGAGACCCTCTGCTCCATTTGATTCCACGTCTTGGCCCTTACCGCTCTCTCCTATGCCTGCCATGGATTAGATTATGTCAGGAGGGGGGCCCCAGTGCAGAGCAATCGATTGTGTGAACACAAAACGAAGTGTGTGTGTGTGTGTGTGTGTGTGTGTGTGTGTGTGTGTGTGTGTGTGTGTGTGTGTGTGTGTGTGTGTGTGTGTGTGTTTGGGGGCGGATTTAATTGGTTGGTCTAAAATTTGAGGGAGCATCATTCCTGATGCGCTGGCAGCTGAAAGTAATCCAGTAGGAATATCCTTGTAAAAAAAAAAAAAAAAAAGGAGGAGAATGTTTGCCTTTGATTTGCGGTGCATGTCAGACTGCTTTGTGTTTTCAATTAGAGTGTAAAACAAATGCTTTTTTTGTTTGTTTTTTTCCTCCTCCCCCCACCCCGCCCCCCGCCACACAGCACGATGCAGTTTCTGCTCTTCCCTTAGCAATTATGCACAAGCAGGCAGCCATACGTATACATCAGACTATTCTCCCTGTTACTCTCCCCTGCTTCTTTTGGTTGATAAACATGCAAAAGGCCCACTGGACAGCTGATATGTCACATGCTGTGCTGTTATATTGCGTCCAAACATTGGCATGTCAGTGTAGGTGGATTACTCCAGCAAAAGTCCATTTTCTGATGTCCTCATAAAATTATTTCCTACATGCCATGGCACATGTTCCCTCCATATGTCATAAATCAGCGGGATGGTAGTTGTCCAACTAGTTCTGTGGAATATTAAGTCACTACCCTGTACTTCCATTTTTTTTTTTTTTTTTTTTTTGACTATAACCATGATGTAAAGTTGGCTAGAGTGGGGCTTTAATGCTGTTTTATTCAGAACTGTTTCAGGAAGCTGTTCTGCCTGTGTTTCATGTGTCTGTGGTTGTTCTCCGCTACACTAATCATGTGACAACTGTGGAACTGTTGCACGTTGAAGCATGTCTTCATCTCTGCATTCTGATTGGCAGACCACATCAAACGCAAGGCTCGGCGGCGACCATCCTGGGGGCGTGGCATCATTCGAAAGAAGAAGAGCTACCTAAAGAAGGAGGAGGCTGAAGAGGAGGAGCCGGAAGAGGGGGCAGGCCTGACCCAGGATGAGGATTCGTCTTGTGACGCCATGGACCCACCCCCTGCCCAGAATGGCGCTGAGGCCAATGGCCACACCCTCTCCACTGAAGAGGAGAATTCAAACGAACCACCTGGCACAAGTGCCACCCCTGGTCCAACCCCCACACCTGTCCCTGTCCCGCCCAAGGAGGAGACTGCCATACCCTCAAAACCCCAGCCAACAGACTGCATGAATGGAGACGAGTCCCTTGACAGCCTGGACAGCGAGGCCAACAGAAGGGCAGAGGAGGAGGCAGCACCTGGCCCCGCCCCTACTGTACCCCCCACCCAGGAAGGCGGAGCCTCGGAGGGTGGTGAGGGAGAGGAAAGGAGATGCTGGTAGGGTCCAACGAAGGGGAGCCCGACAAAGAAGGTAAATTATTCAATGGGCCTGATAGTCCATGCACATGTTCCGTAGCATTCCTTGAGTACGTACTCAACAGCTGCCTTATTCCCAATATGTTGTTGCTTGTTAAAAGCCCACCTGACGTTTTTCATCTTCTATACAGTTGCAAGAAAAAGTTTGTGAGCCCTTTGGATTTACCAGGATTTCTGAATTGATTACTGAATGTGTTCAATAAAGACATGAAAAGCACAGCTGCTTGTGTGCTATTAGTTCATTTAGATTGTGTTTGCCTTTAACTGCAATTTATATGAAAGTCAGACCACATGAGTAATTTTATGCGCAATCAATGCCGAAATCTTGGTAATTCCTAAGGGTTCACAAATTTTTTTGCCACTGCATCACATCCTGTAGTTTGGACAGGTGTGTTGCACTATGATACAAGTAAAAAAAACTGACATCAGTGAAGGGTTGTGTTTTGAAAATATTTTGGCCACAAAAGTCTTCTAAAAATGTTCTAACTTACTCCAAAAAAATTAAGGTATTATTTTATTGTGTATGTATTTATTTGATAGGTTTTACATAAAATGCATCTATTCAGTCTCTGTACATCCGAGTGTGCCCTGATTACTGCAGAAAGCTGCTTTAAAAGGTTACCCTATAATGCCAGCGGTGGACAAAGAGCGGAGTGGTGGACAATGAGCATTTAGCATTTGGTCGGGAAAAAAGAAAATGGCGGCTAACCCCAATCGCTGAGCGCATCCAGGTGGGGCCACGGCTCGGCAGGCTGAGGTTAATGGAATTGGCTCAGATTGCGGCGTGATATTTGTACCAGGCTGGAGGAGAACAGGAGGGTCATCTTAGGTAGATGCGCTGCACTTTAAAAGGCCCACCTGTCTCATCCCGACGTTTTTCAGCCAGGGACTGCAACCTGTAGTTTGAAAGTGGAGTTTGACCAAAGATCCCAGTCAAGAAAAATTGACGTGTCTTTAAAAGTCTTGACACTGGTTTCATTGAACATTTGTCCTAAACTTTGGCTCATAGTTAAATGAGAGTGTTCCTTTTTATCTTCTCTGACACAGTTTGGCGAGGTCATCAATCATGAAAATAAACTCTGTTAATTTTCTGTTCTTGTAGAGAAAAGAATAACACTCTTTTTCAATTGTAAGTAAAGGAGAAATGTTGAATCCTAGTGTGTGTATTTTGGCCTTAAAGATCTATATTATAAATTAAAAAGCTCCTATTTGCCACAACATGTATTCTCGCCCCTCTTGCATGCGTTACAGATGTGACTTTCCTGTCCTGTTTGTGAAGTTGCTGGGCGTATGGGGGCATGTTACTTTTAAAAATGCTTCCTTGAACTTATCCAGGAACGAGTTGAAAACGTGCATCCAGACTGTTAGCTTCTATTATATGAGTCTTTCTTCATATTCGGCCATAAAGCCCATGTAATCACCCTCTCCCTTCTTCTCTGTCCCATCATTTTTACAGTGCTTTAGCATGACAGAGACAGCTTTCATTACATGGGACATATGGGGTTGTCTGGGATTCAGAATATAGAGTGGGGAAAAAAATGTACAAAAAACATATAGACTTAATGTTATATATAGTGTAGGAATTGAATATTGTGATTGAGTACTCCCATACTCAAACCCTGCTCCTCCTCTTAAACTTTTCTTTGCCTCAAGTGTTGCATTAAGTTTTAGTTCTGTCTGTAATTAATGGCGCAGTGTGAGAGATCTGCACTTACTGAAACTTTCAGACAGAGAAAAATTATATACATTCACTGGAGTGTTTTATGCAGGCTTTCAAGAATGTTTAAAGGAGAAAGTACAACTTTTTTTCCAACCCAAATACTACTCCAAGCAAGTGATAAGCGACCTCATGGTTGAGTGTTGAAGTATTCAGCGCATTTGAGAAGTCCATGCCCCAGGTGTTTGCTAACCTGTAGCCAAAGCAGGCCAGAGAAAGCGTCTCCTCTGCACAGGTGAGGGGGGTCAGTGGAAACACCTGAGGTGTGGAAAGTTAGCTGGTGTGCCGTCATCAGGGGGGCTGATGGAGTGGTAGACCTAACGGAGAAAGCGAGTAAACGCACTGTGCATACGCAGATGTCCCCAAGGCTTGGGCAACAAACAAAAACAAGATGAAGTAAACCACTTTGTAGGAAGAATATAAATTTCAATGTGAAGATAGTGGAAAGAACACCCCCCCCACCTCCCACTCCCACCCTTCCCACTATTGATGCATTTTACTCCGGCTGGCTTTTGCTCTGAAACATTTGCCATTAATTTATCTGCTTGGCGCCATCTGTGGCCGGCCTATAGGCAGAAGCGGCGCGTGATTTATGACGGTGTGCCCAGAATTATAAAAGAGCCCGGCTGAGCCGTCCTCTTCCTTCCTCGATTAACGCGGCCTGGCAAGTAAATAATGGCTGACAGAAACGTCCCGCCGAACATGATCATCATCTGTTTGAATCTGGAATTTGTGCGTCCCCCGCCTAATGAGTCACCGCAAGGCACCGTTTTTCTCAGAGGTTGGCAAAACCGGAAAAGCCTTGCAGCGTGTCATTTCATTTATTTATTTTTTTGTTGGAATTCGAACTCATCAGCTATTACAGAGATCAGAGAGGGTATGGCGCAATTTGCTGAGGAGAGGAAAAGGATAACCACAAAGTGTGAATACACCTGGTAGAGACAGGTAGATGAAATACACAGAAATTGTATAATTTCCGACTTAGCGGTTTGCAGCACCATCCATGATTTTCCACCCATAACAGCCTAATTACGACTGTAGCTGGGTTGGGTTTTTACTGTTATGCTAATGCATGGACCAAATTGCTGTTTGCAGCCTGAATGTTGTGTATAATAGTGAATATGGCATTTATCTGAAGAACTGTGCCAAGTATATATTTTAAGTGCTTTTATCATTTTTGATGCCAGTAAAATTTGAAAAAACTTGTGTGGGTCTCTGGAGACTTTTGCAGCATTGGACCACACCCTTGATCGGAATATTAGTGATTTTTCTTACTCAGATTTTTCATTTATCTGAAGGGCTTAAACTGTTGTGTCTCAAGGGCTGAAGACCATCAGGTGTTCAAAGAAGTATTAATTTTTTTACACTGCAGAGCTGTGTTTCAAGTTGAAAATTGTTGAGTTATTGGTCTGTGATTTCATTACAGGCGGGTCCAAAGTAAAGAGGTGTAGGAAGGCTCTCTCGGAGCAGATGACGGCAATAATGGAGGAGAGGCCTGAGGATTCCCCGCTGCCGCCCCCGCCTCTGGTGGTCGATCATGAGCGGTTACAGGTAAGGACCCCAAAGAGTGCCCTCACCCCTTCACCTGCACCCGGACTTTTTTCGCACTTGTTGTGGGCCTTGTGATGCAAACTCACTGCTGGTTGATCCACTGCTGTTTTCTTTTAAAAATTGAACAGAAATGCAGGTATGATACACTTGCAATCAGGGAATAAGTAGTCGATAATTAATCATTTAAATAATATGCTTTGGGTTATTTTTTCACGGTATTCAACAACAAAAAATGACAAAGACACCAGTACTTAAACTTTTATTGAATTGAATCCTTTGTGCTTGACATGTGGCATCAGCCACACAGGCTAGTAGTAACCGTGTTGTACCACACCCACAGCAGACCATGAGTCCAAAGCCATGAGTCCCATTCCATTTACAACAGTAACGATAACGCACTCTATTAAAAAATTAATTGAGCCGGTCATGCTGCGATGATAGCTGTACAAATTACTCTGAGTGATACTGATGGTCATCACTACAGTCACTTTTGTAGCAATCTTCTTAGTATTCTAAAGATAAAATTACAAATAACCGGTCTTAGCAATTTGTAAAACGATGAACCAACAGTTAGGACAGATGGAGGTCCTGAATGGAATTCACAGGGGGGTTGTCGGCTGCATGCACTGGCAAATCATTTCATTGTTATCGTGATTTCATTGTTTATCTCTACTGTTATCCATCCAAATGGAGGCAGAAGAAAATGGTCTCTGTCACAAAACTCCTGAAAAGTGTTGAAAAGCATTGAAATCAGTGAGCTGTTGACTGCGCCTGGGAGCTCCACCCCTTTTGGGGTTCGTGAAGCCTTGCTCCTGCTTCATTCAGATAATGGGTCTTGAGGCAAAAGTTCTTCATAGTTTAAGGATTGCTCGCTATGGCCACCCCACCTGTAAACATATGGCGACTAGGAGAGAAATGGCAACAATACGCACTTCTGCACGTATGCACACACTCCTTAAATGGCTTTGTTTTTTGGAGATGTTGACACTGTCTGGCCTGGACCAGAGGAAGTATAAATTTGCTGATATCACTTTGTTGGGTAGAAGAAAATGTTGTAATTATTGAAATAGAACAATCGAAGCGAGGAGAATGCTAATTGCTGAGAAGATTGCATCTCTGATCCCCAGCAGGTTCCGGGTGTAGAAATGGATTGAAAGTCTATTGTTTTCCACATAATGCCTCTCTGATTTCTTTTCCACTCAACTCTGGACAAATTGGCTCAGGCGCAAGACGGCATTACAATAACCATGATCGAGAGTGGTCGTGCTTCAAAATAATCCACCAAGCTGGAAATCCGCACAGCTTCTTTCATTACGGACCATTAAGGATGTTTTTATTTATTTATTTGTTTTGTTTTTGTTTTTGGAAAGGCTCCATTTAATACGTCTGTAATTTACCAAAAATGCCATTACCGCAGTCCAGGATGGAGGATAAGTTATTGTGACTTAATGATGACTTGCAATTGAATCAAATTGGCCCAAGTTTTATTAACCAGAGCAGGGAGGGCGGTTATTACCAGTCCAGCGTTTCTGGTAACCTGACCTTCCTGTAAATGACTCTATAATGCCTTTAAATGGTCTCGCTGCATCTGACTGACATGGAGCAGCAGCCTGTAATAAGGTCTGCTTTGGAATATGACGATCGGCAAGATTGTGTGGCCCAGTAAATGTGCTACAGTTGTTACTTATTAAAGTTGGTACTAATCCCACAGCCTGTGTCCTTGTTACAAACTGAGATGGTTTACTGAAAAATATACATTTATCGGTAATTAGACTAACTGAAAAAGTATAGTCCTACTTTGTGTTATTTTGATAAGATGTACAAAGGCATAATTAAAATATGTCTGAATTAAAGCCTACAGTGCTGGACTTGCGGCGTCAGCTTCACAGCATAGTACAAACTGTGTTGCATCATGATTACACACACACACACACACACACACACACACACACACACACACACACTAGAGCAAAGTCCAAAGCCACCATTCCATTTACAGGATTAACACCTAGGCCTGCTTCAAAACGTGGTGCAGTCTTCAGAACGTGGCAACTGCTTGGCGGGGGGATAAGATCGCGGGGGCGAGCAGGTGCATCGCTGTCTTTAGAGACGAGCGGTAGAAGATAGCTCCGGGCAAACCACAGCATTGCTCATGAGTGGGAGCGCTGAGAATGGCGGCCCAAACCCGCCATTGTCCCTCCGGCTTCTTGCCTTAGGCTGAGCTCTACACCACCATGGATTGCAGCGCTAACGTTCTGACGCTTCACTGGAGGGAGGGCAGGAATATGCCACACACAGACTCATGCTGCGGTTTATAACAAACACAGAAGAAAAGTGATTCGTGCGGATCCTCATTGTGGGGAGCGGCAGGCGGGCAGCGGTTCACAGCCCTCTGACTCGGAGGGTTCTGGGTTCAGCCACACTCTTATGCCCGTGTGCTGGGGAGCTGCGTTGCCATATCTCTTCCAGGAAAAGGAGAGAGTCGTCTCTATAAATAGGCACTTGACTTTGTGTGAGATGCAGAGCAGACACTGTATAAATCCTCCAGGATCAAGGGCTTACAAGGCCCGCTATGCAAAATAACAATAATAAATACTAGCAATGCTCTTCGCACTCAACCCAGCAACTCACAGTAACACAGTGGCGGGGAGTGCGAGGGGCCGGCTTCGTAATAAAACATTGTGTATGGGTGACGGGAGTGTGCGGGATTCTCCACTCTGGTTCCCCCTCCCTGGCCATGGCCTCACGCTGGGAGCTGCTAAAATGTCGGCCACCGTGGTCCAACATTGGTGGTCGAGCAGGTTGCACCTGCCCCTGCCGAGCAGCTGAACATTATCCCCTGCTGAGGAGTGCTTCAGCCAGACTCCCTCATCCGTCACAACAGGAGAGCGTTTTTACATGATCTCTTATTAAACATGACCACTGCATAATTCATTTTTAAGTTGAAGTAGGGAATCTGCAATACTATAGTCAGATTTTACTGCAATCTAAAGAGTTAAATTTATTTACAATATGTATTCTATTTAAGTCTGCTCCTAGCATCTCAATAACAGATGATAAATCCCTTCTGCTTGTTATTTTAGGCAGTGATTTTTTATTTATTTATTTTTTTTTTTTAAGCCTTCCTTTCCCCGCCGAAGTGACAGCCTGTGGTAAAATGGAAAAAGTATCTTTAGAAATGTTCCTTGCACTCAAAAATGCTTGTCGTGGTCACGGCAATCATGACGGAATGTCCAAGTGCAAATTGGATCGCTGCTTGTCGGAGCGTTTTTTTTTTTTTTTTTTTTTTTTATAAGCAGGCTCACGGCCGGCCATGGGTGAAGACGCTGACATAATTGGTGTTAAAATCTATATTCAGACATGTGCAAAGCTGCACCTTACCTGGCTGTGACACCTAATCTGGCACGGTTGTCTCTAGTGTGGTACCGTAGCTTGGAGGTTGCTGATCTGGGTCCAGCGGCTCTGTGCCTCAGACCCGCTGGCATTTTCTGACACCAAAACCCAACCGTGCTCGCAGCCACTCCGTGCTGGCGGTGACCTGTCTGAGCTGCAAGAGGCATCCCATAATGCTGCCTTGTGCACCAGCCCTGAGCCAAGTCTAACTGTCATCAGTCACCCCACACCACTCTGACAAAACTAAACCCCTCTCAATCCCACCCTATCCCACTTCAGCCCAAGAAAACTAAATCCCACTCCAGATTACTAAACCCACTCAACCCCAAAAACTAATCCCATCCTACCCCAAACAAACAAATCACACCCCATCCCACTCCAGCCCAAAAACCTTATCCCACTTCACCCAATACTAATTTCACTCCATCCCAAAATGTAATCCCATCCCACCTCAAAACACTAAATCACTCCACCCCCAAAAAAACTAATCCCAGTCCATGCCAAAAGAGAACCCCATTCCACCCTAAAAAAAATGATAGGGAAGTAGCACATCAGTAATTGATAATTTTTTAACCCTTAAACTCTTCGGTTGTGGGTGATTTATATTTTTGGTGATTTATGCAAAGGCTACCCTAAGCAACTGATCACAGGCTTCCTAGCTTGTGTTCATGATGATGCGTGCTAGGTGGAAAATGATGGTTTTGGTTCACCTGTCGCTGGTCGGAATGGTACTCATTTTTTATGCAGTTTGACCCATGGAAACCTTCTTAAGATGAAATAATTAAAAAGAGGCTTACAAAAGTCATTGTGTAAAAACTGCAATACAGAAAATGTCAGTCTTTAAGGGAATAGCCAGTGAATGGGTTGTGGTGCCCTGTCTAGGATTTATAGACGTATGTGGTGACTGCGCACATGTCAGAATCACGTGGCTGTGAGCTCTTGGGCCTCTCTGTCACATGTTGCAGCTGAACCAATGACTTCTCCAGTCACACATTATCTATGCCATTGGAAGAACACAAAGTTAAAGTATAATCTATTTACAAACCTGCTGGTGTCTGGCCAGCCAGTAGAGGCCACTATGAAACAGGGCTTGGAATGTCTTGACCTCTACTTTTACCCGCCATGTGAGACTGAGCCAACTGTTGTCTTATGGATGGGCCTCCAGTACCCAAGCATGGGGCAGACCCCTGTGTTACAAACATCTTCAAACTTCATCCGGGTCTGTCAGCCCAGATTTGTCACTCTGTGACCTTTCTGCACAATTCACTGGCCATAAGCCACTTCCTTCCAACACCATCTCTTCGTAATTAAAGTTATGGCTCTTTTACTTCTGCCATAGCACGACAGTTACACTTCACATTACCACACCACACCTCACTGTCCATGATCTGTTGTTCACCATTTAAAAATAATTCTGCAGTTCTACATGAATATTTCCTCTGCAATATGTCACTTGTATGTAACCATATGTTTATTTCAACATAGCTTTTTTAACAGTCACAGTTTAAATCCATTGCCTTTATATTGTCAGTTTTTTTGTGCTGGTATCTATTTTGGAGTCTGAATCTGTCCTTATTGAATTCCCTATGTTGCAAGTACCTTTTGATAAAAGCGTCTACTACATAAATAAATGTAAATGTTGGATGGAGCATGCAAGGTCCAGAGAGCTTAAGGAAAGGGACTCTCTTCTGCCATGGAGCATTTCATGGTTCCATGAAGCCAGAACTCCGCCTCTGCTTTTAAACTTCCTTTTTTAAAATTACAGTCATACGCTTTTCCCCCTTTTTCCACCTCCAGTAACGGTGCTCTCGTCGCCGTCCTTTCCAAAGCCGCTCCCGTTCCTGCCCACTGCTCATTAGCCTGCCACTTTCGTTCACTCTTGTTTTTAATATGAACCACACTTGAAGCTTCTAAGAGATTTATCAGAGCAGAATTGGAATGTGGAGAGTCTCTCCCTCCCCCTCCTGTCTGCAGCTTTTTTTCTGAGGCAGAACTGCAGGTCGAGAACTCATTAAAGATGTCCTCTATTTATTTTTGAATCCAGAGGTGCAAAAAGTATAGTTCTCAGCTCTCAGATTGGGCCACTTAGTGTTTTTTGCCTTGTAGTTGCTTTCAAGCCTCTTGTTTCTCTGTTTATGTGAAAGGAGTTTTTTTTTATTTGAGAGAGAGAGAGAGTTTTTTTTTTTTTTTTTTTTTTTTGAGTTCAAAGAAGCATCGGACAAAAGCTCTGCTCTCTGCAGAATCCATTTTGATTTAGCAGACCCTCCTTTCCACCCAGAGTGAAATCTAAACCAAAAAAAAAAACAAACAAGAAATTGCAGCAGTGCTTTTAATTATTCATATTTGGTCTTGCTCGCTGGTGAGAGCACTCTTTGTCAGATGCCACCTCTTTCCTGCCTCCTTTCAGTTAGCCTTTTGACCCGCCAGCCAAACTTGCTCTTACTGTCCTTTTTTTAAGCCTCACAGCTGTTTTTTTTTTTTTTTTTGCTTTTTTGCATTCAAACCTCTGAGCAATAATCAAACCTTTAACTTTGCACTTTTTGGAGCTAGTATACTATCATATTTTCTAATAAAATTTTGTTTTAATCTGGTAATGACAGATGTCCAATCAGCATGGACCTCCAGCCATATCCCATAATGTTGTGTACCTGAGCCTCCACAGGAAACACAGCTGCACCCTGATCATGGGCCTTTTCTGAGAAAGCCACCCAATATTTATAATGTGAACACACATTGTATACAACAATATACAATTTCTGAGAATTTGGGAAAAAGACTTATCCATATGTTTTTATCCATTGTTGTTTATTTGATCATTGTAATTTGAGATTTTTTAGGCAAATAATTAATAGCACCATGTGAGAGTATACCCAAAAAAGTCCCAATTTAATAGAGTGAATAAGCAAATGACCTAATGAATGCGGTCAGATTTGAATGTTTCCTCCTAATCAAAAATCTGATGTCTGAAACCTGGAGGCCATTTCTGATGCAAACGTGAACGTCAGACACATGAATAAGGGTCATTATTATCAGCCAAGAAGCATACCCAAGATAAAATATTTTTTTTTTTATCTTTTCAAGTCTGAAAGAGTCCATGTTACGCCAGACTTGGTGGCCCTTCATCGGCTATCAGAGGTGTCCAGGGTTCATTTTCAGGTGATAATGACATATAAGACTTTAAAAACGTTACTGTCCTCGTGTGTCCCCAGGAGAGAATTCAAACTACTCGAAACACTGTACCTGAATATATCAGGCCTGCTCAGATTGAAGGCATTTTAATAGCCTTATCTTTTTAAACACTATTTTACAATTTCACTTCACATTTTCTTACTTTATTGACATTTAAGTTTTTAAATGAACATCTTTGGCAGAATTTATGTGATCTTAATCTTTTCACATCTTTATTTTTTATTGTGTTCTGCCTTTTTGAAGCTGTGGCAGGTAAGAATCAGAAAAAAATTCCTCAAGTTTGTTGTTGTAAATACCTATTTGAGTATACACAGACATGATTTGATTGGTAGGAGGGCAGCCTCTCATTGAACCACCTAGCAGTGAATCAGACTGGATTGGCTGGTCATCTCTGTTCTGAAGTCATACTTTTACAATAGTGAACATTAGCATAGTGTGATGACAAAGAGGTTCACTGAGATATTTGGAAAATAATGTCCACCTCCATTTTCTCAGTAACTTTTATGAACAGAATAGCCTTGTCACATCTGTAAAATATGAAAAGCACTTTTACAGTTAAAATACCCAAAATTTCAAAGGCATGCATTTTCAGACTTTGATTACAAGATATGAAATATATAAATGCACATACATGTATACATACATACAATCATACATACATACATACAGCTGAAAACCATCAGGAGCCTTTGATAGTGTCTCTACTCATTCTCTCAGGGATGAACACTGGGTTTTAAGAGAGTTTGGTTGCCTTGACGGCAGGCTGTATAGTAAATGGTATGTGGGGGCTGAACTTTATCAGTAATAATGGTGAGCCCAGAGCAGCGATCTCACTTCAGTTTTACTGTTGGCCCTCATGCTACCTGGCCTGTGGTTTGTTCTTATTGATTAGCGGTACTGAACAAAATGGCTGTCATGCTTATTTCCTTCCATCCTGAGACACCATTAGCTGCTTTTGCCTCCGGATAATTTTTTTTTTCTTAAGTTTTTATTTTTCTGTTAATAGTGGTGCCTTGCACAGCAGAAGCAGTCAACTGTGATTAGGTTGTTTAAGTAAGTTAAACTATTTTGGCCTCCTGGTTGACTCATCCTGTTAAGCCACAGTTCCAGTCTCTTGAAGGGACTCATTGTCTGGCGTGGACCATGGCAGTGCTGACTAAGGCCCCAGGTCACACGTCATTGGCCGTAGCATTGTCCAGGGAAAGGTGTTGGGGTGGGGTGGTGGGGCACTTGCTCAGTAGGCATGTCCATGCCTCATCACTCACCCCCAACCCCTTGCAGGTAAATTAGGCACCCTTTGTCTACATGCACAAGTTGCACGTCAGTGGCCTGCATGACTCACTCTTTGTGCGAGCTCAATTTGTAGGTGCATGCTGTACTGTTCCCAGGGAGAATGTGTGCTTACACTCACGGATTGATAGCAGCAGGGTTGCAGAAGCGAGTGTAGCTTGTTAATACTATGCACATTCAGTTTCAGAGAGGAGGAAAATACTTTCTTTTCAGCTTTTCAGTCCTGTTGGTTACCAATTCTACGAAAGAGGCACAGCACTTGGTCTGGGAATGCATTAAGAATGTTGTGAATTTGCATGTGTATCAGGGTGTGCAGGTGCACTGCTGTGTCGGGCTGATCCAGAGTTGTCTTGTAACAATAGCATCACAGATCCAGTCAAGTCGAGGTACCCTTCAAAGTGACTGAAGGTTGATGACCATCATATGTAAACGTACTTCATGAAAACTGTATGGGAATCACATCACAATCAGATTGTACCTTTTGAACATTTTGCACCATGCTTGTGTTCCACACAGTGTAATTAGACTCCTCTATCTTTTACTGTGAACAGCGGTTCAGTCTCTTCATCAGCATCATTTCTCCTCATGTTTAGTATTTGGGAGTTTACCAACAAGTTTATTTTTCTCTTTTGGTGGATAGGTTAGCTGCTTGGTAATCTCAGCTGGTGATGCTGTTGGTTCCTCTCGGTGCTTTAAATGTGGTTGGGATTTTTACCCGGGACAGCATTCCCTCTTGAGTGCCAACCCAAATGTTAGATTTTTAAGAATCAAAGAGGGATTGGACAGGCACCCTGCCCATGAAGCCGATCGACCGGCTGGGCGCCAGGCCAGGACACACTCGGTTAATCCCGTCACACACACAGGCTGTGCAGTCCGGCGATTGATCAGCAGTCACACTCCCAGCATGCTTCTGGTAGTGGGTGGGGAAGGTGTTGGAGGGGGGGACCGTAATTCTGTTTGTCAATGCATTTCTTGCAACCAGTATGGGGAAGGTAAGTTTTGTAGAGGGAATTAAGCATGGAGGGAAAAGGGAAAAGTGCCCTGCATGTTGTGCCTGTCTTGTTTTCCTGTATATCCTCAAACTCAGCCCCTCCATCTATTTTTGATTGGCACAATGCAGTAATTTATTTTTTGGCTGTCAAGCAGCCCTGACTCTCTCCCTCCCTTTCTCTGTGCTCGAAGGGAGTAGTTTTTGTAAGTTGGAGTTTTTAACTTATTTTTTTGTCTCAGACCTTCCATAAAGTCAAAAGTCAGTTGTCTCTGGTGAATGTATGATGATGATGTAAAAATGCTTAAAAAAAAGGAAGGAACTCTTGGAGACTAATTGCCAACCTTACATCGTCATTACATTCTTCTGTCCTCCCCTCCACTTTGATCTTTGATGTTCTCATGCGCATCTTGTGCCTGAAAGTCTTCACAGGACCTCAGTCCCATCTCCTAGCAGATTTGCATTGCGTTGGACTTAATCCTGTAATATTACATTCTGTTATTTCTAGTAAGCTATCAGTTTTATAACAGCATTAATTCCATAGACCGATTTGATAATAAATCACCCAAAACCCCATGTTTCATGCAATGACAGAATTGTTAGCTTTGACCTGTAGTGAGGCCTTATTAATTATACAGAACATCACGCAACACCAAACACAATTTTCATAACAGGCTATCAGCTCTACCTAGTAATTTCTGGTTAGAAATTGAACACCATTAATCATTACCAACAAATTTGTTGGTTGTGGACAGAAAAAAAAAGATTATTAATGGCGTTAATGTTACCTTAAAATACCTGCCCAATGTTTTACATTAAACTCTATATTATGTACACGTACAATCTTTTAAGATGTACAAAATAAACACTGTTACTTTATAAAACTTTCTTTCTGCTTAGAGAAACAGAGAAAGGGATGTTAACTTTATGAGTAGGATGGGGGCGCAGAGGTGAAGCAGAGGATGACTGCATCTCAACAGTGTTGGGCCATCATATTCTGGCCCAGGACAAACACTCATTGAAATTGTGGAGATCATTAAAAGGAAATGACTGTGTAATTTTGGCAGTTGGTTTAGGGAATGATCTAAAGCATCTTCTCAGTGATTGCCGGTGTTACAGATGCATATACATGGTTGCCAATAACTTAATAGAAGACTCGCTTTTCGAATTTGGTCTAAAGTTACCATCCCCTCCCCCCATTGTATTCTGATCACAGTTAAGCATGCATAACCCTGACCTTAAATTCATCTTGACTTTCAAGGGGATTTACTGAAAGATGAGGTAGCTTATGGTATTTTTTTCCATGACAAACCACATACGTGTCTGTAATTGATTGTGTGTGTGTGTGTGTGTGTGTGTGTGTGTGTGTGTGTGTGTGTGTGTGTGTGTGTGTGTGTGTGTGTGTGTGTGTGTGTGTGTGTGTGTGTGTGTGTGTGTGTGTGTGTGTGTGTGTGTGTGTGTGTGTGTGTGTGTGTGTGTGTGTGCGCGTCGTTAAACAACACACTAAAGTCATTTCAGCAGACGTGGGCTCATATGTTGCTTGGTTTCCAGGATATATTGATGGCTTTAATGGTCAGCTCATCCTTCCGTTTTATTATATTTATATTATATATATATATATTTATCCAATTAAGATGCACAAGACTTCTGATACACAGAACACCCTGTATGTTTTTCGTTTATGTTTTCGTATGGTTCATACACTTCTCATTTTAATGTTTGAACACTCATTGCCCTTTAGTAGAAAATGTGGCTTGATTTAAGGTGCAAACCCACCCTCAGGTAGACCCGGCGATAGTACCCCCTTACTGGTTGCTGCTAAAACTGACTTTGACATGGAATTGCTGTTGGAGGGGGATGTTATGATTGTACTACACACATGAAACACTGTTCTATATATTTTCGTAATAAAGCACCAATTACCAATTTAAGCCATTCTTCAAAGTTTTACTAGGACACTGGCACCTGCCTCTTGGAACAATATTGGGAGTTTCTGTGGAAATCATACACTGCAGCTGCATCTTGTATTGATCTTTGGTCATAAGTCACACACTATTTAAGCACCAAAAACTATAGCATTAACTGCGTGCTGTGTTTGTTCAATCAATTAAAGCAGTCACTACCTTCCTCAGTACATCACAAGTTAGAGTAAACTGGGCTATTCCGTTTAGTTGCCTCCAACCAGGAGCCTGTAGCAGTGGGCCACAGTTGGTCTCATCTTGCCAGGGGAAGACTGAGGGTTAGTCAGCCAGTATCCTTCAGGTCACTGCTCCAATAGCTCCTCTCCCTGACACATGCCAGTAGCCCATAGGGTCACAGCTGTCATCTCAGAGATGTGCCTGTCCCAGGATCAAGGCTGATTTTCTCCTGGTAGCGCTGGCAGTGCTGTTGGAGTTTAAATAGTCACTGGCACACAGGGGGCCATCAAAGGACATTGCACACTGCGTCTACACTGCTGTTGTTGTGTAGGTGTAGCTACTACTCAAGAGGCCATACTTAATTAAGGAGATGGACCTTGAATACCGACCCCGTCTTTACTTAGATCTGTTGGTGGTAACAGGCGCTGTGGGTTGCCATGCGGTTATCTCAAACACAGCTCTCAGCAGAGCGAAACCCCGTCATTTTAAACACTCCCTGATGTCTCTTCATTTGTTGTAAGAGATTCTTTTTTTTGGAGGTCTTTCATTATCGTTCTGACCTTTTTAATGGCGTGCCCAATCAAGCTTTCATCTTGAACAAATGTCAAATGGGTGTAATTCAAGAATTTCACATTTATTTAGCTACTCTTTTTTTCTCTGCATCTATTTTGATGAACACAATCAAATATAGTGAGTGCAAACAGCAATATGATCCTCGTTCATTTAAAAAAAAAAAAAAAAAAAAGCCATGATAGTGGTTTCTTGTTCACAGTAATCATAAGTCTGTTGCCAGAAATTTTTGTTTTTCTTCCACCTTTATTACAGCCCCACACTGTAATCCCAGTTCAGCAAAGCTTTATAGTGTTTCAGGTGTTGGGGTTTTATTTTATATGTGAACTCTGGCGCAAGTAGAAAATGCACAAATGGATCAAAGATCCTGTTTGAAACATGTTTTCTGGTCAGATACTGAAAAGAATTCATGTGAAACACACATAACCTATTGCTTTAGATGCAGTCAAGCAAAATTTTGTCTGCTTCCAGTTAGTTTCCTCCACTTAATCCCACTTATCACTGAACACCTGTTTAAAACACATGAATATGCTACCTCCCCACCCCCCAAATTTACCTCCTCTTTATGCTGCTCCTCTACACATACAGTAGCTCAGTGGTCTCACCAATACACATCTCACATGTGTGTACCTGTCCATGACTGACCATTTTTGAACTCACTTGTACATAAATCACCTGTAAATGTCTGGGCATAACTCACCTGTGTGTACCTGAATTTAGCTCACCTGTAGCTTTTGCGTTTTCAGGTTCTCCTGAATCGGGTGGTAGAGAAGACGGAGCACTACTCTGTGGACCAGCTCGAGAGACTGTACTCCCTCCTGAGCCAGTGCATCTACCAGCATCGCAGGGACTATGACAAGACTCGCATGATCGAGGTGAGTCCGTCCCCAACTCACCATGTCACTTTGCATGGACCGTAGCGTGGTAATTTTCACAAAGCATCAGTGTAAACTGTCAAGTACTGACATTCATTTTTTATGGAAAGCCGTGCCCACATGCTCTCAAAACGTCCCATCAAGTACATTAAAAAAAGCCATACATGCTCTCTCTCTCTCTCTCTCACACACACATATGCATTTACTCACATGCACACCCTAATAAACAAATTATTAACTAATATAATAATAAAAAGCAGCAAAACATTGTTTTAAAACTGGTCTTACATTCAATCTCATAGTGCAACCTATGAATGAAGTAAAAGAAAAGACATGGGCAAAAAAATGAAATTAATCAACAGGGCCACAAACACACACAGACCCCAAGGATCACAGTTATTTAACTATTTCTAGCCGAAAGCTTTCCCAGAGTGTTTTTGGCCTCCTGTAATGGAGCCTAGAGACTGTGGTGCCTTCAGGTGTTTTGGGAGGGGTTTGAGCTGAAAGCCTGATTCCCCACAGAGTGGAGCTTGGTAGCGGGGGAGATGAACTTGGTCCTAGGGGAAAAGAGAAGCAGGCTATCACATGACCTTGGGATGTGGGGATATGGGGGGTTTGTGATATGACTAGCTCCTAGAGATAAGGTTCAGGGCACACACTTACGCACACACATACATACGCACACTCTTTCTTGGGCTTATCCATCGCTCCCTTACTGGGCTGTGAAAGGTGTGCATGTCTCCTCCTAAAAGGAGACTTGAGTAAAGGTGGAAACCAAAGCCCCTGCTGGTATTTCCCACCTGTTCTCCATTAGCTGTAATCCCTTCCCTTTTGTCCACTCTGAGTTCCTAATGCCACAGCAAGCACTGTGCCCTCCCCCCACTCCACCCCCCTGCATGGAGGGGACTCCTCCTGAGCCCGGCACAGCCTGCTGCTAATTTCTCTCTGACCAGCCTGCACAGAGGCTCACAGTGTGAGTCCCCTGCTCTGAGGGAGGACAGGGCTTAAGAAATGTGAGAGGCGGTAGCACTGATGTGCCAGAAAGATGCCAGTCTGAGGGTAGAGTTGGGCAGGAAGCTATAGCTACTGCAGCAACAGTGAAAGCAATCATCATGGGGAGATACCTGTATGTGGAGCCTTTGGCCAGGCCCCTGAGATGAGCAAGGCCCTACAGACGCACATATAGTGCGCGCGGCGCGTGTGTGTGTGTGTGTGTTGTGGGGGGCAGGCAAGCATGTGTGTGAAAGAGTGTTTGTCACACACGCACCCACACACACACTCTCTCTCTCTCTTTCTTACCCTATGCCAGACTGATCACTGTCACACTTCTCATTCTGTTTGGTCTGAACTCATTTACTTTTTTCCATCTTATTTTTTTTTTTGTCTTAGCACATATTGCAGTATCATTTCCCACAAAATAAACTGGACAGAAATCTCCGGATGGTTTGAGCTGACAGCGTTTTGTCATACTGTGACTATCCACTCTGAGTCATTAATGTGGGCTGTGCTGTTGACGATTCCTTTTTTGGTGTTGTTTTTTTTTTTTTTTTTTTTTTAAACCAGTTAGATTTTATAGTTTGAAATACTCAGTTTAGATGTCCGTGTTTAAAATCATCAAGATCAAGTCCATGGTTGTGTTACTCGTATGCCACCATTTAACCTAATCTGTATTTTACATAGTTAGCCAGGTCTAATTACAATTATCCTTACAAGCCCTTGCAAATATAAAACATTCCCTTTACAGCACCGTTTGGTGATAAGCCAATGAATTTAGCAGGGAGGAGTGTTGTTAAACCTCATTGTCTTTCATTTAATATGACAAATCACAATCTTTCAGAGGTATGGCTTGGTCAGTCTTGTGCTTTGCCGAATCCTGACAGACAAGTATATCTCGATTTCCTGTTGACCGATTGCTTCTTGCCTGCTTTGTTCTTAAAGTGAAGTAATGAATATGCTGTAAAGACTTGATGGAATCAACACCAAAAACATTTGATAGACAGGAATCAAATGACTCTTTGGAGATTTCCATATTTATCATCTCTAGTGAAGTGTAGCAGTGACCCAGCTAGTAGCTTCATGGACAGTAAACATGGATGAACTGTCAGGAAGGGAGATGCAGAAGGAGGTGCTGGCTGAGTGCTTTATCTACTACATAATAAATGTAAGATAAACCATTATCAGTAGTTTTCTGTGGAATAAGGTTTATGTTTAATTAAGGTGATGGCTTGGTATATGATTGCATTATGTACTATGTGGTGCCATTAAATCTGCTTCCCTCAGAGGCATTGCCATGTGTGTGTGTGTGTGTGTGTGTGTGTGTGTGTGTGTGTGTGTGTGTGTGTGTGTGTGTGTGTGTGTGTGTGTGTGTGTGTGTGTGTGTGTGTGTGTGTGAACACAAATATTAGATTTGTGATCAAATTAAATTACAGCACTTTTTATGCATAACTCATGCATTTTGGGCACCATAATGTTTGTAACATATTAATAAACTGTTAAAATTTGGTACTTCATCACATATTTTTCTGCATGCAATGACCGTTTGAAGTCTGTTACCCATAGACATTAGCAGGTGATGTGGGTGGTGCAGTGCTCTGCCATGCCTGTATCTTCAGCATTTATATAAATATAAGCAAACCATTTATTAGATTGCTTTTTCATGTTTGTTCAGACTGATTTATTCCACCATAAATTATTTCCCTTTTTCTTTTTTTTTTGTCATTTTTGGCTCCTGGATTTCCCAGTGGACAGCAGGAGAGAGAAGGTTGGGAGAAAAAGAGAGAGATGGAGAACAGCTGTGGTAGCAACTGAGTGCGCTCAGATGATAAAGAATGCAGATTCTCATCCTGTGTAAACTGGTTCCTCTTGGAACACTGATTACCGGCATGTGCAGATCGCCCAGAACATTCTCACTCTAATGCCTCGCTGCTAGGCAGCGCTTTGTCAGCCGCGCGCGTTGGGAAAAATGAGCGTTGATTTGAAAGTAAGCAGCACAGCTGCTGATAACAACCTAGCAGTGCAGCATTTTCTGTAAATTGCAGTTTCCACTTTTTTTTTCCTTTCCACTTGTTATATGGTTTTGAATATGTAGATGACGCCATTTATAAATCGTATCCCTTAAAAAAAAAAAAAAAAAAAAAAAAGATTGACGTTACTTATATGTGTGTATGTACCTGAAATAAGGGCCTTTCTGAAGCGACATGGTTAATACAAAATACAAGATATGGTAAACGGTGTAGTTAAAGAATACAAATAAAAATTATTGGGAAAAAAGGAATGATTTACACAGTTGACATTTTTTACCAGTTTGTACTGTTAGGAATCTTCTAATATCAATTCTGACTGTTGGTGATAAGCTCAAAATTAGAATGGCTCCGCAAGCTTTGGATCAAACCCGAAGTCCTCTGATGTTGGGGCCAGTTCCTTATCTGCATTGCTGACTCTATGGAAACTACTTGGACACACTGTCCCAACCAATCAGAGGAAAACAGTAGGTGAAGTTGTACCATCCAGTCAGAGGAAACCAACAGGTCTAGGTCATATTTTGCCATCCAATCAGAGGAAACCACTACACCGAACTGCCCCGCCCAGTCAGAAAGCAGTCAAGGCCGCATGGCATCAGTGTGGGTGAGGAAGTGGGGGACGGTATGTGGGGTGAGTTAGATGCTAGGTGATGGTTCACCCCTAATTATCCACTGTGCGTTGAAGGTCGCTGCATCTCAGTAGAGAGGCAGCAGCATCAGCACTGTGGTCTTGCTCTCTCTCTCTCTCTCTCTCTCCATCTCTGTCTCTTCGTCACAGGTCACCAGCTCAACTGATTTCTGTGTATGTGTGGATGATGGGTTTTCAAGGGTGTGGATATAATAACAATAAAAAATAGAGTGCAAGAGAAAGCAAGATGTGCAGTAATATTCTTGAGTCGCTCTTAAGTGGAAATTGACCTTTTGAAGATGAATCAGCATCCGGATGTAGAATAGAGGCCTTGGAGGAGTCTCAGCAGTGGAGAGGGAAGGCCACCAGGGATGTTGCTTTGACATTTGCAACTCCACTACTAACCCCTTTTACATGGGGAAGAGGTTATCAGAGCTGGAGGTGGGGGACTTCCTGCTGGGGGGTAGAATTACATTATCTAAGCTTCTTTTTTTCTGCCTCTTCTCCTTTCCATTTTCCCAACCTGAACCAAACACATCAGTCCCACTGCAGTGACCTTCTTCCGCAGACTTGGAAAGGGGCATCCGATCATGTGACCTCATCATATGTCAACAGGGCTCGCCATGTTTCGCAGTGCTGGCATGTCACCAATCAAACACTGCCTATGGGTGGGGTTGGAGAAGCACAAAGTTAGCTTCCAACCAGGAGTGGCCGCCAGAGAGCAATGAGAGACACCGATACATGCATACACTCTCTCTCTCACTCTGTCTCATGTACACAAACTATCTCTCTCTCACATACGCACATCCACTCTCTCATACAATACAGACATTCTCTCTTTTGTCTCTATTGTCTCAGGGACCTGGACAGATCCAGTCTACAGAACCACACTCACACACATACATAATTATTGATGTCGGTCTTCATGAATGTACCTCACATGCATGTATCCATGCAGGTTTTCTCATTCATCTTCTTTGCAGTAACAGATTTTGCATGTTTGTTTCTCCTCTTTGTCTTTCAGGAAATGGAGCGTACAGTTGAAAACTTGGAAACATTCCTGTGAGAAGGAGGAGCCGGTCAGGTTGATCCTGATAAGACTCTGACAGAGTATAAGGGAGACCAGCCTTCTCAGCCATTAGTCTATCCCACAGCAAAGCAGGATTGCAGCCTTGGGTTTACTGAAGAAGAGGAAAAAAAAAAAAAAAAAGAAAAACAGACATTCAGTGGTGATTTTGGTGCTATTGTCTCAGGTACCTGGACAGAACCAGTCTACAGAACCAAACACAATACTAACTTTAGGTTTATTTTGTGTCATTGAAACACACACATGCCAATGCTGTCTGATGTTCCTGGTGCTAACATATCCATTTGCTGCTTTTTTTTTCCTTCTGAAAATCCAGGTGAAATCAAAACTCCACTGGTCACACACACACACACACACACACACACACACACACACACACACACACACACACACGCAAAGAGAGTTTACAGGTCTACATGCAAACTATACAAAATTACATGTACTGTATACACGCAATTCCTGATCTGATTGCATATTGTTGGAGTACACAAACACACACACACACACACACACACACACACGCACACATACACACAAAGATTTCACACATGCATTGTGCTTGCATTTACACCAGCAGTGACAAAACAGTGTGAGTACAGTGTTTTCTGAGGGTTGGGGTGGTATGTCTGCATTGTTCAAGCAAACTGTGTGACCGATTTTCCCCACCTCTTAAGCAGAATTGTTAGGCCAGTCTCTTTAATCTTCTTCTTAGAGACAACTTTAATTTTAAATTGTAATTTTTCTGCCTGAAATTATCAATCAAGAACTCTTCCAAAAACATGTTCTGCCAAATTTAAATTGTTTTGAAAGATTTGTTGAAAGGAGTTCATTTTTTTGATAAGATGGTGAGTTCCTCTCTGTTTGTTTTGAGACTCTGAAGTGTTCTCACTTCCAAAAATAATAATAAAAAAAAATTCAAAACCTTTGGGAAACCCAAATTTATAATCTCTCAAAATTAGCTGTAAAATTCAGAACAAGGCTGCGTCAGTGAAATGGTGCAAACCAATCAAAAGCTGGCTCCTGACCTTAGACTATTGATACTTGTGGAAAAACGGTATCAGTTTGCTCAGTCGGTCACAACGGATTTGACATGTACAGTAACTAAATTGTTTAGAAGTTGCAGTCTGTCTGTATCCACTGTGTGATTTCTTTTTTTTTTTTTTTGAAGAAAATTTAATTTGATTGTTTTTCTTCAGTACAATAGAATTTGTGCTCACTAGTCTTTTCAGCACCTAGCTGGGGTAACTGGAGATGCAGTAATTAGAGAGCCTCAGAGGAATGCACTGCCTGGCTTGTGCCTTAAGTAACCTCTAAATTGGACAACTCCTCTGCAACTGGGGACAGTACAGCCCACTTTGGGAGTACAGGCCATTTAAAACGTGAAAGAGACATACATGCTTCATGCATCCGGAGTGGAGCCTGTCCATTTTAACTGGAAGGTAGATAAGGGGTTGTAGGTTAGAACTAAGTGAGCATCATTTTCATCTGCATGGGAAATCCTTGCTGTTGGCACGTCTCTTTGTCTGTTTCAATTTATGATCTTTATTATTTTTTTTCCTCAGTGACAGACTAACATTGTGCCAATCTTCCTCTCACTGTAAATTTGTGCTGTCCTCCAATGAGATTTCATAGGGAAAAAAAATCTAAAGAATTTATATATACACACGCTTACAGTCAAAATAAGTTTATATTATACAGTAAATTTGTTTTCTCATTATATGTATATACATACACAAATGATTTTTTCCCCCATTTTTATACATTATTTTCATGGCTATGCTCAAATTGCTTCTTGATTTCTTACTGTTGAAGAACAAGGCCATTCTAGGCAGTGCGAATTGTTGTCAAAGGTATTCAGAGCATTGTATTCTCAGCTTAATTTTTTGTTCTCCTTATGTTTTTGCATATTTGTTCAATTTTTTTTATTGCCAAGGCTGAATTGTGGAGTTTCCATCAGAGGCGTTGTTCTTTTTTGTGTTTGGCCTAAAGCTGCTGCCGGAAAGGCCATGTTTGGGTAAATATTTATATTTTTTACTCATCTGAAAAAAAAAAAAAAAAGAAATTGAGTGTGGAAGCTAGGACAAACAGGTGGTGACCTGCCAGTGACCTGCTTTGTGTGAAATCTGCACTTCTTTTCACCAAGCTGTTCTCTTTTTTTATACAAACACAGATCAGAAACCCTGGATGCAGGGATGGGGCAACCCCTGCCCTTCAGACGGAGATTTCAGTAAACCTTTTAAAAAACTTAAAAAATGAAATAAATAAAAATAAAAGGAACATGGTATGCAAAACGGCATCTGGGCAGATCATACAGAACTGGACTACTGCAGAGAGACTAACACAGCTACCTCAGCTTAAACTTCATTTAACATGAATAAGAAGACAAGCCGTTTTACTGGGTACGAACAGTATTTGTTAAGTACTGCAATATTTGATGGCAAACACAAATGCAGAAGCTAAGGTATTGGATTGATTCTTAGATGTGAAGAGTAACCCTGTGGCCACTGCAGTTATCCAACGGGTTTCATTTCTTTCTCCTTTTTTTGCATTTGAGCCAAGAAGAAGAATCCAGCAGCTGGTTTGTTTTTAGTGAAATGTCGTTTACTGTATGTTTGGGTTTTTCAGATCAACGTCTTACATTTCCCTGTTCCCTCATTATGCTCTATTACAAACTAAGTCAGAATGGCGCCGTATTCTTGTTCCATTTTCAGTTTCCTCTTGTGCCCAGAATAAGGTGTTGGCATAGTCTTGATGCTTTTCTTGGTTATTTGTATTTCTTTTCTAATTATTTATTAACATTATTAAACATGATGTTTTTACAGTCTAATATCCATTAAACAGTCTTTTTGTACTTTAAAAAAAGGAAATTGGAAAATTGTTACTCAAGTTTTGGAATTTGTGCTGAACGCTATGTAGCATAATTGTGTAGCAACTTTGTGTGGAAACGGGGGTTTTACAGGTCTCAGGTTCTTGCTGCATTAATTATCTTTCAACTTTTTATATTTATTCCACGTTGATGTTGATTTTTGATTTTGATTTTTTTTATATATAAGTGGTTAAAGTAAAGGACTGTGATGTACTGGATGGGGCCTACGCAAACGGGTGAAGCAAAATTTTTTTTTCAAACAGGCCAGATTTCGCAAGGAACTCTGTAAATGTTTGGTGTTTAAATTGCTGCTGTGGTACCACTGTTAAAGAGTCCTAACGAGCTGGTAACGTCTCACACCCTCCAGTCTTTTACCACAATGTCACAGGAAGAGAGCAGAATCAACTCTGGAAACTGATCAGAATCCACCTTTACTGTAATATTATTACTTGTGATATGATTTTTAATTATGAACATTGTTTTTGTTGTTTGTTTTTTTTTTTTTCCTTTCCCCCTCTCCACTTAGCTAGTCATTCCCTGTCAAGGTGTTCAAATGTTCTCATGATCTCATGAACTTCACAGAGACTGACCCAGGGCTCAGTTTGTCGATGACACAGGTCGGGAGGTGGATGTGGATGGTGCTTTATAAATCAGACATGCCCTGTTTCAAAACATATATCTTATGCTGAGGATTCTTTCTAGTCTGTCTTTTGTTTCCTTTTGTTTCCTCCTTTCTAACGCTCTTTCACTTTTTTTTTTTTTTTTTTTTTTTTTTTTTTCCGCTTTCCAAGTCAGCAGGAGATATGACAAATGGAGGTTTTAGGAGAGGAGGATTAGTGACAGGCTTGGTGCGCCCAGAAGAAATGGATCTTGATATGATCCCCTGGGCTAGACAGAGGCGTGAGGTGCCGGCGGTGTGGGACGGTGAGTGGTCGGAGCGCGTCCCTGCCTGCCGGAGAAGCGGCCCTCTTTCGCAGGGAAGCCTGGAGGCTTTTATATATTAAAACTGTAGGGGCAGGTTTAGCAGATGTCAGTCAGCGATTGAAATCCCATCTTTTCGCTCCAGAGCATAAAAGTTGGGACTTTTCGGCATGCTGATAAGCAGTAGACTTATTCACTTTGTCATCCCCTGTCAAGGTCTTGCCCATATCTTTCCCTTGGTGATGTGAAATTGCCCCATGTTGACTGATGAGCTTAATCCAGTATGCAGAATGTCAGTGCACTTGTGACGAGTGATCTTTTTTCCATCACAACTCTGCAATCTTTCTCTAATTCTTTCCCTCTTTTTTAAAATTAATATGGTAGATTTATTTTACCCGTTTTTGTTTGATTTCCTTTTTTTGTAGACTTGCCATGTTTTTTTTTTTTTTTTTTTTTAATGTTTTTTTTTCTTCTCAAGTTCATCAAAATGTATGACTTCCTTTTTCCTTTTAATGTGTTGCTTTAGTGTAAGTTATATTTGAATTGAAACTTTTACTGTAATTTCTGAAAAACCTGCTGTGACATACTTGAATAAAGGTGCAAATTGTATTGCTTGTGAAGTTTTTATTTCTGTATTATTCACTCTTAGATTTGTAATATGTACATAATGCCAAAGGTGGTAGTGAATCAGCTGTCCAGGGGAAGAAATAAAAATATATAAAAATGCCATAAAAAGCATAAATTCCCTGTGGAATTCAGGTTCACACTACTGAATGCTTAATGAATGCCACATCTCATTGTTGATGAGTGGAAAACTTAATGAAAAGAGGAGACTCAAAAAAAGCCAAAATCATATGATTGCTGGTGGGTACAGACACAGAGGCCACTTTCTCAGCACGGTCTTCCTCAGAGGACTGCTGGCCTGACTTGAGTTTGTGCAAGCTTAACCTGTGGGTGAGGAGTGTGAAGAAAAGCAGCTGATGACATCACATAGTTTCCGTGGAGAGCAAGAGAATAAGAGCAAAAGACAGAGAGCTACTCGTCCAGTTTCCACCAATAAATGAAATGCATGACTTCGCAAAGCGGCATGTGAAATGTATGTCCATATGTTCCATGTTCCCCTCCTGAAGTAGCTGTACTTAAGCCTGAAGGAGGTGCACATGCAATGAGGTCATTTTAACAATGCAGATATTTCTACTTTGAATTAACAATGCATTATTTTTAAAAGTGAAATTTAAACTTTGCCGCAACAGATGTAGAGCCTCAGGTAACAGTATAGGTAAGAGTGATTTATAAAAAGTTTATGTCCAGTAAGAAAATAGACATTTATCCTTCTTGCAATACCCTGAAATTTTAACAATGTGGAAATCTTTAAATAGGCCGTCTGGACATTTGTGCTATTCATTGCATGGTCATATTTTGTTGCAAATACTGCCCAGGAAAGTTTGAGACAGGGATATAATGGTCTGGGAGTTTTTAGTAGCCTTACTTAACAGCTATCTGTTTGGCCCAGTGCATTGTGCCAGCTTTGTAAGCCTAGCAACAACTCTGACCTAGGATGAGTTATCCATGGACCATTTCTCACTGCAGGGAAAAGTGCTGTCCCTTGCATAATGAGTGGCCCCACTTCACACTGGGGAGCCACCCACTGTTTTTCATTAGCTGACCTTCACATGCTCATCATCTCAGCTTAGAGCACAATTGTCACCCAATAGCAAATTAAAGGCATGTTTGGCTCATGTTTGACTCATTTTCAGCTGATATGTCCTATAGATCAGGGTTTCTCAAGCTTTTGCCTACTGCGACCCAATTTTTTTATATGCCATTCATTCATGACCCACCATATGATTATTATAATTGATGTTATGAAAACACCAACATTTTCTATCATTAAACTGACTATGAGGCAAACAGATATTTTTACTCATGTTAAAAGATTTAGAAACTGTAACCCTAAAAACCCTAGAAACCCAAACCATAATCCAAGATACCCTAACCCTAACAACCCAGAGCATAAAAAACATACTTTCAATCAAATCCCAACTACGAAGATTTCATAGATTCCGCACACAAAAAAACTGATTTTGAAGAGGCAACCAAAACCCCCTTCAAGGCATTAAAATCAAGTGGGTATTCCAGAACCTTCCTCAGAGAAGTCCAGAAAACTTTCTTAACCTGAAAACAGGGTGGGAGAAAAATAATACCACTCATCACCACATTCTCGGCAGTCAGCCAGACAGCAAATAGGAAAATCAAGCAAAACCTGACAGGGACCCTGGACAACACAAACCTGCTGAGGGACGACAAGATCATCTCAGCCTATAAAAGAAATACCACATACCTAATCAAACAGAAACTTATATTCAACTCAACAAAGTGCGTCTATGTCATACAGTGTTAACACTGTGACACAAAATATGTATGAGAGACAGGCAACACAATCAGAACACATTATACAAAATTAAGAATCACAGGGACACTGACTTATATCTAGTTGCTCATTTCCTTCACCATGGACTTGAGAAACTGGAAATATCCGGCCTTCAGACAAACAGTACCTGGACACCTGGGGACAGACGGAGAGAAGAAAAACATTGGATCAGGAAACTCAACATCTCATTCCCAGGAGGATTAAACAAATGATAAATCTAAACCTGGTAAATCTAACCCTAACCCTAACCATGAACCCTAGCCCTATTCCTAAAATGAGTGCATTTTTTGTTTCCTGGGCAGCCCTCAGAGAGGAAAACCTAGAAAAGGGAGATTATTTTCTAAGGGTTAGGGTTCCTAGGATTAGGGTATTTGGGTTAGGGTTTCTTGAATAAGGGTTAGGGTTCCTAGGATTAGTAGGATTAAGGTTTCTAGGATTAGGGTTTCAAGGGTTATTAGTGGTAGGGATTCTATGAGTAGGATAACCCTACCCCTACCCCTAATCCTACAATCCCAAACCCTAACCCTAGAAACCCTAACCCTAATGCAAGTAAACCTAGATATCCTAACCCTAACCCTCATCCTAGAAACTTTAACCCTAATAACCCTAGAAACCCTAATGCTAATCCTAGAAACCCTGAACACATTAACCATAGAAATTCTAACCCTAATAAGCCTACTAACCCTAACCCAAATCCTAGGAACCCTAACCCTAATTCTAGAAACCATAACCCTAGAAACCTTAACCCTAACCCTAGAAACATATAGACACATTCTGAATAATGTAAAATAAAATAACATGAATACAATTAGTAAAATTTGAAAATTATGAATTATGAAAATGAAGAAATGGTCAATAGATACAACTATTATGGAATCTCAACATTTCCTTTTAGCTTTGGTGGGGCACTGCCTACCCTGACCGCACATCCCTGAGTGTGATAGACATCTCTTTCAGATCTCAAGTTGTAACTTAGAGGTGTGCTGAAACACAAAGCCCAGAAACAAACAAATCTGAATGCCAATGTGGAATGTCTAGTTGTATTTTATAAAATGCATCTCCTCACTTCCAATTTAGTGCCCTCATTGCATCAGAAAATACCTGTGAATATACTGTACCTCATGAGCATATATAATGAATATATCTCATGAGCATATGTAATGAATATACCTCATGAGCATATATAATGAATATATCTCATGAGCATATGTAATGAATATACCTCATGAGCATATGTAATGAGTATACCTCATGAGCATATGTAATGAATATACCTCATGAGCATATGTAATGAATATACCTCATGAGCATATGTAATGAATATACCTCATGAGCATATGTAATGAATATACCTCATGAGCATATGTAATGAATATACCTCATGAGCATATGTAATGAATATACCTCATGAGCATATGTAATGAATATACCTCATGAGCATATGTAATGAATATACCTCATGAGCATATGTAATGAATATACCTCATGAGCATATGTAATGAATATACCTCATGAGCATATGTAATGAATATACCTCATGAGCATATGTAATGAGTATACCTCATGAGCATATGTAATGAGTATACCTCATGAGCATATGTAATGAATATACCTCATGAGCATGTGTAGTGAATATACCTCATGAGCATGTGTAATGAGTATACCTCATGAGCAGCTGGCCCTGACATTGCTGGACTGCACTGAGACTAAAGGACAGGAACACAGACTGGAGTCCGCTGTCCCCGGGTGAAGCAATAAATCGTTGCCCTGCGAGGTGACTTGCCACAGTCAACAATGGTGCAGTTTGCATACCAGCCCATGGGGACACTGCACTGGAGAGGTGTTATAACAGGATAAGCTGCCCCAAAGTCATCAGAAAGACTACACAATGTGCCTGAAGGGTCTGAGAAAGACTATGGGTAGTCCGTCCTCTGGTAGTGTCACAGTTTCACAGTGTCTGTCTGCCAACTTGAAGGGGGCGTGGGGGGGGGGGGGGGGGGCTGTTCATGTTGGGATTTCTCATAGAAATTCAGGGTTCCTACCCAGCATGCTGTTCATCCTTCATCATGCCAGATGCTTTGTCATTGCTTGAGAGGATTTTAGCAATCTAATGACAAGCTCCTTCTAAGTGGGAAGGATTTTGCATAGCGGGAGGCATCTGGGCGTGGCAAGCGGGGGAGGGAAGCTGCTTGCTCATCCAGTGAAGCTGCAGTCTCCAGCCACCTTTTAGAGGGACGGCTGAGCTGCATCGGTCACACTTGTCAGATTTTTTTCTCTTTTTCTTTGCTGTCTGAACATTGTTCAATCTCTCTGTTTTTCTTATCAGGGTCCACTTTGCTGGACAGTGTATGTTACGAGCAAATGCATCCCGGACACATGGATGAAGCAGCGGGCTAAAGAACCGGTAGAATTGTCATTAAAAATGAATGCTCCTGTCAGCGCGGTTTTTACTCACTGCTCTGCAGAACAGCGTTGTTTGGCAAGTGGACTCTGTGGTATCGAGCCCTGTCGCAAGTTTACAGTCCTCCTGGGGCCACTAAAGACACCGTTTCACAGTCTTCAGCCCTTGAAACTTCCAAAAAGGACACTGATGCTGAAGAGGAGAGCATTGGCTCAGCATGATTTAAACATTCAAAATGTGAGGATTATTTTTGCCTTTTCCTGTGGAAACAAATCCCGAATGATGAAGAACACACTGATGACTTCTCTTAAGAGAATGATGGTTTTTTCAATGCCCACAGAGAGACTAACTCAACATTTGGGCTGCCTGTGAGGAGAGTGTCTCTAAAGACTGGGGTGTGTCGTGTGTTGAACTACAGTATGGAGTCAAACATGTAAGAGTTAAGAGAAATAATATTGATGGCTCAGTGCTGCTTCCTTTAGCCCTCAGTGGAGACCACAAATATACTGAGGCAGAAAATTCCAGCTTCAGAAAGTAAATGTACTACCATGTATTTGTTCTGTCCACTCACTAAACCAGGTGATTTCATTAATTATCTCATCCACCTGGCTGAAGAGTTGTGCTAATTAGAATCAGCTGGATTAATACATGGGTGGAACAAATACAGGGCAGTACTTTTACTTTCTGAAGCTAGAGTTTTCCACCTCTGGCCGAAAGCAGGGGTGTGTTACCCCTACAGTAGTACAAATACATGGTTGATGGCAGTCTTAGACTGGTGTGGAAAAATAAGAACTACAAAAAAGTCTAGTCAGAAAAAAAAAATTGTAATTGACACACTGATGATATATTAATTGTCATATTAATTATCTAAATATGACAACAATTAATACATCATTAGTGTGTCAATTACAAATTTTGTGCAACACAGCTAACATGTACAGCATTATTAATTTTAATGGATGCAAACATTGTGTAGACAAAAATAAAGTTAGGTAGATACATAAAAATGTTACATCCTATTGTTTTGTGTCTCTATCAAATATTTTTCTTTTCACCAAAAGAATTTCCTGCTGTATTTAACAGTAGTATTATTGTTTAAGATGTACCCCAAACCTTATTTATGTATTAATCCAGTCTAGCCACTACATTACAATACATTCATTTGAAGGCTATTTATTTATGGTGCAGTACTACGGTTTATAGTGCACAGAGATCTGTGCGTGGGTGAAAAAAGAAGCCAAACAGTTATCAAAGAAAAAGGTGACTTCAACATGTAAAAATAATGTTCTTTACTTTCAATGATGAGCTCGGTGTCTTGCTGAAATACTTGAGGAAAAAAACACCTTATTGCCACCTTCTACTTATTCTCTACAATCAGAGAGGATTTCGAGTGAGTAATCAAGCTTAAAAATTGCTACATAGTAACCACCTTGCTCAGCGTTGTGTTCATTTGCAATCCAGTGATACATTCTTTTAACAGCCAATTGCTTCAACTTTCCAAAAAAGAAAAAAGATACATATATTCAGTCAAGGACAACCTGGAAGTCTGGCTTCAATAAATTAAGCCCGTCAATTCAATAAAAAATGCTTCTCTTTCCAGTTATATTTTTGATATTTTTATATGGGATGTGTTATTTATTATTTTCAAAAGGTGGTCTACATCCAAATGAGGTTAGACGAAGATAGAGGCACCACTTTAATTTGCTGTGGTGGACAAAAACATCTTTCATTTTGATTTTGTTGCCTGAATGCAGGTGTTCCCCTTAACAAAGAAGCCCCACTATAAACATTACCATCCATTTTAACATGTGTTTTTAAGGCAGCAAACAAACAAGAAAAAATATGATTAACAGGTCTGAATATAATGTCAGTTCAAGTGATTCTTTAGCAGTGTAGTTATCATGATGTTTTTTAATGGAATCTCTTGACTCAGCAAATGAATTAGCTTGTTTCTTAAGACACGTTCAGGATCTTTAAAAATTAGGGTTTTCTGGAAAAAACGCTGTTCTCGGGATTTATTAATGGATTAGGTTAATAAAAACTATAATCCATGACATATTCATCAGTAATTTACTAATATGCATCAGAGACTCTGAAGTCTCCAACCACCCCCCCACCCCGTTTCCACAACTTACACACTGCCCCCCTTGCACCTGTGCATAAAAACGGCCCCAGGCCAAATGATCCAAACAGATGATCCCCGGTGTTCATTAATGGGTGAGCCACTTGACCCTCTCTCATCTGTGGGTCAGCGCAAGCTCTCCATTATAGTGGTTTTCCTTTTGGTCATTGTGCCTGCTAAGCATATTGATGAACTACATGGCCTTTTGGTCCATCCTTCATGCTGTACTACAACAAAAGGTGGCTGGAGATAGGCAAACCCAACCCCTCCAAACTGTCCAGGGTCTCTGGAAGAAAGCCATGCATTCATGGGAACATTCCCTGTTCCATTTGTATACAGAAATAGGAGTCCAGAGAAGAAGAGCCTTTTTATTGCTTTTCTCCTTTTTCTCCCTCCTAATTTGGTTTGCACAACTGTGCACAAAGACCATGCTCATCGCTGTAGTCTCCACTGTCAACACAGGAGAGAGAGCAGACAAGCACAATCTCTCCTTCAAAAAAACACATAATGCGGTTTGCTCAAAGCTCTGAACAAAAGGCACTTTTAATGAACCAAGGAGACTCACATTTCGACGTCTGTGACATCTTCCGCAAAGTCAAAAGAATCTTTTGACTCTGAGGAAGACAATGTAGATGTTGAAACATCACATCTCCCCTGTTCATTATGAGTGTCTTTTATTCTGAGCTCTGTGTGCTCCAACTTTCCTTCTTTCAGGTTAGTCCCATTGAAGTTATCAGGGTAAGGAGTCCTTTCATCTAGTTTGATTGTCCTGGCTGTTGAGCATCTATGTAGTCCTCTTTTATATAGCTGGTCTCAAGTGTAGATGGTCTCATTTTTGAATCATATTATGCGGCTTCTCATGCCACAGTCCAAAAGTTTATCATGCACGTAATTGAGCTAGTGGAAGACACTTCATGTTCAGCTTTGTGCAGGCAGAATAATGGATGCCTATCTGTGAACAGCGCTACCTGCCACGATCAGATGTGGTGTGGTGTGGTGTGGATTTGAGGCCTGACGATGTGGTCCATCTCCACTCAGGAACAGTACCTTAACACCAGGGGCCACCCTGCAGTCACAGGGAATACATTTATTTTAAATCAGTTAAATCAGATTAACTGACCAGAAATCAAAGCAAACTTGACCATTATGTTTAACTCGTTGAGAGATTATGTAAAATATGCCCTGGTTACCAATATTCCAAGGTATGTATGTATGTATGTTGTTTACTATTTCAAAAGCGTAAACCTGTACACTGAATGTCTGGCATATGGTCATTAAATAGGAACAATCTGCTCTTGTTAAACTCAGAAAAAAGTTTATCCAATACAGACAGACTACTGGGGAATGATCTGGCAGGGTCTGATATATAGAGGAGGAGAGGATCCGCATCGGAGGGGGCAGATGACCCCTCTGGGTAACTCCCTGTGGTTGCTGATTTCAGTGCAGAGCAAAGGAATTACACTACATTACATTGCAGTCATTTAGCCAGACATCCTTATCCAGAAAGACAACGCAAGAAAACATGAGCGCAACTGTAAGAGTTATGAGCGATCTTGGCCAACTAACCTAGCAAACAACACTTCCAGGGCAGAATGCAGGTGCAACAAATCTAAAGTGCGGCAAAAACACTCAAATGTACTTACAAGAACACCAAAACGCTAATGTTGTTAAATACTACCACGCTTTAACCCTGATACTAGTCATGAATATGTACAAAGAAGAGGAGACCCATAATGTCATGCAATATATCATTCAGCACTGTATATATTTGAACAAGCACAGGCTGGGGTAGGAATGGGAGCAGGCCAAGATGTAGTCTGCAGTAGTCAGTCTTCAGCCAGTGATTCTGCTGTCCTGGCCACTGTGGGAAGTTCATTCCAGCGCTCGGGGACCAGTGCAGACAGGCATCACGACTGCAAGAGTGACCAGACAGGCAAGAAGCAGCCAATCACCCCCAAGGTTGTGGGAGGGAGGGAGCGATCTGGCTGGCACGGAGATTGTCTGGAGGTATGAGGGGGCTGTTCCATTCAGTAAACTGAAAGGCTAGCCTCCAAGGTTTTCAGCCGGATATAGTCATAGCTGGATCGGTAAAATTGGAAGCATATAAAAATAACATAATGTGAAAAGGGAAAGAATCTGTCATCTGAAAGTGTCATATTAAGCGCTCAGTCCCAGGCAGTTCCTTTTGCAGACAATGATGGAAAATTCTAAGCATAAATATCATTGCACAACCTGAATATGGCAGGTGGTATTTCCATATCTACACAAAATAATGTATTAATGGGATTGCAGGGAGATAGCTGATATGATATACATACAGAACAATTGATCAAAGTGCTATAGATCATCAATACAGACATCTTTTATGTAAATTACCTTTGCTCTGTCTTCATACAATTCATCATTTGATGCAGTATGATTGAAGCAGTAAAGGTATGAAATTCTTGAAAATGTGCAAAAACAATGAAATATACTCCTTAGGATTTCTTTTCTCCGGCTCAGTTAGGTTGCTTAGTTTCCTGCCACTTACTCATGGGGACAAAGAGAAAGTGAGACAAGGAAGTAATTCTATGAACATAGAGAGTGGATCTTTCTAAATACAGTAATTCCCCATCATTATGTTCCTTGAAACCCATGCAATAGGAAAATAAACAAAAAAACAAAACAAATCATGTAATTTTGCCAAAATACTCTTTATTTACAGAGCCTTGCCAATATCCACAGATGGTTACAATTTTTTTTAAAATTACTCATTTAACATTAAAAAACAACTCCCATAAAAGGAAGGAGATGTCACTAGCCAATACATTTCAAGTCAGCTTTACAATAAAATGTATTCACTTACAAAAAATTCATTTCTGTCTATGAATTCTGACTATTGATTGCGATAACAAAAAACCCTATATATGCACAACTTGTGGGGTCAAATAACATAAATGGCATTGTCCACCAAAATAAAAGAGATCAACATCCAGTTTTACTGCAGTCATATGATAAACTGAAAAAGATGAGAATATTGAGGAAGCACTAATTTCCACGGCAAAGCCATTGGCAATGTCGAATGGACCGAGGGCATGATTTTTCCTTATGGGCCACTGGTGCTGCCATTGGTCATTGCATTATGCAATATAAAGAATACTTTTAAAATCCAATTAAACAAAGATAACCTTTAAAATGACATATGAACTGTTGGGTTATTGTGTGTCATGGCACAAGAGCTGATCAGATCTACTTATGCACAACAGCCTATGAAGCCTTTGTCCAGTGGGCCGCAGGAATTCTGAAATTCCTGGTAAAATTTAGAGTGCCAATCCAACCGGCCATCAGTAAGGTATTCTCTATGAATATCCAGGAGGGCCAGTATAATGGTTGTCTATAAGGAGCATCTGATCCACCATTTCTCTGTGTATGTTTCATCTGTAGCTGCTTTTGTCCACTTATTCCAATGTGCAAAGAATTGTAACCGGTAGATACGCTTTCAATGTCACCAAGACCCCAGTGATCTGAACCACTTAAGATCTGTTGATATCTAAGAAAACTGCAATCTGCTCTGAGATACATTTCACAAAGTCTTCAATTATAGAGTACCACACAGGCAATGACTCCCTGGTGCCATTTCAGAGGAGAGAGACATTTTGAAAATGGTTAGGGCATGAACTGAGATCAAAATATTTAGGTAGGCACAAAAGAATACCAGGGAGAGTAATTCCACAGATGGAAAAAAATATGTACTATTGAAATACAAATACAATATCAGATGACATATAGGAATCCACAGTCATGTAAAATTCTATACGCTGAAAAGTAAGTGTAATGGTGTTGCAACTTTGTGCCATTGGTTTGGAAGAGAAGCAATTCAATATTAGATACAAGCAGTATCCTCTCCATTCATAAGATGATTTAGATTAGGAATGGACAAAAGCAATTTGTAAAAATGATCATAAAATACATATATAAAAAAACATCAAAATTAGAGGAATCGATATTGGCTTAAACTATCAGATTGTTAAAAATAGAATGCACTGTCCTTGTGAGTGAGCTGCTCATGTGATCTCAAAGTATTATTCTTCACAAAGCGAAGCAATGATGACAATTCCTTGTGAGAAACTATCATTCTGTTGTTACTATATAATATACGAAGTATGGCTATTAAATAATGAGACTAATAGTCAAGAAAAACACGTCTACTTCAAGCAATGCGTAACAGCGAACTGAAGACATGAGTGGATTGAAACTTTCAGGGGTTTTTTATGCTCTTTGGTCAATGTATACCATGTGGTTTTCACATGTGCACTATGGTTCAGCTTACATTGGTCCAGTGCTGTTATTTAACAGCCACACCTCATACAGCATTCAGCTCCCTGTGCGGGAGATGTAACATAATGATCATGTGAACTAGGTATAACAATAATGTTAATCATCTTACAATAATTATTCATTAGTTTGCCCAGTCACATTCATCTATCCTTCGCTGGTGACAATGTTCTTGTAGGAATCAGCTGCCACCTCCAGAAGCTCAAATGTGTGGTTATTCCGCAGAATATCATCTACAGCCTGGCTGGATGCAGCTTCCTGCATTTTATGCCTGTTCTGTATCAGGGATGTTGACAGCTTGGACTGTCACTTGCTGTCTTGTAAACACACACTGAGATGGGACCTGTAGGTTTATTGACCCTGCTCACAAAAAGACCTGCACGCCAAGTTCCTTCATCTGGAATAGATGAAAACGCTTGATTGTGGGCCTTGGAGGTATCTTTTTTGATGTGGTTTGGATGCTAGAGAGTGATGCTACTGGTTACCAAATAGCCGTGTGAAAAAGACAGGCATGAGGTGGGTTGAGATCTGGCCCTCTTCTTCCCTGGGATAGCAGTTATCCTCACAATCCTGCCTTTTTACAACCATTTCTTAGATCATCTGTTTCAGGCTTCACGTTGTTTTTTGCCTGCAGAGAGAGGCACTGTGCCTCCATGGTAGACAGCCTCCCGTCTACGTCAGTTAATGAGGTCTTCACTTGTTGTAGCTTCAGTGTGCGTGTGTTTGGATTGTGGCTTGGAGCGCTGCTGCACAGAGCGCAGACCTGACAAAAATTCTGAACACAGAGCTGGGAACTCTGCACAGATGGTGGAGGTTAACAAATCTATCAATAGCCCACTGGCTGCATCGGCTCTCAAGTCCCTCATCAAGACAATGTTGTCAATAGTGTTTGGGCTAACTGTGTCCAGTGTGGTCAAAGGATTCAGTTGGATTTTTCTGCCTGCCTAGCAAATGAGAATGGGCTGTATAAAATCTACAGTCCCTTGAACAAGTGATAAAATGTATAAGACTGAAATCACATGTTTGTCATTCATGTCCTTTTTGTGCATTTGGATGAATTGGGGTTTTTTTTGTCCTTGAAGAGAGCTACATCGATGACATTCTGTCCCTGTACATACAGCTGAAATGATGTCACTCACTAAGGTTTTGCAGGCATGTATGTGTTGATTATATAACCGACCTTTAGGCTGGCTGTAGTTTGTGCATCAAAGACGGATCTGCCCGAGAGAGATCGAGATGAAGGGGTGGCAGTGCATGAGCAGACGGGATGATGATGGTGAACATGGAGTACATGCGATACACATTTACCTTTGGGAAGCTACATTCAGAACATTCTAAACTGCCTATGAATATTTAAACCTAAATTAGACTTACATTTGTCAAATTAAACCTGTGATTGTAGCCATGTAATTTTATATTTTATAGAGATCAATGTGAGTCATTTTATTTTACTAGCCCTGGGTTCTCACCTGATGAAGAGATGCGGTTTAGAGGAGACAAATAAAATGATACAGTGAATGTGGCGTACATTATTTAAATGGCCATGAATTACCAGTTTCAATTATTTCTATCTGCTGTATAAAAATTACAAAATTAAAATAAAGTTGAAAATATATTTTCTCATTGTTGACATTTTTTGAAGAAAAATCTTCGTCTGTCAGTTATTGGGCTGAAGTTCAATGGCCAATGAGTGTCACTTATGCACAAGAAAAAAGCACTTTGATAACAGTGCATCTATGTGCCATATTCTACAAAACAAGATAGAACTGAGTGAACAGCAGATTTGAATAATTATTGAATAGCTTACACTGACTGTTAATGCCATATTCTTATTTTATGCTTATTCACTTGTACTGATACATTTATTCTCAATAGTGCACTTAATTACTTGGGTTCATGAATGTGTGCAGTTGAACCTAGTGATTGCTGATTGACTGCCACTTGCTTGTTGTTAAGGCATATGTACACTACTTATGTCTAAATTATTTAAAGACTAATTTGCATATGTGTGGCTTGCAGTACTTCTTTTCAGTCACGAGTTGTGCATGAAACCTACACAGAATGTGTGCTTTTCCACGCTAAGTTGAAATCTGATAAGTCACAATGAAAGGAATGGAAGAGAGCGTACACACAGTTTATGCACAAATACGTGCACTCTCATAAATGAGGTCCATGTTGTTTTGGAGATCAGTCTGCAGTGGTTACCCTGATGCCACTGTCAAGAGATTTGACCTCTGTTGTCAGCACGGAGTTAAAGCAGTTTGCCCCGCTCGACTAGGACAAGCGCTCGGGCCCTCGTTATTTGACAGTAAGTCGACACTGACTCCAAAGTCCCCATGACAAGAACAAAAGCTTTTACATCGCAGTCACGCAGCACCATTTTACAATGCAGATACCCCCTCTTAGAGCCACAAGACAGCAGGGTCAATTTCTTAGCCATGCTATAAAAGGGAGACAGGCCATTTATATTTCCTGGGGTTGAGGTGGTGATTATCGATGACAGTGCCAAGCATGTGTAAACTGGACATTTCGAGGAAGCCAGGTTTATTTGTCCGGAATGTTTGTTTCATGGTTAGTAAATCAGATTTCAACTGCTCTCAAAAGCAGAAAGGCTAGGAACCCCAGGTCAAAGATTTAGCTTCTAAGCACACAAGACTGCAACTGGTGTGATGCATGCGCTTTTGAAAGCATGGACAGTAAGGTGCTCATTGGCTTTGGCTACTAATATCCTAAACATGTAAGTACATGGAGAACTGCACCTCACTGCCTCTTTAAAAATGTTTTATTTTAAATAAAAAAAAAAAAAAAACAATTTGAGCCTCAAGGCTTTGGTCAGAGTTCGAAGAGCAGTTTAAAATGAAATCCTGGAGAGCCGAGAACAAGCAAAGCCAGACAGCTTTCATCAGTCATAAAATCTGACCCTGTAAAAAGCGTTCCAAAAATTCTGCTCTCCACTCCAGGAGCAGGCTGAATAAACGGCCGATGATTGCATTGTTAAAAGCTCAAGGCCATTTCATCCGAGTTTTAAAGTGCATCAGAGCTGGTGAACCGTATCTCTGAGTCAGGAGCGTGTTACACTGAGGTGGGAGAAAACGCTGGCGCTGGAACAGAAAGGACGTCTGATAACCCCTCCAGCCCCCATCCTCTACGGGGGAAAAGGAGATGGGGAGTGATGACCTCAGCACTCGCTGCTGAAGGAAAGGAAGATGTTTATGTCATTAGTGAATACTGACAGTCCAGGAGACTGCAGTTGAAAGGAAAAAGCTTAATACACATGCAGGTGAACAGTTTGGGTCTGCGGTTTGTCTGGAGGGCCAGATGTGTGCTGAATGTACATAGTACAAAAATAGCATGAAAATAGCCAGTATAATTAAGTATGATAACCCCACTCCCCCTTTCTTAGGTTCCTTTCTGTGTGAAATAGTTAATGAAATTGCGTTTTTAATCAGGTGGGGGTGAGTCAGGCATGGAGTGACTCTGGCCCCATAAATAAACTCTGTATAAGTACCGCTGCTTGCTCGCTCGCTCTCTTCGTGGTGAGGAGTCGTTTTTCCATCTTTGGCCCGCTCTGTGCATTCGACTCTAGGAAACGATGGGGCTTTTGTGTCTCGAGTCACGGGTTCTGAAGTGAGAAAGTGATTGCGTTCGTGGAGAACAGAGCAATGATTGATGAGAGTTTGAGCTTCTTTTGTCTTGTCTGGAGTCACAATCCTGCTTTCACTACCTCCAACTTATCATTTAAAGCAAAAACACCCATGCATCAAAACATTTATTTAGGTTCCGGTATGTTGTAGATTTTTCATATAAGAGCAAATGGATTTTGTAAAAGGACCACTTTCAGATATCTACAGAACTTTTTTTGAGCATTTTCTGCATCAACTTGTCATGCATAGTCAGTGTCTTCATAATTTAGAGAAAGTAATGAAATAAAATCTTCTCATCAAAAAAACGAATATCCTGCTTTGTTATACATAGTTCCAATCAATAACAATCCTCTGTTTGACACATTTTCATAGGTTATTAACTCCATAATATATCTCCTTTATTAAATAATAGCTGTTTTTTTGACAGCCTCTGTGCCATTTACATTTCTATCCTCATTGAGCTAAATGAGGTATTCATTTGCACAGAGACAATCTCAATCAACTCAAGCTTGGGAAGATCTTACTCTATATCCCATGGTTCTTCATGGTTTTTGTATCTCAAACTTCACGCAGCTTTGGAAACATGGTGTGCCCTGGAACAGCTTCCCCATCACTCATCCTTTAGTAACTATCATCTCCTCCCATAGTCCATCATAAGTTATCTTCCCATGATCTCCACACATTTCCACTCGCACCTTTACAGGAAGCAAATCTTTTGAAAAGTTTTGGATTAGAATTGGACCGGCCAATATTTGGTCCACCATCTTCTCATCATCAAAGAATCCATCTCATCAGCTGATTCAATATGAATTTGCCCACAGGACATGGTTTACTGAACGCAGATTTGAAGTGAAATTGAGTTGCTGTCAAAACTGAGAATATGTTATTAATGTTAACATATATTACAAAGATCTTCCTGTCTGTTCAGCTCTCATGTTATTTTGGTGATACCACAAAAATTCCTGTTTTTTCAACAAGATGTGTAATATTAGCTGCAGTAACAGTAGCTCATAAAACTATTCTAAAAATGGCATTGTGTAGAGTTTGGGTGTATATTGTTTATAGATCTATAGTTAATGGTATAAAGAAGGGGAGCTGAGATAATTACTGTGTATCTTTTACTAGGGAGCTGATGAGACCTTGCTTACAGCACTTTCATTACATGTTTATGTACAAAATTCAATAAATTCAACATTATTGCTCACAAAAATGGACAACCCCCCAACTAATCCAAAGTTTCCTCTAACAAAAATGTCAATTCTGTCTAATCTGCTTGTCCTCGGGCCTAATTTTTCTAATTAGGCCCAAGGACTAAGTCTATTTCACCTTTTACAAAGGTTTACATCTTCAAACTTGGCTGTTTCAAAACTGAAGGAAATTATTATGAGTTGGATTCCATTACCAAAATCAAATCTGACCTTAAACTATTAAATGTGGCAGTTTGGTTTTTGAGAATTTGACTTAGTTTTGATCGGAAAATCAGAATAACCCTTATTTTGCTTGGATTGTATGTTTTGTAATGCCGCTAAAAATTGTTGCCACGTAATTAATGCAAGATAATTAAGGAAAATATCTTAGAATTAAATGAAGGTTATATAGCATTCCATGCTTTCTTCATTTTTTTAAGGCAGCTGTGATATAAAACTAATTTTCTAAAATCGAAATTTACCAACCAATAAACATGTATTTTCATTTCTCCTTAAATGCTACTTACAACTGAACAGAGGTGTTATGCTTTTTCTCTACTCAAACATTTTGGTGAGTTCATTTCCATGCCTGCTGAACTTGCCAAACTGTCGGTGAAGATAAAAATTAACACTTGTATTTAACTGTGAGCCAAAGTTAAGCACAATTGTTAATTGAATCATTTAAATCATTTAGATGGACTTGATCCTGGATCATGAAATGGGATATATTGGAAGTATTTTGGTCCAGTTAAAAAGGAAAACTGGGTCCAGGGCTGTGACCTTAGAGACAGTGTACCTTCTTTCTGGATGGATGTGTAGATCTGCTGCTACTTCAAGTACAGTCCATATTATTTTCTGATGGGACTCACGTTCGTGGAGCTGCAGACAAGTGGAGAACACCATGTGCTTCTTCAACAAAACTTTATTTATGCACCATTTTTAAATCCAACTCATTTATTGGATGAAACTAAGAGAGTAAACCACAGGTTTGCTTTAGGTGTGACAGTCATTTGATATGCAAACTCATCTTACGTTATATTTCTTATGTATTATTACCATTATTATTATTATTATTATTATTAAACAACATTTGTAAATTGTTCTTTTTTGGTACAGATTTACAGACGTTAGTTTTTATGTCTGCCTATCCGATTTTCTAAAAACATTTATACAGAATCACCTTCGGTAAAATAAACATCTCCTCCCCAATTGTCCATCAACCCTCCCCCCCAATACCCCCCTCCCCAGGCCACCATAGCCTCATGGCCTCCAGGTTTATAACAAATTAAAGTAAAATTAAAAAAGGAAAAAACAAAACAACAAAGACAAAAAATTAACACCAAGTCAAATGCATTAATCTGTAAGAGTCTCAGATAACTTGTGCTTTATCTGGGTGTGAGAGAGATGGCTCCACTTATCTCGGGTTGTGTTTGAGTCTTTTTTGAGTTTCCTCACGAATCCGGCCCTCACTCGTTCCCCTTGAACTCTGCTTACTGCTGCTTTTCCACTATCAAACCAACTGAACCTCTCGTCAAACTGACTGCATTGCTCATTGGACCATCTGAACCATTTTTCAGGTCAACTGACCCGCCCTGTAGACTGTCTGAACTGCTCCTGAGGCCAACTGACCGCTCTTAAAGCTGTCCGAACCGCTTGTCAGGTCAACTAAACGGTGTATGAGACTGACCCGTCCACCGGTCGGGTCGAGTGAACCGCTGTCAGGTTAAGTAAACCTCTCAGGCTGTCTGTCCCGCTGGTGAGACCGACCCACTCGTCAGACCGAATCGCTCTGTCCCTCACCCAGAAAAGGGACAGAGGGGCATTTGCAGCAGCTGCTGTCCATGTGAAAAAGGAAACTTCTGTTTCTGTTTCCAGACATAATCGGGAAAGGGAGGCATGGCTCTTCCTCTGTGCTACTCGTCCGTTCTCTTAGGTAAAAGCTCATCTGGAGATTTGCTGTGAAACCTTTGCATACTTTCCCCCATTTAACCTCACCTCATCCAGGCATGTTTATACGTTTTTCTTCCATGCCAGCTGAGCTGGGAATCTGACAACTCAAATGACGACTCAAACCTGACAGAGAATAAAAAACCAAGATGCAGAGATCGAGCTGCCCGCTGTTATGGTGGTTTCAACTGACAGCTAATTTTTATTTCACAAATGAAAAAGAAGGAAAAAAAGAGCTGAAGGTAAGATCGAATGGCCAACGCTTTGTAATGACAAACATGACAGGGAAAAAAACAAAACTGCTGTCAGAGTTAAAACCAGAGAAAAAATCGGAAAAAAGAACAGAAAAAACTAAACAAAAACAGAGGATCACGTCCATATCAAACCGACAAGCTAGCTTTGCGACTAGCGCCACCTAGTGGCACCGCCCTAAGGTGCGATATGTTACACTACGTTATATAGCAAGAGGCACTGGGTCCTGATTTCACCGGTTGGTGAAGGTTAACGTCTACATTCCTCTCGGGCTGACGGGGAGGAAAGAGGCAGTGGCTTCACTATTGGCGTCCGTGCAGCGAATCCCGGGCCGCGTGGTGGCGGCAGGGGGCGGAGTCAGCCGCTCTGGATGTACTTCTTTATGGCGACGCAGCCATGGCGGAACAGTGGGCAGGGCATGCCCTGAGACAGCGTCCATGTGTTGGTGCTGGGGTCAAAGGTCTCCATGTTCCCCAGGGCCGGCCCCTCGCTGCTGACCACACCGCCTGTTGCGTAGATCTTCCCATCCAGGATCACCGCACTGTGGGTGACAGGGACGAGCATTAAGCACAGGCTCTACGACCGCACTGTCTCACAAACATGTCAATTCGCTTACATTGATGTTCCTATTGATTTCATTCCTAAAGATAATATTCTAGCATTTTGCTCTGTGGGTAAGCCAGAAGAACATCAAACAAAGGTACAGGGAACATACTGTTCAAAAGAATATATCAATAAAAGTGATTTTCACATTATCATGTACTATCATCCATGCATCAACATTCATTTTTGGCCAGTTCTAAATATAAAGTGGTAACATTTTGGCTCAGTTTTTGCCCAGCATTCCATCTTTAATAAATGGGCAAAATGCTGAGAGTGTTGATAGAGTAGTGAATTCAGTCAAAACACTTCACTTCCACGTGCTCATATCTCTGAGCTCTCAGGCAAGCACCAACATGCAGCTGCCATTTTATTTTTAGTATTTGTTACAGCATATGGCCTTGTCATTGATCTTGATCACAGCTTTCTTTTCTTGCACATGAAATAAATGGATGCCTTCTTTTTTTTTCCCTCATCAAAGCATTCAGATGACTGGCAGCCTTCAGTAAACATCGACCCTGGGTATGACCACCAGCTCTTCTGCAGTGCTGTTTAGACTGTAGCATCAGTGCTAGTTTTGCTGTAGTACTGTGCAGCCTTTAGTCTGAGCACTAGCCTGCCTCCTGCCCTCTCTCTATACTGCTTCAGGCTAACCACTTCTTCTGGCTCTATGGCGAGGTTCCAGCTGACATTAGCCTTCTGCACCGGTTTCTTTAATCTCTCCCATCTTCCTATGCTGTCTGTACCTGTGCATACTTTCCCCTGTTTGACCTCAGTGTGTCGACTCATATTTGTACTTTTTTCTTCTGTGCCCGTTATGCTGGAAACCCGAGACCTCATATGATGACTCAAAGCTGACAGTGAATTAAAAAAAAAAGATACAGAGACACAGCTGCATGCTGTTTATGGAGGTTTCAGATGACAGCTAATTTTTAATTACTTCACAAGTTAAGTATCAGTTCTAGTTTTCCTGTAGCACTTTGTAGCCTTTGGTCTCAGTCTGAGCCTCTGCCTGCTGTTTTTCTCCATGCTGCTTCACATTGCTCAGCTCATCCCCCTTTTCACACCTGTTTCTTTAATATCTCCCATCATCCTGTACTGCCTGTTACCACCATCTCTCTGGATGTGCTTGTTCCATGCACTTCCTAATGACTCCGTCTCTGCTGAGGACACGTTTTTCCCAGCCCTCCATGCTGTGTTCTGCCTTTATGTCATTTAGAACTTTCTACTGTGTCCTGAGTCTCTCAACCATAAGAACACAAGAGTGTATAGTGACAAGAATAAGCTGTTCTGCTCAAGCAGGGCTCGCCATTCACCTACAGCATCATCCTGCTAGCTGCACATTTACCTACAGCAGCAACCTGCTAGCTGCACATTTACCTACAGCATCATCCTGCTAGCTGCACATTTACCTACAGCATCATCCTGCTAGCTGCACATTTACCTACAGCATAATCCTGCTAGCTGCACATTTACCTACAGCATCATCCTGCTAGCTGCACATTTACCTACAGCATCATCCTGCTAGCTGCACATTTACCTACAGCATCATCCTGCTAGTTCTCATGAGTGTATGGCTCAGCACTGTACTTATTCATAAATGTACATTTAATCAATCTGGTCTGTGTTATTAGATATGATGTGAGAGGGAAAGGCAGATTGCATCAAATGTAGTGCTAATAACAGACTAAAGGTTCAGACACAAAGAGCTCTATCTAAATGTAAGAGGGGGGAAAATCTATCATTTTGCTTGCTGATGAAAAACAACAAAAACACTTTACAGATATAACTCTCTACATGGAAAGAAAAAAATGTTTGTGTGTAAAGAGGATTGAAACTTTGGTCTTAAACAGATGTGTGTTTCATAACCTTTTTAGGATTTGAGTGATATCTATTTACGTAAGGTATGCTGATAGCCTGCACCATGGTAACCTGCCTGCATATTATATAATCATAATCATAAAGTCACAGGCACAGAGGAGAGCACAATAATGGGTCTAAATGGGTAATACTGGATTAATCCAAAATATGCTTTTAAGGATCTGCACAAAGGAGCCAGACGAATGCTAAACATTAACACCTAAAAACTCCTGCACAATAAATTAAATAATTTTCATGTAAGATTCTGATCTGATAATGCTGACTGTGAGACTGACACTGATTTTAAGTAGTGGAACAGGCTCAAGGCTCATTGTTTTATAAAAATCTGGAAATTTAACCATGGTTATTTTGGGAAGTGTTGACATTGCTTTTCAGCTTAAGCCTTACGACTGCAACATTAATATAGAGCGCTTTGAGAGGAGTTCAAACCTTAGCCCAAGCTACGACGTGTTTGCCTTACATCACATGTTTCACCATGAGAGGGTACTGTTTACCGAAATGCTCATGCTAACACACGGCTCTTTCTCCTAATATGTAAATAATAAATACTAACTTTTAAACACAATCATATAACAAATTAAAATAACTTTTATTCATTTAATGTGTTTTTAATATTTAATATGTTAATGGCTGCATCCAAGGAATAAAACAAGACTGAGTTTTTTCAGTGCTAATGGGGACTGTAAACTGACAGGGTTGAAAGCAATTTGGTGATGTCATTCTTAATTCAGATTGTGTCAGATTATTTTATAAATGGGTAAATTCAAAAGTTAGCTGCAAAATAATTTTAGTGACAGTGGTTGCACAGTCATTATTATGTAACTACAGTGTAATTACACAAGTTTTTACTGTAAAGTTATATAATGCTATACATGATTTTTAAACCTTTGGTATCTCCCTTTGAATGATGAGTTACAAAAGGCAAAGCAACATATGCCATGATGGCATGACATGTTGGCAAAGTTCCTGTGTGTTTAGATATGAGATTTCTCTGCTGAGAGCACAGGCTGACAGATGGAATGTAGTCAAGGGCATTCAGCAGTCAGTTCACCTGTGCTCCAAACAGTATGGGGTTGTGGTCAGTGATAGACTCTGGTCAGTATGATCAGTATGGGGCTGTGGTCAGTGATAGACTCTGATCAGTATGGGGCTGTGGTCAGTGATAGACTCTGATCAGTATGAGGCTGTGGTCAGTGATAGACTCTGATCAGTGTGGGGCTGTGGTCAGTGATAGACTCTGATCAGTATGGGGCTGTGGTCAGTGATAGACTCTGATCAGTGTGGGGCTGTGGTCAGTGATAGACTCTGATCAGTATGGGGCTGTGGTCAGTGATAGACTCTGATCAGTATGGGGCTGTGGTCAGTGATAGACTCTGATCAGTATGGGGCTGTGGTCAGTGATAGACTCTGGTCAGTATGGGGCTGTGGTCAGTGATAGACTCTGAGTATGACTGTGGTCAGTGATAGACTCTGATCAGTATGGGGCTGTGGTCAGTGATAGACTCTGATCAGTATGGGGCTGTGGTCAGTGATAGACTCTGATCAGTATGGGGCTGTGGTCAGTGATAGACTCTGGTCAGTATGGGGCTGTGGTCAGTGATAGACTCTGATCAGTATGGGGCTGTGGTCAGTGATAGACTCTGATCAGTATGGGGCTGTGGTCAGTGATAGACTCTGATCAGTATGGGGCTGTGGTCAGTGATAGACTCTGGTCAGATATGGGGGCTGTGGTCAGTGATAGACTCTGATCAGTATGGGGCTGTGGTCAGTGATAGACTCTGATCAGTATGGGGCTGTGGTCAGTGATAGACTCTGATCAGTATGGGGCTGTGGTCAGTGATAGACTCTGGTCAGTGTGGGGCTGTGGTCAGTGATAGACTCTGATCAGTGTGGGGCTGTGGTCAGTGATAGACTCTGATCAGTGTGGGGCTGTGGTCAGTGATAGACTCTGATCAGTATGGGGCTGTGGTCAGTGATAGACTCTGGTCAGTATGGGGCTGTGGTCAGTGATAGACTCTGGTCAGTGTGGGGCTGTGGTCAGTGATAGACTCTGATCAGTATGGGGCTGTGGTCAGTGATAGACTCTGATCAGTATGGGGCTGTGGTCAGTGATAGACTCTGGTCAGTATGGGGCTGTGGTCAGTGATAGACTCTGGTCAGTATGAGGCTGTGGTCAGTGATAGACTCTGGTCAGTATGGGGTTGTGGTCAGTGATAGACTCTGATCAGTATGGGGCTGTGGTCAGTGATAGACTCTGATCAGTATGGGGCTGTGGTCAGTGATAGACTCTGATCAGTATGGGGCTGTGGTCAGTGATAGACTCTGGTCAGTATGGGGCTGTGGTCAGTGATAGACTCTGGTCAGTGTGGGGCTGTGGTCAGTGATAGACTCTGATCAGTATGGGGCTGTGGTCAGTGATAGACTCTGATCAGTATGGGGCTGTGGTCAGTGATAGACTCTGGTCAGTATGGGGCTGTGGTCAGTGATAGACTCTGGTCAGTATGGGGCTGTGGTCAGTGATAGACTCTGGTCAGTGTGGGGCTGTGGTCAGTGATAGACTCTGATCAGTATGGGGCTGTGGTCAGTGATAGACTCTGGTCAGTATGGGGCTGTGGTCAGTGATAGACTCTGATCAGTGTGGGGCTGTGGTCAGTGATAGACTCTGATCAGTGTGGGGCTGTGGTCAGTGATAGACTCTGATCAGTATGGGGCTGTGGTCAGTGATAGACTCTGATCAGTATGGGGCTGTGGTCAGTGATAGACTCTGATCAGTATGGGGCTGTGGTCAGTGATAGACTCTGATCAGTATGGGGCTGTGGTCAGTGATAGACTCTGATCAGTATGGGGCTGTGGTCAGTGATAGACTCTGGTCAGTGTGGGGCTGTGGTCAGTGATAGACTCTGATCAGTGTGGGGCTGTGGTCAGTGATAGACTCTGGTCAGTGTGGGGCTGTGGTCAGTGATAGACTCTGATCAGTATGGGGCTGTGGTCAGTGATTGACTCTGATCAGTGTGGGGCTGTGGTCAGTATAGAGCTGTGGTCAGGGAAACACTCTGATCATGTTACTGAGCTTTTAACCAGGGGGTTGCAGGATCAAATCACTTAAGAGGGCGCTATATCCTTGAGCATGGCACTAACCTGAATAGCTTCAGTAAGCACCTATATGCTCGGATAATCTCTTTTAAAAATGTACACCATGTAAGTCACCCTCGGTAGGGGTGAGTGTTGAGCAATAAATAATGTTGCTGAATGTGGGCTGCAGCACTCATACAGGGCGAAGGTCACAGGAGGATGGTGATGTGGCGAGGAGGGGTTGGGGAGGGGTCACAGTGTGCGCTGTTAAAAATAATTCATGGATTCCCAGAGCAGTTGCAGAAAAGCTCCAGGCCCCCCGAAGATCATGTGACCACACTGCACTTTTCAGACAGTGGGAGAGTTTGGAAAACTCTTGCGGTACCTGCAGAAGTGCCTGGAGTGGTTAACGCCAAGTCTCTTCCTCCCTGCATTAGGAAGGTTTCAGAAGATATGGAGCGTACGTGCTCCGGACATGGCCGCCATTAATTTCATATACGGCGCAGCTTAACTCTGGAGTGGGAACATTTCTCTGCATGTCAAGTCTGACCTCCAAAAATCCCCATGCTACATCACGTGTCACAGAGACACCTGGACACAGCAAATGGCTGGGCATGCTATCCAGGGGAAACTGACAGCAAAAGGCCTGTATTGGACTCTATACTGGGTGTGTTCTTACCTGCAGAACTGTCTGGAGTGGTTCATGTTGGGTCCTGCCTTGATGTTGCCTTTCTCGGGGTCATAGATGGTCGTGGCTCGAGCGTATGCTCCTCCCAGGATGAAGATAAACCCGTTGAGGCTGACAGCGGGAGCGTACTTGTTATCTACAAGAGAGGCAGGAAGAGACAGAAAAAAACAATATAAACAAAACAAAATACATTCTCCCACATACAATTTTCATATGATCGATGCACTGTTTTTTTTCCAAACAATGTCCTGAACAGAATTCAAAATCAACAATCTTTCTTTTCTGGATTTCAATAGGAAATTGAGAACACAGTGTAGTTTTGTTTATGCTACTTTTTTGCTACTTATCTTTTTGACCAATGGCTGCATTTCTGGTTCAATTTCTCATCAGACAAGTTTTCCATTACTTGAAACCAAGCTTTCTGGAAAGGAAAGGGGAAAAAAGGAAAAGAAAAAGAATAGAAAAAAAAACAAAAAGAAAAACAATCGATCCCACCAGTCTCAGCTGTTTGTAGCATCAGTGGAAGCAAACAGCCCAGATCCTCTACCCGCAGGCCTCCGCTACCGGCCAGAAAACCTTTCTGCAGAACAAAATTGCCTGCCACAGTCCCGTTTCAGCCTTCACTATCAAACCCCTGCCCTCATAAATGGCTTCAAAGCTGGCATCCTCTGTATCAAAGCCCATCAAACACTCCTGACAAGACAGGTCTTCACACACCTCTCACATATCTTTCAAACCTTCATAAAATCCAACTGCCAAATCCAAGATGGAGAAAAAAGCCAATCAGCACACAGAGTAACTAGGTTCATGCTCTGTAGAAAGTCATATCCATAAGGACTTTAGCATGATTGATTAAGAGAAGCTGCAGAGACTTTCTTTTCACAGACATACAAAGTGTGAACTCTTAGTCACCACAATTGGATTTGCACTAAGAAAAGATATCCAGGTGTACTGTGAGGTGGAGGGAATAGAGAAGCAATGGCACTGCTGGACAACATGTCCTGCTAAAACACAGGGTTTTACCCCCAGTGTCCAATCGTGACTGAGCCAACTATCATTGCTGGGTACTATAATGGATAAGGTGTGGTGTTGCAGCGGGAGGGAGTGAGGGATTCAGTTTGCAGGGTGTCCTTGCCTCATTGTGCTCTATTCTTCTCTCTGTCTGTTCAGACACCTGCAGTCTGTGTGCACCAGCTTCGCACAAAGTGTACTCCTGCAATGGACCAACCCTGCGGCTGAGCCATTCGACTGCAGAGAGAAAATAAGCTAGGGCAGGTAGAACACTCTTCAGAGCAGAGCATCTGCTAGCCTGCCATCTCCCAATTTGATGGTGGACTTTGCAGCAATGATACCGGCATATGGGCTTATGAATATTATTATTATAAATATAGTCAGTCCAAATTGGGAGAAAATAAAAAAAATGTATTAAATGAATAAATATGAATTGCAATCTACACAGGTGTCAGGCTTCAAAGAAACATGAAGACAGGAGCTCTCCTCTGCTGTCATCTCCACTCTTGCTGTGTGAGAGGGAGTAGTTGTTTTCAGGTAAATTTAGGTCCAATAAAACACATTCATCTGATTCATAGCACGCAGTAACCGATATGGATTAAACCGTATCGCTCAGTGGCCAGGATAATAACCCAGGGGAAATTCCTGGACTCGCGGCTAAAGGAACAGTAAATATAATGCGCTAAGCTGAGATTTATAGCTGGGCTTTTACGGCACATAATTCATCATCATAATTAACTCTTGCTGAGTAGGTGTGACTGTGAGGTGGGATAGCACGGGTCTGTTTATGAGTGTCAATACAGATATAGATGGTTTCCCAGGCCGCCATCACTGATAGTGAACCAGTGGTGCGTGGAGTACTGTTTGAGCAGTCTGAACCACTGCAGAGTTTTTCAGAGGGATCAAGCACTACACACATTTATTACAGGCTTTTAGCAAATGCCCTATCCAGGTTCCCCTCCTACAGTTTACACAATGACCATTTATACAGCTGGATATTTACTGAGCAGTTCAGGTCAAGTAGCTTGCGCAAGGGTACAACACCAGTACCTGTATTTGGGAATCAAACTTGCAGCCTCTGAGTTCTGCTCCCTAGCCCTTACACTGAGCCGCACTGAGACTCAAACAAGAGAGAGCACACTACATACAGACATTGCATTGTTGCCCACACAGTCACTTTGTTGTTTTTTTTTTTTTGTTGGAAAGGAAAAGAACTGGGAGAAATAGTTACATCACTCGTCCCAATATGCCCCTGTAGGGTAGTGGAGAAGGGCAGCAGGGAGGGGGGAGGGGTTCATGTAAGGTAACTACCAGCGCACTGTTAAATTTGGCAAACAGAATTCACCACAAAAATTGCAGGTTTTTAGTTTTTTTATATATATATATTGGGATGGAGAGAAAAAGGCGACAGACAACAACCTATTTCTCAGACACATTTTGCTGAAATTGCACAGTAAAACGTCTCTATGACAGGGTACATGTTTACATGTAGTACCTGCAATCTGAAGATGACAGTGTTTGTTGACTATATCAAAAGTCTCTCCACACTCAATTTTGTACCTGTAAGATATTGTTTTTTGTACAATAATTTTCATTTGAAAGATGGAGCCCATCTAGTCGTCAGTCCCAATTTGCTTGCGTTAATTTGACATTACAGCAACATGCTTTCGTTCACAGCCCTCGCTCTTGCGGAGCTGCTCAGCGCTTGAAAGCTCGGGTGACCGCAAATGACTTATCTTCCCCTGGGGTGTTTTTCCATCAGTCTTGAGCTTTAGCTAATTGTTATTTTCTCAGCAATCCTTCGCATAAATTATCTGTTGCAATATTATGGCAGTCTTAAGTTTTAACCTTGAGGAGATTAAGAAATATATTTTTATGACGTTTTATTTTATCTCAAATATAATCTTTAATATATGAGACAACTTTAAATTGCAGAGCATGATCATCTTGGTCACCTCAGGACAGGAACGCTGTTATCATCCTTAGAGGCGTGGCTTTGGCCTTCTACAGATGTGTCATTGGTCCACACAATCAAATCTATACACACATTGTACAGAGAGAACACCCTTTTTACCTTGTAGAAGTTGTGATAAAAAGATATGGATTGATTAATTACAAACACAAAAAATGCAAAGGCACACAAACATATGAAATCAATATATGTATTACAGGCACGCACACACACACATACATACTGTGTGAATAATACACAGAAGATGTGGAGATATGTCCATGTTATTAATCATCAAGATAATTTAATGATTTATGAACAGTCTTTATAATTGAATCAGACTGGCTTTCTCTAAATGGCTCTGTCTTGTTAATGTCCTGCTGATAAAAATTTGACTCAAAGGGCCATGCAATGCTTATTATAGAAAGTCACTTTAAGCCTCAAAACAAGTTAAGAAATTTAATAGACCACAGCAAAACTTAACCAACTTATCTAACAGTGGAATTGTGTTTTCAACTATTAAAGCAAGGCTCAAAGCTTCTTCATTGATTTAATACATGAATAATTGAGCTTGCTTGTTTTCATTTCGGTGGACAGGGACATATCCCCCTATTCGAAATGAGAGCACAAAAGGAATCCATAATGGCTGCTGAATCTGAGCAGATCAGAAATAAACCTGTAAAATTGTCCTCCTGTTATTGAGGATTAGATGCCAAAGACTTTTAATTAAAATACAATCAGCGGTGGCAGACAGCAGGCTTTGAGCCCTGTTTCTGAATGACACTACAGACCCTGAGCATGGGGACCGAGAAACTAAACAACGGGCTGCTCCGCATTTCTCCTGCAATCACAGAGACGCAACAGTTAGACCCAAGGTCCTTATATGCCAGTCTACTCTGGCCGGGCCCCACCAACGCCCCCTAACGAGGCCCTTCACACAAAGGCTAAGGCTCACTCCTGTACCCCACAGGGCCCAGCTTGGGTTTCTGCTGATGGTGGCTGATGCTTCTGGCTCCACACAAAAAATACCCTGCTCTATTTCACCTGCGCCAGTTGGCCCACGTTGGCTCTTATCCCAACATGGCATAACAGAACAGAGACAGAGAGAGAGAGAGAGAGAGAGAGAAAGAGAGAGAGAGAGAAAACAGTACATCCTTCTGTTCAGGTTTCAGATGTAATACACAGATCTTTAAGGCCATCTTGGGCCCTGTGTGCTCTGTGCCCTCGGTGTAGCTACACCATCCTGTTAGGCTGAAGTTTCTGCTTTTGGCAGGATGCTGGCCAGCACCACAGCTTCATTTCCAAAGCGATTCTGACACACAAACTCTCTCCCTTTGTACCCTCCGCTCTGTAAATTGTAGTGGTTACCCACAATGCTTTAGAAGACGCAATTTTATCTCAACAAACCTCCCTTGTTAATGGAAAAATAAATGCATTAAGAGTAAAACAGTATGAAGGCTGGCTGGGATTAAGCATGTACAGAGTATGGTATACACACTGGCTATCTGCTTGTTTGCACAGTACATCTGTTTTTAATATTGTGATCTTTTTCTTCGTTCTCTGTGATAATTGCACTAGTGGGTTTTTAAGCTTCCTGGCCATGATGTAATGAATGGGACCCAGTTCTCAACGAACCTTCCTGATTGAATAAGATTACTTGATAACTAAAAATAAATGAAATAAAACGATATGGACTGGATGTCATGTTGGTTCCTGATACCCATCTGCAGTCTTCCCATTGGAGTGAAGCATCGTGGTGGGATTCCACTCTCCTCCCAAACACAAACCTGTCACACTGACATTCACACCGCCGTTATCTCCCCCCCACCATCGCCACCCAAAACAGTAAGGCTATCATCTCAAATTCCATCAGCAGCAGTATCAATACAGCAGCCATTTCATACTGTATGTGTCATAGGCCAGATGTGAGATAAGTGGAAAAGCACCCAGGCAACACAAAACAGTGGAAATTTACTGGAAGCACAGGGTTACCACAGGTGTAATGCAAGTATACAGATACAAATGAAAGCCTTTTTTAAGCAAGTACAAAACAGCTATTCATGAATAAGTGATTCAGTCCTATTCAATCCTGTTTGCAAAAGCTGCTTGATAAAAGTTGGCACTTTTGATTGGCTCTTGAAACTGTGCATTGTTTATTTTTGTTTTGCCTTGCTTTTTAGTTTTTCAGATAAGATTATATTTCAATGGAAGCACTGTAGTAATCTACAAATTTTTGGTTAGGACACTGGAAAATATGTGAAAGGCTATTACAGATAAACAACCTTTTAGACTAAAGCGATGAGTGGGCAAGTACTATTTCAGGAGAGACACTGGTCCCAGTGCGACAAACGATTGTCTCTCTCCCTCTCTCTCTCTCTCTGGACTCTGTGCTCGTTTCGCAGCTGTCCGACCTGCACGGGCGACTCCCTGAATAAGACGAGGGCGTTGAGATGATGTGACGTGTCTGGTCCGCTCCCCCAGGTCTGGGAGCCCGCTGCAGCATCGGGCCTGTCTCAGAGGCGCGGACACGTGGCGGATTACCTGAGGGCCGCAGGGACCACCGCACTCTGCCGCAGATAAAATCCCCTGATCCAGCACACACTTTAAGAATAAATAAAAACACAAACATCCTGTCTGCTGGCCCTGCTGACTCAGAGCTGCAGACCCCAGACGGATCCATCAAACAGCCCCTGACAGACGGGAGATACTCCCAGCCAACATCCCTAAACTCACCTGTAAGAAGCACACAGAAACACAAGCCGCACTGTCAAAAGGAGGGGAGAAGAACACAGCTCCCACGATGCAGCAGTGACTGCTGTGCTGGGCTGCGGAGCCCCTGACTCATCTTTATCTCACACAACTTTTGGGACTTTGTGCAGGACATGAAATTCTACACTTGGATTATTTTAGGGGGAGGAATAAGAAAGTTCTTTAAGGTAACCTCACTGATAGAAGAAACCAGCTGAAAGCGAATAACCTCCACTACTCAATGCTAAACCCGCACTATTCTACACTAAATCCCTCACTATTTACATTCCCGATTACCTAACACTTAACCCTAAGACTCAACACTCCATTACACTAAATCTCCACCAACACTAGCCCCACATTACTTAACACTAACCTAATTATTATTATTATTATTACTGAAATTTGAAATACATACATTCTAGGGCAGCAACAAATTATTTAGATAATTAAGTTAACAGGTAAATTACAAGTAGTTTTTTCAAATGAGAAAATTAATTCAAGCAATTTGATGATATCTTCACATATCTTAAAAAACCTTAATAATTGAACATACACTAATGTAAGTCCATTAAAAAAATTCTGTAAATGCAAACTGGCTAAGATAGACATTGTCAAAAATGTCAACTATTTGTGTTGGCCCTATTGAATCCATTAACTGTAGTCATTGATAAGTCATTATTAAGTATTAAGAGACTCCTGGCATTCTATCAAGTATTTTCAGTACTTTCTTGCCAACAGTCGTGATAAACTAATAAAAGTTCACTGACTCCTCTTGAGTAGTTAGCTAGATAGACACATCAGACATAATTATTTTAAAAGCCCTAAAATACTGATACAATATCCCCTTACTGTAATATTACTGTACTTATTTAACTTAGAATGCGATATTTATTTTTACAAAAATAAGATGGCTGCCATTATAGCATCTCTGTCTTGAGTGTAGATAGATAGCAAGCTATCGATCACGCAAGCCTTAGGCTCCACAGCTTTTCATGAACACAGTTGTAAAGTCTTTGGTAGCTTGACTTGTTTTATTATAGACCAGCTAATATTAAGCATGAAAAACATTTTAAAGTTAGTGCGTAATAGTTCCTGTTTATGCACTGCTGTTCATTTAACACTGCATACTATTCTCTGTAAGAATGATAAGGACGTATTCAGCAGTGCTATCCAACTATGAACCATTGATGACCTATGGTTTTATTTTTCATTGTTTATAATTTAAAAAAATTTTAATCACAGCTATTGTGCGATGTTACATTAATAATGTTTCATTCATTTCAGCAGGCTTTTAACAGCACGTCTTCAGTCTGCCACCTTCTGTATTCTGTCAATAACTTTTATTTAATGTACTGTCAAGCTGGTTTTATTGCAGCACCCTTAATGCTAGTCTCTATTTATTAGACATTGTGCTTATCAGAATTTCAGTTACCAGCTCTGTGACTGTAAACCGGAAAACAATTCATTATTTCACTCATTATACTGTGCAGGTATGGTTAATGGGAGGATCTGGACCGTAAAGACAAACGTTTAACATTCTACAATATATGTAACCTGACATCCGCTGTATTTGCATAAAGTACATTAAAATAGAATTTAAATATTAGCTAATAACGAACACCCCTCTAAAATATTGGTATGGAGCCCTGAAAGAGCCATGTTGAGCTGTACTACTTGAACATGTATTGCTTCAGTATGTAGAGCTGTATTACAGAACAATACGCCTCTCTGGTTGCCAAACAAATAAACTGTCTGGTGAGCAAAAATCCTGGAAAATGATAGTGCAACCGCCATTAAACGCTATTAAACTCCACTCCAAGTAGCCTGAGGACCATTCTCCAATAAACTGTCGGAAAGGTCAAAGACACATAGAATTCTGAACAAATTCAAAGAGTCTGGAGGCCAGCAAATCTGCTACCCGCTGCCTCAGTCCAGCACTGAATACACTTTCAGACGCTGTTTCCAGGGCCCACTGAATCTGTCTGAATAGTCTAATTATTTTATATATTATACATGCAGTTCTGTTAATTTGCATGATGTTTAAATACAGAGCTGTGTGCCATTTATTGCAAGAAGCTCCCTAACCTAGTTTCATAACACCTGTGTTTATTACTTTTTCATTTTGTTAAAATTAGTTTCATTATTACCTGACTGCCAAACTGTGATTTATGTCAGATAGTGTTAAGCACATTTCCATCAGCAAATCTGTGATCTCTCTCTCTCTCTCTCTGTTGTTTTGTGTGTGTGTGTGTGTGTGTGTGTGTGTGTGTTTTGAGTGAGTGTGTTTGTGTGTGCATATCTGTGAGTTTGTGTGTGTGTGTGAGTGCATTTGTGTGTGTATTGTCAGCACTCACCGATCATTGGCGACTCAATGAAGCTCCAGGTGTTGGTCTGGGGTACGTAAGACTGCAGCACTCCAGCAGAGCGCCCTGCCTCATTCACCCCCCCGAACACATACACCTTTCCCCCGCACACCGTGGCAGCGGCGGAGTGCACTGGCTTTGGCAGCGGGGACACCGTCTCCCACTGGTTAGTGATGGTGTCATACCTGAAACACACCGGTTACATTCATTCATTTCATCCACAGCAAGATATTACCACAGTCCATACAGTAAGGCTAGATCAATACCACTGTGGATCTGGCATTAATACACAACTGAAACAAAGTGTTGTCATAAAAAATAATGTGTGATAAAAAAAAACTGTCATCACACTCTTCTCAGGTTACACAAGTACACAACAACAGCTTCCTGATAATCTCTGACCCTAAGTAACAGCAGTAGCTTAAAAAAAAAATGTTTTTGCTTGAATTACATATTCCCTTCTTGAGTGCATTTGATTGAGGCTAGGGCAAACTGTTTTTATTAGAGGTGTCTGAATATTGCATTATATACCACAGTCCATTATTAATGCAAGACAAGGCTACATGGAGTTATGTTGAATGTAATCAAATAGAAACAGTACTAGACTCTCCATTAGCCAATCTTAGAGTCCAGTGGATAATGTTATCCAGTAAACAAAGTCAGTCTATGACATTTTAAAGAGGGAATTATGTGATATTAAGGCACTGCTGATAAACAGTTATGCAAAATATACAATGTCTGACAGGTGATGAATACTTTTCATTTAAATAGTTTCTGTTTAATTCTAATATTTTTCTCCCAGCATACAATTTAAATAAAACATGCTGATTTCTAATAAAACACATCTCAGTGAAGAATATGCCAGTTTTTTTCTTTGTTCATATTCTATTAAGGCACTGTTAGCAGCAATGTCTTAGTGTGTATTTAACAATGCTGTCCAAATAAAGGGCGCAGCAGTAACGGTCTTTTCTGCTCATTTAAAAACATATCTCCAGACATACTTTTTTCATTATTCATCCATTTGTCCGTCTGCTTATTTTTGTTTTATCCGACAAGGACAACATACCTTATGTAACAAAATGCCGATCTCACTAATGTATAATAGAAGCTACTGTTTTGTCAAAGCATAAAATCTGATAAGTCAAAGGTTGGTCCTGAAAGCACGTCAGTACAGTTTGTCGGTCACAGCACGCCGGACCCTGTGTGTGTTTCGCATATTACTGTAGGTTGTGTCTTCATTAAAGCACTGAATAAGACAGGAGAGGGTGAGTCTGACGGCAGGTTAGGTTGAATTTCTGCCATTTCTTTTGCCTCTAAGCCAGTCTCATTCCATCCAGCAGGCTGTGGACCTCAGTAATGTGTCTTTTAATATGTAAAGCGGTTTGTAAAGACTCTTCCCTCTTCTGATACTCACTTCTGACAGGAGTCTTATGCCTTCAGGGGGGTAAAGCAGCGGAGAACCTCAAACGCACGCCTGAATAATGCATACAGCACCGACGTTGTTGTTACAGATGGTGCTTGTTTATGCTTACGTGGTTTCACTGACTGTAGATCATTCAGTTCAACACCCATCACACTGCTCAGGTGAGAGATTTAAAGGTGCACATCTATTACAAACTGCTCAGGTGAGAGATTTAAAGGTGCACATCTATTACAAACTGCTCAGGTGAGAGATTTAAAGGTGCACATCTATTACAAACTGCTCAGGTGAGAGTAAGAGATTATATAGACTTTGACAAAAACTTAAGGATACCATGTTGAGACTGAAGTTCCAGAATCATATGTAACAGTCTTTCGTCATAACAAAGACAGCAATTAATCAGTGTGTGAATGTACCAGCTGAACAAGACAACCTACTAAAAACAGGCCACAGCTAATTCAATTCAAGGGTTTAGAACTTTTCTCTCTTAATCAACACTGAATTTTAAAGTAATCACTTATGGCCAATAATGAATTTACACCCAACAGAGTTATGAAATGTTTTTAGTGACTGGTCCAACTGCTACGTTTACCAAACCATATAATCCTTGACTCTGTCAGACAGTATAATGGTACAAATCTACTACCTGCTGTGCAGGAGAGAGATTTAAGAGTATGCATTGATTAGAAATTGCTCAGGGTTGTGTAAAAAGGTGTAATTCTATTAACTACTCCTCAGGTAGGAGTGTAAACGTAAAGACCTCAACATGTGAAGGACCGGCTTCTCTGCCTGAGCAGGTCCCTCAGGTCATATTGTTCGTAATCCTTTCAGCTCCGTTCCTCTAGTTTCGCCACATTCTCCCCCTGCTGTACTGAGCTTATTGTGTCAGTTAAGAAAAGCAGAAAGAACTAAATAAACTCTGTCAGCCATGCAAATGGTTCTCAGAGCAGCTGACCTTCAGCCTCTTGGCCTGATACCAACCAGACCACCAAAAAAACCCAAAAATGAAGGGGAATAGGATTAGGCTCATTAAATGATGACTATGAGCTGGTATGAGAGCCTAGTCTGGCTTCATTTTTCAGGATGAGCTGCGATCGTCAAGCAGGACAGGGGCGATCTGAGGCCTTTGGACGGGCCCAGCATAAAGAAATCGCTGTGACCCAGTTACCAAGCTGGGGTTCTGATCCCACTAAAAACGCCCACGGCAGGCCTCAGCTGTGAGGGAGGGACAGAGAGATTAAATACGATGTATTTGTTTTCATTTTAATTAGTCTAAACTATACTGTTGCTGCCAGTTGTTTTATAATTAATATACTGTACACTTTGGCGATATGTGCTTGCATATACGACATGCCAGTGAAGCATTTAAATTGAAAATGAAATTGTGAGAGAACGAGGAAGAGGGAGTGGAAGGAGGGAGGGGGGACAGGAGAGAGTAACAGGGGAGGGGAAGGAGTGAGGGAGAGAGAGAAAGAGAGCGAGAGGAGGAGCAAGATGTGAGGCGTTTCAGTGCTTCAGACAGCAATGAGCTTTAATAGGTAAACAGACGAACTGGGATTACTGACATAGATTCAGCCCTCCAGAGACTCACTGATTTACCAAAGATGCTTTCTGAGGGTTCTCTCTGAACAATAACAATTTTCCATCCTAATAAATAAATCAATCAAGTAAACACTTTTATCACCCCCTTCATAAACAGAATTAAAGACGCCATTAAAAAATGATTTTTTTAATACCGGAATGGAACACCAAGCGCCCCACACTTAGAATTTGGAAGTGTGTGCGCAGAGGTAAAACAAAGTAATTGAATCTGCGCCTTCATTTTATTTATTTATTTTTCAATGAGGATGCATCTTGGTGAAGGCGTTTGAACGTGCTGGTTTGGCGTTCCCGCGGATCAGAAATGCACAGCACGTTCCGGAGGATCGACTGCTGTTTGCAGGAGCCAGCGCCCTCAAGACACACTGTCAATCAAGCATTACCACAGACTGTAAATTATTAAGATCTCTAAATCCCCATTAGCGCTGCCCCCACCCCATGAAGACGCAAGTGCAGCCTTTTACCTTTCAAGCACACAGAAAGAGCCGCCTCGCACTCCTGTACCCCCAGATCGTAAATGATAAGAAATAACACAGTGCTTTGCTGGGTTACTACTGCTTTCATTCCTGATAGACCATTTTATATGGGTTTCGGAGCAGCCAAAACATTTTCCTTACCGGCATACAGGTTCAAACCCCACAGCTCCTATATGGGAAATAGAGGCTGAACTGGACTGCTGCAATCTAAACTGCCAGACAGGAAATGTACTGACCGGACACACCACTCAGCTGTGTTACAACCAGAAACTTACTGTCTTTAACACCTCAAAACGTCTCTTTCAATGATGTGACTTTTGATTTGTCCATTCTTTGCCTCTTGTCTACCCAAGTAAAACAGGAAGACATGGAAGGCTACAGTACAGATCCTGTATCTTTAGGCATGCCAATAATTTGTCATCTGTGTATGTGAGAAATAATATTACCATGCAGTAACATTTTTAGAACAATTGTACACTTAAAGTAGACAAAAGAGCTTAATTTCCCTAATGTCAGAGTATCTGCTTAAGATTATCAAACAACCGGGTTTAGGCATTCCTCTCTCATTCTCAACTCCAATGTCCACTGGAGAAAAAAACCTGCAGGCAAACTTTCATTTTCACTGGAAGCAGGCACTGGAATGCGCACAGTGGTTGAGGAGAAGAACATGCTAGCTATGCAATAGAAAAGTTACAAGCTGGCCTCCTTTATGCAGAAGTAGGTAAGCTATGTGGTTTATTGACCAATCAGGAGAGGCCCGTTTATTTGATTAGCAGTTTTGTCAACAAGGATACATTAGCTCAGCGCTAAACTGGGACAGCATATGTCTTTAGATGAAACTCCCACAAAATGACAAAGTTTGAGAAAATTGGCAATCATGAAGTGATACATCCCCTGTCAGCAGACATGTACTGCCAGGAGTTGAATGATAATCAAATTAAAGGAATGATCTTAGTGAAAGCAGTGGTGAGTTGGGGGCGGGGTGGGTGGGTGGCTACTTTTGCTACTGTTTCAGTTGAAAAAGCACAACTCCTTTTCAATCAGCTAAAGACCTGGCACAGTTTTCAGGTGAATCGAATTTTATTAGGCTTCAGGACATAATTTCAGTTGATTAACGATTTGGTGGACGGTGACTGACTTTCAAATGCAAAGAGGGATAGTTTCTCAGAAGTGTTTTTACAGAGGAAACCGCATCTTTCCCCTCCCCCAATTCCAGCCTTAGGCAGAGCTAACATCAAATATGAAGCAGCACTTTTCCGCATGTCTAGCCTGACGTGAATAAATAGCTCACAGAAAGCTGTTGTCTCCTCTGAAGCTTACAGATACTGTAAGGGTGCAAATTGAGGCTCACACTGTTGAGTATGTATGTGCAGAAGAATTGTGGAGACACTGAACAGCTTGTATTTTTTTATGCTGCCGAAGAGAAAATATTGTGGGGTTTTTTTTCTTTTTCATTTGGAAAAGAGAGGGAAGATGTGGGTGGATTCAGACCCAGAGGACAAAACCAACACAGTTTTTCTGTTTGTGTCGGGGCCTCAGAGTTTGTAAATATTGAAGCACAATAGGAACAAAGAACGCAAAGAGAAAAAATGGGAAGCTACACGATGAAATCCTTCCATTCTCCCATGAATCGTTTGCTGTGACTGATTGCTAAGAGGTGGCTTATCTTTGGCTGAGGTTATTAGCAGTCAAAGAACCCCCTCCATTTCCTCACAGACCTTAATATAATTTTTAAATTCTGCAATAAAACAGCCTTCATCGCTCTCTGTTACCTGAATTATTGTTATTATTATTACTAGTAGTGGTATTAGCATTATCTGCTCAATGCAGAATATTGATTGTGTTTTTTCTCTTTAGTCCACGGCCCTGTAGCTGAGTGCTGAATCGGGCTGGGTCTGACAGCTGTGGAGAGACAGAGAGAATCAGAGCCCGACACTGATCGAGGTGAGATGTATTCTGCACCTCATGCCACATCAAAACACCCCAGCCCGGGTCAGGCACAGGAATTACCTCAGAGCGGCTTCTTTAACACAGGCTTTTACCATCCTTTTTAGTGGAGCCCCAGCCAGCCTCTCATCCAGCCAAGCAGAATCATGACCCTGCCGACCCCAGACCTCATAATAACCTGCCATGGGTGTGTTCCTGACCACCCCTGGCCTCATTACCAGCCCAGCCTGGTGGTAAGCAGAGCCGCTTGGTTCTTCTTTTACAGGCCAGCCTGACTCATCCTGGTATTTTTAGCTATAGATTACATCCTGCAGTTTGAACATGGTGTTGCATAACAACCCTGGTCCAAAAACGGCCATTTCACTGGAAATATTAGTAATTTGATGATAAAAGTCAATTTCTGGCTTCCTCTGAAAACTATTTCCCATGTGCAATGCTGTGTGCTCTTGTATATATTACAGCTGCAATGTAGCTATCCTTTCATAAGTTTCTAAGCAACTGAAATGGCGTAACTTATATGACTACTTTCAAAGTCCTACGTCATCACTTACTGGTTCTGATTTATTAATATTTGTTCAGGAAAAAGATTGTGCTGGAGAGGGCTTTCAAAGCTGAAGTCACACTAAACTAACAGCAAACTTCCCATCTAATCGCCATGTAACAATACAATCATGTTCACCCGATCAGGCCACCAAGGTGCTGATGTCCTGTGTTCTCTCTGAAGGTCATTTCCAGAGAAGCCACCTTAATGAAACAATATTTTAGTAGCTGAGACTACAAGTGGGAGGGTGTCCTATTTTCTACTGTGAGCCAAGGGTTGTTCTCACGATGTATGTGTAACTAGTTACACCACAGCCACTCTTCGGGTTTGGAGCACCATGGTAAATTGGGAGCCCACTACATGCTTGCGAGTTAGCTGAATCTATATGTTATCAGGGCTCAAGTGATCAAGCTAAAGGTGCATGTAGATTATTTTTAACTACACAAAACTTTATTACTAACACTTAATGTCACAGCACCTTATAAAACTTCATGACTATACAAGTCATGTCATAAGCACTTCATGTTCCTGCAATGAATGTGTCAGTAAATGTCAAAAACAGTCATAAGAACTTTCTTGCCGCTGTCTCAGCAGTGGTATGTTGTATGCATTAACTAGTGCCATGATAAGGTTCTGCTAACATCTGCTGGTTAGCCCTACCTTCTCTACAAGCTAAGTGTTGTGCATCATTAACACAGAAAGCTGATAATCACCCATCAATGAAAATTATGCTAATCATTGTACTACCACAGCCACCATTACATGCTAATCTGCCACCATGCTAATCATTGTACTACCACCGCCACCATTACATGCTAATCTGCCACCATGCTAATCATTGCACTATTACAGACACTACATGCTAGTAACTACATTACCACCAACATCACATGCTAATCATTGTACTAAAAGCGACATTGTGCTGCCATCAAAACCATGTGACAATCTCTGCACATCATGACACATGCTAATCATCGCTCCAGCATAACACTACTCTGGATGATGAATACCTGCAAAGCCGCATTGTTTTATTAATGAGGGTTGGCATTTTGCAGGGTGGGAGAGTGTGGAACAGCGCCTGCCAGAGAAACCTGGATGCGTGTGATAACAGCACCTCTGCATCCACCTCACAGTTCCAAACCCTGTCCTCACTAACCCTGATCTCACTCAGAGGGGACTCTTCTGCCCTCACTCACTCAGGTCTTTGCCTCCATACTTAAGGTTTTCATTGGATTTGTGAGCTTAAAGATTATAAGTGACAAAATGGTTGGAAATCAACATGCAAAAACGAGGGCAGGCAGGCAGGCACACATGCTCACACACACACACACACACACACACACACACACACACACACACACACACACACACACACACACACACACACACACACACACACACATACACACATATTGTCAGGATCAGCCTCTACTTGTACGCAGAGCAGAGTGTTCACATGCTTTAACGGGCACCCCAGCCTGGGTCTGTAACAGAGCCGGTGTCAGGGCTGCTGTCGGGGGAGGTAAGGATGGCCCCCCCGAGCGGGAGTGACTCAGAGGAGAGAAGCTCCCTGTCGTGGGTGTGATGCGGGAAGGCCAGGGATTAAGTGCTGCCCACAGCCATGCAAACAGAGCACAATGAATCACAGAGGGGTAGAGCATGAGAGGAGAGAGCGACCGTCTAATTAGGGAGGGGTTTGGAATGGTTCATGCGGCTTTCATCGTCTTGATCCAATCCTCTGTCCTGCCCCCCCTCAGGATGAGAGAATATAAACCAACCAACCCCTCCCCCCCCACATACATTCAAACAAACGCACACACATACACACACACACACACACACACACACACACACACACACACACACATTACAGAAACTAGACAAACGAACACTGAATTTCAGGACTGAGAGAGTGAGAGAATAGGAGTGTGTACCGCAGCAGGACCCCAGCGGGTAGTCGCGTTGCAGAGTTCCCTAATCCCGCTGACCTGCTGGATTAGCACAGTGGGGTGCGTGGAACCAGCGTGTGGGGACGGGACCCCATCTCCATGAAACCCCACAGGTTCCGCATGCCCCCAAAAAAACCCCATCAACCCGCCAACTCTTGCTGCCCCCCACCAAGATGCAGCTGCATGATTCATTTGCACGGTTAATTAGCAGAGACGCTAAAGGCTTTTCGCTTTTGGACACAAAATCTTTTTCCACCCCCGCAAATTTTTGCCCCCCAACTGTTACCCCAATAGAGACGCTGACACAGTTTAAGGCCTGTTAAGAGAAGCCTTTGTTGAGCTGGCCATTCCTAAGGTGTATTGAGGCGGCCTGACAGCTTCTTCAACAGGTTGGACAATGACTGAGATTACTGTCACAAGGTTTCTTTGCATTTCTTTGAGCGCGTAACAGACACACAAGGGGGAACCATTGCTTTCAGTGGGACGGATTCATCTGAGGCAACCCCAGGATGTCTCCACAGCACCAAACCTTATTTCAAATAAATTTCAAAGTTTTAACAGAAAATAAGATGAATGTAAAAGCATTGCCATGACAGGTAAACACCACACACCACAGCCAGTAGCAGGTGTGCCTCCCTAATCGGTTATTTAACCGGTCAGCCGGTACGGTGCAGGCCTGTCAGCAGCTTTGTTCTCTGAACTTTTTGCAGAAATCCTGGCTGGCATTAGTCCCCCACTCCTGACAGACAGGCAGACACAGCCAGACAGGGAGGCTGTCAGTGGGAGTCCTTTCTGCTGGGAGCTAAGTAGAAGACACAGCCTTTATCGGACGCTTCTGCCGGCTTTTACTCCCTGATTGTTGTATGTTTTGCGCGATTGTGTGTGACAGACTTGTTTTTACCAGAATGGCTTCATATCCCCATGAATATGCATGCCTGTACGGTAATTCTTCTCTCTGTCAAGCATTTTTTCCCCTTTTCTCCTGTCCATTTCCCATAGAGTCACAGAACGCTGCTTCTGAAGAATGCTAGAGGAATTTTGTTTTTCTTGAATGTTTTATAAGGTGTACAGTACTTACTCCATCAGAGGCTATAAGCAGAATAGTATACTGTAGGTGCTGGCTAGACACTGAAGACAATCAATACGAATACAAAATCGGATTTACAGCCGGTGTAATCAAAATTCAGCATAAACAGGAGGAGATCTTGAATAATGTAAAAAAAAAAAGATGAGTATTTTGGGAAGCTGAGCATTTTAAAACTTGTGCATGCTGACACACAAACAAACACAAACGGTATAAACATTGATACAAACAGTACAAACATGCACATACACACAGTACAAACAGTACAAACAAAAACACATGTATTGCATAGTCATTGATCATGTAGAATTCGGCAAACCTAGTGATAGGACACCACACAGAGACTGGACTGACCTTCCACAAAAATACATCAGACAAGTGAGATTTTGCATGACATTCAGGGCTATTAACAGTCAATAAAAGTAATTCAGATCTTAAAATAAAAAAGGGGGGGGTATCATTACCAATCCTTGGTTATGAATTCAGTTTAGATGAAAATAGAAAGCTGACTTTAGTTGCTTTTGTGCACTTGACTTTTAAGGGATATCTTATTCAGTTCATACAGACACACTGATTCAGTTTTGAGGGCCAAATTCACTAAGGAATAGTTGCAGCACAAAAATATTTGCTAAATACACTATATAGTGACACTTTTATGGTCGCAAACACCAAAATATTAACGACCGATTTGCTCTCATGAAGCAATCCCAAAATTAATTGCCCTCATTGTTGCAATTTTGCAGTAGGAGACAACCAATAAAAGATCAGATATGGCATGCTTACACATCCAGGTAGCAAGGTACTGTGGAATGGATACTAAGAAACCAGGGGCAAGTAGTGAGTGAACCTCAAGAAAAATAAAACTTAAATTTACTGATCAGGTAATAGATATATCAGCCAGCGAAGCACAGCTTCATAATGCTGTATTAGAGAATAGGAATTAAACACCAACTGAGGGGAGAAAGCTTTGGAGTGACATCATATTTAAAATTAATTATATAAGGTTTTGGCTATCAGAACAAACAGTAGAGGAAGTAAAGAAAATATGGCATAATGTTAGGTAGCAAAAAAAAAGCTCTCCTACAACATAATAGAGGCAAAGGAGACAACTGGTGGTCCTACAACTAAACAAATATTAACACAGATTGGATCATGGTTATTACATGAAGCACATGAAGCTAACACATTCCACTTGTTCCACTCTCTCACTTTCTGTAGATAGCGCTACCCCTGAAAATAAAACTGCCTTGACGTGAACAGCTGCACCTTGCTACAACTTTTGTGATTATTTGTTTTGCATCACACACAACCCGTACATTTATGGGATATGTGTGTTTTCTATTTCTGAACATGTGTTCTTTGTGAGATGGAATCATGCACCTCTACTCCGGATGCAAGGACATCCAGTTAACAGTACCTTCACCATAGCCAACAAGGTAATTAATATTTGGTTGTGTGGCTCCAGTACTGCAATTATCCTGTGACTGTGTAACCTATATCGCGTCACTATTTGCTGTTCAATTGACTGAAAGAGGTAATTCTTAGATGGGAGACCATCTCTTTTTAAATTCTGCTTTGCCTTTGTCTGCCATATGTTCTTCTGGCTATGTTGGCTGCTGCTATATGTGTGAGAGAGGTCAACTTATTAACATGCCTTTAATAGGGTGAGAACTAAAATCTGTATCAGCGCAAAATTTCTGCCCTTCCTTCAGAAGACGTTCAAATTCCCATGCAAAGAGGAGAGTCGCAATTACTGCAAGATTTAGTAAATTAGACAGAATTCTTAATTGGTCTCGTTTGCACAATCTCCACCCTGTTTTAGCACCCTCACCCAAGGAATACATATGCATGAACAGATTTTACTATGAATCAAGAGGAAAGTCATAAAGTGACGTATTCACCGCAAATTCCATTTTAATAGCAATTTTCACCCTTTGCGACTGTTTAGTAATTTGCACGTAAACACAGTGAGGTGTTAGCGGCTGCTTTTACGCCTGAAAAGCAGCCACAATACTTTAGTACATCTGGCCCTGAGTGTTTTATCATTATAAGACTGTTTTAAACATTATATCTTTTATTCTGGAACTTTGGTTTCAATTTGGCATCCTTTCCCATTTGTCATCATGAGGTGAGGGTGATGAACTTCATATAATGACATGCATTGTATGGACTCCACAGTAACAATCAAATACACACTGCTATGCATCTCCCTTCACACTGTACTGATTGCTCAGTAACATTCACAATGCACAGTAATGGATCCTCAGAAATAACTCAAACATACTATAACAGTTCCCTGGCAACAACCCAAATGCAGCGCAACAAACACACCGTAACAAACACGGTGGTAATGATTCAGTTGCACGGCTGAAGTGGTTTCATCATGTGGCGTTGTCTTTGTTACAGCCATTTGGTCTGTGTTGACTAAGCGCCACTGCGATTGCTCCAATAGCCAAGTGCCACCGCAGGGACGAAAAAAGCAGAACATCCCACCTAAAACTCCCTGTCACACTGTAACACTCTCTGCTCCTGCACTGGGAGAGAGACACTTTCCTGTAACACTCTCTGCTCCTGCACTGGGAGAGAGATAGTCTGAGAACATCATTCAGAGTGTGTAGCAGGTTTCATGGTCAGAAGCACAAATCTGAGAACGACCAGTGGGTAACAAATTAGAGGGAGAGAGGAAGAAGGAAAGAGGTAGGGAGAGAGAAATGGATACAGTGTGATTCTACAGCTGTGCTTTACTGTTGATTGTATATGCTTTAGAGACAAATATGTACATCTGTCATGCCAAAGAAGCAAATTCAGGGTTAAATTTTGAGTGTAAGAGACATAAAGAGGAAAAGAGAGAGAGAAAGAGAGAAGAGACATAGAACAGAGAGAGAGAGAGAGGAGGAGGAAAAATAGGGAGACAGAGAGAAGGAGAGAAAAAGAAATAGAGAAATATAAAGAAAGTAGGAGAGAGAGAGAAAGACAGAGTGACAGGCCCCTCCACTAACAGACAGACCACAGCTCTGTAAACAACCTCTCTCAGCAATGTCAATCACGCACTAACTAAAAATAAAAAGAAAAAAAAACAAAAAAGCAGAAAGAAAGCAAGAAAGGACTGGTGGTGATATAATTGCCAATATTCACTCTACCACTTGAATGCAGAATAAGAGGGCGCCTTGGAAGGGAACAGTAAAGATCGAGCTCAGACCAAACAAAAAGCACATCCTTGAGAGCTCACTTTTGTCAGTAAGACATAAAAAACAACACGCAGTTGACCAAGAGGCCCCTTAGTCCTCTGGTTTGATTCGATTGTGTTTGTTCTTTCTTTTTTCTGGGGGAATGAGGATGGGGTGGGGTGGTGGGTGTTGATGTGTTAACATGTGTATTAAAATGTGTGTTATGTACCGATGAATGTGTGAGAATTAATCAAGAATGTCAACAGAAAGAATAGCCAACAGACTGGACTGTAATGCAGAGTATGGCCTCTAGCAGTGGTTCTGGGGTCATTTTTTGTGCCATAGGGAGTACGCTTTAAAGGTACTGTATATTTAGCAGAAATACGTGCTGAGTAACTCACTGATTCTGTGTATCCTGAGTTCCTGCAGCAAATAGGCTCCCATTTCAAATTACCCTACAGCCAATGAGAACACAGTATAACTCCTTGGGGGCCAGTTGCTGGGCACAGTGTGGACAGACACAGACATACATAGACACACACACACACACACACACACACACACACACACACACACACACACACACACACACACACACACACACACACACACACACACACACACACACACACACACACACACACAGTATATTTCTCTCACAGAGAGAAGTTAAATAAACACACTAATATAATTCAATGCTTAATTACTGTACAAATGTTTGTTTATGCATAATTCATCCAGCGTTTGTGGCTGCTTCATTTTTTGACATGTTGTTGAATCTCTTGCTATCAAAACAATCCTGTCAGCTGTTTTCCATTTCTGTTTTGCGGTGTTAGTGCTGAACAATGAAAAAGACAGCAAGAATGTTCTCTCTGATGGAACACTGAGGCAAGAAATACAGAAAAAATCTATAAAATGATTATATATTTATATATTTATAAATAATTATATAACACTTATACTTATACTAACACTTAACTTATATGACTGTTAGAAAGCAGCAGATAATGGCAAATCAGGTAAATGGCAGTTGTGAGTACAGGAATGTTCGACGCACAGATGGACGTACATGCTGTCAGCATTTTATATACAGATCCTGACGAGCGCAGCTTTAAAACCATATGCAAAGTATCACTGTGCAAAATGACAGCACTTCATCTCATATCAAAATCATTGCCTCTATTCCAATTCATGAGTCTCGGATGGAGCGCCTGCTCGGCTTCAGCTGGGCCGGACACACGTCCACGTCCAGACTGGGTGAGCATTCTGACTGGCCCTTTGTTAAGTGCTCTCGGACAACATTTTGTGAAGAATGCTACACAAATAAGAATTTGAAAAATCTCATTTTAAATCAACTTAAATCAAGTTAAATTTCAAAAAAGTTCAAAAGTTCTAAAAAGTTTAATACCTGTGTGCTTTCTGCTGTTTCTTTTGTAAAGCATGAAATATGAAAGGTGCTATATAAATAAAGATTAATATTATTTATTATTATTATAAAAATCATTTTGTGCACAAAAATAAGGGCGATCATAATGAATGCACATGAATGTTATGTGCAGTAATATAAATGAACACGCACATATAATGATTCAGAATTCATAGACAAATGCAGACTGATCCCTGGACAAAGTGTTGAAGGTATAAACTGGCTCTAATATGTACCAATGCATACATTTACTGCAGCACGTTATTAAATTAAACCGCACGTTGTTCACACCTGAGACCTCAGCCACTGGTACTCTCTCCCTCCCTCCCCCACCCTGTCCTCGCACCGCCGCTGGGAGGGGGGTCCAGGCGTCTGGACGGTGAGAACGAGAGGGCAAATGCGTTCCAAGCAGCCGTGTACTGCACCCTCATGGCTGAAATCAACTAGCAGGAGTTTGTTAGAGAAACGGTTATTGTTCCCGCTGCATTACACGTCTGCCGTGAGCGGGGATTCGGTTTTCACTGCGATTACACAACATGGCTGCATTGTGTTAAATATCAAATTATTAGGTTTTCTTTTGTGGGGCCCCTGTGGCTGGGGAGGGAGGTGTAAGACGCATTAACTGCAGTAATCAGCTTCCACAGCAGTGGGATTTAATATGCTCCATAATGTTCTTTTGATTGCCCAGTCTAATCTCGCCTTCGCCAACTGCAATTGAGGGAATAGCACAATTTGCAAGCCACACTAAGCTTCCATATTTCTCTTGGCAACAGGGGGGGAGAGGGAGAGAGAGAGAGAGAGAGAAAGGGAGGGAGGGAGGAGGAAGAGACAGAGAGAGAGAGAGAGAGAGAGAGAGAGACTAAATTTTTCCCATATATACTCTTTCCTATAGAACAGGAACATGGCCGCTTACCTCTCCACATGGTCCAGGTTACCAGCCACACCCAGGCCGCCGATGGTGTAGAGCTTCCCATCATACACCAGGCTGTTGTGCCGACACCGCGGGACGGTCATGCGGGACACCAGGTTCCAATTATCGAGCAGGGACATGTAGCACCAGACGTCTGCAACCGTGACACCCGATTCCATACCACCTGGGAGAGACGGGCGAGCGAGAGTCCATTTACACCTTCACCCGCCCCCCCACATCAGCCCAGACCCAATTACACCTTTATCTTTCACCAGACCCACACAGAATGAGCACAGCCTCATTCACAGGGACAAGAGCAATTAACATTCAGTTACCCGTGGGACAGTAACAAGGGAGATGGGATCTTGTCTGGACTTTGACACTAGCAGCAAAGACACTCAGAATGACACTATAATCCCCAGAACAGCGGTGCTCACTCAGCTAAAAGAGCACCTTTGTAGAGCAGTCTGACTGAACTCACTAAACCTCACTGCCACATTCTGTCCCCCCATTCACAGCCCTTCAAAAACGGATACTCATGCAAATTATTTTAAATATAAATTAACCTGGCTGGAACCTACCATGTCCTGTGCATACTAACGTAAAATAAATAAGTAAATAAATACAGTTAATTCATTGTGCTCTATGTGGGCACACAACATGTGTCATTCACTGTCAAATCTCATCAAATCCCACAGAAATTCCCTCCATCCTCATCTGGTCATGTTACAGCAGAAGCCGCTGCTGGATGAAGTCACACGGTGTTGTATGAAATGTCTCGGTCTGCTGGAGGTTAGGGGTGCGCAGGACACTAACTAAGAGCAGCACAATCGGCCCTCTCTGCTCCTTTTCTACTCCACTGCCTCTCTGTCGCTACACTTTAAATCAGAGCGACAACAAATTAGCTGACCTTCCGACCGACCTTCTCAGAAACAGCAGCGCGGGAGGAGCATGGGCCTCCCGGCCTGGGCTGATGCATTCTGGGTTGATAGCCAGGACCCCATTACTTCAGCTGTATTTCACTCCTCAAACCAGCCTCGATCGCAATTAACATCGTGCTCCACGATTTGTGGCAACGGCACAGCAACAGGGTCGATGTTCGGCCCGATCAGGACTCACGGGAACAGCAGGAAATGCTGCCAGGTTTTTTTTTTTCGTATTTTGTCTTTTTGGGATCAGTGGGCCGTTTGTACTTCAGGACAATGTAAGGGCTATTGTCAGGAGTCATTACGGCCTGGCAGAGAGTGAGCAGACAGGACAGGATGCTCAGCAGGCCTTTGGTCATTTCTGCCGAGGTAAAGTTTGTTCCTGCACCCGGCGATCTCACATCCGCTACAATTACAGAACGTACTCTTCAAAACTGTGCAGTTCCAGAACATCCAGAACAGCGCAGTGGTGTGTCTGTAGGCGACACAGCGGGAGGGATCTATTTCTTGCATCGTGACCTGTACATGGGGGTAGGGACTGTGCCATAGGGGGCTGAAAAAGCCAGTGGTGATGGCGCGGTACACATTTGCCTACCTGACAGGTAGATGTTATCCCCCGCCGAGACGACGCTGAAGAACTCACGGTCGTAGAAGGGTAGGCTGGCCAGCGGGTACCACTTGTTGTTCTGTGGGTTGAAGCAGGTGACGGCGGTCAGGGAACGCTGGTTCATCCCGATCGCCTGCCGACCCCCGACCAGCACAATCACCTCCGCCACACCTGTGGGAAGCAATAGAGAGGGGGCTCATGGGAAACTGCAAAACTGCAACTTCAAAAGAAAATTATTCAAAATTATTTTATATTGTGATATGCTTAGCCAATACCTTAAAACAAAGAATATAAAGTTAATAATTGAAAAAAAAATCAACTTGGTGATGAAATTGTAGGTAAGAAAATCTTGATGGAAAAAAACACAATTGCCAGGAAAAATGAAGTCACTCAAGCTTCAGTTAGCATGTAAGCACGTCCTTTCGTAACACTGTGCAAACACTAGTTTTTGCTTATGAAAAATTGTATTTACTCTGTCAAGTGAAGAGTACGACTTCATTATCTGAGGTTAGATGGCAATTAATTTAGCACCATCTGTTCTGCTGGAGCTTGTGCTCTCTGCCTCAGGGCTGCCACTCGTTTATCAAACTCCGAGTGTCCACGTTCCCTCACATGTGCTCCCCCACACCCCCACCCCACCCCACCCCACCTCCACCTCAGCCCCGGCTCCTTCGCTTCTACCTCCATGAAACACGTGTGCTTCAAACACTGCGGGCTCTTTTGACAGACAAAACACACAGTGCAATGATTTTGACTTTGCAATGACTAAAAGGCTGCTTCTATACTGAATAAATAAAAATGTATACATGATTTTATTTATATATAATTTGTACAATATCTTGTGTCAGTACTGAAAAGTAACCAGCCATGTATCCATGTAACAGTACCATTCTATTTGTGCAAGATTGACATCACGTAGTGTGGAAATTAATAATGCAACAACTGCTCAAGGTAATATCCTCTATTTGGACCCTTCAAAGCCTATACTGCATCATGTCTTAACATATAGTGAGATAAATACATATATTTACCTCTGTATACGTTTTCATATCTTGTCTGTAAGTCACTGATGTGAATAACAGCATTTGTTAAATCAATACATGTAAATGCACATGTTAATTCATTAATGTACACGTTCATAATTTACATGACATTTCAGTGTTTTTTTTACAGTCTTCATGATGCATGTCTTTTTTCAACATTGTCAACATTTTTTATCCACAATGAAGCAAAGAATTGCACTGTGTGCTCGATCACCCTTCCATACCCTTCCAAAGGAGTGAGCACCACCGAGACACCCCAGAAATTCAGAGAAAAACAAGCTGTGCGTTGCGAGAAACAGCCAGACGAAGAGAGATGTGCTGAAATTCCTGAGCCTCTGTTACCCGCCAGCTCGCCTTTCAGGATCAATACTCCTCCACTGCTCCCTTGACAACCCCATGGATCCCAATCCATAGATATTTTTCTGTTCAGCACAGTTCTGTAAAAAACAGTGTCATCTTTTCATTTCAAAATCTCTTTTTTTCCAGGGCGCTGGTGAAAAATCACTGGCATTACACATAAATAAATAAAAAAGGAGGGGTGCAGAAGTGAACCGAAGTGATGTGTCACAGATAGATGGCAAAATTAGGAAGAGAAAGTCATAAGGACATGTGCTATTGAGGGACATGGGAAAAAATCCTGGAAATCTTATGAAAATTAAAAAAAATCCTTCAAACATTCAAAGAAAGCTCGATTGTCTGTGTAATAATAGCCCAGGCCGTTTGTGTGCGTGTGTGTCAATGTCGATGCCCAAAGTCTTTGCTCTACAAAAATATTTGATGCTTTGACATAAAGTTTTTCTGCTTGTCTGTTTTCTGCCTTGCTGCTCTGTACCTTCTGAGCTGTTTATGAAAATGAATACCTTGAGTTACTCCTGTGTCTTCCCTAATCACTTGAATGCACGGCTCCTAAATTTTTCATCTACACTTTTTACAAATTACCGAATTTAATAATGATAATGACATTCCGCTTTCTGCAAATTCACTGCATTTAACTTGTATTGATCGGCTAATATATACATTTATCGAAATTCATTTCTTGGAAGCAGGCCCAGTTTTGTACCAGAGGTTTACTGAATTATTTACCAGTAATATGCAGAAATGCCAATAACAACTGTGCATCTAAACAAATGTGGTGGTTTGCCGTGTTCCAAATTCTGCAGCATGTAATGGAGGAAAACTACAAAAATATATTTCAATGACTGAAAGAGTGATAGGAACACACAGATTCAAACAGGAAAAAATTGTTTCTTAAATCTGCTTAATAGAGTGCACATCAACAAAGGAAAAACAGCGGCAGTATGGCAAGGTCAGGTTGCTGATATGATCATAAGGCGTGGGCAGGTACAGTATACACGCATTAATAATCTTCCCTCATTATCATAACTCCCTCAAGCCCACCACTGGAAGCATTTTGCTCCGTGGATTTCCAAGGCGAAAATGCAAATGAACACAATGTTTTCTTGGTGACTGACATTTGGTGGTGCTTCTAGGCCCTTAATGTATTCCTCTTCTCAAAGCTTAAAACGGGGCACGTTTGTCGCGCTCTGACTTGATTGGCCTCCACAGAGAAACTATCCTCATCTTTTCTTCTGCCCTTCTTTCCCTCTTGCTTTCCAACTCCATCTCTATCCCCCTCCTCTCTTTCTCCCTCTCTCTCCTGCCATTATGCTCTCTCCAGCTCCTTTCTTTCTCCTCAAATGTCCTCCCATCTTCCCTACTCTCGCTCCCTTTCTCCTTCTTTTCTCCACTAAACTCTCAATTCAATTCTCCATCTCCCCTCCGCCTTCTTCCCACTCTCCTCTACTGTCTCTGTACAGTGTAGCTCTTCTCTCTCTTTCTCTCTCTCTCACTCTTTCTTTCTGTGTGCGGCATAGCACCTCTCTCTCCCTCTCTCTTTCCCTCCCTCTCTCTCTGCTCAGTACTCTCCCTGCTGGTGCTAGCATGCTGAGAGAGAACTGATCAAACACAGTTGCCATGGCCTTGCGGCCCTCACCATGAGCCCAGGGGCCCCCAGGGGCCCTCCCATCTCCCAGCCCAGGTGGAGTGGGGCCCAAATAAAAAAACCCAAAAGAAAGTGGACGAGGCAAAGCATGGGCTCCCAGGAATAGCACCTATGGGAGGCTGTGCGCAGAACCCACACCGGACCGCCTGTCAATCCCGTGCACAGATGACGGTGGGGGCAACGCATTACTGACAGCACTCTCTTCTCCAAGCGCTGCATGGTATGTTGCTGGGGAGGGGGGTGTGGGGTGCGGGGGGGTTTCTGCACCTTCCACTTCAGTTACACCCCCCACCCTGCCACCTCCCCCGCTGAGCTCGGCGGGAGCTCGGCTCTCTCCCTGCCTCCCCTCCTGCATTTCTGCATCGCCAGGCACACAAACTGCCACTTACACTCCACTCCACCCTAATGACTCCTATTCCACCCCCGTTTAGCAGGTATCACTGTAAACGGAGGCATCCGCCTCCCACAGCACAGGTAGTGATATCCCCCTCACCTGGGAGGCTGAGAGACAGAGTCAGAGAGAGTGTCAGTGAGCTCAGGTCATCTCAGTCCAGCCAGTGAGATGCGCAGACACACAAAAAACATGATTTACATAGGAACGATTAGTAAGTGGTTACTGATCAGAAGGCGAGACAGACACAGAGATGCGGTAAGCCCTGTTTTGGTAAAAAAAATGATGAAAACTCAGAACATAATTTTCTTTAAAACTCCACACCATCAGACAAAACAGAGACACTGCACGCCTTCTGGGAGAGGCAGACGCAGGTCCTTGTGCTGCTCAGCGTGTGACAGCGTGACAGCATCCCACGCCCACAGATAGTGGGCAGCAGGCCCCTCTAAGACTGACACAGTGATAGGAGGGGTGGAGACACAACTGCACCTCTTCCTACATCTTCAAAAAAAATCAGAACTAAGAAGCGATGAAGCATATTTCAGTGAATTTTCCAAATTGGCAAATTAATTTCCCAACTAATGAGGAAAGGCTGGCAGTCTTTGGAGAGGAAAACAGCCAACAGCTTCACTCACTGCACAACATGTCTTAGACTGATACAACCTGCGGGAAAGCCAGTAATCACCAAACCCCAAAAATACAGACATAATATTTGAAACATACAAATCATTTCTATGAGGTTTACGGTTAAATTTTGAGCCAGGTGGAGCTGAGCGGCCTGCTCTTGTCATATAATCTTATTTTATAAATTATCTTCACTGTCTGTTTAGTATTTAACTGTTACAATAGTATTTATATTTATTGGTGTACCTCTCAAGTACATTGGTTAAAATGTGTACTTATTTTTGCTACACTAAACCTTAGCAATAATTACTCTGTATGTATTTCAAGTCACTAATCAGTGCTGATTTGAATGCTTTTCTGTCATTTTCATTGGTTAAAATGTGTAGTAGTTTTTCAGTGATACTAATTGAGTGTTATGCTTCAGCATGGCAGAATATCACTGTATGTATGTAAAGCTACTTCTTGATGCTTGATGCTGGTTGGAAAAGCTGTATTTAATGCTGGTAGGAGCAGAGTTGTGTGTGCTTTGGGGGAAGGGGGGCTGGCCCCCCACGGAGCGTGTTCTGCACTTGCTGTGTGATAATGTGGCGTGACAGGGATCAGGGACCTGGGTTCAGATACCCTAATGGGAGGCAGGTCCGCTGCCCCGCCATGGCAGGACGACTAACACAAAGAGACAGGGAATTAGCGCCAGCAGCTACGCCACCGGGCTGACCGGGTCACCATACATCCCTAAGGCCAGCCCCGCCCCCACACCACCATTACCAGCACATCCAGCCCCCTCCCTGCAGCAAACCATGCTCCTCCACTGCTTTTAATGTGACTACCTGCCACGCCCATGAAATGCGGCTAACTTGACTCTCAGTCCCACCCTAGCAGGCTATTACCATGACATCTAGCCCCACCCTCCCACTACAGTCACTTTGACTCCTGGCCCTGCCTTCTCACTGCTGTTATCATAACTCCCGGGCCTGCCCCCACACTGAAGTTACCCTTACTCCAAGTTCCACCCACACATTGAGGTTGCCTGGACTGTGGCTCCACCCACACATTGAGGTTGCCTGGACTCTGGCTCCACCCACACATTGAGGTGACTCTGGCTCCACCCACACATTGAGGTGACTCTGGCTCCACCCACACATTGAGGTGACTCTGGCTCCACCCACACATTGAGGTTGCCTGGACTCTGGCTCCACCCACACATTGAGGTTGCCTGGACTGTGGCTCCACCCACACATTGAGGTTGCCTGGACTCTGGCTCCACCCACACATTGAGGTGACTCTGGCTCCACCCACACATTGAGGTGACCCTGATCCCTAGCTCAGTGCATGCCCTCCCAATGGGACTGTAAAACACCTTTTAAAGCATTACATTATTCATTTTAAAAAACCTAGGTGACTGAATGTGATTGTGTATAACCATGATACACAAACACACACACGAGCACACATACTAACATGCTCGCATGGGCACGAAAGCATGCACGCACATATACACACAAACATGCATGTATTCACATAAACACATCAATCCTAATGTCCACACATTCACATGCATGCTTAAACACAAAAATCCAGACATGCATGTATAATATTGTACTTATTTACACTTAGGAATTGGTATGATAGAAAACTCTTAATTAAATCAGCTGGCACAGATGCTGCTCTACAAGCCTCCAGCACACTGTTGGGGTCAATGTAAATCAATGAAAATCATACCCAGATGATTGCAGAACTAATCCACTGTATGGAGTACGCACTGCATAAAGTCACTGCTGTACAGTGTAGACAAATTCTAATAAAGCACAGGATTCATAATAATGTTGCAATTGGTATGGTATTATTAACAAATGAAATTTAAATTAAGAACATAAATGAATGTTGAGGATGATTAGTCCGTAAAATATGCAAACAATATAACCAGATTATTCCATTCAATAAAGATTTACTGTTACGCAATTCACTCATTGACCCTAGTTGCAAAGTGAATATAATAACTTCAAGATTCATAACTTATTGTTCTGCTTCTGCATACACAATTTTACATTAAACTTTATTTAATTCTCAAAACAAACAAGCAATATGTATATAAATTGATAAATAATTAAATGGGAAAACAAACAGATGGAGAAATAAATAAATAAATAAATAAACCACCCTCCTGTGCTTTGGGCGGTATATTTTATGTTAATCTTTTTTTGTGCTTAATAATTTTCCAGTGAGATCACATATTACTGCACATATTGCAAACAGAAATACTGTTATTCCTTTACAGTCAGAAGTGAGGTATTTGGTTTCCCTCCAACAACCTTAGGATGTGACACCAATTGTGTTTCTCTGGAACAATGGAAAACATGATTGAGAACCTGTTCCAATGCAAACCTATGGACTTTTGCCACATTAACAGTCTGGAATAAAATCTGGTCTGCAGTGAACTGTTCAGTGAAAGCAGGGCTAACAGTGAAATAAGGACAGTCTTCAATTCCATCAAGTGAATCAGATTAAGATTTTTTTCTCTGGCTGTGTTATATATCTCATATATCTCAAAATGGACAGATTTGATGGCAGGACACAGGTGCTCAGATCTCCTTGTCAGTCTCGATTTCTTTCTACACAGATTTGGCAAATGGGGCTCATGTAATGGCCGACAGAAATGGGGTTAGTCCTGACAAGCATTCCTACCCTTAACAATAGTCCCTGAGTGAATGAACAGCAACACCTCACCATGCGGCATCTGCATACCATTCAACTTTAGCAGCACTATGATAAATGAGACCCGCAAATACAGGGCTCCCTGACAGCAAAGCCACCTACTTCATTTGCACCAAAACATATTTCTTGTTTATGTCCTTTGTTTTGCTGAGTGCGTCTTGACAGCGAAATGGAGGCTCTGGTCCCAGTAAGATAAAGGCCGTGTTTATTGATGTCCTCTCCCTGCGCTCATACACTGCGCTGCCATTTAGAGAGGCTGAACTCAGCCCGGCCATTATTGAGTCATTAGAGCTAATTTGTCAGAGCGGCATTACAGTCGGCTGAGCAAAGCGCGCTGTTTGCTCTGTCTCTCGTTCACCACAGTAGCTTGCACGGGGCCACAAGCGGGGAGGGCGTGTCCTAACACCGGAGACTGAGCCTCCAACACGGGGTGGCTGAACCTCCCTCCACCCAAACGGAAAAAGGATCAAAATTACACTTTACATTGATCTGCCTTCCAGCTACATGCTTAGACCACTCACACAATTATAAACTTGATACCTTACTGGACATCGTGTGGGCGGTAACTGACATGTTGTGTTATCCTGCTATGATTAGCAGTGACTTGAGAGGGTGAGTAGGGGGCAAGTGGGAAGGTGAGTGGGAGCTGTACTTTAAATATGGTGGTGGATAGTTGATCCACTCTGACGGACAAATAAACTTCTAAATCTTCCTCACTTTTTTACATTGGCAATTTTACATGTAATTGATTTGGGAGAAATCTGTAGTCTGAAAAAAATTCAGCATTTAAAAGTTTAAATTGCTTTATCCAACAAGTCGTTTGTTATTTCATTTTAATTGGATAGTCCTACTACCAATCAATACGCTAACTCTGTGCTTGGAGTACATTTCTCTCCCCATGGGAGAGGCTATCTAAGTTAACCAGCAGTGCTGGTAGCTGTTATCCTATTACAAGAAAACAATTTTAGTAGAATCATGTTTTAGATGTTCTTGTTTCAATGTTTCCCTTACAGTATACATCAACTAAATGTACTAGATGATATGCGTTCATTGTTAGGTGTTTATCTGAAGTGCTTTTTCTTTGGCATCAGTTGCATGTTTTCGTGTACATTAATACTAATAATAATGACCCTCACCATGATGACAGCGCCTAACTCAGGCATTAGCCATTGATGTGCTGCCCCACCTTTCAGGGTTCAGCCAGTCATATGTGTTTATTTTTCATTCAATAAAATGCTGAATTTTTACTCTGTGTTGCATGTTAGCTCACAACCTTGGGTGTTAATTCATTGGTCAATAATACAACCGCCCCCACCAAAGATTCTTCTCATATTAGTGTGAATGGCAAATGTTTACATCAGGAATCATGTTATAAGCAGTCTAAATAACAGCATGCGAATATTATGGCTCAAAGATATGTTTATTAACTCTTGTTTTTGCAGATGCATGTGTAACTGTAATCATATCCATATTTACTCTCATTAACACCAGAGGTCAATGATTTCTATACATCTATATTACAATCTGATTAAGTGTGGCAAAATTAATCAACTTATAATGTTTTACTTGAGTACTCAGTCCAAATAACAGATTCATCATTATGGAATATGTACATATTTATATAGCGACTACGCCCTGTATGTCTGCAGCTAGCCATACCTCCTTCCCCTAAGGCAGCCAGGGATGACTTGTGAAAGAGCACCCCAGGCCTTTTGGTTCACAGCTCAAAACTTGCTGTTGGTATTTCTCCCCCAGCAGATTGAGTGCACTCAGCAAGGAAAGTTTTACGGGTGACATGACAGAGCTTCCGCTTTTCCATCTGACAGACTTATCATCCAGGCTCAGGTGAGCTCTCCCTATGTGGCAACACTCCCCCCTCTCCCCCTCCCCCCTCCGCCAAAACCCCATTCATGACAACACAGATTCTGTCCTGAGATATACAAACAATAGGTAACCTTTAGAGTGAGCAGGTGGCATTTGTGTGCAACAGTAAATGTTTTATCTTTATCAAATGGTCGCATGAAAGTAAAACTAACATAGGCTATTTGGTATACGGTTTGTGGACGATTACAAAATCACATGCAGATAACGAGCTGCATTTCCCTCAAAATAAACAATGGCGGTACGTTGCTGGTGTACAATGTGAAGACAAGGAAAATGCAATGGCATTTGGCTGTAAAGAGTTAACCGCACTTTGTTTGGCAGAACCCTCTGTGCTTGTTTGCAGAGCGGAGAAGTGGTGCGCGGAGCTCAGCATTCGCCGATCCATCTGAATGCCAATGCCCCATGCCGCTAACGGCGCTAACGGCGCTCGCTCCGCCATGTTCTGGCAAACGCTCCGTTAGCTTTTATGCACGCCCTCAACAAAAATCAACCTGAAAAACTCAGGACTGACATTTTCCCTTTCAGCTTGGCTTTTCAAACGCCTTAAACCCGGCAGGACACCTTACCGTGCATCTGAAATTAGAATAAGGCTGACAACTCGCCAGATGGTCAAATGACTCAAAAGTTTGTGTATTCAAAACAACGTAACATCAAAGTATGGGGTGGTGATTAATTCAAGAGGAAAATTTCCATTTCTGAGAATTCAGTTTTTTTAAATAAAGGTGTAAGAAACTGAGTAAAACATTGCTAAATACCTGATGGTTGAACTTTTAGATGAATAAAGATATGGGGCCATGGTATCAAGCAGGAAAGTGACAATAATCATTTTATTTTGTGCTAACACAAATGATCATGCAATCATTAGACCTAATTTGTAAAATGTACCATTGTTGATTTCTGTTTCTGGTTCTGATTACGTTGAATCGGTAACTGATCACTGGCCAGCCGGGTTTGTCAGCCGTCTGCACCATAAAGAGGCATTTTGTTTGGTCATTACCCTGCCATTCTGCCAAGCAGAAAACAGACTCCATGAACTAACATCCTGTTTGTGTTAAGCCTGTAATATATTTTACTACAGATAATTAACAATTTTTACTGAGGAAAGCTGGGACTTGGCTGATCAGCAGGAAAATCTTAACAGCAGAAAGCCATTTACTACGTTGAGCCGACCAGACATTCCCAATTAATGTCTGATGCCTGTAAACAAATGGATATTTACCCAAATGGATGGAAAAAAATTGAGGGGTATGAAATTGTTAGGATCTCTGAAGGGAGTATGTTCAGTTGGCAAGTAAACTGAATGCGAGAACATGCATGCGTGTAAATATAATGTACAGTGCACTCAGTGAGCAATTTCAAATTTCACACCTCCATGCAGTACCCTGACCAAAAGTTCTGACATGAGGCAAACATCAACACAAATACACAAAAATTGCGAGGATGACTGCCTTCTCTGTGATATTCGCTGGTTTCTTCTCCTACACACTTGCACTTTGTACTACGCTTTCAAGGCTTTTTTAATCTCATACAAACACAAGAAATATTTATTTCACTGTGCATGATTCATGTGCCTGACTCAGCTGGCCTCTTAGTTGTGGAATGTGCTGATCCAAATCACTGGCTACGTTTCAATGCAAACTGAAGACCTACCACATCAGACTCCATCTTGGCTCCCCTCTCATCTCCACTTCTTATATAACTTGTAAGTAGTATTTTATGGTATCTGGAATTATGGCTATTTATCACTTCTTGTATGGCTTGTAATCAGGGCTATAGGATGGCATAGCTAACCATATTAGCTTCATTAATGCTACTTTAGCCTGGGTCTGGGGGGTGTTGTTCTTCAGGTTTAAATCACTGCTGCTCTTAACTCTTTTGTATGTACTTATGTTCTGTTCAATTGTAAGCCACTCATGATATGGGCACCATTACATTACGGTTAATACATTACAGTCATGTAATGTAAAGCATTGCGTAAATGTAAGGCAGTGCTCCTTATTGGCCACTATAGTGCACTGTACATCCCAGAGCATCTAATGATGCATCAATGAGAAACTACCTCAGGTCGCTTTCTTGTTTTATGGTAAGTTGTTATTGGTTATTACATTTTATTTTATCATCTTAAATGAATGACCCGATAACTGATGAATTTGATCAATAGGTCATGATTGGAAAGGTGAGTTCACACCTGTTATGCATGCTCAGACAATGAGCTAGAGGACAGCGTTTCATGTGCGTCTCGTGCAGGCACACAGCGGGAGCCTGACTGACCAGAGGGGGTCACTAGTGGGCAATGATACGCCGACTGAAAACCCCCCATCCCTGAGTGACACTATGGCCAATACTGTACCACCCTGTGGGGCTGCAAAGCACAGCTTGAGCTTCCATGGACCAGATTCTTCACAGGACAGTGCAGAGCAGTCGACTCTCTTACACCATTAGACAATCGAGACAAATACATTCATTCTGTAAACTCCTCTGCCACCTCTAAAAATGCAGCCCTCTTACATTTGGATTCAGAGGAGTTTGTGAGCACCTTCTAGGGCTAAACTCCAACAACCTTAAAATGCATGATCATTCGGCTTGGCAGGAATTGACTGCTATCAGTAAACAATGTTAAACTACTGAATTTACATAAGACTCCAATGTCAAACAAGAAGGCAGTGAGAAATTTTCATCCAATCCCACGCCAGCGCCTCGCTTCTCTCAGCCATCTCCTGCAGTCAGCAAGTCCGGCTGCTGTGGCTGTGAGCACAAACGCACCGACATGCATGACAGCACGCGTGTGCGCAGACAGAATTACCTGCACAGATGCTCACATGCGCAGGCATGCATGCAGATAGATAAGGACTGGTGAGAGGTAAGAAATAAATGATAAATCATTGACCTCAGGTGTTAAGATGGGTAAATGCAGACTTAATTACGGTTGTGTTTTATCCACGTGTGTCACAGTGCTTCCCCATGAACTATGCCAAAGATCAAGATTAAAGGTTTAAAGACTTAAAAATGAAACAGGTTTAACTTTGTCTGTAGAACAGAATTGCACCAAGCCTGCAGTGATTATGATGAATTTACCATGAGCAGGTATCATAGAGTAGGGTTAAACCCAGGTATGTTACATTAAATCACAGGCTGACTTACTGCAGGGGGAGGAAATGAAATGGTAATGCAACAAAAAGCCTTAGACAAACCCACTGCCCTAAACCTGCGCAATATGTGCCACCTGTATTTGAGCTCTTCTTTGTAAGCTTCAACTGAAGTTTGCCGAGTAAGAGTTTTAACTCTATACTGTGTGTGAGCTTTACTTTAGCTATACTGTGAGTGTGAGTGTCAGCTATACTGTGAGTGTGAGATTTACTTCAACTATACTGTGAGTGTGAGATTTACTTCAACTATACTGTGATTGTGAGCTTTACTTCAGCTATACTGTGTGTGTGAGCTTTACGTCAACTATACAGCTATACTGTGTGTGTGAGCTTTACTTCAGCTATACTGTGTTTGTGGGCTTTACCTGGCTTTGAGCAATAACTGTGCATGAACTAAATATATGTTTAAAATATGCCTGTGAGCTTTATAGCCTATTAGCCCAGCCAGATTGGAGGTATGCGTATGTGCATGTGTGTGTCTGGATATGCATGTAAGCTGTGCGTGCACGTGTGCATGCGTGCATATGTGTGGGTATGTGCATTCTCATGCAGTTTACCTGCAGACAGCCTGGGCCGGGTCCGGGGCGTCTGCATCTCCTGGCGGGCGTGGGGCAGCATGTGGTAGCGCTTGGCCTCGTTGACCAGGTCCCTGCAGGCCTCTGACGACTTTATCAGCTCCTCATTATCCACCACATTCAGCAGGTAACTGGGGTGGATGAAGGGCAGCCGCACCACCGCCAGCAGCTCCGATATGTGCTGGAGGGAGGGGGGAGGGAGGAGGCAACAAACATTCAGCTTTCAGTCCAGGCCATGATGGGAGAGCTACCTGACAACATGTGGCAGGCGAGTGAATGAAGACACAGAGCGGCACAGTGAGTGGAATAAAAGTCCCAAATAAAACCACGTCTGTAAGGCAGCCTCAAACCCTGGAACCTCCCACCAGGAACTCCACGAGTCACAGCTGAGTCACTGACGCCGTGAAAACCGTGCTGGAGCTGACCATGGAAGCAGCGGCAGCTCAGGAGGGAAGGTGGTGCTGTGGGGGGGGGGGTTGCGCAGAAGAAAAAAATTACGGCTGATCGGCCACCGCCGTTAAACGTGCATCACAAACTTCAGGATCAATTAGTCTGCAATTAAAAACATCAACAGAGACTGGCGGGCCGTAATGGCTCTGGAGAAGTGTCAGAGACAGAGGGGGAGAGAACAGCTTGCCCTGCAGGTGAGCTATTTTCAAAGTCTGATTACTGAGCTGACAGGGAGGAGGTTGCCATGGTGAACGTTTCTATCACTGAATCACTGTTTAGCTCCCATCCTCCCTGGACCCTTCCTGAGCCCTCCTGGGTGGGGTGCGGTGGGGGTGGGGGGGAGAGTAAACAGCAGGCAACCACACCCGCCTTTGGACTGACCGCAAACAAACAACTGCTCTCTTTTTCCAGAGGCAGCTTTAAATCAGTGCACTCCGCCTGCCCCCCACCCACCCAAAAAAAAATCTGTTAAAGAGTAATTTGCACCATTTCAACAGTCTCACTTGTGCCTGTGTGCCATTTTCTTTACCTAATTTAACCTCGTCGTCGTCACAGTGCGGCGCTGAGACAAGCCTGTTCTCTCTTGAGTCGCAGACATTTGAGCTGCGCTCCCAGGAGCCAAACCGCATCCCCAGCCCAAATGCACACTGCACCTGTGATTTCATCCTCTTCACCACACAGCTCACAAACACCCCAATAAATTAATAAATTAACAAAACAGTGAATAGGAAGCAGCCTGCACTGGGCAAATGAATGCCTCTATAGCTCAGCTGCGTTCTTATGGAATGAAGATTTCATGTGGGCTCAATGCCCCTTCGTTTGTATGAATGTGTTTACAAATACAGACACTCATGATGCTTCACAGCTATATGTTACATGCTTTAGTTTGAAATGGCACTGCACAATGATCTGGACACAAGTGCAAGCATTTTGGCTTACTCCTAAAGTGACTTCCCATGTGCCATGATGTACAATTTTGGATATATTATGGCTATAGTGTAGCTATTTTGTTCATTACATTAGTAAGCAAATGAAGTGGTGTTTTTCCACCAATACTTTTCCAGCTAGTATAGTGAATTCCTGAATCACCCCTTTCTGCTTCCACTGTAGGAGCATTTCTTCAAGTGGAATCAGCGAGTAAGACTGCCTACAGTGGAGCTGTGAGCTGTATCTGAGCTCACTCCGCTTGCATTTGTATGGATGTGTTTAAACCACAACCGAGGGAAGAAGCTCACCCCCCATGCTCCTTCTTGACTGAGGGATGGAGGCATTAGCCAGGGTCAGACCCAAAAATATCAATTCATCACTGCTCCCAGCTCTGCTCAAATAGAGTCATCACAGACAATCCCCATGGCATATGGAATATTCCACAAAGATGGCCAAATCCAGGCCTCAGACTGTGCTGGATTAGATAATAATAATAATAATAATAATAATGCTCAATCCACACAGTAACGGTAATACTATAATAATAATAATAATAATAATAATAATAATAATAATAATAATAATAATAATAATAATAATAATAATAATCATGTTTTCATGCTTACACTTATTTTATTATTCCATTCTCCTAATGAACTGAAAATGATACTCTACATATCTAGATACTTAATAAAAACAACTACATAAAGACGAAATCATTTATGACATCAGAGGAGGTGTTATTGTTAAAGTAATATTGCTGATTTAAATTATTAAGTAGATTTATTATTCAATTATTTACATGCTTTGCGGAAGCCAGGGTGACTTACACAGGTCTAGCTCCCAAATATGGCCATACACCTGCTCTGCACCAAGTTCATGTACAAACATACAGGCATCCAAATTTTAAACAGGCAGGCAGGGGGCAATATTGCCTGAAATTTCAAAGCTGCTAGAGTCATGTGCGTGAGCGTTGGGGGGGGGGGGCAGCGCTGAAACACCAGTATAAAGTCTGTTAACCACATCATTTCTGTCTTGGATTTAGCAGGCTGTAATGCATTGTGACTTGCTACGATTCACTTCATAGGGATAATCAGCACTTTGGTTGCCTCCACGTCCTCGAACCCAATCCGTGCCATAATTAATAAGGAACATCTCGTCCCCAAATACCCACTGCCCCCGCCCCCCCCCCCACACCACCACACGCTGTCGAGTCCCAGGACATTGTAATAATTGGTTCAATATTTTATGTCATGGCCAGACATGCTTTTTGCACTTTTATTATTATCATGAAAAGACTAATAATAAACCATAATCCCCAGAGTAAGACAAAGCAGGTCAGATCTGAATATGTGAGGGATTATTTCTTATTTTCAAAGTGCAGGTAGAACAGTAACCCTGCGCTACGTCCCCCCTTTCTCTCTGCATTCCCCCTGTGGGACATGAGGCCAGACCCACCTGATCCACTGATCCACTGTCACACCCTCATATTAACACACACACACCATACTCATATACACACACATAAAACACACTCACACACATTCACACCATACTCATATGTACACATACGCATAGAAACACACTCACACGTATCCTCATATATACACATATACACACACACACACACACACACACACACACTCACACCACACTCATACAAGCACACATACACTCATAAAAACACATTCACATACAAGCACACACACTCATACCCGCATATGTACTCATATAAACAAAAACACATACAAACACTTAGACAAAGCTGCACATTCACACTCGCACACATACTCTTTTAAACTCATTCACACGCAGAGACAAACCTGCATGCACACACAAAATTGGGAGAGATCTGTCGTGTAAATGCACAGAAAATTTGAGGCAGACTTCAGTGACCTACACTGCAAATGCTCTGTATGTCATCTGAGAGTGATCTACACACTGTAAATGGCCTGTAAATTTGAGGAATGTTACAGTGCTCTACAGTGTAAGTGGACAGTGAATTTAAAGCAAGTTAGAGTGATCTACACCGTAAATACCTTGTATATCTGAGTCAGGTTTGAGTGATCCACACAGTGAGAATACCTTGTCAGTTTGAGTCAGGTTGGAGTGATCTACAGTGTAAATGTGGCAGGTGAAATATATATTAATATATGATGTCGTTTCCTTGCGGAGGTGAACAGCGCGGATCTCAGGCCATAACGCCCTGCTGGGTCCCCCAGGCCTGCGCTAGCCTGTTTAATAAAGCCCACACGTACTGATTTACTTATTTCCTTTAAATATAAACTCCAGCCCTGCGCTGAGCAGTGCGCAGGTGGAGCCGGCAGTGGCACTGCAATCTTTCACAAGTGCTCTCGCTGTCGAGTCAGAACTGCCTGGAGGTCAGCTGGAGGTCACTGAGCTCTCAAGGGGGGAAACCGAAACACAAGAAAAAATAAACAATAGGCCAAGCTCACTGGCTCTCTCTGCCGCTCTCTTAAGAAATAAGGAAAAACCACGGAACCCAATGAATCATGTTTTTGTATTGTAGCAGCAATGTATTCATCAACACCGATACGACATTTATCAACAGCCAGGCATTCCCATGCGAGGGTTAGCTCCAGCAGTGGATGAACAATACCTAAAACAAGAGCGGCACTTCAATCTACAATAATTTAATGATGAAACTGATGCTGATGACCGCTGGTCACCCGGCATAGCCCCCTTCCTTGATGTGATCTGAAAAGTGTTTAATTAAAACGGCCTCCTGGATCTGCAGAAAGACGTTGCTTTCATTCCGTTTCTGCGTGCTGAATTACAGAGTTAGTTTGGCTCTGAGTGATGATGGTGAACACGAACGAGAATTTTGCGTGCGTGTTTGAGTTAAATAAAAACGTTTGCTGCTGGCCCCGCGGACAAACAAACAAACAGGGAAAAAAAAACACCTTCAAACAAACAATAAAAGATTTGGGACTGCGTTCAGGTGGCAGTGTTAAGATGTAGCTTGGCAGTTTTTTTTTTTTTTTTTTTGGATGGTTAAAAAATCCATGTGGGACATGAGGGCTGTACCCTCCGGCGGAATGTTCCAGTAAAACTCCCAGCCAGGGAAGTGCGTCTCATGGTCCTCAATGCCTGAGTAAATAACTTTTTGTTTGTAAAAGAAAAATGCATCAATAAAAGACCAGCACTTCACCACTGGACTATCAGACTTATTGTGTGTCTCAGCATGAATATGAAAACACTAAATGGGCTGCATCAAAAGATACCTTTATTTTTTATGTACACACATACACACACACACACACACCCACACACACATATTGATACATATTCACTATATTGATGCATATTCACTAAATACCTATGCCAGCAGTAAACAGTAAACACTCTGCACCTTTAAACTGGAAACTTCATTATAATAGTGTACATTTACATAATTATCTTTAACTACAGGCAGAATAAATTACAGGAAAAAGTTGTAAAAAGTTTTTTTTTTTCCAAAAGAAACTATGAATTCCCCAGTTTTCCAGAAGCCAGTGTAAAAGTCTCCCCCTCACAATCAAACACACAGGTCTTGTCCCTCTTCAGACTAAGTTAACAGTCTCTCTTTACTCATTTTCAATACATATAACACAGCCAATATTGCACCACAGCAAATCAATGTAGAAGCTCACAAAATCCCAATATGCAGTCTATTGCCACATATCACAGCACATGTACATTAAACAGACTTTCATTTATAATCATTTTATACTGTCTTGTCTTATTAAACGTTTTCTTTTTGAAAAGATCAATAATGATTTTTGATTCACATTACAGTATATCTTCACTAAGCATCACATGACCAGCAGCAGTATCTCTTAGCTTACCCTGCCCATATGCAGTATGTTACTGTCTGATGTTTGTTGACTAAATTACACTAATAATCATAATCATCATCATCATAATCATCTTCAACTGGTTCCTAATTGTAGCCTCTTAAGTGGATCCGCCCTGAGTGTGTGTGCAAAGGGCTGCATTAAAGCAGGAATCAAATTCTGGATACTCCTGTGTACTTATCGCCTACTCACCACACACATTTTAACACACAGATACTATGGAAAGAATGAAATGTTTTAATTTTGGTATGCAGGGAATATCGCGTTCATCTAGTAAATGCTTATCCACTACTAAACAGTTAGGCCCCAAAGCAAACGCCCAGCTTACTCATGTACTTCTGTTACTTATTTAAAACTTTAAGCTTTTAATGATTTTTCAAAGAGAACAGCACACAATATAGCATCAATAGCTCCCTTGTCAGATAATAGTTTTTCATGGGGGAGGATAACTGCATTAAGTCCCCCATTTCATCCCACTTTATCAAACATAATTACCTCGACACCCTCTCTGTGCCCATTTGATTCGGAATGCTTTCAGTTTCACAGAAAGAACAGCGAAAGCCAAGGTATGGCGTAAGACAACAAAAAACAGCAACACTAACAAATTGACATTAAAAAGACTGGCATCGCCCCTGTGACAGGTGGCCAGAACACTGGCCCTAAATCATCGAGGTGCACGATCGATCGGGGTCTGTTAGCTGAGGCAGGCTCTGCAATGACAGAAAATTGTTTAATAGCGCAAGGTTCAATTTCATTTCAAATAACAAAGGTTCAAAAAACTAAACAAAACAAAACAAAAAACAATCACTGAACAAAATATAGGCTTCACATGGCTCAGTTTGCACCAATTATTTTTCCGTTAGGGCACCATACAAATGTCATAAAGAGTCATCATCTGAGAGCAACCATTACAGATGCTCAAGCAAACAAGCTGACATTTACTCATTCATTCACTGGGTTAAAAAAAATTGTCATTTCTATGTCATAATAATACCCGCTGCATTGTCGCTTTCGAGAGCAAAGTATTCTGGATTCAGGAAAAACGCAGGCATTCACGCCGCTTCCAAAGTCAAAATGAGGCAGCTGAAAGCAAGCTCCAGCGGAAACCAAGTGGCATGCATCCCCTACCTGACAAACCGCAGAGAAACACACACAAAGCAAACCAAAGAGAGATGGAAGGCATAGAGGGAGAGAGAGAGAGAGAGCAGGGGGTGTCTGGTTGTGGAGTTCCACATCAGTGCCACGGTGGATTTGTGATTTCATTGGCTAGAGACACCAGGGACAGCAGGCGGGGGAGCGGAGCTCATTTTGGCAGAATTCAGATTGATTTCCACTCAGGCTTCGTCCTCAATGAAGTCTGCAGTGCGGCCGAATAAACATAAGGTCACTACATCAATCTCCATCGCCCGCTTTTTCCGGCCCATCTCAACTCATTTCACAGCGCGGTTTCCAGCACGGCGACGCCATGCTCCACTGGCACGGATCACCCTCACCGCTACCCGCGGTTTGTTTTCCATGTTAAACACAGGAAAGCAAAAACAAGTAAACATGCCTGACACTGTACTGGGAGCAGGGGACATAAACTGGCCAAATTTTCAACTAAATTGCTTCCATTTTTTTACAACTGGTTTACAGGAAGCAGTTACACTACTCATGCAAAGTAATACTGGTTCTGTTAATATCACAAGTAAAATAGAAAAAACAAACATCAGTGGACGGAATAAGCTGGCACAAGTTTCATACTACTTGAACTACACTGGTAATTGCATGCTGAAGTACTGTATAGTGATTCCAACAAAGCAACTACAAAACAGTGCCTGGGAAACAACTAATATTTTACATCAAAACAACATTATATCCAATAAAAACCTTTATATAACATTTTGAAGACCATCTGGCCATTCTTACCTGATACCACTCATTACCTACTGATCAACAAAGCGAACAATATTGGTGGTGTTACTTGCTTTTTCTGTTCTGCATGTGTCTGAATCTGCTGTTCTCACTCAAGCTTACATACTTTTACAAGTGTATCGTACAATATAACTCCAATAATCATGAAATTAATGGATGCTCCATTAAATGCTCAGAAATGCAGACTAATCTATTTATAACAACCTTTTTGAACTGGATTTATATTTAGTCACAGTGGTGAAATGAGTTATTTTTGAGTAGATAAAGAGCTTATTCACTAGACATAGAAACTGATTCCTGGCCTCCAAACTCCAAAGTACAGCGACATCACCTAATTGGCAAAAGCAACACTGGGCCTCTGTACAAAACTGAAAGTCCTGCAACAGAGGTCTTCAAAGTGATGTCGCCCCAGCTAACAGCCTTAATGCATCAGAACATAACACTTGATAGCACTGTAAAGTGTGAATTAATTTAGCGTGCTGGGGAGGCAGAGCCGTGGTCGGCAGGTGCTCAGCAGAGACGTCGTGTGCGGATAATTGGGGCCCGCTCTGCTTCACCTCTGTGCCTCACCGCAAAGCTTTTCGGGACTGGGGTCGGGTCCCGACCCACAATTTAAGGACCACTACATTAGAATTACAGACTTAAACTGCAATCCAACACGGACTTTGACCTGTGCAAAAATGAGAAATTACCAGCAGCCGCTAAATGGCCGTCGGGCCCATTCCGTCCCAGCAGGAGCGCGACTGCAAATGGATTTGTTGTTTACGATTAGTTGGAGGGTTAAAGATTTGATTTCATCGGACCGTTAGCACACCTCAGATTTCTTTTCCTGGCAGCGGCGGTGGTGGAACTATGATCTTTTAATGCAAATCAGTTTCCCGCTCAGAAGAATTCATCAGGTCCTTTTGCCACCTGGGTTTAAAATGCAGAAAGAACACCATTGTGTGATGGGTTCAGAAATGCATTTTTTTTGTTTTTGCACTATTACATTGCTGTGTAATCCCAAAGTGAACCAGGGCCTTGTGACAGAGATTGTATATTTACAGCAGTGTTTTATCAGCCTGGCTTTCAACAGTGTGTGCCTTATTTTTCTCAGATGTTTGGACGTACACAGCCGACTGAAAGATCATAAAATGCTAACCATGTACACCTCTGTGAAAACCTCTAAAACAACAGCTGGACCACTTTCCTTCCGTTTTTAACAAAGTGGCCCCTTTTGCAAGCGTGACGGAGAACTCGTCCTGAAACGCTGCGACTGTGCAGTTCTGTCACACCTCACTCAGTGATTTCGAACTGACGAGACACTCCGTCAGGCCCAGAAAATGGCGCACAGACTCCAGGATAACCAGTGAGCATCCTGACCCTGGACATCAGCTTCACCTGAACACTCAGGAATGCACATCATTTTAATTAAGTACATATTTCCATTATTTTGTCTACTTCCTTGTGCACGCATGCATATATACATAAGGTAATTATAGAAAAGAAATATATCAATATGATCTCTTCCCCTAGAAAACTTAATGACGTACTTAAAATAGTTCCTGGGTTCAACCTTCAACTCCTGTTCAACCTTTCCTCTTTGTACTGAATCAACATGACTAATATGTACTTCTGTGCTGCCAACTTACTGTCCTTTTATAAATATATTTATTAACTCATAACACACCTATCAGCTTTACACCATACAGTCTGTGTAAATAATTATGTGTTTGTATGCTGCATATATTGTTTATGTGTATCTGTGAATATCAGTTTTTTGGGCATATCTTTTGGGAGTTTGCTAAGTGTGGAAGTGTCAACCAAGGTGGCATTAAAAGCGTTACACTGCATATGCCTTCAGTTTTATCTGCAGATGTCCTTCCCAGCAATGAGTTCTGCAACATTTGCTCATTTTACACACTTGCCATTTATAGAGTTACATACTGCTGCAGCTACATTATATATAGCTGAATATTTGCTGAAACAGGTAAGGTTAAATACAGTACAATACATTGTGAAACAGGAAAGGTCAAATACACCTGGTGCCTCATTTATAAAATGCTTGTGGAACACTACATGAGCTTGCATGTCACAACAGTCTGCAAACGTTTTATGAGTATTTCTTCAGTAGGTTGGGCTAGAGTGACCCTTTAAGCGGTATCGGACAGCATACAGTGAGTAGGAAGGGGACAGTATAAATTAATCATTTCAATGTACAATTGTACAATTGCACACAATTTAATTTAAATTAAATTGTGCATAAGTACCATTTAGGAACGGAACTGCTCATACTTGCAAAGTTAGTGTAAAATAAACACAGACTCCATAAATTGGTCTCCTGGATAATTACTGAAGCAGGGTAGGGTAAACACAATGAGCTATTTACTGAAGCCAGCAAGGTTAAATACAGTGAGTTATGAACCGAAGCTGGTAAAATTAAACAAAACCTAGATACATGAAATAATGTGAAATATGTTGCCCTAGGTATGGGAACAATGGCAGCGCATCAAACCGGCAACCTTCAACAGCACCACGAGCATAGCCCGTCCTGGAGAGCTGCGCAGCTCTGCAGATGAGGCAGTGTGTTTGCGCAGCGCTCATCAGCAGTGCTGCGCAGCCAGGGGCACGGCCCGTCCTGGAGAGCTGCGCAGCTCTGCTGATGAGGCAATGTGTTTGCCGGGCCCCTCAGATGCGGCTCTTTGTCCTCGCCTCTCGCTGAGCTGAGCTCCTCTGAACACACCTGACAGCTGCTTTTGATCCCATGGAAAAAGGCTGACACCCCCTCCCCCTCCCCCTTCCCCCGCAGAGAGCGCAAGGAGCCCCAACCTCCTCCAGCTTGGCCAGGAACAGCACAGAATGGAGCCTCTCCCAGCAGAACCCCCTGCCGCGGCAGTTACATGCCCATCACTCAACCTCGACCTCCGGTGAGCCCCGCCCCCCTGCCACCAGCCCCCCGCCCTGCCTGGCTCCTGACTGACAGGAACCTTCCTCCTGCGACAGGATAGACCGGCGCTCGACATGACAGCTTATTATTATTAATTCACTCTAATATTACTGATTCACTTGGCACATGCTCTTTTCCCCGGGCCAACTTACTGTACCATGGAGCTCACATTCCTCCCCCTCCCCCACTCCTCTTCTTTCTTTCTTTCTCCCCCAAAGCAAATGATCCATTCACGCGGGTGGATATTTAATGAAGCACTTTGCCCAGCTCGAGGTACGGAGTTCTGACCGCAGGGAAACGACCTGCTGACCTTTGGGCCCAGGGCCCAATTCTGTCACCACCGCACTTTTCATGATTTATATAATTCACCATCTCAAACCGATAGCCTGACCACAGCTGGCTGCCTTTTCCGCTCGGTCACAGTTCATTTTAGGAGTTTTCCATTGTTTTGTTCTAAACAACCTCTAACAAATTTATATTTGTTTGCTGATATGGCCGCTTTCCTTTTTGTTTTTTTTTTGTTTTTCTCTGATTGCATTTGCTTCACTCTGCTGAGCACCTCTCTCATCACATGCATCCCAAATGAAGTTATAACGGGGAAAAGTAGGGATTAAAAGTTTTTAAACAAATAAATAAAGTTAGGCAAACAAATCAACACTAGAGATAAGAGTATGAGGCAGATTGTAAAAGTGTGTTTCCCCATCTCTGGTCCTGGGTACATGCTGTTTACTGGTTCCAGCTAAGCCCACAGTTAATTAGATTTGATTTGAGCCATTAACCTGAATACAGATATTCATTTGACATCTCCATGCTTAATATGCTACACATTCTTTGGAAAGAAATGGTGGGAGGTGTGTTTGCCCCACTATTAAGATAAAATAAAGCTGTTTATTGGAGCATAGTTTTTGTTAATAACCCCTCTCCCTGCTCCAAACAGCTCCCCTGAGGGGTGAAATGGGTAGAAACTAGGGCCTGCCAGATATATCAGAGCTCCGATATTACTAGGGGATATTGGCTATATATACATCCGTACAGGTGGAAATTTTCATGGTAATGCTCAGAAAAAACTTACCTACACTTAGACTACTATGTTGATGCTTTCTTTTTCTTTTGTTTGTATTTTCATAATTTAATTTTGAATTATAAATGTTTATGGTGCAAATGTAAAATAACCTCTGTTTTTATTGAATTGTGTCTGCCCTTAAAATGACTAAGTGAGTTTGATTGACTCCGAACCCCCCTCTTCTGGGCAGGCTTTGTGTCAGACCTCCCTTATTAGTGCTACAGTTTAAAATCCCACCTGCCTCATTCTGACGTTTTTCAGCTATAAATCACTTCCTGTAGTCTGAAAAAAAGGTGTTGAACAATTATCCAAAAACTGGCATGTCAGTGAAAGAGTGAGTGTTTTAGCTTCAAAAATCTATTTCCGGATTTCCTCGAATCCTCCGATTCCCTGTGCGGTGAGACGCACGGTTTTGCAAATTTTACAGATAAATGACATAGATATCCTGCCCATAAAGTTACTATGCAAATAAGGAGCCGTTTCTCTTCCAATTAGCTCTCCCTGTTTCAACTCCAACTTCCTGATTCTGGTTCATGAATATTTCCAAAGATTCTTTACAACAAGATGGTTAACTTGTAAGCAAAACCTGTCATGCTGCTCTTGCTAACTTTACAATGGCTCATGGTATTTCGAGTGTCAGAGTCAGGCTGACTTGGGCATACGCAGCTGGGATGTTTAGATGTAACTGGTCACCAATATATTATTTACAGAACAATATTCATTATGTTTTTTTTCATCAAGTGTTTTTTTTCCCCAGACAGGTTACTTTATTTAAAGGATCTGTTATGGACGCTACAGGGAATGTACCAATTAAAGTAAACAATCCTTCCTGTTGTAACATAAAGAATCGAATAAAGTGTCAAACTGCCCAACTGTGTGACAGGGCGGCTCGTAGACTTTAAACAGCCATAATGACTAGAGAACTATCTTCTCATAAAAGAATCTTTGGTGTTTTTTTTTGTAATGTAAGGAAGCAAGCATGGTTAGGGTGGGACTTTAAGATAAGGGTGGATCATCAGACTGGAGATGTGAGAGACCAGCAGCTGCTGAGTTTAGGGGCTGGAATATGTCACAGTGCTGTCAGGGATAAAACTGCTTTGCTTCACGTCACTACTAAAATGCAAGGTCAATGGTTTTGTACCAGATATTTGTACATTACACCCATATCTGATGTCATTCCTGCTGTCTGACACTTCTGTGTTTTCCAGAATTGTTGGTCAGATTGTTACTGAAAACTGAAACCTTTTTTAAAGTTAGCTGGTTGAAGTAAGGCTCAGTAACTGTATATGTGAATTCCTGTATGTGTGTAACTCTACATCATATTGTCTGTTGGCACAGCTGGAGTCCATGCTGAAGACTACTGCCTCAGGGCACTGCAACTGTGCCGCACCACAGCCCTCTCCAGCAGAGATACAGTACTCATGCTAACGCACTATGTGCTCAGTTTCACACAGGTTTACAGGGAGTAGTTAGCACTAACATTACTAAAATGAAATAAATGACCTTGATAAAGACAGAAGTAGAAAAGCAGTTAAAATTGCCAGCAAAAAAACCCTGAGGGAGCACAGCAAATTGTCTGCTTTTTTAAGACTAAAATGAGGTCAGTTTGCAGTTGGTTTGTGGTTGATCTTTGATTAATCAATTTGTTTTCACTCTAACCTTTTACTGTGCTCGTCTAGTCCCTCTTGAGCCAGTTGAAGACAGTCTCATATAACATCACAAATAGTCAGTGTTTTTTCTTACCAAAATTAATCTGGTTTGCAGTCAGCTTGTCATTTGTTTATGGTAAGTCTGTGGTTGGTTTGCACTTTCTAATTTTACATTTATATTTTTGTTTTTAGCAGATACCCGTATCAAGAGCAGCTTATTAAAAAATCTATATAATATGGCCAAGATCAGAGACTATGACTGAAAGTAGTAATTCATTAACCTACTACATATGGTGCCACAGTAAGTTTGAGAGGAATTTTTGCGTCTGCCCTCACCTGCACTCTGCTTGAGGGGTCCTTCTTGATCCACTTAATGACGGTCTCATACACCAGCTCTTCAGCCTTGGTGTTGAGGCTGTCGTTGGACAGGTAGCTGACCAGGTCGTCCTTGGAGACGCTGAGGATCTCGTCCTGGCTGGCCACATCGGGGAAGTTCTGCAGGGCGAAGGCCTTGGCCATGCTGTGAAGCTCAGTGCACTGCATCGCCTCCGCCATGCCCAGCACGCCCAGGCAGTTACCCGCCGTCAGCTGCTTCTCTGCGTGACACAAAGAACAGGACATACCTCAGCTGCTTCAGCTGCGCAGCACAAAGAACAGGCCACACCTCAGCTGCTTCATTTGCGCAAAACAAAGATCAGGACACATCTCAGCTGTTTCACCTGCTCCTGAGTGCAGCACAACCCAGCTCCTCTGTTACATTTCTGTGCTGTACCCCAGCAGAGAACAGAGCCTCTCTTTGCTGCCTGGGTACTTTCAGGTGCAACACTAGAACAGACCATGCCTTTGCTTCCTCACAGGCTTCTTGGTTCAACACAAGACAGTACAAGTCAGTTGAACACCAGCATACCCATCAATAAAAGATCAGAGGGCACAGCGTGTGTGTGTGTGTGAGTGTGTGTGTGTGTGTGTGTGAGTGTGTGTGCACCTACTCGAGGTGAGCACCTCAGAAAAAGGTGGTGCACCATACCTCCAAACAGCTGGAGGGACAAACAGGCAGGATCGATGGCGCTCACAGTGTGGGATCTGTAGATTATCGTGAACACGGCCCTCTCTCTCATCCCCGGCAACACTGCATAGAGGTCAGAGGACTCGTGCGTGAAACGCCGCCCCTGCACATCCCTGTGCATGCTGACCTGAGGTCAGTGGTGGCCTGCTACATTTGGGTTGAGTGCACTTTAGTCTTAGGTCTTTAAGGATTTATTTGCACCAGTGGCCACCAAACACAAAGACAAGGAAGGCTATGGTAAAGCTTTCACCGGACTGCAAGTCAAAACAGAAAAATATTGTGCACAGTACATCCTATTAGGTACAAAGGCATCAGGGATGGAAGCAGTTTGGAAGTCTGAAATTTCAATAACTCTGAAAGAGGTGCATGCAGAAAATGCACCAATTTAAAGAACTGGAACCCTTTACTGACTGGAATTACTTACATAAAAGTTGTCTTTAAAAATCAATTTCTAATTCTGTAGCTATAAATCTTTGTTTACAAAAGTTAAAAAGGCTACAGAAAACATTTCTTTCCTGGTTGGCTGGTTTACCGAGTGACACATATATTTTCAGCAATGCACAATCTTTGGCTTCATTTGAAAAGAGTTTAAATTTGATCGGGCACTTCCAATGAAATCCAGTTCGATTTTTTCCACACAGTTTTATTAACAGTGATGTATTCTCCTTTGTCTAATTTAGCTATTACACCATTAAATCTGTTAAATCAATGGAATGATGATTAATTTCACTGCAATACCAATTAAGAGCTCGATTCTAATAAAGTATAACTTTTGTAGAGTTTCTGTCATATTTGAGTTCATGTCATATTGGGTTTACTGTTTGGTTCCTTCACGGTTCCCTCCTAACTCTGAGATATGTCTCTCTCTCTCTGTCTCTCTCTCTCTCTCTCTCTCTCTGTGTGTGTGTATGTGTCTCCAATTCAAATTCAAAAGAAAAAATACTTTATAGGCATGAGATAGCTGTGTAAATAAACATATATCAATGTCATAAAACATAAAACATAGTAAATACTGCACAGTTATGGCGTACACTAAGATGATTTTGACAATAACAAATACAACATATAATGCTAATGTTACTAAAACACGAATACCACAAACTAATGCCAATGTGTCTTGTGGGCTTGGTTTGAGGTCCATCCAAAATTTGAATGCTCTTTTCTGGATATTGATCATCTCTTCCCCCCCATTATAAATATAAAATGAACTAAAATGGAGGCCTGTGGGCTCAGTGGCAGTGCTGGTATGGCAGACATGCTAAACAGAGTGGGATGTCTGTGGGCCATGCTTCAGCTTCATGATGAGTAATATGCCCCCCCACTCTTGCTAGCGGTCTGGAAGCTTCCGCCATCGACCGTAAGTCACTCTCAGAGAGACAGATCACAGAGGACCCCGAGCCCAATAAACCAGGGGGCCAAGGCCATTCTGCTGCACCACACACAGATATCCAGCAGGGCTCTCTGCCACAGACATGGGTCTATGGTAATGAGATTAAAACTATTTTATTTATTTATTTTTTTTCCACATCCAGTGGAAGTAATTTCTCGTAAACCCCTTGTAGGGATTTTGTGCAGTGACATGCAGACCATTTGGAGATTATATCTGGAGTTTATTTCAGAGAAATGACTGTGGATGAGGGGACGTGCATGCTCTGCGTTCCTGCGGAGCCGGGAGGGTGGGAGGTGAAGGGGTGAAGGGATTTCTTTCACCGCGCTAACTGAGAGCAGCGGAAAGACCTCATGCGGTAAATATCAAGGCCAGCATGTTCTCACGTGTGCGCTGGAGTTAAAACTGCATCGCCGCCATGTCTGCTAAGGAAATCTATCTCTGCGCACGCTAGCATTCTTCCCAGTGCCTATGGCCTCCACCACAGGCCCGGCTCACTGCTCACAATCTGCTTCTGCCAGGAATTCCATTTTGAGAAACACATGCCAGATTGTTCCAGAATTAGCTACAAGCCGATGAGCTTCCTATATGTGAGCTGAGATCAAACTTTTTCCACTGTATTCATGGCTGTTGAAAAAATCTGTGTTTAAATGTTTACATTATTAAGATATTTTAATGTAATTATGTCTGTACTGTTGTTCTTTTTTGGTTGTTGCTGACAATTGAAATGTTTCTAAAGCATCCTACAAATAAATGAAAATGTTATTGTATTAAGAACAGGTACAGTAATGTGGTCTGATTAGCTGATTCTCCTGGTTGCAGTGTTCATGTGCCCTCGTTTACTCCCGCGTCCACACTTACGCTGGGGTTCGTCTTCCTCTCACTTGCTCTCCGTTTTTCCCACATTCACCATTATCAGTTTCCGCTATGGCTGTCAGGGAGTCTAGCTGAAGGGAGCACAGGTTGGAACGGCTGCCATTGATTCAGTTCCCGCCCAATCAAAAGCGTTAATAGTGGAACCCAGAGGCAATTAAGACTATCGACTCGGTGCATTTATTAGGACTTGGATTGTAACTTTGCAGGAACATCAGACTCTGCGCCTTTTGCACGTGCCTTAGAACAGATGCTGATTACCTCGAGCCTTCATACAGTGTCAGTATTTTAGTTTGAGCAATTATGTTCTGTCATATCCTCCAGATATAACTATGTAAAGGGTGAGAATGCAATACCTACTGTGAAAACAGACAGGGATTTGTATTTATGTTCCCCTTCACTTAACTTGTGAAGCTGCTTGTATTCTGATACTGCTTTTGTGGCTGAGTCTGGGTGTGAAGGGACAGTGGAGAATGCGTCCGACTCCTTGCTGGAATGTGGGAATATGCGCAGGGATGGATGGAGAACGCTAAAGGAAAAACATAGGCTGGGGTAATTTACAATCGCACGGCTGGCTTTACATCAATGCCCCAGTGTTTTATTGCATCTCGCCTGCGTTATTTCTGGCCTGAATCCAGAACAACGGGAATGTATTATGAGGGTGGTCTTTACATTATAAACGAGTCCTTCACACTTTTTTGCTGTGCCTCCCAGCATTTACTGAGGGCGTTTGTGAGACAAAGACACAGAGTTAATCGCTGGAATTTAAAAAAAGTGTGTGAACAGTATAATGACTCAGTAAGTCAGTGACTGATGTATGCAGAAAAATCAATTTCAGGAGCTTCACCCCGTCCTTCACCATGCCCATGTCTTTTGGGCATGATATCTGAGCATCTTGCCTTCAAATGGCTTCTGCTGGTTGCCATTCTTATTATCAATTTTACATTACAGTCATTTAGCTGACGCTTTTATCCAAAGCAACTTACAGTTGATTAGGCTAACCAAGGGCTAACCAAGGGCCAATCCCCTGGGAGCAATGTAGGGTTAAGGGCCTTGCTCAAGGGCCCAACAGCAATGGTGTTCTTGCTGGGGCTGGACTGGGGCTTGAGCCAACAACCTCAGGGGTTCCAGTCATGTACCTTAGCCACTTGACTATAGGCTGCCCTCTTTCCTTTTATTTTATTACCATTGTTAATTTTTGAGTGTTCTTTCCTGTGGTGCTACTCAGATTCTATGCTTCGGCACCAGGAAAACAGAAAATGTCAAGAAATGTCAATTCTCCCCTCTTCTAATGAGGGGAGAATGATCAAGAGCAAGGCTTCATGAAACCTGCACAGGGTAGTGCTTCCTCATTTAAAAAGGGATTCATCTGAACCACTCTTGTGTGGAGACAAAAGTGTTTCTGATTGGATCATTTGGCTACAAGGCTGTGACTGACAGCAGAACAATATGAAAAAAAATGTGTAAAAAAAAAAACATAAATCTAGATGACAACCCTTCTTAATTTTACCACCAAGACATTTCATCTTAATTCAATATTGTACTGTTTTAAGACATCAAGAAAATGGTTTTGTCCCCATTGGTAGATTTAGCTAATTATGAGCTAATTATTCTTGAATAACGTATATTTTTTCCGGTCCATTTTTTCCGATGTACCTCTGCTCCCAACAAGCATTATGAGGCTCGACTCAGTGACTGTACAGAGATGAAATGTGAGCTGGGTTGTGACCAGACGGTTTGTACGTACCCAGGAAGGACACGCAGACCTTGCAGAAGGTGTTGAACTGGAACTTGTTGGCGGCCTCCAGCAGGGTTTTAGCGTTGGCTGAGTCGATGATGAGCGAGCCCGTGTACACAAACTCCAGCAGCAGCTCCAGGACGTCCGCTCCAATGTTAGTCATCGTGAGCTCCAGTTTCTCTCCGCTGCGCTTCTCCCCTGACAACCTAGTGACAGCAGAGCAGCCGTTAGAGACCAGCATTCAGGACGGGTCACACCAAAAGGAAAAAAAAACACACTCAGAGGAAAAAATAACAAGTATACCATTATAATGAAATGTCAAAGTTTTGAAGAGTTGAGGATGTTTGAATTTATTTTTATTCTTTTTTTTCCTTTTGCTTTCCTCAACGTGGACTAGATTTCTTTAAAGATTTTGGGCCGCATCTGAAAGAGAATGTCCTCTCTCTCCAGCAAAGGTTTAAGGGGGAATGCACTTACTGCTATTGCTATCGCTATTATTGCAGTAAACATGAAGGAAAAATTCAACAGCATAAAATTAGATGCATGCATGTATGTATACACACACACACATAATATTCACTCGCACATGAACACAAACACATTCGCACGCACACATGCCCACGCACGCGCACACACGATCGTGGTAAGACTGATGGCATTAGAATACGTAAGGAGCCGCTGGGGACGTTAAAAAGGGCACATCTTGTGTACGCAGATAAGAGGGGTAACTCATGCGCTTGTGCAGGCTGCAGTCCGTACGCACGTCCACAGCTGCTGCGGTCTCCGCTCTGAGGCTGAACAGAGCTCTGCACACGCGGTACCCTCCCAAAACCTAAAGGCCTGCTTGACTCATCCTGAAGTCTGTCAGCTATGTATCACATTCCCAACTTTGACAAACGGCATCGGTGAAAGTATGAGTAAAACTCACTTTCCCACAGTTTTCTGACTCCCCATGAGACAGATTTCCTGTGTGCCATGACTTATGTTTTTGCTTGCACTGTCGATGTGACATGGCTATACTATTCATACAGGCAGAGGGCAAATGAGTGGGCTGTTCTCCTCTCCTTCAGCTCGTATGTCACCACTCAGCACTTTCGTTTCATGTTAAATTGTTTATGTAAAATTATGTCTTGATTTTATTTCCTACAAGTAAAACGAAGATGTAAGATTGTCTCCAAATCTGGCTATAGTGGGGCTTTAAAATATTACCTCACAGTGCAGAAACAAGCAGATAAACTCTCACCAATGACCACCTCATTCATCTCATTAAAAATGTATCCTTTTTATTAACTGTTCTTATAAATCTAATCCTCTTTTATCACATTTTTAGATGCAGTTATGTTGTAGCGTTTGGGCTCATTGCTTTAACTCCCTCTCTATCAGGCCAGGGCACAGAGGACAGGCAGGTTCTCTCCTCTGTAACATATATCAGCCACTGCCTGTGACCCTTCCATTAGTCCAGCTTGAGTGACCACAGGGGGTTATGTGAAGGGTGCACGGAGACGTGGAGGTCCTGCCCACTAATATTCCTCCCACCCCTGACAACCAAGCAGCCAGTTATGAGCCATGTTGTGGGGTTGCCAACCACAGGTGAGACTTGGCACAGTCCAAATTTCATATCATCCGCAAATTCCATTATTAATGTAATGTACAGAATCTCTGTATTGTATATACCATTCTATTATTATTTCATTTTATAATATTACTGCATTTTCAAGATACAATTTGGTCGTAGGGATATGTTTCAATGTATAAACATTTATATATTAAACAAATATGTAATATATAAACTGTCATTAATTTACTTCGTAATACTCCTTCATAGTATACAAATCTACTTCACCCCTCTCTCAAGCTGTGTTCTTTTGTACCAATATAATAAGCCCACTAATTACATCATCCTTCATACATTATGACACCTGTGATGATGTCACTGTATGTTAAGTGTAGGCATTTGATTGGTCGGTCATGGGTGTCTGTTGGGTCTACGTCTTGCAGTAATAAATACGCAAACTTGTCTGGGAGAGATATTGGACTTTGAATGTTGTTGTCTCTCCTTCCTCCTGCCTGCACTGACTTCACACCCCCTACTGCCACATTAAAACAATCCACGATAAAAAAAAACCTTCAGCCAAACGCGCAGAGCTCCCACTCTCAGAGTGATATGGCTGCCCTTCCTACTTAAAAACACAACACTGGCGAATGAATCTGAACCCTTAGGAAGGCCATTACAGAGCGTCTGTGGAATGTGGCACCAGGATCAGACTGCACTGATTAGCTCAAATGTAATAACTCCACTGGGAGTTTTGCGTATTAAGTAATCGATGTGGCAAAGAGGCTTACAGTACAGCATGGTCTGAGGATGAAATTATAATCATCCCAAGGTCAAAAATAAATATTTGAAATGCAACAGATATGATCACACCAGAGTCTTTACCTGCAGGGACTGGAATAAAGACACAAACAATAACAGCACATGTATGCACAGAGACCATGCCTCTGAAATAGAGCTCCATAACAGGGCTAAACACACCGGCTCTGCATTTCACAACCTCACATCATTACAGCTGTATAATTTAACAAGGACACAGACACTACTGAAACACATACAAACACACTCCTACACACAAACACATACATACATACATACACACACACACACACACACACACACACACACAAAACACACACAGAATAGTTAGAGCAGAGAAAGGTGGTGTGGGGGAAGGGGGGGAGAGATCAGTTCTGCCACAGGGAGCCAGCAGCCATCCTTCTTGCAGATTGGGGGTGTTCTATGACTGAGAATTGAGCCTGGGTCTTATAAACAAGAGATTCCCTAAACAGATCATATCCCCTCCCCACCTCAAACCCAACACACCCAGCATCCCCCCCACCCCAACGCGAGCTGCCAACATCGCCTCAGCCTGCGTACGAACTCAGATATTAGTCGTCATACGTAACGGGAGTTGGGAAAGGCAAAGTACAGTGGGCGCCTCTGGAATAGGGCTGTAAAAACCAAAGGGGTGTTACACCTGAAAAAGCAAAAGCCACAGTTTGTTATTACCGTCAGTAAAACTCCCTAGAGTAACAGCATTAAGAGAGAGATAAAATGGAGGATGGGGGTTAAGTGATGTAGGAGGTGTGTTGGAGAAAGGAAGGATTCAAAGAAAAAGAATAAGAATAAAATAAATAAATAGGAACACGCTCATCACCCAGGTCAATTAGTGCAATCTAAATGGGTTGCTGTAGCACTTTGTTTTGTCTGAGCGCTTTTGTAATGGAAATGAGCTCCCTGCTTTTCTGAAATGGGTGCATTTATTTTGCATTTGATTGCAGACTTGCTCTTGGAATGAAGAAGAAAAAAATGGGGGAGAAAAAGATTTGGGATTTTATCAAGTGCCAGAAATCATGACTTTATGCAAATCACACCAACAAAATGGAAGGAGGGAAAAAAGGACAGTGGATTTGAAATGTTTTATATATATATGAGTATGTATATGTTTCATATATAAATATACACACATACACATCATATATGCATATGTGTTTCTATACATATATATAAACACATACACGTAATACTCATATATATGTGCATTTGGTAAACACACATGGCTTATACTGATTTTTATCATTTTCCTGGGGCTGTGTAGCTGCGGGACCCTTTCCCCCCAACCCCAAGAGGCTTTGCGCGTTTGGAGAGATCAGAGGAAAGATTAAATGTAAATGTATGTTCTGGGAAAGAAAAGGACATATTTATCTTCCTTCGCTGAAAGAAACCCATAATATGAATAAGAATGGCAGTGCAGTGTAGAGGTGCAGGAAACGGGCTTGTCTCTGGGCTGCTGAGGCAACAGGTTCAGATCTCTGGGCCTAAGCCGTCTGCCGATGAGCAGGGTACATAATCGAAACTGCTTCAGTAAAATAGCCAGCCGTCCAAGTTAATGTTGGTATGTAAAAACAAAACAACAGTCCACAATAATAATAATGCTATTATACTGTTACAGTGCTTATGAACTGAAATGATAGGCATGAGAGGGGAAAAACAGTATTGAGAGGTTTTTTTGTAAATAGCATGCGAGTAGGAACATAATGTACAATGAAGTCTGGGGACTGAATAGGTAAAGAGCACAGACTCTGCAGAGTTGCAGACAGAATAGGACTGACAGAATGCATTAGGACATACACAAGCGCATGCATGCATACACACACACACACACACACACATACATAGATGCACAAGTGCAAATAGACACACACATGCACATATGAACACACACACAGAGACATACACAGTGCCCACAGACACACATATACACACATATACACATACACAAACTCCCATTTTCATTGTGGCAAGGGGATTGACGTGCATTAGGAAGACAAAAAAATCATCAAAACTTACAAGAGGGATGAGAATGTCAGAATCTGTCTGCCTTCACCTGTAACCCACTCTACTGTTTTAAAGCCCCACACCAGCCTTTGGACTGTGGGGTCAATCCAACTGTAAGCTAAGGCACAGAGGGCCATATACTGTGTTCCCACAGCAGCTGGGCCTGGTCCAACACAGGATTTTTGATACTGATGTTAAGTATTGGGGAGCCAGACAGATATATCCAAGTGACATTGACTTTCTTGTGTCTTAGCATCGAAAGCAGACGTTACCTGGATCTTTCAAATTTGGCTCTCAAAGAAAAAGTATGAAAAGGACTTGCACTGAGGGCAGGACTTTTAAACAGTAAACATTAATTCAACATTGTCCACATATTCAACAATCATACGTTATATGTGATATGTGTGTTTTCTTGTACTTTATTGGGGCACTGTCAGGGAGATTTCCACTGATACAGACATATCTGCTGTAGGCAAATATTATCTGATAATATCAGTGCTATGGTACATCTGTCGGGCCATGCTCGACGGGGTATACTCTATACAACGTTTGAGTCTGGATCCTGGGTGCCCTCAACAGAGCTGAGGGGCCATTCTGTCCTGCCCCTTGCACTACCCAGGACCTCTGAGTTTCCACAGTACAGCACAGAGGTTTTTGTTTTTTATATGTTCTTCCTTTTTTCCCATTTTGTTATTCTTTCCATCTTTTTTTCAAATTGTAATGACAGCTTTTTTTTGCTTTGGAAGAAAAAAATGTGAAGCCTTATGAGGTTTTACATTACCTTCCCACTGTTCGACACACGCGTGAGCTAACCATAAATTAAGCTGGCAGGCAGAGAGCACGTTTGGAAAAACCAGCGGTGGTGGGTGGGAATGAAATTAGACGGTGATGGGGGAGGGTGGTAGTCAGTGGATCAAATGGAGGGTAATAGCTCTTTTGGGTGGCTGCATGCACTCGCAATTTCCAAAAATCCATCTCTCTCCTGTGTCCTTTGGTCAAGAGGAATATGACAAACGCATCGTTAACATGGCGCAGTACAGCACATTTGCAGAATTGCTGGTGAAAGGATTGGAGACATCTATGAAAAAAACCCAATTATATTACGAGGAATGAGACTAATCATTGGACTATATTCACTGGAAATGACAGAGAGCATTGATAATGTCTAAAACTCTCCCATTAGTAGAAACAGTACAGTTTAAACAGATTTTTTATTAGCCAGATTTGGTTTCTGTTCCTGAATTGGGTGTGGTACTCTGATATGGTGGGGTTTGGTATGGCATTTTCACACAAACAAATATGTGTACATACAGTGCATTCGCATTTTACGCAAAGATGTGGTCCTGAAAAGGATCGCGTAAAGCAAAATCGTGTAATTCAAGTCTAATATCCCCATTTAAATTAATGGAAATGCTCGAGATGCGTTCCGCGATCGCGTAACGTCAAATAACTTATTCCGAAAATTTGTTTAAAAAATAGGGAATCTATGAGAGAGAGAGAGAGTGGATATCGTATTGGTAAAGGGGATATCGGATAATGCTAATGGTACAATATATAATTACATTTCTGCAAAATAAATGCTGTACACTACTTTAAATACCACTCGTAATTTCCTTTGCCAATTCAAATATTATTAAATATTAATATTTAATAATATTATTTGAAAAATACCACTCACATTAAAGTGCATAATGTTGCGTAAAGCGATAATTTTTTAATCGTGTTTCAAGGGGCGTGAAAGAGAATTTGCGTATTTAAAGTTTGCGTAAAAAACAAATGCACTGTACTTGCATGATTATCAGTCACAATAACTATATCTCAGCATCCTACAATTTATAGTTTTTCTGGATGTTTTAATGACTTTATGAATGTCAAGTAAAACTTGTAAAGAGTGCATTTGTAACATTCTATTATTTTGATTACCTTTGATTTTAATATCATTGTGATGTTGCTTGAGTTACTGAATTTCACTGCTCTCTGCAATACAACCCCAACTCTGGGAAAACTGCTATGTGCACAAAAATAATGTTATTAATTAATACTATATCAATAATGATTTGACCGAAGCTTGGCAGCTCCTATCACTGCAGCTTAAAATCTATATTAATATAATATATAAATATACAATAATTAATAATCAAAAGCATAAACAAAAATAAAAACTAAAATTAAAAATAACCAAAGAAATACAGATATTTGTGATTTGAATATTAATTTGCATTGTTGTTAGCATCATTATTCTCCACTAGGGCAAATATCGTTCCATTTAAAATGTGTTGCTACTGCTGCCTATGGCATAAACACTAGACTGGAGACATGCACCTGTAATATTTCATATCGTTGCATACGAGCACCTGCGCATTGAATAATTGAAGTGGACTTGCAAGGGAGCGGCATACAGGCAGAGAGTGCCGCGGGGCGGACGGCGCCATGGTGTTGCTTTAATTTGCCCTGTGCTGCTGTGAATGACACCAACGGTGTCCAGAGAGATAACTAACTAACAGCAGCGGCGGCAACCGAGGGCGCTTAGCGACAGACAACATGACCATGGCCTTGTGAATGCAGCATCTGCGCTAGTTAGCGTAAAGTCTGGGAGAGGAACATGGAATGAGAGAATAGTGTCGCAACAGGTTTAACCTCGAAAATGTGTGACCCAGGAGGGTCTTCGTATGGCACATGGGGATTTTGGGTCCCTGCTGCGCTATTACCTGCCATGGCCACAGGTCCACACCACTGAGGCAATGGTTGGCTCAGCCTCTCTGGGGAGATGGTTAAATTCATCAGTCCAGTTGCTATTCAGTGCCCTGCCCAGGCTGGACACACGCCTGAACCCATTTTGATTCTGAGTTCCTTAGGTGGCATAGGGGATATGTGATTGGTAGTGCATCTGTGGTAACAAAGACGTGCTGTCATGGGAACTGGAAGGGTCACATCTGTGGCCACTGCTTTCTGCTGAATCTGTAAGACAGGCTCATGTCAGGGCTGATCACATAGTTCTGTTTGGGTGGCCCTGAAGAGACAACAGATTTGTTGCGTTGTTTGATTATTGTTTTACAATATTTTCGATTGTTAATTTATTGCCCAGCCTTTAAATCACTGTCGATGTACTCATGGCTGTGAATTTCTCTCTATTCAGATCCACACTGCTTCAAGAGCAGGGCAAACACTGAGGCAGAGATACACATCTACATGCAGATAAAACCCTGACAGAACATGAAAATGAAACATTTAAATCTGTAATATGCACATTAATAATGTGGAAAAATTGGCCTGGGATGGCTTTTGAAACTCACTGCAGGAAATTTGTGAGTGTCCTGTGCTCCCTAAAGAGTACAGCAAGTATCAGGGAGTCATGGCTTTACTTCTCCATGGAACGCTCCATTCTCTAAAAAGTATGTGTGTGTTAACTTATCAAAACACCAAACGCAGACTGGTGGCAAGATGAAGCGGGACCAGGAAAAAACCCTATGTATTTCCAAAGCTCAAGGGAGAAGAGAGGAGCTAATTGGGGGACGACTCCCAATTTGTTCTCACTTGAAAAGCGGAGAACAGTATCTTCCTGCGAGTAATAATGTGCCTGAATCGAGGGAGACGTTTGCGCACGGAAAGACACACTCATGTGCGTTCCCCTCTCAAATTGGAGAAATTCCTGTGCACCCTCACCCAGGTTGGAGATTTTAAAAGGAGCCAAGAAAAAAAAGACAAGAAAGGTAGAAGAGGTGGCTTTGAAAAAGCCACAATTGTCAAAGCTAATACGTTGAGGGAGGCGGCAGTGACAGACATGAATGAATGTAGCAGCTGCGACGGGAACCTAGGCATGCATGTCAGTGTAGAACTGCATGATGGGAGATACTTTTGGGAGGTGGTGCTATAAGGCATCTACCAGACTCCCAAAAAGAAAAGAGGAACCTGTCGTTGGACTCCCTTTTACCTCACTAACACTGAAAGGCTGTTTACCTTGGCAGTGTACTCAGGTGAACATATGGAGAAGGAGGGGGGTCAGTAATCTGGAATGTTTCAACAAAATAAAGGAAACGTCTACAAGGTCTTACAAATCTCATTGTGGAAAAGAATCAGAGAAATGCATGTCGTGGTGGTTGTCTATGGCGTAAGCCAGGGAAGGGGAGGTTTGATTATCAGGAGCACTGGATCTGCTCCAGAGAGTGCAGGTTTTTGTTCCAATCCAGCAAAAATGACATGAGCTGTTGCTTAGCTGAATCAGGCACTGGCTGGGTTGGAACAAAAACCTGCACCCCATGGCTCCCTAGGTGAAGGGCTCCCAACACATGGTCTAAAACTCTTACCGGGATCAGCAAACAGTCATGGCATTTCATTTGCCTGTGATCTCCCACTGTCAGTTGGCACCGTGTTTAACTGTGATCTGGCACAGTCTGTCAGCACAGTATAAAACTGTGAACTCACATAGTCTGTCCGCACAGTATTAAAGTGTGATCTCAATTAGTCTGTCAGCACTTAACAGCAATGGTGCCCTCTGATGTTTGGAATTAAACTTAAAATTATTCCATTTTGGATATTTCTCAAAGATGGCTGCTCAACCATGCAGAAAAAGAAAAAAAGACAAAAAAACATACTAAAAAGAAACATACTTTCTAATAAAAATTGATGACTGGTTGCATTTTTCTCTGTGTGAAATCATTGCTGTGATTTAAATAATGAAAATTATGCTGTCTTTTTGTCAGTCTGTAAAGTCCACACAAAAAATATGAACACATAAAACATTATAGGGAAACATAAATATACATTTGAAACACAGCTGACAGAAGGACTTGTGATGAAGCTGGGAATTCTCACCTGTAAAAGTAGTTTTGCAGCAACTGAAACCGAAAGCAAAAATATACCCCCCATCTTAAAGGTAGGATATCTCACTTTTTGATAAATCTTGTCCATGTGATTGGATAAACCATGTACAAAACAGCCCACAACCTTGCACATGCCCAGTACAGCCCTCTGAATGCCTTAAGAGCTAGACGGAGGCATTTCTCAGTTGTTCTTTCACATTTTGCTGGGGGTTGGGGGTGAGTGTGAGGTGGGGGAGTGGGGGGTTCTTCTGTGCTTTAAAAAGATCCCCAGTCATGGAACATTTTCTCTGCCCATTAAAATGGAAATTTGTTAATTTACTCCGTGGAGATGAAAAGGTTAGACAAAGGTTGACCTTTCCGTACTGAAATACATTCATTTGAGCGCAGAAGGAATGGCTGCTGGCCCTGTGACAGGAACCTCTGTCTTCACAGCCCTGGAAGAGAGGGGGAGGGAAAGAGAGGCGACACAAATGCTTCCTACGAAAAGGAACAGAGCAGATCAACAGCTGGAGGAAAGCAAACCTTTTCACCAGGTCCTTGAAATACAAGCTGCAGGAAGCTAGAACATTTTGGTGGACTTCAAACTCTTTGCCTTCAACAATAATTTTCAGGTCTGTAAACTCTTTCTCTCTGCGCTGCTGGTTCAATTCCTTCAACATCTCTGTAGAACAAAGAAAAACAGACATTGCCATATTCCAAATTAGTTTGTTTTTCTATCTTTCTATTTAAAATTTCATTAGAAAAATAAACTATCCAAAATATACATTATAAATAATGTTTTTTTTTTTCATTTAATTCAATCAAATGTTATACAAATGAGAAAGAGAAAATGCATTCACACACAGACATATGCAAAATATGTGTAGGAAAACTGTCATAATTCAGTAAATGAAAGCAACAAAGTTTTATTGATTGATCAGTCCTCACACTGAAGACCAAATGAAAAGACGGGTATAACTTATAAACATGGAAAAGACAGGAAGAACACAGATAGAGTAAATCAGCAACTCAAACACTTAAAACAGAAAATACATACTTTCAGAAGACACCGGAAAGGAAGTTCAAATAAATAGATGACAGGGTTTGTTTTAAATTTTTTAAAAAAATGTAAAAGTTGTTGCAAAAGGAAGGACACAAACCTCTAGCATACGTTTCTGAGGCACGTTGAGCCACGTCTAAATGAAAGCCTCTCTGCAGCTGCGGCTGTAGCTGAATCAGTCAGCTCTGAGTTTAATTAATCCACTCAGCCTTATTTACAGCCATTTGACCTAGCCATCTCTACGTGCACATTTCTCAGTTTGACAGTTCATGCCAGAATGTGCTCCTTTTATATTTTCTTTTGGTGGAACAATCTTCAGAGTCCATCATATAATTTTTTTTTTTTAAAAAAAAGAGGAAGAATGCTTTGTTTTACATTTTCAAAGCTCAGTGATTCTGTTGGGAGAAATTTTCTGAACAATGGCAAAAACTACATGAATAAATGGCAAGAATGCACTTTTCCTTGTTATGCACAGATACACATACACACACAGATAATAAACAAAAATAAGTAAGGAACAGAAACAAAGGTGTAAGAGGGGGTGTAGGTTTGCATGGATGAACCACTCGAGTGATGAATTAATAAAACAAATCTGTACAGTTTTTTTTTTTTTTTATAAATTTTAAAAACATCTCCATGAGCTGGCACTGAATGCATGAGACAGCAGTGGTGTATCATATCATTTTAATAAGGAATGTTGGCAGAGATCAAAGAGCACTTGACACATGAGAGGAGTCTCCTCTCAGTATTGCTCTAATAGGAGAGGGAGGGCACCCAACAGACACAGTCAGCAGGTCAAAGGTCAACTTCCTCAGCTGTAATTACGGCAGACATGACTTGTCTGAGATGGAGCCAAAATGGTGGCTTTTATGCTGTACGTTCTGTCCCTGAACCACTGAGTGCAACGTGCAGTCAACAGGAACACTGCGACTCAGCAGAGACAACAGCAGGGACAGGACTTTAGCCAGGGCACTAGGAAGGACTGCAGATCGTGTCATCTCTCCGAAGAGATGGATGACCTCTCATTACAGCTACAGCTGGAACTAGCATTCTGCCTACCTCTGAACATAGGCCAGGCCTCTGGAGTCCCACAGCGATTAAAGGGAGAATTCACAAAGAACATGATATTCAGGATCATTACCAGTATCCCTGACAGCACCTTTTCCGTTATGGACTCATTCAATCTACCCACCAAATCACTTTAATCAGTCAAACTGGCTCATCGCTCTGTCTGAAGAAGACTAAGCAGGCAGAACAGCACTGTGTTTCTGATGATACACAGTTACAGCATTTAAAAAAGTGCCAAGGCCAAAAGATTGAATTGACCGCTCTCACTGTTTTTTTCCCCGCTGATGCCACTGTTTGTGTTCAGTAAGTGCTTTAAGCAAACTGCAAATCATGCCTTAACCTTGCTTACACAAGGAGTACCGAGATACAAATTTTTACAAAACTGGTGATCTTCTGGGTCTAAAGTATTCTTCTTCTTCGCCTGAATGCAACTCATCACTATGCAAACTCAACTGTACTGTTTCACCAGTGAGACGTGAACACGTTTAAATAAAGGCTGACACCAAGATTAAGTACCCGCACCTCAATGATACACACTAAAAACAGCCACGGGGCTTGTTTTTTATGAGTGGCAATACAGTTTTAGTGTTGTAATTAAGGTGTGAATTCAAACAACTTTTAATTGCTGATGAAGTGTAAACTCAAACAAAAAGTCCTTGACTGAGACGACTTGTGCAAACTCATTAGGTATTCCCAGCCATTTATTTACTGCAGGACAATGATGCAGTGCTTCCTGTCTGTATTGATAATCTATGGAACAGGAACATATTTAACATTAGCAGGACCCCAGTAGCCCATTCATATGCCTGCTGTAATTTGACGGAGGTATCAGCTAATCATCCGGAAACAAAATGGAACAAAAGGAGCATAATGTGATTGAAAGCCAATGACTTTGATTCATAAAAAAAAAAACAGATTTTTTCTTGGAAGGAAAGACAGCATCACAAACCCTTAGAGAAAGAATAACCCCAGTGGAGTGATCAACGATGTTGATGCAACGCGCGGACAGACCGGCGGTTAAATGGCGGTGAATCATGAGCCTCGAGCTGCGTGGTGCGAGTGTGTACCGGCTCTACTAATGGACACAGAAAGTACTCTGAAACTCCCATACCTCCATTCCTCAAACTTGTTAGTGTTTGGTATTCTTGCTGTACCCTGCACTTCTCCCCTAGCCAGGCCTGTTAGCCTGCTCTTCACTCGTCAGACAGCCCATGTCTCCGATTAGCTGCGGCCGGCCTAATTGAATGCCACACAAAGAAGAGGAGCTCACTGTGTAGGTCTGTGTCTGGGTCTGTGCAGCTTTCACCTTCGATTTCACTTAGCGTGCAGCTCCCACGGCTCCAGCTCACACTGGGCCTGAATACGGCCGGGAGGAACGCTATACCCCCCCTCCCCCCCCCCCCACAACACTGTCCATCTGACAGCCCCACCTGAGGCAGGCTGGGGAAAACTAACTAATTATTCTATGTTAATGCAGGCCAGCGGTACTCTCCCCACCAATAACCAACATCACTCAGGCAGGCTTTCCCTGCCAGTGACCCCATCACTGGGGCTAACTCTCCCAGAGAACCTCCCCATCACCGGGGATAACTTTCCCACAGACTAGCCCCATCACCAGAGATAACTCCCTCCTCACAGCCCCACCTCCCCATAATAATAATAATAATACTAATACTACTACTACTACTACTACTGCTAATAATAATAATAATAATAAAGCAATATCACATTGGAGAGAGTGCTGTTATACTGAATATTAACCATGTCTGTGATTCAGTTGTAGGTACGAGGCTGCAGGTATGTGTTCACGTTTGCGCTGTCAGTAAATGCGAATTAAGTTCGCATTGGTGTAATCTACAATTGCATCAGAAAATCTGTAAAGCAAAGTGATACATAATAGTAAAATGTCCCAGTGCCATTACACTCAATATCAGCACTCATGGAATGCCTCTTGTCCAATCAAATTACTTGGTTAGTAAATGTTGTATAATGACAATATATTATTAATATAATAATAATGATAATAATAATAATGTGAGTATGTGCATTGGCTAATAAAAAAATCCATGCAGCAGAGTCTGATTGCAGTGTGAAAGTGTAAGAAAGTTCAACTCAATTGTTACCCTGCTGAGAGGGCATTACTGTATTGCTGAGAACCCAGATCACAAGAAATCTATAAACTCACCCCTCACTCTAGTGAGTGGGGTATTTGTTCTGTGTTTGCTGTTATTGAAGAACTCAGACCTTAAAAAAAATGGTTTCAGGCGGTCTGGATGGGAGATGGGGGAGTGTATCCAAACTCCAAACAACAAAAATAAAAATGAATAAAACTGTAATGAGTCACTTTCTGGTGCTGTTGTTCAGAATCAACGCAAAGTGGCTTACATGCTGCTCCAGAAACAGCCAGCTGTCTCACTTCTACCAATACCAGCATTTTAATTCACATTATTATTACATACCTGCTTTCTGCAATTTCTGCAACAAAAAAAAACAGAAATAAAAAACATACAGACAAAATCATTTCAGTGCTTATGTAAAAACAGAGAGGCATGTTACATCCACCGTGTCACTGGAGTATTACCGGACCTCTCATGCACCTGATGAAACACAGATATCTTCATATAAAGTGCACTTGCTCCAAATGCACATTGTTAAATTATCAGACTACTATAGGAGAATACTAGGAGTTTTTTTTTTTAAATAAACCCAGGATGTAAAATTGGCTGCGGGAGGCCTTTAGCACATTGCCAAAATTAAAGCAGTTACACTGGGGAGAACAATGTAGTAATATGTGCATTACAAACACATTAATTAGCTTTTTCACACATGCAGATCATGGAGTGTAAACTGGGATATGGACAGTGTAAGCATTGCAGTGAGCACATGCGATTTACCCAATGCATTGTGTTCCCTGTCTTGATTCATGCCTGTATTTTTTCTCATTTAAAGATTCATGTTACATGGTCATGATTCTTACATCATCCTCAAAATCCCAGTTCCATAACAGGCTACAAAGCGCATCTCCCTGACAGGTACCCACCGTGCCAGATATTCAATTATTTCATAAGAAATATTTAATGAATTCAGTTCATTTATTTATATTCCTAGATTTTATTTTTTATTAATTCAAGAGAGATCAAAACAGCACCATGGGCATCCATGTAAAAAGACATAAAAGAATTAAGAGGAAGAGAAAGATTCAACTTATGGATTTTTTTTTCTTTACCATAAACAATTATTCAAAAATTGCAATAATAATTTTCTGGATTGCTTATTTAAATAAATTTTACATGCTTTTGTATTTGTGTCAAAGTCTTTCTCAAATTGTATTAAATTCCCTGACTGTAATTTGTAGTAGGCATACTCATTGCCTTCACTTTTTTATGTATTGGAAGAGTAAATTATTTTTTAAAGCTTTGTTAAACCATAAGAAACTCTTTTTTTTGTAATGTCTAAGTGATCAAATTTTTATCTGACTTAAAATATATTAACCTTTTAACTTTTAATAGCTGGGATGGGATATTATACAGAAAGAAAAAAATGACAGAGAAAAATATCTTTAATGAATGAATGAGCCGTCATGGAGCCGGCTATTAATATTCTAGTAAAAATGTCTGGTCAATGTAAAATGTAAGGTTACAATCAGCCTGTACCTGTTACTTTCTGTGACAGAGATCCATGTCCAGACCGAACTGATAATGAACTGCAAAAGCGCCCATGAATTCGTTATCTCTGGTTTTTGTCTTGTCTTTTCGTCAAAGGCTTTTAACCACACAACTCAATATTTATCTTCTCTACTTCTTCTCCATCGATACTGTCAAGGTTTTTATGAATACTGGAGTGAGGCACTATCGCCGGCATGGGTGAACTTTATTCATTTCATGGACAGCAACATGAACAATTCACAGGGTGACCATTAAGCATTGAGATGCCTTGAACTGAGGAACTATAAACCATGTCTTTTTCCCAGTAACAGTATAAAGAGAAGCGCTCAAAAGTTCAATGCACTGATAACAGAAACAGAACAAAGACAAAAATCTGGCCATGTTAAAGAGGAAATAAAGAGAAATATATGGATAGATATTTTCATAACAACATAATATGTTAAATATTCCAGTATAGTGTGGCCCTTGGAAATGCAAGATGCAGCAGGTTCATTTCATATGAGCCAGTACAATATGTTCCCTCCTTCAATACCAAGGGAAATAACACATTCAGCTATATTCCAGCGAATAGCACAATCAGCAATGAACTATATAGGAACATATTATTATCACCATAGTAACCCAAGTGAAATGACGAAAGCAATCAATAAGTTCCCATAGATACCCCAAGTGAGTAAAATGTACAAATTACAGGAGCTCTGTTAGTTCAGAAAATACTTTGAGTGCTTTAGAAACCAGTTACTGTGTATATGATATAATATTTAGCATTCATGTTACATGCAGCCCTAGTTTATGTTGTTGCATGTGCGAGGCCTATCAAAAGACAACACTTTCCCACTGAAGTCAGGTTTGTGAGAAACAAACACAACATATTCACAAAAATAATACTTACCCTTGTCCATTAAAGCATGTATTTTTAATGTGCTGTTTGCCACCTTAAACGTTGCATTTATTCATGAACAATGCTAGGAGCAGTCAGTCAGAAGCCGTCTATTCCATTGACCATTGATCCCCCTCCATGGTTCCCCTCACTTATCTTTTATTAGGCTGCACCACCTCAAAACCCATCCCCTGCTAGCTCTGTTCTTTAAACTCTTTCTGGCTTCATACTTTAAACTAGCTTTAAGCTCATAGCCCGGCTCCTGTGTCCTTGTACCTAGCACTTCACTTGGTCAATAGCTTACAGTTTCTCTGGAGAAGAGGACACATAAGTTATTTATTTTGACATTTCAACTTATGGCCAGACAAGGTTTTTGTTTTTGACAGAGAATGGTGGATTGTATATTTTATTTTTTATTTTTTTCTTTGCAGTGTTAACAGCAGGTACAGGTCATCCTCAGTATATGCCTGTATTCATTATATGTGTGTGTGTGTGTGTGTGTGTGTGTGTGTGTGTGTGTGTGTGTGTGTGTGTGTGTGTGTGTGTGTGTGTGTGTGTGTGTGTGTGTGTGTGTGTGTGTGTGTGTGTGTGTACCCATGGCTTTTAAAGGCTCACTAACTACTTTTGAACTTTTCAGGTTATCTGAAGTCCTGACCCAATGTTGATGGAGATGGACCTTTTTCATCATGGCAGGACAGCCTGTCTCTAGGGGGAAACCGCACCTGCTCTACCAGGACAGGACTGCACCAGCACCCTCTCCCAATATCTGCCCCTTATCATTCCTCAGTGATGGCACTCCACAAGCACCTGTAAGCACTATTTATTACATATTTTCGCATAGGACGACTTCTCTGTAATCACCCTTCTCAACCCACCACTGACTCTCTCAGCTTTATTTCCAATTAGCTGATTTTCAGCCTCTTACTTATCACCACTCTTTGTGATTACCGTTAAAGTTTTTTACTGCGGACTTAATTTTTCAGGCTTAGTCTAGCACTTATGTTTGATAATGTGTCTTTAAGGCTTTGTTTTATTTCCTGATGCCTTGCTCAGATTTTTCTCTGGTCAGTGTTTATATCTGTAATGGTGTTGATCTAAGTGTTGGACCATATGCTGTGTGCCAGAAGTCACTCTCAAATAAATGCTTTTAAATGTTAATTGGGATGTAATGTCAGAAGCAATATTTCCCTAGCAAAGACAAAAGTATCAGATAAACAACTGGATGTTTGAGAATAGTCTCATTATGTAAAATATCATAACATGTGTGCTCAAATTAATCTTAAATGTTAATTAATGAAGGGGAAAAACAACCGAGTGCTGTAACTCAGTATACTGTACTGCGGACTACACATTCTCAAAGCTAAGCACATTCTGAATTACACATTCTCAATGCTAAGGCTTAACTGGCTGGTGAAATAACCTATGGTAAAAAAAGGAAACAAACACACACACACACACACTCAAAGGAAAAAAAGCTTTGATCCTCAATAACCAGAGTCCTTATTTCCTTATTTGTGTGTTATTGGGCAATAATGCTCTTTCACTTTAAATATTTTCCGGGTACCACCCTGATTTACCGATGCAATAAGGGGAGGACATGCTACACTGTCATTTTGAGACTTCATATTGATATTTTATTGTAAAATAAATATTTCATTTTATAGGTAGTCTGTGCTTTTTCCAAGCAATGCAAAGTAAATCACTTTGTCAAATATAAATATAAGAGTGTAAAAAATGCAACCACGCAGTGAAAGGCTGTTTATCTATCACAAGGGATCCCGGCAATATAACTAATGCCGGCTCTACAGTTCACACAAACTCCGGCATCAAAGACGGGACTGAATCCACGCTGTGTCCTAGTCTATTTCCGTAAGTGCTTCGCTCTCACCTTTAGCTGTGTGAGCGCTCGGTAAACTCTGCTTGAAGAGCGGCGACGGCCTTTGAGGGGCAAATCGCTCATGAATGAAAGCGCATTCTCTCTTGCTCACGCTGACAGCACTGGCTGGTACCTGAAACAAGCGGAGCACTGGCGAATACAAATATCCTGATTCCTTCATGAATGAGGAATACACCATTTCAAATTTCAAGTTTGCTCCTGGCTGTAAATAGTCGGTATGTGATGGTTTGCCCACATTTGTGGGTGTGCCCCTCCTGAATTAACCATTTAATTGTTGCCAGTGTAAAAATGCTTTAGCATAATGGTTTGGACATTTTCTCTAATATGTGACTTTAAAATGTCGCATGCAAAACAAACCCACGTAAAGCTAATGTTCTGGTACGCCGTGGAAAGCATTTAGTTAATTGTCATTAGATGACAGACTCGTTTGAAAATTTTCCCTGTGCGAGATTCATATTCGAGAACGCTCTGTTTGTTGAACCCTTATTTCAAACCATCCAAAGAATGTAGTCCTGGTGCGAACGCTGCAACAGATCAGCGCCCACTGAAGGACAATTTACTCACAACATTTACGTATTTAATTTTGATCCGCTCTGTTAAACAAATTATTTCTATACATAAACACAACTGGCCACGACTTCAGAGTCGCGCAGCGTTCTTCGACCCAAACCAAAAGAACACGACTGATTTCCAATTGGTTCCGAAACGTGGACGCGTCTGACGGCCCAGCAGCGAAGTGACAGCCTGCATTACTCTCATGAAAGGATACAAACGGGGGGAACGCAGGTGCTGCAGGTAGGGGATGGAGTTTTGAAATGAAAGCTTGCAGGTTTGAATCCCATGTGGGACACTATCCTTCTTGAGCACAGTACTTGGTCCGAGCTGCATCAGCAAAATGTCCTTCTTTCTTAATGATACACTTTACATGTAAAAGAGGAAAACTGCAGATATCACAGAAACAGAAATAGAGACAGGGACAGACAGATAGACAGATGTACAAATAAGTTGAATTGATACTGTCTTTTGGGTGGAAATGGAAAAATGATCCTGGTAAATGCAAAACATGCAACACAGTCTGTAAATGCTTGTAATCATTTTGGGCCAGTTTGAGAAAACAGAACTCCACAATTCATTTTCATAACACACTTCAAAAAATGGTTAGATAATCTCAGTATTGGAGAGCTACAGTGTGTGGTGGTTTTTGTTTTCATGTTAAAAACCAGACTCCATTTCAGACCCCAAGAAATCAGGGGAGATGACTTAACCGTGTAATTAACTACGCTAATTGATCAATTATATGTGGAGTTCAACAAAAGCCACCTCAGGTCCGGGACAGGTCTCTCAGGTTTAGAGCATCATATTTGTATAGTATTATATTGCAGTAGTTGGTGACATACTGCTTTCAATAAATCATGCCAATCTGTTTTTTTTTATCCTGTTGAAGAAAGCAGCTAAAACTGAGCCAAGAGGAGAATCATTTCTAAAACCACTCTGCCTTTACTGAATCAGGCTTAGACTCTGCGCTGAAACCATTCAGTCTTTACTAATACACGCTGATACTCATTGCTGAAATCACTCTGCCTTTACCGAATCAAGTTAAGGCTCTGCACTGAAACTGCTCTGCTTTCACGGGCTTTGATACGGGTGAAGAAGACTCATTATTGAAAAAAAGCAGCGTTTGGGCTCAGAGACGGTCTTCTCCTGATCTGCAGTTCTATTACTCCTTCTCTTTGGAGAATGACTGAATGTTCTAATACTCCTTCTCTTTGGAGAATGACTGAATGTTCTAATACTCCTTCTCTTTGGAGAATGACTGAATGTTCTAATACTCCTTCTCTTTGGAGAATGACTGAATGTTCTAATACTCCTTCTCTTTGGAGAATGACTGAATGTTCTAATGCTCCTTCTCTTTGGAGAATGATTTAATTGCTCTATTACTCCTTCGTTTTGGAGAATGACGGAATGTTCTAATACTCCTTCTCTTTGGAGAATGACTGAATGTTCTATTACTCTTCCGTTTTGGAGAATGACGGAATGTTCCATTACTCCTTCTCTTTGGAGAATGATGGAATGTTCCATTACTCCTTCTCTTTGAAGAATGATTTAATTGCTCTATTACTCCTTCTCTTTGGAGAATGACAGAATGTTCCATTACTCCTTCTCTTTGGAGAATGACAGAATGTTCCATTACTCCTTCTCTTTGAAGAATGATTTAATTGTTCCATTACTCCTTCTCTTTGGAGAATGACAGAATGTTCCATCACTCCTCTTTGGAGAATGACAGAATGTTCCATTACTCCTCTTTGGAGAATGACTGAAATATTAAAGCACACCAGCCATATGGGCTTCTTGCAGCGATGTTGTCTAACATGCACACCTTTTATTTTATTTTGGGCGTGTGTTCAGCAGCACCATGATGCAACATGCAGACACTTCCCCTGCCAAAATGGCATGAAGGTGTGACCTGGAGGAGGTGGACGACAGGAGTTTTGCATTGATGCATTAGGGAGGGTAAATTTGACAGGGGTGTTTTTTGGTTCGCACCTTAATGGTTATGCATTACGTGTTGCAGAACCATGCTTTGGGACGGATTAGATGATTAGGAGTTTTGGTTTGGTGTGGCATAATAGGGGTTATGTGTCATAGGCACTCTGCACAGCTGCTGCATTATCGCCATTGAAACGTTTTAATTCAGCCAGGAGTGCTTTCAGATATTAACCTGTAATGGAGTCTATATACTCAACTCCTTTTTTAAAGATGTACTACCATTGAAGACAACAAATGTAGTCCCTTTTAAACTCTGTCAGTACCTAGCACACTCTGATATGTATGTTTGTTTTATTACCTTTTTGATCTCTGCTACACAAATTTACAGCTCCAAATTAATATGGAGTTATTGAAACCGCTGGCTGGGTACTTAGGTCAGCTGCTGACTGTGCTGGCACAAGGTGAACTGGTTCTGATGACCAGAGTAAATCCATGTCTTATTCTCTTTTTCTCCAGATTGTGGAAGATTGATTTAATTTCATTTGTACACACTCCACTCTCAAGATACTTCTATTTTTACACATAAAGTTCAATTTCACCAGCCAGTGTGCTGCAGCTGTGGTGAAGCCAAGTGATACTACACTTAGGTAAAGCAATACATTATTACCAAATAATAGGGAATAATACTTCTCTGTTGGAAAGACAAAGTAAATTTATTAGTTGTGTTGGAAAGAAAATAAGTCTTACAAATTTAAAATACTCAAAATACAGCTACTAATCTTTTTTCCATTGATGTATAACATAGTATTTAACCCTCAACCATAAGGAAAGCTGAGAAAACAGGGTAATTTATTATTATTAAAAACGCAGAAATTTTCTTTATCTTCATGTGAAAGATGTATGATCAAATGTTTTACACTGCAATATCCAGCTTTAAAATGTCAATGCATAAATGAAATATCTTCTTTGGCAATGTGAAAAAGCTGTGTGTGTGTGTGTGTGTGTGTGTGTGTGTGTGTGTGTGTGTGTGTGTGTGTGTGTGTGTGTGTGTGTGTGTGTGTGAGAGTAAATTAAGCAGAATAGCATAGACCTAAAAAAGCATCAACCTAGAAAGGATGCAGCCAGCCTTCACCTCCAGCTATGTTCACTTTGAGCAGTGGTGTGTCGC